>OX422216.1:648218801-649503801 GCA_949130495.1 Sambucus nigra
TGTGGTGATTTCACGTGTATTGGTAGACATTGGTAGCTCTGCGGACATCATGTTCTACCCCTCTTTTGATAGTTTGAATTTGAAGTTAGCCCAGTTGGAGCCATATCACAGGCCCCTCCTCAACTTTATCGGTAAAAAGGTTTTTCCACTTGGGACGATCAAGTTGGATATGCTCATCGGCACCTGGCCTGCATGTAGAACGGAAAAGGTTCGCTTTTTCTTAATGGAGAAGAATGTCCAATTAGCTGACAATATAATTATAAGGAGAGTAAGCTTTAAGAAATTCGAGGCAGTACCATCCACGGTACACCAATGCTTAAAATTTCCAACCAATTTTGGGGTTGGAATTGTGAAAGGTGACCATAAAGTAGCTCGGGAATGTTATTATTCATCTGTCGAACGGGAGGAACTGGAGGAAGCCAGGAAAAAAACCACCACCTACCAGGTGGATGAGTCTAAAGATGCAGAGGTTGAAACATTGGACCCTAGGGATAAGTCCCAGCTTGTAAAGGGTCAGGTCGTTGAAGCTATGAAGAATGTCATTCTGGATGATGAATAACCAGAACGGATAACTCAAATTAGCGCTTCACTGGAGCCATCAATAAAGCAGGAACTAGAGGCATTTTTACCGTAAAGAAAGCAAGCTTTCGTATGGAGTCATGAAGATATGCCAGGAATAGACCCGACCTTCCTGTGCCACAAGCTCAATGTTAATAAGGAGGTCAAGCCAGTGAAGCAGCGAAGAAGGGTATTTAGCCAAGAGAAGAACCAAGTTATCCGGGAGGAAGTCGAGAAGCTACAAAAGGCCACTTTCATTGAAGTATCAAATATCCTGATTGGCTAGCCAATGTTGTGATGGTGAAGAGGAAGAATAACAAGTGGATGATGTGTGTAGATTTCACATATCTCAATAAAGCCTACTCAAAAGATCATTTCCCTTACCCCGAATTGATCAGTTGGTGGACTCTACCTCGGAACACGAGTTATTGAGCTTCATAGACGCTTACTCCGGCTACAACCAGATTAAGATGATACCAAAAGACAGGGGGAATACTTATTTTATTACCCCAAGGGGAACACACTGCTATAATGTTATGCCTTTCGGACTTAAAAATACGGGCATTACGTACCATAGGTTGATGAATAAAGTCTTCGCAGAGCAAATCGGAAAAAACATGGAGGTATACGTCGATGATATGCTAACTAAAAGAAAGAAAGCCGCCGACCATCTAGCTGACCTCGTCCAAACCTTTGACTAGTTGGATAAATATTAGATGAAGCTAAACCCAACGAAATGTATATTCGGTATACGAGAAGGCATGTTCCTCGGGTATATTATGAATCAGCGAGGCATTTAGGCGAATCTAAAAAACATTAAAGCTTTGCTGGAATTACGATCTCCAGCTACGAAGAAGGAGGTACAAAGCCTCACATGCCGTGTTGCATCTCTCAACAGGTTTCTATCAAGATCAACGGATAGGTGTATCCCATTCTTCAAGACTTTCAAAACAACTTTCGAGTGGAATGATGAGTGCGAGAAGGCATTTCAGGAATTGAAGCAATATTTGGGGACACCTCCATTGTTATCCAGGTCGGTGATGGGAGAAAGATTATACTTATACTTGGCTGTCTCAAAAAACGCTGTCAGTTCTGCGTTGATAAGAATGGAGGATGGAGTATAAAAACTGGTGTATTACACCAGAAAAGCCTTCCGAGGAGCAGAGATTAGATATCTAAGGTTGGAAAAGCTAGCATTAGCTCTACTAGAGGCCAGTAGGAGGATGAAACCTTATTTCAGGCCCATACCATAGTGGTATACACTGATATTCCACTTAGACAGGCCTTGTACAAGCTAGAAAAATCCAAAAGACTGTTGTACTGGGCGGTCGAACTGGGCGAGTATGATATTGTTTATGAGCAAAGGTCTTCACTCAAAGGGCAGGAGGTGGAAGATTTCATAACGAAATTCACATACCCAGATACCTCCGATCAACAAGAGTCTAATGCAGAACAACCCTAAGATGTTACGGGATTATTAAAGACAACACTCGATCAACTACCGTTAGCAGATTCATCAGAAGGGATGAATAACGGGCAACAAGCATCATCGGGTAATAGCCCAAAAATGGATAATGATAAGAGGAAGTACCAAATATTCCATCAGGGAACCTTATCAGATAAAGAGTTTGATAATGGTATACCTGTATAGAACTTGTATATCGATGGCTCTTCATGTGCAACAGGAAGTGGAGCCAGAATAATTCTTAACAACCCTGATGGATTAGATGTCGAATATGCTTTGCGTTTTCAATTTAAAGCTTCCAATAATTAGGCCGAATATGAAACTAGGATCGTGGGCCTCGGTTTAGCAAAAATAATACATGCAGAGCAAGCCACCGTGTTTAGTGATTCATAATTAATTGTACATCAGATTATGGGGTTGTATGCGACGAAGGGAGACTTGATGTCAAGATATCACTCTAAAGCTATGGAGATTGTGTTCACCTTTGCAGTAGTTCAGTTGATCAGAATACCGAGATTAGAGAATGTGAGAGCTAACACACTAGCTCGATTAGCTTCAGCTACTCGCACCGAGCTACGAAGAACGGAGTATAGATAAAGCTTTAATGGTTAAATTCATTACCCTAGATATGGGACCATCCTGGATGGATCCCATCAGGGTATACATCGAGGAAGGGGTTATGCCAATCGACTAACTTGAAGCCAAGAACCTGAAGTTTAAAGCTATTCGATATGTATTGAATAATGGCATTTTGTATAGAAGGGGTATCATCGCAGCTCTACAGAGATGTGTGCATCCCTCAGAAGTTAAAAACCTGATTAAAGAGGTTCACGAAGGCACTTGTGGAGCTCATGTAATAGGTCGGACTCTTCTATAGAGGTTAACGATGCAGGGATATTATTGGCCGATGATGAGAGTTCACTGCACGACCTATGTGAAGAAATGCGATAAATGCCAACATTTTTCTCTCGTTCGAAGAACTCCACAGGAATTGTTAATGCCCATTACTTCCCCTGGCCATTCTCTATATAGGTCATGGACTTGGTCAGGACAATGCCGACCACCAAAGGAAGGTTCAAATATCTGGTAGTCGCTGTCGATTATTTCACCAAGTGGGTTGAGTAGGAACCTCTCATTAACATGTCGTACGAAGGGGTTTACTAGTTTATCTAGAAGAATATTATTTGCATGTATGGTCTGCCACATGCTTTCATCACTGACCATGGTACCCAATTTGATAATGAGGAGTTCGCTGCATATTTTCATCAATCTAATGTCCATAAGATCCATTCTGCACCAGGCCATCCCCAGAGCAATGGGCAAACTGAAGTGACGAATAAGACTCTACTCAACGGGTTGAAGAAACAACTGGATGATGCAAAAGGAAATTAGATTAACGAGCTACACTCTATG
Source organism: Sambucus nigra (assembly GCA_949130495.1). Lineage (NCBI taxonomy): Eukaryota > Viridiplantae > Streptophyta > Magnoliopsida > Dipsacales > Adoxaceae > Sambucus > Sambucus nigra. The sequence continues at coordinate 648,222,238 of OX422216.1, forward strand.
CTATGGGCATATTGTACAACACCCCGAGCAGCCACTGGGGAACCACTCTACATGCTAGCCTTTGGAAGCGAAGCAGTTATTCCTGTTGAATTGGGCCTGCCTACACACAGGGTACTTAATTTCAACTCTCCTATAAGCAATTTGATGAGACGCTTAGACCTGGACATGCTCGAGGAAGTTAGAGAATATGCGACAATCAGGAACGCAGCCTACCAACAAAGAACAACCATGTTCTACAATAAAAGAGTGAAGAAATGTGAACTCAAGGAGGGGGATTATGTGCTCAAGGAGGTGATTCAGAAGCATAACAAGTTAGAGGCCAACTGGCATGGGCCCTACTGAGTAACTACAATTGTTCGTCCTAGGACTTATAGAATAGAAACCTTAAAGGGAGAAGAATTCAAAAAGCATGGAATGCGGAGCACCTGCGCAAGTATTATCAGTAACACAGACTTATATGTACACATTTCTCTTTAAATGAATAAAAGTGTTGGCTTTTCCATATTCCTTTTTTGGTTCAATTTTTTTCGGAGTACTAGTACTACACATTACATCAATTCCGATTGATCAACATCAGCAACCACCAACTCCGGTTGGTCGGCACCAATAAATTTAACCAATAATGTTGGCATAATAATCATACAAGGCAAAGCCTGTTTGATCACGGATAATCTCAAGAGATATCCCAAACTAGGCAAGAAGATGGGTGACCTCCCGGGGCATCCACTGTCTTGGCACCAAGGTAATCTAGATAAGATTGCTACAACTAAGAAGGAACATGGGATGAAAATCATTCCATTGCTTAGGCACTAATGGGTGATAAGTCACTACAACTAGGAAGCAAGTGGGGCAAGCTCCATTGTCCAGGCAAAACAAGACAAATTGTCCCTCGAAAGATATATATATAAGAAAAACATTTTGTCAATTATCTCCTAGGAAAGAATACTATACAAAGACCAAATTTTCTTCATTAAATACAAGCGGATTACATAAAGATGAATTTTGGTTTATTAAATACAAATTTCCTATTCTATGGGTTTCTTTCCCTCTGATTTTGATACGGATTCCACCCCAGCTGGAGAGTCATCTAACACATAGGGAGAATTGATAAAAATTCATATCTTGTAGCATTCTGACGTTGCTCGAACATGGTCGATCAAGCAAATATTGAGGACTCAATATCTCAAACTCTAATGAAGCTGGTAATCACCAAGATACCTAGAGATCAAACATCAAGGAATGGCACGAGCTGGAATCCAGTTGACATCGAGTTTAAAAGGAGGAATATGAAAATCAAGTAATCCAGGATCACACCAATCCCATAAGGATAGTCCTCGATCAACTTTCATCACACATAAGGCATTCAACTATCCCTGTTTGTATCCCTCGTTATTCGATTGTTGCAGTCGAGCATCGAGATGACATAGAGCTTCGTTGTATCCCGCCATCTAAAATTCTCTAGGCTATTTGCGAAATTAATAATTCAATCTCTCAAGCTTCTCTAGTTGGAGAGTTAGTCGGTAGGACTTTGAATTTTTCTAGACATTTTTGTCAGGGCTTGATTTTTTACCGTCAATTAAACGACTTAATTTTCTAAAGCCAGTTGGGTCCTCATCTCTTCAATATTAATCTGACCAGCCGTTGCTCGACCACGGGTAGAAGTCCTTTCTCTGCCACGAGCAGACGGGGTAGGTCCGGCTCATTTAAAAGTCTCCAACTCTTCCCTCAAGGCAGCATTTTCAGTTTCTAAAAAAGAAAAACCTTCATCATTAACTGGAACTAAGGCTCTCGAAGAAGAGGAGGCAGCAAATCTGAGTTGCTTCACTTCATCTTGCAACCTAATATTCTCTTGCTCTAGCAGCTTGGCAATATTCCTGAGCTCTTCAATCTTAAGTTTCAGCACACTTTCCTTTTTCTCATGGGCTAAGATGTACTTGTCATAGCCCCTGTCAGCACTCAATTATTGGTATTTTTTCTCATAACCTTCGTGTAAGAGTGCAGTGGATTTCTTATGCTAAAGTTGGAGTTCCTCGGTCATCCCTTAAAGGTCTTCAATCATTTCGTAATAAGCCACATTGTTGGATACATCCCGATCAAGCAAACACTTTAAGTATTAGTATGCATCAACTGCTCGCTCAGAAGCATCGACTCCAAGGATATCAATTATTTGGGCCTTAGTAAAATCTGCATGACCTGCTTTGAAGTAATCATTACATTTTTTCATCAACTATGTGTCATCAGCTGATAAAAGTTCCAACATGGCAACAAACTAGCAAGGAAAAATAAAAACACAATAACAATGATACAGACACGAGTAAGTTAAGGAGAAATTCAGATTAGATCACAACCCATTTTATTGATCATAAGAGGAGAGAGTACAACCAAAGTTACAATAAAGAAAGGAAAAGCGGAAGAACAACATAAATAAAGAGCCGAGCAATGCTATACCTTCTCCTTATGTCCTATAACATCATCAACAGGTTTGGACGAAGGAGTTGGTTTCTCGATAGAAGTTGATGCTTGCTAAACTCGCTCGGAGGGTTGAAGAGCAGTAGTAACAGGGACTTGTTCTACTATCATCATGTAAGACTTATCAGATGCAACTTCATCCCCTTCTTCTTCGTTAATAGTAAGAGGAGGGCCATGAGTGTATTTTTGAAACAACTCAGAATCATTCGCAACACTCAACTCTTTTAATGCTCTGACCCATCCGTCCCTGAAGTACTTTAGACTTGCATACTCCATCTGGTAAGTAATAGTGGTTAAGGCTCTGTTCCATCCCTTATCCCAACCACAGTCAAAAGATTTCTTCACGGCAGCCTTTCTCTTCATCTTCTCAGAAGAAGCACATTCCTCAGCAAGACTCACCTTCTCCTAAAGGTCTTTCTTACGCCGTTCAGACCCTTCAAGCTTGCCATCAGCCTCTTTTTTGTTGGAAACGATGACTTTCAATTTTTCCTCCAACTCCTTGGAAGCATTTATGGCTTGGTTATGAGTTGACTCTGTAGATAGAAGTTTATTCTCCCAAGCAGCTTTATCTTCATTGTATCTCTTTTGGGAGTCCTTCAAGGATTAAGATAATCGAGCAAAAGCTTTTTCAATCCCGCTGGACGAATTTGAAGCCTTGATAGCCTCATCTCTCTCCAGGATATTATTAAAGCACATCATAAACTGAAAAAAGAAAAGAAGCTCAAATTAGAATATGAATACAGTAGGTGGATATGAAGTGGCAGGGACGATGATACTTACTGACGCGATATGTTGGGCCGCTAAATCAACGACCGTCTCCCATGAAAGGGAACCCCCCGTAGCTCGATACTCCAGAATGATCCAAGACTTGATCAAACCCTTGGCTGAACTCGGGGCAATAAAAGTTGGAGTGCTAGTTCCCGAGGAAGGACCCCCAATATCAGAATGTCGAACAGTAGTTTCTACAGGTCTTTCTACAAGACCTATCCTCAATCTCCTTAAAGGAGCACCTTCAATCAAAGGTGCCGCCTCTTCTTGCGTAATAGCAACACCTTCAATCAAAGGTGATGCCTCTTTTGGGACAACAGGTGGCATCCTGCTAACTTCCTTGACATTCGCAGTTGATCCTTTAGATGGAGTACTGTCCATTTTCTTTGTCCCCTCAGCTGGGACATCCACTTTGCTCTTCTTTGCCCCATCCGTGCCAATAGCATCTTTGACAAAGAGCGCAGGCATTCTCCTCTTCTTCGTCATTAAATCAATAATAGAGGTATTCAAATCAGAAGAAGGTTCTTCGGCACTTGCTCGAGATGTTGGCACTTGATCTTGATCAATTACCATAGGAGGGGAAGAGGACGAGCAATGAAAGAAGAGGTGGTGTTTTGGTATCTCCGCAAATAAGAAACAGCTCTAACGTGCTCCCCGGCAATTGATTGGTGCAAACTCCAGATAAGTTTCAGATCTTTTATATTAATGTCGCTTTCCTTTGGGGGATTTCTTTTGTTATCAACTATAAAAACAAAACAAACATGAATATCAATGACGCATTTCATCAAATATAAACAGAGCTAAATTGAGAAAAGCAAAAACAACCTATCCCATTGCCATAAAGTGGACATATGGGACCTTGATACACATTATTTCCATTTAATGAGGGGTGTTGCCAATTTTTCATCACCACCCCATGATCAAAATAGTCCCAATTGGCATCGGGAAGATTGACCACTAAAGCTCTATTGGAAAACCTAGCTTCTAAATAAAATATGGTATCACTGGTAACCCATTTATAACAAAATATAATCTCAGGGATCCCTAAGTGAGTCCCTTGAGTTTGGCTTAACCTATGTACGCCATTAACTACCCTTCATGTATTTGGAGCTACTCTTGTAGGCACAATATCGAAATATTGGCAAAACTCCAAACACAAGGGATTAGGCGGAAAAGAAAAGCCACATTCATCTATGAAAAGTGAGGGAAACCAGTGTCCCTCAGCCAGAGAAAATAAATCAGATGGAGAAGGAGGTTCTTCTAGAATAACCCAAGAAGGAATTACAAAATCGGTTCGAAATTTATCCAAAGATTCGACAAGATAAACCATGATGACTAAAGCAAATAAAGAAGAAGGAAGAAATTCTTACAGAAAATTGAGAAATCTGCTAAGGCGGACGATGGAAAGAACGATAGTATAAAAATAGAGTGAGAAAATAAAGAGTTTAGAAATCTAGAGGTAAAAAGTATATGATGATCTTTTTCTATCACTTTTAAATGCCTTGCATCGGGAAGTAGGAAAAGAAATGATTACTAGAAAAGACGATTGTGTTTCCGGCATTTAAATGATGGAAAAGACGCAAACACCCAAGCATCTCTCGTAGATTTAAAATATTTACAAATTTTCCATTTCGCGCTCAAATGACAAGACTAGAGGTAAAATTCCTAAGTTTTGGAAATCTATAAGTAATCAAGACGTACAAAGGTTCTCGAGCAACTTTCGAGTAAAATATTCCACACTCTCATATCAAAACTCAACTCTGAAACATTAGGGGCTTCTGTTGATACGAAAATTTGGCACCTGACATGGACCAATTATATAAAGACATGTGTCATCTTACATTGAAAATGATTAGAATCACAGAACAACTCGCAGCACTGAGCTACTCATCACCCTGAGCTACAGAGCGCACCGAGCTACCCAACGTACAAAGCATCTGGCCAAATGATCAAGCGACGATTGCACATTCAATGAACATCGGATTTAATGAACATTCTTATTGTACTCATGTATGTGTCTATTAAACAACGGCATATCGTATATTCATACTGATAGTCCCAAGGCTATAAATACATTGTAACACTCTCCACAAAGGAGATCGATCTCTTATAATCATCATTGAGATTAAGGCAAACATTAGAAATACAAATAGTGGACGTAGGCCATTTTCATAAGGCTGAACCACTTTAAAAATATTTTATCTTATTTTTTATTTCATATTTATCTGTCATTAATTAATTAGATCAAATATAGTTTTTTACATCAACAGGTAGGACCCCTTATAGTACCTGAAAATGCCTTACACTTCATCTCGTCGGGGACAACGTAAATATCTACTGCTATTTGGTACTATTTAATGTGAAGAATGCGGTCAGTTTTACCATCATATTTGTGAGTAACAATAGGGGCTTTGAACTTCGAAGGATTAGGAAAATCCACAGTAGCTTGAACAAAAGGAGAGCCTTTCACAAAGATTCATTGCCAAGGGTTCTTCGCCTTCACCATTTCTCCCAACCTGTCTTCCAATCGCTAAATGAAGCCTTTCCGTGCATGATTAACCGATTCATATTCGTGCAAAGCATCTCGGCTATTTTGACCATTTACATGTGTTAAACTCTCCTCTTGAGAGGTCTTCTCGACATAAACAAAATGTCGGGCGCATGATCTTGATTGGGCTGAGGCCTCATGTTGGTTTGCCGGTCATCGAGTATTCCTCGATAATGACCTGGGAGGATTTCTATTTATTTAGGGTCCCAGACGATCAAAGGGCGATGCTCGACTTAGCCTTTCTAAGGCACTTATCCTTTTAAGAGAAAAAGACTGTTCATTATAAGGCTCTGAAGTCATGAGGGAAGAACTTGCTCCTGAACGATAGGACATGTCTCTGGAAGCCTTGGAGTGGTTATGCCTGCTGGTTCTTGGAGGTGGCGGTGGCATGTTTATATGAATGGACAAGACAGGATATTTGGCTTGTAGCGTTTGGGCTAATTGCCTGATCATATCTTACATGGGCTTTTGTCCTCTAATAATACTAGGCAAGATTCCAGTCAGATCATTATTTATTAGCGAATCGGGTGAAATAGGCGGATTACCATCATTTCTGGTACTGGATTCAGGGATATCAATCATCTTTGTGTTATTGTAAGTGAATAAGAGTGACAACATTTGTTAGCAATACGTTCCCACAGACGGCGCCAATTTATTGATGTAAAAAACTTATATAGATCTAATTTTTCAATCACAGATAAAAATAAGTAAGTAAAATAGAGATAAAAGGTTTTTAAAATGGTTTGACTATTTGGGAAAGCCTACGTCCACCGTGCCTTGTATTCTGTCTTCTTCTTGTTGAGAGTGTTTCGAACCTTGTGAAACTTACCATTGATGAAGGAATTACAATGTATTTATAACCATGTAGGGAAATAAAGATATGGAATATTAAAGGATAGAATGGCTTTATAAATTAGGCATTTACATTAGTATATAATGTTCATAATGTTCTTGGTTGTTGGCACTTCGCTGGTCATGTTGGTCAGCCTCCCTACTGTTGGTCGGGCTTCCTGGCATTGGTTGGCACTTTGTATGTTAGTCGGTGAAGTTATTACTTACTGACTAGGATTCTTTCCATATGGGATGACACGTGTTCATATATGATTGGACCACTTAGGTGGGTAATTTTTTGTATCAACAACACCCTTAGGGTCTATTTCCCCTAATTTATCTCATTATCACTCTCCGTCTCTTTGAAAACCTCTCTGCAAAATCTACCACACCATACCACACTCCAGGTCACCATTCTCTCTCTCTCTCTCTCTCTCTCTATCTATCTATCTATCTATCTATCTATATATATATATATACATTTGTATACAAATTTGTACATTTATATATATACTTCTGAGCTTTCACCTCTAATTATATCCTAAATCCATAAACGGGGGAACCTTGTAACCTTTCACCTTAAAGACTATGCTATTTTTTTATAGCTTCTCTCTGGCAATAATTCAAAATTTCCTCATACGTTTGAAGTGATCCTACAAACTCATTTACTTTCAAGAGTGCTTTAAATAGAGCTCGAACTTCTCAGATGGTGTCAACCTTACCAAAGAACTTAAGGGGAAGAGCTATAAGGATCTTATCAATTATTATATCCTATTTTATCATTGTTTCCCAAATCAAAAGTCAAATTAACCATGTCATTTTGTTGAACATAAAAGTCATTAAGGGTTTCATTATCCTTCGTGGTAAGGGGCAAAAAGTGAGTGGTTAGTCATTGAAGCTTTTCATGCTTTATGGTGATGGTGCCTTCACAGGTTATTTCTGATACTTCCCATAATGTAGTTCACGTTGAAACACGCTAGAACTCACTAATGGTGAAACAACTAAAGATTGTGTTAAGACCTTTAGCATTCTAATCACCATCGTTCATGTCGTTCTCATCCCAACTAGATCTTATTTATAGGACTACGACATTATCAACAATTGTAATATGCAGGTTCCAAACCATCAAAGCACTATTTCGGATTCGATCTTCCAACGACATTATATATGAAACCATACGAACCTTTTAATATGAATATTTTCTACCATCAAACAGTGGAGGTCGGTGAGACAAAACACCATCTGTCTTACACAAACGATTTACTTTACGGTTTAAGCCCAAAAAGAATAAGACCCCCTCTAATACCAATCGAGAGCATGAACCTCAAAGGTAAATATCCAATTAAAAATTAATCAATAATTTATAGACAATTTCCCTTTTAAAACAACAAAGTGTATAAAGCATCCAAAAGGCTCAGGTGACTAAATGTTTTATAGAGATTAGAATCTAATCAATTTATTTTATTATCAAAACAAGTGATAATAATGCGAAAAGATAAAAAAAAAAATCACACAACACCGAATGTATGAGGAAAAATCCATTAATGGGAAAAAAATTGGGTCTAAAATAATTATAATCACATAATGCACTAACTTCCTATCAAATATTTCAAACCATATTCTCATAGGAGAGCACCAACATTTGAAGTACGCTACACTAGTACTACCGATTTTGGTTACTACCAATATCTTCAAATCTTCCACTAAACAAATCTTCATTTAAGTGGAAGAACACTTTTGTTGCAAGGCAGTGGAACCACCGAGTAACCACCAAATACAGTCTAAGATGTGTGAGGATATATCGAAAGGTTTGGTTTCTCCAAAAAAACTCACAAAGTGTTTTTCAAGGTTTTTGAAAGTAGACTATATTCAAGAATAAAACTATTTTCGAAAATAAGCTTGAATATGAAAGCCGGACTTCTTTTTATTCAAGAATGAATAAAAATAAGGAGAACATAATGAGAAGATAAAAAGAATGATTTTGAAAGATAAGATATTTTCTCTCTTCAAAATTATCTCCTCGCCTTATTTTGGAATCATGCAGCAACTCTTGATTATATACAAAAGTTTATAAAGAGAAGTGGTATACACTAAAGTTATAGAAAATCCACAGGTCAAGAAAAGATCATTTTGGCTTCCCAACCACGATTTTGTCTTAGCACAACTACCAAATCAATCTTTTTTACGAGGTATTCCAAAATATTGAGACAAATGAAGGATGTACTTTGCGAACAACCAATGACTAAGGTCACGGACAAAGCTAGAATTTTCCACTTTTGTAGAATTTCGCAAAGCTTAAAATTATCTTATCCAACGTATGAGCAAGTAAATTTTAAATACAATGGATGCATTTCAAACACAAATTTTATATAATAAGAACATATAAAATTATATATTTATCAAATCACAATACCACAAGGTTAAATTAACTCATTTTTCATTTTAAGAAAATATTTAAGTGATGGGTGAATCTAAGTCCTCTATTCAATATACCTCTATCCTAATTGATTAACTCGGGGAAACAAAATGAATTGTTCGATATGAATTTGATGAAGCTTTTCTGAAACCTTTTGGATTAGACTCAAAGTGTGTTTTGTAAAACATAATATGACAATCCAAGTGACACGGGGCATATGCGTATATATATACCCATATTGTGTATTTAAAGACTTCAAAATACGGATCTTCTAGTTTTCAAGATTAGTAGAGGCACGAGAGATCCTCAGAAGTATACGAGGTAAACCTTCATGAGATACTTTATGTGTGGGCTATGAGGATTTCCTATGATTTATGTGTTGGGTCGAGAGTGATTATGCAATATATTATAATGAAATTGTTATATAGACAATATATATGTGGTGGTTATGTGATTGGGATAACTAGAGTTAACATTACATTATTTAGATGTGTAACTTCATAATAAATTGGAATATTACAATAGTTTAATTTAATGGGTAGGTATGGATGGCGTAATAATATTGTGTTGGGATATTCACCTAATTAATTCGCGTAAGAATGCCATGGTTTTATTATTTTTATATGGATATTTTAATCGGAATCACATAGGAAGTTGTTGTTGTGATCTTAACCTTCTTACGTTGAAACATTTCAAGTTAGTGTCAATAACATTTTTAGGGTTGGGCTTATAACGACATTAACTTTATTTCCAGTATTTATATCCAACCATTAGCTTTGTAAGTGTCATACATTACATCCAATATATATTTGTATTTATGTTATTTCAGTTTTATGAGAGTTTACGCAAGGGCAATGTTGTTATCGCAATTGGATTTATTTAATTCTATTAGATTATTTATTACTATTGTGAAGTTCAGACTTATGTTGGATATCATTTAATATAGTCGAAGGTTTTTATTTATTCAGTTATGTATGTTGTCATATACTATTTCCCATCTCAATTTATTTCTTCATGCTTATAATGGTATTTAATTTTTAGATAACCTTCATGGTACATGGGACTGAACATCCTATGTATGGAAAATATGGGTTGTCATAATCAACACAATGATGATGTCCTGAAAACCTTTGACATAGCAAAAGTCTAAAGTCGGTCCATTTACGTTTAACTTCTCTGACAGTTGATTTCGTTCCTAAGGGATGAGTATAACCAAAATTATGATTCCTAAAAAAATCCATGGAGATCACACCAATTATATTTCTAAAGCAAGGACATAATAACATGATTAGAAATTGAATGTTATATCATAGATGGATCATGAAAGAACATTAACACTTTGTACGCGCAGTCTATAAGACTAAACCACGTCTTCTCACACACCTTGTATAAACTATGTAGACTTTGATCCCATTGACAAACGGGTACGTAGGCTCAATACCGATCCCTCCTCATGAGCACAAGCCCTTGTGATATATCCCTCGATACATCACCCTGCAAGACGCGGAAATCTCGAGATATCCAAATATCTCTATATGAAAGCTTATTGTCCACCCCATGGTACACAATATCCTTACTCACATCTTCCTGCATCCATATCACGAGATATTATGATATCTCTAAAGAGACTATTTACATCCTAATTTGAGTCGACTTTGATCTCATGCTCTTGTTAGTATGTAGGCACAATATTGAGTTTTCACTCATGAGCCTAAGCCTCCATGCCGCACACACACGTTCACTTATAAACACACACCCAGGATACGTTGACTTTGGTCTCGTAACCACATAAGTACATTAACGCAATACTATAGTTACACTCATCCACACAAGTCCACACACCACATCACAACCACTTTTATTGGGGCACACATACAAAGTGGCATTCATCCATCATTCTTTCGGGCCTAATTAAGATTATATATGTCTATGAGTACAGTATTAAGGTTTCTTAAGGAGCCTTTATCTTCCATTTATGTAGTAATTAAGTAATATATGACAAACGATAATATAAAGAAGATAAAGCTAACAACTGGACTGACTAATACCTTACCCATTCGTAACACGGTCCCCCAACCCTCCATCATATATCTCTAGTTTAACACAAGTTGAAAAATCCTTTGGATTAGCCTATTAGGGCTCACCCGAACGAACGATTTTGATCACCCTTGCGCTAACCTTTTCTTCCACACATCCCTAATCACACTACATATGCTAAACAAGGATCCAGGAAACACTTGAAATCACACAACAAAAGAAAGTCGGACTCCCATGCACAGCGATTTCAGGAGCTCAATACCACAATAAGATATATGTTGATTGGACTTTATGCTCAATTTAAATCTCATGGAACGTTTTGAGATTATTTTGAAAGCATTGATTCATATCAAGTATTCTCTTAAAGATTAAAGACCTATTATATACCATAAACTAAAGCATAAGATATGGCTTAAGCCTCATGAGTGAGTGTGATAAGAGGTTTGGAGCATGTGGCATTGCATGTTCAATCATTAAAAGTTTAAAATGGTTTTATGTGCTTAAGTAGACTTGTAGTCATTGGTTGGTCAACACAGTCCTAAACTTTTGTTTGCCCTTGGTTTCGAAGCTTGATCCTTCGATTTCATTGAGCCTTTTAGGGAGTTGGCATGAAGAATGAGGGTTTCTAAGCATCAGTAGAGAGATGAAATTTGTGAAATATGATCGGACAAACCAGTTGAAAAGTCACATAATGTGTATACCAGGTTACCAAGGGCATAATTATCCATAAAAAGTGACAATGAAAGTCAAAATACTGAAAAGGGATTTGGAGGACATATATCATCCGTTTATGACTTAATATTCATTTTCCCGAAGTTATTTGAAAATATTAAGGTGCATACAATTTAAGTTAAGTCGGTTCCACTACAATCTCTGAATCGGAACCGGAGTTCACCAGTTCCACATTTTTAAAACCAGCACAAGAACCGAGCCAATCCGAACCAACGGTTCTTGGGTTGGTTCAAATCGATTCCCGATTCCAAAAAGATATCAAAAAATAAATAAAATAATAATTAATTCTCAAATATAACCTAAAAAAATACTCAAAGCAACTTTACAAATGTAATCAAAATCCCAAAAGTCACAATTAATTTAAAACCTTTAAAATAAGTAGAAATCAACATTTGTCATATATAAATATTGAATAAAACATGATAGGATCGAACCAGTTTCAGTTCAACCTATGTCTTTAGTTCTCTTCCAAATCATATAACGAAAAATCGAACAAAAGAAAAACGATTATCAATTTTTGAAATCGAAATCGAACCATTAAAAAAACAATCGAATGATTAAAAAAATAGAACCGAACCGAACCGAACCGAACCCAAGCCTACTAACTTTTGAAGACTTTGAGATTTGGCTATGCAATGACGAACGAGAATGAACTTAGCAACTATCAATCCTCCTGTCACGCCAAATTTCCTTACCCAACTCTCAATTTATCATCACCGAGGGTTTCCAAATTTCAAACCCGGTAAAACTAATTAACAAACCCTTTCTTTAAACTACATATAACCTTTTTTTTCCATTAACGTTTGGTGTTTATCTTTTCTACTGTACCAGGTTTAGCCTTGGGAACTAATAAACGGAGGCCCGTTCAGTTTGGTAGAAATACGACGTCATCAGCTTGGGATGATGATAAACCCTACGAGGTTTTACCTAGTGGAAAGAGAGAGTATTTGGACGAGCAAGATGTTGTTACATTTCTTGATCCTCCTAAAGACCTCATTCGTTTAGACCCTTCTTCTTACAATCCCGCTGCGTATCTTTGGTTACTTCTCTCTCCCTTTCTCTCTCTCTCTCTCTCTCTCTCTCTCTCTCTCTCTCTATATATATATATATATAGTCATGCTCTTATGCGGATCACTTCGCATATTAAGAGTGCCGACCAAACATGTGTCACCTGACGGTGAGCTCAGAAAAGAGAGAGAGCATGCCTATAATTTAGCTGATAATTTCTAGACCACCGGTAGATGACACATGTCCGGTCCGCACTCTTAAAATGTGGGTTGGTCAGCATAAGAGCACTATTGTGTGTGTGTGTGTGTGTGTATATATATATATATAGGGAGAGGTTCACAAGTGAACCTAAAAGATGATTTTTTTAATAAACCTTAACAAAATAACACTTAACAACTCATTAATCTTAATTTCTATATTGTAATTGGTCCGCGTCAGCGGCAACGAACACGTGTGTCAATAGATTCCCCCCCTATGGCAACCCTGCTGCCATTAGGGCTGCCATGGTGATGGTGGTGGTTGGGGTTGGGGTTGCGGGACCGAGTGAGGGGGTTGGGGATCGATCGACATGCGTGTTCGTTCACCTTGATTTTAATTTAATAAATGACTGATCACCCGGTACTTAATTAGGCGGTGTGTCACAGGTTTAGTGAGCATTATTCAAAATACAAACATGTTAGTGTGTAGCACAAAATGAGTTGGAATCCTTAGTTGGCCTAGAATTATTGGTACCAAATACATCCCTAATTCATTCACTAAATAACGCGGTATAGCGAAAAAGTGTTGTACTCCATCATTATTACCATACCCTACATTTACAACATATTTATTGCAATGCAACATTATTAAGAGGCTTAACGTTAATGCTTAGTTAAATCTGAATTTTTACAAGTGACATTACAAATTTACTAAAATAAAAATAAAACACACCTATTAGAAAATAAAACAAATCCACCAACATCACCACCACTTTCTCAACTTCATCCCCACTACCTCCATGATTCCATCCCCACCAAAACTTTACCACATGAAGATGTCCAAACTACTACCACCTACAGCCGACGCCAACAACTTCACCAGTTTCATATCACGATCACGATCACCATAACCTTCACCACCTTCCACCATCGTCCCCACCTTCAACCGGAACCATCACTAATAAAATCTTCCACCCCAACCTCAAATCCAAATCAATTTCATTTGAATGAATCCAAAACCAAATCGTAACTAAAACGACTCATTGAAAGAAAACTACCAAATCGATTTACTCAACCACAACAAAATCAATACGCTTGAAAATTAATTCATTCAGTTGTCGGAGAGGTTTTATGGCCAACGTGGCGTAGGGCGTAGTGCCATCTTTAATGTTTATGGATTTTATGTGAGGTTGGTTGGGAAGGGGAAGAGTGTGGTTTTGACGAGGAGGTTTGATTTAGGGCTGATGATGATAAGGTTTGAGGAGTTTTGGGTTACACATGTCGAGGTGGTGCCACCGGTGGTGGTGGAGGATAAGGGTGGGTCGATTTTGGAGTAGCTTGCGGCGGGGCTTCGTTCAGTGATGCAATGATTGGGATTAATATGTGTGTTTTATTTTTTCTCTCTTCATTAATGGTTAACTCAAAAATAAAAAATAAATAATGACACATGGCTGCTAGTCACACCCATTCCGTTAACCTTCTTAACGGGGACTTGACGAATGTCCAAAATTGCGCGAATTAAAACATCACGATTAATATTGCAAAAATAGATAAAATATGTCCAAATTTCGAAATGAACCCGAACTTTAAGGTTAAATTTGCAATTAACCCTATTTTTTTTAATAACTAGGCCCACAAACACAAATAATGAATGTGTTGAGCTAGTACACTAATATCCAAAAACTGAGTTGATTTTATTAATTTTAGTGAATTTGTTGGAAGCCCCTTAGATGAGGGGACATTTTGCGTGTATACCAATAATTTTCAAGTGTTTAGTGTACAGTCCTACACTGTTATAACTTATATATATAATGGTGGTTGTGTCATAGTATTATATTTCGTAACATGACTTCACTTTGTAAGAACACTATTACATTTGACAAACTATGCGATAATATAAATGTATTTCTTATTGCTTTGCAATATAACAATGTCAATCCGCCCTGGTTGCTCCAGTGGTAAGGGACGAGTTTGGATTGTGTGGGTTATGCGCACGGTCTCGAGTTCGATTCCCGAAAAGGATATCGGACTTTAATTTGGTGTGTGTGTCAGAGTGGCTCTAGCACTAGCACACACCCCCTATTTAGCTTGCCGGGGGGGTTCAAAAGGCTCGTTCGTGTGGAGGTTCAGGGTTATAAAAACAACAACAACAATGTCATATTGTAAGGGAGAGACCCTATTCTTAATAATTTTAAAAGGGCGGCATTGCAACCTAAAGGGACTTGAGAGTTAAGACTATCAAGCCTCAACTTTTTTATTTTTCTATCTTGATCCACTATTGTATATTTATTTGTAGATTCAAATGATATTTTACTTATTTGCTGTTAGTATTTAAAATTATCAAAGATTTGAGCCCCTATAATAGTTCTTGGTAAATAGCATAGAGAAGAAGATCCTAGTCTTATTTCATAATTTACGGGTTATGCACGTCAACCCAAACATGACACATTTAATAAATAACTATGTAGATGACAAGTTAGACATGTTTGTTTAGGATTGCCTAATACTGGACACGAACCAAAATAACACTACACAAACATGAATTGCCATCCTTAGCGAGTCAGTGATCGCAATTGGCATTATATGTGCTTTTGGATATTTTGATCCCTTACGCATGTGAATGGAATCATTGCACTTTCTTATTTGGTTTAAACTCCTGTAACTCATGGGAGTAAATTTACTTCTATTCAACTCATGTGGATGGTTGTTTATTTAGGACATGAATTTATAAGTTTAATGTATCCCAATATTAATCTTTATGTTTCTTGGCAGTAAAAAAATTAGTGATATTCCAGAGGAAAGGTGACATCGATTGCTCTACTTGCTTAAACCTAGGTTAGTCTATCATTTTTTTTCCTGGTTTTCTTCACTAATTGTCTCCTTGTCTATAATTAAGGTATTTCCTCTATTACAATATAGGTTACATTTTATGAATAATTTGATTCTCTTATTAATGCGAGTGCATGTGCACTAGGTGGCCGTATATCTTTTCATTTATGTGGTGCTTGTGCATGCCATTGCCAGGATCGTTAAACCCATCACATATATTAGGATGCAAGGACATAGTTAAGTTTGGGTTGTAAAGCGAACCAAGTTACTCGATGTTGAACACGAGTCCTTTTGGATAAATGATAGTTCCAGAAAGGCTCGTAAAATAAACGGGCCAACCTTGAACGTATTTTAAAGCTCGTTTATCTTGTTGAGTTCGCCTCTAATTCCGATTGATAACTAATATTTATACTAAAATAATATAAACAACCAAGCTACGCTAGTTCGACTTGTATTAGTTTGTTCAAGCTCGGTTGGTAAGATAAATGAACCAAACTTGAATATATTTGTAAGCTCATTAAACTTTATAAACCAAGCTTGAGCAAACTTAGGGCCGGATCGACTTATTTACACCACTAAGTTTAGTTGTCTTTGCCTAACTATATATTTCTCATATTTAAGGTGTATAACATTTAAAAAAAATTGGAAATGGCTTCATTTTGAAAAATTAATGTTTTTTTTATGAAATTATCCTCTTGCGATAACCTCTTATTTAGACATAATTCTTGAAGTTGTCTGTTTAGAAAATTCATTGTTTAGAGACTTCAAAACCAGTTTTAGACTTGGAGAGTTTTCAGATTCATATGCATTTAGAGTAGGGGTGGGGATGATGATTGGACGGTGAACCACTTCCACAAGCCATTGAATCGAGTTCGACTTAAATTTGTGAAGAAGCTCCACTGAATCGATTATGTGCACCATATAATGACCGCCATGAATGCTCTACGAAAAAACTTCAGATGAAACTCAAACTTGATTGCAATGTTGCAGCTGGTTCTGAATGTGGGTGTAATCAAAGTTGTTGAACTTGGATTCGGTCTCGACTTGGTTTTTAATATGAGTTAGATGTTGGTTTTTAATGGAGGAGTGATGGTGTCAGAAATGGGGTTTTTGTTTAGTTTTTCATGGGGGGTTCTCTCTCGATAAAGCATTATTTCATAGGGGGTGAGTAAAAAATCCTAAATATTTATGTCACAAAAGAAAAGAAATTTGGTAAAATCGTCCAGAGGATCTATAAGACGAAGTGATGAGTAGAAATATTATTTTTGGTTTGAAATTTATGAGAGAAGTCGGGGGATAGAGATGTTAAGGAGCACTGGGGATTTCATGTTAGTTTTGAGTTGGGTATAATGTCTGTTTATATAGTTCATCTGAATTAAATGTAACTATTTTGGAGACTAATAGACTGAATTTTGTTTCTAATTCACCATTACTGATTTTTCCTGTAAACAAATAATGTATTGTCCCTACAAAAAAAAATAGAAATAATTATAAATATATATTATTATTATTTACATAACACCCTTGTATCCTAGTTTGTTTAGAATTTTCAAATCATAGTTGTCAAATTGTAGATCATATTGCGAATCTTAAAACCTAATGAACTGGAAAGGGGAATGATATTAAGAATGGAATAGTAAGATTTGATACGAAAATAAGAAATTTATAAATATTTAGAAACACAGTATTGTTGACCCTAAGTTTTGGGTTGAATTCGATTTCTACCCCATATTTTATAGTAGTGCCAAAGTTAACCCCAATGTATTCGTGAGTCCTCCGTTAAAAAATAAGAAAAATAAACGAAAACACAAAAGAAAAATAAAAACTAAAACAAAAAAAAAATAAAACACAAAATCGGCATCACCATCAATTGAAGCCCAAACGCAGGCCACCGCCGTCTCCACTTCCGATTGAAACCGAAATTAATACACAAATGAAAACCCTAATTGAAATCCAAATACAAATCCAAATCATCCCCCACCGAATCAAATTGTATTCTACATCCACAATCGAACCAAGAAACAAAAATTAGGAATTGTATCCGACCTTTTCTAACGCAGCCAAAATTGAACCAAGGAGAGGTGAACATAAGGCGAGTGATCGGTGGTCTGCTGGTGGAAAGATAACACAAAAATCATATCGATTAAGTAATGAATTTCAAATCGCATGGTCAATCGAATCATATATCACCACATTCTAACACTTATGTTTCAAACCATCGCACTTGCGGTGTGTCAATTTTCACTTGTTTATTGTGTCTACTATATTTGTACTCATATCTTATTTATAAAGTAAGTTGAAGGTGTTTCTCCTCTTGATTATTAATTATTTATCTAAAATGTACCCCAGACTCATATCAATAGCTCGGGAGATAGCTGGAACAAAATATGAGGATCCTAAGATAACAAAGAAAATTGCATCTAGTTTGCTAGTGGAACCAAAAAATTGTATCATGTGTTTATGTTGTGATTCATGCAATGGATATACGTTGACCAATTATACCACGAATCTTCTCTTTGTTTTTTCAACTTACAAAAAAAAATAATCGTACCCAGCGCACAAGGCTCCCGCTTCACTGCAGGGTCTAAGAGAGGTAGATGTCGGTTGATCTTACCCCCATAAGTCTAGAAACCCGAGACCAACCGTAGCTTGGGCGAGGGCACTTACCATCGCCCCAAGGTACGCCCTCTTTTTTTCAACTTATAATTATATATAATTGAAACTATGGAAAACTACGATTTTACCAACTGTTTGTAATAAGAACATCCAATGTTTAGCAAACGCTAGGAGGCAACTGATGGGCGCTTAGTGCCGAGGTGTTTATTGCGTATTAGCGAGAGAGATAAAGGTATTGGAGACATAATGTATATATGTACATATATTGTACCAGAGAGAGGGAGAGATTTTTTTTAAAATTTATTTATTCATTTTTAATCTTTTTGTAAATTTGAGCCTCCCCTCTCTCTCTCTCTCTCTCAAGCAACGTCTTTTAGGGTTTTTAGAAAATTTAAAGAAAAAGATCATTTAAAAAAGTGTGATGTTCTCAATTAATTGATGATATTTCTCCAGGGCGATTTTTTAAATGCTTAGACCCTTAGCCGAAATGCCGACATGCCGCCCCCACTGCAATTATTATAACTAATCGGGAAAATTTTCCCCTGGACGAACGAGTTTCCAGCCCAGTGCTTAGCACCTAGCACTGCTTAGGTCGATTTTTAGGACATTTACATTACAAGATCTTCAGAAAGTGGGTATACAATCTTAGATATTTCTTTAGATATAGTAACATCTTTTGCACCAAAAGCAACTTTGTACAAGGTGCACTTGTTAAGCGGCAAAATTACTCACCACCACATGCACAATCATTTAAACATAATGTAAAATCACTTTTAAGCAGACAGTGGTGTTGGAGTAATTTTTGTGTTGCCCTTAGCAACCACCACAAAAGGAGACATTTGTCATACAATTAGATAAAAGATTCATTACTTTGATTAATTTACCTCATGAAGAATTCATGCATGTCAAATGAAAGGAAGTGGGCGGACAAGTTTAAGGACCAATGTTGTGATTTTTTTCATGAAAAAGTATAAAGATAATACTAACAGTTGGAGAATATAATATAAACCTTTGCATATCATATTCCATTTGAAATGTTGGTTTAGTCGTAGACCAAAAAGTATGGAAATACCTTTTTAGAAGTAAATCAATTAATTAACCTGATCATACATTTAGATTTGAGCAGTGAATTTATAGCGAAAATGAAGGGGAAGCGTCATTTTACACTCTGTAGATAAAGAGCTTGTTATTTGTTATTCTTTTTAGCAGGATTTTATAATATTATGCAGTATGCCTCTAATAATATAATTATTACTTTCTTAGTTTTAATTTATTACGTTTTCCAAAAATTTTTTGACACGTGAACTTTTTAAAACAGGGCCACCACCTATTGCCTGGATAAACTTCTTCAAGAAGGTAAATTATCTCAACTTCTTTATGGATGCCTTTCTAACATAGTTTCGTATATTAATTTGTTTCACCTTTTCTTCTTTCTTTTCTTATATATTATTGATTAACAAATTGATGCCTTTTTTGTTTTGGTATGAACCAGGTTGTTTTTTGTTGCAAGGGTGGATAGACATACAGACGATTTATTAGTAATTTGATTTAATTTCAGTAAAATAGTTATATACTTGTTTCCCCCCCATGCAGTAGCATTTTCTGAAACGAATAAGACATGTTTATCATGCTTATATTTACTGGAAGATAGCATGAAATTTCAAAACATGTTTTCTCTTCATAAATCTCCTAGTGAAATCTAACTTATTCGTGAGCAAGCTGACTGTTCTACTTTGGATTGTGTCTTGTGTGTGTGACAGATTAATAAGAAACAAACTTTATTGATAAAAAGAAAAGAATATACAAAAGGGAGACAAGAAATCCACCTTGGACAAAAGAAACTGAAAAATAGCCCTTTGATCATCAATTATAGAATAATCTTTTCCAAGAATCAATAATGGTATACATGTTGATATCTTTAAAAACGCTTTAATTTTGAATCCCACAAAGAAACCATGTATCTAACTTCTGTCCACATCACAGGATATAGTAGACACGATGGTATTTTTAAAGTGCTTTGATGTTGAAATTCATAAAGCCGCGTATCCAACCTTTTTCGACACCACAGAGATGTCTTCTGCTTTGGTTCAAATTTCTCTCCTATTTCTTCAAACTATTCCTCCCATATCATTGCGAACATGATAGGATCTAAGGACCATTTTTTGGGGAGATAATACAATTCACTTCATCATAATGTACAGCTTCAACATCAGTATTGAACAATATCTCCTTTATTACGTATCTATACAATGGGATTAGAGCTGGCATTTGGGTAGGCATGGGCGAACATGGGAGGGCTGGATTTGGGCTCGGGCTAACTCTGGGCGGGTTGGATTTGGGTTGGGTTGGGCTAACCATGCTCTTTCCTTTTTTGTACTGCCTTATTTGTTGCTGCTATGTATATAATTTTTTACCAAAACTTTAAATGGATATGTATAGAGGATGCTGAGAGAGATAAGAGAGAGAGGTAGTGAGAGAAGATAGAGGCTCAGAGAGAGAGAGAAGAGAGCGGTGTAGAGAGAAAAGATGAAAGCGGCTCTACGCGTGTGTGTTTGTGAGAGAGAGAGAGGTGAGCGGCTGAGAGAGAAACACAAGTTTTGTTGGTGAAACTATATTCGGTAGAAAAATTAAATATTAGTTTAGAGAAGGGTTTGTTCTGCGGATTGGGTTTAAACCCACGAGTCAGCCCACTTTTAACCCGCACATAAAGATGAGTGGCCATTTTCATCTCGTCGTGGGTTGATTTGGGCTCTGAGTGCCCTTCAAAATCGTATAGTGCATTGAGTGAGTCATTTGTTGGATTAGCAATTTATATTTTTCCTTGATGTTATGCAGTAGACATCTTGTCCTAATATTGTACAAATTTCCCCCCCAATATGCGACTCCTGTAAAAAAAAGAATTGATTTAACTAGCCTTACATATCATTTTATTGGTAGTTGTTAAAATCTAATGAGTCCTTGAAATACTCAGGTGGGTCAGTTTTGGCCGGGCTTTCAAATTCTTATCCACTGTATTTCATTGTGCGACAACTGAATGAAGTAATGTCAATGGAGCAACCATGTGATTTAGCATATGAATTTGGAGATGGATTCTTGGATCTCCTCGAATATCCAAAAGGCTTCCCAAAGCCAGGTGGGGAAACTCTTTCGATGTTATCTAATGCAATATGGTTTATATGGAATTGTACTGTTGTGAGTAGTCTATTACGAGCAGCATAAAATTTTAGAGTAAATCCTGTGCGTAAAGTAGATTTTACACTAAAATTATACACTACATTTTGTACTCCAACGTTTCCTTGTAACTTTATGGGTAAAAATGAAACCGACCATTGGGGGACTAAGTCATGTAAAATGGGTATTATTTACTAAGATTTTTTTTAAAGAATTTAATATTGATTACGAACCTTGTTTGATAGATCTCGGTGAATGATTTTTGAACATAAACTTTATAATAACCAGACATGGAAAATGAAAGATATAACAGTTTAAATTTTTGGACGAGAGAGAAAATTGATGTGGCGGTGAATATTTAAGGTGCATTTTTCATGTTCATTTTACACTTTGCCGAGATGGCAAAGGTTTTCACAGCACTATGGAAGCATGAAAAATATTCACCTTCTGTATATTTTATACCACCATTGTTCCATTGGAGATTACCTAAGTACCCTCCCTACATGTGGAGACGTAGAGATCTTGTCTTTGGTCTCTTATAGTTACTATTTAGTTCCTCGCATCTGTTTTTTTCTCTTTTTTTCTTTGAATATTCCATAATTAATTTTTGTTTATGAATAATATAAAAAATATAGACATTTAGTTTAACAGAACAAACAAAATACAGACATGGTTTTGCTTTTATTGTGAATGTTGTCCATATAACGGGATTAGCACACTTTTGTTTAGTGGTTTGACGAGCCAATGATCTGGCTCTAATTGTTGCCATTCAATAATATTATGACGACAACTTCCACATTTTCTTCTCTAATGCATCATCAAAATGCAACCGATCCTACTGAAAAAAGTTGCAATGAGATAACTTGCCATTGATTCATAAACCCTATCTAGTACGACGAGCCCCACTAGCACATAATAAAGTCAGTTAATGCTAGGTCTATTGACAGTTGACCAGGGCCAAATATACCAAGGACCGGCATTGATTGAGCCTCTCTAACACTATCAAAGTGGATTGACTCCGCTCCAAAGTGCTCTACATTTGCTGAATCTGTCTATATCATCCATTGGAGTGGATTAGAATTGGTCGAACCTATTTAGCATCAACTAGAGTGGAGGGGTCCCATCTTCCACGAACTGGTTCTAGTCGAGTCCATTTTATTCCAAACTAAAAATACACAAGAAACCCAAATTGAGGTCCAAATTGGTTTCATCTTATGTTTCCCACTACGAGGCAAAGGTGCGGTTGCGGATGCGACACGGATGCAGGTGTGCCGATTTGAAGAATCGATAAGAAATAGGATTTGGGTGTGCCAGGCAAAAACTAGTGATAAAAAATATATATTATTTATTAAGTTTGTATAATTAAGTAATTTTTCACAAACCAATTACGTTAATTTATTCCCAACACAAAGATGGTGTAAACATCTGATGGATGCTTTCTAAGGTCACCTTAGTGATCGAAAAATGCTTGGAAATTGATTACTCCACCCAACTAACAAGATACCTAGTCAACCGGTCAGTGGGGCATGTGAATGTCTTGGTGCATGACCCATAAACTCCTCGACATGGTAGCGAACAGGATGGGAGTCATTGGTCAACAAATGAACCGATGGAACATGGTGGTCTCGAAAGAGGAAAAGGTTCACTATGTTAAACACGCGGTGAATACAAAACTCGGGCAAAAGGTTGACCACATATGTATTTTTCCATGAGCATGTATGATAGAGAATGGTCCAAACTGTTTCATCGGTGGCTTATGGACTTTGCCCCATCGTCACTCCCTTCGAAAGTAGGTCATGACTATGTCTCTTAGCCGTCAAACAACCTCCCAGTGGTGAGCGTCCACTTATTCCTTGTTGGATACATGTATACAAGTCAAACGCTCTAGTGTTGTGTATGGAGGCTAGACATGTAACGAAGTCGGCGATAATCAAATTGTCCGGCCATCGACACATAAGAGGTTACACTAGGTCAATGGGAATCTGGGGGCTAGCACCCAACACAATTTAGAATGGCGATAGAACATTAGAGAAATTAATGACATTATTGAATGCAAACTTCGCATATGTAAAAATGATGTCCTAACTCTTAGGGTTTTATCCTTAGCTAAGCATCGTAAAGTAATTACAATGCTACGATTGTTAATCTTGGTCTGTAGATGGAAGAAGGTGTTGGAAAACTGAAGTGAACAACTTAATAACTGCCGAAGTGAATGGCAGAGGTGACGCATGATGCGAACATAACTCTATAATATAATGCTGCGTGTGAAGCTGTGAAACTCGATGATCCCATAGAAATACATATTTGCGATATGCAACACATCGGTGTGATGGATGTTGGGAATAAAATGGGTCATCTTCGAGAATCGATCAACAATCTAAAATGGAATCATGATCTTTGGTAGTCCGAGATAAGCCCACTATGAAAATCATAGAGATATCTTATCTTGGCCCGTCAAGAATGGGGAGAGGAGTGTATAGACTGAAATTTGGTGTGCTGGCCCTTAGCTGCCTAACAGGTAAGCATAACAATTAAGAATAAGGGTGTTAGTTCATTTTGCATTGTAGATGAGAAGAACCTTTTCCTTAGAGTTTTCATGGTGCATGCGATCTCCCAGTTCTCGGTTAGTCCCCCGAAGTGAATCTTTGTGATGATCTTCTCTTGTAAGGAAGAAGTGGGATTGTATGGCCAGAGCTACGAAATAAGAATCCATTACAGGGGAGATGAGACTCATACGCGTGGAGGCTAGCGCTCGACTACTACTTGCCCAAAGTACTAGCATACAAGTCATGGACCTTGTCGAAACAAAATACGGAACCTCGAAGATTGCTAAGGTATGGGATTGGGGACTTGAGGCGCTTATGACCTAGTTCTCTTCCTTAGTTGGTACTAAATGTGTAACGTGTAACACTAAACAAATTGGATCACTTCGCACAATGGTCACTGATCTTCTTTTACCTGTTAAAAGACAGAGAGCCTTATGATCTAACTTGATGACAAGTTTTCTATGAGTAAGGTACTCATGTCAGTGTCGAACTAGCACTGTGTAGAACTTGAGATCATACGTCTAATAGTTCAAAATGTGGCCAAATTTCTTTTAGTTTAATAAGCTATCAAGCAGACATTTTGATTAAAAACTGCACTAATCCTTCTATTGCAATTATGAAAAGATAACTCGAACAACCCCATGATTCTACTGGCTCTGTGAACTTTTGCCTCAGACTGCCCTAATGATGCTGATCCTTCAAAACTCAGAACCCCTTAGGAACTGCTCCCCCTATGGGGGTCTCCTTTGTGAACCTCCCTTTGCTCGAGATGGCTTACCTCTCTCCCCAGTCTTCAACCCTCTTCGGAGCCTTGTCTATTTGAAAGTTGTAGTGGTCTTGGAAATGGAGCAAAGCGACGTCCACTACCTGAGTATACATAGTGAAGGTCGGGTTGCCAAGAAACACCTGCCTAGCCCTCCAGGCTTGATAAAGCGATCCATCTTTTTTGCCTCCGTGTTAATCTCGTTTGGGGCAAAGAAAGATGACAGATAAACTCCCGCCCGTACTCAGTCACTTTACGGTCCTCCTTTAGCAGTCTCAGAAACTCTTTTCTCATACTGTAGTGGTGGGATGTACTTTTCCTCAAACTTGACCCAAAACTTTCTTTTAGTCATTCTCGACCTCTCCTCATCTATGGTGACCGACTCCCACCACTGAAGCGCATCTCCTACTAGATTGAATCTATCTAGCATTTTCTTCTCAACCTCCGAATACTCTACCAGACATAAGTTCCTCTCGATATCACGCATCCACTCCTGGGAGATAATAAGCTCTATAGATCCTGCAGACTTTGGTGGAATGCGTTTGCTGTAGGCGCTCCTAGCTTTCTCCCATGTAAAAGTAGTATGCGGTGCAGGTACAACCACAGATGGTGGATGGCCTGACGCATGACGACCATAGTAGCTGATATTATCTATGCTATGATGGATGCTAAGTCCATAGGTGCAAGTGTTGGCGCCTTTCCATGTAGTTGTGGTTAGGTCTGTGATGCCTCTGACTCGGAAGTTACGGTGTGTCACCCTCTGTGTGGCTCCTCTCCATGTGTTCACTATCTGAAAGACGATAACCAAAAGTGTGTCAGTGTCATACGAGATAAAAATACAAAGTCTAAATAGTTTAGTTTAATGTATCAAAAAACGCAATGCAGAAAAGTGATGGGCGCACTCAAGACCCTAGGACACTAGAGCCTATAATGGTATGATACTAACTTTAACACCTCGCAAAATCCATAACTAGATTGATCAGGTCCAAATATAAATAATATGAGAGTCAAAATAACTTTTATTATTTTAAGCATGACTGACTGGTATAAAATAAAAAATAAATACTGACAGTAATAAAATGAAGTAAAGCAAATACAACTTTGATATCAATCCCAAAACCAGAATTGAATAAAACTACATACTGGAATAAATAACCGTCTGACAATAATGATATCCATTTCGGAATATAAATGAAATGGTTTAAACATAATAAAATCCAAATATAATAATCTGACTCACTGACTACTGAAAGGGAAATACAAGTAGTAAAAGGATATACGATTAATAGAGATCAGCACACTGACTCGGCACCTACATCCTACGAATGGAAGCTGAAATGCCAAAACTGAAAATGAATGATAAGAAGGATCAGGGTTGTGGCGGTTGCTGTTATCTAGGACCTGAAAAACAGTTACACAAATCAGATTAAATCTATCAAGTCTACATTGAGTAAGAATATAACTATATTTGGGCCACAGTAATAATGCACCTCCCTCTTATATTTTAGTTGTTTTTAAGTTAACCCAACCCAAACAACCTAAATATAACAGGTATGTCTAGTCCCAAGCCCAAATGAACCAATGATACATAATTATAAATCTTCTCGATTATTTATGATTGCAAGGTTCCATAAACTAGTATTGCGTATATATATCCTTTGTATAATCTCAGTATAAGAAATAGAATTATATAAGTCCAATAACCAAGTGAGTATACCCGACTCACATACAAAAACAGATAGGCTATGCTTAAGCCCGCACATAAAAGTATTAAGGCCTATCCTTATTGCCTTCGTGGATCACTTGTTCGTACTAGGAATAGTTATAGGTTGTCCCATTCATATAACCCCAGAGTAATAACGGGAAAATCACTACGACTTCCCGCATATCGTATAGCCCCCATACCCAAGGCTATACGAAAGGACTCCCCCGTTTGCTCCACTTGGGTACGGGTACGTCGGTAGTAAGATCGGGATAAATGAGATCAAGGTAAGCCTGTCGCAATCACTGGGGTACTAGCATGGTCAGCGTCATACACACCCTATTAAATCCCTCCTAGTACGTACTACATGAGGATACACCCACACTCGGGTATATTTGCAGATAAAATAATTAAACAATAATCGATTTCTACTTAAGGCTTACTTTAACGGTATCTTAAACCTTAGACTAATGATCTCTAATTAATTAAGAATTAAATACCAAGCTAATGCAAAGTCGTTCGAACGAAATTCCCAACCCGTTCTAATAAAACCCCAAATGTCGTTTGGACCAAAATCCACATTCGTTCGAACCAGAGGCCAAAGTCGTTCGAACCAAAATGCCTCTTCGTTAGAATGAGACCCACTATGTCGTTCGAATGAATTCACAATGTCATTTGAACGAGATTGTCACAGAAATCATCTTCCTCAAAGTGGAGAAACGTCCATAATCAACCAAAAACCAACGTCAAAACCTACATACATCAATATAACCATTCTCCTTTAAGTATAAAGTGTTTAACAACATTACTAATCTATATTAACAAGTTTTAGGCAATTATAACTACGATTCACGATTCAATTTCAGATTATAAGTTTTTGAACCCTAAGTTCATAGTTTAAACAAGATTATTCAAATTTATTCAAATTTGTTCTCAAATTCGATTCAATGACCAATTAAAGATGAGGGTTTTACAAGTTATCGTTATATGATTTCTTGGTTCAATTAAGGGATTCATTATCAAACTACCCTAGATTATCAACATGTGATTAAGGCTTTAACGAGTAATTAATCTAATTACGAAAATTAGGTTTTGATATGATTAAAATCATATTTTATGAATTTAGGTCAGATTCTAATGAACTACTAGTATTACTCTAACACAAACTTAATTAAATTCTTAATCAAAGTAAACTTGTCTATGACCGATTGTACGAATCGAGTCCCAAATCTTCAATATCTTTAATCTCAATTCCTCTCTTCACCTCCTTACATGCTATGGTTTGTCTATAATGTGCTATCAGTGTTTAGGTTCTCTAAATTAAGTAACTAAAGATTCTATCCTCGAAATTGGGTCTAGGCTAAAAAATAGCCTTAACCCAATGAGCCCAAAACATGCTCCAAATGGACTGAAACTTTGTTTAACCATATAGTAATCCAACGGACTAATTCCACTATTTTAATTTAAAAATGGACTTTCTAAATGTTCCAAAAGTCAACCTGAGATAGAACATATATTGATAAATTGATTATCTCACTAAGTTAAATTATTTGCCAGTACGAGTCGATTAAGTTAAAACTTAATTGTTAATTAGTCAAGTGTGACTCGACATTATAAGAAACTACTTCACGATCGGTGGAACCGGATACCAAGGGAATAATCCAATCAGGGAAACCTCTGACACCTAGTTCTTGATCATACGAATCACATAACAATATATACATATATATATATATATATATATATACATATATATATATATATATATATATATATATATATATATACATATATATATATATATATATATATATATATATATATATATATATATATATATATAGAGAGAGAGAGAGAGAGAGAGAGAGAGAGAGAGACACACACACACACACACACACACTAAGCGATGTATCGCATGTCACGACAGGCAAATAATTAATTAACAACACAATTTAAGTAAATAAAAAGAAAATACATGGTATTACACTTGCGCACCTGAAGGTGGAACCGATAGGGGTGAACACCTGATCCCAATTCATATAGGTCGTCCTTCGCCTTGAAGGCGATCTTCCACTCATTTACTCATTTACTGAAAGTATACAAATCTGGTGGTACCCGTTCCACGTATTCAACTTAGAAAATACGTCGACTTATTGGAAAATAAGAACTTTGTACTTGGTCGTAACCTTATTAATGTGAGAAGCGCAAGAATGGTACAATGCGACATACTCTCTCTCAGCAACTTTTGGGCACACATGTTGGACACCTATCTCTGCAGCTGCTCAAGCTCGACAGGTGCTATACGGTAAAGAGGTATATCGAGCCAAGGGCCCCCAACACAAAATCAATTGCGTGGAGAATGTCCAGGAGTGTCGTCATCCTATTGGGAATGCATTCAGAATAGCCCTCATGGTAGGAGGAATCTCCATCCTTGCTCGTGGGCCTCTGAAATCAATGCCGATGCAATCACAACTCACAAGAGTAACTAAAGGAAGGACGGGACGCGGAGGCCGCATCGAAAGAAGCTTCGTCATGTTTAAAGGTAGATGTTTGAAGGACCGTAATAAATAATGCCCGTGTCAAATTGTCATGGTTAATCCAGAAGGTGGCACAATCACATCAATCACAATGCATACGTCGAAATTCAAATATGACCCGATAAAAAATGGGATGTGGCACTATTTGATAGGGATCAAAGTGGTTCCGCTACCAACCCACCCACCCGATACGACACGAAATTTGCAATGGTTCCACTAGTAGGTCGATCTTGTCAACCATCTTCGTCGAGACAAGATTGTCACTCGAACCTTTATGACTCTATCAATGATCACGGTGTATAATTTTCCTTGGATGGGCAACATATTTGAGGCTAATATATATGATTTACCAAAATGAAATGTGTCATCATAAGAGGATTTTTCATATGACAATATCTAACAGTGAAGGATATTGTATGTGGACTTCAAAATCATACATATTTGACACATGGTGTAAGTTTTCTGAACCGTTTTGTTGAATATTTGGTAGTAGGAGGTACTGATAGATATACTAAACAATTTACTCTTGCTCCCTTTTAGAGTTCCACTTTCTTTCTTGGGACATTCCAATGTAAATGTCAATTATTAAGATACCAAATGGAATCAATTAACTTTTGTTCCTGACCTTTAATTATACAGTAAACTGCTTCCTAGGAAATTAAACTTCAAACTAAAGACTAGTTTTTGTAACAAGTTGGCAATATATTATCATCAACCGAGGGTCTAATATTATGTTCATTCAGTTTATATTTGTGTGACAAACTCAGAGAATTTTATTAATTGAGTGAAAATCCTTAGATGGTTTGGATACATATGTGGACCCGTAAGGAACTTTTTAAAGAAGAGTAATTTAGTTAATATTGATGATATCATTATAAGACGAGATAGACCTAAAAGGGGGCTGGCAGTGGCCATGCACCCTTCTTTCCAACTCTGCATATGCCTCTTTTACATGATAAAATATTTATACTAAAAATGGCCCCTAATATTAAATTTTAGGTACTATCAATGTTATGGGTTGCTCTGATTCGGGGTATGGTTATGTATGGGTACACAGTACATAGTTTTCGTAGATACACTATAAAGCGGTTAAAGATGTAGGTGGTTTGGGTATGTATGAGTACATAGTACATAGCTTTGGCTAATATGTTATAAAGTGGTTATAGATTTAGGTGGTTTGGTATCTATGATCATAGATGGCTTTTAGACTGTGGTCACTTTAGTTTAGTACTATAGGCGCATTTTCAATTATATTAGGATTAATTCAGTATAAGTACAAAGTTTTTTTAATATCCACATTCATTGCTATTGTGACCACAACTTCCATATTTGCTTACGTTGGTTTCGTGTTAAATCATCTATACCCAAAATTCGTCCCATTATGCCTTTTGTGTCTTTCGTGTCGAGTCTTTTCGGGCTCGTGTCTTGTTTGCGTCATGTTTACCCAAACCCAAACCCAGTATGAGATCATTTAGGTCGTGTTGTGTGTCACTGTTCCACCCCCACTACTGAAGAAACACCGTATATGAGAACTCACCGTTGAATTATAAACCTTCTTCTTCAGTACCACGAGCCCTACTAGAACATAAGATAGTCAGTAATTAGGTCTAGATCTATTAAGAGTTGACTGGTGTTGAACGGGTCCAAATTTAGCACCGATCATCATTGACCGAATGTATCTAGCATCAACCACAATTGAGGATCTCTGGAGCGTAATAAACTACTTCCTCCATCCCAAACTAAGAGTCCCTATCCATTTTTTGTATATATTAACGATACACTCAATCAACGGTCAAGGTCAACACTTGTTTCCTATCATGCAATTTGGTACGTTGATTATGTCTATTAAAGGAAAGTGGACTATTCATTTGGGGAAACCCAAAAAGGAATAGTGGACTCTTAACTTGGAATGGAGGGAGTATATATTTTTAAAACATTCATTGAAATTTATAAAGCAAGATCCATTTTTAATATTAAATTATATAAAAAATATTGGTGAAAAACATTAATTTTACATCTCTCTCTCTATATTTTTTATTTTTTTTATTTTTACTCATAAAGTTGAAAGAAAATTATTGGAGTACAAATTGAAGTAGTGTATAATTTTAGTGTAAAACCTACTTTACAGAGAGGATTTACACTACGACTAGGGGTGCCAATTTGTGTTTTTCGGTTGTCTTTGGGTTTGACACGACACGATATCGTTGGCACGATAAATACCATTTAGACATGTATATACGACACAAAATCGTGTTTTTAGCTAACATGAACACCACTAACACGATAAATAATTTCCACACCCAATTAAACAAAGTAGTACACAAAAACACGGGTCAAAACACGAATGTCACAACAAGACATGATAACAAGAATAACACACGTCATAATTTTGATACGAACACGACTTCACAAAATCCCTACACGAGCATGACATATCATGTAAATTTTGATCAAAATATCTCCATCTTTTGATCTTGATATATAAAGCGTGATCGTATGGACATTTGTTGAAACCATTCTCTTGAAAGTACTTGTCAATACGACTATTCCACGCCCTTGGCGCTTTCTTTAACCCGTAGAGAGCTTTCTTCAGCTTCAAAACTTGGTCTTCGTGTCCCTTTGTTACATATTCCAAAGGTTGCTCGATGTAGACTTCTTCAAGTATTCCATTTAGAAATGCAGACTTTACATCCAACAGATGAATCTTCCACGTATTTTGAGCAGCAAGGGAGATAATTAATCTCACAGTTTCTAAGCGGGCAACAGGAGCAAATACCTCATCGTAAACAATTCTAGCTCTTTGATTATATCCTTTTGCGACTAGCCTCGCCTTGTGTCTTTCTATTTCTCCCATAACCTTCCTCTTCATTTTGTACACCCATTTGACACCAATAGCCTTCTGACCTTTTGGAAGTTAAGTGAGTTCCCAAGTGCCATTCTTCTCAATGGCCCTGATTTCTTCGTTCATCGCGTCTCTCCATTGCTTATCTTGTGAAGCTTCTTGGAAGTTTTTTGGTTCATAATCGGCAAAGAGTCAGAAGAGTGTAAGATTATCATGTCTTTCGGTTACCTCATAGAGATCTCGTAGACTTCTTGTGCGGGGAACAATTCTTTCATTGAAACTTTCACTTGAAGATGGTGATGAGTCTCCATGAGTTATTTATATTGGAGAGGTAGGTGGAGTAGTGGTCTCTTGTTGAACTTCACCTTCTTGCTTTATCATGGTTTTTTCATTCTCTTCTTCAAAGTCGGGAAAGAAGTTGAAATAATCTATATTTGAGCCGAAATCAAATTCTCCTTCTTCATCAAATATCACATCTAGGCTAATTACAATCTTTTCATTGTTAGGATTGTACAATTTATAACCTTTGGAGTTTTTGTCATAGCCAATGAAGATGAAATTCTCACTTTTGTCATCAAGTTTGGTTCTTCTCTCGTCTGGTACATGTACATGGGCTATGCTCTAAAAAATTCTCAGGTGGGAGATACCCGGTTTTCTTCCACTCCATGCTTCTTGCGGTGTCTTTCCCCAAACACTTCTTGTTGGAGATCGGTTGGACAAGTAGACAACACACGCCACTGCTTCCGCCCAAAATTTCTTGGGCAACTTCTTACTTTTGAGCATACTCCGAGCTATGTTGAGGATAGTTCGATTCTTTCTTTCCGCTACTTCATTTTGCTGAGGGGATCGAGGAACTGTCATTGGTCGACGAATTCCAATTATTTCACAAAATTCTTGAAATTCATTAGAAGTAAATACTCTTCCTCGATGAGATCTCATTGCCTTGATCTTACGACCACTCTCCTTTTCTATGGCAACTTTGAACTTCTTGAAAAACTTCTGATTTCTGCTTCAAGAAATATACCCAGGTTTTGTTTCAAAAATCATCAATGAATAGAAGGAAATAATTACTTTTACCAAGAGATCTTGTCTTGATCGGACCGCATACATCGATATGGATTAGCTCGAGTGGATTCTTAGCTCTTAAGTGACTCATTTGCAAAGCTTTTTCTGAATTACTTCCCAAGTAAACATCCTTTGCATAGTTAGTCAGGGTGATTAATGCAAGGTAAGCCTCTCACAATTTCCTTCTTGGATAGTAGCTCCAATCCTCCAAAGTTGAGATGCCCAAATCGAAGATGCCATAGCCACGATGCATCTTTGTAACATACCATTAGACACTTTGCAATTTCATTTTGAATATTCAAAGGGAACATTCTATTCTTTGACATTTTTACCTTGGCAATTAAATCTCCTTTGTCATCTCTATAAAAAGACCAGAATTTTTCATATGGATATCATAGCCTTTTTCTCAGAGTTGACCCAAACTCAAGATGTTGCTTTTCATATTAGGCACATAGTAGACATTTGAAATTAATTGGTGACTACCATCTTTTGCACGAATAAGGATGTTACCTTTTCCTTTCACCGATATTGTGGAATCATCTCCAAATGAGACATTTCTACTTCCTGACTCGTCCAACTCCACAAACATGTCTTTCCTTCCACACATGTGATTGTTTTCACCACTGTCAAGAAACCAAGAATTTTCTTAGCCACCATCAGTCTCCTTCCGTGCTGGAAGAAGAGGATTTTCTTTCTCATTTGTCTTCTCCTCCGCATAATTGGCCTTCTCCTCAACTCTATTATTGGGTGCTCTGCATTCTGAAGCATAATGCCCAAACTTCTGACAATTATAACATCAATCTTCAGATTTATCATACCTCGAGTTCGGATTGCCTCTTCCACGACATCGTGTTGAGCTTTCCCCTCTCTTGTAGTTGTTATTGGAATTGTAGTTATTAGAATTCCAACCTTTTCCACATCCGTAACCTTGTCCTCGGCCACGACCTCTTCCACGTTGGCTTCTATCGTTGTTGAAACTTTCTTCTTTCTTTATCGAATAGAGTTTCGTCTTAAGAAGTTGTTCCACAATCTCTTACTTCTTCTTCTTCTTCTTCTTCTTCTTCTTCTTCTTCTTCTATTCGTATGCTTGCAATGACCCCATTAGTTGTTCAATTATCAACTCATTTAATTCTTTAGTTTCTTTGATCGTCGTAATGATGTACTCGAATTTTGGATCTAACGAGCGGAGTATCTTCTCCATGATCATCACATCTTCTAAATTCTCGCCATTTATTTTTAATTGATTTAAAACAACTAAGTCTCTTGAAAAGTAGTCAGAGATAGACTCAGATACTTTCATATGAAGAGATTTGAAATCACCTCTTAAAGTTTGAAGACGAACTTTCTTCACTTGTTCGGCTCCTTCGTAAGAGGTTTGCAGTTTCTCCAACGCTTGCTTAGAGGAGATTGCACTTGAAATATTCTCAAAACCATCATCATCTAATGCTTGATAGATGAAATAAAGAGATTTCTTATCTTTCTTTCTTGAGTCTTTCAAACTCTTCTTCTGAGTTTGATTTAAGACAGCTTCATTTTCTGGCTCACTGTAACCTCTCTCTCCACGACTTCCAAAACATCGTGTGCACCCAAAAGTGCTTTCATCTTATTACTCCAATTATCATAGTTGTTGTTGAGTATCAGGACTTGAAAGGATGCCATACCACCATTTTCCATAATTCTAGTGAGAATCTGGAAATTTTGATTGCGCGGATGGATCCGGAACGCCCAAAAACCTTATAAACAACGTGGGCCAAAAAAAATAAATGCTCAAAGTCAATGGTCAAACGTCAAACTCAACGGAAAACCTTTGGTCAATGGTCAACAGTATGGTCAATGCTCGACAACTTGGTCCAGCAGCTCAAACAACGCGGTCAACAGGCTTCACGGCTCGATCAACTCGGCTCCAGCTCGGATGATTTGGCTAACTCGGTGAGTTAACTCACCTTCTGGCAGCAACATTCTCATAACACGTGGCGGCACATCAGACCTCCGATCGGGATGAATCTGGCGGCGTTGGATTCGTCTCGTCGAGAGCTTCGATTTGATATGCTATAGCGTATACTTTGAAACAAACTTCCAATCGCTCTGATACCACTTCGTTGGAAATTTAATAAAAAGAAAAACACTCTTTAACTCACTATTTTGCTGCAACTTTGATTCACACACACAAGAAGAGAAACTTGTATGATGAGTCATTTCCATGATTGAGTTCCTTCACCTAACTTAGAATCTTCTATTGGTTAGGACTCCAAAGAACTAGGTTGGACTTCCCTCTAATGGATTTGGGCTTGAAAAACAAGTTTACAAATCAACAACCCATTCCCTCCATCCCAAATTACGAGTCACTCTTTGAAAGTAAAATTTTTTTTAAGTCAAAATCATAACATCCAAATATATCCTACTATGAATTACGAATACCTTTAGAGTGCAACACATGGACTTGGGTCACCGCCCTCCAATAATTATTATGATGAGGATTAGCTTTGGAATCTCACCAAATTTTATATACTATTATTAGAAGGACTAAAAAGGAAAACGGGTCTCTGAATTTTCTTAACTTGGGACAAAGGGAGTATATGAATTGGTAGATTTTTTATAGCCTGCAAACGCTTGTCGTTGTTACAGACCTTATGATTTGATGATGAAAACTCACAAAGTCGTCGATTTTAAGCATACTTGAAGTCTTTTAATCTCTCGAAACTGTAAACGGAATTATGGTACGATTAGGGACCTAAGTATGAGAATTATCCCTTGTATACTTTTTCTTTTCATAGGGAGTTTTTTAACCAACACCAAAAATTAAGGAGTTGTGCAGTTACACCTCCTTGGTCTATCTAAGATGAAGGTTAATCCTCCACCTTAATCTAAGGAGAAGTTTCCATCTTATGTTTTAAGCTCCCCTTGCACGTAATTGAGATGCACGGATATTGTACGAAGGCTATGTATCTGTATTGGATATACCGATACCTGTAGATACTTATATATATATATGTTTCTGATACTTTTTGTGTATGTCAAATATTAAATGAAGAAACATTTATTCTAGATACTTCACAAATGATCTCAGATACTTTGTGGATACATATAAAGTACACATTTGGTACATTTTGTTACAAATAAATAGTATTATTGGATAACTAGATGAAAACTTTCTTTAGCATAATCACAACAAAAGTAAGAATGAAGAAGATTATTTTAAAAGGGTATTCGTGTGAGAGAAATAATTCATTATAGTTATGTGTATATAATTGAATGATTAAATTCTAAATTTTGGATACTAAATTGACACTGCTTTGATACTTCGTAGCATGGGACGGATACACATTGGTAAGACAAATCAAACTAAATATAACATTACAATAAAAATGAGTTAAGAAGATTATACTAAAACGTATGAGTTGAATATTACTTGTCATTGAACAAGTTTAATGGAAAGATTTAGTCCTAAAAAATCTCGATTTGACAAATCACTCTTACATGATGTTTCATCAACATGAAATTTAGAAGTAGTAATATCCAAAATACATAAGACTTCTATAAATTATACTTTAATTTAAAGCATAAGTTGGTATAGTGAGATTTCCATCAGTGACTGTCTCTGAGTAGTGAAAGAGTTTTAGTTACTGATCAAGGAATATTTTTTACACTGAACTATTGATAATGGACTTCACTTGTTTTGTGTTCCTGCTAATGATGCTTATATATCACTTTGAAGAGTTCCTACTTTGCTACTTATTCTTTTTTAATCATGCAATTTTAGTATAGTTACGGTATATTTTTGCAGATTTTGTTGAGTTATAATTAGTTAATTGTTGCTTCTACATTATTTGGCATCATGATTGATGATGATGACGACGAATTTGGTGTTTATCAATTAGATTCCAACCCAGTGAATTTCCGTCAGGTTAATGGTTATTATGGGCAGTTTCAGTTTGGTGAGGTTGACAATGGCTATGGATCACATAAAATTCATCCCGATGAAAAAGCCATTGATGTGAAATGCATGAGCAACACTCCTTTACACAACAATTTTGATACACAAAAACATGATATTGGTGATGAATGTGAAGCGCCTTCCACTTTATATGCTTTGGAAGATGTTGGTGCGGAGCCTGTGAATTTTGAGAACAACGGAGTTCTTTGGCTCCCGCCTGAGCCAGAAGACGGAGAAGTTGAGAGGGAATTTCTTCTGTTTGACGACGAAGATGATGGCGACGGGGATGATACTGGAGAATGGGGTCATTTACTTAATTCAAGCAGTTTTGGAAGTGGTGAGTTTCGTAGTAGGGATAAGTCTAACGAGGAGCACAAGAAGGCCATGAAGAGCGTGGTTGATGGTCACTTTAGGGCGTTAGTGTCTCAGCTATTGCAGGTTGAAAACCTTCTCACGGGTGAGGAAGATGAAAATGAGAATTGGTTAGAGATAATATTGTATCTTTCATGGGAGGCCGCTTCGTTATTGAAGCCATACATGAGCAAAGGTGGGGGAATGGACCCGGGAGGATATGTGAAGATAAAATGTATAGCATCTGGACATCGTTGTGAGAGGTAAAGGCTACAATAATTTATAGGGTTATTTGCACTTTGGGTGTAAGGACACAAATTTCCAATTGAGTCCATATATAGTTTTGGCTCAATTCCGGACAAAAACATTTATTCATAGGTTAGTGATTTATTGTAATACTCTCAAGCCTATGAAGTGTGTGTTGAAGACGTAGCGGCAAAGAATATAAAGCTTCATCAAAATGCCGGTTTGCGTGCCTCGTTTCTACGTCATCAACTATGTTTCCATCCTCCCAAGGTATGAATGCAATTATATTTATATAGTGAAAAGCCCCGGATTTTAAAATCACACAATTAAAAATATTTAATTTCCTTTTTAATATAAAACAATAGATGATGCGGAAGCATTGTAAAAAGGTGATGGTTCAACTTACAAAAAATTAACAACAACAAGTTTTAATTTCTGAAAACAAATTAAAACTTAATTCAAGTCCTAGAATTTGCCTAAGTCATAATTTTCAATTATCCAAAGTTAGGCGAAACCAATTTTAGCAAATGACTTGAATAAACCAAATTTACCCAATATATAATTTAGTCCCAAATTAAATATAGTGTGATAATTAAACCAAATTTTATCTTGAAATTATCCTAAGCATGAATTCTAAATTATTATGCAAGATAAAATAAACAATATCACACTACGCCGAGATGTACGAGGAAAAACCCAAGACGGGAAACAACCTCGGACGGCCCTAGCCACAAGTCCACTAGATATGGAATTACAATTACAAGACAGATAGACTTACAACGACTGACTCGATCCCTCTCAAGCCTTGACGCTCCTTCTCGTAGAAACCTCTTCCTAGCGAACAACCTCGAAACACCACCTCGGTCTCGGAATCCACCGATGGGACTTTATATGGTCACCTTCACCCAAGCATGGAGCCTTTCTCCAAGTGGGTAGAATCTCAACAAAAGTCTTCTTTGTGATGGGGTGTAGAAGCAAACCCGAAACGTCTCTTCTTAAATTCGGTAGAGAAAACCGGTGCCAAAAACTCCAAGTAAAGATATGTATATATAGAACTTGGATAAACAATTATTGGGTGTAAACTAGAGTGTGTATGAATTTTTCATTAAAAATTAACACTCAAAACTTGAACATTTTCCTAAATTATTTTTGCTCTCAAACTCTCTCTAGGAGATAAACAATGTTGGAAAAGTTACTTAGAAAAATGTGATTCCCGTCCATAATAAGTCTTGAAAAAGTTGGTTAAAAACCAAGTGGGGAAAGTGGGTGAAAACTGCCAAAAACTGATCAAAACTGTTCCCGCCCTAGCGTCTCGTTCGAACGAACTTGACTCTCGTTCGAACGAGACTTCTAACGAGCGACCAGCCTGGGCTCGTTAGAATCTCGTTAGATACCTCGTTAGAACGAAAAACTCGTTCGAACGACATATCGAACGACTGACCAGTTTAGGGTCGTTGGCAAACTCGTTCGAACGAAACCTGGTTCGAGCGAAAAACTCGTTCGAAAGAAACCTGGTTCGAACGAAAACACTCGTTCGAACGACATTTCTAACGAACGACCAGAAAGATTGAAAAATTCGATTTTGGCCCAGAAACTTTTATATACTTATTTTAAAGTTCAAATTGATTCTTTCTGAAAATAAAATGCAGTTTTTATTACACCTAACACCCAATACAAATTGTTCCAAGCTCCTATACAAATATAATTACATTCATACCTTGGGAGCATGGAACCTTAGTTGATGACGTAGAAACGAGGCACACAAACCGGCATTTTGATGAAGCTTTAAATTCTTTGCCGCTACGTCTTCAACATACACTTCATAGGCTTGAGAATATTATAAATGAATACTATCCTATGAATAAATGTTTTTGTCCGGAATTGAGCCAAAACTATATATGGACTCAATTGGAAATTTCTGTCCTTACAAATCTCCCCCTTTGGCTATTCCGGGACAAAAACCAAACAAAAATCCTAAAGGTCCATCAAGCTCTACTAGACTCAAAACATAACCCGCCCAAACTTGACTCAACCCAAGGATCAAACGCTTTGCCATAGACAGATGCCGCTTAAGAATAATTCCTGCACACTTAAGCAAACTCATCAAATGCATAGGGAATATCAAGATATTAAATGCAATTAATTAATTACTTCCCCTAAATTAATTCTCCCTTTTAAACACATGACATACTTAGAAAGACGTCTCCCCCTAAGATAAATCTCCCCCAAACTAAGATACGATAATAATTGGATTAGATACCATTTCTCCCCCTATCATCATTCTCCCCCTTTTTGTTCGGGAATAGGCAAAGGATAAAGAACTAATAAACAACATGTGGAAGCATAAAGTGAAAATACATGAAAGCATATGGACAATAAGAGCAGGGCAAAGACAAATATCATATATATAGATACCAAAAATATACCAATAAAGCACTTGCATATATATATATTGATATAAACACCCACATGACACAAAATACAATAAGTTTGCACACTCATATGGCAAAAATGTGTCATATGTAAACGGAAGTGTAGACTAGCAACAATTAAATTTAGACCCAAACACTTAAGAAACGTTCACGGAGTTCTCATTTGATTGCAAACTTCATCACAGTTAAATATAACCTCATGTGACAATATAAAGATTAAACTCAATGAATAAACATACACAATGCATACAAGCCTAGCATGATGATGATTCTACAAACCAAATAGAGTCATGACATTAAAGACAACTAGGATAAACGGACATTGTGCAAACCGTTGATATACCATCCAATTCTCCCTCAATGAGCATATATATTCTTTTGTTTTTGAATGAATATATCAAACAAACATAGGCCTTGGCAATTGCTTTCGTTTAAATGACAAATATTCTGTTTTTAGGCCTTTGGATCACGTATTTCTTTTAGATCCAATCAACGGTGGCTTACTATCGCAAAGGATTTAATTCATCCTTTCGAAGCCCTTCCCCGTGCATATATTAATTTATCATGTTTTCATTTTTCACACAAATCTCACATGCAACGGATTTTGACATGCACTAGACCTCCTATGTCATAGATATGTAGATGACTAGATTGTTAGGAGAACACCTCAAAAAGCTCAAATATAACATGTGACATTAAGATTTCAAAAGAGCCCGTGCATGTGTGAAAAGAGGCATATAGAAATAGAATCCATTTAAACAATACAAAATCCAACTACTCCATATAAAACATGGTAAAGAACATTTTAAGGATTGAAAATCTAAACCAAAAGTTCTAGCCACGTGGGAGCGTAAATGATGGGATTCAAACACAAATATATGCCACATAAAGTGTGTCAAACAAAAATACACACAAAACAAAATCTTTTTGAGTTTTTAACATTTTTAATCAAAAATAAAGGTATATACTCAAAAGACTAAACAAAAATCATTTGTATTTTTCATTAAGCTTAAATGAAATAAATAAAAACACAAATGATAAACAAAAATCTTTTTATATTTTTCAGTTAAATCAAACACAAAATATAATACAAAAAGATAAACAAGTCATGATTTCTAGGATGTGATATGAAATAAGGCAATGACTAGAAAATGACTAAACAAGCATACATTTAGCATATGAATATGGCATGAAGAACAAACGCTAAAGTATGCAAACACTAACACATTTATCCTTCAGATTTAGCAAGGGAGGAAGCATGTGAAAGTAAATGAGAATCAAAATCCCTATTTTGTAAGGCAACCAAGTCGGATTTCCTAACCCAAATTAATGAAGAATTACTATCTTGGGGTGTAGAAACGTTAGCTATCGTGGTTACATTACTATGGGATTTTCTAGGAATTCGTTTAAGATCTAAACAAAATTTTCTAAGATGACCTTTTTGACCACAATGTGTACAAGTAAGAATATGTCGAAAAGATTTATCTAAGGAGTGATCATTAAATGCATTCCTAGAAGATTCTCTTAAAACATTGGTTTTGACTTTAGGGTTAAAATCATTACAAGAATTGAAGCCTAAACCAAAAGTGTCATTTTTAATTTGGACCGTTCCTAACATTTTATCTAGTTTTTCTGAACGACACTCCAAATCAAATTTGACATTACTAGAATCTTTTAATTTATTTTCCAATTCTAAAATTTTAGATTCTAGTAAAACATTTCGCTCTTCAAAAGCAAGAAGCTCCTTTTTCAAGGATTCCATTAAACCCCTAAGGCTATCTCTCTCGCCTTCTACATAGTTAAGCTTCTCTTGAAGAGTCCTCTCATGTGTCCTAAGGTCATCTATTAAGGCACTTTCATCAATGACCTTGACACTCTCTCTTAAACTCGCTTCTAACTTCAAATTAGCTCTTTTCAATTTAATAGATTCTTTATATAATTCATGAAAGGCATTTTGAAGTTCACTCTCATCAACCTCTTCTTCATTTTCACTCTCTCTTTCTTCTTCACTCTCACTATCATCAAAAATAAGAGAATCATGTACAATGACCTTGGAAGTGGCATGTGCTATAATTTCATCATTCGATGAGTTCTCATTATCACTCACATGTCTAGCCATAAAAGCCACAAAATTTTTCTTAGTGGGGGAATCGGGCTTCTCTTCCTTATCACTATCACTAAGGGTCGCATTATATGCAGTGGATCATTTACCCTCTTTCCTTAGTTTAGTGGGACACTCATAAGCCCTATGGCCATAACCTTCACAACCAAAACACTTATTAGACTCGTCCCTATCTAAATTTTCATTACTAGGTTTAGGGATCTTCTCGGCGTTAGAAAACTTCTCGCTTTTATCATGTTTAGAAGTATCAAATTTCTTAAGATCATTTTTACCTTTATCTTTGTTAAATTTAAGAAATTTTCTAAATTTACGAGCAAACAAAGCCATATCTTCCGAGTCACTATCACTATCGCTCTCTACTACTTGTTTGACCTCTTTTCGGGCTTTTAAAGCAACGCCCTTTTCGATTTTCTTTTCAGTTTTAGAGGGAAACATATCCAGTTCATAGGTTTGTAAATCACCTACAAGCTCTTCTAATTTCGTAGAGGCTAAAGTGGGTAAAGAATTTAAAACGGTCACCTTTGGAATAAATCTATCGGGTAGGGACCTTAAAATTTTCTTTACTACACGGTCGTCAGGTATTTTCTCTCCCAAGTTAAAGAATGAATTAACAATATCAAAAAGTCTGGCATAAAATTTATCAAAAGTTTCTAATTCATCCATTTTGATAGTTTCAAATTGAGTGGTGAGGTTTTGGAGTTTTGAAGCTTTAACGACACTAGTTCCTTCATGAGTTAATTGTAAAATATCCCAAGCTTCTTTAGCGGTTTCACACATCATAATACGTCGGAATTCATCCGGTGTGACAGTGCTAAACAAGGCATTTAAACCACGGGAATTAAAATTAGCAAGTTTAAACTCATTTTCAGTCCATCTATCGGCGGGTTTGATAACACGTTCATTTTCAACTA
This sequence comes from Sambucus nigra, assembly GCA_949130495.1. NCBI lineage: Eukaryota > Viridiplantae > Streptophyta > Magnoliopsida > Dipsacales > Adoxaceae > Sambucus > Sambucus nigra. The sequence goes on from OX422216.1 coordinate 648,265,311, forward strand.
AGTAAGTTGGTGGGGAGTACCCGATAACAACAGACATCCAAACTCTCTCGTCGATAGATTTTAGTGCCAATCTCATTCGCGCTTTCTAATACGCGTAGTTTGAACCATCAAAAATAGGAAATTTTGAAAATGGGGAAAAATTCAATTTAGCCAAAAAATTAAAAGATCTTAACGAAATAATTTATCGTTTTTGGCTCTGATACCAATTTGAAAAGCCCTGGATTTTAAAATCACACAATTAAAAATATTTAATTTCCTTTTTAATATAAAACAATAGATGATGCGGAAGCGTTGTAAAAAGGTGATGGTTCAACTTTCAAAAAATTAACAACAACAAGTTTTTATTTCTGAAAACAAATTAAAACTTAATTCAAGTCCTAGAATTTGCCTAAGTCATAATTTTCAATTATCCAAAGTTAGGCGAAACCAATTTTAGCAAATGACTTGAATAAACCAAATTTACCCAATATATAATTTAGTCCCAAATTAAATATAGTGTGATAATTAAACCAAATTTTATCTTGAAATTATCCTAAGCATTAATTCTAAATTATTGTGCAAGATAAAATAAATAATATCACACTACGCCGAGATGTACGAGGAAAACCCCAAGACGGGAAACAACCTCGGACGGCCCTAGCCACAAGTCCACTAGATATGGAATTAGAATTACAAGACAAATAGACTTACAACGACTGACTCGATCCCTCTCAAGTCTCGACGCTCCTTCTCGTAGAAACCTCTTCCTAGCGAACAACCTCGGAACACCACCTCGGTCTCGGAATCCACCGATGGGACTTTATATGGTCACCTTCACCCAAGCATGGAGCCTTTCTCCAAGTGGGTAGAATCTCAACAAAAGTCTTCTTTGTGATGGGGTGTAGAAGCAAACCCGAAACATCTCTTCTTAAATTCGGTAGAGAAAACCGGTGCCAAAAACTCCAAGTAAAGATATGTATATATAGAACTTGGATAAACAATTATTGGGTGTAAACTAGAGTGTGTATGAATTTTTCATTAAAAATTAACACTCAAAACTTGAACATTTTCCTAAACTATTTTTGCTCTCAAACTCTCTCTAGGAGATAAACAATGTTGGAAAAGTTACTTAGAAAAATGTGATTCCCGTCCATAATAAGTCTTGAAAAAGTTGGTTAAAAACCAAGTGGGGAAAGTGGGTGAAAACTGCCAAAAACTAATCAAAATTGTTCCCGCCCTGGCATCTCGTTCGAACGAACTTGACTCTCGTTCGAAGGAGACTTCTAACGAGCGACCAGCCTGGGCTCGTTAGAATCTCGTTAGATACCTCGTTAGAACGAAAAACTCGTTCAAACGACATATCGAACGACTGACCAGTTTAGGGTCGTTGGCAAACTCGTTCGAACGAAACCTGGTTCGAACGAAAAACTCGTTCGAACGAAACCTGGTTCGAACGAAACACTCGTTCGAACGACATTTCTAACGAACGACCAGAAAGATTGAAAAATTCGATTTTGGCCCAGAAACTTTTATATACTTATTTCAAAGTTCAAATTGATTCTTTCTGAAAATAAAATGCAGTTTTTATTACACCTAACACCCAATACAAATTGTTCCAAGCTCCTATACAAATATAATTACATTCATACCTTGGGAGCATGGAACCTTAGTTGATGACGTAGAAACGAGGCACACAAACCGGCATTTTGATGAAGCTTTAAATTCTTTGCCGCTACGCCTTCAACATACACTTCATAGGCTTGAGAATATTACAAATGAATACTATCCTATGAATAAATGTTTTTGTCCGGAATTGAGCCAAAACTATATATGGACTCAATTGGAAAATTTTGTCCTTACATATAAGAGCTTGGAACAATGTTTATTAGGTGTTAGGATTAATAAAATAAGTTTATAAAAGTTTTTGGGCCAAAAATCGAATTTTATAAACATTCTGGTCATTCGTTAGAAATGTCGTTCGAACGAGTTTTTTCGTTCGAACCAGGTTTCGTTCGAACGAGTTTTTCGTTCGAACCAGGTTTCGTTCGAACGAGTTTTGCCAACGACCCTAACTGGTCAGTCGTTCGATATGTCGTTCGAACGAATTTTCTCGTTCTAATGAGGTATCTAACGAGCCCAGGCTGGTCGCTCGTTAGAAGTCTCGTTCGAACGAGAATCAAGTTCGTTCGAACGAGATTCCAGCGGGAACAGTTTTTTTGGCAGTTTTATGCAGTTTTTTCCCCACTTCTCCACCTTGTTTTCAACCAACTTTTTTCATACATTATTATGTGCGGGAAACACATTTTCCAAGACAACTTTTCCATCCTAATACATCTCCTAGAGAGAGTTTGAGAGATTATTTTACAAAAGGAAAATGTTCATGTTTGAGTGTTCTTCAACTTAAAGAAAAATCTTTAAACACTTAGTTTACACCCATTGTTGTTTATTCCAAGTTCATATATATCTATCATCTTGCTTGGAGTTTGGCACCGGTTTCTCTACACCATTCAAAGAGAGTTTTGGTCGGTGTGCCTAATTGCCCGATCGGTGGAGTCTGAGACCACGGTGGAGCTCCGTTGGTTATCCGCTAATTGGAGGTCAATACAAGAAGAATCATCACAGCTTGAGAGGGTTCGAGTTTAGGAAGTAAGTCTTTTATCTTGTATTTTGTAATATTGTTTTTAGTGGATTTGAGGCTAGGGCCGTCCCGAGGTTTTTTCCCGTTAGTGGGTTTTTCCTCGTACATCGCGGTGTAGTGTGACATTGTTTATTTTATCTTGCACAAAATTTAGAACGCATGCTTTAGGTTTAATTCAAGATAAAATTCGGTTTAACAATCACACTAATCTAAATTGGGACTTTAATTAAATGTTGGGTAATGTTTATTTAATTCAAGTCACTTGCATTAATTTGGTTTGTCCTAACTTTGGATAATATGAACAATCATAATTTAGGCAAATTATAGGACTTGACTTAATTAAAACTTGTTGTTGTTAATTTTTGGAAGTTGAACCATCACCTTTATAACGCTTCCGCTGCATCTCTTGAGTTTATATCAAAAGGAAATCCTTACCCCTTTTCATTGGGGTAATTTTATGTTAGGGTCCGAAGTTTTGGATATATGCACTATGGGGTCCATTTTCACTTTTGCGATGCGTTTGTGAGAAATATTCAAAAGCATCTCAAAAAGTGAAAATGGTCCCCAGCCTAACATTACTTATAATTGTTGGACCCTAAATGCAACTAATGCTAGTTTATATCATCTTACATATATTGTCCCTTATGCTATGCTTACACTTTTTCTTACACTCACCTTATTAAGGTAGATTTCACAGTTATATAAAGTAACTGGAATGGATGCAACACGGGTATGATAAGATAAAATAATTATTTTTGATTTGTGGACCAGTTGCATGATCCTAAAAGTCACACATCAGTGTACTATACTGAGATTGTTTACTCCAAATATTTCTTGATTCCATTCTTATTTGTTACCGCAGTATTTCATTTTTTGAAGAGAACCGTAAAACTAATTAATTGGAACTTACTAGGATGGAAAATTTTGAAGCTAAACCGGTGAAACTGCATAAAATATGAGGAGTTCAATTCAGGTAGTTGATTAATTTGTTCAATTATTTAGTAGTAATGGTGCGATGGTAAGTTCCCTCGCTCAAGCTACGGTTTGTCTCGAGTTCGAGACATGGGAGCAACCTCTCCATATATGAGGGTAAGGCTACCTCTCCCAGACCCTGCAGCTAAGCGGGAGCCTTGTGCACTGGGTACAAACTAAGCAACGTTCCACATTCCCATCTCATATAATGGAGCTTTTCTCATTCGGGGTGACATGGAGTTTGATGACATTTTCTCATTCTTTATTTGGGAGTATTTGAACTTGTGATTAATTAAACTTTTAACATTTTCAGTGGGTGATGGACACAATTCTCGGAGTATAAGTTTTGGTGCCCGACACAAACATATATAGGGTTGTCCATGGCTTTTAACGTATATTTATAATCTGTTATTTTTGGGCTTATCAAACTGATGCTGAAAATTTTCCACTAGTTTAACGATTAGTTGTGTTTTTGGCTGCGTAACTAGCCCACAGGCTTCAAATTACAGAACTTTACATTGGTATTAGTTCCAATTGGATGAGAGATGTAAACAAACCTATGACTTAGGGGAAGAGTGATCTTGGTGCTTGGGCCATTTAGTTAGAGAAGTGCCATTGAGTTAGCAGCGTAAATAACCTAAGATCTTACTTTCCAAGATAGGAATATAATCACACACCACCTCTATATTTTTATTGAACTTATCCTTCAACAATCACATTTGACATTTTTCTTATGTGTTATACAGTTTTGAGTGTTCTTTTTCTATCTTGTGTGCAGAATTTGGTCAAAACCCCTTTATATGAAGATCTTATTCCATCTAGTCCAGTTTGAAATCTTATTTAGTGAAAACTCAAGTTCATTTTTTATTAGTGTGGAGCTTATATGCTTAGGGGAGAAACAAAATTTGGACAGATTTGTCCTTTACCATCAATATGAAATTTTGGACTACTTGGGTTGTAAATTTCTCACCAATAAATTTCACGATAGTATCTTTTTAAAGTGAAAGATACCCTCTTTGAAAGTTTAAGAGATGTGTGTGCTACAAATTCTCTTGTAACATGGAGGACATTACTCTGACACACACACACACACACACACACACACACACACACACACATACACATACACAACTCAGACAATCCATGTGATAAATGATTTTTGCTGTAGGGAGAGATTTGCTATTCTTTACAATTCTAGCATTCATTATTTCTTCTTTACTTTGAAACTCTCATTCGCCCCCATCTTTCCAATTTCAACGTGATCAGCGATCCAGGCTTTTGGGTTATAAATCGAGACTCAAGTTTATAATTCCTGCTCTTCTTGTACAAGCGCGATAGAGAAAAACCGGGGCAAGAGATGATATTGAAATCATTTAAGAAAGTATCCCTTATGGATGAAAAACTTTCCATTGCTATGTTAAATTCAAATCATTTTGAAAGTCCAAAAGCTAAGTAGAATTTTCGCATCCTCATTGGGGTTTTCATTGTGGCTATAACCTGTTACATTTTTCTTTCCGAAAGCACGAGCTTTGCCAGTGTCACTTTCGTGGATGGTTAATTATGGATGTGATGGTGTTAGTTTTAATGGAAATTGTGAAAAAGTATTGTATTTTTCTTCTATTTCATGGAAGAAGAATAGTACATATTTATAATGTACAAACTAGTTCTCATCTTGGACACAATTGTTTGAAACCTCACACTACTAGTCCTTTGGTGAGCACATTTGCCAGTTGCCGGTTATTAGACACATCTAGCTTCTCTTTGATGAAGTGCTGATTTACTTCTATATGCTTTGTTCGATCATGTTGCACAGGATTATGGCACAATAAAGTCTCATCGAACCATCCACGGGATCTTCAAATCTTCTAGTATGATTTTTAACCATAATAGTTCACAAACTCCATGAGCATTGTTCGAAACTCCATTTCAACATTTGATCATTTCATTAGACTTTGTTTCTTATTTCTTTATGTCACTAGGTTCCCACCAAGAAAGGTACAATACCCTGAGGTCGATCTCCTCTCAACCACAGATCCAACATAATCTCAACCACAGATCCAACATAATCTGCATCAGTATATTCCTCAAGCACTAGGCTTGTGCTTCTCTTGAACATAATTCCCTTCCCTAGAATTCTTTAAGATACTGTAATACTTGGTTTATAGCTTGTATATGAACCTCCCTTGGATTGTGACATTATAGGCTATATCTGGCCTAGTGTGAGAGAAGTAAATGAGTCTGCCTACTAGACGTTGATACATTTCTCTATCTGTTACAACATCCTCCTCAACTTCTCCGAGCTTGTGATTGGGGTCTATTGGTGTGCTTGCTGGTTTACACGCTAATTTTTCTGTGTCTCTTAGTAGATCTGGGACATCCTTTTGTTGAGAGATAAAGATTCCCTTCTTAGAGTTTGCAACTTCAATTCCTAGGAAGTACTCCAATCTCCCCACTTCCTTGATTTCAAATTCTTTGTCCAAGTGTTGCTTCAAAGCCTGTCTCTCCTTTCCATCATTTTCTGTCACGATGATATCGTCAATATATATAGAAGAAGTGTTGTGACTCTCCCTGAATTTTACGAATAACGTATGATCTCCCTGGCTTTATCTGTATCTCATATCAGTCATCACCTTAGCAAATCTTCCTAACCATGCCCTCGGAGAATGTTTGAGTCCATACAAGGCCTTCTTAAGCTCACATACCTGATTAGTATCTCGGTTACTTCCAAATCGAGGAGGGATTTCCATATAAATCTCTTCGTGCAGAAACACATTTTTGACATCAAACTGTTGCAAGACCCATTCATAATTAGCTGCCAAAGATAACATAATTCTTATGGTATTCATCTTGGTAGCTAGGGTGAATATCTCTTGATAATCCACACCATATATTTGAGTATACCCTTTTAGCTACCAACCTCACTTTATACCTTTCCAGTGATCCATCTGGTCGGTATTTCACGGTATACACCCATTTGAATATACCCTCTTGATAATCCACACCATATATTTGAGTATACCCTTTCACCTACCAACCTCACTTTGTACCTTTCCAGTGATCCATCTGCTCGGTATTTCACGGTATACACCCATTTGCACCCCACATGCCTTTTTTCCTGCAGTTAAATTCACAATATCCCATGTTTTGTTCTATTCTAAGGCCTCCATCTCTACATTTTTAGCTTGTTTCCAATTTTCATCATATAAAGCCTCGAATAGTTTGGTAAGAATGGGGATACTGTTTAGGTTTACAAGGAAACTCCTATGAGATGCTGAATTTTTTTCAAATGACACAACATGCGACAGTGGGTACAATGGACGTTTGGTACACTCTGGTTTCCTTCCAAATAGCAATAGGAAGGTCTTGATTTAGGTTGCTACCCAAATGACCTTCAGATTCTATTTTTACAGAAGAAGTAGGAAGTGTTACCTCATTTCCAGGTCCAGGTCAGATTCTTGGACTGATGCAAGTTGAGCAACTGAATCTTTATCTCTGAGTACACTTTGGCAAACCACCGAGGTAATCGAGATATAGGTTTAATAGGGACATGCTCAACAGATGACATAGATTCAACAGAATCAACAGAAGACACAGGTTTTGAAGATGAAGAAAGATCAATAAGAAAGAAGTCATTATCTTCCATGACTTGATTCTCCCCCTGAAGATAAGGAGTAGAAAAACAGGATCCCCTTTCATGGAATGTGACATCAACAGAGGTATAAAAACTTTTGGTGGGTGGATGATAGCATTTATATACCTTTTGAGTTGGAGAATATCCCCCAAAAATGCACTTTATTGCTCTTGGATCTAATTTTCTCCTGTTTGGACTATGAACATGGACAAACGACACACACCCAAAGATCTTAGGAATGAGATTGTTGAAAGTGTGACACCCCGCCTAATTATATACCGGGCGATCACTCCTTTATTAAATTAAATCAAGGTAAACAGTTGGTTCATTCTCAGCATCACTGTCGATAAAAATAAATTTTCCAATTTAACACCCTAAATAATTAAGCTAAGTGTCAAAACCATTTTCATACATACTTTCCAAATTTTAATTTAAGAAAAAGATTTATTTATTTAAAAACAACATTTCTACAATTAAGAATCACATCACAGTAAACCAAGTAATATAATGCATTCCTCAATCGAATGCCAACGTATGAAAACTAAAATCACAAATCCATACTGAATAAATCTCATAGAACAATACTGGAAATAACTGAAATAAAAATGTCCCAACAACAAATGAAATAATGGAAAGGGCGACACATGCCCAATAAATGAGAATGCTAGAAGTGGAGTCAATAAAGGAAGCCGTCTATGCAAGTGACCTGCAACTCCCACCTAAGCTGCAGCACGTTCCTCTCAAGGGATCCTAAGCAAGACGCCCCTGTGGCTGGGCACCTGAAATATATACATATATATACAAGAGAGAGAGAGAAAAAGAAACGGGTCAGAGCCCGAAAGTGTGTTTGATTTAAAATACGTTTAGAAAGTATTTAAATTGATACAGGCCAATGCAACAACATATTAGTGCGTCAGTCTCTTGAGAAATACTCACCTCTCTTCTAATGTGCACACCTATCGCACTAATCTTCCCAACGGTTTGTTTTATCAATTATCACACTAGTCTTTCTAAAAGATTTAACTTATCTTAGATTACTCGTAAGATTTACAATTCACGATTCCTTTTTAAAAAGAATGTTCCAAACAGTAACCAAAGTTCTCCATTTTAACTTTATAAATCAATAAAGTTTTACAGTGACATATTATACTTTTTCAAAACAAGTATTTAATAATTTGAGTCAACAACCATGTCCTACTTATCAAATCCTAGTAGGTAGTTTAAAATTTCATAACCTCATATACATATTAACTACTCGTATAATATATATATAGAAGCACCCCGAATAAAACTATGGAGCGTGCATACTTCCACTATCCAAACCCCATACCACTCAAATCAAGGGGAATACAAATTCGGAATCACTCTCGAATTGTATTAACACATACACAATCAATATCGAGGCGAAGCATAGATTCCAAGTCTCTAAGAGGATGGCACATACTCGCGTCTCTTAGGACCGTCTAAAATATCAATTTGATAGCCTGTACCAAGGATATCTATCTTCTAGGGTACAAGTCAATATCCCCCATAAAGGTCGCATCGAGATAAGACTGTCCCAGTGCGGTAACCTCAAGGATAGCAAGTAGCGCGGTATGTTTTTCACATGTATATAATATATGTGCACACAATCATATAATCATACCACTTTATCATATTAATATAGGTTCTTATCGTCACCCATAATTATACCATTTATCCTTAATTTAACATTTAGAATTACGTATAAGGTTTCATTCCTAACCTTAACTCGAAGGGTTTTCTCACTTATTACCTAACACTCGTGGGCTATATCCTCACAACTCTGAATTTCAGTAAGTGTCTTTATTAGGTTCCAACGTAACTCTCTTACGCACCTCACCCCTTTAAATTTATAAGTTTACCAACCTAAAGTAAATATCCCATAATATTATTCTCATTGAAGATTTAAGGTTCCAACATTTATTCATATACCCTACTGGTCCTCAATGTCTCCCAAATCAATTTATCAAGAATGCCCAAGAATTATATCACGACAATTTGAATTTAACGCATTTAAAGAGGAAATTAGGAGTCTGCCAGGAGGGGTCGATCGATCGAAGCTTGGGGCTCGATCGATCGATCAAGCAGGTCTGGGCAAAATTCTGCAGAATGCAGTTACGGGTTTCACTAACTTTCTTCAACCAAAACCATGTCTTTCCATTCTAATCGTCCCAAAAATCCTACTACTATCATTATAACAATATACCAGATGTTTATAACATAAAGCATGTGTATATATAACATTAAACATGGATAATTAACTCAAAATCCCATCTAATCATCAAGAACCCTAGAGTTTTCCTTAATCAAGGTTCTAATCTGTTTTTACCATAAATTCCTTCTAATATATCATCAAAATTTCGTTTGTTATATTCCTCTACATGGCAAGGGTTCCAGAATTTCCATATAATCAAAACTACATGGATTATCCTAACACAAATTGAGTTTTCTTCCATAGTTTCCATCTCTAAACAATCCTAGACTAATATGAAGATTGCATTAACGAAAATACGCAAGTCAAATACTTGCCTAGGATTTTTGGTATGCAGATTCACGGCTGATTTTGGTATGGTTGCGTTCCTTGTCTTGCGATCTACGCGGTGGTGGTGGTGATGGTGCAATCCGGTGGCTTTTTGGCCTTGAATTGCCTTGGAGCTCTCTCCTCTCTTCTCCAATGGCCGTCACTTAATTTCTGGATATTCTTACCTTAAAAGGCTAACCTAATGGCTGATATAGGTTGCTGAAATTCGTGGGTTTAATTACCCAATTATGTAAAATGAGTAAAATGCCCTCCCGGGGTACTAATTAGGCCTAAAAATGCCCCGAGACCCAAACTAAACCCCCGGGTACACTTTTCTGACTATCTCGACCCTTCCGGACGCGTTGGCGCATTCAAAATGACCATACGAAGAACTTATAAAATATACACTTTTTATTTAACAAAATTAGTCCCGACGTGACACGGGCACGTCCCGACTTAAATTTCTGAAATAGTCATTTAATTCACTTATGACATTCAATATAACCAATATAGTATATTACTATGCTTATTAGTAATATTCAATAAGTTTCCCATAATTACTAACTCTCGTCACATTAATAATTACAACATAATTAATTTCCGGATTTTTATTAAATAATCATTCTCATTAAATTTAATAAATCCCAAAATTAATATAGCATGAAAATACGGGGTATTACATACTTCCCCCCTAATAACGGAATTTCGTCCCGAAATTCGGAAAATAAGGCATACCTGGTAAAAACAACTCTGGATATCTCTCGCGTATATCTGCCTCGCGCTCCCAAGTGGATTCCTCCACATTATGATTATCCCACTGGACTCGCACAAGTGGAACTATTTTCGACCTCAATCTCCTCTCACTATACTCTAGAATAGCCACTGGTCTCTCCTCGTAAGAGCTATCAAACTGTAAGTCTATCTCATCTATCGCAATGTGAGTATGGGCCATATCATCCCGAAGATATCGTCTCAACGACGAGATGTGGAATACATCGTGGATGCGATGTAAATATTCTGGCAATCCCAACCTGTATGCTACCGGCCCAATCCTCTCGATGATTGGAAATGGTCCCACGTACCTCGAGGCCAACTTCCCCTTCTTCCCGAACCTCATCACACCCTTCATAGGAGATACACGCAATAACACTTGATCTCCCACATTAAACTCCCGGAAAAACCGTTTCGCATCGGCGTAGCTCTTTTGTCTATCCTGGGCTATCCGAATACGACTCTTGATTATCTCAATCCTCGCGGAGTTCTCCTGAATCACTTCTGTCCCTAGCAACTTGTTATCCCCCACCTCGAGCCAACAAGTTGGAGAACGACAAGGCCTGCCATACAAAGCCTCAAATGGAGCCATACCAATCGTAAACTAATAAGAGTTATTATAAGCAAACTCTACCAGTGGAAGATGTGGCTCCCATCCTCCACCAAAATTGAGAACACACATGCGTAGCATATCTTCTAACATCTGATTAGTACGCTCTGTCTGTCCATCTGTCTGTGGGTGATAAGCTGAACTCAACCTCAACTCAGTACCCATAGCCTCCTGAAAGCTTTTCCAGAAACGTGATACAAAAATCTTGTCCCTATCTGACACAATATTCAGGGGCAACCCATGTAATCTGACAATCTCAGCGATGAACAACTGAGCATACTGACCCGTGGTATAATTTGTCCTCACTGGCAGAAAATGAGCCACCTTGGTCAAACGGTCTACAATCACCCAGATGGAATTGTGGCCCCGCTGTGATGTAAGCAACCCTGTAATGAAATCCATGGAAATACCCTCCCACTTCCACGCGGGTACTTCCAATGGCTGAAGCAATCCTGACGGTTTCTGGTGGTCCACCTTCACCAGCTGGCAGGTAGAACACTTGGACACAAACTCGGCGATGTCCTTCTTCATCCCACTCCACCAGTATTGACGCCTCATGTCCTGGTACATCTTATCGCCTCCCGGATGTACTGCAAATCGGGACCCATGAGAATGAGTCATCACTTCATGACGTAACTCCGCTCCTTATGGAACCACTAATCTCCCATTAAACCGCAAACCTCCATCAGAACTAACAGAATAGGACTCAGCACCCTCGGCTAGAAGTCTCACAATCTGCTCCTAGAAAAGCGGGTCTGTGGTCTGTGCCTGTATCACCCTCGTAATAATCTCGGGTGTGACTGACATCACGGATATGAAAGAACGTGCCACTGCGTCCTGGTGACCCAACTCCTTCCACTTTGCTTTCTAGATGTCCACTACATCGTCTATCGGTCTACGGCTCAATGCATCAGCAACTACGTTGGCCTTCCCCGGATGATACTGTATATCGAACTGGTAGTCCTTCACAAACTCTAGCCATCTGCGCTGACGCATGTTCATCTCTCGCTGAGTGAACAGGTACTGCAGTGACTTATGGTCTGTGAACAAATGGAATTTCTCACCCAATAAATAGTGCCTCCATATACTTAATGCAAAGATGACCGCTGCTAACTCCAGGTCGTGGGTGGGGTGATTCTTCTCATGCGGCTTAAGCTTGCGGGAAGCAAAAGCTATAGTCTTCTCTTCCTGTTGAAGTACTCCCCCAAGTCCCCGTAAGGACGCATCGGTGTAAACCAGGTACTCTACACCCGGCTGTGGTAATGCAAGGACTGGTGCTGAAGTTAGCTTGTCTTTCAACTCGTCGAAAGCCAATCGACAAGCATCATCCCAAACATATGGTACCCCCTTGCGAGTCAGATTCGTCAATGGACCCGCTATTTTGGAGAATCCAGTATCCGGCTAATCCCAAGAAACTACGCACTTCCGTCGGTGTCGTGGGCTGTCCCCACTCCCTCACCGCTGACACTTTGCTCGGGTCAACTACAATCCCCTGCTCAGAAACAACGTGGCCCAAGAACTGTACCTCTCGTAACCAGAATCCACACTTCTCGTACTTAGCATACAACTGATGCTCTCGTCGGGTCTGAAGAACTTGCCTCAAGTTCTCGGCATGCTCTTCCTCGGAGTGTCAATATATCAAGATCTCATCTATGAAGACGATGACAAACTGATCCAAGAACTCTCTGAATACTCGATTCATTAAGTCCATGAAAACGGCTGGGGCATTTGTGAGTCCGAACGGCATCACCCTAAACTCATAGGACCCATATTTCGACAAGAAGGCAGTCTTTGAAACATCCTTCTCTCTAATATGTAACTGATGGTACCCCGACCTCAGATCTATCTTCGAAAAGAAAGTTGCTCCCCTCAACTGGACGAACAGACCATCGATTCGAGGAAACGGATACTTATTCCGTATCGTTACCTTGTTCAATTCCCGGTAGTCCACACACAATCTCAGTGAACCATCCCTCTTCTTCACAAATAAGACTGGAGCGCCCCAAGGTGAGGTACTCCTACGAATGAAGCCCTGACCTAATAGCTGCTCTATCTGATCTCGTAGCTCTCGCATCTCTGCCGGAGCCATACGGTACGGTGCGCGTGCTATAGGTCTCGTATTTGGCAATAAATTTATAACAAAGTCTATCTCACGACTGGGCGGTAGGCCTGGTATCTCCTGAAACACATCAAAATACTCCCTAACCACTGGGATCGAATCCAGAGGAATCACAACCTCCTTGGAGGTATCCTCCTCTATGTAATACAAATGAACGGTCGAACCTCCCTCTGGGCGAGGCATCGCCACTACAAACATCTCTTGCCTCGGAATGGCAAAAACAATGCTCCCACCGAAGCAATCAATCATGGCTCTATAAGCTGCGAGCCAGTCCATACCAATAATCACATCATGCTCGTGCATGTCTAAGACTAACATGTCTGCAGGTAATACCAAGCTACCAATCTCTACCCCCACTCCCCGGTATATAAAGAAAATAAGTGACCCACTCCCCAGTGGTGAGTCGAAACACGTCACGGTGCTCTCTGCTGTGGCTAACAACCCTAAGGACTTCGCAAAATGCGTAGCTATAAAACAATGCGTTGCCCCCGTATCAAACAAAACTCAACCCATAGTACCATGGATAGGAAACATACCCTCAATCGCGGGTGGTGCCTGTGGAGCTGCTGCCTGGTGGACGTTATAGACACGCCCATACTGCAATTGCCCCTATTGCACTGGAGCTGCTGGAATGGCTGGTAGGGCTGGCACCTGGGCTGGAGCTGGGAGGGCAGGTGGGAAAAGGGGTCTCTGCGGCTTATTTCGGGCTCCCTGCTATTGTGGGGCCCTATCGCCCTCTGGGTAATCCTGGGGCCTATGGCCATGTTTACCGCACCCAAAGCATCGGCCTTTGAAGTTACCGCCCCTCTGACCCTGCTGTCCACGGCCCTGCTGGCCGTTACCTCCATGCCACTGGCCCGACTGGCCCTGATGTGCACGCTGTTGGCCTTGCTGGCCCTACTGCTGTCCCTGTGGTCTGTGTTGGCCTTGTTGGCCCTGCTGATTAGGCTGGCCCTGATGGCCCTGCCTGAAACCCCCGAATCCCTGCCTAGAATCACCTTAACGGAATCGCTTAGCAGGGTCCCCCTGTGGGAACTCTGCTCGTGCTGACGAGTCTGTCCATGAGTTGGTGCCCCACTGGCACTATTACCCCCGGTCCTGCCCTGCTGGCTGGACTCCCTTGCTCTCTTGCTTCCCTGAAGATGGAAGCGGTGATCCTGGCAGTGTAGTAATGCTGCATTGAGTACGTCAGTGAAAGTACTCAGGGATAGATTTCCAATAAGGTGCTGACGGATCCTCCAAGCTAACCCGTCGACAAACAGCAAAATCTTCTTGCTCTCAGTGGGTGCCTCATCCGGCACAATAGTGAGAAATCTCGTGAACTCCTCCTCATACTCAGCTACCGTAAGGTTCTCCTGCTTTAGATTTAGTAATTTCCGCCTCATCTCAGTCTGCACCGCGGGTGGAAAGTACTTGCGGTCAAACTGCTCCCAGAACAACTGAATAGGGATCGTGTCCCGCTCCTCCAAAGTAGTAGTGGACTCCCACCACTGTAATGCGGCTCCCGCCAGCTTAAAGGAAGACAATAACTGCTTTTGCACGTTAGTGCACTCATACATATGGAGGTGCCGCTGGATGTCTTTCTTCCATTGGCTGACTGTAACAATATCTGAGCTACCAGAAAACTCAGGGGGATGCACTTTCTGGAAAGCATCCTGAACCCTCTCCCATGCGGATGGAAGTTGTGCTGGTACTGGCGCCACTGCCTGAACCTGGGGTGGAGCCTACTGAATCATCGTTATTGCGGCATTCACCGCCTGAGCAACAATGGCGGCTACTTCGTTCGCATTCATTGTGCCTGGTGCCAGAGCTGCTGGCTGCTCGGCTTGGGCATGCCTATCTTTTGGAGCACGTCTCGGAGGCATCTGAAACGTGAACAAGTCTATTAGTCTACAGTTATTATCAAATCTCAAATAGCTGAAGACTTAAACGTAAAAGCAAGAATACAAAAATCCTAAAAATAGGTCTCTATAGCAATAAAGTTACGTTGAAAGCGAAATAAGCCGTACAGATCCTATGGACACTAGAACGTGATGCTATGATACCACCTGTGACACCCCGCCTAATTAAATACCGGGCGATCACTCCTTTATTAAATTAAATCAAGGTAAACAGTTGGTTCATTCTCAGCATCACTGTCGATAAAAATAAATTTTCCAATTTAACACCCTAAATAATTAAGCTAAGTGTCAAAACCATTTTCATACATACTTTCCAAATTTTAATTTAAGAAAAAGATTTATTTATTTAAAAACAACATTTCTACAATTAAGAATCACATCACAGTAAACCAAGTAATATAATGCATTCGTCAATCGAATGTCAACATATGAAAACTAAAATCACAAATCCATACTGAATAAATCCCATAGAACAATACTGGAAATAACAGAAATAAAAATGTCCCAACAACAAATGAAATAATGGAAAGGGCGACACATGCCCAATAAATGAGAATGCTAGAAGTGGAGTCAGTAAAGGAAGCCGTCTACGCAAGTGACCTGCAACTCCCACCTAAGCTGTAGCACGTTCCTCTCAAGGGATCCTAAGCAAGACGCCCCTGTGGCTGGGCACCTGAAATATATACATATATATACAAGAGAGAGAGAGAGAAAAAGAATCGGGTCAGAGCCCGAAAGTGTGTTTGATTTAAAATACGTTTAGCAAGTATTTAAATTGATACAGGCCAATGCAACAACATATTAGTGCGTCACTCTCTTAAGAAATACTCACCTCTCTTCTAATGTGCACACCTATCGCACTAATCTTCCCAACGGTTTATTTTATAAATTATCACACTAGTCTTTCTAAAATATTTAACTTATCTTAGATTACTCGTAAGATTTACAATTCACGATTCCATTTTAAAAAGAATGTTCCAAACAGTAACCAAAGTTCTCCATTTTAACTTTATAAAATTAATAAAGTTTTACAGTGACATATTATACTTTTTCAAAACAAGTATTTAATAATTTGAGTCAACAACCATGTCCTACTTATCAAATCCCAGTAGGCAGTTTCAAATTTCATAACCTCATATACATAATAACTACTCGTATAATATATATATATATATAACAGCACCCCGAATAAAACTATGGTGCGTTCATACTTCCACTATCCAAACCCCATACCACTCAAATCAAGGGGAATACAAATTCGGAATCACTCTCGAATTGTATTAACACATACACAATCAATATCGAGGCGAAGCATAGATTCCAAGTCTCTAAGAGGATGGCACATACTCGCGTCTCTTAGGACCGTCAGAAATATCAATTCGATAGCCTGTACCAAGGATATCTATCTTCTAGGGTACAAGTCAATATCCCCCATAAAGGTCCCATCGAGATAAGACTGTCCCAGCGTGGTAACCTCAAGGATAGCAAGTAGCGCTGTATGTTTTTCACATGTATATAATATATGTGCACAAAATCATATAATAATACAACTTTATCATATTAATATAGGTTCTTCTCGTCACCCATAATTATACCATTTATCCTTAATTTCACATTTAGAATTACGTATAAGGTTTCATTCCTAACCTTAACTCGAAGGGTTTTCTCACTTATTACCTAACACTCGTGGGCTATATCCTCACAACTCTGAATTTCAGTAAGTGTCTTTATTAGGTTCCAACGTAACTCTCTTACGCACCTCACCCCTTTAAATTTATATGTTTACCAACCTAAAGTAAATATCCCATAATACTATTCTCGTTGAAGATTTAAGGTTCCAACATTTATTCATATATCCTACTGGTCCTCAATGTCTCCCAAATCAATTTATCAAGAATGCCCAAGAATTATATCACGAAAATTTGAATTTAACGCATTTAAAGAGGAAATTAGGAGTCTTCCAGGAGGGGTCGATTGATCGAAGCTTGGGGCTCAATCGATCGAACCTTCGATCGATCGAAGCTCTAGGCTCGATCGATCGATCAAGCAGGTCTGGGCAAAATTCTGCAGAATGCAGTTACGGGTTTCACTAACTTTCCTCAACCAAAACCATGTCTTTCCATTCTAATCGTCCCAAAAATCCTACTACTATCATTATAACAATATACCAGATGTTTATAACGTAAAGCATGTGTATATCTAACATTAAACATGGATAATTAACTCAAAATCCCATCTAATCATCAAGAACCCTAGAGTTTTCCTTAATCAAGGTTCTAATCTGTTTTTACCAGAAATTCCTTCTAATATATAATCAAAATTTTGTGGGTTATATTCCTCTACATGGCAAGGGTTCCAAAATTTCTTTATAATCAAAACTACATGCATTATCCTAACACAAATTGAGTTTTCTTCCATAGTTTCCATCTCTAAACAATCCTAGACTAATATGAAGATTGCATTAACGAAAATAACGCAAGTCAAATACTTGCCTGGGATTTTTATTATGCAGATTCACGGCTAATTTTGGTATGGTTGCGTTCCTTGTCTCGCGATCTACGCGGTGGTGGTGGTGGTGGTGCAATCCGGTGGCTTTTTGGCCTTGAATTGCCTTGGAGCTCTCTCCTCTCTTCTCCAATGGCCGTCACTTGATTTCTGGATATTCTAACCCTAAAAGGATAACCTAATGGCTGATATAGGTTGCTGAAATTCGTGGGTTTAATTACCCAATTATGTAATATGACTAAAATGCCCTCCCGGGGTACTAATTAGGCCTAAAAATGCCCCAAGACCCAAACTAAACCCCCGGGTACACTTTTCTGACTATCTCGACCCTTCCGGACGCGTTGGCGCATTCAAAACGACCATATGAACAACTTATAAAATATTCACTTTTTATTTAACAAAATTAGTCCCGACGTGACACGGGCACGTCCCGACTTAAATTTCCGAAATAGTCATTTAATTCACTTATGACATTCAATATAACCAATATAGTATATTACTATGCTTATTAGTAATATTCAACAAGTTTCCCATAATTACTAATTCTCGTCACGTTAATAATTATAACATAATTAATTTCCGGATTTTTATTAAATAATCATTCTCATTAAATTTAATAAATCCCCAAATTAATATAGCATAAAAATACGGGGTATTACAGAAAGTACGTAGGTTAGGATAGAATTTGGAAAGCATTTCCAAGGGACTCTTGAAATCCAAGACTCTAGATGGTAACATGTTTATGAGGTATATTGTTGTTAGAACTGCTTTCCCCTAATAAGACTTAAGCACATTATTTTGAAACAAAAATTCTCGAGTCGTATCAAGGGGATGACCATTTTTTTCGGCGACTCATTCTGTTGTGGGGTATTTACACATGATCGCTTGTGAATTAATCCTTCCTTTTGAAAGTATGGAGTTAAGACTTGATTGAAATAATCCTTAGCAGTGCCTGACCTAAAACGTATGATTTTTACACCAAACTGATTTTGTACCATGGCATGGAAATTAGGGGGGAACAAGACTCACATCTGATTTGTTTTTAGTAGAAAAATCCAAAATACCCTAGTGCAATCATCAATGAATGATACAAACCATCCTGCCCTAAAAATATTAGAATAGTGGAGGGACCCCAAATGTCACTGTGGATTAAAAAGAAAGGGACTGAACTTCTTTTATTGCTTATTAGAAAAGGTACACGTTTATGTTTTGCAAATTCACAACGTCTAACCTTTTATAATGAGAATGAAACATACACTTGAGAGTTCATAATGATGGATGACCAAGTCTATGATGATAAAGCCAGACTTTTTCTTTATTGGATAAGGTACTTCCAGATAGAAAAGACAAGGGTGGTTTGCTCGAATCTCGGTCCAATCGTCCTCCTCGAATCCCGGTCCTTCAAAACACAATAAGTAGGGTGAAAAATGACATGGCAGCACAAATCATGATTAAGTTTTTGTATGGACACAAAACTAGTATACAACTTTGGAACATGGAGGACATCTTTTAGCACAAGTGAAGGACTAATTTGGATATCTCCTATTCCTACTACCGTGGTTAATGAACAATCTGATGTGGAAATTTTCCTACTGCTTGGGCAACGTGTATGTATGCTAAATTTTTTTGATGAGTGTGTCATGTGGTCGTTAGCTCCCGAGTCCATAACCCAAGAGTTGAGAAAGGTTTCATCCGAGACATTTAATCCAATGAAAATAGGAGACTTACCTGAGTGTGCTAATGAGCAAGTACCTGAGGTTTTTTTATATGTTCTAAGCAACACTCTCATCTTTTTTATTTCATTCCGATTGCACTGTGGTTGCATATGCCTTCCCATTGTTTCTCTGTTGTCCCCCTTTGTATCCCCACTCTTTGTTGGATGTAGAGGGTTTATCATGGAGTTTCCAGCACTTTTCCCAAGTGTCTTGACTTCTTACAGTACGTACACCACAAATTGTCTTTCCTATCATGACTCAGAGCTGTTGATAGATCTACCTTTCCATTCGCAGGATATCTGGTTGTTCTACTCCTGTGTTTGGATTATTGCTACTGCCCGCTACCATAGCCGAGCCTTCTAAGGTTTGGGGTTCAAGCATGAATCCTCTTCTACTTTTCTCTGCTTGGATTATAGAGATGACCTTATACAGAGATAAAACTTCCTCCTTACCGAGTATTTGAATTCTAGCTTGATCGAATTTATCATTGAGACCAGCAAGAAAGTCATAGACTCGATCCTTCTCAATGTAGTTCTTCAGTATTACCGCATCATCGGGGCACTTCGTCTTAATACACTGATAATGATCCAGTTCCTGCCACAGATTTTTTAGCATGTTAGCATATTCTGACTGTTTTGCTTCCATGCTTTGCTGCACCAATTTTAATTTTGATCTCGTACACTTGGGCTACATCTTTAGCCTTTGAATATGTTCGTTAGACAACCTCCCAAATATCCTTTGCAGTGGTATGTCGATGTGGGGATAAAAAATGGAGGTGCCTTTAGCTTGACGTATTTTGGTTTGCTTACAACCGTTTCAATTTGATCTACTTAAATTTGGTCCAAACTGTCTCGCTTCAAATTGAAAATTTCAACCTTCTTTTTATTAAAAATGGCGAAGTAAGAAGAAAGATGAAATATTATTGTCTGACGAATCATTAGATATTGTTGTTATACACTTTTTTTTCCAGGTATGTTATATTATGTTTATACTTCTCTTATTCTGGATACTTAACAATTTCTAAGTGATTTCAATTTCTAAGTGATTTCAATTATGGATACTTACAAAATTTAATAAGTTTAGTGTTTACTAAAATGTTTTTTTATTGTGTATCGAATTTAAGTTTCTTTCTTCCTTTTATAGTGTTTGTACGTGGCTTTTAGCCATAGTTACGGGTTCTGAATGAAATTTAGAAAAAGTTTAGTGAAAATGGTGTTTAGTAAGACAGGATCTATGATCTGCTTCCTCCACAATGGGCCACCAGAGGAAGTCTTATGGAGTCCATACTACTACTATAGAAACTACAATTAATATTTTGATTAGATCGAACTGCATTAAATATAGTTCTCATCTCAAATATACTTCTGAACCAGACCTCTACATCTTCTTTTCTGTTGCATTTTTAAGTAAGTTTTTGTTATAAATACTACCGGTTGCTTTCTTTTAGTATGGTGGTTAAAGAAGTTGTTTGTAAGAAAAATGTGGCTCATCGGCGGATGACTTCGAGAAAAGAGAAACCTCATTTTTGATTCTCGGGGGGGGGGGGGGGGGGGGGGGCTCTAGAGTACCAGCGGGTTTCCAACCACTTGTCAAGTTTTGACACACTGTTGCAACAGGTTTACAAAATCCCCTCATTTATTTATTTGATAATATACTCCCTCCTTCGCAAATTAATAGTCTCTATTTAAGAACAACATTATTAAGGATACACTCAATCAATGGCCAAGATCAAGACCGATTCATTACTACGCCCAAAAAGGGAAGGTGGACTCTTAGAGTGCATTTGTTTTTATCTGAAGTTTAAAATCATCTCTGAAAGGACTTATTTTAATTTTATATCTTAGACAAATAGACCCTATTTGGCACCTTTAATTTGGAACGTCTTAAAAGGAAAGCAGGGCTATTAATTTGGAATGGAGTATATATTTAGTTGTTATATGGATCTTAAACTATATTTTAATGACTTTCACATCATTATGTAGGAAATGGATCATCTAAAAATGGCTGTTGCAAAGATAAATTCACACAATCCTGATATCCTTTTGGTTAAGAAAGAAGTTTCACGGTATGCACAAGAGTACCTTCTTGCGAAAGACATATCACTTGTTCTCAATATTAAAAAGCAGCTTTTGGAGCGTATAGCCCACTGCACGGGTGGTCAGATAATCCCGTCAATTGATCATCTCTCTTCGCAGAGGTTGGGGTACTGTGATATGTTCCATGTTGAGAGGTTCCTGGAAAAGCATGGCACTGTCGGCCCGGGTGGGAAAAAGTTGGTGAAGATATTGATGTATTTTGAAGGGTGTCCAAAGCCATTGGGTTGCACTGTAAGTGTTCAACTATCAATGATAAAGAAAAAAAATATTTTTCTTACTTACGCAGGAGCCTTGTGCACAGAGTACGACCTTACGAGTCTCTGTGAAATTAGGGAGGAGAGAAGATCAATTGAGTTGTTTTTTAGCTTACTTAACCTGAAAAAGGTTTTATATTTATCTATGCTGGGATTGTCTTGCGAATATTAAGGGAAGTATTGCAAAAATGGTTATAAAAGTTGTAGTGAACTCAAAATTCCTCCTCGTGCGAGGGGTATCTGAAACTATTCCATTATCAATGGTGTATATGTTTGCAAAATTACACAGCTTTAAGGGTAATAGTTACTTCAAAATCTTTGTTTTTGTCATGATTGTTGACTAGAAGGCCATCTGTGGAGGACCCACGATTTGGTTGTTCTTGTTTTAAGTCGATATTATGACATTATACCATTTTCTAAATTTTTTTATTGCATATAAGTTTATCGGTTTGACATCCAACATTGACTTCAAATGTATTTTTATATTTTTATTTTCTTCAGATATTACTCAGAGGCGCCAATGGAGATGAGTTGAATAAAGTTAAGCATGTTGTTCAATATGGAGTTTTTGCAGCTTATCACTTGGATTTAGAGACGTCTTTTCTTGCGGATGAAGGAGCCTCTTTACCAGAACTTCCATTGAAGGCGCCAATAACTGTTGCACTTCCAGATAAACCATTAACTATCCATCGGTCCATCTAGACTATATCGGGTTTCTCTTTACCCATGCCCGAATTCTTTGGTGAACCACAACAGTCCTACAGTGTCCCCATTCCAGAACTGGTCTCTACGATTTCCAATGTTCCAAGAGTTCAAAATTCAAAGTCTTCTTTGAATTTTACTAACTTTGCTGATTTTCTCTCCTCCATTGTTGCCTCCGGGAATGGTGTTTTAGAATCTCCTAGAGGCCCTCCACCTGTTTATTCATCTACCTATAAAGTGGTAGTCGGCTCGACTGATAATGGTCTCGACGTCATTGGGAATTATCTTAGGGCAGATGGGTTTGGGCCCCGAAATGATTGTGGTGCAATGATTGAAAACCAAAGCAGTTTAGATCCATCATCTGTGCAATTTCCTTCAAAGGAAGAGTTTCCTCCGTCGCCTTCCGACCATCAGAGCATTTTGGTTTTGTTATCGTCCCGGTGCGTGTGGAAGGGGAATGTGTGTGAAAGGTCCCATCTCTTCCGGATCAAATACTATGGAAACTTTGATAAACCATTGGGACGTTTTCTACGAGATCATTTGTTTGATCAGGTAATCTCTCTCTCTCTCTCTATCTCTCTCTCTCTCTCTCTCGTATAGGCTTGTCAACGAATCAAATTAAGATTGGACTACGGTCAATTTAAGCAAATTGTTGTATTGAATCGAAGTCGGATCATCAAATCTCCAATCCATATCTGAACCCATTAGGGTTCGGATCGGATATTGTCCGACACTTTTAAAAAGTATGAAATATATAATATTTATTCATAACTGTAATTACTACTTTTGATAATAACACAAATATATTTATTATTATTATAAAGATTAGACATCTAATATTTATTTATTAGTGTAACAATTGTGAGATAGCTATATAAAAGGTTAAATTAACAGCATTGAATATTTAGTGTTAAATATTCTATTTTTGTAATATATTAAACAGGGTCAGGTTTTGAGCAGATCGAATTATTTTAAATCCATATCTGATTCATTTACTAATCGTATAAACAGATAGATGGAATATTGGATTACTAAATGTCAATCCATATCCGAATAAATGGTTCAGATTCGTACTGAAATCTGATCTATTGATAGACTTACTTGTGTTTGTGTGTGTGCATGACATGCATGTGCACATGTTTCTCTTACTGGAAGTGTACGTTGGAATTGAGGAATCTTTACTTGTTTGTCAGGGTTATAGATGTTGTTTATGTGAGATTCCGTCAGAAGCACATGTTCATTGTTATACTCATCGACAAGGAACCCTCACCATTTCTGTGAAGAAGTTTGCCGAATTTCTATTACCAACTGAAAGGGAAGGAAAGACTTGGATGTGGCACAGGTGCCTGAGGTATCCACGTACCAATGGTTTTCCTCCAGCAACTCAAAGAATAGTGATGTATGATGCTGCTTGGGGTTTGTCATTTGGGAAGTTTTTGGAACTCAGTTTCTCAAATCATGCACCTACTAGCAGGGTTGCAAGTTGTGTCCATTCTCTACATAGAGTCTGTCTTCGTTTTTACGGGTATCCTCTCTCTTGTCCCTCTTATCATCCATATATGTTCTTGGCTTAATTTGAGTTGTGTATCAAAGAGATTGATATATGACCTAGATGATATTTTTGGGTTTGAGTTGTTTGTTAAAATAATTTTTGTGCCTGCTATTCATTTTTAGAGACTATTAAGCATCGACACTCTCTAGGAGATCACGTCCTTGTCCGACTATTGGAACAATGTTAAGTTTTTCCTTTTAGTAATATATAGAAAAATATAAATAATAGTTTACATGTTCCCAACGTGTCCGGGCCTTTTTCTAAAATAAACGTGTCGGGTTATGTGTCATGTGTACGTGCCATTACTAGCTTATCATCCATATATTTGACTTCAATTTCAAATAACTTTTCGAGCAAAGAGATTGTGACGTGAACTACACGTCAATGACCTAAAAATCAAGACACTTTGATTTTTAAAGAGAAACAAAAGAGTTCTTCTATTCAAGAATTGAAAAGTAAGTACAAATGAGAGAAACAAACCTATTTATAGGGGCTGAATTACTTGCTAATCAAGTAATTGGCTAAAATGACTAAAAGGGCCTACTAAAAATAAAAGAATGCCTAATTAGTCCCAAACATGCTTGGAGGCTAATTAAAGGCTCAAAAGAATATAAAAGAACTTAAAAGAAAATAGAAAATACAATGAAAGAACATAAAAGGAAAATAAAATGTGGATTCCCATCAGATTGATTATGACATAAGTGATCTTTTCGGTTGGCCTTTTAAAATGTTTCTTATTGTCTATTATTCATTTGTATTGTCTCTATGATGCATCTGTCTCTCTCTCTCTCTCTCTCTCTCTCTCTCTGAGTTCTTACTTACCACATATTTGCAGATTTGGAAATATGGTTGCTTGCTTTCGGTATGCATCAATTAATGTTCACTCAGTGTACCTTCCACCCTACAAACTTGATTTTAACTACGAAAATCAGGAGTGGATACGAAGGGAGTTGCATGAGGTGCAATGATAACTTTTTTGAATTGAAAGGCATTAGTTAAATCCTCATTGAGTATATATATAACCTCATTGTAAACATTGGGCAGGTGATTGGTCGGGATGATATTTTATTTTTTGAAGTACACAATGCTCTATGTTCACTCAATATCAGTATGAAGTTACCGAATCAAGACGCCAAATAGCAGATTTAGAGGAAATGTTTCAGAATGAGAAGATAGAATTCGAGGTGAGTTCTTTGGATTTATATCATTTATATGAGGTGAGTCCTTTGAAATAGAAACGCCAGATAGTAGTACGAGCAAATAATCATGCACCTTTAGTTTATGTACCTTTTCATGCCGATGTCCATGTAAATATGATTGGTAGGTAGTTTAACTCAGCCCAACAAGACTTAAATTGGTGTGAGGCTGGTAAAATAGACTGAATTTCTTTATTCTGCTCTTTGTAAATCACATTGTAGTGTCCAAAAAGTTTTTAACTAGTGTGAGGTTGGTATTATAGACTCATCTTCTTTGTTTTGCTCCTTGTAAACAATATTGTAGTGTCCAAGAAATTGTTTTATCATGATTTCAAAATTAAGAATTTATCTATTAAATTGGTGACACATCACAGAATAAGTGCTTGATATTTGAGAGTATCGGCATCCTAGACGTATTTAATACAGATACGTCTCGCCATGGATGTATCCTGTCACACCCCAAACCCAATATCCATACTAATCATTTGTTATTAAAATAATTGGATCATAATCTCCAGCCGATTTGAAAATATACTTCATTTATCAATATTTTTTTGCACAATGTGCATAATGAACATAATATTATTCTTATACCATAAAATTCAATATCAGAGTCGTAATTAAGCGGACATACAAAACTGTGATTAACTATGATAAGCTCAATCCTCACCAAATCAATATATACAATGTGTGAGTATATTAAAATCTTCAGTGTGACAACGATAAAATCCCCCTTTTTAAACCCCAGCTCTCTCCAACGGTGCAACTCTCAAAGTTACCGATCATATGGTATCCTAGTTGGCAGCGTACGAACCTGAAATTGTTAAAATATAAACCGTAAGCATTAAGCTTAGTGAGGTACTCCTTCCCTGCAACAGAATAACAATTCTATATCGAATATGTGGATATAAAATTTGAATAATCCTGCCCATTGGAAATAACAAATCATGGATCATAAGATCCAAATAATTTTTCCCATTGGCGATAACAAATCCTGGATCATAAGATCCAAATAATTCTGCCCATTAGCAATAGCAAATCCTGGATCATAAGACCCAAACAAATCCTGGATATTTTAATATCCAAACAAATCCTAAATACCGAAGTATTCAAACCAATCCTGGATCATGAGACCCAAACAAATCCTGGATATTTTAATATCCAAACAAATCCTGAATATCGAAGTATTCAAACCAATCCTGGATCATGAAACCCAAACAAATCCTGGATATTTTAATATCCAAACAAATCCTGAATACCGAAGTATTCAAACCAATCCTGGATCATGAGACCCAAAAAAATCCTGGACATTTTAATATCAAAACAAATCCTGAATACCGAAGTATTCAAACAATCCTAGATCATGATACCCAAACAAATCCTGGATATTTTAATATCCAAATAAATCCTGAATACCGAAGTATTCAAACCAATACTGGATCATGAGACCCAAAAAAATCCTGGATATTTTAATATCCAAACAAATCCTGAATACCTAAGTATTCAAACAAATCCTGCTCTTAGAGCTATATTCATATTTATATATGAAACAAATCATAAGTACACTCACCTCGATAGTTTAACTGGCTTTTCCCTTGCCTTTATCCGGTACTTGTTCAATCAACTCTTCTTCCCTTCCTATCATTCTTACAATATTAATATCATCATAAGAATATCAATAATCCAAATAATGATTTAAACATAATTCAATCCATAATCATCACATGATTCCATTCAAATCATTTATCACAAGTGAAGTTCCATCCAAATCCATGTTAATATATTTAACATATCCAAATCATAGACCAAATATAAATTCATTTATTCTTGGTAATTTAATCATTGTCATATTAATATTCCAATACAAAAGACAGTACATCATTTCAAGTCTCCTAGAGCAAGATATGCACATTTCTTTACCACATAGCAAATCTACCCTATAGGCTCTTTTATCGTTCATTCAAATTCCAGGAATTTCCATAATTTTTTTTACATCATAAATTTATATGATAATTAACCCAACATGAGTAAACATATTGAAAAATACATGATTAAAATTTCATAATTTTTAGAGTTCATTTGCTATGTCAAGCAAAACATCAAACACATGGCGGGCATACTTTTACCCTTAGGGCAGATTTCATACCTGAACTTCAAACTCTCACCAAAGACTCATTTCTTGATATTTTCCCATGATTTTTGGATATGTTATACATATGTGAGTCCAGGTTAATTCCAATTGGAATCAATTAATTCTATTAAGTATACAAAAATATATGGAAGTTTGAATAAACAAGGTTCCTAAAGAAAACAATTTCAAGGGTTTACACAATCAAGTTTGGTTAAACTTGCATCTATCCATAAGTACACATCAAGACATGGAAATTCAGTAAAAAAATGATTATTTCAATCATTTAAATAAGTAATACAAAAAAATAAACAAGATTTATGGATGGAAATACCTTAGGGGCTTTTACGTAATTTTTCTATGAATTTTTCTTCAATTTCTCCTCACACTTTCTTCCTAAACTTCAAAACTCTCTTTACTTAGGTTAAAACTCTTCCATGGCTGAAATATGCTGAAGGAAGATCTTAATTCAAGGTTTTAAGTCAGCATAAGTCCACCCCCTCTTGTTCCAATCAAAATATAACATGTGGCATTACATAAAACAAAATATCATTTAAGGCTAAATGGCTATTTTACCCTCTGTTCGTAAAAAGACAATATCTTCCCACTCGGATGTCCGTTCGATGAACGGTTTCTTTTGTTATAAAACTAACTCATATATCTACAAATATCTAGTTTACACCTCAAGTTCATTGTTACGTCATAAATGTCAAACTAGCCTCCAACAGTAACATTCCTACCAAAAACTTTAAAATTTCACATTTGTAACTAATTCGATATTTCAAGCTTTATGAAGGTAGGATTAAACTAAACATAATTACTTACATTTTATATATACTAATAACATATTATTCATATCACATAAGCTAATCATGATTTAAACATGATTTATCATAATTATATTCGGGTTGTCAAAATTCTCCCCCCGTTAGGAAATTTCGTCCCCGAAATTGACATACCTTGGTTGTCTGAATCAAACAAATACGGATAACGCATATTCATGATATCCTCACTCTCCCATGTAGATTCTTCCATGGAATGCATTCTCCACATAACCTTCACAAGTGGGATCACTTTTGATCTCAATATTTGTTCTTTCCTATCGACGATTGCAAGTGGTTCTTCCATATAGCTCAAATCTTCTTTCAACGCAATAGGTTGTTCCACCAATACATGTGAAGGATATGCTACATACTTTCTTAACATAGAAACATGAAAAGCATCATGTAACCGAGCTAACTTTGGTTCTAACGCTAACTTGTAGGCAACCATCCCGACTTTCTCAAGGATTTCATAAGGTCCAATGTAGCGTGGACTTAATTTCCCTTTATTTCCAAACCTCATAACTCCTTTCCATGGAGATATCCGAATAAACACACAATCCCCTTTCTGAAATTCCAAATCGTTTTGTCGTTTATCTGCATACCTTTTTTGTCTGCTTTGAGCTGTTCTCATTCTATCTTGAATAATCTTCACTTTTTCAGTGGTGACTTCAATCAATTCAGGACCCTCTATCTTCCTTTCATCAACTTCACCCCAACATATCGGTGTATGGCATAGTCTACCGTACAATGCTTCATATGGAGCCATACCAATAGTAGACTGAAAACTATTGTTATATGAAAATTCCATCAAAGGCAATTATTCATCCCAATTACCTTTGAAATCAAGCACGCAAGCTCTAAGCATACCTTCTAAAATCTGTATTGTCCTTTCAGACTGCCCATCTGTCTGAGGATGAAAATCCGTACTAAACTTCAAGTTAGTACCCATATCATACTGCAATCTATCCCAAAATCTGGATGTAAAAGTAAGGTCACTATCTGAAACAATAGATATTGGTGATCCATTCAATCGAATAATTTCATTAACATACAATCTAGCATACCTATCAACTGTGTACGCAGTCTTGACTTATAGAAAATGAGCGGACTTCGTCAATCTATCCACCACTACCCAAATCAAATCTGACCCCTTCTAAGATCGAGGAAGCACAACCACAAAATCCATCGTTACATGATCCCATTTCCATTCCGGCATTGGCAATGGCTGAAGCAGACCAGTAGGCTTCTGATGCTCCACTTTCACTTGCTGACATATAAGGCACCTAGCAACAAAATCAGCTATTTCCTTTTTCATATTATTCCACCAATAATGCTCCTTTAAATCCCTATACATTTTAGTACTACCAAAATGCATAGTATAAATGGAATTATGAGCCTCATCTAAAATTTCCTCTTTCAATCCACACACATTAGGCACGCATAATCGCTGCTTATACAATAAAGTGCCATCATTCACAATACAAAAATCTTCAGACTTACCATCTCGGACATCTTGCCGTTTCTTCTCAAGAAAAGGATCTTTACTTTGCAAATCATGAATACGGGTAGCTAACAAATGCCTCACGCTTACATGAGCAAAGAACCTGTCCCCATCGACTAGCTTCAGTTCTACTCCCATCAATCTCAACTCCATGATGTGGGAAACTCTAGCACATTGAATACAAGATAACCTTCCCGAAGCCTTTCTACTCAGAGAATCTGCAACTACATTTTCCTTCCCTGGGTGGTAGTAAATTGTACAATCATAATCTTTAATTAACTCCATCCACCGCCTCTGCCTCAAATTCAACTGCTTCTGAGTAAATAATTACTTAAGGATTTGATGGTGAGTAAAAATTTCACATACCTCACCATATAGATAATGATGCCAAAATTTCAAAACAAACACAATAGCAGCAAGTTCCAAATTATGTGTAGGATAGTTACGTTCATGTGTACGCAACGGCCTAGAAGCATAAGCAATAACTCTACCATGCTGCATAAAAACACAACCCAACCCCTGGTGTGAAGCATGAGTATAAAGAATAAAACCATCTCCACCATGTGGAATTGTAATAACAAGTGCATTTACCAACCTCTTTTTCAATTCATCAAAACTATTTTCACAATCAGAATTCCATTCAAACTTAACATGTTTCCGGGTTAATTTAGTCATCGGCAAGGCTATTGAAGAAAATCCCTTAATAAACCTTCTATAATACCCAGCTAAACCCAGAAAACTCCTCACCTTAGTCACATTATTGGGCCTCTCCCAATTTACAATAGCTTCCACCTTCTTGGGATCAACACATATACCATCTCCAGAAATAACATGGCCTAAAAATACAACTTTTGATAGCCAAAATTCATATTTGCTAAACTTAGCATACAATTACGTATCTTTCAACACATTCAAAATAGTTCGAAGATGCTTTTCATGTTCAGCCATATCACGTGAATAAATCAGAATGTCATCAATAAAAACTATCACAAATGAATCAACAAAAGGGTGCAGTACCCGGTTCATAAGATCCATAAATACAGATGGAGCATTAGTCACCCCAAAAGGCATCACTAGAAATTCAAAATGACCATACCGAGTACGAAAAGCATTTTTAGAAATATCACTCCCCTTCACCCTCAACTGATGATAACCTGATCGCAAGTCTATCTTTGAAAACACTTTAGCACCCTGTAACTGATCAAATAAATCATCTATACGGGGTAAAGGATATTTGTTCTTAATTGTAGCTTTATTCAGTTACTTATAGTCAATACACAAACGCATGGTACCATCTTTCTTCTTCACAAATAAAATTGGCGCACCCCATGGAGATACACTAGGCTGTATGAACACCCTATCAAGTAAATCCTGTAACTGAATCTTGAGTTCTTTCAACTCAGCAGGTGCCATTCTATACGGTGCTATAGAAATAGGTGTTGTCGCCGGTGCTAATTCAATACTAAATTCAACTTCTCTTTCTAGAGGTAACCCCGGTAACTCACTAGGAAACACTTCAAGAAAATCCCGTAAAATAAGATCATCGACTAATTGTAAAGACCCCTTCCTAGTGTCAAGAACATATGCAATAAAACCCTCACAACCCTTACTCAATAATTTCCTCGTCTGAATAATAGAAATGATGCAACTGGGAACAATTTTCCTTTCCCCCACAAATTTAAATTCAGGGTCACCAGGAATATTAAAAATAACTTCCTTACAGAAACAATCCATAGATGCATGATATTTAGATAACCAATCCATTCCCAGAATGATATCAAAATCAGAAATATCCAATGGAAGTACATCTATAAATGTATCTCTAGACCCCACAGTAAAAACACAATCACGAAAAGCATATTCAGCTACAACCATATCCCCCATAGGCATATAAATACCCAACCCCACATCTAAACGAGTACATGGTCTATTCAGGTATACAACAAAAGTATAGGACACAAAAGAATGTGTGGAACCAGGATCAATCAAAACATAAGCACTTCTATCAGTAACAGAAAGTGTACCTGTCACCACATCTGGAGTAATCTGAGCTTCTTTCATCGTAAAGACTCGTCGACTTGGCCTGGAACCAATAGCTTGTCCTCTACCCACACTTTTCACTCCACTGCCTGGAGGTAACACTCTGCTTGCTGCTTCACTTGGTGCTGTTAGAATCTCTGCCAACTGCGAATAATTCTTCTTAACATGCCCCACTTGATGACAATGGTAGCATTCCACTCCCTTAAGCTTAGGACATTCAGATTTATAATGCCCTTCCTCTTTACAAAAGAAACATGTAACACCTCCTATTGGGGACTCACCTCTCCCTGACTTTCTGGCTGAACCAAAAGATCCTCCACCCCTGGTATCTCTGCCCAATCTCCCCTTACCTCTACCATTATCTCCACCACCTCTCTGAAATTTATGAGGTTCCATATTAACACTTCCACCCTCACCTCCCTTGGAGTGAGATGCCTCGAATCTACTCTTCTTAAAACTCTCTCTACTCGCCACCCCTTGGTTCATTTGCCTTTCTGCTATCATGGCTTTGTTTACCAGAGAAGAATAATCTTCTAACTCATAAGTGGCCACTCTATTTTGAATAGGCCAAATTAGTCCATCTTGAAACTTACTACATTTATCTTCTTCCTCCTGCACATACTTAGTAGCAAATCTATACAAAGCAGTAAATTTAGCATCATACTCCCTCACAGACATTTTCCCTTGGGTCAAATTTATAAATTCCCTCCTCTTCTCCCTCCTATAAACTTTAGGGAAATACTTAACATACAAAGCTTTAATAAATTCAACCCAAGTAATAACATCAGTACCTTCCATCCTGGGAACCAAATGGTTTCTAGCTTCCCACCAATATTTGGCCTCTCCTTTCAGCTTAAACACAGCTAGAATCACTTTCTGGTTATCTAGAACCTTCATAACTGCAAATATAGTCTCTATATCCCTAACCCACATCTCAGCTTCTGTAGGTTCAACTGGCCCTGAATATTCTGGAGGGTTCAACTTCAAAAACTTCTCATGCATGGAATCTTTCATTTCCTTCCTTACCTCTCTCTCAATCCTGGCCACAGTCTTTGATTCTAGATATCTAGCTTGTTGCTCTGCCATTAATGCCATATTTCTTTCCTGTTGTTCTGCCATCCTCAATATTGCCCGTGCCATTATTTGCATCTCTGTAGGATGCTCCTACACTCCAGCCCTTCCAGCAACACTTTTCTCTACTTCAGTATTGTCTGTACGAGAAGCTACTCCCTCTTCTTCTATAGGTTATCCATTCCCAGGTTCCATCTGGAATTATCTGTAATACAACAAAGTTCTAACAAATAATATAAATAGTTTATACAACTAAACTATTGGTTAGTACATAATCAATTCATAAATATCAAATCAACTCAATACTGTCATCTAATCGTCAAACACGCCCAAAATTAATAACCACGCTCTGATACCACTAATTGTCACACCCCAAACCCAATATCCATACTAATCATTTGTTATTAAAATAATTGGATCATAATCTCCAGCCGATTTGAAAATATACTTCATTTATCAATATTTTTTTACACAATGTGCATAATGAACATAATATTATTCTTATACCATAAAATTCAATATCAGAGTCGTAATTAAGAGGACATACAACACTGTGATTAACTATGATAAGCTCAATCCTTACCAAATCAATATATACAATGTGTGAGTATATTAAAATCTTCAGTGTGACAACGATAAAATCACCATTTTTAAACCCCAGCTCTCTCCAACGGTGAAACTCTCAAAGTTACCGGTTATATGGTATCCTAGCTGGCAGCGTACGAACCTGAAATTGTTAAAATATAAACCGTAAGCATTAAGCTTAGTGAGGTACTCCTTCCCTGCAACAGAATAACAATTCTATATCGAATATGTGGATATAAAATCTGAATAATCCTGCCCATTGGCAATAACAAATCATGGATCATAAGATCCAAATAATTTTGCCCATTGGCGATAACAAATCCTGGATCATAAGATCCAAATAATTCTGCCCATTAGCAATAATAAATCCTGGATCATAAGACCCAAACAAATCCTGGATATTTTAATATCCAAATAAATCCTGAATACCGAAGTATTCAAACCAATCCTGGATCATGAGACCCAAACAAATCCTGGATATTTTAATATCCAAACAAATCTTGAATATCGAAGTATTCAAACCAATCCTGGATCATGAGACCCAAACAAATCCTGGATATTTTAATATCCAAACAAATCCTGAATACCGAAGTATTCAAACCAATCCTGGATCATGAGACCCAAAAAAATCCTGGATATTTTAATATCCAAACAAATCCTGAATACCGAAG
Organism: Sambucus nigra; assembly: GCA_949130495.1. Taxonomy (NCBI): domain Eukaryota; kingdom Viridiplantae; phylum Streptophyta; class Magnoliopsida; order Dipsacales; family Adoxaceae; genus Sambucus; species Sambucus nigra. The sequence goes on from OX422216.1 coordinate 648,299,314, forward strand.
TATTCAAACAATCCTAGATCATGAGACCCAAACAAATCCTGGATATTTTAATATCCAAATAAATCCTGAATACCGAAGTATTCAAACCAATCCTGGATCATGAGACCCAAACAAATACTGGATATTTTAATATCCAAACAAATCCTGAATACCAAAGTATTCAAACGAATCCTGCTCTTGGAGCTATATTCATATTTATATATGAAACAAATCATAAGTACACTCACCTCGATAGTTTAACTGGCTTTTCCCTTGCCTTTATTCGGTACTTGTTCAATCAACTCTTCTTCCCTTCCTATCATTCTTACAATATTAATATCATCATAAGAATATCAATAATCCAAATAATGATTTAAACATAATTCAATCCATAAGCATCTCATGATTCCATTCAAATCATTTATCACAAGTGAAGTTCCATCGAAATCCATGTTAATATATTTAAGATATCCAAATCATAGACCAAATATAAATTCATTTATTCTTGGTAATTTAATCCTTGTCATATTAATATTCCAATACAAAAGACAGTACATCATTTCAAGTCTCCTAGAGCAAGATATGCACATTTCTTTACCACATAGCAAATCTACCCTATAGGCTCTTTTATCGTTCATTCAAATTCCAGGAATTTCCATAATTTTTTTTACATCATAAATTTATATGATATTTAACCCAACATGAGTAAACATATTGAACAATACATGATTAAAATTTCATAATTTTTAGAGTTCATTTGCTATGTCAAGCAAAACATCAAACACATGGCGGGCATACTTTCACCCTTAGGGCAGATTTCATACCCGAACTTCAAACTCTCACCAAAGACTCATTTCTTGGTATTTTCCCATGATTTTCGGATATGTCATACCTATGTGAGTCCAGGTTAATTCCAATTGGAATCAACTAATTCCATTAAGTATACAAAAATATATGGAAGTTTGAATAAACAAGGTTCCTAAACAAAACAATTTCAAGGGTTTACACATTCAAGTTTGCTTAAACTTGCATCTATCCATAAGTACACATCAAGACATGGAAATTCAGTAAAAAAATGATTATTTCAATCATTTAAATAAGTAATACAAAAAAATAAACAAGATTTATGGATGGAAATACCTTAGGGGCTTTTAAGTAATTTTTCTATGATTTTTTCTTCAATTTCTCCTCACACTTTCTTAATAAACTTCAAAACTCTCTTTACTTAGGTTAAAACTCTTCCGTGGCTGAAATATGCTGAAGGAAGATCTTAATTCAAGGTTTTAATTCAGCATAAGTCCACCCCCTCTTGTTCCAATCAAAATATAACATGTGGCATTACATAAAACAAAATATCATTTAAGGCTAAATGACTATTTTACCCCCTGTTCGTAAAAAGACAATATCTTCCCACTCGGATGTCCTTTCGATGAACGGTTTCTTTTGTTATAAAACTAACTCATATATCTACAAATATCTATTTTACACCTCAAGTTCATTGTTACGTCATAAAGGTCAAACTAGCCTCCAACAGTAACATTCCTACAAAAAACTTTAAAATTTCACATTTGTAACTAATTCGATATTTCAAGATTTATGAAGGTAGGATTAAACTAAACATAATTACTTACATTATATATATACTAATAACATATTATTCATATCACATAAGCTAATCATGATTTAAACATGATTTATCATAATTATATTCGGGTTGTCACATATCCGTTCTTTGTAGAATGGGATAATGAAATTTCGCAAGGCATTGGATTTTGTTTTTGTTGATAAGTTTAGAACCCGCGTACCATCTTTTTTGTTTAAATGTAGAACCTTCTCGTCTGTACTTCATAGAATGGGATCATGCAATATCATAAGACATTGTATTTTCTTTTTCTTAACAAATTTTGAACCCACATTTTCAACAAGACATTAATGTATCATTTTTGTGTTAGAATGTAGACCCTCTCAATATGTGGGCTTTGGCGCATTTCTTGACCAACACGTGGGGTTTGATGTATTTCTTGATATTGTTGCAGGAATCTCTCCAAAAAAATTGTGAACATGGAGGTGAAAAAAGGCCAGCCTCTCATTGATATTCTCGATATTAATCGGCTGCGAAGACAGTTACTATTCCAGTCTTATATGTGGCACCACCGCTTGATTTATGTGGCGAGTTCAGATAGCAACAGCATTCAGGGTGAACATATGGAGAAACCTATCTCTACTAATGAGAAGCTCATTGATATCGATATTCCTGTTCATCAAGGCAAAGGTTCAAACAATTTTGACTCTCTCCTTGCGGACACAAAACTTGATGAACATCAGACCCCAAAAGGAGAGATTTAAATCCAAACAAGGAAGACCAGGCTAAATTTTGTGTTGGTACAAACAGTTGTGATGGGTTTCATCATTCGGAACTCAATGCAATAGTTCATAGAACCCTCTCTGATGGGCAGTTCCCTATCGGCCAAATAGATTCTTTAACCACTATGTTGGGCTTGGAAGATCGCGAGGAGGACCAAAGTGGGCCCAAGGTATCTTGTTTACCTCCTATTCACCGGGTCCTCTCGCATTGGCAGTTTTCTCTTATCGAAAGTTTGTCCGATACTCTTGATGCAGCGTGGACCGGTGAAAATAACCCCCGAAAATGCGTTTTCAGTTGCGGCAGATTCTTCAACCACCGCCTCGGTGGCTGAAACGTTTGATTTAGAAGATCGCGGGGAAGACCCATGTGGACCCAAGGTACCTGTTTTATCCTCCAAAGGTTCTGATAATATGGAGGATTCTATGGGTCGGTTGGGAATTCCCTTCATAAATTTTTATCGCTCGTTGAACAAAAACTTTTTAGGTAGCAGTCATAAACTTGACTCGCTTAGCGAGTATAATCCCATCTACATCTCGTCATTTCGAGAAGCGAAACTCAAACGAGGCGCACGGTTTCTTCTCCCCGTGGGTGTTAACGACACTGTTGTCCTGATATATGATGATGAGCCCACAAGTATTATATCGTACACACTTCTTTCACCAGATTATCTTGCCAAGGTGTCTGACGAGCTTGACAGATGAAAAGACAACGGGGAATTTACTTTTCCTCTGATGTCCTTTGATTCGGGGAATTTCCAGTCCTTTAGTTCTACCGATGAAATGACATTGGAGTCCTTCAAAATTCTTGGATCTACAGATGACTGCATTTTATCCATGTATAGTTCCCGTAGATCCCTCGTTTTGGATCCATGGTCATACACAAAGGCGCTGCATGCCAGGGTTACTTTTGGGGATGATGGAACCCTAGGTAAAGTAAAATATACAGTGACTTGTTATTACGCAAAACATTTTGAAGCCTTAAGGAGGATATGTTGCCCTTCTGAAATGGATTATGTGAGGTCTCTTAGTCGTTGTAAGAAGTGGGGTGCCCAAGGTGGGAAGAGCAATGTCTTCTTTGCGAAAACGTTGGATGGTCGGTTTATAATCAAACAGGTTACAAAGATAGAGTTGGAGTCGTTTATAAAGTTTGCTCCCGGATATTTCAAGTATCTATCTGAATCAATTGTCACTGGAAGCCCAACGTGCCTCGCAAAGATCCTGGGAATATATCAGGTATTTTTTCTAACTATATATTAAATACCTTCATTATTTGGGCTTTCAGACTTGTACCTTCCATCAAATGATATTGATTTCGTCGGTGGCCAAGTAGATTTACGTTCATGTTCCTTGCACTGTAAATCTAATTGGCCAACCAAAGTCAATATCAATTAGTGAAATGTACTGAAGTCTGAAAGCTTCAATTATGGTGGTTTTTAAGTTAAAAAACCCAATTTTTTGCGAGTGTAATGTTAATTTGGCTAGATTAACCGAGTGCCTAAGATTTTACTCGCCAGTGGATCGTGTTTCCAATAGAAGGCATAATAAGAAAATTGGTTATTTTTACATCCTTACTCGATTTTTGTATAATTACTTTCATCATATAACATTCCCATGCTTATTATAAGTTCATTTTTTCATGTTTTGGAAAATAAAAAGTTCCTTATAGTTAAAATTATAAATACTACCTTGGAAAAGAAAAATGTTTCATACGAACATGGCCCGAGTTGGTTTTGTTTTTCTTCATTTTCAGCGTTAAGTTTCCAACACATTACAGTGTTGTGAGAACTAATTATAGGCAATAGTTGTATAGGTTGCAAATTATACGCACCATAGCTCGGGCCACATTTGTGGTGGTTTATGATAAATCTCGTCTTGTAATCTGTTTTTAAAAATCAAATTTTTGTTTCCATCTAAGTTTATATATTTCCCGGAACCTCATATTTTTATTGGCTTTCTGTCTGAAGGTTACATCAAAGGAGGGAAGGAATAAAAAATGGATGTGCTGGTTATGGAGAATCTTTTGTTTGGGAGAAAAGTGACGCGGCTCTATGATCTCAAAGGATCTTCCAGGTCGCGTTATAATCCAGATTGTACTGCATGTAATAAGGTTTTGCTAGATCATAATTTGATTGAAGCAATGCCCACTTCTCCCATATTTGTTGGAAACAAGGCGAAGCGATTGTTGGAAAGAGCTGTCTGGAACGATATCGCTTTTCTTACTGTAAGTTTTGCAACTTTTTGTAGTATAAACTTTGTAGTTTTTGCCCCACGCCCCCCCCCCCCCAAAAAAAAAAAACGCACTCCCTCACCCCCAATAACTATTTTAGTTCAAAGAAATCCCTGCAGTATGCACTTTTTTGCATAAATCTCTTTTGGGGTGTTTTTAGCGACACTTGTAGCATAGTTCAGAGGGTTTTTGCACGAAACCCGCGTAAGCTATTTTAATGCCAAAACACGGGTACTTTTAGCGACGTTTTTAGCAGAGGTCGGCGGGGGTTCTTTCGAAAGTTGAATACTTCAGTCTCTTTTCTTTTACTATCTTCATTTTCTTGAATTAGTCACTACAACTCTCTCTAGTATTTTTCCACGAAGGGGATAGTGCAGGAAAATTCCCTGAACTATACAGTTTTTAGCATGAAACCCACCTAAACTATAATGAATGCAAGAACATCCCTGAACTATGCATTTTGTTGCATAGACCTCTGTTTGGGTACTCTAGCGTTGTTTATAGCATACTTCAGAGAACGTTCTTGCCAAAAATTGCATAGTTCGGTTTCTTACTTTCTCTAGTATTTTTCAAGAAGGGGATAGTGCAAAACAATTGGGAGATTGACAAATAAGTCCTGTTGTAAAAAAAAACCTGTAGGATCTATTTGACTACACTTGCTATATGGAACCAATTGGTAAAAATCCCAAAAGAAAAACATCTGAACTTTGCACTTTTTGCATGAAACCATCGTAAACTATTTTAATGCATCAACACCCCTTTGGGGGGGCTTTTAGCTACATTTTTAGCTACGTTTGTGAAAGTTAGATAGTTCAGTCCCTTACGACCTCTTCTTCTTTTCACTTTATCCTTTTCTTGAATTTAGTCAGTGTAACTTTCTCTACTATTTTTCATGAAGGGAAACTTCATTTTAACTTTACAGTTATTGCATGATACCCCCAATAATTAATGCAAAAACACTGCTGAACTACGCATTTTGTTGCATACATCTCTTTTGGGGCACTCAAACCGGTGACCTCTGGATTTTGTTCCCAATTTAAGACATTGTTGTCACAGTCTATTGATGTAATGGATTACTCATTGCTGGTTGGAGTGGACGAAGAGAAAAACGAACTCGTTCTCGGGATTATCGACTTCATGAGACAATACACATGGGACAAGCACAAGAACCTCGAAACATGGGTGAAGGCTTCGGGCATCCTCGGTGGCCCCCAAAATGCATCTCCGACGGTTATCTCTCCCAAACAATACAAAAAGATGTTCAGGAAAGACATGAAAACCTATTTTCTCATGGTCCCGGATCAATGGTCTCCTCCTACTATCATACCAAGCAAGTCTCAAACAAATTTATGCAATGAGAACACTCAGGGTGGGACCCCGGTTGAGTGATGCGGTAAAAATAGCATTTTCTTGAATAGTTGAACATATATATGAACTCTGCATCAGTTTTCCTTCTTTCATAGATGCCTTTTTTTTATTTTTTTATTAACTTTACCTCCCAAAATAATTCAGTGTTTATAGATAGCCCCTATATGTTCATTAATTAGAGTTACCCCCCTCATGAGCATCAACCCACTTGTATTTTGGGGTGGGGATAATTCTTGAGAGACAAATTAATGAACATGTAGGGGGCATCTCTAAATATTTAATTATCTCAGGGGGTAGAGTAAAATAAACCTTTTTTTTTTATATATAAGTTTTGTTCTCCTTTCTATTTTTGGATTCTTTTGGGCATCATCTCTCCGTTGAAAATATTCTCAGTATTTGAGAATTTTTTTCTTATATATTGGAAGATGCAGAAGAAGGCTATTATTTCTTAAAGCCATGAAAAATTCTCTGGGCGTATAAATATTAGATGACATCCTTGGGACGATTTTGTACATTTATCTTTTTTTTTTCCTTTTATTATAGCAATTCAAATTGTATATGGATTACAGTGATACAATAGAAATTTTGGCCTTTTATTATATCTATCATTTTGAAGCTTGTCTTTCCATTTTGAATAAATGCATTTTATTCCGCTGGCATTGGTATTGTGACGATTAAATGATCGGTTAGACCATCCCAAAACGGTAACCAAAATGATAGAAAATAACTGTGTTTTACTAGTGGCGCATCACTTCAAATTTTAATTCTCGTTTTTCTTTTGAGGCGGTCCTGAATTAACGGTGTGTTTGATTAGAGTGCAATGCACACGACCAATATTCCGTCCAAAAAGGTAACGATTAGGGGTGGCAATTCATGTTTTTGGGTCGGGTCACGGGCCGACACGACACGACAGGGTTTTTTTGGATACGAACACGACACGATTTTTTTTTAATCTAATACGAACACGACCGAGTAGAAAAGAATACGACACGACATGACATGATTAACACGAAATTTTACACTAAATTAAATATAAATAGACATGAAAATTCCCCCAAAAAACACGATTAACATGACAAGACACGATAACACAACTTATAATATTAACATGAACACGACACGACACGGCATGACTTCGTGCAAAAAAAAATCGACACGAACATGAAATCTCATGTCAATTTCGCGTCGTTTCATTTCGTGTTTTCGCGTAGTTTCTAAAATTACCACCCCTAGTAACGGTGTTAACAATAGGGGGTACTTGAATGCGTTTCGAAAGTTGAAAGATTTAAGTCCAGAAAATGAAAGTTCGGGTGACAGTAAAAAGTTGTAATGTTCAAGGGTGGGTGTGGTGGGAGGATTATAATTAACCCTTGATATTTAGTTTCATCAAATCCTTGTACCTGAAAAGCAGAAAAAAATGGGGTAGAAAAACATAACTAAAAATGTGGATCTAGATGAGCAAGCGGGCTTTAAAAGTCAAATTGTTGTGCTCTATTTCTGAGTATTTACATTAGAACATCAAAAGTAAGTAACCATGGAAGCATGTGCATGGTGTGTATGTATACACACATACAGAAGTATAATTGACTAAAGGATTAATATAATGTGTTAAATCCATTGGAGTAGAAATCTTTTGCCACAGTGATATCTTTGTCAGCTTGGTTAAATTCACCACCATCAACAATTTGAAACCAACTTTCAAGAAGATCAATTATCTCAGCATTTGTGTACATATCATAGGAAACAAAATCAACCTAGTTAGCAATTGTTACTTGTAACTACAACATGGATTTGGTATGTGAAATTTATGAGCTATTTTGACTTTGCAACCTATGTTATTGTGACACTTTTTGAGTTTGTACCCTATATTTAAAATAAAAATGACTTTTGCACCCTGCAGTCTAGCACTAAATCTAAAAAAAGCGTCACCAAAGCAAAATAAATGTGTCACAAACGGAGGACAATTGCATAACTAGACTTTGACCCTCTAGAAGTTACCCCCTACAATAGATAACGCCCAAGTTACAAGTGGATTGATGCACATGCAATTTAGAACTTCTCGGGGGTAAGTTTAATTACGCAATTATCTCAAGGGTCAAAGTAAAAGAAACCTTTAAAATATCGTGTAAACTCAAAATTTCATTATGATATGGGTCATTTTGACCGTAACCACCATTTAGTTATCGTTATTTAACTTTAGCCAAAATTTTGTTTTCTTTTAAAATATAGTCATCGTATTGATATTGACTTTTAGTGACGCTTTTTTCTCACTTTTTGTGACTTTTTTGGATCTTTAAAAGTCAAATTGGCGGTTGAAGTTTGGAATGAAACAAAATGGTGGCTAAAGTCAAATAATGACAACCTAAATAGTGAGTTTAGTGAGAATTTTCGTTAAAATATGGGTGCGAATTCAGAATCTCTGTAAATTTATTTACCTTGGATCAATACAAGTAAATCTTGTAAACTCTTGGTCAATGTGAGGCCCCTCATCATATCGTTCACATGTTATCTCCCCATCGTCATCTCTTAAACAAACAATACCCTTTGACTGATCTTCAAAAGCCTATTAAGAAATAACTATGGGCATTAAAATAATATACTCATTGATGTACTTAGTTGACATAGTTGGATTGTCTTTTGTTTATTAAGTGTACATCATAGATATGATATTTGGATATTAAATTATACAATGTGTGACAACATGCGTATTAGAGGTAACAAGACACGATTTAAAGCTCGCAACGAGAAAATTTGCAACGGCAAGTGCTCTTGTTCAAGCTTCGGTTGGTCTCGGATTCGAAATATAAGACTGTTTTTCCACATATATATATGGGGGTAAGACATGCCGACATCTGCCTCTCTGAGACCTTGCAGTTAAGCAACAACCTTATGCATTAGGTATGACCTTTTCTAGTGGAAAAATTTGCAATTATTGAAGACATTTTCTATTATAAATTTGCATTAGGGCCCTCTTAATTTTTTGATACTTTCTATATTTCTCTTTATAGATGATTAAAATTTAAAATCACTTTATCTACTTTATATTCGTAGTTATTCACATATAAGCTCTTCATATAATTGTTCAATGTACTTTCTTGAAACATGCACAAAGTGTCTAAAATTTTCTCTCAAATATATTTAAAATGATAAATGTCTGTTATGAAATTTGATTATTCATCCTTGTTCTCAAGTTTCAACCTTGACTTTGCCACTGCATGCTTGTATATTATTTGTCTAAATTTTTACTCTTAATTTCACATAAGAAACTTAAAAAGGGACCATTAGAGAAAAAATTTCAATTGTCCATAGTATCTATCTCTCTCTCTCTCTCTCTCTCTATCTCTCTCTCTCTCTCTCTCTCTCTCTATATATATATATATATATACAGTCCTGCTCTTGTGCGGACTAGAGCATTATTATATATATATACAGTCCTGCTCTTGTGCGGACTAGAGCATTATTATATATATATATATATATATATATATATATATATATATATATATATATATATATATATATATATATTCTTTTTCTATTGTAAAACTCACGTTTCACATAATTTACACAATCATTGGAGATGGAATACTAAGAAAAAAAATACAGAAAAACATAAGTGAAACAAAAGTAATACTATAAACTTCATATTTCCCCCTAAGATCCGAATACAAATTAAAATAAAAGAATAAAGATTATTAAAATAACATGAGATAAGATAAAAACAAACCAACCTTGTTCTTTCAAGATGTCTGAAGTTGAGGTGCACTCTTAATTGAAATATAACTCTTTGCAAGCCATTGATTGGAATTATGATAATAGGTGAATGGGAGAATTACAGCCATTGATTTGATATTACAAGTTAGAAGATGAAGAAGAGTGATTGGAATTATAAGGAGTATAATATATGGTTGTAAATTTGTCTTTTGAGTTAACATGCTTTGTTTTTATAGGTACAAATGATAGGTGATGCCTTGTCATGGTTCATTTAATAATTAGAACGTATTTCATCCTAATTTACCATTAGATTTAATTTTTGGTGCGCCTCATGTATGTAATGTAAATTGACAAATAAAAAGGGCCTTAGCCCCTAACATACATCAGACCTGCATACACTTATGAACTCCTCAGCAGGAGCAGCTATAACTGACCGAAATTCACCAGCTATAAAAAGTAGCTATGTGGGATGCCAACCAATGAGTAACTTTATTAGCTGGTCCAAGAGAAATTAATCTTCCACGTTGAAGCCAGCTGTTTAATAACCAAAATGATGCTTTTAATAACCAAAATGATGCATTGAAAATTTACAAGTTGGATTTACCCAGATTAAAATAAGGAGCTGGCTATTAACACTCCTTACATTCTTAAGGCACTCCAAATTTTTTGGACAATGAAAATTTTACCCTTATTTATTTCATGGCACTCAAAATGCACTCAAAATAGAGAATAAATTTATTAATAATTATTCAAATGTTGATGAACTTTTTATAGTGTTTACAAAAAAATATTATTCTTTTAATTTTTTTATAGTTTTACGAAAAAATGCACAAAAAAATAACAGTTTAAATAAGCAAGTTTTTTTGTATACGCAAATCCTTAATTTTAAATGCAACCATATGAATAAAATTCCAGATTTGCTTATATAAACAAAAGGATTTATTTAAACTGTTTTTTTTTACATTTTTTTTAAAATGTTTTATAATATCGCCTATACATACTGCTAACGCGTACCAACATATTAGAAAAAATGGTCTGCGTCAGCAGTATGTATAGGTGTTTGGACCGCTTATGCGTACCGCTGGCGCGGATCATTTTTTTAAATAGTAAAAAGATTATTTTTAAAATAAAAAAAATGTTCCGCACCACCGATATTTTTTTTAACGACTACATGTCCTTGTTTATTTTTGATAATTTTTTCTTAAAGTTTAGGATAAGAGAAAAAAAGTGTTTGTGAGTGTTTTATATTGTGAATGATTTTTTGGACCAAAATAAAAATGTCTGGACTAAACGTTAATTTAAAAAATGACTCATTTTTTTCTAATATAAAAAACAGTTTTTTTTATTTGTTAATTTTTCCCCAGTTTTATGTAAAAAGCAGTTTTTTTGAAAAAAAAAAAACAGTTTTTAAATCCATCTTTAAAAAAACTTTTTTAAAACTCTCATAATAGTTTTTTTAAAAACCTTTTTTTATTTTAAAAAAAACTGTTGTGACAGTTTTTATATAAAAAACAGTTTTTTTTTATTTAAAAAACAGGTTTTAAAATACTGTTCGTTATTGAAAAAAATTGTTTTGATTGTTTTAAAAATCTGTTTTTTTATATAAACAACAATTTTTTACTTTTTTAAAACAGTTTTTTGTAAACTCTCAAAACAATTATTATTATTAGAACATTTTTTGTAAAACTATAAAAAAAATTAAACGAATAATATTTTTTTATAAACATTTTTTAAAAAGTGCATCAGCATTTGAATAATCATTAATAAATTTATTCTCTATTTTGAGTGCCATGAGATAGATAAGGGTAAGATTGTCATTATCCATAAAATTTGGAGTGCCTACCAAGAAAGGTAGTTTGGTAAAGTGTTTCTTTATTATTCTATTTATGGTATGGAATATCCAAAAATTATATAATCTTCTAAATCACAAAAAAAATATAAGTAACTGTGTCAGAATTACGTTTGTAATATTTTTTCAAAGTCAACAAAAATTTACTCATTCTTGGACATTATTTGATATTCATAATAAGTAGTGTTTGATAATTTACTACGAAGATCAACTAAAATACTGGATTTATAAAGAAATATTTTGTGATATTCTAAATTTTTAATAAACTAAAAATTGAAATTTAATGTAAGGTAAAGGATCGAGATATAGTGAAAATGCCATTTTTAGTATATTCAATTTTTAAATTGTCAACTCATTCACAACCACTAAGGTTCGAACGTGGATTAAACTCTGAAAATTCATCTACCATGTTACGTTATTCCGCTTGTTGCTCTGATCACATGTAGGGCTGTAAATCGGGCTGGGTGAGCCGGGCTTGAGGTTGCTCAGGCTCGGCCCGAACAACCTTACCCAGGATCAAGCCCGAGCTCGGCCCGAACTGAAATTTTGTACTTAAGCCGGAACTCGGCTCATTAATATTTCGGGCTTCGGGCCCGATTTCGGGCAGGCCCGAATTCATTTTTTTTTTGTTAAAAAAAGTTTGAATTAATGTTTTTTCTTGTGTTTCTATCATGGAGAAAATGTATACACTAAAATATAATTGATATTTCATAAAATAAAGTATATAATGATAAAATGTATTAAACTAAAATAAGGGAGGTAAGAATGAAAACCTACAATGACTAATTATATTTCATACATATAAAATTAGTTAACATAAATATGTTATATTTTTTAAAATTATTTATTTATTTATTTATATATTCAAAGTTCGGGCTTCGGGCCCAATTCGGGCTTGGCAATGTTCGGCTCAAGCTCGGCCCGAAATTCATTCGGGCTTGAAATTTTGGCTCAGGCTCGGCTCGGCTCAAACTCAAATAAAACTCAGCCCGAAAATAACGGGCCGAACGGACGGGCTTCGGGCTTGCCCAGCTCAATTTACAGGCCTAATCACATGCGATCCTTACGTTATCCTAGTAGGATTTATGGGATCTAAATCTTATATCCTTTCTTTCATTAAAAACATACATGTCCTCAATATAATCACTAAACATAAATTTTAAAGAGATACCATTGATTGACATAATTTCCCATGCTAGTATTGCCTTATACCACCCAGATATAGCTCTACACTTACTTTATAATGGCTGCAACATATTTTCACACTTATAATATGATATAATATGGAATTCTTTTTACAAACCCAACTTTTGGATAACACGCCCTCATCGATGGCGAGTGACTGAGACTTTTTACTCAATGTCTTTTTTTTTAGTAATTGTCGTACCATCAATATGGTGTGACCCGAGAACTAATCAAAAGGCAATAGATGGACCCATTTATTCCTTAAAGGAGGTTGGCTCAGCTACCCATCTGGTCAGGCAGTACAATTGTGATCGTCCCCAGTGTGAAAGGTGTTCGACTTAACTCAGCTAACTCACAACAGTTAATGCTGTTATATAACACCGTCTAAACGAGCATGTTCCATGAGATAGAATGAAAACAACATCAGTCACATCACGTATGCACGGGGGAGATATGCAAATACTCTCATGGCTATCCACCCAGGTTACATGTAAAATGTGTAACTGCTTAACTTATAAAGATTAAGTGGAAAGGGAGGTTAGGTGAATTAATTTTTGTTAAACGGGTGATGTGATTAATTTAATTGTTCAAAAACTATTTTGTTAAGAATGTTTTGTTAAATTTTAAGAATATATACGTTGCATGCCACCACATGAAGTTAGTCTTGACAACGTATTAGTTAAATTGTGAAGCCCTCATATCATCATTTCACACGTAAATAAATATATTCTTAACACATTAATGCTACCTATATATACTATATCAATCAAAAGTATCACCCATAAAAACTCAATATCTATAATGTCACGCTATAAAGGCCAAGATCATCATCTATAATGTCCCACAATATTGATTCTTGGATCACCCTATAAGCCAAAATAAGCAAAGCATATGTTTCAATCGAATGTTTCTGTTAGTGTATATATTCAAATTCTTGAATTATTATAAGGGATTTTGAGGAAAGGTCCTCATAATTCTCAAAGTGTATAAAAATAGGACACTCCACATAATTTTATAAATTTAGTCCCTGTACTAAAACACCATGAAAAATGGTGCCGCTGGCGCGGACCAAGAAAATGAACTCCTAACTCTAATGGGAGCAGACAAATAAATGATATTGTACCACAGATGCAAGATTTATAAACTTGAAAAGCGTTATACTAAAATTTCAAATATAGGAAGGAACATGACATTTACCTTAATTCTCTAATTATTATAAATAGGAAAATGATAACATGTGTTATACATAGTTTGAGTCTCAAAATAATAAATATTAGAGTTCGACATGATTATATGTATTCCATTAAATATATATTGAAATTCTGTTTCTATTATTTTTAAATTGTTAATACGTGCCTTTAGGGCTAATATTAGAAGGACCCTTGTAAGTATATAATAACACCGAACCCTTATTGTATGTTTTAATAATTCTATCTATCACTAGTCAGATGTTTCGTGCAATAATAAATTGTGGCTATTAAATTGTGCCTTATTCTATCTAAAATGTATTACAAATAAAAACTATTGATTTGTGGCTAAAGAGTGTTTCATTGGTATCATGAACAACGACGTGGCCACGTATGAAAAGAGAAACTTCTGTGAATTAGATAGGTTATCCATCTTGTATGCTTGTTAACCTCTATATTCCTACTTTTTAACTTATTGTTGTTAATTTTTCCACCACGAACACAATACTTCTATGAGCAAATTTAGATTTAACAAATTTTGATCAGATAAGTACGTTTTTTTTGGACTTGATATGCTTATAATTTTCTTATTTAGACTTTATTATAGTATTTAAATTTAAGGTTTCTACCCAATTTAGTTCTTGACCAATAAATTATTTTCCTCTAATCAACTAATATATTTTTTAAGTACTAATGTTTCTTACCCTTAATGTATATCTTATATAATAAGGCACAAACGTAACACGTGTACATAAAAAAAAAAAATCACATATACAATATAAAATTGGATCAAATATCAAAAAGTCCCTCAAATATTTTTTCATATACATTTAGTCCAAACCTTTTATTTTGTACCAAAAAGTCCCTTATTCTCTTATCTTTAAAGGTCCGCGCCAGCGGCATGGTAAAGCCTTTTTGGTATGGTAAAGAACTTTTTGGTGCAAAATAAAAAGGCTTGGACTATACATGTATTAAAAAAAGTTCAAGGGAATATTTGGATATGCCCCTATAAAATTTCAACCATACATATACATGTACATAAATATTCCCTTTGTCCTAAAACCCAAAAAACTTATCTATGCTGGATAAAGCAAAAAAAATTAAAAAAAAATGTTACTATTAATTAGATTTTGTAATAATAATAATAATAATAATAATAATAATAATAATAATAATAATAATAATAATAATAATAATAATAATAATAATAATAATAATAATAATAATAATAATAATAATAATAATAATAATAATACTAATATATTTTTCTCATTAATAGCGACAAACTTTCAACATTAAGTGATAGATATAATATTGGATAGTAAAAAAGTTTTGAATTTTGTTAAAATAATACCACATGAGAGAATGCGCTCTTTTACGTATGAAGTATACACCAAAAAAACAAGATACCCACACTATATTATCAAACTTTAAATACGTCTCATTAATCACTCTCTTGATTTACAAAAAAAACCTACAATTGCCCTTGACGACTCTTCATAGTTTCATAGCACATAATAACATCATTTCAATGCTATTAAATAATTTTTTCTCAATGTATGTGTCCAATGAATCAGTAGGGGTGGCAATTCGGGTCAACGGGCCGTGTTTTGGTCCGACACGACATGACACGACAAAGTTTTTTCGGACACGAACACGACACGACACGACACGAATTCGTGTTTTTTTTAGTTGACACAAACACGACCCGAATAAAAAATAACACGACACGACACGACACGACAACCATAATTTCTTAAATTTTAGGCTTAAAAAACACGATAACACGACACGATACGACTCATAATTAAGGCACGAACACAACACGACTTCGTGTAAAAAAAACACGACACGAACACGAAACATCGTGTCAATTTCGGATCAATTTCGTATCGTTTTTTCGTGTCGTTTCTAAAATTTCCGCCCCTATGAATCAGTCATCCATTGATTGATTGCATAATTGAGCCTTCATAATTTTAAAAGTGAAAAATCTTCTCTCAACGATAGGAATCGCAGCATGAAGTATTAGTGACGTAGTCAATAGCTTATAAGCTAATGAATATGATATATCATCTCTAATTAACCTCTTGTTTTGCTGAATTGCCAATTCTTTTCTCCTCTACTCTCCTCCTGTATATCGTATCATTTTTTTTTTCAATTTTGTAACTTTCATTCTATTGATATATTGGCATGTGTAAAGCTAAAAGTTTAATTATATTTACACTATTTTACCCTAAAAACACTATATATATAAAACAGGCCTTAGAGAAAGAATAAAAAAATAGATCAATTATTTAAAATACTAAAGAAATGAGTTGGATTACATCCAGACTTGGTGGAGATATATTCACAATAAGGAGATCATCTGCAAATAATTTCATAAAAAAAACTATCCGAAAAGTTGGTGAAATAAAAAAATGATAAATATGTGCATTCTGAGCCATTAAAACTTTTACGAGGTTACACATGGCATGGGGTAGCAACAATTTTTTCGCATTGTAAAATCCAAACGCATTGGTAATGACACAACACTTCATATAACACAATTTTAATAGTTGATGAGGCAACATGCATGTATGAACACATACTAAGGAGGTTTTGAGTTGGTTTAATTTCAAATTAGTAGGTGGAGGTTTCAAAATAGTTTAATGGACATCTATAAATTGAAGATGGAGCATCCATTTGTAGAGGCGGCTAAGTCATGCTAAAACTGACATTTTAAAATCATCTTTTATCTTCCATTTTACTTCACTTGTATATTTGTACTGAGTTTTTGCATTTAAATTGAGTAGTTAAAGTTTAATTTCCAATTGTTATACCTATATAATCCCAGCAGAGGATAAGTTTTAGATAATCAAAGGCAATTAACAAATGTGTTCGGATTCACCCCCAAAGGAGGTCGTACCAGTATTGGACTGCTCGACCAACCTGTTGATTATAAGATTGAACACATCTATAATCCCATGCAAGATATCCCTTATTGATCACGCGGAATTATAACGGCCAATTTGTTATCTCGTGATTATCCGGGGGCTCAACACCAAAGTTGTTCCGTACTTCAAGGCGTCCATATTTATTATGATAAACTTGTATCAAGGTGTAAGTAGGGGTGGCAATTAAGGGTCAACGGATTGTGTTTCAGGCCTACACAACACGACACGACAAGGTTTTTTTGGACACGAACAAGACACGACATGAATTCGTATTTTTTTAGTTGACACGAACACGATCCGAATAAAAAACAACACGACATGACAACACGAATACCATAATTTCTTAAATTTCACGCCTAAAAACATGATAACACGACACGACTCATAATCCAAACACGAACACGACACGACTTCGTGTAAAATAAACACGACACGAATACGACATATCGTGTCAATTTCGGGTCAATTATGTATCGTTCCGTGTCATTTTTTCGTGTCTTTTCTAAAATTTCCACCCCTAGGTGTAACTGCCCGAATTATAAAGGCAACCCATCTTTCACTTTGTAAATATTTACAAATCACATATAAATAGAATACGAGTTCACGAAACATGGGGGCTCCACTGATACCTTCTCATGCCTCGAGTTGTAACTTAAACCCTAATTGTAATTGTGTCAGCAAATGCAATACCAAGTCAGTACCACCGTGGACGTGGGCTTCATCGAAGGGCTGAACCACATAAAATTCATTGTGTTCGCATTGTCTCTCATCTCCATTCTTTATAATTACTATTTCTTTATAATTACTATTTCTCTCATCTCCATTCATTGTGTTCTCATTGTCTCTCATTGTGTTCTGAAATTCATTCATTCATGATTCTCCGAATACCATTCTTGTCGGAATGATATCTTCCCACAGTAAGATAACATGTTTGGCATTAAAATTTCATAAACTTGAAAAATTATTTTCCATAACACGAACCAAACCTCCTAATTCCGTAGGGAGATGTGTGTCACCCTTACGCAATGTAGATTATGGAATCTATGTATGGATGTATATACTAATTAAAAATTGTCTACAAGTGAGACATGTAAAGGTCATCAAGCACCAAGTCTGAATCCAAATAAAAAAAATATAACATTTTCTTTAGAAAATACTTCTTTCTTGTTAAAAAAACAAGACGCAACTTTGCAAAGTATTGCAGAAACTATAACTCTAAAGCATTGAAAAATAATAGGCATGCATGAGTATACATATATGTAAATATGTGTGTAAACGAAACTACTTCATGCTCTTAATCTACAGTATCTATATAAAATTGGAGCTTCTCACCACAGTATGCCATGCGGATCTATTAATAAGCTATTTTTCAATTATTCTCTCTCTTTGGTTTTTAACATTGACACTGAATTTTAGACTATTCATGGATTTAGTCACTTCTATTCCCTGGCATTACCTCTTCTCCATTTAATGGCATTACTTCTTCTCCATTTAATCTCTTTTTATCTGTAGTATATATCTAGTAGAAAGTTGCATCAACGACATAAGAATTTTGGTTTATGTCTTGCTAAAATATGAGCGTGATATTATCTACAATGCAATCTTATGTAGAAAGTGTTTATACAATGTTATCTTGCGGGTCGGTCCATACAATGTTGTGTAAAATATGAGCGTGATATTATCTACAATGCAATCTTGAAGAACTCTCTCTATTTTCGGTTCCCAAACCTTCATCTCTATAAGAATTTTCATTAGCCTAAAAAACTAGGCGATGTCAATTAATGCACTAAAATTGTTTAGTCGTTCCACACTTACTGCTTCCAAGTAAAAGATCTTTCAAGATGAGTTATTCACGCTCATATTTTAAGAGAATCCATTGTCATTTATAGAAAAAAATAGACTCTATCATTATGGGTCTATTCCTATTCTTCTTGATATCCCTTTTATATTTCTCTTTAAATTATCTCATTGACACTAACATTACCCATTTTCTCCATTTTCACTCACTATTCTATTTACCAAAGCCATTCGATCAAAACAAATAGAGCCACGTTTGACTGCCGGGTATATGCGTGAGTAACCAATGGTCAGGGTTGATTTGTGGGTCACTTTAGGAGGAGACCGTTTCGGTAGACAAATGAGCAAAGTTCTAAAAAATGTTTGAGGTCATGCTAGTCAAGTGGTTTGTGTCTTTTTATTTGTTTATTTATTATTATTATTATCATTATTTTATATTTTGTTTTGGGTTAGGATTAAAACAATTGGGATTTTGAGGTGTAAACCAAAAATAAATAGTTTAGCTATTCCGTTGAAATATTTTACACCACGATGTTGTGTAATTGATCTGGGTTCATTATTTTTGCTCTCAAACAATTTACGATGGCTAGGTTTATAAAACTAATTTTAAGAGAGATTTTTGTCCAATGTATCTCAACAATTGCAATGTAATTTCCACTGTATTTGAGTGATATTTGTGACAGGTAAATTTATATAATGCATATTATAAGGATATAAATTCTATTATCCGTAGTTTAAGTAGAATATGTCGTATACCGTTACAACTATCGAGGGAAGCTCAAGTTCATACATTCATGAAGACGAATCCTAATTTCAAGTATCTTCAATATTTGCATGTCATAAGGTACAATTTCATATAGAATATGTTTAAGTTTCGTAATTTCTTTACATTAGTATTGGAATAATTTTCGAAACTATTTTAAAACAAAATGGGACATTTTTTCTAGGTCTAAATAATTTTTCAAGACATGTAGCGAGCATTTTAAAAATAATTTTTGTCGCTTCTATCGTTCAAATGATATAACAATGTCGTTCAAACAGCATTGAGAAGTCGTTCAAACGACAGCTTTTATCGGCATGCAATGTCGTTCGAATGGTCTTTTCTTGTTTGCTTCAAACAAACCCGTACTATTTTGGTTTTTTAAAAGTCATTTTTGAGGTCATTCGAAGTTGCTGCTAACGACATTCATTATCGTTCAAATGACTTAGAGATGTCCTTCTAACGACCTCCATTGCCTTAATTTATTTGCTCAGCTATAAGTACCACTTATGAAGACCTTTATCATTTAGACTCTTAAAACACGAAAAATGCAATTATGTAGAAGTTTCAATATTCAATTTTAGTGCTTTTTATGTGTTTGATTCACATCAAATCATCCCAATTCTTTTGTGAATCTTTCGTGGAACCCAAATCACTTCTTGTTGAAGTTTCTTTTCATAGAGTTCCATATCTACAGCTGGATTGATAGATTTTGAGGGAATTTCTTGCTGACGATTGTGATCACTTGGGAAGACTCGAGGGTGTTCCTTGCTAAAGACAGAGTTGCGGTTCTTGTGAGTTATTGCAGGAGTCCATTGTTAGTTTTGAGGTTGCAACCTACGTGAGTTTGCTGCAGTAGATTCATTATAGATTTCTGTAAGTGTGTTGTACGTTGCAATTTACGAATATTTATAGAAACAAAGGTTTTGCCCTTTCGGGAGATTTTTCCTGAAATTAGTCCATCCAGCGATTTATGATTATTTTTTACGGCATGATTAATTTATTCACCTAGATGCATGTTTTAGGGTTTAATCAATTTGGATAAAAAATTGACATCTAGTTAAATAATTTTAAAGTTTGGAAATTTGCGAATTAAATTGATAATCGATATCGCTCCCTTTTAAAAATTTCTATCAGAGCAGGATACTTTAATTTATTGAGTGATCATTTTCCTTAATATTTTTGTGATATAGATTTTTTTTAAATCTGATTTTAAAAAAAATTCATAATATTTTCTATGGATAACTTATATAATCGGATGCCTGTTCTTGATGGCACTAATTACGCCTATTGTAAAACCCGCATGAAATCTTCATTAAAGGCTATCGATGAACGTGTTTGGGTTGTTTGTGAAAGAGGGTGGACTCCTCCCTGTGTCACTGTAGATAATGTGGTAAACCTTAAACCCGTGTCAGACTGGATTGATGATGAATTTAAATGGAGCACATATAATTCTCATGAGCTAAGTGAAATTTTTAGAGCTTTCACACCCGACGAGTTTTGACGCATCATGACGTGCACCATGTCAAAGGAAGCATGGGATATTCTTCAACGTACAAATGTAGTGAAAGAATCTAAATTGCAAAATTTAACTACTCAATTTGAAACAACATCCATGCTTGAATTGGAAAGTTTTGATGAGTTTTATGCTCGTTTGTGTGATGTTATCAATACTTGTTTCAATCTTGGTGAACACATTCTGATGCATGAGTAGTTAAAAAGATTTTAAAATCATTGCCTAAATGTTTTATCCCTAAAGTCACTGTGTTGAATTCCTAAGGAAATTTGAGCAACCTTAAGTTAAAAGAACTGGTAGGAGACCTCCAGACATATGAAATCGATATGTTTCCTGACACTGTCAAGCCTAAGGATAGAGGGATAGCAGTTAAGGCCCCGCTTAGAAAAGGTGAGGAAATGTCCAAGAGAGAGAAGAAAAAGAAAGAGAAAGAGAAAGTTTGTGAGTCCGAGTTAGAGGGAAAATTTGATTTTGATGATGTGGCCTTGCTTGCTACAATTTTAAAAAGTTTCTCAAATTTTCTAAATAAAATTCTTCAAATAAAAAGATTTTTAAGAAAAATAAAAAGAAATGAGAGGCCAAAGAGAGCGATGAGAAATAGAAAGAGGAAGAGGAGAGATGAGTGCGAGCATAAAGGGAACAAAGCGTTTGAATGTCCCACTATGCTATAGAGAAAGGGCAAGAGAGTTGCTATATCAGCCACTCTTAGCAATAGTGATGAAGAGGTGAATGATTCCGGGGATGAGTCATCACATGGTATGTATGTCGCCTTTATGGCAAGTCACGTAAGCACACCTAGTTTGTCCCATGATGATGAGGAAAATTGTGTACGTGAGACCCCCGATGATGATGTGAGTGTTTCTAGTGAGTGTGAGAGTGAGGATGGAAGTGAGGATACATCTAAGAATGTTGGAAATATTCTCATCGGTCCCACTTTGGGTAATGTTGAGAGATTAGAAATAGGTCATGACGGTGCGTCTACTTCTCATGTTGCACCTGAAGCACCTTATACCTTTGACTTGCTTAAGTCTATACTGTATAAGTGTTCAACTAGTTTGGAAATAGTGACAAAATTGGTTGTCTAACCTATAATCCAAAGAGCCTCAGAACCTATCTCTCTAATCCTCTTCAATAATCCATGAAGGTATAAATTGAATCACACTACACACAATTAGAAGAGCATACATGTGTACATATTGCTTAAAATTGAGTCCGTGATTAATTCCCCTCAAAAATGGAGCTTTAATAATTTTTTGGGAATTTTTAAAACTTTTTTAAACATTTTTTAACATTTTTTAAATAAATGTTTTCATTAATAAAATGTGGTTATAAAATTTGTGGGGTTAATATTATATTTTGGAAACTTCAGTTTTCATTGAAATGTTTGATTGGGTAGGATATAAATGCGCTAGAGACTTCAGGGGGGTTGCTTGTAAATATTTTAGAGGCGCGTTTGAACACCTATCACATGCCAACACTTGTCACTTGGTTGTTGCATCAATTTGTGTTTGTTATGTGAGAGGATTGCCTTGCGCATTGCTGAACATTGTCTAAATTCGAAGCACGTGGTGATAAAGCCATCTTTTTAGGATACTCCCCAAACAGTCGTGCTTATCGTATATACAATCTGCGTACTAAGGCCCTTATGGAATCGATAAATGTAATTGTAAGCGACACTATTGTCGAAAATAAGATTTCTGAATCACCTATTGTGGTTGAATCTGAAAGTAATTTCGAAACTGATTCACCAGAAATAGATGACTCATTACCTATTGAGAGTCCAGAAGTACCTGGCTGGGTCTCTAAAGATCATCCCATTGACAACGTGGTCGGTAATCCTAATGAGCCAGTTCGTACTAGATCCCAGTTAAGAAATTATGCTAATTATGCATGTTTCGTCTCCCTTGTGGAACCGAAAAATGTTAATGAAGCATTGAATGACACACACTGGATTTCTGCTATGCAGGAAGAACTTTTACAATTTGTCATTCACGATGTCTGGTATCTTGTACCGCGGCCTCAAAATAAAAATGTTATTGGAACACGTTGGATCTCTAAGAACAAATCTGATGAAAATGGGGTGATTCTTAGAAACAAAGCTAGACTTGTTGCTCAAGGTTACTCTCAAATAGAAGGGATAGATTTCAGCGAGACATTTGCCCCTGTCACTCGTCTTGAATCTGTTCGACTTCTTTTCGCCATAGCGTGTCACTTAAAATTCACACTTTATCAAATGGATGTTAAATCTGCCTTCCTAAATGGAATTCTGTCCGAAGAAACGTATGTAGAACAACCCAAAGGGTTCATTGACCCTAAATACCCTAACCATGTCTTTCGTCTAAAAAAGGCTCTATATTGCTTAAAACAAGCTCCTCGAGCTTGGTATGAACGTCTTTCCAACTTTTTGTTAGATAAGGGTTTTAAGAGAGGAGGAAATGACCAGACTCTCTTTGTCAAACATTTTGACAAAAACATTATCATAGCCCAAGTCTATGTAGACGACATCATTTTTGGGTCTACTTCAAACTCTGAAGTTAAATCCTTTTCTGCTATTATGCATAAGGAGTTTCACATGTCCCTTATGGGGGAGCTACAACTTTTCTTAGGATTTCAAGTGAAACAGAATTCTGATGGTCTATTTGTCTCTCAATCCAAGTATGCCTTAGATCTGGTTAAGAAATTTGGTTTAGAGAATGCTAAAGTCGCCAAAACGCCTATGAGTACTACTGTTAAATTAAGCAAAGATGAAAATGGTAAGTCAGTTGATTCCACACTTTACCGTAGTATGATTGGTAGCCTACTCTATCTAACTGCCTCACGACCAGACATAATGTATGCTATATGTCTGTGTGCTCGTTACCAGAATAACCCTAAAGCGAGCCATTTATCGTGTGTAAAACGTATAATAAAGTACATAAAAGGCACTCTTAATCTTGGACTTAGGTACACTAATGATACCTGTAGCACCATCATAGGGTATACTGATGCTGATTGGGCTGGTTGTACTGATGACAGTAAAAGTACATCAGGTGCCTGTTATTATATCGGCAATAATTTAGTGGGTTGGAGTAGCAAAAAACAGAATTGCACATCTTTATCTACGGCTGAGTCCGAATATATAGCAGCAGGAAGTTGCTGTGCTCAATTGTTATGGATAAAACAGATGTTAAGCGATTATGGGATTAAAGAAGGCCAATTACAATTGTATTGTGACAATCAAAGCGCCATTAACAATCTAAAAACCCGGTTCAACACTCGCGAACTAAGCATATTAAAATAAGACATCATTTTATACGCGAACTTGTTGAAACTAAGGAGTTAGAAATTCATTACCTGCCTACTCATCTGCAACTTGCAGACATGTTCACTAAACCTCTAGACTATAACAGATTTCTGTATTTGTGAAATTCTATCGGTATGGTATGTGCTGATTAAACTCTTAAGACCTTAAGTTTTACCCTTTGTCCATTTGAGACAAAATGGGGGAGAAATTTGAGTTTTATGAGTTCAATGTTTTGTTCACATTTCATCTAGACTGCTTGATCTTAGTGTGTATATTTACAGGAATCTCTTCTATTGGTTGTCTACCATTTCTAGTGTACAAATTTGTAAATAGTTGAGTTATGTAATTTTTGAATTTCTAGGAAATGGGTAGATAGTATCTTTTGTATAGGACTAGGTTTTATTTTTTTCAGTTCCCTACGAGTTTTAAGCTAACTCAAAGGAGATTTTGTCTCATATTTCCAAAGGGGGAGATTGAAGCACCTTATACCTTTGACTTGCTTAAGTCTATACTGTATAAGTGTTCAACTAGTTTGGAAATAGTGAAAAAATTGGTTGTCTAATCTAGAATCCAAAGAGCCTCAGAACCTATCTCTCTAATCCTCTTCAATAATCCATGAAGGTATAAATTGAATCACACTACACACAATTAGAAGAGCATACATGTGTACATATTGCTTAAAATTGAGTGTGTGATTAATTCCCCTTAAAAATGGAGCTTTAATAATATTTTGGGAATTTTTAAAACTTTTTTAAACATTTTTTAACATTTTTTAAATAAATGTTTTCATTAATAAAATGTGGTTATAAAATTTGTGAGGTTAATATTCTATTTTGGAAACTTCAGTTTTCATTGAAATGTTTGATTGGGTAGGATATAAATGCGCTAGAGACTTCAAGGGGGCTGCTTGTAAATATTTTAGACGCTCGTTTGAACACCTATCACATGCCAACACTTGTCACTTGGTTGTTGCATCAGTTTGTGTTTGTTATGTGAGAGGATTGCCTTGTGCATTGCTGAACGTTGGATCATTCCTAATCAATGGACTGCATGTGTTTTATGTCAATCCTGGTGCTATATATATGAACCAATCACAATCATCTTAACCACCGCTATTTCATAACCTTTGGATCAAGTCAAAGATAGAAAGACTTTATCTCAGCCATTGATTCCCTTCGTCGTTCCAGAACCTTCCCTCACCCCTATAAAAACCCTCCACTTCTCAGTCTTTGAAGACTTTTGGGCATTCGTCTTTCTGAGAGAAAAAAATTGAGAGAAGAGAGAAGTGAGAGAGAAGAGAGAAAAGAAGAGAGAGAAGAGAGAGAAAGGAAAAACAGTTAGCCAAACCCTAACCCTAAACCTAAACACTTCATTTTCTGAATCAAACCTTCGTATATTCACAACCCCAAACACAACCTTGAGTGTTTGAGAGAGAGTGGTTTGTTCATATTGAAGCTGTAACCTCTTTGTCTTTGATCTTGTTAACAACTTAAACATTCGTGTAAAGATCTACATTTCTTCTTCATAAAAATTGTAGATTTACACGCTGCATGTTACATTTTCACTAGATCTGCATGTTCTTTCTTATTTTTAAGAAAATCTTTACTGTTTCAGTTTTGAAAATGTTTTATGGTTTCTATTCTTTCGAAACTTAACCTTGACCTAGTTGGATTCACACTTGGAGATTTTCAATCTCATAAGTATTTTAAAATAGAGATTGATTAAGGTCTTGTCCGATTTCTGAAGCAAGATCTCCGTGGAATCTGGGATAGATTAAAGGTCAAAAAAGGTTCAAGTTCTGTAAGAAAGAAATAATCTAAAATCACGGCATATAGTCTTTATATGTAATTTTTCTAGGACTGTCTGTTAATCTAAGTGTGTGTGAGTTCATGCATGTTGCTAGGAATCACTTCACAAACACTTAACACACTACTACACTGGAAGTGTTGTGAATAAGATCAGAGATCATTGAGTCGACATAAGGAAGCTAAAGCAAAGGAAGTTATCAAACTGAAAGGACATCATCAACAATCAGATCTATGAGAAGTTAGAAGGACACCAAGTGGGGTATATTCCTAAACTTAGAATAGGTTGATTTGTGTGCATGTATGTTGTATTGTTTGTAACTATTATTTGTTATAAGTGGATTTTTTTAATTTTGTGACTTAGAAGTCACCGTGGATGTTTCCTCTATTGGGAGAGGTTTTACCACGTTAAAAATTGTGTGTTGATTATCTTCATCTACTCATCTCATTCTATAAGTGTGCTGAATTTTTTTTAAACTGCCTTAGTTTTAAAAAACTGATTACAAAGTCTTGATTACTCTCGTATATAAGTTTTTTGTAAACACATCTTGTTGGTTATAATTTTTATTTTCAAAAGAAAAGGGTTTCTTCAACAAACATCTCGGAGTTGCTTATATAGTTTAATCTTGTATTAAACGGCATTAGCAACGTTTTTCAATTGGTATCAGAGCCCTGTTAACTTTTATTTCAAAAAAGATCTTATGTTTCTGAAATCGTTTTCTGAAAAACCTAACTATGGACGAGAAGAATGAAAGGTTTGGTAATCTATCCAGACCTCCACTCTTTGATGGAAACAACTTTGCTTACTGGAAAGTAAGAATGGTTGCCTTCATCCAAGGGACTTTAGGAGATGATGTCTGGGACATTATTGAAAATGGATACACTTATCCTACTAAACCAGCCACTGAAGGAAGTGATGAGAGGGTAAAGAAAATCTTAAGTGAGTTTACCCAATAATAGAAAACTATTTCTCGAAATAATAATAAAGGCAAGAATGCCATTTTTATGTCTATTAATGAGTATGAGTTCAAAAGAATCTCATCTTGTGCCACTTCTAAGGAAGCGTGGGACACATTAATCACTGCCCATGAAGGAGACTCAAGAGTTAAAGCTGCTAAAACTCAAATGCTTATCCAGCAGTACAACTCTTTGATCATGTCTGATTCTGAATCTTTTGATGATTTTTACATGAACTTAACTGATATAGTCACTAAGTTGCATGCTAATGGTATTACTTATGATAGGAATGAAATTGTTTCTAAATTCCTAAGATCATTACCACAAAAATTTGACAGTAAGAGGTATGCTATTGAGGAAATGAGTGATCAAAACCTTACCCCTGAGTTACTCAGTAGCAAACTTAGAACTGTGGAAATGGAATTAGACTTTAAGAAACAATTAAATCATTCTCAAAGAAAATAGCCCAACTCTAACTTGAGTTTTGCCTCTAAGATATCTAAACTTGAGTCTAATTTGATCAACTATGACTTTGATGAGGAGTGCGATATAGACAAACTAGATAATCAGATTGCCTTAATGTCTAAACAATTTAAGAAAATTGTCAAATTTAGAAACAAACAGGCATCTAAACAAGGCAAGCCTAATTATCATACTCTGTCTAATCCCAAACCTCATGAGAGAGGTCTTGACAAACATCCTAAGGACAATAACTCCAGACCCACTAGAGACCTTAAAAAGATTGAATGTTTTAGATGTGGGAAACTAGGTCACATTGCTCACGATTGCAGAGTAAATCTGAATAAAGCCAGCACACACAATAGAGCCAATGTTTGTAAAAGTCTTACAATTGCTACTATATGGATGATAAATGCTTAAGCAGCAAGAGAATATGCAACAGTAGAAGATATGGAGTTTGAGAATACTGGGGTAAAGAAAATAGAGGGAAACTCAACCTTTTATAGAGACAATGAAAACTCTCGATATTCCTAGTTTGAAATGATTAATTTAACTAAACGGTTGAACTTTCGACGTCTTCTCAAATCCCAAGAAAGCAAATGAACCAATGTACCCTCCGGTGGTTTTCCATTTTTCAAGTTATTTACAAAAGTGCCACCGCTCTAGTACAATAGTGAAATATTTACAAGTCTAAGAGGTAGGTTGTCGACCTTCAACCTTTTTAAGCACCGTGAAACTTTTTAAAATAAATACTCCATTCTTTTGAAAAATCCTAAAATATGGAGCATTGGGGGCTCTGTTATAGGTTAAAATTATTTAACCATGTGGACCAGTAATATAGTGACACATGTCAACAGTACCATGAGGCCCGCTACACTAGATCAAACCTAGTCTGCACAAGTACCTGTTGGTCGACTACCCAGTCGACCACCTCTAAGAAGGTGCACGGTCAACCGTATGAAAAGCCACACATGGGATATGTAACAATCACCATGCACATGCACGTGAAGAGACACACAGCTACATAGGTTTGAAGAAAGACCTTCAAACTTATGAGATTCACATGTTTCCAAAAATCATTAAGCCTAAGGATAGAGGAATAGCTTTAAAGACTCAAATTAAGAAAAAGAAAAAAGAAAAAGTTTGTGAGTCTGAATCTAAGGGTGAGGTTAATTTCGATGACTTGTCCTTATTTGTGATTTTTTTTATAATGTTTATCAAAATTTCCAAAAATAATTCTTCTAATAAAAAGATTTTTGAGAAAAATAAAAAGATAGATGAGGTTAAGGATAGCAATGAGAAAGAGGAAGATATAAGATGTTTTGAGTGCGAGGGCAAAGGGCATAAGGCTTTTGAGTGTCCTACTATGCTAAAGAGAAAAGGCAAAGCTATTGCTAATGAGGCTACTCTTAGAGATAGTGACATCGAGTTGGATGATTCAGGGGGAGAATCACCACATGAAAAGTGTGTTGCATTCATGGCTAGTCACGTGAGCACATCTAATTTGTCCCACGACGAAAAGGAAACTTATAAACATGAGAGCCTCAATGATGTTTCAATCCATTCTCGTGAGTGTGAGGATGAGATTTCAAGTGAGGGAGAAGGGGATATCCAAAAATATTTTATGATTTGTACACCGAGACTTTAAAGACGAAAAAGATGAATAAGGATTTATCTCCTACAGTGATAGATTTGGAGAGAGAAATAAAAGTTTTGAAGGTGTGTGAAGCGTTGGCGAGTCAACTCGGGAAGGTGAGAGTTTCTTTGTGTGTGTAGTTGATCATCTTAGACACAGATAAGAGTGAATTGACCAACATCGTGGCTAGTCTTATAGGAGATCTTCAATATTCATTAGAGACTCGTGAGAAACTTGAAGCCCATGTATCCCAACTTGAGAGAGATATCGAACGTGCCCAGAAGGTCAAAGTCACTTTAGAGGACACATCTAAGAACGTTGGAAATATTCTCATCAGTCCCGCTTTGGGTAATACTGAAAGACTAGGAATAGGTTATGACGGTGCGTCCACTTTCAATGTAGAACCCAAGTTGGTTCCTGAGTTTTTGATACATCCCAATGGCTCTCAACCTAACCCACATAGGAGTCTATTTCCACATAGGAGAGTGTATCCTAGACGTTTTGAGAGAGGTGTTCCTAAGCCTCTTTATATTTGTTCTCATCGCAAGCAAAGAGGACACTTTAAGAAATTTTGTTTTAAGTTGGGTAGTGTGTACTCTCATAGGTATCTTCTAAGATATGCTACTACACATGTTACCGCACGTACTCTCACACATATTACTCTTCATGCTCATGCGCATCACATGAGATATTTTGAGCATTTTTGAGAGAAAGTTGAGTATTTGGTAAAAAAAACATGATTTGATGAATGTTTTTCATAGGATTCACCTCCTTTGAAGAACACCTCTGAACCTAATGATTGACGTTTATACTTGTTTGCTAGTATAAGACGCCTTTCAGGTTTATATCATTCATGCCTATTGCTAATATGCACTACCATTGTATTTATATTTTTTTCCATCTTAATATATTTTTCAAAAAATCCAAAAAGAGTTTTGTTTTTCTTGAATAATTAATAAAAAGAAGATTTTCGGTTTCTTTTTTAGAAAAAGTGAACCTTTAAAGAGTTAAGCACTGTGACCTTAGGAATAAATCGGCACTACATCAAAATGGCCAAATTATCACCTTTCAGACGGCCACCCTTGTCACGGTCATTGACCGTGACAACAAACACTCGTTTTGTGTCACGGTCATTGACCGTGACAAGATCGTGATAATACTTTGTCATGGTCATTGACCGTGACAATACTTATAATATTGTCACGGTCAATGACCGTGACACGACCGTGACAAGTTTTGCAGCAAAAAAGCCCTACACTTTCTTTTTTTCCCACCAAAAATGGTTTTCCCCCCTCTTTCTCTCTCTAAGCGATTTCGAGGTCTCTCTCACTCTCTCTAAGGTATGTTTTTTCCTCTCTTTATCTTTCATTTATACATGTGTGTGTATGTGTGTGTGTATATGTGTGTATATATGTGTGTATATGTATGTGTATATGTGTGTATGTGTGTGTGTGGTGGTGTGTGGTGAGGGAGGGGGCAGGGGTTGGGCTATGTGTGTATGTGTGTTTGTGTGCAGGTTTGGTGGGGGTAGGGTGAGAGGGGGCAGGGGGTGTGATGGGGGGAGGGAGGCAGGGGGTGGGGTGGGGTGGGGTGGGGAGTGTGTGTGCGTGTGTGTGGCGGGGGGAGGGGGGAGGGGGGGTGTGGTGGGGCAATCTTAACAATTGTATAGCTTTAATTAATAAATTGTATAGCTTTAAATGTATAGTTTTATAAGAACGTAAATTAATAATTAGTGCCCATTTCATATGAAAGTAGGATTGCCCCTCATTGTAAATTAGTAAATT
This sequence comes from Sambucus nigra, assembly GCA_949130495.1. Lineage (NCBI taxonomy): Eukaryota > Viridiplantae > Streptophyta > Magnoliopsida > Dipsacales > Adoxaceae > Sambucus > Sambucus nigra. Next base: position 648,330,117 of record OX422216.1, read on the forward strand.
AATAATTGCATACTTTAATTGTTAGTTTAATTGATGAAATGAATTAATTGAATAGATGAATTAGAAGGAGTATGGGATACACATTTGTTGTTGGCATTGCTTTTGGATTATTTTGTTTAGTAAATGTTTGGTTGGTTAGTTTTAAAAGTGGCATGACCACTGGATTATTGTCCATATGAGGGTGGGATTTCTCAACTTTTTTTGAAAATTACTTTGTATATCGAACAATATATATATAGTATGATAATTAAATGAAACATACTTGAAATTAAATATAGTGCGCATAGATACTAGCCTTTTAGTTCTTATACGTACGCATCCAATAGCCCTTACCCCCGTTCCAGAGTCATTACCCCTGTAATGAGATCTCTCGAATTGTCCCGTTTGGACAGTTTGAGACTGTATAATTTCTGTATAATATTCTTAGTGACTTAAAGTTGTTACTTTTGGAGGAAGTTCTGTAGTCGTATCTTAATGTTCTCTGGGTACATACTAGATTGACAAGTGTGACTGTTATTTCAGTTGATCAATTGAAATAACACTCACACTTGCCAATCTACGTTGTGTACTTGGAGAACTACAGGGATATGCTGTCGAATTTTTTTCAAATCGTAACAATGTGCATGAGTTGTTAAGTATATTACAGAAAAATGTTGTATTGAATGGGATAGTACCACTCACCCTTTAGACGAGATGGAGGAAATACATTTCTATTATAAATTGAATTTGAATATAAATAAGACATAATTAAATGAAACATACTATAAATCTAAGTTTCGTTTACCTTTAATAGGTGATTAGTTATGGTAGCTGTGATGGGATATCTGAAATACAAAGAGTGAATGGGTGACACAAATAGAATGGGGGATGTGTTTCGGAGAGGTGCTAACGAATTTGTGAAATATGCAAAGAGATATCATAATGATGAAGAGTTTACGTGTCCGTGTGCTAGGGTTAAGAATGGTAAGGTGTTTGAGTGGAAAACAGTTGAACTACATTTGTTAAGATCGGGTATGCAAGATAGTTATCGATTTTGGAGTTTTCACGGTGAATTAAAAGTTCCTTTTATCCCCGACCAACCTTCACAACAACCTTCAACAAGTAGAATAGATGTAGAAGGGGACGACGTAGATCATAATATGTTAGAGGATTTAGTTGATGATGCGTACGAAGTTTATGAAGCAGAGGAGAATGAGGTTACTGATGATGTAGAAGATTCAAGTGCTCGTGAAGATAACACGATAAAACTTGACGATGACTACCAAAGTTTAAAATTTAAGTCGACCCAATTGTTATACTCTGGCTGTGAGAAAGATCAAACAACTTTACATGCTATGGTTGGTTTGCACAGTTTGAAGACGCAGTACGATTTGTCTGGCAATAGCGTGACGGGATTTCTGAAATGGGTGAAGGGCTTATTACCCAAGGTGAATACACTTCCAAATAGCGATCATGTTAGGAAGAACAGTTTGAAAGGTTTGGGAATAAAGTATATATCGATTCATGCTTGTGTGTATGACTGCATACTATACCGAAAGGAGTATGAAAATCTCGATCGTTGTCCGGTATGCGATGAACCTAGATTTGTCCAATCTACTAGTAAGGAAGGAACAAGCTCAAAAGTGCCTCAAAAAGTATTGAAATATTTTCCCGTTGGGCCTAGATTAAAGAGATTTTTCATAATACCATGGATTACAGAGGCAATGACTTGGCATGCTAGGGCAGAAGTAGGGGTAATATCATGCATCATCCTATTGATTCTACTGCCGGGAGGAGGATTAATTTTGAGTATCCCAATTTTGCTCGAGAATAACGCAACATTCGTTTGGCTATATCAACAGATGGTTTCAATCCATTTGGAAATCTAAGCACCAATCAGAGTGTATGGACAGTGATCCTAGACCCACTCAACCTCCCTCCTTCACAGTGTATGAGACCTGAATTTTTTATGATGGCTTTGTTGATACTTGGGCCAAAGGCACCAAGCGATGACATCGACGTCTACCTGGCTCCTTTGGTAGAAGAATTAAATGAGTTGTGGGAAGAGGGTGTGCAATCATTTGACTCTTTTAAAAAATAAGAGTTTACGCTGAAAGCTATGTTGATGTGGGCAATTCATGATTTTCCAGCTTATGGGACAATATCCGGTTGTGTAGTACATGGTTATTTGGGGTGTCCTATTTGTGGAGAGGAGACTGAACTCTTCGTCTATCCTCTAGGTTAAAAATTGTATACCATCGCCACAGGAGGTTTTTACCCCCAGCTCATAGTTTCAGATCTGAGAAAGGTTCTAATTTTTTATTAGGCGGGGTTGAACATAGGCTACCGCCGAGACAACTTTCGGGTTCAGAAATTGAAAGTAAATCTTTTGAATGTGTCCCTAATATGCCAGGTAAGAATCCCAAATTTAAGAACGTCAAGCATAAGAAGACCCCAACTGGGAATGAAACACAGACAAGAAAGGCATGGTCTCAAAGGTCAATTTTATTTGACTTTCCTTATTGGAAGAATAACCTCGTGCGCCATGTATTGGATGTGATGCATGCAGAGAAGAACTTCGCTGAACATATTATGGGCACTTGCCTTGGGGGGGAGTCATTCGAAGGATGGAGAAAATGCATGAAAAGACCTTAAATCGTTAAAACTTAAGCCATAACTGATATACCCGTTTATATTCTAGGAGGGTCGCCTCCACAACGGACGACCCTAAGAGGGGCCGACCCTTCACCAGGCCCCAACTGGCCTTCACCAGACCCAGACGACCCTACGAGGGGCCGACCCTTCACCAGGCTCCAGACGACCCTGCGAGGGGCCGATCCTTCACCAGGTCCAGACGACCCTACGAGGGGCCGACCCCTCGCCAGGCTCCGGCCGACCCTACGAGGGTACGACAGTACGAGGACAGAATCAAGCCAGACTCACTACCGGAAGAAACTTTGCCCTCGGCCTCGGCTCATAGGCCGAGGGTGATATCATGACAGCGCGTGGTTTGGGAGACGCGTGGAACAGTGCGCGTGAGGCTCATATGACACGTGGAAGACCGTTACAACCGAATCACCCCCTCACGTGAGAGAATATTATGCCATCATTTGGCATCTACAGGTGTCAACAGGGGATTGGCTAGATCATTCTTCACATGCACCATGCTTACCTGGGGGGTACACTACACCCCCCAAGACCTATATATACTTGTCACCCCTAACCCTACAGGGGATCGATCCATGAACAGTAGCCCTAGCTAAAACTCTGCTTGTTCACACACAGTAGAGAGAGAGAGAGAGGGTTATGTGCATTGTATCCAAGGCCATTAGTGCCCATACTTAGTGGATCACACACTCACAGTGGATGTAGGCCAATTTGGCTGAACCACTATACATCAGTCTTATTTCCTCTTATACTCATCCCCTTCTACATACTTATACACTTATACATCTCTATGGTAGCCATAGCTGCTACTGCTTGAGCTCACTAACACTTACCTGGTGGTGCTAAATCCCAGCATCATCAGTTTGGCGCCGTCTGTGGGAAAGAGAAGACATCTCTTCCTTTGTACAGCTTGACCTCACTGGGCACTCTGGTGGTGAACCAACACTCCCCCTGAGAGGAGGTGTTTCACCATTGAAAGAGACCCACTAAGGTTCCCAAGCTCACTAGTATTTTCTTCAGTTCAACTTTTCATAGCTCAAGCACATGGCACCTGAGATGCCACCACCACCTCTTCCCCCACCGGATGAGGGGGGAAGACCCAGTTCCAGTCAACCGCCGCCTCAGTCTGAGATGGCAGATGTGGCAGCAGCCCTAAAGTCTCTGGCAGCCAGCCAGCGGATGATGCAGGAGCAGTTCACAGCCCTAAGTCAGAACATACTGAGACCACCAGGGGTCTCACCTGAGATGATTACTCCGGCAGCAGCTCCAGGACATCATGAGGCCAGGGGACCACCCCAGGCACCACATAAAGACCTGCCACCCCCTCAGCGGCGTAGGGATGTTGCTGACCCCCGGCGTTTACGCCTGGGGAGGCAAGGAAACCCTTGCCCTGAGGACAGGTATGATGATCTGGAGGAAGAAGAGGCTCCAGTAGAATGCTGGGAGCCATATGAGGTCTCCAACAATACAGTACGACCCCTCCAGGACAGTAGAGGAAAGTGCGGGAGACCAAACCCTGATGATCGCCCAAGAGGCTCTGCTTTTGACCGCCTGAGCAGGGGGTCGGCTTTCGAGAGGCTGGGCCCAGTGAATGACCTGCGAGACAAGTTGTCCAAGTCAAGAAGCGCAGCGAGATCTAGGAAAGAAGCAGAAGGCCGACCCCAAAGACGGGATGACGGCCAAAGGGAAGTAAATAGCCGACACAGGCCTGCCATGGCGGAGCCCTCCATCCACCTCCGAGAGGCAGCAGGGGATAACATCGGCCAGGCCGACCCTGTGAGGCCTTGGAATGACTCAATCCGGAGGTTAGAGGATAAGATTGGCGACATACTGAAGAGCCGGGACCCTCTTCAGAGGGGATACACCATGGGCTCACCCTTTGTGGCAAAGATAGTCAACTTCCCCACGCCATCGAAGTTCAAGCCTCCCGTGGTCACCCCAAGATACGATGGGAGCACCAACCCTGTCCACCACGTGGAAATGTATCAGTCGGCGGCAGACATATACTCTATCTCAGATGAGATGAGGTGTCGTGCCTTCTCTGGTACCTTGGCAGGGGCTGCGCATGTTTGGTACACGTCTCTTCCAAAAAATTCTATTGGAAACTTTAAGCAGTTGGCAGACCTGTTCATCCATAATTTCTGCTTTGGGGTGAGGCCACAGAAGAAGACCACACACCTGCTCTATGTTAAGCAGGGAAAGAACGAGACTCTGAGAGACTACATAGCCAGATTCAATAAAGAGAAGCTGGAGGTGGAAGACTATGAGGAGAGCATAGCTATGACAGCCCTGATTGGAGGGCTCCAAAAGGGGAAGCTATTATGGAAGCTTGCCGAAGACCCTCCGAGGACGATGGCTGAGCTGTTGTCAACAGCAGGGAAGGTGATGAACGCCGAAGAGGCGATGGCCGCAAAACATGAAGACGAAAAAGGAGGTGCAAGTGGGAATAAATACCCCAAGAAGAACAAAGAGGGGAAGAAGAGGACCATGGATGATAAGTTCGCGGGGTACACCCCTCTGACGGTCAGCTGTGAACAGATCCTCAATGAGATAAAGAGTGACCGGACACTGAAGTGGCCTGAGAAGCTGAGGGCAGCCCCCGGCAAGAGAAATAGGAACCTGTGGTGTGAATTTCACCAAGACCACGGCCACGTAACAGACAAATGCTTTGCTCTGAAAGATGAGATTGAGAAGATGCTGAAGGAAGGGAAGCTCAGAAAGTACGTCGACAAAGCCGACTTCAAGAGGGGCCGAGGGGACGACCCCAGAAAGAAGCGAGTCGATGCCTGCAGAGAAGGTCCTCAAAAAAGAGGGGACGACCCCTCTGATGATGAGGACGACCCCGACCTCCCGCCGAGAGACGACCACGGCCCTGTCAAGAGGCTCAATATGATCTCGCTCGGGGTGGGAATGATCTCCGGGGGACTTGCAGGAGGAGGGTCTGAGGTCGCCGACAGGAAGGCCCATGTCGCTGAGGCTAAGGCAGTGATGAAGACGGTGCACTCAACCTCCGTAGAGGTCAAGTCAGAAAAAAGGAAGAAGGTTGATATGGACACTTTGATTGTGGGATTTTCAAGAATGGACTTCAAGGGCCTATTGGCCCCGCATGATGACCCTCTCGTCATCACCACCAGGGTGCACGGGTGCGAAGTGCCGAGGATCCTGGTGGATGGGGGCTCATCCGCAGATGTGATGTTTTGGCCATGCTTCAAGGCCCTGGGCCTCAGTCGTGCCAGACTTGTCCCATACCATCATCCATTGATTGGGTTCAGTGGGGAGAAGGTTCACCCCCTAGGAATATATGAGACTGATGTTAGGATGGGGGACGAGTGGCCGAGATGGCTCACCAAGAGGGTCAGTTTCTTTGTGCTGGATGAGCATGTGTTTTCGGCATACAACATCATACTGGGACGTGTGGCCCTCAAGGGGTTTGAAGCTGTGCCGTCCACGGTCCACCAGATGGTTAAGTTCCCTACCCCTTATGGGGTGGGGGAAGTTCAGGGAGACCAGACGACAGCGAGAGAGTGCTACTACAACTCCGCTGAAGAAAGGGAGGCACACAAGAGGGCTACAGCCACTTACAACATTGATACCCTAGACCCCAGGGACGAGACGAAGCTCAAAAAAGGAGAGGCCGCTGAGGAGGTAGAACCCATCATCCTCGATGAGGATGACCCGGGAAAAACCGTCCAAGTTGGCAAATCTCTGAAGCCCAGTATCAAGGAAGACCTCATCAAACTGTTGAGGAGAAGGCGAAGCGTCTTCGCGTGGAGTCATGTAGATATGCCAGGGATCGACCCTGAAATCATGTGCCACAAACTCAATGTGGTAGAGGGAGTGAAGCCGGTAAAGCAGAAGAGGAGGATTTACTCTAGAGAAAAGTATGAGGTCATCAGGGATGAGGTTAAAAAATTAGAAGACGCTGAATTTATCAGAGAGGTCATCTACCCTGAGTGGCTGTCCAATGCAGTCATCGTCCCAAAGGCCAACGGCAAGTGGAGAATGTGCGTGGACTTCACAGACCTCAACAAGCATTGTCCCAAAGACAGCTTCCCTCTCCCCCGCATCGACCAGATGGTAGACGCTACCGCAGGCCATGAGCTCATGAGTTTCATGGATGCCTACTCAGGGTATAACCAGATTTTCATGAACCCCGAGGACTCAGAGATGACCGCCTTCATCACTGACAAGGGGACATACTGTTACAGGGTCATGCCCTTTGGCCTAAAAAATGCGGGGGCAACGTACCAGCGCCTCGTAAACAAAATGTTCGAAGACCAAATTGGGAAGTCTATGGAGGTTTACGTAGATGACATGCTGACCAAGAGCCTGAAGGCAGAGGATCATGTGGCAGACCTGGAAAGGACCTTTAATACAATGGACAAATACAAAATGAAGCTCAATCCGGCCAAGTGTGTCTTCGGGGTCGGAGCGGGGAAGTTCTTGGGGTTCATTGTCAATCAAAGAGGCATCGAGGCCAATCCTGAAAAGATAAAGGCCCTTATTGAGATGAAGACCCCCAAGTCCATTAAAGACGTTCAGAGGCTCACAGGGAGAGTGGCTGCCTTGAATAGATTTGTGTCAAGGGCTACAGACAGGTGTCTACCATTCTTCAAGATCCTCAGGAAAGCCTTTGAATGGAGCGAAGAGTGTGATGAGGCTTTCAAGCAGCTGAAATCATACTTAGGGTCTCCCTTGCTGCTGTCACGACCCGTGCAGGGTGAACGACTGTACGTGTACCTTGCTGTCTCAGAATCCGCTATCAGTGCAGCAATCGTAAGAGACGAAGATGGGATACAGAAGCCCGTATATTTCAACAGCAAGGCACTCCAGGGGGCAGAGCAGAGATACCCGAGGATGGAGAAGTTGGCCTATGCCTTGATCCATGCCTCAAGGAAGATGAAACCGTACTTCCAGTCTCATACTATGGTCATCCTTACTGACTCTCCTCTTAGGCAGATCCTACACAAGCCTGAAAAATCAGGAAGGCTAATGACCTGGGCTATAGAGTTGGGGGAATTTGACATTGTGTATCAGCCTAAGACAGCCATTAAGGGGCAAGCCTTGGCAGACTTCGTGGCCGAGTTCACATGGGAAGAAGATGAGGCCGAGGGTGAGACCCTCGGGAAGGCAGATACGGAAGACAGACCCGCAGACACACCTGCAGAAATGGCTGAGACGAGCACCGCTAGAAGGAAAGTGACTGAAAACGAAGAGGGAAGATACATCTTTAGACAGGGGTCCCTCTCTGAGGGAAATTTTTCTAAAGGAAAGACTCCGTGGAGCCTCTTCGTTGACGGGTCCTCCTGTGATAGCGGAAGTGGTGCTGGACTGATACTATCAGCACCCGATGGCACGGACGTCGAGTACGCCCTGAGGTTCAATTTCAAAGCCTCCAACAATGAGGCTGAGTATGAGGCCTTGATAGCTGGCCTCTCCTTAGCCAAATCCCTTAGTGTCAGCCAAATTTTGGTTCATAGTGATTCAAGGCTGGTGGTGAATCAGATATTAGGAGCCTATGAGGCCAAAGACGAGAGGATGGCTAGGTATCTTGATAAGGTGAGGTCATTGCTGAAAAACTTCAAAGAAGTGAAATTCAAGAGGATACCTAGGCTCGACAATGGCCGTGCTGACGCCCTTGCAAGGTTGGCCTCAGCTACTAGGACAGACATAAGGAGGACAGTCCCGGTAGAAATTTTGCTTCGACCAACTATCGAAGACGATGAGGGAACACTTGGCATTTGCATGAATGTTTCTCAAGAACCTTCATGGATGGACCCTCTGATCAGATACATTAAAGGGGGAGAGATGCCAGAAGCGAGCCAAGAGAGGAAGAAGCTGAGATACAGGGCTGCAAAGTTCGCTGTCATCGGAGACACGCTGTACAAAAAGGGGTTTCTGCTCCCCTTACTTAGGTGTGTGCATCCCTCTGAGGTCCCTTCCATTTTGAAAGACGTGCATGAAGGGTCGTGCTCAAGCCATATTGGGGGTAGATCCTTGGCAAAGAGGGTGATCACCCAAGGCTACTGGTGGCCGACCTTGGGGAAAGATGCTGCCGCATACGTTAAAAAGTGTGATAAATGCCAAAGATTTGCTACCATCCCTCACCAACCTCATCAGCCTCTCACCTCCGTTACATCCCCATGGCCGTTCGCAGTATGGGGTATTGATCTGGTAGGACCCTTACCAAGAGCAGTCAATAACTATCGGTTCCTCATCGTAGCAATTGACTACTTCTCAAAGTGGGTAGAGGCCGAGCCGATGGTCATGATCACGGAGCAGAAGACCTTTCAGTTCATTTGGAAAAATGTGATATGCAGATATGGTCTACCCAACACCCTCATCTCGGATAACGGGACTCAGTTCAAGAATGCCTCTTTACAGAAGTACTGTGAGAGGGTAAGTATCAAACAATTTTTCTCCTCCCCAGGCCGACCTCAGGCCAATGGGCAAACCGAAGTTACGAACAGGACAATCCTAGATGGGATTAAGAAGAGGCTTGAGGAGGCAAAAGGAAGATGGGTCGAGGAGTTATATGCAGTGTTGTGGGCATACAGGACGACAGTAAGGACCCCTACCGGGGAGACCCCATTCATGTTAGCTTATGGATCAGAAGCAGTCATCCCCACCGAAGTGGAGTTTCCTACTCATAGGGTCCAAATGTATGACCCCCAGGGGAATACGGAAGAGAGAAGACTTGACCTAGACCTGATTGAGGAAAGAAGGGAGGATGCTGAGATAAGGCAAGCTTCCTACCAGCAGAGGACCGCAAAGTTTTACAACCAAAGGGTGAAACAGAGGCCTATCGCAGTGGGAGACTTGGTTCTTAAAAAGACTTGGCAGAAACCCAACAAGCTCCATCCTAATTGGCATGGCCCATATAGGGTCATCGATGAAGTTGTCCCGGGGACCTACAGGCTAGAGAACCTGGAGGGGGAACCTTTCTCAAACCCCTGGAATGCAGATCATTTGAAAAAATACTACCAGTAGTGTTGTAAGGTCTTGATAAGCCATAGTTGTAATAAGCATTGTTTCGACAGAACACATTGAAGATTAATGAGAAGTATCAGTGTTTCCCTCATCCAGTGGTTATCAGTTCTAGTATACATGCAAAGAAGTTGAACCCTCGGCTATAATGAGGATCAGTGGAGGGGACGACCCCACCACAGTCCTCAAGAAAGACGAGGGAAGACTTCAAAATCCATTAAATTGGAAATTTGATCCCTCGGCTATAATGGGGACCAGCGGAGGGGACGACCCCACCACAGTCCTCAAGAAAGACGAGGGAAGGCTTTAAAATCCATTAAATTGGAAAGTTGATCCCTCGGCTATAATGGGGACCAGTGGAGGGGACGACCCCACCACAGTCCTCAAGAAAGACGAGGGAAGGCTTTAAAATCCATTAAATTGGAAAGTTGATCCCTCGGCTATAATGGGGACCAGTGGAGGGGACGACCCCACCACAGTCCTCAAGAAAGACGAGGGAAGACTTCAAAATCCATTAAATTGGAAAGTTGATCCCTCGGCTATAATGGGGACCAGTGGAGGGGACGACCCCACCACAGTCCTCAAGAAAGACGAGGGAAGGCTTTAAAATCCATTAAATTGGAAAGTTGATCCCACGGCTATAATGGGGACCAGTGGAGGGGACGACCCCACCACAGTCCTCAAGAAAGACGAGGGAAGACTTCAAAATCCATTAAATTGGAAAGTTGATCCCTCGGCTATAATGGGGACCAGTGGAGGGGACGACCCCACCACAGTCCTCAAGAAAGACGAGGGAAGACTTCAAAATCCATTAAATTGGAAATTTGATCCCTCGGCTATAATGGGGACCAGTGGAGGGGACGACCCCACCACAGTCCTCAAGAAAGACGAGGGAAGGCTTTAAAATCCATTAAATTGGAAAGTTGATCCCTCGGCTATAATGGGGACCAGTGGAGGGGACGACCCCACCACAGTCCTCAAGAAAGACGAGGGAAGGCTTTAAAATCCATTAAATTGGAAAGTTGATCCCTCGGCTATAATGGGGACCAGTGGAGGGGACGACCCCACCACTGTCCTCAAGAAGACGAGGGAAGACTTTAAAATCCATTAAATTGGTTATCAGAACCCTCGGCTATAATGAGGACCAGTGGAGGGGACGACCCCACCACTGTTCTCAAAAAAGACGAGGGTAGACTACATAAAAATCATTAATTTGGTTCATTGAACCCTCGGCTATAATGAGGACCAGTGGAGGGGACGACCCCACCACTGTTCTCAAGAAAGATGAGGGTAGACTTTATTTAAAAATCATTAATTTGATCATTTGAACCCTCGGCTATAATGAGGCCTGATGAGGAGACGACCCCACATTGGTCCTCAAAAAGACGAGGGAAGGGTTAGTATCATCATCATCAACGAAGAAGCAAATTTGCAAGGAACAAACCATAACAGAATTAAATATGGGAGACAATTGTGAAAGGAAGAGACGATGGTATTAATATAAAGCATCAAGTGTTTTACAATATACAGAACAAAAATACAAAAACAAGGGTATGGGCTACAGGCAGTCACCCTAGGGGACGACATCAGAGGGCAGGGCCTCAACATCAATGGGAATGGTCTCCTCAGTTACCAGCACCGGATCATCTTCAGATGTGCCAACCCCCTCGATCTGGGCTTGGGCCTCCACCTGATTGAGGGCCTCGGCAATGAGGGGGTCGTCCAGTTGAACACCCTCCAATGATGGGCGAACAGAGGAGACGACATCGCCAAATCTGAGGACTACCCACCGACAGGCCGTCCTAATCCCCCTTTCAAGATATTCAAGGCCGAAGCCCTGATATTCGTCTGAAATCTTGTATGCCTCCACAGCGTCAGCCTCAGCTTTCTTGATGGCTGCCTCCAGATCAGTCTTATGACGGGCCTCCAGGTTGATCAGAGCCTCATCCTTGTCCTTGATCAACAAGTCCTTGTCCTTGATCAACAAGTCCTTGGCCTGCATATCGGCATCATGCTGCCTCGTCAGCTCATCAAGGACTCTAGCATGCTCAGCCCTTGTGCTCTCCAGCTCGGCCCTCACAGTGCCCAGCTCTGTCCGTAGGTCAGCCTCTTGTTGGATGGCCCTCTCAGCTTCATGGAATTTCTGTTGATTCTCGGCCATCCACTTGGTGGCAGAGGTGAAGGCACAGACAGACTGCAAGAAAAATGAAGATGCGTCAAGGGGAGCCGAGGAAACACAATGAAATTAAAGGTCAGGACCAATACCTGAGCAAGGGAGTGCAGACCGTAGTCATACACTTTGGCTGGAGGCATCTGCGCCAAGAACTCGAAGTCGGAGGCCGACGGTGCAGAGAACATAGAGGCCTTTGCTGCCCTCAGGTTGGCGATAAGAGATGAGGGGTCGGCCCTCAGATGGGACAGACTTTGAGACCAGAAGGCCCCCATGCTTGGTGAAGAGGTTGCTCCTTCAGAGGCCTCGGCCCTGGCCCTCGTCTTAGGGTCAGGACGAGGCTCGACAGGAGCCTCAGGCTCCTTCCTTTTGTGACTAACAGCTGTCGGCTCCACAACTGTCGGCCCTGAGGCCCTTGTCTTCTTAGGAGCTTGCTGAGGCTCCTTCCCCTTCTTCTTTGACAGACCAGCAAGAAGGCTTGGAGCAGTCATATCCCAGAGATAATCTGACACGCCTGCAGGACGACCTGAAAAGGATACGATGAATCAGAAAAGTTCAGAGATAAAGAGAGAACACTTCAAAAATAAGTAAAGATGGGAAAATGTTCAGTATAACTCACATAGTTCTGTCAGAGGGCCGACCCTCAGACCAGCTTCTTTAAGGAAGCGAGGGGTCATCAAATCTTCGAACTTTGGGATCTCACCCTCTCTCCCTCGTCCCCTCAGATACTCAACAATATCCCTCTCCTCCAAGCTAAGTCCGGGGTCTGACCTAGCTTTCATGGAAGGGTTAGACCATCTGTTGGGAACCCTCGGAGCATCGGCAGAAGGGGACGCCTCGGTGGAGCTCTCCCATGCCCCAGATATGAAGAAGAACCTTTTTTTCCAATCATGATTGGAAGTTTGAGCCACGTGGAGCAGCTTCTTCTCAGACCTTCTCGCTCCCAGATGATAGTATCCGGGCTGTTTAGATGAAGAGGTGATATTGTAGCAGGCCAAGAACACGTCGGACGAGGGCTCGTCAGTGAAAGCGTTTTTCCACAGAGAGATGTACCCCAGAATCGTCCTCCAAGAATTAGGTGGAAGTTGCGAGGGGGAGACGCCCAGAGCCGACAGAATATCTATAATGGCAGGGTGAAAGGGAAGTCTGACACCTACTTTGAACATTTGCTCGTAGACTGCAACTTCTCCCTCTTCACCCTCAAAGACCCTCTCGTCCTCGGAGGGAACCCTCATAGTCACCCCAGGTGGCACTCCGTAAATATGCCTCCATATCAGAAGATCCCTTTCCCTGACAGAGGAGATAAAAGACGAGGCATGGGAGGTATCAACCTCATCATCTGTATCATCGTCCTCATCCCCCTCATCACCTGCAGGAGGACCCTGAGGAAATGCTACTTGGAAGGCGTTGGGGGATAGGGTTGTCACAGGGACAGCCTCAGAGGGGATCGTACCCTCGGCCTCTCGGGGAGGGCTAAGGTCAGGAGAGTCCCTCCTACCAGACGTTCCAGCACCAGTAGGAGAGGAGGTTCTCTCGTCCATTTCACTTGGTTTGGGAGTGTCGGACGGACGAGACGACGACCCACAAGACTCAGAGGGTTCAGACGGTCTTATAGTGGCAAGAGGGATGGCAAAGATGGGTCGTACCCAATTAGGGTCGGCCCCTCGTCTCCTCTCTTCCTCTTCCTCTATTCGTCTGATCTCGGTAAATAGTTTCTCACTCAGAGATGGGAATTCAGACACTAAGTTGTAAAGCCTTCTAAGCATTAAGGGGAAGACCCTACACTTGAAGAATTACACTGGACTTGGTTAATTCAACTACAAACACTTGAGGGATTGACCAGGTTTGACTTTTGGATCAAACTAAAGAACTAAAACGTTTTTCGTCAAGAATGTTCAAGAACTACCAACCGGAGAAGACACCGGAAAATGCAATGGGGGAACTCTAAGAAAGTATTGACCTACGACCCTAAAAAATATACGAAAATGAAGACAAAAGAAGGCACGAAGAGAAAAAGGTTACCTGATGACGAGAGAGCAAGAGCGCAGTAGGGCCAGAAAAGCTGAAGGCTGCAAATGGCGACTGGTTCTAGAGAGAGAAAATGGTTAGGCGCGAAGAAGAAGAAGATGGAGAGAGAGAGTTTAAAAATCCTTAAATACCTTAGCAGTAAATGAGCACATTTGCCAAGAAGGGTGCAATCAGGGCACAAAGCCCCATGCAAGTATGCAGCCGCCCTGCCTTGGAAACCGGAACAACAATGAGTACCTGCCCAAGTGTCACTCACCTAACTGATCATACACGCATCTCAATTTCAACATTATCCCTCAGCCATCTCAACGGCACCTATGGCTAAGGGCTGGGGGGTGATTGATATACCCGTTTATATTCTAGGAGGGTCGCCTCCACAACGGACGACCCTAAGAGGGGCCGACCCTTCACCAGGCCCCAACTGGCCTTCACCAGACCCAGACGACCCTACGAGGGGCCGACCCTTCACCAGGCTCCAGACGACCCTGCGAGGGGCCGATCCTTCACCAGGCTCCAGACGACCCTACGAGGGGCCGACCCCTCGCCAGGCTCCGGCCGACCCTACGAGGGTACGACAGTACGAGGACAGAATCAAGCCAGACTCACTACCGGAAGAAACTTTGCCCTCGGCCTCGGCTCATAGGCCGAGGGTGATATCATGACAGCGCGTGGTTTGGGAGACGCGTGGAACAGTGCGCGTGAGGCTCATATGACACGTGGAAGACCGTTACAACCGAATCACCCCCTCACGTGAGAGAATATTATGCCATCATTTGGCATCTACAGGTGTCAACAGGGGATTGGCTAGATCATTCTTCACATGCACCATGCTTACCTGGGGGGTACACTACACCCCCCATGACCTATATATACTTGTCACCCCTAACCCTACAGGGGATCGATCCATGAACAGTAGCCCTAGCTAAAACTCTGCTTGTTCACACACAGTAGAGAGAGAGAGAGAGGGTTATGTGCATTGTATCCAAGGCCATTAGTGCCCATACTTAGTGGATCACACACTCACAGTGGATGTAGGCCAATTTGGCTGAACCACTATACATCAGTCTTATTTCCTCTTATACTCATCCCCTTCTACATACTTATACACTTATACATCTCTATGGTAGCCATAGCTGCTACTGCTTGAGCTCACTAACACTTACCTGGTGGTGCTAAATCCCAGCATCATCAATAACTATGGTTGAAAGAAGATAGTAGGGGAAGGACAATAATTTCCCCTGGTGCGTTTACTTTAACGAGTGGGGAAAGGAAGGTGCTTCTAGACACAATATATAATTTAAAGGGCCCGTCTACTTTTTCGTCCAACTTGCAAAGGATTGTGAATTATGCACTCATGATTTACAAAAGTGTAAGTCCCACGATTGCCATGTGATCATGCAATTGGTTCCTCAATTGTTTAAGCACTGTTTCTCCAAGCACAAGGATTTGCGTAGGGCTATTATGAAAATTAGTATTACCTTCCCCCACTTGTGTGAGAAGGTAATCAATCGAGAACACATAGTGGCCGAAAAACTGGCGGTGACCGAAGCGATTTGTGTATTGGAGAAGTACTTTCCCCAGCATTCTTTGACATAAGTGTTCACTTGTTGGTACACCTATGTGACGAGGCAATTCTTTGTGGTCCAGTTAGATATCGGTGGATATATCCATTTGAAAGATTGATTAAAGCTTTTAAAGATTACGTCAAGAATACGCGATACATTGCAGGATCAATTGCAGAGGAATACATCACCGTGGAGTCATCAATATATACTCGGGAATATATGCCTGACTCGACCAGCGTTGAAGACACTGATGAGTTCGTCGATGATGGTGGTCATGTGATGGGAAAACGAGTGAAATTAATGAGTTTACAACATGAAAAAGTAGCTCGTTTTCTATTTGACACATATGAAGATGTCGAAGAATGCAAAAAGTAAGTTTCGATTATTATAATCTTTAACATTATTTTAGATTATTTTATACATGATTAATTTTGTAATATGCAGAAAATATGAAGCCTGTGAGAACAATAAAAGACGAAAAATGCTTGAATGGATTATATAAGCTTCAAAGAGGTTGTATTTTACTGTGACTGGGTAAGAGTTGAGGATAAAAATGCTTGTAAAGTTGATCCCGTCACCAATTTGATCATGGTTGACTTATCCAAGTTGAAGAGCAACGACCACGTGAGCGATGAGCCATTTGTTTGTGCATTTCAAAAGGTTAAGCAAGTCTTTTACTCAGAGTATATCAACAACGAGTCGTGGTCAATTGACCAACACGTGCCAAAGTGTCTAAATAGTAGTGTGGATGACTTGGCTGCTCCTACCGAATATTAATCCATTTTTTATCATAACCCGAATTTGAAATAATTTTTCAATTTGTAATAAATATTCCAATTTGTACCGAAATATCCATTTTTAATGCTTTTAATTGATTTACACTTTATCATTTTCACTCTTGTGTAGTGTGCGTGTGTGGACAGGAGACTAATACATAAATATTCCAACTACATCTAAGTTTTGTTTATACTAATCCATGAATATACGCTTCTTACCTTTAATAAGTGATTAGTACATAGTAATTTGGGGTGTCCTATTTGTGGAGAGGAGACTGAATCTCTTCGTCTATCCGAACACTAAGAAATGCCAAAATCCTATGGAGTGGTGTTCTGCAAATTCCTCCCAACCGTTGTGTAGCCAAACATCACCAGTTGAAGTTGTCAATTCCACTTTCCATACCCCACCACTTGGAACCTCTAGCAAAACATGGGAGACCATTGGAAGGTGGAATTGACAACTTCAACTGGTGATTTTTGGCTACACAACGGTTGGAAGGAATTTGCAGAGCATAACTCCATAGGATTATAGCTTTTCTTAGTGTTCAAATATGAAGGAAATTATATTTGACACAATTTCTCGGGGTACATTAGTTGGAAGGAGGTGCCATATGAGCTCAAGTTAGATGTTTGGGTGGCACTACAGGTAATGTATTTATATTTATATGAATATTTCAATTTCAATTTCAATTTCAATTTCAATTTCAATTTCAATTTCAATTTCAATTTCAATTTCGCTTTATATTTATCTATATTTACGGGACGGATACTAATTTTACTTTATTTTATTTTAGGGGACAGGGAGTGGTCCTGGGGGTAGGCCACATAGGCTTGATACTTATGTGTCTCTTCAGACGAGAAGGGAAGGATAAGGAGGTGTCCCCGAGCGTCGCGGTACAAAATCTCTTTTCCAGCTAAATAGTTTATAGATTTGAGATAATTGATGGTGATGTTGTTTCTTTCTAAATAGTTTTCATTTTGAATGTATATTTGCATTATATCTAGTTTATTTGGATATATGATGTTTGAACAGGTACAACGTTTAACAGGTACAAATATACTGCTGGACAGTGACAGTGGCCATACTGCCCAGCAGATTTTTTTTAAATTCTGCCCAGAATTGTCACGGTCAATGACCATGATAATTTTTTTAAAGGGGGTCAAGGATTTGTCACGGTTATTAACCGTGACTATACGTGTCAGGGTCAGGGACCATGACACGACTGTGATAATTCTAACAAACTTGTCACGGTCATTGACCGTGATAAGTCGGTGACAAAAAAAGTTGTCTCGCCCCGAATTGTCACAGTCATTGAACTTGTCAAGGTCAATGATCGTGACAATTAGGCAGATTTGGTGTAGTACGGGATACCTCAAAATATTTTTCATAACTATCGACTCCTCAATTACCTCACCCAAATTAAAACTCATGTTAATAATGTCCGACAACCAAGCATAAAACTCATCGAAACTCTCAGACTCTAACATGGTGAGGGTCTCAAACTGGATGGTCAAATTTTGAAGATCAAACGCCTTGAAAGCGTTGGTACCCTCATATGTCAACTGGAGGATATCCCATGCTTTCTTAAACGTAGTGCACGTCATAATGCGACGGAACTCGTCAGGGGTGACAGCTTCAGAAATAGCACTAAGTCCGCAAGAAATATTCATACTCCACTTAAACTCATTATCAGTGCAATCAGAAATAGGTATTGGATTCATGACATTATTCACAATGACAGTGGGAAGAGCCCACCCTCATTCACACACAATCCAGACTTTTTCATCAATTTGCTTTAAAGTGGATCTCATACAAGCTTTCAAATATGCATAATTCAAATCATCGAAATTTTTTATCCTATTACATAATTTCTCCATCATAAAATTTGCTATTTTTTAAAATTAATTTTCAAAATAATTGATATCTCAGAAAAAATTTGCAGAAAAGGATTTCACGATAATTTGGTGAAACCTGCTCTGATACAAATTTAAGAGAATGAGCGTTATTATCTAATAAAGGAAAATTAGTTAATTATATGTCAATCAAATAAATAAATTTTAATTTTTATTAACCCCAGGACATGCAAGTATGTGATTCAAATC
This sequence comes from Sambucus nigra, assembly GCA_949130495.1. NCBI lineage: Eukaryota > Viridiplantae > Streptophyta > Magnoliopsida > Dipsacales > Adoxaceae > Sambucus > Sambucus nigra. Next base: position 648,348,392 of record OX422216.1, read on the forward strand.
AATCATGTAAAAACATAGAATTTCAAGGAAAAAACCCCAAAGAGGAAAACCTTTCATTTCACTATAGTTTTCAAATCGCAAATTACAAATACAATAAAGAAATAAAGAAATGATTCCATCGATAACCATAAAGATCACAATATTCCTTCAGCAATGAATTTCCTAGAGAACCCACAATGACCGCAGTCGTCAACAATGATTCCCTCAAGAATTACAAGAGAAACTGTTGAGACTCCTTATTTACAAGAGTAACTTTAATATATAAGTGCTTTTGGTTCAAAGATGATTCACAAAAGTATTTGGGATCGATTAGGTGAATCAAAAAGATTTTTTCCCTATAAAAGATGAAGACTTAAAGTAGTTATTCTGCAGTTTTAGTAAATCAAAGGTCTTAACAAATTTCTTCACGAAAGAAAGAATTTATAAGCGGACACAAATTTCGAGGTGACACAATCTCATTCGAATGAGAATCAACCGTCGCTCTAATGGCATGATGATGTCGTTCGAATGACATTAACTTCGCTTCAAACGAGATGCAAAAAGTTAAGATGGTAAGCTCTCGTCTGAAGTACATTTAAAGTAGGCCATCAAACGAGATTCTAACGACATGAGCATGTTATTCTAACGAGATATCAATCTCGTTTGAATGAGAGTTTTTAAAATAAAAAATATTTTTCAATTTAAAAATTATTCAAAAACTAGTTGAAAACGCCTCGTTTTGACAAAAACTAATTTAGAAAAATATCCCAATAATTAGTAGAAAATCTATGAAACACAAAATAAATCGATACCAATATTAAGTCAAGTCGTGGAGCTTGTTTAATATGCTTAATAATCAGATCGATCTTCTTGAACGTGAATCACCATGAGAGAAGTAATGGGATATGCCATACTCGATGAAAACTAAACTCTATGGACAACTCCTTAATACTAGGGGAAATAATGGAAAATTTTTCCTTACAAATATTCTCCTATGGCTATTCCGGTACAAAATAAAAATCCGTATTATCCAACAAATCCTATTCAAATCAAATACCCTCCCAGAAATCCGTAAATAGAAAAATACTAAAATTGTACAAGTCTTGAAAATCTTCAACTTCTCAAATCTTCAAATCTCTTGCTTTCTCTTGATCTTCTTTTTGGGAGCTTTGTCAAATATGTGCTTTTCAATTGCTCATAAAAGTGTACATACACACAATAGATAAAGCAAATACCTTCGTGACATATTGAGTTTGAAATAAGATAAATCTCATAAATCAAATCAATTGTGAGTGTGTGCACGATTCTCTGATGGCTTAAACTTATTTAATTAGATGTCTATTTTCGATGGATCGAATTATGCCTATTGGAAAGCCCGTATGAGATCTATATAAAACATTTGATGAAAAAGTCTGGCGTGTGTGTGAAAGAGGGTGGAATCCTCCCACCATCAGTGTAAATAATGTCACGAATCCCAAACCTATTTCTGATTGGACTGATGATGAGCTCAAGTGGAGTACCTATAACTCCCGTGAACTTAGTGTTATTTCTGGAGCTTTCACCCCTGACGAGTTCTAATGCATCATGACGTGTACTAAGTCTAAGTAAGCATGGGATATCCTCCAGTTTACACATGAGGGTACCAACACTTTCAATGCGTCTAAGCTTCAAATTTTGACCACCTAGTTTGAGACTATTCCTATGTTAGAGTCTGAGAGTTTTTATAAGTTTTATGCTAGGTTTTCGAACATTGTTAATACTAGATTTAATCAGGGTGAGAGAATTGAGGAGTCGAGAGTTGTGAAAAAGATTTTAAGGTCACTCCCATCCCGATTTATTCCTTAGGTCACCGTGCTTAAGTCTTTAGGGGTTTTAGACTATCTTAGGTTAGAAGAACTCGTATGAGACCTTCAAACTTATGAGATCAACATGTTTCCCAAGACCATTAAGCCTAAGGATAGAGGGATAGTTTTAAAGACTCAAATTAAGAAAAAGAAAAAAGAGAAAGTTAATCAGTCTGAATCAAAGGGTGATGTTGATTTCGACAATTTAGCCCTATTTGATTTTTTTTTTTAAAGTGTCTCAAAATTTCTTAAAATAATAAAAAGATTTTTGAGAAACCAAAAAAAAATATGAGGTCAAGGATAGAGCTGAGAAAGAGGAAGATATAATATGTTTTGAGTGCAAGGGAAAAGGGCACAAAGCTTTTGAGTGTCCCACTATGCTAAAGAGAAAGGGCAAAGCTATTTTTAATAAGTCCACTCTTAGCGACAATGACATCAGAAAATTTGAGATTTTTTAAAATTAGTTTTCAAAAGAATTGATATCTAAGATTTTTTTTGCAAAAAAGGATATCACGATAATTTGGTAAAACCTACTCTAATACCAATTTGAAAGAGTGTGCACTATTATCTAATGGAGGAAACTTAGTTAATTATACGTGAATCGCACAAACAACTTTTAATTTTTATTAACCCTTGAACATGCAGCTATGTGTTCAAATTAAGCATGTAAAGAAAACAAAATTTGTGGAAAAACATCCTAAAGGGAAAAACCTTTTATTTCACTAGAGTTTGCAAGTCACAACTTACAAATGCAATAAAGAAATACATCAATGATTCCCTCGAGAACCGTAAAGATTGCAATCTTCCTTCAGTAATGAATTCCCTCGAGAACCCACAATGATCGCAGTCGTCAACAAAGGTTCCCGCAAGAATCACAAGTGCAGTAGTAGAGGCTCCTTCTCCACAAGGTCAATAGTGATGATTCCTTCACAGGATTAACTTTCAATATAGAAGTACTTTGGGTTTCAAATATGATTCAAAAAAGTATTTGGAATCGATTGAGCAATTGAAAAAGTGTTTTTGCCCTATAAAAGATGAAGACTTAAAGCAGTTGCTCTGCTGTTTTTGTAAATCAAAAGTCTTAACAAATTTCTTCACAAAAGCAGGTATTTTAGATGTTTTAGTTCGAACGAAGTCGTTCGAATGACCTTGTTCGAACGACCTGGGCAGTTTTCTAACAATTTTTATAAATAACTTCCCACTTGCCCACTTGTTTTCCCACTCCTTTTTCCTGATTAACTAAGTGTCGGAAACACTTTTTCTGATAACTTTTTCATTCCCTCCAAGAGAAAAGGAGAGAAACATTCTTGAGAGAAAAAGTTCAAGTTTTGTGTTTGTGAGTTTTATGAATTAAATTCTTCCAAAACACATATACACCCATAGTTTGTTTACTTCCAAGTTCATATATATATGGTTTGCTTGGCGAGTTGGTTTGGCACCTGTTTTTCTTCCCAACCATTTGAAGGAAGATTAGTTTGTGTTGCGGCTTTCTCATATGGTGAAAGGCACCATATATGGTTCACGGTTGTTGTGCCTTAATTAGTGGACTCCAAGATTTCAGTGGACACCGGAGTTATCTACAAGGCAGAGGTTGAAGAGCGAAGGAAGCGTCGGGGGTGAAGAAATCTAGTCGAGTGATGTGAGTCTTCTTGTCATGTCTTTATAAAATTTTCATACCTAGTGGATTTATTAGGCAAGGGTCATCCGAGATTTTTCCCATTTGGGTCTTCCTCGTACATCGTTGTGTAGTGTGATTGTGTCTTTTTTTATCTGGCAAATATCACCATAGATGCATGCTAGGTTAAATAAGATAAAAATTGTTTTAATCTGCACACTTATTTAAATTGGTGCTAATTAATTGTTTGGGTTGTGTTTGTTTAATTTAATTTCGAGTCATCGGAAAATTAAGTTGTTAAAATTGGTGTTTAGTTTGTTTGGCCTATATTGAAAATTGAATTAATTATTGTTAGCCAAATTTTAGGACTTGGGTTGAATTAATTTCGTTAAGTGGAAATTAATATGTTTGAGTTGTTTAATTTCACTTTTAGTTTAACTTAATTTTAATTTTGAAGAAATTAAAACTTGAGATTTGCTTTTGATTAATATTTGAATTGAAATTTTAGTTTACAATATAATTGAACCATCACATTAATGTCTAGAATTTAAAATTTAGGGGGCTTACGCACTTTACAAGTCGTTTCAAAACATTTAGTGTAGACATCACATTTGTATAAACGGTATCAGAGCATATTGATTAGAAAAACTCACTTTTCAACATGAAATTTGAATTATATCTGTCAATAAAAATATTTGCTTGTGCTGAATAATTTTGTTTTGGTGTTTAAATTTTATTCAATGAAACTATATATATAATTTATAGAGTTAGTTTTTCTTTAACTGTAAAATTTTGAATGGATAAGCCGTTGTAAACCAAATTTTTGGAATTGTCAAAACCGTTGAATGGAGTGACTGTTATTAAGAAAGTTTTTTTTGTCTTGACATGCTATGATAGCAAGTTTCTAAGTTGGCAACTATTAAATTTTTTTTAAGATATATAAATAAATCGCTTTGATAGCAATATTGGTCATTTTTATGAGATTTTTTCTCTTAAGAAATCCTTTGGGCCTTAACATGCTATGATGGCAACGTTTTTTTCGTAAAAGTGAAGCTTTATTCAAGCCAACAGTATGTTACAAGAGATGTTCGATGCCGCAAACCTAATCACCCTACTACGACTCATATCATGACATAAAAAAGGAAAAATATAACTAGGACTAACGTAAAAGGTACAGAAAAAAAAGGACGAGAAACCGAAAATGCAGTAAGAACATCAGCACACATATTTGCTTCGCGATAACAAAAAGACAGGACTACATGGTGAAATCTCTGAACGCCTTCATGGATGGGTTGCATCAAATCCTCGTGGGTCTGATGATGAGATTGTTTCCTGGAAATCATGCCGAATGCAATTTGGCAATTCGTTTCGATTTCAATACATTTTATCCCTACCTGAAAAGCTAGATCTAGTCCAGTTTTCAATACCCAAAGTTCAGCCGTGAATGATAACACATTTCCAATGTTTTTGGTAAAGCTCGGGATAAAATCTCCTGTCGCATTTTATATTAAGACACCTATGGAAGCGAGACCGGTGGTATGAGATTTTTCCCCATTTGTGTTACATTTAAGAAAACTGTGAGAGGGGGTCATCCACGTAATAGGAAAAAGCACCAGCTGCTGCTGTTCCGGCCAATGCATCTACCCTTGGTGGGTGTGGAGAAACTGGATCACTTGGTCTGATATAGCACAAGTTATAAGAGATTTCACAATTGGTTTATGGTTAAATAGCGCCTCATTGTAAGCCAGAGGTTACGGAGCACGAAAAAAGGTTTGATACCCTGAGATGTGAGCTTCCCTGGTTGACAGCTTCCCCGTAGACAACGGAGAATGGCCAGTGAAGTTACGTGAGTCTCAGCATGAGTCATGCAAACCTGAAATATTATCGGACATGCTATAAAGATATGGTCAATTGAGTCTGGGAGGTCACATAAAGTACAGTTTGGATGAGGAATTTTATGGTAATTGAATAGGCGGTCTGTTGTAGGAAAATCCTATTGAATTAAAAACCATAAGAATAGTTTTATTCTTGGAGGTAATCCGCTCTTCCAGAGCCACATCCATGGTAATGAAGGCATCTGACATTTTATATTCGTGTTATTTAGCCAAAGGCAAGTGTCTTTAATGGTAAATCTCGTTCCTTAACTCGTCCACCATAAAGGGGAAACCTTTTCAGCCATGGGTGATATGTAGATGGCTTCTATAAAGAATAAAAAATCTGACGACAAATATTGGGCGAGTAATCCTAGATTCCATTAATAGTTATAGATGAAGAGATTGAGCAGCTCTGACAGAATGTTGGGTAATCGTTGTTCAAGTGTTTCTTGAAGGACCCAGTTATATTTCTCGAAGATAATTGTACCCGGTCCAATGGCCATTTAATTCCTTGCCTAAATAAGGGGATTAATGTGGAGACACGAGTCCTGAACCAAGACTCATTTTAAGGACTTGTTGCTTCAAGTAGTCATGAACAAGGAAAGTATTTTTGTTGGAGAACCTGCACCCAAAGGTTAGCCTGGTTATAGTAAATCTTCCATAAGACTTTTTACATGAACACAGTGTTAAGGTTGCGCGGATTTTTAACTCTTAGTTCTCCATATTGCTTGGGTAAGGTAATCGTGTCCCAATATATGGTTGAGGTCGTGTGAATCTATGAGTTTGCATTCGAAAACTATTTCTTGATTTTATCATTGAGATTGGAAAATATGGATTTCGGCATTGGGTAAGCGGACATACTCTAAGCTGGCAAAGAGGTACATACCGCATTGATGAGAGTAACTCGACCATCATATGAAAGAAAATCTGAATACCATGTGTTAAGCCATGTTTCAAAATCTTCTATGAGGTCAATGAACAGGCTGCGAGTGACACGACCAATGAGAGGGAGCCCTAAATACCTTTCGTGTCATGAATTTCTCTAAAATCCTAGCATCTAGCGAGTTGCACACATAATAGTGCGAGGAGTATAGCGCCCAAATGTTATGAGGGATTTCTCACGGTTGATGGTTTCACCTAAAACTTTTAAAAAATCTTCTAAAATTGTTCGAAACCTGGATATCGTTTGGCTTGTTGGTTGTAAGAAGAGAATACAATCGTCTGTAAACACTAATCTTTGGGTTTTTGGGCCATTTCTAGAGGAGCGGAGGGAAGTGACTATTTTGCGTTGGCTTTCTAGATCAATATGTCGTAAAAGGACATATAAATTGAGGATAAAGAGGAGTGGGGACAATAAATCTCCTTATCTGATACCCCTCAAAGGCCAGAATTGGGGTCCCATATGACAGTTAATCAGAGTTTTGAAAGAGGTAGAGGAAATACATGTTGTCAGGTATGAGATCCATTGGTTAGGTATTCCATGCTGACGCAGAACCCATTATAGGTAAGGCCATTCCATTTGATCGTATGCTTAAGATAGGTCAATTTTGATGGCGCAGCTCCCTTTTTCTATTTTGACTTACGCATTGTACGGAGCATTTCGTGAGCTACCAAGATGTTATCCTAAATGTGTCATCCCTTCAAAAATTTTGATTGGTATGGAAACACAATATATTGTAATATTGGATGTAGTCTCTCCACCAAAATAGTGGAGATAATTTTGTAAATCATGTTGCAAAGGCTAATAGGGCGATAGGGAGCCACCTGGGATGGATTTCGCCTTTTAGGGATAAAAATGAGAAGCGCATGGTGTATGTGATGTCGCATATGTCCTGTGGAAAAGAAATCACACACAAGGTTACAAACAATTGGACCCACTTCATGCCAATGGGTCTGATAAAATTTCGCGGTAAGCCCATCAAGGCTTGGACTTTTGTTGTTACCTATTCGATTAATAGTGGCCCATATGTCTCGCTCCGTGACTGGTTGTAATAATCGAAGTTTATCCGAGTCATGGATTTGTATGAAGGGATATATCCCTTCTACCTGGGTCAAGTATGTAAATTGAAGTAAATTTTCATAAAAGTTCATAAATTGGGTTTAAATATCCTCTTGAGTTTTTTGTCATCCATTATTAGGGTTATAGATTGCGTGGATGTTATTTATACGGCGGCGTTGTATGACACAAGCATGGAAAAATTTAGTATTGTTTATATTTGTTTTTCCAATACAAATTTTCCTGGTTAAGGTGATATGCCAATTCCGCCGAAATATCATTTTCGCGTAATATAGGAGCTAAGTCAGGATTTGTCTCAATACGAGTTCGGATGTGAATTAGTCTTTGTTGGAGACGGGATATTTTTGTTGCCATATTCCCGTAGACATTAGTTTCCCAAGATAAATCCACCTGTTTGAAGGAAACACGCTTCCTAATAAAATAGCTAGTTATCGTCTCTTCAAGTGGCGGGACCCATTGAGACCGGAGAATCTAATTGAAGGAAGGATATGATGCCCATTCTTTACAATAAATGAAACGTTTAGGATTTCTGACAGTTGGAGGTATGTTATCTAGTAGTATAAGGCAATGATCTGAACCTGCATTAGGGAGATGTGTTATCATAGTGGTAGGGTATAGGTACATCCACGTGGTATTAGCTACCCCCTGTCCAACCTTTCACGAACATGATGACCAAAAGGGGTGTTAGCTTTCCACATAATATACGAACCCTGAAATCCTAAATCATGGATAGCATGTGTTATCATAAAATTATTTAAAGCTTTGGCTCGACAAGGTTTAAAATCCTGGTCCCTTAGCTTTTCTTGTGGGCTTAAAATTGTATTAAAATCCTCAAGTAAGATCCAGGGGTGGATAATAGAACTGGACAAAATATTTAATTCTTGCCATACCTGATTTTAAGCTGCGGGATTTGGGGTCATGTAGACAGTCGTGAATTCTGCTGGTCCCGTCGTAGGATCATGCTCAATCAGGACGTGAATGAAACACAGAGAGACTGAGAGATTTGGTTACTGCTATGAGACAATATTTTTTTCTTGAAAAGCCTTTTGGCCTTCACATGTGATGAGATCATATTTTGAAATACTTAATTTTATTTGGAATATATTATTAGTTTGATATGTGAAGCATATACAATATATCCATTATAACATTTTAAAATATTATCCTTAATCTTAATCAATAATTAAGATTTTTGATTTACAATGCATGCTTTTTATGAAGAAATATTACATTATAGCGGGGTTTGTTAGTAATAATGCAATATTTAGATATAAAAAAAGCAAAAAGTTTGTTGATTCTTGCATTAGTACTATGATAGGCACATGTTTTGATATTGTATTAAATAATGAGTTATATGAGAGAGATATTTTAGACATTATTGATGTTATTGATATTAGATATAGTAGTAAATTATTTATGAAAAAATCATAATTTTCAAATTATCAATCCCAACATATGTGAGGGGACAATCAAGTTATTAAATTTGTCCTTCTATAAGGAGTGGTTATAAATATAGTCATTGAATTTTGATGATAAGATTCTGAACCTAGCGGTTTAGCGACTGCTTCAAATACGGTAGAATCTAATCATAATTCATTAAAAACTTTATTGTTTTTATGAGATTGAGGTTAAATAAGTCAATTATGTCTTACAAGAACAATGTGAAGTCACTCCACATATATGTACGAAAATTTTCACTAGCATGATGTTACGAAAATTTTCGCTAACATGATATGCCCATGGTATGAAATTACATTGAGCAATTGATGTTTAGTAAGATACATCATATGGTGTAATATTATTAATGTGTAGATAAGGTATTTATCTAATTTGGTGCAAGTGTTGTCATAATAAATTTTCTATTAAAGTAAATAGGTTGTCAAGATGTTAGTTGGATACCAATCAAGGAAAACACCAATATATATACTACTTGGTTGTGCAAGTCAAGGAAATATAATGACTGTGAGATAGATTTTTGTGGGCACAATGGGTGTTATCTATTTCTTTGTAATGTGATAATGATATACTTTGTCGAGAGTATACAAATTTTGTAAAATAGACATGGTTAGACATAATGTCAAACGATTAATAAAGATGGCATTATTGATATTGTTGATGTTACTTTGACTAAAAGCATATGAAGAGATTTAGTAAACAATACATCTAGTGGAATGGGACGAAACCCTTCTTTTAAAAAAAATCTGCAATAATGGTAATCCAACTTTGTAATAGAATTACCATTATTCACAAGTTTAACGGGTAAAAACAAGTTACTGATATGTTATTGTTCATGCACTGAAATTATTATATTGTCCTTTCCAGGATGTCAGTGCAAATTGCTATGAAATAAGGATGAGTTTTAATGAAGTTAAAATCTAGGATTTATGTCTAAAGTAGCAAGGACAAGTAGAAAAACTTCACCTATGTGAACATAAGAAGTGGAGTCGCTTTAAGAAAGAGTATGGGTTTGCTCTTGTAAATGTTCATGAGACAACATAGAGCACAATGTCATAATAGTGTTAACTTATATAATGACATCTCATAGAAACTCATATATCTCATGTGTGATGTATTTCCGGTGTTAATATATTAAGACATGGTTTAATGCATAGCACACTTATGTCTTAGTTTTCACTTTGAAATGCACTCAGTAATTGAAGGTTTAAATCAAAAGATACCTTCTTCGATTCATGAGTATATCAATGAATAAATTGACTAAATATTACAATCTAGCGAGGGATTGTTGGAGAAATTGTAATAATTTATAGAAAATAAAAGAGAAAATGGGAAAGGATGTGTCAATTTATGAATAATTATGTTCCTTAAATATGTGTTAATTCATAAATAGACATAACCTTTTAAATATGTTTATCCATGAATTAACATGACCATTAATATAATACCCACTGTTCTAAAAAACCCGCCTAGGCTCCGCCTAGGCACGCCTAGGCTTAAGGCTTGGGAGAAATGCCTCGCCTTACGCTTTTCACGCCTTATTCTTGGTAAAACCCTTAAGGCACACTTTTTTTTCTAAAAACAACAATGTTTTAGTGAAACGATGTCGCGTTTTAAAGAATTTGTTTACAAACCGGGACATTATCTCATCCAAAATAATCAAATAGTATTTTAATTTGCATATATTCAGACATATTTTTATGATATGTGCAATTTTTGTATTTTAATAGCCTTGTTATGGTTAAAAAATATTAAAATATATTAAGAAGGCTTAAACGCCTTTTCACGTTTTTTCACGCCTAGGCCCGCCTAGGCTTCTAAGGCTTAAAGCTTGGCCTCCACGCCTCAATCACGCCCCGCGTTTTTCCCATTCATGAAAAGACACAAATTAGTCTTGTAAAAGGAGAACATCCCACATTTTTTAGATCCTTTTTTGTGTGAGATCATTCTCGAATTTTCTCTCTTATTTATCAATTTGTCCAATCAGTTTAATCGAGTGTTGGTGGGAATCCTTCAGGATTTCTAACTAAATATTCCATTGGATTGTTATATCTTGGAGGTAATTTGCCTAAAACTCGATAGCGAACTCTTGTAGTGAGGACAAATAAAACCTTAAGGAAAGTGATTCTTCACGCCTCAATCCATCACAAAATTATGTTTCAATATTTATCCCCTTCACTATTTTCATCCTTACTCTATGTATGAAAAAGATTTTGAAGCAACATAAATCTTGTGTGCTCTTAATTCTCTTTCTCGTAAAATCCTAAATTGAAATTTCTGTTACAACACACTTGTTGCAGTAATCATAGGCAGGGGCTTGAGTTCTTCACTATCTCTGAATCGGATAATTATTTGGTATGCTCCAATGAGTAAGTTTGAAATGTTTTTTTATTTTCCTCCATTAAATTGTAAATTGATATTAGTGTGTTAGGTCAATGAGTCTAATACATTATGGTTATATATATATGTATGTGTCGCAGAGACGATTCTACTCCAATAGTTGATTCTAGTGGTGGAAGCGGTATGGGGTTTTACCGTACCATACCGTTTTGGTAAAAAAAATGGTTTGGGTTTCATATATTAAAATACCAAAAACTAATCTTACCTAAACAGAAATTATCACAAAAAATTCGGTTGGTTTTGGTTTAAATATGTAAAAAATCGATTCAACGAAATTACCGTACCGATTTACCATACCAATTACCAACTTATAAACCAAAAATAGTAACCAATACAAAAATAATTTTTATAAAGAAATAAACCTAAAGATAAAACAAAACTAAACAAAACCTAATTGTCTCGCTCTCTCTTTATATCGATCGTTTCTTTTCTCTCCCTCTATCCCCTCCCTCTCGCCTTTCTCCCATACCTTCTCCCATTTCCTCTCCTTTCCTCTCCCTCCCCTCCCCTACCTCCCCGTACCTGCCTCTGTTCTCGTACGAACATCCCCTGCCCGGGGCGGCTAGGCTGCGCATCCTCCTCTCTCCTCCTCTGGGCAGTTGCCAGCAGAAAGCCTCCCTCCTCGTAGCTCTCACTGCTATGCATTTGTTCTTCCTCTCTCGTCATAGAACACTGGTAATTTTATGGATATTGATAGTTAATTTGTGTGAAATTTGTTAATTTGTTAGTTAATTTGTTAAAATTGGGTTGTTTTTAGGTCATTTTGAGCCCTTTTTTTTGGGGGGGGTGTTTTAATGCATTTTGGGGGGGCTTTTAGTGTTGTTTATAAGGCTATTTTTAGTGCTTTTGCACCTGGGGGGGATTTGAGAGGTATTTTTGGAACTTTTAGACAATTTGGGGGCTTTTCGGAATATTTTTAGTGCTAATTATGGGGGTCTTTAAAAGATTGACACGTGTACCAAATTTACCGAATGTATAAAATCAACTTGTAATTTAAATATTTACCAAAAAAACCCGAAATGAAACCGAATTTACCGAAACTAAAAAAATCGAAATTATCGAAAAAACCAAAATACTTGTCGGTTTGGTTTTGGTATTTATTTTGTTGTACCGAGTGGTAAACCGGTACGATTTGGTTTTACCATCCAGAGTTTGGTTTTGGTTTTGGTTTTGGTATTGATATCTACTATTTAGCGACTAAACCGTACCGCTTACACACCTAGGTGCATCTTAAAAACTTTTTTATAGTTACATATTATATATGATGCGTAACTTTAAGTCTCTAAAAGAAATTGCCTATAAATTATTTCATTTCTTTCGAAATATCTTTCAGAATAAGATATATAGAGAGAGTGAGACTAAAGGTTCTGTGGTGTTAAATTTCATTGTTTCCTCCTGTGAATTCTTCAACAAGATTCAGGTTATACTCTGATTTTTCTCTTTTATGCACATATATAGAGCTTTGTTTGCTCTAATTGAGGAGAGCCTAACCTCTATCAAGTACACAAAATGCTATACATAATTCTAAGCAATTCAATAATCCATAATTTTTAATAAAAAAAGAATTTTATATATAAAAATACAACACTACTCAACCCACTACTCAACTACTGTTATAAGAACTCAAAGTTGGCCCTACTGAAATATTGCCATGATGACTTGGTAAAATTACCTTTTGAGAAATTTATGCATGCTTTGCGTAACTTACCAGCGGATTCGATGAATCTGGATACATTATTATCAATGGCCTACCCAATCAAGATATCCAATGGCTTGCCAATTTATACATACTTAGCGTTTGGTATACATTATTACCAATGTTAGCGGGGATGGAGTATGGTTGAGGTTAGTTGCTTACGCTTATTTTTTGTCTTCATAAGGTATTATTTTTACCTGTCAAGCCACTTTTTATTCTAGATTGGAAAGAAAATAATTGGTTGGCTTGGTGTAGGATAGTCCTTAATACTTTTAAGCATTGAGTGTTGGATAAATAAAGCATGCACGGGGTCGAGCCTAGCTTGTCCAACCTAGGAGCTGCTTCAGGATGGCCTTTTATATGGTGTACCATTCCATTAAAACTTCTCATCGGCAAGAAACTAAAACAACTCTTTTATATTCTAAATCAAGAAAGGTTATTGTCGTCTTGTACTGTGATTGTATTTTGATGCCTCTAGTGTGACATTTTTAAGTAATCACTAAATTAGGAGTACATTCTTGACCTCGATGCCCCTTTATTTATGGGGTTGACAATATTAATAGGTAGTTAATGGACAGCTTGAAAGAGAGGATTGGGACAATGCAATAAGGAAGCCTCTTGGAGTAGTACCTGCAGGTTTGTTTGATTGTATTCTCCTCGTAATTACTTTTTAAATAACAGTAAGGGCCAAGTATATAAAGTTTCCATCAAATGAGTTTACCATTACCAAACATGTCATACGGTCACTTATATAAAAGTTGTTTTCAGTCATGACATTATATAAATATTTAAGTCATTTTGATTACAACATAAAAATATATCCCCTAATAATTTATTTTAAACCACTTGTGATTGTTAAGATTATAGCAGCAATAGGTTGCTAAAATCAGTCATATTTCATTTGGTGAAGAAGAAATTATTTCTCCTAAGAAGCCTCCTAATCTGCCTGAGGTGGAAAAGCAGCGTGAGTTGAGTGGGAATCTAAAAAAGTGATCTAAGGTGAAGTTGAATAAACATCTTTCTGATGCCATGTGCAAGGATCTCATTGGGAATGATATCTTTTTTCCACCTCCCAAAATTCAATTATGACTGTTGTGTGCTTGTGCTTTGAAGTTGAGAGAAAGCCTTAACATCGAGGAGCCTGCACCAAATAATTTATGCACATCTGTCAAAGTCTCTAACTATGTCAAAGTCTCATTATGTTAGTCATAATTCTTGTCTGGAGAGTTCATGTATTGAGATGAACTTCATATAAATTGAGATGAATTTTCTATTAATGGAATTTGGGCTATTAATTTTTGTTGGATATCTAGATGTGTATTGGTGTTGTTGCGAATTATTTGTATTGTTGTTGTACTATTTTTATACCTTAAACAGGTGGAAAGTTCTATAAATAAAGGAAATTTTGTTCAATTATTTTTTTTCAAATTTAACTAGTTGAAATTAAATCGGGTCAACAATTATTTTGTTTTCATTATATTAGCATATTTTAACATTGTATACCCTTGTGTGTGTGTCTGTGTGTGTGTGTATTATATATATATATATATATATATATATATATATATATATAGAGAGAGAGAGAGAGAGAGAGAGAGAGAGAAAGAAAGAAAGAGAGAGGCAGGCAGGCTTTCATGTATACTAAATTGGCACGCTGATTTCGAACCTATTTTTTTAATATTAAAAAATTTGAGTTGAATTTCTTATGGCTTTTAAACATTTCAATGGACCCATATAAAAAAATAAGCTCAAAATAAGTTTTTTTGCTATTTTTAAAAAATTGGTCAAACTTTCACTGCTTTTAGAGTGCTTAAGGTACGAAAATTTGATCGATTTTTTAAAAATGGAAAAAATATTATTTTGGATTGGTTTTTTTATATGGGCCCCTTGAAATTTTTAATTGCAATATAAAAAAATTCAACTCAAAATTATTTTTTTACTATCTTAAAGCTATTGATGTGCAAACTTGATGTGTATGAGAGTCTGCCTCTATATATACCGTTACTAAATGTTACAAAAATTTGGAATTTAGTAACGGTAAAAAAGTGTTAGTAATTTTATTCCCCACATCTTTTTTCTAACGGTTTTTAGTGTTAGTAATTATTTTAGTAACACTACATTATCGTTACTAATTGACTGTTTTGGTGTAGTGTTAATCACGTCAGCATATAAACTTGAGTTTCATAAATGATCATGTTCAATGCATTCCTAATGTACGGATAAAATCTCCTTTGAACTATCAGACAAGTTCTACAACCTCAAACTGGTTCATCCAGTCAAGACAAACTACCATGAGATTATACTCACAACTTTACTGATGAGATGCCACCCCTCATATAGGATGTTAACATTTCAAATATGCTAGAACCATAATTTTGATCTTTCTATGAGTAAGCTTTTAACTTATACCCACCAGATTTCCTACTTAAAATAAATGAATGAAACAAACATTGTATTTAAAATAAATACACTGCATTCTATACAACATTGATTCACATTTAATAATGAGCAAAGATAATCTAATGTTAAATGAATAATAATTGTCTTATTACTTGTTTTTAAGAATAAAATCCCAACAATCTCCCACTTAGTCTTAAAGTTATGTGCCTATGAATCTAACCCCATATCCATTTACATGACAGTTTGATGTCTCAGTTGTAGAAGTTTATCTGATGCAACCATGGTCACAACATTATCACTTACTGCATGATTTCTCGATACAAGTGATACCTACACTTAATGTTCTTATCGATTTATGGGACCAGATCTTGCAATCATGCAATCAATTTGTTATTATCGCAATGTCGTGTAATAACCGAAAGCACTAAAAGAATCATCCTTAAGAACCTTAGGAAGATTTTTAGCTATATGACATCTTTAGTTTCCTGTGTTTTGGCAACATTTTTGGACTTAATGGTGAAGTCAAAAATACATGATTGTTTCCGCTCCTCTAGCCTATAGCTCATTTTCCCAGAATAATAACATGTTCTAAGGTAGACAACTTTGAATCCATATCTGACCAAAAATCCAAATTTACGTATTCTAAGGTACATGACTATCTTTTGAGTATACTAGCACATCTAGTTCTTTTAAGGTACATGACAATGGTTTATACCCGAGTCCAATGCTCCTCACTTGCTACAGATAAAATCTATTTTTCATGTCATCGACAAAGCATAAATCATGTATGATATATTATATAGCATAAGTGAGGCTTCTCCACTGTCGAGGGATAAAGTCCATTCCTTAATATTGTCCAATTAGGTGTTATAGGGCACATATCTTTTGACAAAATGATTTTGTACCCGAAAGGAACAAATCCTTTCTTGGAATCCCATATGCCAGACCTTTATGAGTACAATATTGATATTAACAAATTAAGATGAGTCTAACATCTTATATAACCAATTTTGGAAAATCATGATCTAAAGGATGTG
Organism: Sambucus nigra; assembly: GCA_949130495.1. Taxonomy (NCBI): domain Eukaryota; kingdom Viridiplantae; phylum Streptophyta; class Magnoliopsida; order Dipsacales; family Adoxaceae; genus Sambucus; species Sambucus nigra. The sequence continues at coordinate 648,364,709 of OX422216.1, forward strand.
ATTGGCTTATCCTAAATTAGATATATCAAATTGACAGGATAACCACCCTTTATGAAAGATAATATACCTACCTCATTCCCAATTAGGAAAATATTATCCCTATAATGTATCATATATACCACCACATTTCCATCATGCATCTTACACATACGAGTTTCATCCATGCATTGATCAATATCAAAAATCATTACTTAATCAAATGGATGTTCCAAGACCTTTGCTTTTGCTTAAATGCATAAATAGATTTTTAAGCCATTACACTCGACTTTCATGACTATTTGTTATAAATACCATGGGATGTATCGAGAGATACATTATTTAAGACCGTCGTTCGAGAAGGCGTCCTTAACACCATTTTCCAAATCTTGTGAATGAGATTAGATGTAATGGATAAAAGAAACTGGTTAAACTTTAACATGGTTATCAGTGAAAGAGTTTTCTCATAATCAACCCCTTATCTTTTTTAGTAAATTTTTCACAACAAGCCTTACATTGAAGGTTTTCACCTTCCAGTCTAGCCTTCTTTTATTCTTACAAATCTAATTGCATCCTGATGGGATATTTATCATCTATCATATCTGCAAGATGCCAAACATGATTTGAATGTATCGAATCCATCTTGATATTCTTAAACTTAAGTCAAAACACAAAGTTATTATCTTGGAATGCCCATTGTATGTCATGGGATGTGGTTAGTGTTTCTTTTGGTATTTCACCGAAGTGTTACTAAATACACTGACCTTTCAGTATGACTCATGATCCTACCACTACTGCGTAGACCTACTCGTGTTTCACTATAAGTGATACGTGAATCATGGTATTTGATAATGCTCCCACTACGACTAGGTAGTGGATTATCAATATCATATTGTAATTTTTCCCGTACTAGTGATCTAGAAACTTTGATATTTTGATGTTCCCTTGATTACTTTTGTAATGCAAACTTGATCCTGGGCTCGTGGTCTCACTTATAATCCTCTTCCAAGAATTTGACATTTTTTAGAACAATTACCTTCTTGTACTTAGGATTATAAACGTAAACACCTCTATAACTTTTAGAATATCCAACATAAGAGACACATATATTTGTTCTTGATTCAATCTCTTTAGATCCTCCCACTACACAAGTGCAAGGTACTCCCTCATCCAAACATGTCTTAGACTATGCTTGTGCATAGTCTAAAGTTCTATGGGGGTTGAAAAGACCCGTTGAGAAAGAATTAAGAATAGACTCTATGTAATCGTCTCTAGTGTAAAATTTTGAGATAGAATCTTGCATGTATGAATAATATAACATGGACCTTATCATATTCTAAGAATCGTGCATATAACATGATTTTATGCATTGGATTAAATTTATAACCTCTTTACAAGTTATCCTACATGTGAACGTCATAAATTCTAGCGGAAACCCAATCTCTATTCTAAGCATACAAGGTTTTTGAGTCTTAATTCGTATTAAAGATTTGAATAAAAGCATTCCTAAAATTTGTTTCACTCTCCCTAATTAGTCTCTACGATTATTTTAAGAAAACGTGATAATTAGAGTGTAGGCAACATTTAAAACGCATAATACGAAATGGGAGCAATAGAAGTATTCATGCTCATAAAGAAGTCTTTTAAAGAATCCAATTGCACGGTTGTGTCCTTTCAAGAAAACAATAAAGACACATCCTTGGATGATCTTGAGAAAACAAGATTTAGATCTTAAAAACTTTGATTGAAAGTTGTGTTCAATGGAGTTTTGGTTTGGTTGATGAGAGAAAATAAAATTATGGGAGGTTACAGATTTTGAAATGGCTAAAATGTGTTTTAAAAGTCCTAAACCCGTCACTTTATTTTTATGTACCAAAAAGAATTTGAGTCATAATTAAACACAAGCACTAAAAAAACATTATGAACAATCGGACCGTTAGAATTGACTGAAATTTAATATGTTATAGCTGAAGGCGAGACTAAATGGCATAAAAAAATTCAGCTTGATCGAACGATCGAATTTTTATTTTTATTTTTATTTTTATTTTCTTGCTCTTTAGGTCGGATCCTCCACAATTTTTATACAAAAGTTATGATTTTTCAATTTATTCTCGATTTAAATTCCACTTAAAACCTTATTTTTATATATAATTACCAACCTTTTTACATACCAAAATTAAATAGATTTCAAAAATTATTTTTTTTGAAATTTTTAATTTACAGAGATTTTTACGGCGCAAAAATCACGGGATGTTACACATACCACAAGACAAACACTTAATAGGTAGGTGAGAAAATATATGTAATCCACATCACTTTTGGTGGAGGTTTTGGGAGTAGTTTTTGTACCCATATTTTTATTCTATAAATAAATTTGAATTAGGTTTGCCGATCCTACCCACGCGCTACTAGAAAGCCCCCTATTTACACTAGGCATAAATACAAAGAATTTCAATTCTTCACGTAGAGAGAGAAAGAGGCTAACTAAAGCAGCAAATAAAAAGGTATTTGAGTAGCTAAATATAGATTGGTTTTGATTTTGCTCTCAATGAGATTGAAGATTCCTCACAAAAAAGTAATTTAAAAAAAATCCTGTTGTAAGTTGCACTCGTTCAAATCCTCTCTTGTTCAGTCACGAGGTTTGAATAACTGCTAATTGTTTTAAACTTTTTGAACTTTTTTTTGCTGATTCTACTATTATTTGAACACTTGTTTTATTTCAGTTTTTTAAAGGGTGGGATTTGACTGTCCGAATTAAAAAATCATACCTTTATCAAATCTAAAGTCCATTGTGGAATCACGTATGTATACAGTTTTTTATTTCAGTAACTCTTTTAATTGTTTTCTGCTAACTTTGTACAAGTCAACTTCCCCTTAATTAGAGAAATGGTAGGCGTACAGCCTTGTTATGAAAATCCTATACCATCAGCTTTCGTAATGGCCAATGGTTGCCTTTTCCTATTGTAGAACGAATATATGCACCAAAGGATGTCGAAACTAGCATAGGAGGCCTAGTTTCATAGGGAAATTAGGGTATATCTGATTGGAGTCACTTTTATTTCAATTTCTTAAGGGTAGGGTTTGGCTGCACCAATTAAAAAAACATGTTTATCAAATCAATTACACACAAAATTAGGGATGTGACAAAATGCACCTTCAAACAACTTCACATACCACACACAGTTGCACACCCACATTGCACAGTACTACACAGTTTTACAGTTCACGCACTTCACAGAGCTTCACATTGCAGAGAGTTTCACATTGCACATGGAGTTTCGCACCACCACACACGAAACCCTCGTAGTTTCACTATTCTCACACGCATCACAAAAACGTTGGGATGGCAACGGGTCAATTCGGGGTCGGGTTTTAATTCCCAATCCCCGTTCCCGTTAGAAAAAACATTCCCCGCCCCGTTCCCCGTTATAACGGGTTCAGGGATCCCCGTCCCCGTTTAAAACGGGTATCGGATTCCCCGCGGGGAACCCATTTTCATTTTTTTTCCCTCTTTAAGCACCCAAGTAAAAATTGTACATGGGTACCCAAATGCATATTGTCAGCTGATACACACAAATAACAGAACAATATTGGAGAATGCATTAATTTCCTCTATTGAAATCAAATAGTGAGTTGGATGTATTTTTTAGTGTATCTATGTACACACACTTATGTGTGTATTCCTTCCCCCATACTAATTTACAGGGGGAAAATGTAATTCTAAACTTGACAGCATGCATACAAAGTTTTACATACAGATTATATGTACAATTATATTTTTCTTCATTGATGTGCAATGGCCAGTTTCAAACTACAGGCAAAATTTAATCGTATATATGATATATTGTAGTCCAATTTTTTTTCACTAAACCAAAAATTAGCTAATTCCCTTGAGCTCTGTTTGGAATCTCCAATTCCAAGCCTTATTTTGAACTGAAAATATTCCAAATTCATGGCATGGAACTGGGATTCCCAAATACACCCTTATGATAATGTTCAAGATTTAGAAAATGAATTAACACTATGAAAACTCTATACAAGAATTCACCAATATAAAACTAAAAAAGGTGATAAAACTTAAATCAAGAAACAGATATCAAATTATCTTTTCCTGCTAAAATTTCACATAACCACAGAAAAATACTCCGGTGTGACAAAAGGGAACATTTGAATACAAATGAGAAATAAAGATTGCAAGTTTTTTTTAACAATGCCCCAAAACATATTTCTCTAACGTTCAATTTGTACAGTTATCTGACTGATATTGTACTCCCTTCTAATATAGTCTTATCACTTTGTCCAACACCATATCAGCATCAGCTTCTGGCCTTATTTTAACATGGCAAGCCAACAAAGCTTTCCCAACTGTAATAGCCCATATATGCAACTCATGTATAGCCACCACTTCAGTACCCCAAAATAAACATATAGATAACTGATACATCAAACAAAAATATATAATAAAGAAAAAATCTCCATATCCATATTTAGAGCAGCAGATCCAGAAAACCCACATTATAAAAAACACTTTTCTAAAGCCAAACTAAAAAGATCTCATCTTTATGCATCTAAAAACATCAGATCAATAAATAAAAAACTTTCGTAATACCGGAAGAGATTCTCCCTAAAAAAGCAGGGACGAGGCAAGGACGAAGCAGATATGAGGGAACTAGGCAGATGAGGGACGAAGCAGGGATGGCATGATAGAGAGAGTGAGGGAAGATGAGGGAGTCCTCTTCGATTTTCGGCGATTTTTTTTACTCCCTGAACCCAATCCGATCCCCGAATTTTTGGGGATTTTTCGGGGAATTTTTTCCGCGGACCCGAATTTTCAGAGAAAATTGCCATCCCGCCCACATAGACTACACAATGCCCACTAGCACACATGGCTGAGTTTCACTGTTTCATAGATCACATAATGCGGATATGACCGGGTAAAAAATGGATTGGGTCTACTTTGGGAGTATAAAATGGATGGAGAGAGGCTAGAGAGGTTTGCTCAATCCACCACCAGTAACCTGTAAATACAAAGTGATGACATTATGAAAAGAACCACCACACAACAAAATCGAAACATTGCAAATAATCAAATGAATTTTACAACTCACATTGCCGTCATGAACCAGCCCTGTATACCATAAACCTTAATACACATTTGGTTAGCATGCAACTTTATCAATTTTTGTATTTTTAATATTAACCTAATTGTTTAATTGTCAATTTTATGCAGGATGTTTCGAAAATAGCGTTGTTCCTTGCTAGCAAGGAGGGAAACCTATCAAAAAATTACGCCTACTCAGTATATGTAAGTTAATTTTTTTAATTAGAATTAGATTTTTATAATGTAATTCTAATAGTCATTTATCTTTTAAGTGGCAGCCTTCGACAAAGAAATTTGTTACGCATGGCTTGTGGGAGCCCGCAAGGTTTCCTTATACAGCAAAAAGAAATGTAACTTTTCTTGTATCTGATTATTAAGTAAAGATAAGGCAAAAAAGCTTAGTTGTCCTTGTAATAACTAACCTCATCTCTTTTCTATTTTAGTATCACAGGTTTGTGTGCAGTGTCATCAACTATTTTCGGCTCCCATCTAACTGGAAGCCGAAGTACAAGAAAGAGCATCTTCAAAATGTAAGTTATATAAACAACAAGTTAAACTTGATGTTGACTCATAGCACCTACAATGTCTCCATGTGCATGAATACATATGTAGTATGATTCACGGTTCTCACATTACTTAAATGGAAAAACGATAACATGTGCCCTTAGGGCACATGTTTTGCTATTAAATGTATGTCGAAACTTTGTCAACCCTACTTAAATTTAGTTTAGGAGCACACGGTTCGGATTGGTTCAATTCTACTATGGAACCGGAACCTAAATAGTTCGGTTCTCTGATTTTGGAACCAAAATCGAACCGTCATGTGTATAGAACCAAACGAAAGTGAACCGATGGTTCTCAGTTTGGTTTTTTCGGTTTTCGGTTCCAATTCATTTATTTTTTAACATTTATTCAAACTATAGTAGATGAAGTATTTTGCCAGTCCTACCCTCAAAAACTATTGTCAAGTGCTGATTCAAACTATTGTAGGTGAAGCATTTTGCCAAGTACTAATTCAAAATTCTTAACCTGATTTTTTTTATTCCAAATTCTAAACAGTAATTTTGGCTTTTCTAAGAACAGAATAATACGTTCTCTCACATCAGATGCTTTAAAACTTGGAAAAAGATATCAATTCTTGACAGGTCATCAAAAAATTAGCAATATGATAGATTTCCTTAGTTCGCATGACTCGTAAAACAAAAAAAAAAGGAGGGGGGTTAAAAGAAGCCCAAACCATAAATCATCTGCTATTTTTTTTTGCAGAGACATTCTGCTGGTAATTGTTTTTGCAGAGACATCCTTGGGACTGTAAAAAATAAAAATAAAAAACTTTGAATCCTTCTATATAAGTTCAAATCGATGTCTGAATTGAGGGTTCTGTGGACAATGTTTAGGGGGGTTGTGGACGAGGTGTGTAGGGTTTGTGGACGAGGTATATAGGTAGAGAGAGGGAAAAGAGAGGACGCGATGCATGGCTGTGTAGTAGGGTTTGTGAGGGTAAAATGATTTTGTGAATATAGAAGTAAAAAAATATAAAAGACATTTTCGGTTCTAATTACCGGTTCTCAGCTCAGTTTTCGGTTTGGTTTTGTGGTCCGATTTTTCGGTTCGATTCGGTTTACATATCAACCCGAGAACCGAACCGACTACATTGAGTTTTTTTTTAGAACCAGAACCAAACCATAAATAAAAAAAACACCCCATAACGAACCACAAAAGTCAGTTCGGTTCAGTTCAGTTCGGGTTGGCGGTTGTTAGGAACATCCCTAATTTAGTTCAAGCCAAAGTGAAGGATTTTTTACTTAAATGCATCCATAATTACCCGGTTTTGAGTATAGCATCTTTTAATAATCGACTTTGAGTACCTTTTAATTATCGACTTTTGAGTATGATGAAAATGGGTCTCATGTTAGGATATATTAGTCATTTTAATTTTTGTTGTTACTTTCTGTTATTTTAGTTTTTTTTATTTCCTATTATTTCTTTAAATTGGTCTCTAAGCATGTTTGGGACTAATTCAGTATTATGATGTAAATAAAGGGGCGGAAGCATAAAAATTACCAACTACACAACAAAAAAAAACTGCTTAATTTCTAAATTCACTCTCAATGTCATATCTAAAAATTGTGGAATAAGTACAAATGAGATCATGCTAGAATATTTAAAGAGCATAAGAGGCTTCTAGAATATTCCCAAAATAGCTACAAATGTGCTTTTGAGCCCCCGCTAAAGAATGTTTTAGAAAATCTCAAGAACAAAAGAAATAAAGAAACAAAATAAAATGGAACACACTATGATCCTACATCACTCTCCCCTCCATGAAAGATGCCATATACTCCATATACTGGCCGTAGAAATCATCAGGATCGGTATGTTGAGGGTCGCCTCAATAATCCAGGAATCCTCGGCCTCAGGTCTGCCTAACCAACGGACGAAGAAGCGGACATAATCTCCAGAGGAAGAGGAAATGGACTCAGAATCAAGTATAGCCTCTATTCGATCAACGTGAGAGCGGACCGGTTGCATCGTGGCTTGGGGAAGTGGTATAGGTGGAACATGAGTACCACGGAAGGGTGATAGAACGACCACATTGAAGGTGCGGTGCATAAGAAACGTCTTAGGAAGATCCACCTTGTAGGCATCAGGCCGATAAGCCCGAATAATGGGAAAAGGTCCAAACCGTCTCATAAAGGGTTTGTTGTCTTTCCCCTGCCACGGTACCTTTTGAAGTTATACCGTAACTAAATCTCATGGCTAGTAGGAGACGAAACGCATGTGCTTATCTGCTACCTTTTTATAAGAGGCGCAAATAGTTTCAAGCCAGGCGCGAACGTCCACCTGAATTGACGCCATATGTGTGGCGAAATCAGCTTCCAAAGGACATGTAGGCACTATCGGGGTTAACTCTACTAGATCCAAGGGAATAGAAGGGGGGGATAAAACGATCTGAAAGGTGAGAGCCCGGTTGAATGGTTGACATCATTATTAAAGGTAAACTCGGCCTGAGCTATCACGATATCCCATCGTCATGGATGTTTTGAAGAGAGACAGCGTAATAAATCTCCAACACTTACTGTCCGTTTGTCTGTGAGTGAAAAGCAGTTGAGAACTGTAACTTTGTGAGTAGAAGTTTCCACAAGGTGCGCCAAAAATATCCGGTAAATCGTACGTCTCTATCCGATGTAATATTGCATGGGACCCCACGGAGACGGACAACCTCACAAAAGTAAATGGTAGCGGCGTGTAAAGAGTCTGACATACGTGTAGGGGATGAAATGGGTCATCTTAGCGAATCGATCTACCACAACTAAGATGGAGCCACACCCGCCAGTTGTACGCATGAGTCCTACATTGAAATCTATGGAAACATCATGCCACGGCCTCTCAGGGATCGGTAGAGGGGTGTATAACCTAGCATTTGAATGTTGTCCTTTACTGCCTGACAAGTGTAGCAACGTCAGATAACTGCATTGGTATCCCTCCTGATTGTGGGCCAATAAAATCGGTCCCTCGGCGTCATGTGTGTACGCGCCAGTCCCAAATGGTCGGATATCCCACCTCCGTGGATCTCGAAGATATTCTTATCCCGATGAGAAGATGCCAGAATACATGAGTTGTGCCACGGTATTGAAAACCATCTTGTAACAAATAATCCCATGAAGCGCCATTGCCCCGCTAGCATGCTGCAAATATGGGCCCAAACTATACACCGATCGGGTAGAGACTTCGGGCTTCAACGAAGACGAACACCAAACTCCGCAATGTCACTAACGCGTGCGCTCGTCGACTAAGGGCATCGGCAACCTGATTCTCTCTACCTGACTTCTACTGTAAGTGAAAAGTGTAGCACTGGAGATGGGTGGTCCCACTTGGTGTGTTTGTCACTAACATGCTGCTGGCTGTGGAGAAGGCGAAGAGCCTCATTATCCGATTTGATGACAAACTCCTTATGTAGCAGGTAGGGTTATAAGAATTTAACGGTCTTAACCGCCGCATAAAACTCCAAGTCATAAGTCAAATAGTTAAAGGCGGCTCTCGTCAACTTCTAACTATAAAAGGTTATTGGCTTTCCATTCTGACTCAAGACAGCGCCTATTCCTGTTTTGCAAGCATCGCAGGAGAGCTCAAATAATTGATCAAAATCTGGGAGAGCTAAAAGTCATCAACTGCTTGATACGGGCAAAGGGTCAATCCACCGCCTCGATCCAACGAAATTCAATGGTGGAGTAAGTATTCATCAAATCTGTCATGGGTGATATGACAGTACCGAATCCGACTATGAATCGTCGATAAAACCCCGCCAATTCGTGAAAGCTGCGAACCTGAGTTACAGAAGTAGGGTGGGCTAATCAACTATCGTCTGGATTTTAGTGTCAGCTACTCGTGCACACTCCCCCAAAACAACATAGCCCAAGAAGATGACAAACGGAACCATGAAAGCACACTTCTTCAGGGTGAGATGGAAACGCTCCTCCCTGTGTTAGCTAAAACTTGGGCCACATGCTCCAAATGCTTCTCCTCGAATCTACTATATATCAGGATTTCAAAATAAATTACTACAAATTTGCCCATAAATGGACTGAGGATCTCGATCATCACTCTCATAAACGTGAAAGGTGCATTAGACAACCGGAAGGGCATCACCATCCACTCATACAAATCATCACTTGTCTTGAAGGTTGTGTACCACTTGTTTCCTGGCCTCATACAAATTTGGTGGTCTAGCTTGGAGAAAACTTGAGCTCCATAAAGTTGATCTAGCATGTCTTCCAACCGAGGAATATGGAATCGGTATTTCACCGTGATTTTGTTGATGGCCCGACTATCCACGCACATCGCCTGCTCCCATCCTTCTTCTAAGCTGGAAGGGTTGGTATCGCACACGGTGACATTAGCTCTCGGATGTAGCATTTGTCGCATAACTCGGTACCCTACCTCTGCAATTCTGCATGCTCAGTGGGAAACATGCGATAATATTGTAGGTTGGGAAGCTGCACCGCAGGCATGAAGTTCATAACATGTTGCATATCCCAGAGTGGGGGAAGCTCATCGGGTGGGGGAAACACTTCCTCATAACTGTCCAATAAACTCGAAACCATCGAGGGAATATCTATCCCTGGAGTAGTAATAGGCTGATAAGGGCATAAACAGAGGCCATACTCAATCGCCTCATCCGCTAACTCCTCCTGGGATACGACTAAATGCCGATGGTCGTGATATCGAAAAAGGTCTCATAGGTTGAAGGATGAAGTCCCGTCCGTTATGCATAAAAGAGTACAAGTTGGCACGCCCTTCATGCATGTTATGGTGGTCAAACTGCCAGGTCTCCCTAACTTCAGGTGACATACCCTCATCTCTACTAGTGTGCAGGTGATCTCATCATGGCAGTCGCTAATGGAAAAGGCCACGCGACACTATTTGCTAAGGTTGAGTGCAGCTCCACTACCCAACCACCCTATACAGCATGGCGCGGCTATAAGCTCAGTCAGTAATCATAATCATGGTTCAAAGTATCGGTATCGGACAGCCGATTTTCAACTCGGTAGCGTTATCGGTCGCGGTATCGGGCGATACGCAAAGAAACGCTATTTAGAGTGCGCAAAAAATTCTGGAAAAAATATAGAAAATTTTAAAAAAATAAGATTAACAATGTGGACCAATGAGATACATTCAAACCCATCATTCAATATGCATTGCATTGTAGAATTGGTTATACTGAAGCGCAGTAGAGTTGTCAGATTCAATATTGCATAGTAAACCAATAATAATATTGAAAAACAAAAATATACATTTTGTTTTAACAACAATATATATTTTTTTACATTTTTACAAAAACGTACAAAAGAACATTGTTCCAAAAATGTACATTTTTTAACAACAATGTACATTTTTTTACATTTTTACAAAAACGTACAAAAGAACATTTTTACAAAAATGTACATTTTTTTAACAAATATGTATATTGCTTTTTACATTTTTATAAAAACGTACAAAAGAACATTTTTTACAAAAATTTTCAAAAATGTTCATTTTTACAAAAACGTACAAAAGGACATTTTTACAAAAATGTACATTTTTTTAACAAAAATATATTTTTTTAACAAAAATATATTTTTTTTTACAAATATGTACATTTTTTTGCAAATATGTACAAATATATATTTTTTTACAAATATGTACATTTTTTTACATTTTTACAAAAACGTACAAAATAATATTTGAACAGAAATGTACATTTTTTACAAACATATATGTACATTATATATTTTTGTAAAAGATTTGAATATTTTTTGTAAAAAAATAACATTTCTTTGAAAAAAGAGTTTTAGTAGTCATTTTAAAAAAAAAAGAGTGCTACTTTTTAAAAGATTTATATATTTTTTTTAGTAGAGTCATTTTTAAAAAAAAAGAGTTCTATGTTTTAAAAAATTAATGTTAATACTTTTGAAAAAGTAATACCATTCTGTAAATGTTACAAAATATTTTCAACAACGAAGAAATATTGTAAAAGATAAAAGTTCTATCAAAAAATAAAACAAAATATGACAATATCGTTTGAATCGGTTGTCTCGGCCGATATCGCGGTGAGGTGTCTCGGAATCTGTTGTCTCGGGCAATATCGCGGCTGTCTCGGCCGATTCAGTGTTTTTTTTAAACGCCTCTCGGTATCGGATCGGTGCCCTCCGATTCCGAGTTGACTCGGCCGATACCAAGTCAACTCGATCGATACTTTGAACCATGATCATAATCGATCCACCATCCCCTGAGCTACCAGATTATCACTGGCCCACCATCAATGGTTACCGTACATACACGCCCTTTGGTTGTGCAACGGGTAAAGAAGATACTCGTGCGCACCCAGTCATTGTCAGCATTCGGGGTTGACTGGAGGTCAACCGTGGCGGATACCACCAAGGCATGGACGTAAGTCGTAGATACATTCGCTAAGCCTACTAAACCATGGCAAAAGGAGTCCCATCTCCGGCAGCGGAATAAAGTGGTGGAATAAGGAATATGGGTGGGTATGGGAAGGATGCCTAATGAGGGCAGATAGGGTCGGAATCCTGGAATGTGGGAGTGGGGTCAAGGGTTTGTGATAAAAGGTTAGGGAATTCTTTTGTGTTTGTAATATGGGTTGTTTAGAGTTGGGGTTGTAGTTGGGAATTGGGGTTTTATGGTTGGGATTTTATTTAGTTCTTGGTTGGCAAAAATTTTCGTGGTATGGTTGGCTTTGAAAGGAACTGGGTTGATTTGGGGTTTGGTGGATGTTGGTGCAGTCCCGAGTGGGGGTGTGGTGGCCGATGAGATCGGGTGGGGTGGTAATAGATCAAATATGAAAGGGTGGATTTTATTTAGGTCGAAAAAAGCCCTAGAGGTTTGAATCTGGGCAAGAATCACAGTTGTCCCAGGCTAACAAAGTGGAGGCAGCTTTCTCGGGCCGGAAGCTGTTGAGTGAAGCCAGAAACTGTCAAAAGTGGTTGGTCTAAGGCGGCCGAGGTCTTGGGAAAGCATGCGGGATCAAAACCTCCGATTTTGGTACTCGGCAGCTTTTCGAATGCCTCCTGGTCTTGTGCGGCAGCGGCAGGAGGCTATGTAAGTTCTGGAAAAGTTAGGTTAGTGTCCGTGGGTTTAGATTGGGGCAAAAGAGGTGGGGTTAGGATTTAGAGGAAGCTAGGATGGTTGGGGTTCCACCATCGATCGGGGTGGCACCACCCCTGGTCCCAATCATTATCCATGAGATACCAAGAACAAATTAGGCTCTGATACCAATTTGATGGAAATAAAGGGGCGGAAGCATAAAAATTACTAACTACACAACAACAATAAAAATATTAATAAAATAAAATAGAAATTGTTTATTCTCTAAATTCTCTCTCAATATGTCATATCACAAAATTATGGAATGAGTACAAATGAGGTTATGCTAGAGTATTTAAAGAGCATAGGAGGCCTCTAAAACATTCCTAGAATAGCTACATATGAGCTTTTGAGCCCTCACTAAAGAATGTTCTAGAAGATCTCAAGAATAAAAGAAATAAAGAAACAAAAAAAAATGGAGCACGCTATGCTCCTGCATCATATTATTAGTTAGTAATTGTTCTTTTTGGTCATTTGGGCGATTATTGGTTAGTAGGTAATGTCTCCCTTATAAATACTCACTTGTACTCCTCATTTAGGGACACACGTACATTTTGAAATACGAGAATACTTCATTAATTCTCTCTAAATTTGTTTGCTTTTCTTTAAGCCTTTTGACGTGTAGTTTACATCTAATTGGTATTAGAACGGGTGTCGTCAACATCACTACATCCTCAAATGGCCTCAAAGAAATCCAACCACCAACACGAGGAGGTTCAAGAATTGAAACGAAGTAACCAAGATTTGAAACAAGAATTGAGGCAAATTAACCATGATCTCAACAACAACGTTGCCCAAAGAGCATCTTCTCCTAACCCTAACCCCCTCTCATATACCCTCACCTCTCAAACCACTGCCACAACCATACCCTCTGCCCTAACCCCCAATCAGCCCTCCTTCACTCCCCAAATACCACCCTCACCACCACACCTTTTACCGTCGTCGTCGCTTCTTCCAACCCTCTGCCTCTAGTCCCGCCCCTACCTCTGTTGCCCAAATCGACAAGACTCCACAAAAATCGAAGGAAGATGAGAAATAACAAGAAAAGGACCGGCCTAGATCAAACCTTAGGCCACAAATCAACCCACATTAATTCAACCTAACCCCTTGGATTTGTTGCCTAATTTTTTTAGGTTTCTTGCAAGTAGATACGCGAGTCGCGTACGTTGTCGCCTCTAGTTTCAAGTAGAAGAATTTATGGAAAGAGACCTAGTCGCATTGTCATTCACCCTTCACGCTCGGGACACACCTACATTTTGAAATACAAGAATAACTCTCTAAAATTGTTGTTTATTTTTTTTTGGGGATTTTGACATGTAGTTTAAGTTAGAGTATGGTACATTTTCTATTATCAGAAAAATTAAAATAAAAAAGGAAAATTCAAAGGTAAAAAAATACCCTTGTCCTGGCATGGGCAGGAGTTGTTGTCCCACCTTTCCGACCACCCTCACTGCTATTCGACCCGCATAATGCTATCTCGTCCAAAATCAACCCTTCTGGCCAAGCCCTAATATCCCAAAACAAACCCTAACAAACCCCACTACCACTTAGGGCTGCCATACACCAACCAAATCCCCAAAATCCAACCAATTTTTACCCCTACTTTAGCCAAATCTGTCCTAAATCTTTTTACCCCCATTTTTACCCTTTTCCCACTCACCTACGCGGCTACTCCCAACAGCAAGCAAATCTGACCCAAAACGGGCATGCCCTACTTTTAGACGATCTCTCCCTTCCTATTGACCTCTAATCCGGTCAATCTTTGACACAATACATGACTTTCATGAGAAATGCGTCCCGCTTGGGATCCATTTTCTGACTATTTGCAATTTTTTACCCCGACTTTCTGGGATATGGTCGTGCCCTACTTGTTTCGCCAAAACGAGCATGCCCTACTTGTTTCGCCATCGTACTTGCAAAGGTGCAGTCGTCGGATTTACCATCCGATCAGATTCAAGGGTCCACTGATCCAAGTTGCAATCGTGCTTGTGGTGTTGAGAAGGAGGATATGGTCGTCATTTTTTGGTTGCTCGGATTCCGTAAGGAGACATCGTTGAGATTCGGGTATATTAGGCCCAATTGTTAAAGGTCCATATGGGTCTAACAGAAGTTCAGCCGGTCCATTTGCGTGTTTGATTTGATTTGGGTTCTACTTTGGAAGCTAACACTTGTGTGAATTGTGTACATTTTGGTGAGTCACTCCCTCACGCTCGAGAACGAGTTTTTTTAAGACAGGGAGAGTAATGTATTTTGGATTATGGCGCGTGGTTGTGCTCACGGGAGAAGTTTATCTTTTATTTTGTAGTCTTTTGTATTTTTTTGTTTGGGGTAATTTATAATTTTGGCATTTTCTTTTATGTTCTTTTTTTAGTTATCTTATGTCTTCTAGAATATTCTAATAAGTGGGAGCGTCAGTTAATTGTTACACCCACTTATACAAGTGCGCCCACCTGGAGAGAGTCTTGGAATGTTCTAGAACCTCCCCTAAACCTCTATAAAGTCCCTTGTATGACATCCTTCGCATCCAACCAAGATTTTGAGGTATGAGGATTTGAGGGAGTTTTGAGGTATGAGGATTTGAGAGAGAATTTGAGATAGCATTAGTTTTTTTCTTCTTCTTGTTGTGTAGATTAGTTGTTATTATTGTTGTTGTTGTTGTGTAGATTAGTTATTTTACGCTTCTACATCCGTTGATTTACATAAGAATTGTTTAGTGAATTATAGAAATATGTCTTGGGTGTAAAGCTAGGCCAACAATTTTGTAGAGTTTGTGATATAATATTTTTGTTTGATATCATTATATACATACGGTTCCACTTAGCTTGGTTTCTACCCTTAAAAGGTTTTCACTGAAGAGACCAGAAAGTTACCTATGATACATTAGTTGTTATATGAGAATTATTGGATATGATTTTGGACTTGCATTCATTGTATGTTCATTTTTAGGTGATTACAAAAAATCAAATGTTTACTTTTACGTTTGTATGTATTTTTTATTTCAATAGGTTTTATGTTACTAGGTTGCATGTATTTTTTAAGTGAATATTTACCGATGTAAGAAAAAAAAACTAATGCAAACCAAGTCCATGCAGACATGGTATGGATCACTTTTTTATTAAATACTAAAAAAAATTATTTTAAGTTGATTTTTTGGGGGAGATATTTAAACATTTCATCCTACACCACAAAAAATGAGTGTTGCCGAGATGCGAATGCCAATGCGTGGTAAAACCCGAAAAAATAAAATTAAAAATGAAGAAATTCGTGAAACGGTAAAAGTAGCTCCTATAGAAAATAAATTGAAAGCAAATCACTTAGACGATTTGGACACGTCACACGTAGACCAATGGATGTTCCCGTGAGGAAGAGTGATTTAGTTAATATTGATGGTAACGCAAGGGGTAGAGGTAGGCCTAAATTAACTTAGTGGAATATTGTAAAAAAAGACACGATGTCATGTGATTTAACAGAAGATATTGAGCTTAATAGGAATAGAAAAATAGGTGTCATGTTGAGTTGAGAAAGTAAATCATTTTCGATTGAATTTTTTTGGTGGGGTACTACAAAAATAATCAACTCAAAATAAATTATTTTAGTATTTTATAAAAATTGGCCCGAATAGAGTTGGTCCTTAAGTAGTCCGCACTTGATCCTAGCTCATGTATCTTATAATGAATTTAACTTGTGTTAACACAGTGACCGATGAATATGATACCTGTTGCAAGTAAATATACAAGTCTTGCGTTGATTACATGGTTGGCTAATGCAATACAATCAACCTATGAGGCTATGATACCTATTGAACCTTGGCAAAACCCTATCACATGTACATTTGAATTTGCAACATTTTATTTCAGTCACTTTTAAATTAACTAATACATATTGGCCTTCATATATTTTATTATATGAAATTGTCACACCGTGTAAATAGTACTATCATGACTTTGACCATTTGCGTGCCTACATCACATAACACAAAACAAGACAACTATAATATTTCCCTCTTTCAAATGTGAAGTTTTTACTCCACTCGGAATGATACGGTAATAGATTGAACAAATTGCACAATGACCTTTTTCCTGAGAGAAATACAAACACATTCATGTGGGATAAATTCCAAAAATTTGGTATCCTTCCTACTACCATCAACGTGTAAAGGAAAATTAGAATTGAAAATCACGACTCATTAAAAATTAGAAGTTTAACGTGAACATCCTTTTGGCCCACTTTCAACCCTAAATACTTGGCAAACACGAAATGACTAAACCCAATTATATAAACGCATTTTTTTTTAAAAAGGAGGTCGGCTACTACCCACCTACAAGGTAGAAGGTGACTCGCCGACTAATCCCCCCGCATAGGAGGTAAAAGGTGACTAACTGTCGAGAGTAATTGTTTTTAATGTATTATTTTATTGTGTTGTGTTTTACTAAATGTGCTTCAAAGTTTTGGTTTAGGGTTTATTATGATGTTTGCATTGTTCTTGATGGCTACCAATTATTTTTTATGTCTGGACTTATTATTGTTCGAGAAAGACATTATTAGTAGTTGAATAGTTTTGTTAGAAAGTACGAATATTAAAATTAAATATAAATAAAAATCCGCCTAGAAGGCCGATTAATCTACGCTTAACTGAACATTGTGTAAACGTCGTGTAGTTGAAGCTCAATATTTGTATATCAGACAAACAAATAATGTTTGCCTAGAAAAATTTATGGAAATGCTTCTTTCGTTGCAAGCAGAGAGTCTGATGTCACCTTTCTCATTGAAAACATTTAGGTCATCGAAAACATTTAGCATATAATATCACAGCTTAAAAGGACAGATTAGTATTGGAAAAAAGGATGCAAATACATTAACAAAATATTATAAGCAGAATGAATTATATTTATAATAAACGAAATAAACTTTAAGAACTAATCAGTTGTCTTAGTGCCATCCACTTGGAATAAGATACCTTTAAATTATACTAGCAGTACCCCGTGCGTTGCACGTGAGCGTTGGTCATTGTATTAATTTACGTAGAATAAGAGTAGGCAATTGTTCAAGATCATATTGGCCTTCTTTGATCACAACACTTTTCATTAATTTGTATTTATCGATTCACATAAACAAAAAACTAAACATTAGCAACCACAAACATTTAGTTCTATCTTGTTAAGAATAAGATATGGCAAAAAGCTACCATTCCATTAAACTGGAGAAAATTGAATAAAATTGAAAAAATACCACAAACTAAAAATAGCACACAGGGTAGACAAAAGGTAGGTAGAGGTCATGGGATTGAAACTCACCAAATTTTCTCCATCATTGGTGAGAGAAGAAAATAATTTATGGCTTGTAATATAAAACTAATTCATCATTCAACTATGGTATAATAATCAGTATTCATAATTCTAATATCTAGTAGAATATGACACTAGTTTCAATATATTAACCATCATTACCTTTTAATAATTTATGCGTAAATCACATAAACTCCATGCTTCTAAAAAATATAATAACATCTACACATTATAAAGATTTTGAGACGCTAATTAAGACCTTCACAACAATTACAAATCGCTTCAGCGGGTTAAAGAAAACCTTCATTAACTTTTTGACGCTAAAATATGTACCTTCAAGGACACCACTCACCCACTCCATATAGTTTAATAACAAAAGTAAAAACAAAAATCTAAAAAATACTGTAAGACCGGGGCATCACTCCTCAACACTCTATTAATTAAAAAAAATTACATATTAATTCTAAAATCTTCAAGCTAGAGCAAAAATTCTTCAATAATTTGAAGTGAAAGCTCGAAAGCCCTAATATGTTCGGTAAGGATGAATTTATTGAGATGTTGAGTTCATAATTCGAGATTAATATAGAAAAATTTAGAATATCAGATGTGGGTCACAGCTACAACAGTAACTTGATAAAAAAATCCAAGATTTCTAATGGGCCCGCAGATTTTGGAATCATGTATTGTTTGGAAATATGATATGGTAGTTATTAGAAACCCTCGTAGTTGATGTACTTTGTTGACAATCGTGTTCTTCGTTTCATTTGTAACTTGATAAAAGGAAACGAAAGGGCTTTGTTGAGTAGAGAAAACGAAATCGAAAAGTGAAAGGGTGAGGGTGAGGGGAAGATGGTGACAAGCTGCATTCATTGATGTTACGTGTTGTGTGGAAAGGTTGAGTGTCATTACTGTAGGTGGTAGAATGGCTACATGGCAGATATTAGAAATGGGGGGGGGGGGGGGGTAAAAATTGTCCACATTTGATTTATAAAGGATAGAGGCATTTAAGGTAATTTAGATTAAGGGTCGTGGGTACCTAATTAAACATCGTTCAAACCACTATTAAAATAGTAAGTGCTAAGTTTAAAATGTAATTACTAACATAATCAAAATTTATATAAAGGCTTCATTTCACAAATGAACATAAATATAAAATTTCCAACTATGATGCCCAAATGCATCCGTACTTGCGAATGAGAGAATAAGTGAAGACACAATGAATTGAATTAAATACGATAAAACTTACATGAGTAAACTATATATGGCCCTCAAGTCCTCTGGTGAATAACAATGTAATAATCAAATTGGGTAGCGTTGTGGCTGCGTGAAAATATTCCAAGGAATGGAAGTAATAAGTAACTCATGTCATATAAGCCATTAATTTCACATTGTTTCAAGATAAAGAAGAATAAAATGTAATGCAAATATTTTTAGTTTCTAATTGAACATTGTCACAATATTTATCACTGCAAGTATGAAATGAAAAAGATGCATGCAACACTACAAAAACTATACACTAAATAAGCACTACACCCCTCGGAAACAGAAGTTTCAAAACCCCAAATTCAAAAAATAAAAATCTAAAGATAAAGCACGAACTTTAAACCCCAAACTCAAATAATACTTCATTTTTAACCTAAAATACCCAAAAAAAAGGGGGGTGGGGGTATTTTTAGGTCAAGCAAACGGAGGGATATGCTCGGTTATGGGTGGGACGATTGTGGATTTGGGTTTGATATGGACGGATTGAATTTGGGTTTGTTTAATTTTTGGGTTGGGCTTGAATCCGTTCACCCATCATAGCCTTAATCCCATCATATGGGGTCGGCCACATGTTCATCCATCAACCTTTCTTAATTTGAACTTGTGCGATTCGGTGAATATTTAGGATCTTCTATTAGTACTCTAAGGTGGAAACACACTCGCGTGCCCTATTCATTTATAATCAAATATGGCATGTTCTAATGAAAAAGACGATAATACTTTTCATTTTATTGTTGTCTTAGTTCTAACTTCCATGAATACATATCAAATGTAATTATTGATTGATCAATACTTTTTGTTAAGATATTTGATGTAATTATATTTTTGCAGGTGAATATGACATTAATCAAAAAGATGATGAGTGGTAAGGACAAACCACCAAGTCCAAATGGCCACGTGAAATTATTTCTACACCAGCTAAACAAACATGGGAGGATTCTCTTTAGTCGTCCAGAGGCATACGTAGCTGCACTAGACGTTGTCAGCTCGAGAATCGACACCATGAGCATTTTGCTGAATGGAGGAATTCGCCCAGGTTATGTCATTCGGGCAGGGGACTTGCTTAAGCTGTTTGAAAGGGAAATTGGTGTGAAGGTAGTGATAGTGTGCAAAGATGAAGAGAAATATAATATTTTTCGATCAGAGGGCGTCAACCCGAGAAAAATCCTGCCACTCTTCCAAATTCACTATCATTTGGATGAGAAGTATAATTTTGTCCATGCTGACATGGGCACGTTCCGTCAGTGTGAGGAAAATGACTATATAAAAATTTAAATTATGTTGGTTGGGGTTGGGACTAGGGCAGGAATGATGATGATCTGTGATGGGATTATGAGCTCTCTTTTATTTTGATACCCAGAGGATGATGCAACATGGATTCTTGACTTCATTTTGTAAGAGCAGTATAGATTAGTTGTAATCAAACCATATATAAGTTAAGTTGTTGTGAGAAAAGCATTTGGTAAGATATGCAGAATGATATGCAGAGTGAGAAAAGCATGTATGAATTGTATATTGCACTGCATAATCAAATCCCTAGAATGAGAAAAAAATTTAATCAAACCCAAAAGGCATCCTATAAATTACAAGAAGAATTTCTACATAACCTTAAGGTATACCTGTGGTGAACCAGCACCAGCAGCAGCAGCACACCGTGCGATTTGTATCCTGAACACAAATTGGAAGAGAGGCAACGATATTAGTTACAAAAAGTAAAAGAATTCCATCCTTTCCTATCTTAATGGTGTGAATTTAAACTGAACACCTGTGTATGCGTATGCGTATGCGTATTTATTGATTGTAATTACAGAAATTTAAGGGATCGAACAGAGGCAGTGGTGTTGTGTTGATGGCGGAGGTAGTAGTGGGAGAAGATAAGTTCAGGTGCTTTTTGCTGGAATTTAGGGTCTTTTTCCCCTTTCACCTCTTTTAAACATTATCCACCCAACTCGCGAGATTCTAAAATTGTGCATATCACCTCCGAATTTTTTTAACCGTAAATTATAAAAATAAATTGGGATTATCCTTATACTAGTTTTAAACCCCGCCCATAATTTTATTTGTAAAATATATGCGGCATATTTAATATAATAATATAAAAATTGTGTCTTTTAAACTAATATGAATATGAAATGAAGAAAACGAGTAACATGTTTGGAACATACGAACATGCATTTATTTTAAAATTATAAATTAACTGCATAATTTGAGTAAAGATGAATATGCTATGATTAGTATAAATTATAAAAATATTATAATATATATATATATGTATATAATATCTCTATTACGGTATAATAGAGGTATAATACCTTTATTAATGACCATTTAATGCTTTAAAGTGTCCTCTTCATTTTTCCAGTGAATATCAAAGGTTCCTCATATCCCGATGGATTTTGGTTCAGTTCACCGCTAGACATGTAGAAAAACTCTTTTTGCACTACCCGTTCCTTTTCAGCCACAAACTCTTCCTTTAAAACGCAAAACTTCAGGAGGTTCTCTCTCTATATCTGACATTCATATAGAACAATACACATATATTGATATCTGAAAGATTATAATTGTGATAGATGGCAGCGTACGGAACGGAGGATGACTACGATTACCTGTTCAAGGTTGTTCTGCTCGGATACTCAGGTCTGGGTAAAAAAACTTCTCCATTCATTTCTATGGGTTAGTTTTTCAATATTAAAAAAGTTTCAGCAAAATTCATCAGTCACCGCGTGATTATCCAGCTTCCGTTTCTCTGGTCAGGGAAGTACCAACAAATAGTTGGTGGTTGATCAACTGAGAAGATATTACATGACACCTCTCCACTAAAAACACACTCTTCCATCTCCACCTGTTGTTGCTGATATGCTTCTGTAAAAACTGTTGTTGAATCCCAAAAATGGGTGTTGTTTGAACTATAAGAAGAAAAATCAAATGTTTGAGAAGATACTGCTGGTGATATTATCAGATGGGCATTGAGATTTTCTTCTTCATTTAAGATTCCACAAGAATTGTTATCTGATAACCCATATTTGGAATCTACCAACCATTTAGTCTTTACTAAGTTTATATTATTGTTTGGTTCAGGTTCACCACAGATCCCATTATCATAAATAACCTTTTATTAAAGGACTATGCATTTGATGTCAATACCTGTTAATTTTTTAATTGAATATTATATTATGATTGTGTTTGTTATTCACACCTGAAAAGTGGAACCCCGGGTTTTTAATTTTCCACAATTAAAAACAAAGTTGTAATTTCCTTTTAAACTTAAATCTCGATGCGAAAGCGTAAAAAGTATGTGATGTGATGAGATGGTTCAACAAAAAACAAATAATTACCAAATATTAATTTTTTAAAAACAAAATTAAACTCAACTCAAGTCCTAGAATTTGCCTAAGTTATAATAATCCATATTTCAAAGTTAGGCCAAACCAATTTTGGCAAATGACTTGAAGAAACTAAATTTACCCAATATTTAATTAAAGTCCAACATTAAATTGAGTATGATAATTAAACCGAATTTTATCTTGAGTTATTCTAAGCATGCGTTCTAAATTTTTGTGCAAGATAAAATAAACCAATCACACTACGCCGCGATGTACGAGGAAAAATCCAAGACGGGAAAAAAACTCGGACGGCCCTAGCCACAAATTCACTAGATACCGAATTACAAGTACGAGACAAAAGACTTACAACACACGACTCGATCCCTCTCAAGCCTCGTCGCTTCTTCTTGTAGAAACCTCTTCCTAGCGAATAACGTTGGAACACCACCACGGTCTCGGAATCCACCGATAGGACTTTATATGGTCACCGTCACCCGAACATGGAGCTGTAATACCCCGTATTTTTGTGATATTTATTTATGGGATTAATTGAATTAATTGTGTATTAATTGGAAATTAATCCGGATAAAAAAAAATACTAGCGAGATGCGAGTTGGTATTTGATTTTAATGAGTATATATGGCTATTTATGAATATTGAATTATGAAATTTGTCGTGAGATTGAAATACGACAATTTGGAAAATTTGTTGGGATGCGTATGACAGTCGCGTCAGGAATATAATTATTTTAATTAAAAAAGTGAATTTGTTTTTATAAACCGTATGGTCATTTTGAGTGCGCCAACGCGTCCGGAAGGGTCGAAATAGTCAGAAAATACTAGCCGGGGGTTTAGTTTGGGTCCCGGAGCATTTTTAGGCCATACCGGCAACGTAAAAGGGTAGTTTGGTAATTTTGAAATTTTGGGAATTAAAACCCACGAAAATTAGAAATTAAAATCTGATTTAATCTTTACCAACTAAACCCACTAACTACACTTAATGACTTAATGGGCTACGGGGTTATTGGAATTTGTTTCAAGAGCTTCCTAGGGCAACCTTAACCACCATTGTTACCTTGGAGAAAAAGAACTTGTAGAGAGAGAGAGAGAGAGGAGAATTCTGCAGAGAGAGAGAGGGAGAACAATTCAACCTTCAACATCAAATTCAGAGAAAGATTAGAGGCAAGTGGGTTAATTTCGTTATTTGCATTGAATGTTTCTTCCATGCTTAGACATTTCTGAAAATTTCATTATTTTGGGAGATTGATAAAAACCCATTGAATTGGAATTTGGAACTTACATTTCGATAAGGAATTGCATGTAGAATTGTATTTGGGAGATTATTCTGATAATAATATTTCTTTTATATCACAAAAACGGATTTAATTATAACCATTGATGACTTTAAAATTTCTAGGGTTCATGTTCTTGAGATTTGGGAAAATTGGGGAGATTTGATAATTTGATGTAGTTTAGGATGATTTGAACCCATATAAATGTTGTAATACGATTGAAATATGTTTAGGGAGGATTAAAAACCTTGAAACATTGTTGGAATGACATTTAGATGAGATTAGAGGTGAAGAAAAGTTGGAAAAACGAAAAGGGGAAATTCTAGGCTCGAAGTTGTCTCCTCGTTAGAAGGCCTGCCCAGGTCGTTTGAACGAGCTCGTTCGAACGAGCTTCTAACGAGTTGACCTTTGACTTCTAACGAGGGGGATGTTCGTTCGATGCCTTTCGTTCGAACGATATCTCGTTAGAATGCCCACTTCGTTCGAAAGAACTCTCGTTCGAACAGCCTCGTTCGAACGAGACTTCTAACGAGCTGACAGTTTAGGCTTTTTGGACTGTTTTGATTTCGCGTGTCCCGTAACCTTGTTTAATTGTAGAGATAACATTCCCTTGATGATAAATTGATATAGTTGGGATATTTGGGATATATTGAGGAGTAAAACATAGAAGTGTGATTTGAATTAAATGGAAATTGTGGGATAGGACGTGAGTGACTATTACGATGCGAGAATTATTGACGGCTTAAATAATTGAATTAACCGGGAACATGTGAATCGTGTAACATTATAAGTTGGTATGAGAATGAGAAGTGTACCACAAATAAATGATGGTATTTACTAAGATGTGCATACTTAGTATATGTATATGATATTATGTGTATGACATACCTACCATACTTGCTATCACGGAAGGTTTGCGTTCGCTTAGGGCCATCTATCCTTTGTGTTGCCTACGGGGGGGATATAGATTGGTACCTCGAGAACATAGGTCTGAGAAGGACTTATTGAGATGTTAATAAGTTTATTGATCGTGGGAGCGTAGATATGTGCGTGACCCAGGTGATGTGACTGTGTTCGCCTCCACTGTTTTGTGATTTGCTATTATCTGAGCGATTCCTGAGAGATTCGGAATGCGTGATCCTTATGTACGTGATGTACCGGGATGGATAGCAGAGTAAGTGTGCATTGCAGCTTAGTCTCGGGGTGCTTGTATTGTATATTTATGACGTGAATAATATACACTTAATTAATGAGAACTTTCATGTTGGTATTGTGAGTATAAATTCAGAAACGCTTTGAGAAAATATAAAGGGATAACCTGTAATGAATTGTATTGCTAATAGTTGAGAATCCGAGTTTAAGTAAAGCCCTTTATTTAATTGATAACGTTAGAATGCATAATGGGAATCGAGTAGATAGAAGTAGAACTTATGACGGTTTAGTTAGATGTGAATATCATTTAGATGGGTACGTACGTTAGGAGTGCACAATTAGTCGAGAGGTGAGAATTTCATGTGAGTGCACGTCCTAACATGTATTTTGTATTCATTGTTTTAATGTCATTAAAGCACTTGCTATTTTTAAAATACTCTCCACTTTCGGGCTCTGACCCGTTTTCTTTCAAATCTATTTTTGTAAAAACCATTTTAGGTGCCCAGCCACAAGGACACCATGCATAGGAATTCTATTCAGGTGACGAGCTGTAGCTGTTGTGGAAGTTACAGGACTTTGCTAATAGACGCTTCATTTGTCTTGACTCTTTATTCAGTTTTCGTCAGTTGTAGGGCATGTCGCCCATTTCTTTAGAGACATTTCATTTTCAGTTATTCAGACTTTTGGCATGTAATTAATTCAGGATACAGTTTTATTTATTTCAGTTGTGAGATTGTTGTGAGGAGTTTTCCTCCAGATTTATTATTATTATTTGTTGGTTATTCCATTACTTAGTTATGGTGAATGTTTGTTATTATTTTAGTATTCTTTTATTGCATGTTAATCAAACTTAATTTAAAATTTGACATCTTACGTTTAAATACTAGGTGGTTAGTAACTATAAAAATGTTTTCGACAGTGATACTATTAACTGAGCCAACTTGGCATTTTGATTTAATTTAATAAAGGAGTAGCTACCCAGTATTTAATTAGTCGGGGTGTCACAGGAGCCTTTCTCCGTATGGGTAAATCAACATAAGAAACACTTCTTCTTTCTTCGTGTGGGGTAAAAGCAAAACCCGAAACTTCGCTTATTTAATTCGGTAGAGACAAACCGGTGCCAAAACTCCAAGCAATTGATATGTATATATGTGAACTTGGATAGACAATATTTGGGTGTAAACACTAGAGTGATGTATATGAATTTTTCTTTGAAAAATAACACTCAAAACTTGATCTTTTTCTCTTTTAGTTTTTACTCTCAAAACACTCTATAAGAGTTTGTATGATATGAAAAAGATGAATTATCAAAAGTGATTCCCGCACATATTAAAATCTGAAAAAGTTGGTTACAAACTTAGTGGGAAAGTGGGTGAAAAAACTGCCAAAAACTGTTCCCTCCTGGCACCTCGTTCGAACGACATTTCGTTCGAACGAACTCACGTTCGAACGAGACTTCTAACAACGCTCCAGTATATACTTCGTTAGAATCTCGTTGGAAATCTCGTTAGAATGAACATTCTCGTTCGAACGACATTTTGAACGACGGACCAGTATACATTGGTGGGAACTCGTTTGCAAACTCGTTCGAACGAAACCTGGTTCGAACGAAAAATTCATTCGAACGACTTCCAGAATTTTTATAGATTTTTTTTTTTTAAATAAAAACACAGTTTTTATAAGACCTAATACCCAATAAAACTTATTCCAAGCTCCTATATATATAATATTTCATTCATACCATGGGAGCATGGAACCAAAGTTGATGACGTAGAAACGAGACACGCAAACCGGCATATTTAATGAAGCTTTATATTCTTTGCCTCTACGTCTTCAACAAACACTTCATAGGATTGAGAGTATTACAATTACATACTATCCTACGAATAAAAGTTTTTTGTCTGGAATTGAGCCAACACAATACATGGACTCAATTGGAAATTTGTGTCCTTACAACACCAAAACTACGAGGTCCCGGTTAATCAACAATATAGATCTTTTTTTTTGAAAATAAAAACACAGTTTTTATAAGACCTAATACCCAATAAAACTTATTCCAAGCTCCTATATATATAATATTGCATTCATACCATGGGAGCATGGAACCAAAGTTGATGACGTAGAAACGAGACACGCAAACCGGCATATTTAATGAAGCTTTATATTCTTTGCCGCTACGTCTTCAACAAACACTCCATAGGCTTGAGAGTATTACAATTACATACTATCCTATGAATAAAAGTTTTTTGTCCGGAATTGAGCCAACACAATACATGGACTCAATTGGAAATTTGTGTCGTTACAACACCAAAACTACGAGGTCCCGGTTAATCAACAAATAATTGTACCGAGGGTAGGTCCTAATGGAAAGCTGCATAACCTATATATTGTATGTAGTATACATTAAAAACAATAGAAAGAGAGTTTAATGAGCAGCATTTATTACCACTTTAAAATTCATTTCAATCAATCGCTTAAAAGCCTCTTTACTCTCCTAATTTTTTCGATTTCTGAAAAAAAGTGTCTATCGAGATTGACTCGTTACGTTTCTTCTCTCATAATATTTTCTCTTATATTTGGACAATACATGAATTTAGTTGGTTCATGTATTATGAAATTAATGTATACAAGTTTAAATAGACGTTCATGTATTTAGTCAATAATGTATTTAGTTGGTTAATGTGTACTTTAAAAACAATAGAAAAATTGTTTAATGAGCAGCATTTATTACCACTTTAAAATTCATTTTAATCTATTTCTTAAAAGCCTCTCTACTCTAATAATTTTTTTTGATTTTTAAAAAAGAGTGTCCCTCGAGATTGACTCGTTATGTTTCTTCTCCCATAATATTTTTTCTTATATTTGGACAATACATGAATTTAGTTGGTTCATGTATAATGAAATTAATGTATAAAAGTTTAAATAGAGGTTCATGTATTTAGTCAATAATGTATTTAGTTGGCTAATGTATACTTTAAAAACAATAGAAAAAGAGTTTAATGAGCAGCATTATTACCACTTTAAAATTCATTTAAATCAATTTCTTAAAAGCCTCTCTACTCTCCTAATTTTTTCGATTTTTAAAAAAGAGTGTCTCTCGAGATTGACTCGTTACGTTTCTTCTCCCATAATATTTTCTCTTGTATTTGGGCAATACATGAATTTAGTTGGGTCGTGTATTATGAAATTAATGTATTGAATTTTAAATAGAGGTTCATGTATTTAGTCCACAATGTATTTAATTGGTTCATGTATTAGGATCTTCATGTATAGACGTCTAAACGAGGTATGTTTTAGTTAAAAAATTAAATGGTATTTTAGATAATGTAATATGTAGGTTTTATTTAAGCAAGTTATTATGAATATATTTTTGCCAATCAAAATTTATTGTTTGACTTAATTATTGGATTTTGCTTTGTCCATGTATTGTATAAGATATTAATTTGAAATTATTTGTATAAATTGATATTAAATATAGTAGGAACATGAAAACACAACATAAAACCAATTATGACTTAAACGTGAGTATTATTGATCGAACTGAACAAAATGAAAATAACATGATTTAGCATATTACGTTTGGGTCAAGCTTATAGCGATTTACTCATGTTCGTGTGAGTTTTAAAATTACCACACCGATATAACTACGATTTTGACCACATGTATGTATCGAAGTACGATTAGGAAAAAAAATATATGCACCCGCGCATTGCGCGGGTTACATGTTAGTTTTAAGAAATTCTTATACCCAAAACACTAACAACAATCTATTATTGCCTTAACCAAATATTATCCTTATATTACCCAAGTTATCTAGATAAGCCCACCCACGTGATTGCCAACATGAGTATTAAACCATTTTCATATAAAATAACTATGTATAATGATGTAATTGTATAATGTAAAAATCATTTGTTCTAAAAGGCACATTTAGGTATGAGGGTTGAGAGAAACGCCCCACTTTAAGACTTTTACGCCCCACTTTAAGACTTGTATGCCCGCTTTAAGCCTTTTACGCCTTATTCTTGGTAAAAACTTTAAGGCATAATTTTTTTTAAAACAAAAATGTTTTAGTGAAACAATATCGCATTTTAAAAACTTTTTTACAAACCGGATCAATATTTATCCCAAAATAATCAAATAGTTTAATTTTCATATATTGAGAGTGCGCCAGCAATCAATGGTCGAACTTGTTTAATTAAATTCCAATTTTAGTCCCAAAAATCCTAACTCTTGCAACTAAATGTGATTGACAAATTAAATAAATTGAAGTATGCAAATAATCACAAAATGAGGAAAAATCCCCAAAGGTGCAGGACCTTTTTTATTTCACTATATCTTGAACAACTTACAAATATAGAGAAATACATCTTGACACACCAATACCCGCAGACGTCGATTCGCTGTCATCGGCAAAAGATCTCGAAAGAGCTTTAATCATCAGCAGTGAAAAATCAACCTTCTTCTCCACAAGAGTACTTCAGATGAGTAGAACAAGTAACCAAGGGTTTAAATGATTCTCATATGAATTTGGGACAATTTGATGAATCAAAAGGTGTTTAAAACTCTAAAAAACGAAGTCATAATTTGCAGCTCTTTTTACAGAAATGGAGTTGTAAAGACTTGGAAAGCGTGAGCACAGAAAACTGTTATTTATAAGAAAGTTAAGGCAGTGTTGTCGCTCGAACGAAACAGGGACGCGCGCAAATGACAGACGATGTCATTTGAACGACTTCGTGCGAGATGCATATGTAGTTTGAACAATAATGCAGTCTCATTCGAATGACACAAACGTCAAATCTGGTCCGCCTCAACACTAAAAAAAAATCTATCACGCTGGAAAACATTTCATGTACAGAAAAACAGTTTATAAAAAAATCCCAAATAAGTATGAAAACCTTACAAACTACAAATTAAATATTTTACCGTAATCATGAGTGGAGTAGAGGGAATGCTAAAATCGCACGTTGCATGTTGCTTGGTGAGGGCGCACTATGCACGTATGAAGATGATGGGTGAGTGAAGCTTCGGATTCGGATAAAGGTCGTCATGGATGATCGCGTTGACGTGCCGAATGTAGCAGTATAAAACATACATGTTGTGATCTATGACACTTTAAAAAAAATTTAGATACTAAAACGGACATTTATAAAATCATATCATTACAAATCTCCCCCTATGTCTATATCGGTACATGCATAAAAACTATCTGAATTATGCCACCCAAAATCAAAACGAATGACATACAATTTAATATCCATATTAAACCCAAAAACTAAAAACACTAAATGACATGTCTTTAAAAGGGCTTCAAATCTTCAACTTCTTTTATCTTTATTTATCATCATCAGGGTGTTCCAAAATAATCCTCAAACCTATGTACTAAAGTCCAAACATCCCCAGCTCCTGACGTTCGCTAGTTTTCATACGTGGGATGTCTCGCAAAGTGAAATCCAAACTAGGAATCCCCTCGATATGCTATTAACTAACATTTTCGATCAACGAGATTGTGGGACCTCGGTATGTGACTTGCACACATCCCTGCTTTTTGCTATAAAATTAACTCATTTGTTCTCATGTTACGAGAGACGATATTCAACACATCACTCATACTAAATTGACGTTAGAGTCTTGAATTTACCATCGGATAATCCCCATGCTCATAAATATTTTATTCTATCTTAAATCACTTTAGTAAACGTCCTTACCCACAGGGATTAGATATAACCAGATGACATACTCACAAAGTCTCTATACGATACAATTCATATATTTATACATGTGGTTTCGCCTTCTCTTGGGTGACACTTCGCACAATTACTTTTTATCTTGTACTAATGAACATAAAAATATCACTAGAATGGTCTATTGTCACTCAAACCATTGTTAGCCAGTTCGAAAATCAGGATAATAATACGTTTTACGCTCATATTTTTCAAAGTAGTACAAATAAATTGTAACCCATGTTATTCAAGATTTTCCTTTTATCTTAAATGACACTATAAATAATATAGTATCGTACCTCCAAACGAGGGTGGTAATTGCAATATCAATGGCATAACTGTATATCCGGCATTATAAACACGTATATATTGTACTGCCTGCTGCTGCTGTAGAGTTTGTGATAATGGGGTAAATAAACTTGATTTCCCATGTTTGGCATTCTGTGGTTTTGGGCAGGCATCCTGCGGTTGTTGCGGGGTCCTGCCCTTCTTAGGGCAATTTCGAAGGGGGTGGCCTCGTTCGTTGATTATAAAACACTTACTAATAAAGTTTCCTCCTTGTTGGCCCCGCTGAGCACACAACTGGCCCTGCTGAGCATACTGTTGGCTATGCTGACCTTCCTGATTTGACTTAAAACACCTTATTCTTCTAAGGAATCCTTGTTCCTGGCCACGCTGGCCCTGACGGCTTTGGTTCTGAATTTCATCTCATTCGTTCCCATGGTCCTGATGTCCCTAAGGAACTTGTCACTGTTGTAATGGTGCTCCCCTACTATTGTCACTCCCTTTTCTAACAGTTTGACTAACTAGCCTTGTCATTCTGCCCCCTCAAAGATGGACACGGTGGTATTGGAAGTTCAATATTACAATAGTAAGTGCTTGTGCAACTATTCTTGCCACTTCTGTGATTGTCACTATTTCCTGGGGTACTTGTTGATCTTGTCCCGCATTTTCTTCTTCGGCGGTGTTAGTTTGTCTCTCCCTCAAAAGCGACATCTGAAATTCAAATAAATTATATAAGTCCATCGACCATACATAACATTGTAGCAGAACTACGTAATCTATAACACGTAATAAAGGAGGCAACAATCCTAATAATAGGGCTCTATATCAAAGAACGCTACATTGAAAGCATAATAAGTCGTACAGATCCTAAGCACTCTGGAACATGATGCTCTGATACCACACATAACACCCCGTATAATTAAATACCGGGTAGCTACTCATTTATTAAATTAATACAGAATTTCAAGTTGGTTTAGTCTTAGCATCACTGTCGAAAAATATTTAATTAGTTACTAACCACCTAATATTTAAAAGTGAGATGCCAAATTTTATTAATTAAATTAATTTACTACCAAGTAATTAGGCCTGTTAATTGAGTCGAGCAGGTCTTAAGCCCACTCCTTCGGCCCACTAAATTTGGGCTTAGATTCTATTGAGTTTGAGTTGAGTCGAGTTTGAGCCGAGGTATTATGCCCAAATTCAATTTGAGCCGAGTGCGAGCAAAGGACTTTCAAGCTCGAACTAGGCTCGGCCCGAAAGAATACATATAAATATGTATTTATACAAAATTGTTTTATTTTCTATGATATGTAAAAAATATTTTAAATATGTATATTACTTGTTGTAGCAAAGTGCTCTTTTTTTTTCTTATGTTTTATTTTTGGAATAGTTTAGTTAAAATCTTGAAATATGTTTTTTTAATGCTGAAATGTATTTTTCTATTGCTAAAATTTGCTTTTTTTAATGCTCAAATATATTTTTTTTAGTGGTGAAATGTATTTTTTAGTGTTGAAATATGTTTTTTTAATGCCGAAAAGTATTTTTTAATGCTGAATTATATTTTTGTAGTGCTGAAATATGTTTTTATAATGATGAAAAGTGTTTTTTTTAGTGCTGAAATATGTTTTTTAATGCCAAAATATGTCTTTTTAGTGCTGAAATATGAATTTTTAATATTGAGATATGAATTTTATGGCTAAAATGTGTTTTTTTATTGCTGAAATACAAATTTTATTGTTGAAATGTGAATATTTATTATTAAAATAAATAAATATGTATTGGAATATATGAATATTTATTAATAAAATATATAAATACATGGTGGAATATTCAATTCGGGCCTGCTCAAATTGGGCCCGAAGCCCGTTATGCTTTGTGAGTTGAGCTTGAGTCAAGAACTCTCAGGCTCGTTCGAACCAAGCTTGAGCTTGAGCTGAGTAAATCTAAATCAGGTCGAGCCTGAACAACCCCAAGCTCGTCTCATAGATCCCGATTGATAGACTTACAAGTAATGAATAACCAACCATTCAACATTCATATAAACAATCTCATATGAATATTTAATGTAATGAAATAAACTGAGTCTGGAGTAAACACTCCAATAATGGTCCCAAAGCAAGATATAATCTCAATATAAAAGTATGAATAAATAAAACCAACATCTAAAATAAATGAAAGTCTGAAAGTGTTATCTCTGAATAAGAATGGACAACACGCCCTAACTAATATAAATGACTCTGGAGGAAGTAAAGATAGATGTAGAGGCATCTACTACCGATATTCTGTAACTTCCACAACAGCTACAGTACGTCAACGGAATGGAACTCTTATGCTTGGCGTCCCTATGGTTGGTCACCTAAAAGGTTTTTACAAAAATAAAATAGATTTGGAAGAAAACGGGTCAGCACCAGAGGTGAAAATATTTTAAAAGCAGCAAGTGTTTAATTGCATTAAACAGTAAATATTATATACATGTTAGTAACGTTCTCTCACATGAGTTTCTCACCCCTCAACTAAAGCGCACGCTTAACGAACACCCTTAACCCATCCTAGTTATGCGACTACCTAACTAGTCTGTATACATTCCTCCCCCAAGCTATCACCTATAGTGCCCCCACATATTTCCCATGATATGCCATGTTGAATGTTTTCCATCTTTTATTTCGAATTGGAGTTCTCACAATCTAAAGTTAAGTATTCCCATACTAGCATTATTTTAGGTTTCATCATTTTTCTCATCTACTGAGTTCACGCAGTAAAATACATCACAAGTATATATATGTATCACTATAATATACATATTAATACGACAAACCAAGGCTAAACTGCGGTGTAGGCATACTCTGCTATCAAATCCCGTTACATCACGTACGTAAGGATTACGAGTTCTGAATCACTCAGGAATCATATCAATGCACGTCACACACATTGGAGGCGAATATAGATCACATACCTATGGGTCACGCTCCCACAGTCAACTGACTTATCACCTCACAAATATGTCTTCATTGTTCTATGTTCTTGAGGTATCAAATCTAAATCCCCCCCCCCCCCGAAGGCACATAGAGATAAAATTATCCCCTTCCAACAAATAAACCTCCCGTGATAGCAAGTATGGTAGGTATGTCGTATACATAATCATCCATACACTAGGTAGTCACACATCCTATGTATTCATAAATTTGATATAGGTATTCACCCGACCCATATTGTAAGTCTCATACGTAGTATATTTATCCTGACTATCCTATGTAATATTATTTAGCGTGACAACTCTCATCATATAATTTCGAATACCCAAACCTATCTTAAAAGGTTATTAGGTCTCCCATTTATCTCTAAGGTTATCTCAGTAATCTAAAGTCCGCCTACAACTATTCTTAACCTCAAGTTATCATTCATCCAATTTCAATCCCATTTTATATAATTTCTAGTCTTACCTCACTCGACAAGAACCCGTAAGTATTCCATTTAATCCCATAAGGTATAACATTTTTCGAGCATTAACTACGACCCTATTGACCAAAACTATGTCCCGCAATATTCCATAATCACGTTAAGTGTTTTTATAAGCTTGGGATTTTGTTGAACCTTAAAGAAAAACAATTAACAAAATTCAGGAGGATTCGATCGATCAAAGGAAATGGTCGATCGATCGATCCAGTCGATCGATCGATATTATTGGGTTGATCGATCGATCCATCAGATATTGCCTACGATTTATGCACATTTTTGCCTATGGGTTTCATCACTTTTAACCCTCAAATCCCCTAGTATAATGTCCCAAACTCCCAAATATTTATACCAAACGTTATACCAATATAAACACATAAATTCTAATGTCTTAGATCAAATCATTATGGGTTATCATTCTCTTGGATCGAATCTTATATTTCATAAAAATCATATTTCTTCTATTTTTTTAAAGAACATCATATAACTCAACATTAATTTATAATTCTCTATACATGGATCTTGATTTCTCGACTTATTTATTTTCAGAAGTTAATCTACATGCAAAACCTACCAAGATTAAGATTTAAATCTCCAAATCCATCAATTCATCATTTTTCAAGGTTTTCCTCTAATTCTAAACTATCATGGATAATATATACACTGAATTATTGCAAGTTAAATCACTTGTCTGGAAATGGAAGTTCTGATCCATTGGAAAAGATATAGGGGCGATACTCTATTCTCAATATATCCGATGGTGGTGACGGTGGTGTGAAAAGCCTAAGAATGGTGGTTCTCCTTTGGGAACTTCATCCACTTCTTCTCTAATAGCCGTCTTTGAGTTTTGGTGATAAAAACCCTAAGGTCTCTAATCTAGCATCTGATATGTACCTGGTCGAACAACTGACGTGATATGATATGGCCCATTCCAATTAGGCTCCAACTTATTATGCTTCTGAATTAGCTTTTTGAGCACATAATCACCTTCTTTCAGAGCGTATTTACTTACCCTCTTGTTGTAGAACATGGCAGATCGCTGCTGGTATGCTGCATTTCTTATTGCTGCATCTTCGCACACCTTTTTTAACATATCCAAATCCAATCAACTCGTCAAATCATTCACTGGAGAATTAAAATTGAGAACCCTATGAGTAGGTAGTCCCAATTCAACAGGCATCACTGCTTCACTTCCAAAAGCCAATATGTATGGTGTTTCTCCAGTTGCTGTTTGGGGATTTATTCAGTAAGCCCACAACATCGACTGTAGGTCATTGATCGAGTTTCCTTTTGCATCATCTAATCGCTTCTTCAATCCGTTCAACAGAGTTATGTTCGTCACCTTTGTTTTAACATTACTCTGAGGATGATCTGGAGCAGAATTAAATTTTTAGATATTGGATTGAAAACTTGTCAAACTGGGTACCATGATCAGTGATAAAGGCATGTGGCAGACCATATCTGCAAATGATATTCTTCCAGATGAATTGATATACCCTTTCATAAGCCATGTCAATGAGAGGTTCAGTTTCTACCCATTTTATGAATTAGTCAACAACTACCGCCAAATATTAGAATCTTCCATTGGTAGTTGGCAGAGGCTCGACCAAGTCTATTCCTTACATAGCAAATGGTCAAGGGGAAGTAATTGGTGTCAGTAACGGGTGTGGAGTTCGTCGTATGATGGAGATATTCTGGCACTTGTCACATTTCTTAGCGTAAGATGTACAATCGGCACTCATCATTGGCTAGTAATACCCCTGTGTACTCATCCTTTGAAGTAGAGTTCTCCCTGTTACACGGGAGCCACAAGACCCCTCACTAACTTCTTTAATTAAATCTTTCACTTCAGATGGATGGACACATCTCTACAATCCTGCTATCAGCCCTCTCATGTAAAGAACTCCGTTGTTTAAAACATACCTACCAACCTTGTACTTCAACCTCTTGGTTGCAAGTAGATCATCTGGTGAAATCCCTTCTTCTATATAAGCTCTAATTGGATCCATCCATGATGGTCCCATATCCAATGCTACAAAATTAACCATTAAGTCGTCATCTATACGTCTACTTACAAGTAATTCAATGGGGATTGTTCAGCGTAGCTTGGTGCGCGTTACAGAAGTTAACCGAGCAAGTGAAAACGTAGAGCATACTCAACATCAATCCTATCCGGACTGGTGAGGATAATCCCAGCTCCACAACGTGTTACGCATGAAGAACCATCAATATATAAATTCTATATGGGGATATCATTATCGTACCCTTGGGTTGATAAGATCCCATGATGGAATATCTGATCTTTCATCTCCTCATACTTTTTTTTTCATTTCCTACACCTTACCAGAAGATTCTGGTTGGTCGGTCACCATCTCATCTATTAGTTATGAGAGTTGGTCAGGGATAATTTCAATTGCTCCCCTGGTTTCCTTAAGTTGTTCTGCATTACCTCCTTGTTGATCGGGAGCATCAGGGTAGGTAAACTCAACTATGTAATCTGCCACTGCTTGGACTTTGACAGAAGACCTTGGCTCATAAACAATGTCATACTTTTCTAACTCCACTGCCAAGTAAATTAATCTTTCAGACTTTTATGGCTTATGTAAAGCCTGTTTGAGTGGCATATCAGTATACACCACTATAGTGTGGGCTTGAAAATAAGGTTTCATTCTTCTTTTTTTGATGTACTTTCTTTTTTTAGTTGATTAATTGCTATTATATATTTTTTGTACTTAAGTGAGGAGGTTAAATCTAGTAAGGGCATATTAGTAAATATGTCATTTCTTGTAGCCTAAGTCTAGGACCTTACACCTAATCCTATATATACCCCTCTTGTAGCCTCATCTAGGGGAACTCACACATTTAGAGAGAGATTGAGAAACTTTCGTAACTTTTATTTTAAGTTGTTGTCGTTGTGTAAGTTAATTTTACACTCACGCATCTCTTATTTTACATCAATATTTTTCCTTTTTTTCCCCTTATATAACTACACATATGACTAGGCAAGTTATCTTCATCATCATCCTTGCCTTAATCCCATCACTTGGAACCGGAGATAAGGATTCCCGTTTTCTATTTTAATTTATTATAAGAAATTTTATCATTGTGCTTTTATTTGAATCATCATTATTAAATTTACATTCCATATACTTAATTTTATTTCTACCGATATTTAACCCCTTAGATTCTAAGAGCATTTCTCCAAGTTTCAACTTTCATCGCTAAAACCTCCTAAAAAGTGTTTGCTGAAGTATATCATACACAAACAACATACACAATTGGATGGCCTCTTGTGTGTCTTAAGTAACTTTTAGCTTTGGTTCATTCATTCACGACCACAACTGCATTGGGGGGGGGGGGGGGGGGGAATCCATGTTCCACATGAACATCAAAATATGTTCACAACTTTAGAAATTTCCTACAAAAGCATTGTCCTCCAAAAAATCCACAAAGTATAATGTATTAAGGATATTATAATTCCCCGAGGTGTTACTTTTGATACCAGCTAGCAATTTGTTGATCCTTATAAGAAGAGAAAGGCTCGTTGACATGCTTCCTTGGAGTAATATCCATCACCAGCTTTTCATAAGCATTCATCTAAAATACCATGTGGTTGTATTATTGAATTTGCTCCATTTTTGGTGGAACGACAAAATAACACAATGAAAACCAAAACTAAAACCATGAATAATGACTCGATTTCTCCATATACCAGCTCCGATGATCTTATCACATCCAATATCGAATGCACTCTGAGATCTCCTAACCACCCTTTGTTCAGTTTAGGAGTCATCAGACCCATCAACCTATTCCCACATAATCGCTCTCCTCTTTGGATCCCATTTCATCTTCGCCAGCCCCAAGCTTAGAGAGAAAAGAGGGGAATTGAAGGCTCGTCTAAGGAAGCTAGAGGAGGTTACAGAGAGGAATGCTGGCTGGTGGGGGATATTACATCCACGAAGCCTGTCGACGAGCCTTTCTCTTCTTATAGGGGTCGGGAAACGGCTAGTTGGTACCAGAAGTAATATATTGGGGCATAATAATATCCTTAAAATAATGTCGAACCAAAAAATGACGAAGCAAAAATGTCTATGAAAAAATCATCAATCTTAGTTGACAAAGTCCTACTCTGAAAAGTATGCTTAACCCAATCTTTACAAGTCGGTATACGTTCGAGTTGCCTCACGAAGCCTAAGATGTAAGAGTTTCTAATAGTGGAAGTATATACCTTGGGTGCAAAGACGAGACTCAAATGGATTACTGAGATGCTCTAAACAACACTAGTAGTTCTTGTAAAAACCAATCCAATAATTAAAGAGTTGATTCTCTTAATATATATCCTTACCCTCCAACCCCTCTACTGACTCCCCAACCCAACACCAAAGGATCAGTCTTTAGGAGTTAGAACGTGAAGAGCCCAAAATATCCTAACTAAATGAAGATGCCTTGGGCGAATGATTTGCATTTATAGTTCCATGAGAAAGACATTCCAACTAAGAGCATGACATTCCATCTCCCTAACTTTGTGCATATATCTCCTAGTTCGATACAAGGGGCAAACTTATAAGAGTCCTATAATATAATCATGAGACTGTTAACTTACTGCTCAAGATCTCGTATCGTGACTCTTACTCCTTATAGATCAAGCAAGATAGTTCAAAATTGTGCAAATTGGGAAACCGAGTCAATTGTTGCTTCAGAAGGATCTCGATTGAATATTAGGAAACCATAAATTGATTGAACACTTGATTAGTTAGATCATAAAATTAGCAGTGGAAATGGTATGATTAAAATCCTTGAAGAAAACAAGGCAACGAACCATGTCTTATTTTCATATAGATCGTCACTTTCGTTGTCTTCTCCGGAGATGCTGCACAGGAGTTTAGTGATGCAATTTCAGGGATTATGGAGGCACTTAAACATAAGTGTCGTCGCTTTTTCGAAATCAATGAAACCAATTTTAATTGAAACATTTTCACCTCATTCGATCTATGCTACATCTATTATACTATATACTTATTATACTCCCTCAACTTAAAATACCCATTTTACAACGCACACCACTAATTATTTAAATTTCTCTTATCTACACTATAATATTCAAATATATATATTTAACAATTCTCAATTTTACTTTGTAATATTTATACCGCATGCCACGCGTTAACAGTATTGTTCAACGTACATTCGACTAACCCTTACTCATTTCCTCAACACGTCTATAAAACAAGTAGAAAATCAATAAATGTTACATCTTATACAAATTCTAGACGTCCATATACATTCCACATAAAATGTGTCTTTTAGTTAGACTCGTGTGTCATTTTCTTAGCCTCACTTGTAATATAAATAGGCCAACCCCCTTTGAGTTTGAGTTTGATACACGATGAAATCGAAACTTTTTCCCCTCTAAACTGTTATTTTTTTCCTAATCATGGGTGATCAGACCATTATTAAATTAAACAGGAATCATCAATGGTTTCGTTCTTAGCATCAGTGTCGAAAACAAATATATCACTAATACCCTAATAGCCCGGTGTTAAAATCTTAATCTTTTTATTAATATGCAAATAGTTTTAAATTACTAAAGCACATCCACCACGACAAATGAACAATATAATAAATAATAAATCAACTGAATGAATAAAGGTGATTGGAATAAACAAACATTCCAGGCTGAAGTCCCAAATACGATTGTCCATAAATAAAACCGATCCAACAGCTGGAATAAAAGAAGTACAATATCTCTAAAATACTGCTAACTTAAGATGGGCGATATGCCCTACTAAGATAAAGTAATGATCAAAAGGAGCTGATAGAAGTGGAAGTGTCTATTACCGAGGTCCTACAACTTTCACGGTAGCTGCAACACATCAATTGGAAATGAACTCCTAAGTTGGGAGTCCCTGTGGCTGGGCACCTAAAAGGTTTTTCAAAAATGGATTTGCAACGGGTCAGAGCCCAAGTAAAAACAGTTTTAAAATATTTGGCAAGTATTTAAAATGTATTAAAGAGAAGATATTTTATACGTGTTAAATTTGCGCGCCCTCACTTGAGATTCTCACCTCTCAACTAATGTGCACCCCTAATGTATACTTCTGAACCAACTTAGTTACAGTACCCCGCCTAACTAGTCCCAATAAGTCTCTACTTGCACTCTATCTCATTGAGCCCACCCGTATTTCCCAGAAAACACGTTATTAAATATCCAACCCTTTAGCCAATTTAAAGATTTCTGACTATGTATTTATTATCACATACTTAGGTTAGTTTATCTATCACCATTTATGCCATCTACTAATACACACACAGTAGAATCAATCACACGCATATATATATATATATATATATATATCACTCTCACTATATATACATATATGGCATTCCTAGGCTGAGACCTCGATATGTGCATAATCTCCTATCAAGTCCTGATACATCACGTACTAAATAAAGGACTTTCGATTCCGAATTACTCTTAAACCATAAAGATACAATTCACATAAATTGGAGGTGAACATAGTTCCAAGACTTTGGGCTATGCACATACCTAACGCACCAAAATGACCGGTCACACTAACATACTCACAAGTAGCGCTCAATCCCTAAGTTTTATATTTTGTGGTATAAATCTAAAATCCCCCATCAGGATCTCTAGATGCTTTCGCCGACGCTATCGGGGTCTTAGGTACTCGCTTTTGAACGATCTTCTGTCACCTTCTGAGTTCTGGCCATATACTTTGTCTTTCGGGCAGGGTTGTTGTTGCTACCGGTAGTCCTTGTTGGATAGTCTTTGCTTATCTCGATTGAGAGTCCTGTGTCTTATTTAGATTACTGGCAGCCTTAGCCAGAGCTCAAGGTGGATTTTGGGAGCCAAGCCAGTTTGTATTTCTAGTTATTAGCTAAGACTATAGCCAGCTTAGCCAGCCCGTTCCTCGATTGCATGCAAGCAAGTTTACTTTATCCCCGGGGAACGATCCAGTAGAGGACACTTTAGGCGGAAACTACTCTATTATCTTGCATTCCTCATTCGCATTAGAGACAAACAAGATTTCTTATTCGAAAAAGAGCTCAACGAAGTGAAGTGCGACATCTACATGAATTCAATCAATGGGTGGTGGGGAATGAAAGAAGTGAATTCATTTCCAAGGGAACGAATATCGCATATCGCAACTGACCACTAAGTCAAGGAAGGGATACTTAGATTCTGAGATTCTGCTTTTCACTCAAGAGTTGTTGCCCCTTTTCTAGTTATGTACAGTAGTACGATAAGGAAGAGAAAGCGGTTAGGAATAAAAAATAGCCAAGCAAGCAAGTTATACCCCTATCTATCACGGCGCTCCGCCATCGTCCCACAATGTGAAACCTCTTGTGATAGCAAGTAGCATATGCATGTTCATTACCCACAATAAGTCACACATTAGGTATTCACACAACCTATGTATATAAACTCAGTATAAGTAAGCACATAACCTACAATATATCCCATACGTAGTTTATATAACTCTCAAATATCCTACGTATCATTGATTTATCTTAACACCCCTCACCGTAAAATCCCAACTGTTTCCCACTACTCGAAAGGTTACCAATTGCCCCTTAAGTCAATTCAGTAGATATCTCATTCCTACCTTATTGGTCTAAGTCATTGGTTCCCTAGGAATCCCTATGACACGATGGTCTTCCTTGAATTTAAATTTCATTACCCACTTAGGCCTAATTACCCTTAGCCCTAAATTCACCTCATGTAACAAAGTATCAATCCAAACATCGACCTATTGGTATTCAACATAACCCCCATTATATTTTAAAATTACCTTAAGAGTTAATCCGGTCATTCCCTACGAGTTCTAAGCAAAAAGGGGGGAAATTTCAAAATCTCGAAAACCAAATCGATTCGGTCAAGGAGCTGAATCGATTATCTATAACATGTATCGTCTTCTTCCCTTAACTGTCACGAGATTTCACCATTTTCAAACCTCTAAACCTCAATTACACAATCCCAAACTCCTAACTAAGTGTACCAAACATCATAGTAACATGTATAGACGACTTTTAGCGTAATGGAATCAATATATCATCAAATAACACCTTTAAGTTGAATTAATTCAACATTAACTCTTAAAAACTCGAGATTATCACTTTTATTCAAGAACATCCATAAGAAACCAGATTTCTTCACATGTTCATACCACCAATTTGTCACAACATTCTGCATGTATAAGGGATTTAAATTCAACCTAACATGATTCCAACCCAAGGACACGATTTAAATCTTTTAAATTAACACTAATATTTATATATTTATGATTTTCATCATCCTACACTAACGTGGATGTTACATATATTCAGAATTTAGCAAGATGAATTCTCGCCTCAATCAATAGCTCTGAATTTTTTCAAAAGAATGGTGGGATTGCCTTCCTCTCATCTAGATCTACACAACGGTCACTACACTAAAACTGTCAAATTATCACAGTCATTGATGGTGACAAGTCCGACTTGTCAAGGTCAATGACCGTGATAAATCTGGGGTGATAACTTTTATTGTCACAGACTTGTCACGATCATGGAATGTGATAAGTTCATTAGACTTGTCACGGTCTTTGACTTTGACAAGGTTTGCCATAGTTAAAGACCATGACAAACCAGTGACAAACTTTAAAAAATTGTCATGGTCATTGACCGTGACAAATCTGAACAGAATTAAAAAAAAAAAAACATTGGGCAGTTTGGCCACTACCACTGTCCAATAGTATATTTGTACCTGTTACAGCAAAAATGTACCCGTTCAAATATCATATATCCAAATAAAATATAAATAGTGCACCAAATCATTCCATATATAATTCAATATCCAAATGAAATAATGATACAATCCATATCCAAACGAAAATGTAACAACTCAAAAGAATTCAAATATTATCGTCCAAATAAAAATAATGTCACGGCATAGTGTCTGAGGTAAGTTCGAGGAGGAAAGAAGGACACTCGATATACGCATTCAGAGACAGCTCAATATGCATCAATCTGCATTGTTCGAGCAACCACAATATGAAGTTCTCCTTGGCAGTTATCATATACGTGACGAGCACCTTGGCCTCGATGTTTTAAAGGATACAGTTATGAACTGGCATACCCATGACTGTATTCGGGTCCCTCAACTCCCGCCCTATCTGCTTGCCATCAAATATGTTGAGTAAAAACATGCTCGACTACTTGATTGTTGACATTGGTCACTCGATGGGAGCCAAGTAGGGGACTAGATCATCAAACATTGAGTCCATGCATATCGACAATGATTGAGCGATATCCTCCTCCTCATTCTTCTCCTTCCCATTTCCCTTTTTGCCCAACACACGCTTCATGTATGTGTACATATCTAAAACCATCACCTCCAACCTTGATAGCTTTGTGTCATGCGTGTCCACCTGACGAGCCAACTTGGTTTTTTTCGTC
Source organism: Sambucus nigra (assembly GCA_949130495.1). Lineage (NCBI taxonomy): Eukaryota > Viridiplantae > Streptophyta > Magnoliopsida > Dipsacales > Adoxaceae > Sambucus > Sambucus nigra. Next base: position 648,408,658 of record OX422216.1, read on the forward strand.
TCCATTCCAATGATCCTAGATTTTCCCACCCGCGAGCTCACCCCCAATTCCTCCCCTTGTGATCAGCACCAAGCACTTAGCTGAGTGCGTCCATGGACAAAGATGCCTTGTCGGCATCAGAATCCGACTCATGCACTTCCTTAAGCTTTGCCAGAAATAATAAAAAACACACGATTGGTTAAATAAGTAAAAAAAAATTATAATGTAATTCACAAAAATTAAACTATCGGATTACTTACAATCGTGGTCGCGAAACTTGGGGACGCCTCCTTATCCTTGCATTATTCGTTCGAACTACCACATAGTCATCGTGCCTATATGGCCTAGCCCTAGGGCCACTCCCCGTCCCCTTAAATAAAATAATGCAAAATTAGTAAGTAATGCAGAGTAAAATAATGCAAAATAACATATTTTATTAATTATAGAAAAATAAAAACTTACCATCCTGTGCTCCATCTCGACGTAAGACGTCTGACCGGAGTAGTGCACGTCCATCTTTTTACCTGATTTTCCCTCCCCGATTGGCGAGATGCCAATTGTCGCTCCTCGACCTTATTATTAATGAACTTTTGTCATTGTGCCAATGCAGTCAGCTCATTCGACAGGACGGACTGAGGCCTTCTGAGAATGAAGGCAACGGTCTTCCCCAAGTACCGGGCGAGCAAATTCTTCTTCCATGTCTTCTGTTGGTCCTTCAACTGCTCCAACACATAATCACGGAGTTCTGGGGGCATGCTGAATTGTTCATGTCAAACAAATACAAAACAAAAATAAAGTAAGTGTTAGTTGTGAATAAATATATATATCAACTGAAATTGAAATATAAACATAAATATAAATATAAATGCACTACCTGTAGTGCCGCCCAAATAGCTAACTTGAGCTCATTTAGCACCTCCTTCCAACTGGTGTACCCCGGACCGATAATCGTCTTCACAAGCTTAGGGATCTAGCCAATATGCACATCTTGTTCTCAACGGCCATTCCTAATTTTCCCCATTTGGGGAGTCTAGGGTCCGAGGAGCCCTCGTCACCTCCGCTACCATCGAACCCTGAAGAACACATCATTATTATCATCGCTATCATCCTTGCCTTAATCCCCGAAGGAGACATTTTTCTGTAAAAATTGTTATTATTAGTACAAATCCAAATGAATTAGAAGAATACAAACAGACATGCACACACACACACATGAAGAAGACATACAAATATTTTTTGTGGTCATGCCACTCTCGAATGGGTCGTGAGGTAATTTTAGAAAAAAGTTGAAAACTCCCCCCCCCCCCCGCCCACACACACATATACAAAGGAGAGAGAGAAAGAGAGAAAATGACAAAGTACAAACGAATTAAAAACATTAAACTGATGTCCGGTAATAATAAAACACTAGAATAAGACACCCACTAGGCATGGACTTTGAATTAATGTTTAAGAATTAAATCTCAGTAGTACATGCACTAAACTGATCAAGTACAAATGAATTAAAAGCATTAAACTATTGTTCGATAATTGGAATTCTTATTACAAATCTAAAAATTATTTCACAATTTGGTTATCATCCAAAATGGATTGATATTCGGGGGGAGCAGCCAAGTCATCCACACTACTGTTTAGATGCTTTGGCGCGTGTACGACTATTGACTATGACTCGTTGTTGATATACTCCGAGTAAAACACTTGTTTGACATTTTGAAATGTAAAAACAAATGGCTCATCTCTCACATGTTCGTTGCTCTTCAACTTGGACAAGTCAACCTTAATCAAATTGGTGTCAGGATCAACTTTACAAACATTTTTATCCTCAACTCTTACCCAATCATAGTAAAATACAACCTCTTTGAAGATTACATAGTCCAATTCAAATAGTTTTTGAATTACACCGTAGTAAGTCATTTCAACTTCAATGGTGTTTTTATCTTTTGCGCTCACTCGAAAGAAAGTAAGAGCCTTTTATGAAATTCCCGATATCTGGACATTTGTACTTTCCTCATACACCCTTGCGCCGAATATGTAACCGTTCAACTGATACTTTTTGTACTTATGTGCCATGAACAAAGATCCAGTGGCTAGACGAGTAAGCCTTGATGTCGCATCATCCGTCCTTAAGAGCTGAGAATATAGACAAATTAATTAGGTTCATTATAAAGTTTTATTGTAATGTAATGTTGTATAACAGTCATTTTCAGTATAATTAACTGGTGCGACAACCACAACCTAAATTCGTTGTCTGATTGTGCCATTATTTTTCGTCTTTTATTGCTTTCACAGGCTTCATATCTTCTGCATAAAATTAATGTGACGAACGTAGTACAAAATTAATCGTGTCTAAAATAATCTAAAATAATGTAAAACTTAAAATAATTCAAACTTATTTTTTCCATTCTTCGACATCTTCATGTGTGTCAAAGAGATAACGAGCTACTTTTTTATGTTGTAAACTCGTCAATTTCACTCGTTTTCCCATCACATGACCACCCTCATCGACGAACTCATTAAAGTCATCAATGCTGGTCGAGTCAGACATATATTCCCGAGTATAGATTGATGACTCCACGATGATGTATTCCTCTGTAATTGATCCTGTAATATATCATGTATTCTTAACGTAATATTTGAAAGCTTTCACCAGTCTTTCAAACGGATACATCCACTGATAGCTAACTGGACCGCAAAGAAGTGCCTCTTCACATAGGTGTACCAACAAGTGAACACTTATGTCAAAGAATAATGGGGAAAGTACTTCTCCAACACACAAATCACATCGGTCATCACCAATTTTGCGACCACTATGTGTTCTCGATTGACTACCTTCTCATACAAAAGTGAGAAGTAGAGACTAATTTGCATAATAGACCTCCGCAAATCCTTGTGCTTGGAGAAATAGTGCTTAAATAATAGATGAACCAATTGCATGATCACATGCCAATCATGGGACTTACACTTATGTAAATCGTGGGTAGTATAATTCACAATCCTTTGTAAGATGGACGGAAAAATAGATGGAACATTCAAATTATATATTGTGTTTAAAAGCACCTTCCTTTACCCACTCGTCAAAGTAAACGCACCAGGGGGAATTATTGTATTTCCCCTCCTATTTTCTTTCAACCATAGTTGTGGCTTAAGTTTAAACGATTTAAGGTTTTTTCGTGCATTTTATCCATCATTCGAATGACTCCCCTCAAGGCATGTGCCCACAATATGTTCAACGATGTTCTTCTCTGCATGCTTAACATCCAATACATGGTGCATCGAGTTATTCTTTTAATAAGGCAATTCAAACAAAATTGACCTCTTAGACCATGCCTTTCTTTTCTCAGTTTCATTACCAATTGGGATCTTCTTATGCTTGACATTCTTAAGTTTAGGATTCTTACCTGGCATATTATGGCTACAATCAGAAGATTTACTTTCAATTTCTGAACCAGAAAGTTTTCTCGACGGTAGCCTATGTTCAACCCCATCAGATAAAAAATTGGAACCTTTCTCAAATCTGATACTATGAGCGGGGGGTAAGAACCTCTTATGTAAATGGTATACATTTTATGAGCTAACGGGGAGACGAAGAGATTCAGTCTCCTATCCATAAATAGGGCACCTCAAATAACCATGTACTACACAACCGGCTAATTTCCCATAAGCTGGAAAATTATTAATTGCCCACATCAACAGAGCTTTCAGCGTAAACTCTTATTTTCTTAAAAAGTCAAATGCTCGCACACCCTCTTCCCACAACTCATTTGATTCTTCTACCAAAGGAGCTAGGTAGACATCGATGTCATCAGTTGGTGCCTTTAGCCCGTGTATTAACAAAAAAAATCAAAAATTTAGGTCTCGTACACTGTGAATGAGGGAGGTTGAGTGGGGTTGGGATCACTGGCCATACACTCTGATTGGTTCTTAGATTTCCAAATTGATTGAAACCATATGTTGATATAGACAAATGAATGTTAGGCTATTCTCGAGCAAAATTCGGGTACTCATAACTCATCCTCTTCCAAGATGTATAATCAATAGGATGACGCATGAGATTATCCCCTACTTCTACCCTAGCATGCCAAGTCATTGCCTCTCTATCCATGGGACCGTGAAAAAATGCTTTAATCTAGGCCCAACTGTAAAATATTTCAACATCTTTTTAGGCACTTTTGAGCTTGTGCCTTCCTTGCCAATAGATTGGACACAGCTAGGTTCATCGCAAATCGGACACCGACCTTTCTGTATAATATGCAATCATACACACAAGCATGAATTGATTTATAATTTATTCCCAAACCTTTCAAACTATTCTTCATAACATGATAACTATTTGGAAGAATATTCTCCTTGATAGCAAGCCCTTCACCCAATTCAGAATTCATGTCACGCTATTGCCAGACAAACCGTACTGGGTATTCAAACTATGCAAACCAACCATGGCATGTAAAGTTATTTGATCATTCTCGCAGCCAGAGTATAACGGTTGGGTCGCCTTAAATTTTTAACTTTGGTAGTCATTGTCAAGATTTATCCTGATATATTCATGAGAACCTGAACATTGTACATCGTCAGTGACCTCATTCTCTTCAACTTCATGAACTCCATACGTGTTATCAAATAAATCCCGTAACATATTATGATCTATGTCGTCCCCTCCTACATCTATCTTACTTGTTGAAGGTTATTGTGAAGGTTGCTTGAGGATAAAAGTAACTTTCAATTCCCTGTGCAAACTCCAAAATCGATAATTATCTTTCATATCCCATCTTAACAAATGTAGTTTAGTTGTTTTCCACTCAAACACCTTACCATTCTCACACCCATCACACGAATATAGAAACTCTTCATCATTATGACATCTCTTTTCGTATTTCACAAATTCATTAGCACCTCTGTGAAACACGTCGCCCACTCTATTTATCTCACTGTAACTCCCTCATACCACCCATACAGTACGTTATTGTAACACTAATAATTAACATTCCTCGCATGTTATTAATAAACCGTCATTAACATTTCACGTATGTTATCATTTAACCATTTCATAAGTTCTCCTACTTAATTCATGTTTTAGATATACGTTATCTAACTTTACTACCATCACACATTAATTAAATTATTTTGTACTTAAATCACTTTTAGATATACAATATCCATTCTTCCTACATCACACACAATATATATATATTCACACAACATCCCTCGGACTGGACCCACCACCGCGATGCACACTTTCGTACTCTGCTATCAAGTCCATGTACCTCTCATACCAAATTAAGGAAGAATGGTTTAACGTATCTCTTAGAACCTAAAATCAAATCCGCGTACGTTGGAGGCGAACATAGTTCTAAGCCTTTGGGCTACGCACATACCTAATGTACCTAAATGACCTGCCCGTCCCACTAATACACACACATAGTGAGTCGCCCTTAAGTTTTGGTCGATATAATCGATCCACCCGTAATCACTGCGGCTCATTCACATCCTCTCTAGTTCATTATATTAATATTTAAGCCCAATTAATCTTACCCGTAATTACCTCATTCATGACTAAGTCCCAATTCTACTAAGGCCTAATGTAACTCATAATATCCCTCGTTATGTTTAAAACATGTCCCAAAAGTGCCCCCCATAATTACTCACAAGTTCTAGGCTCAAATAGGGGAAATTACCAAAATTTGGGGAAACTGAACCAATTTGCCGAAGGGCATCCGAATCGATTCAAAATCTGTCAGGTATTCTTCTTCATTCACCATTTTTATTTATTCATAACTTTATGCAATCGTCCCAAACTCCATTATAATTTGTCCTAACATTATATAAGAGTATATACATCAATTTTAATGAATCTTTATCATCAAAACCCCATCAAATCCAAAAATTCTCACGACTTAATTGAGTTTTTTCTACCCAAAACCTGAGTTAATGTTCTTGCAAAATCAACATTTTCCGAGATCTCTACCATAAGATTTACGCATAAAATTTGATTTTGTGTCCTCTGCATATGTTGATCCATTATACATGCATTCTTGTCCCAATTCATTTGTTAAATTCACTTCAAACCTCATGAACACAATTAAAATCATGATATTATAATTCCTACACTACATGGGTATTATAACTAATTAAAAACATGTAAGATAAGCACTTACCTTTGATCCAGCAGGTCTAATTTCATTTATAGGATGATGGAGTGTTTGTCTTCCCTTCCAATCCACAATAGGATGTTGAAAGCTCCAAAAATCCTCCCTTTAGCTCTAAGATTGCTCTTCATTTCTTCTCTTATGACCTCTTTTAGTTTTCTAATATTATAACCCTAGCATCTTCTAAATAGGTGCTGATATAACCTTTAAAAATTCGTAGCTCTCACAACCCCAGGCTACCAAATGACCGCTACGCCCTTAAATGGTGTCGGGTTGGTCTAAAATCGCCTAAGGACCCAAACTATACCCCCGGATGTACTATTTCGAATATTTTGACTCATTCAGAATCAACCATGACCTCTAAATCATCATTCTAGTCACTCTATACCAATTTCTTATCTCAACCTCAAACAAGTCTACACGCGATTCTCGACTGAGATATAATGTAATTGCATCAATATCACTCTTTACCATGTATAATAATTACCGTAAATTATTTATTATTCACTTAGTAACTTTATTCCATAATGTTAATCATTATCTCACCTGATTAATATTTAATTATTTAATTCAACTAAATTACGTCACACGTGTAATTCAAAATAACCCCGATTTAATTACTGAATTAATTAAATTATAAATATGCATATATACGGGGTGTTACATACTCCCCCTTACAAAGGAATTCCATCCTAAAAATTAGGATAAGATCAGTACTAACAGTCTCAGGTACTTTCTCGCATGGTACCCATATCATTTTGAAGTTAGGGCATTACTTTGTTCCCGATATCCCTTCACTAATGGAACTTTTTAGTTCAGTGGTTTATACCCAACCATTCGAACTAGTGATCAGTCTCCCCTCATCATTTTACTCTGAAACACTTCTTCATTTCCCTTACTGATACACCTTGGCTCATGCAAAACCAGCTATCCTTCTCCTAAGAATATTCCAACACAATTGGGCCAATATTCTAACGGTTATATCACTTACTATATTTGGAAATCCCCACCTAGCTAGGTGCCAACTTACCTATTCTTAAATCATATAACTTCCTTTCAGAAGGCATCAACAATTATACCCGACTATTCATGTTAAACTTCAAAAAATTTAATTTGTTATGACGTAACTCTCGTAATATTACTCCTCTGCGCGGAGTAACTCCTGATTTCCCTAAAAAACCTGCAATGTACAATCTTTGTACTTTCTACCTCTATAATCATCCATTTTCGTCTACTCCTCGGTCCCTAATGACACACCTTGCTCATAATGCAACATCGTTTCCCTTCGTCTCATTTTATTTATGCCTCTAATTTACCAATACATCTACGTTTATTTAATAAGTTTCCACGTCTGCTCATCGTGAATTATGCTAAAAATCTCAACTAACCAGGGCGCCCATACACCCTATGTCTCGTTCATTTCTATAAAATCAAATGATCGTAATATACTTGTTTCAATTTAAGCCTTATATACTTAGCCTGATTATACGGTAAGATTATACTCAACTACCCTATTAATTACAACTTAATCATTTTTTAGGTTGATCTATCGATCTACTCATGGTGTAAACGTTCAACAATGTTTTGTCACATCAACACTATATGACTTTACCGACCTTAAATCAAAAATTAATTATTAACTCACAGTTATATCTACAAATACGTAAAATAACTAAGGTAAAACTCATCATTCAAGACCAAACATTTCCCAATTCCTGACGTTCACTAAGTTTCATGCATAGGAAGTCTCGCAAAGCGAAATTCAAACAAGGAACCCCCCGATACACTATTGTCTAACATTATCGTTCGTTGAGATCCTTTAGAAGCTCGGCCCGTAACATGTACTCCCAAATTCCCATCCATTGACATAAAAGTATACTTGTCCACTCCCATGCCACTAAAGATGCAACACGACACTCTCCTTATCAATAGTTTCTCAACGTTAAATCAATAATGAGCTAAATCTCTCTGCTCGACAGTAAACCAATATACCCTGAATCACATCACTAAACGTCCTACTCATTGGGATCAAATATAACAAGACAACACACTCACCGAAATCTACTATATATATATATATATATATATGTGTGTGTGTGTGTGTGTGTGCAGGCTCAATCCTCTTTCAGGTGATGCCTTGCAAAATAATATATCTCACCCTGGGACAACGTGCACGATAGTCTTGTCACAAAATCTACTACTGCTCAAACCTTCGGTATCCAGTCACTACACAAGATAATAATAATATGTTATTCTTTAATAAACACTCAAAAGGTGCAAAAACGGGTACATAATATAAAAATCCTCCTAGTGTAGAAACCCGATCCTCCTCGCAGACGACAAAAAAAAATCCAGCTACCTAATAGTAAATGCATTCACAATAAGGTTGAGACCGCCAACGCCATTAAACCTTACTCACACTCGAATTTTAGTGTTAAACATTATATTGTGAAGCACACATGTCACTCGAAACCTACCTCATGCTCTAAGGATAAAAAAAATGATATCTCTGTTTTCCATCTACCTTGTCTGGTCAATGGAACTTTCATGTCGGAACTGACCCATGATCTGCTGCAATTATTGTATATCCAGGATCTCAACCTGTAGTTGCCCCCTGCCTCCCTTTTGGTAATCCTTCTTCATGTGGACTGTCTCTCATCAACCATAACAACTACCAGAGAAACTCTCGTGCCTTTGGCCCTTTCCCTATTGGCCTCCCTCGCCCTTTGCCCTGAGGAATGGGATGCTCCTGCTGCTGAGGACCTTATTGCTCATTCATAAACCTACCATTTTCAGGTTGGTAACCTCTGAATATAAATCTCTTAGTCCAATATCCCCTGTCGAAAATCTCGCTCCTACTGTTGTCCCCACTAGCACCGTTCTTATCTACTTTCCTAGTCTGGTTGGTCCCACTTTCTCGATGTGGACAAGTTTAACACATGTGGCCCTACTCTCCACACATATGATACTTCTATGTTCTATCCCCTTATCTCTTGCCCCACTCGCCATGTCGAGGTGTCCTTCTCTCGAGTTTAGTAGTCTTGACCCCGATTGCTACACTTATTATCCCTTTGGCTCCATGGCCCTATGGAACTCGTTGCTGGCCTTGGCGGATCTCACTGAATTCACCATCACTTGGTGGGAATTTAATTTATTTTAATCATTTAAATGTGTCCCCTACTGGGTATACCCTCATATGGTGCTTCACTCGCATCATTAAATCCAGTCTTGCTCTTCGATTAGATTCTCCGACCCTCTTGGCCCCCTTCTCACAGGAGCGTTGAAATAAAATTATAAATGCACAACCTTTACGACATCAACAAAAGTCATCCTAGTCGAATTTCCAATCCATGCTTGTGTATTCTACCCACGAGCCTATTATCAACTTATGAACCCTTTTTATTCTCCGTATCCCATTTTTCGAGTATGAAGTTCGCTATACAAGTAAACGTCTATCTTATGATTAGTCTCTATCTGGACCACTTGTGATTAGGCCTGTAAATTGAGCGCCCGAGGCCCGAAGGCCGCCCGTTCGGCCCGTTATTTTCGGGCCGAGCTTTATTTGAGTTTGAGCCGAGCCGAGCCGAGCCTGAGCGAAAATTTCAAGGCCGAATAAATTTCGGGCCAAGCTTGAGCCGAACCTCGCCAAGCCCAAATTGGGCCCGTAGCCCGAACTTCATATTTATAAATAAATAAATAAATAATTTATATAATATAACATATTTATGTTAACATTGTTTAATTAGGTTTCGTTCTTTTATTTCATTTACGACTTTTTAAAAAAAAAATCATTTGTCATAATACATTAGATTACATGTGAATTTCAATTTTGTGATTTTATTGTTATTATCATTATGGGTATTTGATTTAATAATTGCTCAAGTCACAATAGACCTTTGTTAGTGATCAAATTTTGCTAAATGTATGAAATTTAATAAACATTTGTAGGTTTTCACTCTTATTTCCCTTATTTTAATGTAATACATTTCATAATTATATATTTTATTTCATGAAATATCAATTAGATTTTAATGTGTAATTATGTCCATGATGGAAATACAAGAAAAAAAAATCAATTCAAACTTTTTTAACAAAAAAATTTGAAATCGGGCCCGAAGCCCGTAATATATATGAGCCAAGTTCGCGCCTAGGTGGGAAAAAATAATTTGGGCCGATCTCGGGATTGAGCATGGGTAAGTGAGTTCGAGCCGAGCCTGATCAACCCCAAGCCCGGCTCACCCGACCCGATTTACAGCCCTACTTATGATAAGTTTTGAAACTTCGTACGCAACTCTGTCTAAAAAGAAGATGGAGTATATTACGGTCAAACCTCACCCAAAATTCTAGTTTAATTCTATATATAATTCGTTATACGTGGTGACTTACTCTCTTCACTCTATGTTTCTGCTATGAGCTAAAAAATTTGTCCAAATGTTAATCTTTGGTGTCATTACACTCCACCCTACACAATTGAATTTGGATTATATCCTCCCTTGACCCATCACACTTCATATCTTCCCTAATACCTAGAGATGACTCTTCGAAAGAGTTCCTCCGACTCTCCCCCTTGACAACTACGCTGGGTGTGTCTGAATTTGAACTAACGCTACCAACGACAGTGCTTGGGGAATCTACTGCTCCTGAGTGATTATCATATTATCATCTGCCTGAACAATAATCATGATGACTTATATTGCGATCATCGTTCCCCGAATACTTTATGACTTCTGATGAGCCTCTCCTCCTTCAGTCCTTTTAACGGTCCTCATTGGTCGTCCTATATTGTTCGGTGTACAAAGCTCAACCGAACTCGTACATGAATAACATTAACTATAGTTAATAGTTGGATAATATAAGTCGCATACGTAAAGAGGAATACAACAGTCTTACTATAAGACTTTATATCAAAGAACGTGAAGCGAAAACGTGAAAAGCCGCACAAATCCTTAGGGCACGAGAACTTGAAGCTCTGATACCATCAGTGACACCTCGCCCATTTAAATGTCGGGTGATCAGTTATTTACAACAATAAAAAGGAATCTCATTTGGTTCATTATTAGCATCACTATCGATTTTTTTTAATTTACTAAACACCTACGTTAAATTAATCGGTGCTAAATTTTATATTTCATTACACAATACAACGTGCGAAAACATAAACTAAACTATCCACGTAGTAATAGTAATCTGAATCAATCACGAGATAAAACACTAAATGAAAAATACCAAATAAACTGTCTGTTCCAAATAGAAAAGTCCCACTAAACATATAATGAAATAAAACTAAATAACTGAACTATCTGAAGGGGCGACATGCCCAAATGAAATAACTAAAACTGCATCCTACTCTAGGAATGAAGTGGCTGGAGTGTTTAATCAAAATCTCACAAGCATCCACAAGTGTTGCAGCTATACATCCCTGGAATATATCATGAAGCTTAGCGTCCCCGTGACTGGACACCTAAAAGGTTTTGAAAATATTTTGCAAATGGGTCAGAGCCTAAAACTTTTGAAAACATTTAAAAACTATTTATCACAGTTTGAAAGCAGTTATTAATTAGAAATGTTGTTCAACGGACACTTCCTTGAATTCCTCACCTCTCAACTAATGTGCACTCCTAAAATCGTTATGCTTCCCAGCCCAACTATCTCTCATCAATTACTATCTACCACTAATAGGTTTAGCTCCCTCGTATAGCCCATATAATACACCACAATGTTCTAATATTTAATCATTAAGTCCTCATTTAAATATACATTTAAATCCCTCGTACCGCCCACACCGTATGTTACCGTAACACTGATAATTAACATTCCTCATATGTTATTATTAAACAATCATTAACATTTCACGTATGTTATCATTCAACCATTTCATTAAGTTGTTCTACTTATTTCCTCTTTTAGATATCGCTATCTAACTTTACTACCGTCACACACTAAGTAGATTATTTCATACTCAAATCGCTTTTAGAGATGCACTATCCATTCTTCCAACAATATACACAGTAGGAACAATTACCGAAGTATATATATACGTTACACTATATATATAATAAAATAAAGCATATTCCGAACTGGCCACCGCGATGCACACCTGCATACTCTACTATTAAGTCCATGTATCTCTCGTACCAAATCAGGGGCTAAAGGTTCGGTATGTCTCCTCGAACCCAAAATCAAATCAACACATATTGGAGGCGAACATAGTTCTAAGCTTTTAGGCTACACACATATCAAACGTACTCAAATGACATGCCAGTCCCACTAATACACACATAGTGAACCGCCCTAAGTTCTATATTCTGGGGTACACATCAAGACCTCACTGGAATCGTCAAGGTGGGATCGCCCTCTGTGCGGGACTTTCAGTGATAGCAGGCAGCGTAGGTACGTTCACTTACACAACAAGCACATAATGGGCATACACACAAGCTATCCAAATGTCGTTTATAGGCATACACGCAACCTATAAATATAATATGTATAGGTATACACTCACCCTACAATTATAATCCGTATAGGTATACACTTTCCCTATAATTATAATCCGTATAGGTATACACCTAACCTATAAATATAATCTGTATGTGTATACACCCAATCTATAAATATAATTCGCATGTAATATACAGCTCTCTAATATTCACTATACTATTACATTACAATCATCACTCTTATTCTATTATATTCTAGTATTATTCTCTACCCTAAGGGTCCTAATTACCCTTAGTTATCTGAGTTTAAGTTCACTCACACACTACTAGTCTACATAATTTGTTCACCCGTAATCACCACGACTCATTCCCATCCTCTCAAATTCATTATATTAATATTTAAGCACGATTAATCTTTGTTGTAATTCCCTCATTCATGACTAAGTCCCAATCCTACCAAGGCCTACTGTAACTCACAATATCCCTCATTATGTCTTAAAGACACCCCAAAAGTGCCCCCGATAATTATTCACAAATTGTATGATTAAATAGAAAAAATTTCCAAAATACAGGGAAACCGAATCGATTTGCCCAAGGGCCGAATCAATTTTCCCTTAGGCCGAATCGATTCAAAATATTCCTATCCCAATTCATGAGTTATATTCACTTTAAACCTCAATAACGCATTTAAAAGCATGGTATTATAATCCCTACACTACGTATTATAACTAATTCAAAACATAAAAGATAAACACTTAACTTTGGTCCAGTTGGTCTGATTTCATTTATATGATGGAGTTTTTGTCTTCCCTCCCAATCAACGATCCGATGCTGAAAGCTTCAAGAATCCTCCCTTTAGCTCCAAGAATGCTCTCCATTTCTTCTCTTGTGGCCTCTTTTAGTTTTCTAACGTTCTAACCCTAGACTTTTCCAACTAGGTGCATATATAATCTTTAGAAATTCATATCTCTATCAACCCTAGGCTACCATATGACTGATACGCCCTTAAACAGTGACGAGTTGGTCTAAAATCGCCTCGGGACATAAACTATGCATAGGGTATACTATTCTGACTATTGCGGCCCATTCTGAATCAACTGTGACCTTTAAATCATCATTTGAGTCACTCTGTAGCAATTTCCTATCTCGACCCCAAATAATCTTCACGCGACTCTCGATTGAGATATAATTTAATTACGTCAATATCATTTGCTACGATGTATAATAATTATCGTAAATTATTTATTATTCACTTAATAACTTTATTCCATAATATTAATCATTATCTCAACCGATCAAAATTTAGTTAGTTAATTCAACTAAATTATGTCACAAGTGTAATTCAAAATAACACTGATTTAATTACCTAATTAATTAAATTTGAAATACAGGGTGTTACAAAAACATCGATAAAAACACTAATAAAATGACAAAACATGGTAACTTGGCTTATAATTTGTGACACACCGTAGTTATATGCATTTATTTATTTGTTGTTATTTATTACGTTGCATATTATTGTGCATTTTGTGTGAATATTATTTTTCAGTTGTTACATTATGCGTGTACATTAATATTCTTATGTTACACGTGTGTTTTGCATTTAAATATATTTATCATTTGAGTATGAGTTGCATTTAAATATATTCATTATTTGAGTTGAGTTGAGTATATTATATCTACGAGTGTGGGTGTTTGGGTCGATTTGTATGGGCCGTGGAAGCTCAATATAGTGTTTTTAAGGTGCAGAAGTGGGCTCCAGGGGTAAGTAACCTTTTGGGCAAAAAATTGGGATCTATAGGTAGGTACCCCTTTGGGGAAAAAATGGGCATATTTGAGTAGTGTTTAAGGCCCATACGAGGATCCAAAATTTTGGCCTCATTAATCTAAATGAAAATCAATAATTATAATACTTATGTGATGATTAATTAATTACCAAACTCATTCATAAACACAAATAAAACCCTATTAGCATATTTGGAGTTCAGAGATTTGGGAGACTCAATTAAAATATCATAAATCCTTCAAAGAACTAATTTCAGACAAGAAATATCTTACATTATACTTTATTACTACAATTAATTTATGATTACTTTATTATAAATGATAATTTTGGTTAGAAATATGTTTGGGTGATGTAGATTTCGTGGACCAAATCAATAAGTCTGGGATACTCTCATTAGCTGCTGATAATATATGTAATTAGATCTGAATTTAAGGACCCTTTATTATTAAAATTTATTAAATTCTTCATTATTGTGAACCCTAATGTTAAAACTATTAAAGATGATGTTTTACCCAATTTTGTAAGAAATTTGAGATGGATTAAGGTTAGAATGTGTTAGACTATTATTAGGGGATGTTATGAACTAAGTTCACACCATTTTTTATAAAGATCTCAAGAGTGGCATTGTGGAATCGAGTGATTTTCGTGTTCAGATTCAATAAGTTTTTTTCGGATCTAAAGACCCGCGATTAATTGTGCCCCTTTGGTTTTGGAAACTGTGTTATTTTGGGATTTTTAAGGGCGTCCAATTTGTGTTCGATGGCAATGCTAATACCTGAGTGTGGGGTATTAGCTGAGAGCGGTAGGTGAATTATTACTGCCATTACATTACCGAGATTTTGAATTGTACGTACATACGATAATTACTTAAAGTAAAAGTAGAGATAATAATTACATGATATATTTATGATTTCTAGTGATGTGCAAATACCATATATTAATTATGGGGAATCTGTCGATGGGGGTAGTTGTGGTTTATTTGAGGGACCAGGTGGTTCGTCTTATGGTGTTTGTACGTAGTGATCGCCCCATTTATTTTTTGTTTAGAGATCTAGTAAGGTGGTACAACCTACGAATCGATCAATAGAGGCACGAGAAGCCCCGAAGGTTAGAGCCTTCATGAGATGTTTTGTGTGTATATGCATATATAGTTGGTTAGGTGATGGACATAATTACAAATTGTATGTGATTTCTTATTCCTGTAGAGACAAGTCTAATGTAATTTACAGTGTTGTGTTCTATGGGCACCACATGTTGAGATTTTATTTAAGGAACATACTTATAGAGTAGTTGTGTTATGCATCATTATTGTAGTTAAACTATTTACCTTAGACTTGGGTTACAGGGGACTTTCATATGCAATATCTTAGCATAGTGGTACCGTATATATTACTTTACTTTAGTGGGTGAGAGGTGAAGTATGACTATTTGATATGAGGTATTAGTGGGAAGGCATGCCATATAAATTAATTGCATTGTGAAAGTAATAAATTTTTTGATCTTTTATCGGATATCACCCACATTATTTAACTAATATTTTTTAGGTGCTCAGCGGAGGGAGCAACAAGGGGGTTGAGAGATAAGACTTGCACTCCTCTTAGTTATCATTTGGTTATCACTGGATTAGGACGTTTATTCGAATTTTTGTTCATAATGTTTATGGGTCGTGCCGCTTCCAAAGTTGTTATTCACTTCGGGTATGAGATTATTTAGTTATCGTCATTTTGATACTCCTTTTGTGAATCATATATTATTTCAATTGTTAGATACTGGATATTTATTTTGTTACTTCCTTTTCAAATTTTATTACTGTTTTGGATGGTGAGAAAGGTATTTAATTGTTCTAATACTTGTAAATTATATATTTAAATATGGTCAATTATATACAGGTTTTGGGGGCATTACATAATGTTAACACGAACATGATATGACTTTTTGTAAAAAAATCCAACAAGAACATGCTATATCGTGTCAATTTTCTGCCATGTCGTGACTAAGTATGTCACCCCTGCACAAAACTCACATCGGTTTACATTTGCATTATATTTTTTTTTGCAAATTCTCATATCCAAACTATTTTCACATTAAGGCTCGTATCGCAACCAAAAAAATGTAAATTATTAAATGTTTGATTAATTCTTCTTTATCACGTTAGTCCATGGAGGTATTAGTTAATTCATTTTTCAATGTCGAACTAAAAGGTTGAGTGAAAGCACCTACCTTGTATTTAGGCATGTTGGATTCATAGAAAATCAAATGAGAAAGTTGTGTGTGCGTGTCAGCTTTAGTAACGAAAACAGCTTGAAAATAACTACTGAATATATTAATTTTTGGTTGGGCTTCTTTATTTGTATTACTTTATATTTATATATGGTTCCCTCAACTCTCCCTTAAAAGCCATCCTTGCGTGGAAGAAGATAGTGGGGGAATTGTAATGCAAAAATTAGAGTTCAAAAGCAATCTAAAAGTCTTCCATTGATTTCCTTATTCCATAGTATAAACTTATCATTGCAAATGAATAAAAAAATGTCAATTTGTGTTCTAACAGTGGCAGTCAAACGGGCGCATGAATGCGAGATGCCAGACCAAGTCAAATGTTTTATAACATACTCTTATTTCAATTTTGAATCACCTGGAAAGCTCATGCAAGTAGTGAATGGTCCCTTAAATAATATATATATATATATAGTGAAGTTTCAAACCCTTTAAATAAAATATTAAGGACGAAGATGCCTTTGTTTCTTACTTTCTAAAGTCCATTTATTCATTCATAAATCCTTAAGTTAATGGACCACCTTTTCAATCCAGATAGAGAGCGTTCACTCAACAATTAACATTAAGTAAAAGTGGCCTGGAATGAGTACCTATCCTTATGAAAACTAAGCCCGTGTCCTTGATAATCGAATTACTAAGTGCAACACAACCATAAACCTTAAAGGTTTTTTAATACGCATTCTAATCATTTGTCCATAGTTTATTTAATATATAGATTGTTCAACATAATTTTTTACATAGTATTTTGCAATGTTACATGCAACACCAAATAAACATAATAAAATAATATGATGAGATGTTCTCACAGGTTGCAAGATAAAGATGTAACATTTAATTAATAAGTAGCTTAGATTACCTGAATTTAAGTAATTTATTTACACTGATATTGTTGATACCAGATTTAGTCTGCTGATATGGACCAATCACATGAAGACGCGTGTCAATTTACAAAATAAATGCGAATACTCCAGAACGAACAAATTAAGACCACCGAGCAATTAATGAGTACCGAGCAACTCAAGTGTGACGAGCAACTCAAGCGTGTCGAGCAGCTTAAGCGGTCTGAGCTACATAAGTGTACAACGTATCCAAATCAAGAGAATCCAGGATATAATTGCGCATTAAATGCTCATTAATATAGTACAGACGTACATGTCTACTGGGTAACAGCGCATTGTCCTTTCATTTGTACAGCCTCAGGGCTATAAATACATTGTAACCTACTCATTAGCAGGGGACTCGGAATTTCTTGGTAAACCCATTATCGAGAATTATGCAAACAGTCAGCAATAACAAATACAGTGGACGAAGGCCATTCTCACAAGGCTGAACCACTTTAAAAATATTTTGTCTTATATTTATATACTTATTCATTTTTATTGTGATTAAATAATTAAATCAAATCTAGTTTTTTACATCAACAGATTGGCGTCGTCTGTGGGAAACGACTGCAATTATCATTTTTCACCAAAACAATTCATCACCAATGGCTGATAATCCTGAATCCAGTAATCGAAACGCTGGAAACCCCCCAAATCCATCTGCTCCCTCAAATGTTCAAAATCTGGTTGGTATAATGGCCAATCTAGCCAGAGGCCAAACAACCATGCAAGAAACTATACGACAACTCATACAAACTGTTCAGGGTGGAGTATATACTCATTCAGGACAACGAAGCGTTCAAAGAAACGCCCGTTTACCTTCTTTGCAAACTAGGCGAATGTTATTCCCAGAGGAATCTCGATCCAAACATACTGATTCCTATCGCACTGAGAGATCTAATGATTTTTCTTATCAACCTGGTCGAACTTCATCAGTACGAGCTACAAATACTCAACAAAACATCACTCTCTCCAGAAAGGACTAGTGCATTGGAGAGGTTAAGCAGGGTCTCTCCTTTTGATCGTTTGGGCCCTAGGAAGAATAGAAGTCCTCCTAGGATTGTGTCAAGGAACTTTCAACGACCATCCGATCTAAGGGAGGGTTCTGCCCAATCACGACCAATAACTCGTAATGAAAGATCCCAGGAAGCAAATTCAACACGATCAGTGGCTCGAACCAACAGGCCTGAGGAGGGAAATGATGCATGTAAAGGCTTTATTCAAAGGTTGGAGGATAGATTAGGGGAAATGGCTAAGGCCAAGAATCCTCTACAAAGAACCTGTGTCCAAGGGACACCTTTTATCCAGGCAATTGTGGATTTTCCCACACCATCGAAGTTCAAAACACCTATTGTGACTCCTAAATATGATGGAAAAACAGACCTGATCCTTCATATAGAACAATACCAAGCTGCTACCGATATCTATGTCGTGCCAGATGAGATGAGATGCAGGGCATTTTCGGGAACTCTTATCGGATCTGCTCAAATATGGTACAATAATCTTCCTCGGGGGAAGATTTCAACTTTCTTTCAATTGGCCGAGCTCTTTATTGGAAATTTCTATTTTGGAGCAAAACCAGCTAAACGAGTAGCACACTTATTAAGTGTTAGACAAAAAGCAGGTGAGAGCACCAGGGATTATATAACTCGTTTCAATAACGAGAAGCTCGAAGTTATTGATTACAAGGAAAAGACAGCAATTACTCCTCTGATGAGCGAACTGTTGCCAGATAAATTGTACTACACTCTAGTCAAAGATCCGCCTAGAACCATGGCAGAACTAATGGCAAAGGCAGCGAAGATTATGAACGACGAGGAGGCTATGGCTGCGAAGAAGAATATGGATACCAAAGAGACCAAGGTAGAGGTTGATAAGGCTGAAAAGAAAGAGCATAAGAACAATGGTGGTAAAAAGCAGTCAAAAGCAAAGCCAACGTGGGAACTGTTGAAGAAATTTGGAAATTATACTCCTTTGAAAGTAGACATAAACCACGTTCTAAAAGAAATCAAGAACAGCGAGGAGCTAAATTGGCCAGAGAAAATGAAGATAGATCCTGACAAGAGGAATAAGACCAAATATCACGAGTTCTACAAAGACCATGGTCACACGACCGAAAATTGCATAACTCTTCAGAATAAAATTGAAGCACTCATCAGATGAGGAAAGCTGGCCAAGTATGTTGACCGTCGAAATGATGGAAAAAACAATGACCGAGCAAGACAGAGGTCTAGATCTCCTCGTCGAGCAAAAGAGGATAAGAAGAGAAGTCACGAAGAGGATTCGGATGATAACCAAGACGACCCCGATCTCTCCAAAAGACCAAAATAGCCAGAACGTGAGGTATTTTCTATCCATTTTGGATCATTTGAATGTAATGTCATTACACGTGGAGATGCAAGAGGCGGAGGTATGACTGCTGAGAGAAAAGCCTACCTCAATGAGGCTCAGGCTTGCTCGTATATTCAGTGGATAAATTTGGCTGAAGATGATCGCTCGAGGAAGGTGAATAAGGATAAGCTGGTCATTGGTTTCTCTAAGAACGACTTGGCAGGTGTACTATATCCTCCCGATGATCCATTGGTGATCAAGATGAGAATGAGGGAAGTGGTGATTTTACGAGTACTGGTGGATAATGGTAGCTCGGTAGATATCATGTTATATCCATGCTTTGACCGTTTAAATCTAAAACTATCCCAGTTGGAGCCATATCATAGGCCCCTCCTTGGTTTTACTGGTGAGAAGATTTTTCCACTTGGGACGATCAAGATGGATATGCTTATCGGTACATGGCCTGCTTGTTGAACAGAAAGAGTACTTTTTTTATAATGGATAAAAGCATCCAATCAGCTTACAACATCATCATGGGAAGAGTAGGTCTGAATAAATTTGAAGCAGTACCATCTATTGTGCATCAATGTCTAAAATTCCCAACTAATTTTGGGGTGGGAGTTGTGAAAGGCGACCAGATGGTAGCTCAGGAATGCTACTATTCATCTGCCAAGCAGGAAGAGCGTGAAGAATTTAGAAAGAAGACTACTACCTACCAAATAGAAGATGCGGAATTGAAACATTAGACCCTAGAGACGAGTCCCAACTCGTGAAAGGACAGGTAATGGAGGCTACTGATAATGTCATTCTGGATGACGAGTACCAAGAACGAACAACTCAAATTGGTGCATCCTTGGATGAATCAATAAAATAAGAATTTATAGCATTCCTAAGGCAAAGAAAGCAGACTTTTGCGTGGAGTCATGAAGACATGACAGGAATAGATCCGAACTTATTGTGTCACGAGCTCAATGTGAACAAGGAAATCAAGCAAGTAAAGCAGCGAAGAAGTGTGTTCAGCCCTGAGAAAAATCAAGCTATACAGGAGGAAGTAGAGAAGCTGCAAAAGGCCTCTTTCATTGAGGATGTTAAATATCATGACCGGCTAGCAAATGTGGTAACGGTAATGAAGAAAAATAATAAGTGGAGGATGTGTGTAGACTTTACCGACCTTAACAGGGCATGCCCAAAAGATCATTTTCCTTTTCCCCGAATTGATCAACTGGTGGATGCTACCTCGGGGCACGAACTATTAAGTTTCATGAATGCTTATTCTGGTTATAACCAGATTAAAATGAAGCCTGAAGATAGGGAGAGTACCTCATTTATTACCCCAAGGGGAACTTATTGTTATAATGTTATGCCTTTTGGACTTAAAAATGCAGGTGCTACCTATCAGCGGTTGATGAACAAGGTGTTTGCAGAGCAAATCGGTCATAATATGGAGGTTTATGCCGACGATATGCTAACGAAGAGCAAGAAAGTTGCTGATAATCTAGTTGACTTAGGCCAGACCTTTGACCAACTAGAGGAATATCAAATGAAGTTAAATCCCACCAAGTGCATATTTGGAGTACGAGAAGGCATGTTTCTCGGATATATCGTAAATCAACGAGGAATTGAGGCAAACCCTGAAAAGATCAAGGCTCTGTTGGAGCTACGATCCCCAACGACGAAGAAGGAATTACAAAGCCTCACGGGGCGAGTTACAGCACTTAAAAGATTTGTGTCACGAGCAACTGATCGATGCCTCCCCATATTCAAAACACTTCGAAAGACTTTTAAGTGGAACGATGAATGTGAGAAGGCTTTTCAAGAATTGAAAAAATATTTGGGAGCACCTCCATTGTTATCCAGGCCAGTGATGGGAGAAAAACTATACATGTATCTGGCAGTCTCAGAAAATACAGTAAGCTCGGCGCTGATAAGAGTGGAGGATGGAGTGCAAACACCAATCTATTACGCCAGAAAGGCCTTCCGAGGAGCAGAGATCAGATATCCAAGGCTGGAAAAGTTAGCACTGGCATTGATCGAAGCAAGTAGAAGAACGAGGCCATACTTCCAAACTCATACTATAATTGTGTATACAACCATGCCATTAAGGCAAGCTCTGCACAAACCAGAGAAATCAGGAAGATTGATGTATTGGGCTATAGAATTGGGTGAATACGATATAATTTATGAGCCTAGGACGTCACTTAAAGGGAAAGCAGTGGCATATTTTATCGCAGAGTTCACCTATCCAGATACCTCCGAAGAGTAGAAGTTAAATACCGACTAGCATGTGGATGTTATGGGATCATCAAACTTAAACTCCGACCAACCTCAGTCGGTAGACGAGCAAGAGAAGATGGTCAAAGAGTAGCAGGAAGTGCTGGAGGAGGATATAAGGAAGCATCAAATATTCCATAGAGGAACTCTGTCTGACTAAGAGTTTAATAATGAGATACCTGTGTGGAATTTGTATGTAGATGGTTCTTCGTGCACTACAGGCAGTGGAGCAGGGATTGTTTTAAACAACCCAGATGAGATCAATGTGGAATATGCTCTGCACTTTTAATTTAAGGCTTCTAATAATGAAGCTGAACATGAAGCAATGATTGTTGGTCTTAGTTTGGCAAAAACCATGAAGGCTGAGCAGGTTATCATATTCAGTGACTCATAATTGATCATAAATCAAATGTTGGGGGTATATACAACCAAAGGAGAATTGATGATCAAGTATCATGCAAAAGCAATGGAGATTGTATCAAGCTTGATAGTAGTACAGTTAATTAGAATACCAAGATCGGAGAATACAAGAGCAGATGCCTTAGCTCGGTTAGCTTCAGCAACACGCACTGAGATAAGAAGAACAATCCTAATAGAAGTCTCGACTAGTCGGAGCATAGACAAAAATCCGATGATGAATTTTATTACCCTTGATTGAGGACCTCTTGGATGGATCCCCTCAGGGCATATATTGAAGAAGGGGCTTTGTCAACTGATAAACTCACAGCCAAGAAACTGAAGTTTAAAGTTGTTCATTATGTATTGACTAATGGTATTTTATATAGACGAGGAATTATAGCAGGTTTGCAAAGATGTGTGCATCCCTCCGAGGTGAAAGATTTGATTGAAAAGGTCCATGAAGGGTCCTGTGGAGCCCACGTAGCAGGTCGGACACTTTTGCAAAGAATAATGACGCAGGGATATTATTGGCCAATGATGAGGGCTGAATGTATAGCCTATGCCAAAAAATGTGACAAATGTCAACGCTTCTCTTCTATCCGAAGAACTCCCCAAGCATTGTTAACACCTATTACTTCCCCTTGGCCATTTTCCATGTGGGGAATAGATTTGGTCGGGCCACTTCCAACGACCAGGGGAATATTTAAATATCTCGTGGTCACGATGGATTACTTTACTAAGTGGGTGGAAGCTGAGCCTCTTATTGATATGACATATGACAAGGTGCATCTTTATTTAGAAGAATATCATTTGTAGATATGGTCTTCCCCATGCATTCATTACTGATCATGGAACCCAATTTGACAACGAGGAGTTTGTTGCGTATTGTCACCAGTCAAACATATTGAAACTCACTTTGCACCCGCCCATCCCCAGAGCAATGGACAAACTGAGGTGACAAACAGAACGCTGCTGAATGGTTTGAAAAAATGACTGGACGATGCAAACGCAAATTGGATTAACGAGCTACATTCTGTGCTGTGGGCTTATTTTAAAACACCACGAGCACCAACAGGAGAATCTCTATACATGCTAGCATTTGGAAGTAAAGTTGTCATACCAGCTGAATTGGGTTTGCCCACGCACAGAATACTGAATTTTAATTCTCCTATCAGTGACTTGATGAGAAGATTAGACTTGGATATGCTCGAGGAAGTTAGAGAAGAAGCAGAAATCATGAATGCTGCATACCAACAACGAACAACTCTGTTCTACAACAAGAGAGTAAAGAAGTGTGATTTGAAAGAAGGGGACTATGTGCTAAAGAAAGTAATTCAAAAGCACAACAACCTGGAAGCTAACTGGCATGGACCCTACAGAGTAACAGAAGTTGTTCAACCAGGGACATATATGATTGAAACCTTAGAAGGAGAAGAGTTTAAGAATGCATGGAACGTAGAGCATCTGCGCAAATATTATCAGTAGCTAAAATCCCTATGTAATGCAGTTTTCTTCAATATGAATAAAGTTTTGGATGTTTTACCCAATTCTCTCCTTTTGTTGAAATTTTTCGGCTTATTAGTGCTACACACTATGCATCAAGTTCAGATAAAAAAAATCCACCAACTCTGGTTGGTCGGGAATAAAAATCCACCAACTCCGGTTGGTCGGGAATTAAAATCCACCAACTCCGGTTGGTTGGGAATAAAAATACACCAACTCCGGTTGGTCGGGAATTAAAATCCACCAACTCCAGTTGGTCGGGAATAAAAATCCACTAACTCCGGTTGGTCGGGAATAAAAATCTACTAACTCCGATTGGTCGGGAATTAAAATCCACCAACTCCGGTTGGTCGGGAATAAAAATCCACCAACTTCGGTTGGTCGGCAATAAAAATCCACCAACTCCGGTTGGTCGGAATAAAAATCCACCATCTACGGTTGGTCGGGAATAAAAATCCACCAGCTCCGATTGGTTGGTAAGCCAATTTCAATCAACTCCGGTTGTTTAAATTAAGCAATACCATGGAATGTAGGTTGTTCTATTGCTTAGTATTAAAAAATCACTACAACAAGATAAGTATGTCATAAACATATATATACTTACCAACCAACAAGAAAAGAAATTTTGTAAATTACTTAGAAGAAAATGAAATGACAAAAGACCAAAACTTTTCATTCAAATCGAGGAGGATTACATATGCTGAAAAAAGAAAAAAAACATTACATAGAAATCCTATTCTACTGGTTTCTTTCCCTTTGCCTTTGAAACAAGTTATACTCCAACAGGAGGATCGTCTAAGGCATAAGGCGAATTTATGAAGTTCAGATCTCGAAGAATCCTGACATTCATCACAGATGGCCGATCAAGCAAGTGCTCCGGGCGAGATATCTCAAAATTAGAATGAAGACTCTAGTCGCCGAGATACTTGGAAATTAAGCACTGAGGAATTTCCCGAGCAGGAATCCAGCTCATATCAAGTTTAAAGGGTGGCACAGGCAACTCGAGCAATCCAAGGTCATAGTAATCCCATAGATAATGGCCCTGCTCCAACTTTAACACCCCCCGTGCATTCAACCATCCTTGCTTGTAACCCCCGTTATTTGAATTCTAGATTCGATCATCGAGATGATAAAGGGCTTCATTATATTATATCCAGCCATCCAAAACTCTCTGGGTTGTTTGTGAAACTGGTAAGTTAACCTCTCCAGTTGCTCGTGGAGGTTCTCCACTAAAAGTTCTTTATTCTCCAAGGCAGAGCTTTGTATGGAAAGTTGCTCGTCGAGGTTCAGAATCTTCTTGGACATCTCTGACGAAGCCTGATTCTTCGCCACCAACTATAATGCTTGATTCTCCAAGGCTGCCTGCATTTTAGCTTCTTCAATAGTAACCCGAGTAGCCCTTTCTCGTCCCCGAGAAGCTCTTGCTCGTCCGCTAGCAGAAGTAGAGGGTCCAGTCCTCTTTAAGGTTTCTAATTCATCTCTAAAAATTGGCATTTCCGACCTCCAAGAAAGAGAAACCTTCATCATTAAAAGGGCCAAGGCTCCAGAGGTAGATGCTGCAGATTTTAGTAGGGATATCTCTCCTCGCAAAACATTATTTTCATGTTCCAACAAATTCGCGATTTGCTTATGCTCCTCGACCTCAGCCCTTAGAATTTTCTCCTCTTTCTCGTAAGCAGCGATGAACTTATCATATCCTTTGTCAGTATTTAGTTGTTGATATTTCTTCTCATACCCATGATGCAAAAGGGCAGAAGATTCCTTGTATTGTTGTTGAATTTCCTCGATGGTTCCTTGAAGGTCCTCAATCATCTCATAATATGCCACATTATTGGCAACAGTTCGGTCAAGAAAGCATTTCAAATACTGATATGCTTCAACTGCTTGTTCAGAAGAATTTAGACCAAGGATGTTAATAATATGAGCCTCATTTAGGTCTGCATGGCCAGCCTTGAAGTAGTCATTGCATTTTTTCATCAGTTCAGTATCGTGAGCTAACAAAAGCTCCATCCTAGCCATAAACTAGTAAAGAGAAGCGATATGAAGAATCAATGAGAATGTATAAAGATCAAGTAAAAGAAAAAGTTAAGACAAACAACCCAAAGTTTGAATTTTTATTTCATCATAAAGAGAAGTACAGTCTAAAATTACATTCAACAAAAAAGAAAAAGAAAGATCTGAACAACTCTACACCTTCTCCTTGCTTCCTAAAACTTCCTCAGGAGGCTTGGATGAAGAGGTTGGTTGCTCGGAGGCCAAAGAAAGCTGCTCGACAGGAGTAATGGTTGATTGAGGTTGCTCAGAGCATGATTGAATAACTGGAACAGAAAGGGCCTCGTCACCGATTATCATGAAAGATTCTTCGGAGGCAGCTTTGTCCTCTTCTTCTTCTCCAGAAGAAGGAGGAGGGCCATGAGTGTGTTGTTGAAATAAGTCATAATCTTCAACAACCTTTAGCTCTTGTAGAGCTGCCTCCCATCCATACCTAAAGTATTTCAGACTGGCGTATTCCATTTGTGATGACATAGTAGCCAAACACTTATTCCAGCCCTTATCCCAACCCACGCTGAATGATTTTTTCATAGTTGTCTTCCTTTTAACCTTCTCCGAGGAATTCCTCTCAGTAAGAAGTTTCTCGATAGTTTTTAGCTTCTCCTCCACCTCCTGCTTTTGGCGATCAACATCACAGAGTCTACCGACCTCCTCTTCGGCAGCTTTAAGTTTATTCTCAAGCTCTGTAGCATTCTTGAGTTTCTCCTCAAGATCTTTATTATTCTTCTCAAACTCCCCCAATTTCTTCTCCAAATTCTTGGGGGCCTCCACAGCTCGATCTCTCTCTTGCTCGACAAACTTAACCTCCTTCTCCCATGCAGTTTTATTCTCTTCGTACTCCTGATGAGATTCCTTCAAAGACTGGGTTAATCCAGTAAAAGCTTCTTCTACACCTCCCGAGGAGATTGAAGCCTTGATAGCCTCATCCTTCTTCAGAATAGTGTTGAAACATGTTACCAGCTGGAAAAAGAAGATAACTGTAAGTCAGTACAGGGACATAACATTGAAAAATGAAAGTTTAGATTAGTAATACTTACTCAGGCAATATGTTGAGCAGCCAAGGTAGTGACCCTGTCACGAGAAAGATTGTCCTTAATACCTTAGACTTCTGGGATAATCCAAGATTTCACCGAGCTCATAGCAGATCTCGAAGGAACAAAAGTGGGAACACCACCTTCAACATTTAACGACTGAGAGATAGATTATGTTGGTCTCTCAGAAGAACTTTTCCTTAATCTCCTCGTAGGAGCAGGAACATTCTCAACCAATGATGCTGTCTTGGTTGGTGATATAACAATGACCTCGCTTGGAGGAGAAACAACAATAGCCTTAGTCGGAGCCACAGAGGGCTTTTCAACGATCTTGCTTGGAGCCATAGGGGGCTTCTCGCCAAGCTTATTGGTAGCATCAGAGGGGGGTACATCTACAGTCTTTATCCCCTCTCCTGGGACATCTTTTTTACTTCTCCTTATCTCCAAAGCAGGAGAATCAGACTTGTCGAAAAAGGAAGGAACTTTTTTTCTCTTCATTATGTCACTAATAGGAATACTTGATTCAGAAGAAGAACCCTCCACACTAGACTCCGCAGCTGGTATTTGGTCAAGATTAACCACCACTGGACGAGCAGCAAAGGATGAAGTGTAACTTTTGTACTGCAATAAATAAGAGGCCGATCTAATGTGCTCCTCGGCCATAGTTTGGTGCAAACTCTAGATAAGTTTCAAATGCTTCAAATTAACCTCTGTCTCTTTTGTAGATTTTCTTTTGCTATCAACTGCAAATAGTAAAAATTGAATGTCAGTGATACATTTTGTCAAACATCAAGAAAACAATATTTCAAAAAATAAAAACAACTTATTCCATTGCCGTAAGGGGGGACACCTGGGACCCTGATATACATCATCTCCATTTAATGGATCATGTTGCCAATTTTTCATAACAACCCCATGCTCGAAGTAATCCCTGTTAGCATCTGGGAGGTTGACAACTAAAGACCTATTTAAAAACCTAGTTTTTAAATAAAAAGTACTATCGCTGACAAACCATCTATAGAAAAACATAATTTCTGGAATTCCTAAATGGGTTCCATGAATTTGATTTAACCTATGGACTCCATTAACTATTCTCCAGGTATTGGGAGCCATTTTTGCAGGTACAACGTCAAAGTATTGACAGAACTCCAAACATAGGGGATTTTGAGGAAAAGAAAAGCCACATTCGGCCATAAAGAGACTGGAGAACCAATGTCCCTCAGCCAAAGAGAGATAGTCAGAAGGTTCAGAAAGTTCCTCCAAAACGACCCAAAAAGGAATTGAAAATTCAGAAAGAAATTTGTCAAGCGATTCAACAACATAAACCGTGATGATCAAAGCAAAATAAAAGAGAAGGAAGAAGATCTTACAAGGGAAGAGTGAACCAGTTGACAACGACCAATGAAATAAACGAACGCACAAGATAGAGAAGAAATGAAAAGTTTGAAGACACAGGTTTGAAAAGTAAAAGACGATAGGATTTTTTGCAGTGTTTAAATACTTTACCTCGGGAACTGAAAAAGCAATGATTACAAATACGGACGTTTACGCATTCGACGGCTAAAAAGAAGAAAAGGGGCACAAAAAATGAAGCGGTTATAGAAATTCAAAATATTTAGAAGATCTGATACCGTGCATTTAAAAATGAGCTACATACAACGAATGATTTCCTAAAAACCATACAAACCAAAAATCTAAGTAGCAGAATGTTCCATACTTTTCCCCAACATCAAACTACGAAACATTGGGGGCTTCTGTTGATACCAAATTTAGTCTGCTGACATAGACCAATCACATGAAGACGCGTATCAATTTACATGATAAATGCGAATACTTCAGAATGAACAAATTAAGACCACCGAGCAACTAATGAGTACCGAGCAACTCAAGTGTGACGAGCAACTCAATCACTCTGAGCAACTCAAGCGTATCGATCAGCTTAGGCGGTTCGAGCAGCTTAAGCGGTCCGAGCTACATAAGTGTACAGTGTATCCAAATTAAGAGAATCCAGGATATAATTGCGCATTAAATGCTCATTAATATAGTACAAACGTACATGTCTACTGGGTAACAGCGCATTGTCCTTTCATTTGTACAACCTCAAGGCTATAATTACATTGTAACCTCCTCATTAACAGGGGACTCAGAATTTCTTGGTAAACCCATTATCGAGAATTCTGTAAACAGTCAACAATAAGAAATACAGTGGACGTAGGCCATTCTTACAAGGCTGAACCACTTTAAAAATCTTTTGTCTTATATTTATATACTTATTCATTTTTATCTGTGATTAAATAATTAGATCAAATATAGTTTTTTACATCAACACATATGTTATCCTGTTACCATTATAAAGCTTGATTAGCTAATATCGTATTCAATCAAATACTTTTTGGGTTAGGGCACAGGGCTTTCCATGGGTAACACAACCACCTTGAACAATATGAACACTAAAGGACGAGAAGAAAATAGAGGTTATATAACAAATGTTCTCCAAGCTCTTACCTCAAATAGTGATTTCCCGCTACTGTTCTTTAATGGCATAAATAACTCAAGAAGCCCAATCTTAACATTTATAACCACATCCAACCTACTGACTAGGATGACCTACCTAAAGTCATCCATGAGTCCATATTTGAAAAACGTGACTATGTGATAATTGATTAAATTCACAAATTTCTAATTCGTCACACTTATTTAATTAGAGTCTATTTTAAAAAAAACTTAAATCAGCTCCTACACATGCATCTAAACATCATAAATAATTCAACCCATGCATGAAAAATAAAAATGACCGATTAAGGAAAAAAAACCTTTTCGGTAAAAGTTAGGTTCTAAAAAACACGGGGCGTGATCGAGGCGTGGAGGCCAAGCCTTAAGCCTTAGAAGCCTAGGTGGGCGGGTCTTAGGCGTGAAAAGGAGTTTTGGCCTTTTTAATATATTTTAATATTTTTTAACCATAACAAGGCTATTAAAATACAAAAATTGTACATATCATACCAATATGTCTGAATATTTGAAAATTAAAATACTATTTGATTATTTTGGATGAGATAATAGTCTGGTTTGTAAAACAATCTTTAAAAGGCAATATAGTTTCACTAAAGCATTATTGTTTTTAAACAAAAAGTGCGCCTTAAGGGTTTTACCAAGCATAAGGCGTCAAAAACTTAAGGCGAGGTGTTTCTCCCAAGCCTCAAGCCTAGGCGTGCCTAGACGGAGCCTAGACGGGTTTTTTAGAACAGTGGGTAAAACCTTTTATAAAAACTTTGAAGAATTCCCAAGATCTTTGACTTACATAGAACCTGATAATCGTCCACGAGTGTGTAATGCATGGTGCCTTCAGCAAACCTTCAAAGATACGAGAGACAGCGAAATACCCTCCAGGCTTTGGTTCGTCGTCTTCGGCTCGTCCACGCGCAGAATGACTACGCTCGGTATCCACCGATCAAATATGGAGATCCCTTCTCCACAAAGGTTGAACAAAAGAAAAGTTGTGTTCTTGAACACCAAAACAATTCCCCAAAGCATATGGGAGTTTTGTGAATTGAAAACCAAAAAGGGATTAAACCCCAAAAGGAAGAAGCCAAAAGAATTTTGCTTTCGCAGCTTTTCTGTTCTGCAAAACACTGAAACTTCTTAAGAAAAACATTACCATTTAATGAGTATTTATAATAAAACTGCGCCGCCTCGAAACTGTGCTCATTCGAACGAGATAACAATCTCGCGCGAATGAAGGACATATGTCGTTTGAACGACATCTCGCGACACTGCCATATCGTTCGAACGAGACTAAAATCTCGCTTGAACGACCTGGGCGTCAAAACCGAGGTAAGCTCCAACACTTAGAAAAAATTACTCATTCTTAAATTTGACGAAAAGGTCCACTCCAACACTTAGCAAATATTTTATAAAAATATTGCAAAATCTCTAAGTGAGAAGTTAAGGTATTCAAAACAAAACCTTACCAAAGTAAACCTCGTGGAGTCTTTTTGATGAAGAACTTGATTAATTCGGATCAGTCTTTGATGCTTGAATGTTTTTGAATGCTCTTCGATGGTGTAGCGGTATATGACATAATAAATTGATAACAGACTTATAAAAATATGTCCTTACAATATACGAAGCCCATGACCTGAATTGTCACCCCACGATGACATGACTTCACCCAAGGTTGAACTTATGGAAGATTAGGTTGACTCCTATAGTGAATTAAATCTCATTATCCATCAGTTATCATTCAACTTATTCGTGATAAAAATCTCAACGTGGGTCCACCATTATACTCCCACAAGGCTGAGTTACTGGAATACTTACCTAAAGGCTGCCCACGTTATCGACGTCATTTAATTACAAATGGAAATGACAAGAAGAGTACACATGAACCCTGAAGGCCACCCTCTCTGAAGGTATTTCTATAACTTGAATAACGAAATGGTCACACCCATAGTCTTCCCCTTATCATTTGCAAGTATAATACCTCGTATTTTGGATAATTAATTATTCTATTTTATTAAATTAATGGGAATTAAATTAGTATTTAATTACATTTAATTTAAACTAATAATTTAATTTTAATTAGTATTATGCTAGAATTGAATAATTAATTTAATTTTATAGACGTTTGATTTAAATTAACGTTAAATAGAACAATTAAATAATTATTTCACATGTGATAATTTAATTTGAAGTGAAATTATGATTTAAGTGTGTAATTGTGGTTTATTAAAGTAATAATTGTTTAATAAGGAAAGGTAAGTGTTAAATTGATTATCTGAAGAGTTAAATGCACAAAACACTCAAAAGGTTTTAGTGTTTAATTGATTATATAAAAAGTTAAATGCATTAAACACTTAAAGATTGGGTTAGACAAAGGGCTTGAGACGTTTATTAACAACTATGAGTTATTAGAAGGTGTTGTAACCAAAAAGGCTTGGAGAAGCAGGCCTGGTTCGCATTACTGTGTGCATGGATAGCCTGGTTAGGTGTGCGCATGACCAGTTTGAGGTCGCGTGGGATTTTTAAAAATTGACAAGTCTGTATGAATTTTATTCTTTTAAAATGCACAACACTCTCAAAATATAAACCGTAGAGGGAGTCTTAACCCTAATACCGAATCCTAAACATTTTCACTCATCTAAAAGTCATCAACTCGACTCAAATAAGAGCAAATAAAGGAGCAGAGGAATTAAATAGGGATTCAATATCCACTCCAAAGGATTCATAATTCAAAAAGGCAAGATAAAATCTACTTCTCCCTTTCATGTTTATAAATGATAAACTTTATGAAAATAAATTAATATGTAGAGATTATGGGAATTCCTCATATGTTGATATTAATAGTAAAGGTGAATGTTGGAATCATTGTTAAAATATGAATAAGAGATATGGAAATGGGTTATTATGTAATTGAATTGTAGAAATCATTAAGTTTTAATGTTTATATTAGTCATTCCATAATGAGAAACACATGAATTTTACTCATAGTCATATGAATATTACATGAATGAATAACAATCAATCTATATTATACTTTAAAAACAATTGAAAGTGAATTTAATGAAGATCATTTATTATCATTTTAAAATTCATTTCAATTTATTTCTTAAAAAACTTTTCCCTTCTCCTAAATTTTACGATTTAAAAAAAAAAAACTATCGAGATTAACTATTTACATTTTTTCTCCCGTAATAATTTCTCTTATGTTTGGGTAGTACATGAATTTAGTTGGTTTATGTATTTGGAAGTAAATGTAAGTATAAATGGAGGTTCATGTAGTTAGTCAATACATGCATTTAGTTGGTTCATGCATTAGAATGTTCATGTATAAACGTCTAAATGAGGTATGTTTTAGTTAAAAAGTTAAATGATATTCGAGATAATATAATATATAGATTTTATTTATGCAAGTTATTATGAATATATTTTTGTCAAACAAAATTTATTGTTTGACTTAAATAATGGGGTTTGCTTCGTCCATGCATTGTATAAGATATTAATTTGAAATTATTTGTATAAATTGATATTAAATATAATAGGAACACGAAAACGCAATATAAAACCAATTATGATTTAAACATGAATACTATTGATCGAACTGAACTAAATGAAAATGGGGAATGTTTTACTTAAAAAGTTAAATGATATTTGAGATAATATAATATGTAGGTTTTATTTATACAAGTTATTATGAATAAAATTTTGCCAACCCAAATTTATTGCTCGACTTAAATAATGGGTTTTGTTTCATCCATATATTGTATAAGATAATAATTTGGAATTATTGGTATAAATTGATATTAAACATAATAGGAACACGAAAACACAACATAAAACCAATTATGATTTAAACATGAATATTATTGATCGAACTGAACTAAATGAAAATAACATGATTTTTCATATTATATCCGGGTTAAGCTTATATAGATTTACTCATGTTCATGTGAGTTTTAAAAGTACCACCCTGATATAACTATGATCTTGACCACATGTATGTATCGAAGTATGGTATAAAAAAAACTATATGCGCCCGCGCATTGTGCGGGTTACATGCTAGTTATAACTTTTAAAGAGTGAGGAATAAGGTTAGTGATGATTAAAATTTGGGAAGAAATTCAACTTAAGAAATGGTACTACATTACTGCGTAAGAGTGTGCACAACAACATTCGCACGACCGTTTATATTAATTGTGCGCGGGGCTAAGGCCATAATGCATAAAACAATTCAGGTATTATATTTTGCCTCAAATTTTATCTCAGCATAAGGTTCCCGAATCCACATATTTGTGGTATTATGAAAGATTATGATAAATCATTAATCATGATAAGTTGTGAAATTTAAAATGTTTTCTTATAATATGTTTACTCCACATATTTGTTATTAATAAGTATTTTTATTTTCATATTAGCATGTGTTGTTATGATGTATTATATATGGAGGCAGGTGAGAGGAATGGATGTTTATATCTGTGTCTCTAGTTGGGGATTACTGTGGAGAAGGATGAGGAGAGTGCACATTATTTATGTCCGTCTTTGAAGTCAGGCATATTCATGTGCTAATAACCTAACAGTTGTTGTTTAGGCTAGACATGGGATTTATTGTTGTGAATGGTTGGATGATATTTCATACATTAACATGTTACATATATTATTATTATTATTCATGTATTAGTACGTTGTAGTTATTGTTATGATGATTTTGTTATTAGCCTGTTATGGATATTATTATTCTAACATGTTATTTATTATCATTAGTAATCCTTATTGTATTGCGATAAGACCTAAAGGAAGATTATAGGCTAATCTCGATAATTACCAAGTGCGGTAAGACAAGGTGGGGTCTAATAGTTAAAAGACTCGAGTGTGGGTTTATTAATTATAAACATGATCGTCCCCTTATTTGTTAGATCGCGTAGTTTTTTATCTTGTGGGGGGGGGGGGGGGACCTGCCATATTGAACATTTTTCTAGGTGATCCACTTCACGACAGGAATAACTTTATTTTCTTTAGAGCATATAATCTTTCATTCACCACCAGTTTTGGAGATGTATGTGTGTGCTATTGTAATCAATATGTATATGTAATTGGGTTTTGGAGATGAGACTATAATTTTTATTCTTAACATGTATTGAGAGTTGATATTTATTATTAGTTGGTCGAAATGTATTCCCATAACACCCCGTATTTTTAAAGCTTTTAAATTACGCTTGTGCTCGTAATTTAATTTTATTGAAAAGATAATTCGGACTCAAGTAAATATTATTTGGCTTGTAAAAAGTATTAATATTTATCTACGTTTTTATTACTTGTGTGATAATTAATCAATAATGGATTAAAATATGTTACGTTGTAGGTGAGTAAATACGTCGGGTTATCGATTTCTATTCGGGACACGCAGGTTGAGTCGTGTTGGTTATGGAATATGGAACTAAGTGAAATTTGAGCTTAGGTGACTCTAATGGTGATTCTGAGTGCACCAATGTTTCGAAATAGGCCGAAATAGTGTAATATAGGTACCCCGGGGATTGTAAGAAGGTCTCAGAGGCTTTTTAGACTAAGTATAAACTGTAAAAAGGGGTATAAGAGTCTTTTAATGACGGGGCCTAACCTAAATCCAAAATTGGGATATTAAATTAGGTTATATGGTCTAGTTAGGTGAGTAGGGAAGACAGAAGAACCAGTGATGAGAGGAAGAAGAGGAAAAGAAAACAAAAATGGTAGAATATGAGCTCGGAAGTGGAAACTCAAGCTCTCAGATTGTAGATCGAATCAAGAGAAACCTAGTAAGTAAAAGAAATCTCAGACCTCATAGGAATTGCCAAGGTGGGATCGCCCACTGCGCAGGACCTCCGTGATAGCAAGTAGCGTAGGTATGTTAATATACACAAAAAGAACATAATAGGAACACACACATCCTAACCATATGTATATTCAATATAGGCACACACACGATCTATGATAAATTCGTACAGGTATACACTCAACCAATTAAAATCCGTACAGTTATACTTTCAACTATAATAACCACTCGTAAGTAGTTTTTTATCTCTCGAATACTCACCTACAATTTCTTCACATTTATACTTCTCAATTATATTTACCCGAGCATTATTCTCTACCTGAAGAGTCCTCATTATCCTTTAAGAAATTTAAGAAGTTAACACCTCATCATTCTACCGGTACTAATCCTTCGGTAATCATTTATTCTTCCCATAACCCAATTCACAAATTACGGACACGCCACACAGTTGGTTAAATCTCGTAGGACTTAGTCTAATTTTATCATCATTATCAATAAGCCTAAGCCTTGACTATAGGTTTATTGAAATTTCCAAAGTCCTCGTATAGTTCATTATTGATTTTATACCCCGATTTAATTTTTGACTACAGATTTCGATTTTGAATACCCTTTCGTAGAAAAATTATAACAAATTCAAAAAAATACGAGGTCGGTGCCCGCGCGATCGTAATGAAAAGATCTACAAATTTTATTTTTTGACAAACAGGTAAATCAAACCGGTTCGACCTCAAAATTCGAACCGGTTTGCCATATGAGATTTATGAACCTTCTTCTTCTCTAAATTTCAACCATTTTTAACACCTCAAACCTTCATGAAACCTCACCAAATTTCAAACCAACATAAGTAATCATTATATAAATTTATAGGAATGATTTCCAATATCAATTAATCATTAATTCATCACGACTTTAATCCAAGAATCGATTATCCTCTTAAAGTACATAAAACCCTAGTTTATTATGTTCTTCAAATTTTTTAATTAAGAACCCATATTTCATTCACATAAATTATTCCAAACCCTTTGATTTCATGTCACTAACATTAATAAATATAACTACATGCAATCCTACTTCAATTCATGGATTATACCCACCTAAAATTCATATAAATCTTCCAAAAAATGAAAAACAAACCCTATTCTACGTGGGTATTATAACATGCTTAATACAAAATGTAAGATAAATACTTGCTTCTTAATTGAAGATTTGATTTTATTGGTTAATGATGGAATTTTTGGTCCTCCCTTTCAATCCACTCTCCAATGATGTTTGTTGTGCAATAATCACTTGAATCGTTCCTTAAGCTTCAAAACTTGCTCATCCTTCTTCTCTAATGGCCTCTTTTTACTTTCTGGCCTCCAAACCCTAGCCTCTCCCACCTATATACTGATAAAGAATTTGTAAACTCCCAGGTCTCTTTACTTATTTTTTAAATGACCAAAATGCCCTCCTACGGTGCTGGTTTGGCCTAAAATTGCCTTGGGACCCAAACTATACACCCGGTATAATATTTCAACTATTTTGACCCTTTTGGAATCAACTGTGACCTTTAAATAGTCATCAGAGTCACTTTATAAAATCATCTTATTTCCACCTCAAAGTTCGGCACGCGTGAAATTAAAATAAGTCAAATTAATTTAAACTCCAAATCCCCAAATTAAACAATTTATTCGAATTAAATAAATTCCAAATCACCGATTTAAATAAATACTAAATCACCAATTTAACTAAATCCTATATCCTCATAATTACGCGGTGTTACATGTTAGGGGGGAAGTATCTAACACCCGTATTTTTAGAGCTTTTTAAATTGCAGATGTGCCCGTAATTTAATTAAATTGAAAAGATAATTCTGACTTATGAAAATATTAATTGGCTTGTAAAAAATATTTAGATTGATGTATGTTTGTATTACTTGTGTGACGAGTAATCAGTAATTAATTAAATACATTACGCCGTAGGTGAGTAAATACGATTGGTTTTCGGTTTCTATTCAAGACACGCAGGTTGAATCGTATCGACTGTGGAATATGGAACGAAATAAAATTTGAGGTTACATGAATAAATGGTGATTTTGAGTGCATCGATGCTTCAGAATGGGTCGAAATAGTTCAAAATAGGTATCTAGGGGTTATAATTGGGTCTCGAGGGCTTTTAGACTGAATATAAATCGTAAAAATGGGTATAAGGGTCTTTTGATAAAGGGCCTTACCCAAACCTGAATTTGGGATATTCAATATTTGTATTTGGTCTCGTTTGGTGAGTAGAGCACCCACCCACTACCTAAAAACAATTAGGGTTAAAAGGAGAAAGAAGAAAAGTGAAGAAAATGTGTAAAAGAAAAACTCAAGAGTGGGAATTAAAGCTCTTGGATTGTAGATAGGGTTGAGGAATCCAACAAGTAGAAGAAATCTCAGATACTTCAACTTTAAGAAAAGTATTTACTTGTTTTGATACTCTTTGTAGCTAAAATCATTAATGTTAGATTTGTAACAAGATTGCATGCAAACTTCTTAGCTTTCGTGTTGAGAAAATGGTTTAAACTTGGGTTTCATTATGAATTAATGAAGAGAAATAAACCCTACTGATAATTAATGACATATCTGATTTATACCTACAAGAAAATATAGTTTCTTGAAAGAATTTAAGACGAATGATATGAATCATGAAAACTTGGGTTTGGAATTTTACGATTCTTGAATATTCATATTTTTTTGGTTAATTTGAATGTGTTTTGAAACGTTAATCACGAAGGTTTCGCTAAATTCTATTTGGGTATGAACTGGGTTGAGATGTGAATGTTTGTAAGAGTTTGGAATCCTAATGATTTGAGGTTAGGAGTGAAAACTCATCAAAATGGATTCGTGGTAACCTAGTAGAATCAAACCGTTTAGGTTTGTGAAGCAAACCAATTCTATCACCGAACCGGTTCGACTGTACTAGCATGCTACTGATTAGGCTCAAATTCTTCCAAATTTATCCCCTAAATTTACGGACTTTTATCATCTCGAGTAACGTAAACTGAGTTGAATTATCGTATTTCTTTGCTATTAACGCCTTCTAACAAGTACATTTAGTTCCGCGTATTTCTCATGAGTTTTGCAGGTATTTAAAGCATTGAGGAAGAAAGAAACTGGAAAAACATCGAAATAAGTCAAATAAGGAAAGTTAGAGGGCAATTTCATACTTTTTTAGCCTTCGTCCGATGTTGAATCAAACTAGAGAGTTGAAGCAATTTCGATCACAAGAACATTGGAAGAAACAGCAAGTCAATCCGAGCTACGGTGAAAAAATTACGAACATTTGAAGATGAAAAGAACGAAAAAAAGATCCCTGTATGAAATTCCAAGGTGATCCATACCTTTTATTTAAAAAGGA
This sequence comes from Sambucus nigra, assembly GCA_949130495.1. Taxonomy (NCBI): domain Eukaryota; kingdom Viridiplantae; phylum Streptophyta; class Magnoliopsida; order Dipsacales; family Adoxaceae; genus Sambucus; species Sambucus nigra. Next base: position 648,447,425 of record OX422216.1, read on the forward strand.
TCCGGACCGGTTCCCCCATAAAATATATGAATTAAAAAGACATGCGATCCGGACCTTTTATTCAAAAAGGATCCACTACACCAAATTTGTCGAATTATCACGGTCATTGACCTTGACATCTTCAACTTGTCAATGTCAATGAACGTGACAATTATGGGCGAGACAACTTTTTTTGTCACGGTCATTGACCGTGACAAGATCGTTATAATTGTCACGGTCGTGTCACGATCACTGACCGTGACAAGTTTTGTCACGGTTATAAACTGTGACAAGCCCTTGACATTTAATAAAAAATTGTCATGGTCATTGACCGTGACAAGTCCGTGACAACTTTCTTGGTCAAGGACTTGTCACGATCAATGACCGTGACAATTCTGGACAGAATTAAACAAAATCTGTTGGGTAGAAGTATATTTGTATCTGTTATAGCAACGTTGTACCTATTAAAACATCATATATCCAAATAGACTAGAGATTATGCAAATATACATTCAAAATAAAAACAATATGCATCACGATATAATCCAAATATAATTCAAATGTACCAACTTAAAAACAATTCAAATGTACCAACTGAAAAATAATACAATTCAATTCAAATAATGTCACTACATGTCTTGGGTCAGGTTAAATCCGAGGAGGTGAATAGGCCACACGATATACGAATTGACACACCCACTGATATACATCGTGCCGCATTGTTCGCGCAACCACAACGGGGTGTTCTCCTTCTCGGGCATCACATGCGTGACGAGCACCTTGAGCTCGATGTCTTGAAGCTCACGTCCATGAACTAGTCCACCCAGGATGATATTCGGTTCCCTCAACCCCCGCCTTATCCGCTGGCCACAAAATATGTCCAGTATAAACACGCTCGGCCAACCAAGCATTGACATCGGTCGGTCGAAGGGAGACAAATAGGGAAGTGGATCATTAAATTCCGCATGTGTCGGCAATGAAGGAGCGAGGTCCACATCCTCATCCTCCCACACCTCGTCTGTAAGGACAATTTGTCCATTCTTATGTATATGATATGTCATACGCCGTTACAAGAATGATAGTTGAAACGATCACATGGTCATCAACGAAATCCGAAGATCAAAAGAAGAAGGAATTTGGGAATCAGACCTGACCGGACCGATCCGATTCAGATAAAAGAACCGATCCGACTTATCGGACCGTTCCGACCAACTATCGGACCGATCTGCTTTGTCAGACTCCAGTAGCCACCGGATCCATAGCGAACCGATGAAGCCTAAAGGATCGGACCGATCCGATGACAACCAGATGGATCCAGTTTCAGAAAAAGAACCGATCCGAGTTAACCGGACCGGACCGATCCGACGAGGATAAACTCTGCCAGATCGTGCAGCAAATTTTTAGGGTTTTGACTCCTTATTTAAACCACGATCAGTAGTTGGTTTCGATAAGACTTTCCCATGATTTTCAGAGCATATCAACCCTAAAGTCTTCACCTATTGAGTCCTATGATTCTAAGTTTTTAGATTCACACATCTTCCATATCTATGTGAATCAAATCTGGTAACCCAAGAACACCATTGCTGTTGTTCAACCATTTTTGAAGTGGACCGCTTCTTCCTCTTCATTGCAGCCCTACTGGACAAGGATAGTTCCAGCCGCCAGCCCTACTGGAAAGGGTTTCTTCCAGCCGTGACTACAGAATCCGACACATGAGGGTAATTCTTAGTCAACCTGTATTTCATTGTAATCCGATTGTAAACCGTCTTTTACAAATTATAGTGATATACAAATGGTTTTGCCCCTGTGGGGGATTTTTCCTTAACTTTGTGTGTTGAATTATTCTTGCATGATTTCATATTGTTTCAATCATACCTAGTTGCATGCTTAGGGTTAATTTGGGTTAAAATTGGTATTTATTATATTATTTCTTAATTGAACGCAAGCGCCAACTCTTTCAAATTGGTATCAGAGCAGGTTACGCTAATCTATCGCGTATTCCTATTTTCCGCAAAATTTTACTAAAGATATCAATTTCTGAAATAAATTGATTTTTGAAAAGAGCGTGTTCAAATGGAGAAGTCATATTATAAAATGCCTATTTTTGACGGGTCGAATTATGCTTATTGGAAAGCCCGTATGAGGTCGGCTTTAAAAGCCATTGACGAACGTGTCTGGATTTTTGTTGAACGAGAGTGGACTCCTCCAACCGTGACTGTTGATAATGTGACCAACTTGAAACCTGACATCACTTGGACTGATGATGAATTTAAATGGTCATCTTTTAACTCTAAGGGTCTAAGTGCTATTTCTGGGTCTGTCACTCCTGATGAGTTCAAACGCATAATGACGTGCACCACGTCAAAAGAGGCATGGGATATTTTGCAACTTACCCATGAAGGAACGAATGTTGTTAAAGAGTCAAAATTGCAAAATTTAACAACTCAATTTGAAACCATCACCATGCATGAAAATGAATGTTTTGATGAATTTTATGCTAGGCTTTCTGACATTGTTAATACTAGCTATAATCTTGGTGAACATATTCCAAATGCTAGAGTTGTTAAAAAGATTCTTCGTTCCCTTCCTAAGCGTTTTATACCTAAAGTCACTGTGCTAAACTCCTTGGGTAATTTAAATACACTAAAATTGGAAGAACTGGTACGAGATTTACAAACTTATGAAATAGACATGTTTCCTAAATATGCTAAGCCAAAAGATAAGGGAATTGCCCTTAAAGCCCAAGAGAGAAAAAGTGAGGGGTCGGCAAGAAAGAGAGTCGAGTCATCTAGAAAGATAGAAAATTCTGATTCTGAATGTGAGTTTGACCTAGATGATTTGGCATTATTTGCTAAAAACTTGAAGAAAATTCTGAAATTTAAGAAAAATGGGAATTCCAAAGATAAAAAGAATTTTCAGAAAAATAAGTTTGAAAAGAAAGATTTCAAAGAACCCCCTAAAGACAGTGAGAGGTGTTTTGAGTGCGACGGAAAGGGACACAGAGCGTTTGAGTGTGCCACTCGTCTGAATAGGGAAAAGGGTAAAGTTGTCCTAAATGCTACCCTTAGTGACGACAGTGAGGTCGAGTCGGTGGACTCGGGAGATGAGTCACCGCATGAGTGTAACTTCACCACGTTCATGGCTAGTCATGTGAGTACTCCTAGTGCATCTCACGACTATGAGGATACTACTTCACAGGGACACATCGACAGCGAGAGCGAAGAGAGTGAGGGAGAGGAGGAAGGGAGTGAGGACGAGAGTAACCTTCAACGCGCCTACGCCGAGTTATATAATGAGTCTTTCAAAAATAAAAAACGTAACAAGGAGTTAGTTCTTAGGATCACCGCGTTAGAAGAAGAGTTAGAAGAGACGAGAGAGAGAGAGTCCTCCACCTGCACCGCCATGAGAGAGAGAGAGTCTGCCTGGGTTAGTAAAGAGAATTTGCTTAAAGATAGAGAGAGCAGTTTTGAGAAAGAGAAAGCGGACTTGACTAAACAAGTGGCTAGTCTTACGAGTGAGCTCCATTCCTCCCTGGACACTCGGAAGAAACTTGAAGCCCTTGTTGCCCAGCTTACTCATGACCTTGAGAGAGCTAGGAAAGTCAAAGTACAAATCGAGGACAGATCTGGAAAGATGGGAAAGATGCTCCTCGGTCCCGCTTTAGGTTTTGGTGATAGGCAAGGAATAGGTTTTGATGGTTCCTCCACGTCTCAAATTTCACCCGGACCAATTCCTGAGTTTACTACGACTCCGTATGGCCGTCATAAAAAACCAAGAAGGAGAGTTCGACCAAGAAAAATAATTCAAGGTCCTCCTAATACTGTGCCCTTTTGCTCCCATTGCAAAAGAAATGGACACCTTAGGGATGATTACTATAAGTTGGGTCGGACACGACGTACGTTTGCTCCACCACATCAGACTGATGAGTTTGCCAGTCTGAGAGAGCGTGTTGAGTTTCTAGCCGCCACATCACAGAGTTTGATGGATGAATTCCGACGGATGACCTTACCATCAATGAATGCGCCCCGCATTCCGGCTAAAACCAACAACAACAAGGGAACACAAAAAGGTACCTACTCTTGGGTTCCTAAGAAAGAGAAAAAGGCCCTTGTTGTCCATGTCGCTCTCAAAGCCCATAATACCTCACAGTGGTATTTTGACAGTGGTTGGTCCAGACACATGACAGGTGATGCCTCATATTTTACCCATCTTGAGGATTAAAATGATGGGAGAGTCACCTTTGGAGATGGTAGCAAATCTAGCATAGTTGGACGAGGTTCAGTGGAGTTACCAGGATTTCCAAAGCTAGAGAACGTACTGTACGTCAAAGGTTTGAAAGCAAACCTTCTTAGCATCAGCCAACTGTGCGACGATGACTTTGCAGTGAAGTTTGACCGGAAAGCTTGTAAGGTCTATAATCAAGCCGGTAAACTTTTAGTGCAAGGGGTGAGGACAGAGGATAACTGTTATGGGACTGAGCCCAAATCCTCACTTGTCTGCAACAGCGCCACGATCACTCATATGGATATGTGGCATCAACGTCTAAGTCATGTGAACATTAGAGACTTATCTCGTTTAGTCAAAAAGGACCTAGTACGTGGCTTACCATCTCTTGGAAAGCCAACTTCCATGATTTGTGGACCCTGTCAGTTGGGAAAACAAATCCGTAGACCTCACAGGAAGTTGAATTCCATTACCACTTCCCGTGTTCTTGAGTTGATTCACATGGATCTTATGGGTCCTACTCGCACGGAGAGTCTAGGTGGTAAGAGATACATTCTCGTGATGGTGGACGATTTCTCCAGGTATTCCATTGTAGGTTTTCTGAGAGAGAAATCCGATGCTGTAGAATTTTTAACGACCAAGTGTCGTGTCCTGCAAAATCAACATGGTGTCACTATTAACAGAATACGTAGTGACAACGGCACTGAATTTAAGGAAGCAAAGGTGGATTTGTACTGTGATAGCCTTGGGATCAAACATGAGTGTTCTGCTGTGAGAACTCCTCAGCAAAATGGGATTGTTGAGAGAAAGAATAGAACGATCCAAGAAATGGCTAGATCTATGCTTCTAGGTCGTAAGATCTCTAGGAGATTTTGGGCAGAGGCAGTGTCTACTGCATGCCACACGGTGAATAGGGTTTATTTGCGTCCACACACACTACAGACACCTTATGAGTTGTGGACCGGCAAGAAGCCCAACCTGGCATATTTCCGTATTTTGGGGAGTAAATGCTACATCCTACGGGATAGAGAGCAATTAGGAAAGTTCGACTCCCGGAGCGACGAGGGAATATTTCTAGGATATTAATCGAAGAGTAGAGCGTACCGGGTTTTTAACCTGAAGAGCTCTAAGATTATGGAATTAATAAACGTCACCGTGCAAGATGACAAACCTTCGACGGTTATTGATCCTAATCTACAGTGTGAGAATGAGGATTGTTCTGACAGTGATTTACCTGTTCCTCTCTCACACTCTATGGACCCTACTCCTGTGTTAGGGGACACACCTGCTTGGGTTCGCAAGAGTCATGATCCTTCAGCCATTGTTGGCGATCCCACTCTAGGGGTCAAGACTCGTGCTCAACTAGAGAACGTTGTTAGTCATCACTGCTACACGTCCAAAGTCGAGCCCAAGAATCATAAAGAAGCACTCAAGGATGAACACTGGATATCCTCTATGCAGGATGAGTTGCTTCAGTTTAAGAAGAACAATGTCTGGGAACTTGTCCCCCGACCTAGTGATACTAATGTGATAGGTACCCGGTGGATATTTAAGAATAAAATAGATGAAAATGGTACTATTACTAGAAACAAAGCTAGGTTGGTCGCTCAAGGCTACACACAGATAGAGGGTGTAGACTTTGGGGAGACATTTGCTCCTGTTGCGAGGCTTGAGTCCGTCCATTTACTACTCTCCATCGCATGTCATCTGCACTTCAAGTTATATCAGATGGATGTCAAGAGTGCCTTTCTTAATGGCATTCTACATGAGGAGGTTTATGTGGAACAACCAAAAGGGTTTGAAGACCCTCAGCACCCTGAGCACGTCTACTATCTGAGGAAAGCCTTGTATGGTTTGAAGCAAGCACCCCGTGCTTGGTACAAGAGGCTTACTTCCTATCTCTTAGCCCGTGTCTTCAAGAGAGGGGGAGTTGATATGACGTTGTTCGTCAGGAGAGATGACGGTGCTATTTTGGTTGCCCAAGTCTATGTGGACGACATAGCCTTTGGATCCACATGCTCCCAGCATGCTCACCACTTTGAGGAGGAGATGAAAAGTGAGTTTGAGATGAGCATGGTAGGTGAGCTTACATTCTTCCTTGGTCTCCAGGTTCGTCAGCTAGAGGATGGGATGTTCATCTCCCAATCCAAGTATGCTAGAGACCTAGTGAAGAAATTTGGTTTAGACTCCGCTAAGCATGCTCGTACACCTATGAGTACCACTATCAAGCTTAGTAAGGACACTTCTAGCAAGGACGTAGAGCAAATCTTGTATCGGAGTATGATAGGCAGTCTTCTCTACTTGACTGCTAGTCGTCCCGACATTGCCTTTAGTGTTGGAGTCTGTGCGCGTTATCAGGCGTCTCCTAAAGAGTCACACTTACTCGCTCTAAAACGTATTATCAAATACGTGAGTGGGACTCTCTCATACGGTATTTGGTATTCCTTTGATACCGATGACCGTTTGTCCGCCTATTCGGATGTCGATTGGGCCGGGGACGTAGATGGATGTAAGAGCACTTCGGGTGGGTGTTTCTACTTTGGTTCTGCTCTTGTCTCTTGGTTGAGCAAGAAGCAAAACTCCATCTCTTTGTCCACTACGGAGGCTGAGTACATCGCCGCCGGGAGTTGTTGCACGCAACGCATGTGGATGAAGAAAATGTTGGAGGATTATGGGATTTCACAGGACACCATGACCATTTCCTGTGATAACACGAGCGCGATACACATATCCCGCAATCCTGTCCAACATTCACGCACAAAGCACATCAGGTTACGCGAGCACTTTATATGTCAGTTAGTTGAGGAGAAGGTCGTAACCCTGAGTTTTGTTCCTACCGACCGTCAGTTAGCCGATATTTTCAAGAAACCTTTAGATGCCCTTAGATTTGAGAGTCTTAGGAAGTCTTTGGGGATTTGCACAGTTGACTGAGGGGTTGGTCTATGTCTAGAATAGGATGCTTCTTCATGTTTATATCATATGCTTCCTATTGCTAGTCTGTTTATATGCACCATAGCTTTGTTGTACAACTTTTATGTATGTGTTTATTATTCTTAGAAAAATACAAAAAGATTTTCTTTTCTGATAATTTTTTTGAAAAAAAGACCAAAAAGAGATTTGCCACTTATGGATGAGCATTTAAGATAGCCAAGTCACAACTTCACTCCATATATCCATGTGACTGTTTGATAGAGATTTGAGAGGCTACATCATTTCATCCATGTGCTTAACATTGATTGGAGTCCTTGAGATGTAATTAGTGATATTTCCTACAATGTTGACTCCTATATCCTTTATTGCACACATGCACGGCTATATTTGATTATTGCACTTGTCTATCTCATGTTGGCTTGCGTGTTTCCATCTCAATCCTGTCTATACAATGTACAATATGCGATAAAACTTGACAAGATTGGATTGCATGTAAAAACCGTTTTGGTGAGAATGTGTGTATATGTTCATAACGGGGAGGGGCTGCGAAAGTTGATTCTTATCCTTTGCGCAAAAGCCACCGTTAAAAAGGACCTAAAAAATGGAGGAATTTTAATATCCGAGGTCCTAAGAGGTTAAAAGAGCCCGAAAAAATTGATAAGGCAACAAAAAGCAATTCATGCAAAATATGGGTCATTTAGGTTTTCACCATTAATTCTCCAAAGTTTGAGAATTTAGAATACCTCTATTAAAAATATAAATCTGAGGGAGTTTGGTTGGAGATTGAAAAACGGGTTTGCACTTCCTTGAAAGTCCTGAAAAAGCATGAAAAACATTTTGGACGTTATTGGTGTAGAAATCACTTTGAGCTTTGATTTGTTGATTTGCTTAAGTCAATGTCTTATATTTCCAATCTTTTACACCAAAGGAAGCATTTGAGTTCATTCGCTAGGAATATCCAATATTCATCGTGCACATATGTCATGTTTGTATGCATTGATTTTCCTATCGAATTTTATCACACCACTTCTTTTACGCTATCATTGACTTGGTTGTTTTATGGTCATTCATGGTGTGATTTTATGCCTTGTGTCACCCCGGTACTTGATTGCTTGATTTATTTCTCTCATGTGTCTATTTGGGGACATCATAAAAAGGGGGAGAATGAATTATCTGATTATGGGGGAGTTTTGAAATTCTGAGAATATCATCTTACATTGATATATATGCTTATGTTTATCTCATTTCAAGCTCGATACGTCACTTGGTATTTGCTTTATCTCATGTGTGTAGGTACATCCTTAATATTCACTGAATTGCACACCCTGATGAGAAAAGCGTGAAGATTCCTGAAGAATTGAAGAACAAACGATGCAGCCTTAGTCATATGTACCTCTATCAGTTTTGGGTTCATGAAAGGGTAGATTTGTATAGGCATTGTTCATACTTGATAATTCGGATTTTTTATGTTTGTTCCGGCATAGACATATAGGGGGAGATTTGTAAGGACAATTTGTCTATTCTTATGTATATGATATGTCATACGCCGTTAAAAGAATGATAGTTGAAAAGATCACATTGTCATCAACGAAATTCGAAGATCAAAAGAAGAAGGAATTTGGGAATCAGACCTGACCGGACCGATCCGGTTCAGATAAAAGAACCGATCCGACTTATCGAACCGATCCGACCAACTACCGGACCGATCCGCTTTGTCAGACTCTAGTAGCCACCGGATCCATAGCGAACCGATGAAGCCTAAAGGACCGGACCGATCCGATGACAACCAGATGGATCCGATTTCAGAAAAAGAACCGATCCGAGTTAACCGGACCGATCCGCCTAAATGACCAGACCGATCCGACGAGGATAAACTCTGCCAGATCGTGCAGTAAATTTTTAGGGTTTTGACTCCTTATTTAAACCACGATCAGTAGTTGGTTTTGATAAGACTTTCCCACGATTTTCAAAGCATATCAACCCTAAAGTCTTCACCTATTGAGTCCTATGATTCTAGGTTTTTAGATTCACACATCTTCCATATCTATGTGAATCAAATCTGGTAACCCAAGAACACCATTGCTGTTGTTCAACCCTTTGTGAAGTGCACCGCTTCTTCCTCTTCATTGCAGCCCTACTGGACAGGGATAGTTCCAGCCGCGACTACAGAATCCGACACATGAGGGTAATTCTTAGTCAACCTGTATTTCATTGTAATCCGATTGTAAACCGTCTTTTACAAATTATAGTGATATACAAATGGTTTTGCCCCTGTGGGGGATTTTTCCTTAACTTTGTGTGTTGAATTATTCTTGCATGATTTCATATTGTTTCAATCACACCTAGTTGCATGCTTAGGGTTAATTTGGGTTAAAATTGGTATTTATTATATTATATTAGGGTTAAGATTAGCATATATATATATATATATATATATATATATATATATATATATATATATTTTAGTAACAAATAAACAATAATTATAATTATTCCACATATTTTCACCTAGCTTCCTCATTTTGCTAGGCCCTTCATCTGGGAAGCATTCGTGAACATCCAACCATGAATGGTCAGTGGGAAGACATGGTTCTTCTATATCCCTCTCAGTGATCCACTCATCATCGTCCTCCATATCGGATAGACAGATCGGATCAAAGTCACCACATTCTTTCCTTTGCTCTCGTCTCATTTCAAGTTGAAGATTATACTTGACGAAAACAAGAACATTCAACCTTTGTTGCTCCAAACGATTTCTTTTCTCGGAATGCACATGATCAAATGTCCTCTAATTTCTCTCACAACCTGTCGCACTACATGTGAGACTAAGAACTCGTATAGCAATCTTTTGAAGCTTCGGTACATCTTTACCAAAACTTTCCCACCAATTGGCTACATAAACAAAAGAATATAAAAAATTCAGCAACATATAAATTGATTAACATAAAATATCAGCAACATATAAACTCACCAGGTTGTTTTTTATCTCTCGTTAGCGTTGTCGAACTTCTACCGAACAATCCCGCACACGTTTTAAACTTATCCATTTGCTCTTGTACGATGATAATTGTATCGGTGTCCGAACACATCCTCTCTAAAGGGTCATACAAACCACGCTTCACCTCTCTATCGGCCATAAAATCATCACTGAAGTGGAATCTTCAAATATAAACCAAAAATATAATTTAGTCTTTTATATAATATAAATTAGAATATAAATCATGTTATCTTGGGTTCAAGTAGTATCTCGCGGCATGAAGTAGCCTATGGAGTTGAAGATCCCACCTCGTATAAATTATTTTCCAAATCTTCATATATCTCCTCTCTACATGATTAAAATTAATCGCAATTTGCTCCTTCGCCCGATCCATTGCTTCATATATGTAACCCATTTTGCCGGTTTTGCATCTCCATCAACAAGCCTCAAAACTTTGTAAAGTGGATGTACACTTTTCAAACAATATTTAATCGCTTTCCAGAAATTTGCGTCACCCAAAGTGATACCCTCCACTTTCTTCGCATCCACCTTGTTAGCAAAAGTTCCATTCATCCAATCGACCGACGTGAACATACGCCTCAATGCCCCCTTATTTTCTTCAAAATTCTTCACTATAAGAAAGGAAGTGGCAAATCTAGTTGCTCCCGCTCTAGTAAGTTCCCTCTTATTTGAAAATTTTCTAAACAAATCAAGCACGCATGTATGCCTATAAGTATACACGGTAACTTCTCTTGCCTTTGTAATTGTGTTTTGAAATATAGGGAAGTTACCAATGTCAGTAAGCATCGAATCAATCAAATGGGCGGTACACTGGTTCCAAAATAAATTCTTTCTTTTCTCTTCCAATAACCTCCCCGCGGCTACATACACCGATGCACTGGCCGTCACCATTTGCACAACATTTTCTTCCTAAATCTCCTCCACCATACTATCAAGCAACTCAAACGATCTCATCGCATCCTTGATGATCAAGGAGATGTCCACGGATTTAAGAAAAAACGTCCCGCTCGGGATATTCACTAAAAAGTTGGTGAGCGATCTTGATTTTCCATCGCTCCACCCATCCGACATTAAAGTGCACCCCGTTTTTTTCCCTTCCTTTTTATACTTCTCCAACAAGCTATGCACCCTTTCCACTTCCTTTTTCAAATACGTGACCCTAGCTTCATGATAGCTAGGGCGCTTCAATCCCTTGCCATACTCTTCAACCGACACCAACATTTTTTTAAAAAGAGGACACTTCACAATATTGGATGATAGAGCATTCTTATAGAAAAACCTCAATATATCCTTGCACACCGGCTCCCTATCCTTTAGTATTTGATTCAGGGTTTGTTGTTTACCCTTTCCCCCACCCCCCCAATAACAAGCCTATCCATTCCCCCTTTCCCCTTCCCCGTCGAACCTCCCTCATCATCGTTACCCCTTGAAAGCATTCATCTTCAACATTTGCTTGACTTTGATTGCTACCAACTGTGGAAGTAGCATTTTGACACAAATACTCTTGAAAAAATATTCTAATGGACTCGGGACATTGTTCACACATACTAGTATCGCTATGAGTCCCGTCAAAATGTTGTTTCATTCGGAAAACTCCTCCCTATTTTATTGCTCCACAATAGTTACATTTCAATTGCATTTTATTGTTCTCATTCACCTTGGTGCAATGAGTCCAAGTTGGATCGGTTTCTTTCTTGCCCATTGACTTTACCATGTTGATTTTGAACGATCAAACAACCTACAAATCAATATCAATTTATTTAATAAACAACTCAAACAATAACTAAAAAACTTAATCAAATACATATGGTTTATAACGGCAAAATAACTAGTAAAAAAAAATAGAAAAATAACTAAAAAATATATAAAAAAGCAAATTAATTAGTAATGGTTTTATAACTAAAAAAATAACAAAAAAATTAATTAGTAACAACACCCAAATTACAAATTAATTATAGCAAAATTAATTATTACAGCAAACTAAAAAAATTAGTAGCAGCAAATTAATTATAACAGCATATAACAGCAAACTAAAAAAATTAGTAGCAGCAAATTAATTATAACAGCAAAATAATTTATGAATTATAACTAAAAATTAATTAATAACAGCAAATTAACTAAAAAAAATTAATTAGTAACTGCAAATTTATTTTAAAAGTAAAATAACTAAAAAAAATAGCAAAATTAGCAGCAAGTCTTTAAACAAATTAACAACAACCTTTATACAATTAATTAGTAAAAAACAACCTTTAAACAGATTAGAAAGAAACAAACAAAAACAACAAATAAAAAAAACAGCCGTATAAACAACAAAAGAAAGGGTTTTTAACAGAACAAAAAAAAAATGGCAAAAGAAAACATAAGATTTGTTGGATTGTTGGTCGAAATAGGTTTTCTAATGTGCTGAACTTCGATTTCCAAGAAAAAAGTAATATTTCGGCCTTGGATTGTTGGTCGTAATGGCTGTTGGTTTGGGAAAAGGGGTTTCGGAGGTGTTTCGGATGGTTTTTTGCGTAAAAGGGTTTTTCGTTTGATTGGTTTGTTGGTCGAAATGGGTTTTCTAATAAGCTGGGTTAAAAAAAATGGTATGCGTTGGTTATAAAGTGAATCGTTTAATGAAACTATTCACGATTCAAACCGAATCATACGGTTCTCGATCGAATCGTCTGATTCTATAACCCTTTACGATTCTAACCCCGAACCGAATCGTTTTTGCTCTAAATCGAATTGAATCGTACGATTCGCGAGTCGAATCGTACGATTTTGATAACTATGGCTACGTATAATAAAATAGACCAACAATATATAAAATAATGCAAACGTTATGCCCATTCATGATTCTCATTAAAACGTGATTATGCTTATGTTCTTTATCAGTAAGCTGGTGGCCTAATTTTGTGGTGGAAGAACGTTGTTGGCTTTTGTTTCTTATTTGACTATGAAGTCACTTATGACTTATCAATATTGTCATACTTTGTATGCTCATGATAGATTTGTAAATATATATTGAAAGAAAATACGCATGCGTTAAATATTAGTTTGATGATGTATTGAATTTCAATTATGATTATCATTAACAGTACTTGTTCTTTTTTGGAAAAAGAAAAAGAAAAAACAAGACAAGTGGCTCTGAAGGAAAAGCATAAAACCCAAAAAGTAGATGTGTAAGTGATAATTACAATAATATTTAAGCCACTCATAATATTGATCAGGCTTTTATTAAATTTAATGGGAATCATAACTGATTTCTTTCTTAGTATCACTGTCGAAAATTAATTAATTAACTAATAACCTAATTATCCTGTTGTCAAATTTTAAATCATTTAAACATGCAATATAAAATTCAATACACCACGACTCATCCACAACTGCAAACGTGGAAAACAGTAAGAACGGGAAGCATAAATATATAAATAAACTGAGTAGATTCTCCGATAAAACCATTGTACAGTCATCCCAAAAGTAAAGTTGATAAAAGAATTAAGTCTAATAAAACTCCGTCTATTTGCAGACAACATGTCCAAATGGAAATACTAAACTGGAATGCTAAATAAAAAGAATGAAGGAAAGCTAAGCAAATCCTGCAGGGCATCTACAACTACTGCAACAATGGCTAATTGGAGTGGGACCACTATCCTTGGTGTCACTGTGTCTGAGCACCTAAAATATTTTGATATGGGTCAATGCCCAAAAACATTTGAAAAATAGTTTGCAAGTATTTAATGTGACACCCCGCCTAATAAAATACCGGGCGATCACTCCTATATCAAATTAAAACAGGAGTCTCATATGGTTCATTCTTAGCATCACTCTCGAAAACAAATTTAATTACTAATATCCTATTAGGCCGGCGTCAAATTTTTTAATTAACTAATCTTTTTAACCAAACCATTCAAATAAAACAATTACAACAGTTTACATGCAGCAACTGAAATGAAATAAAATAAAATAATCGAACACTCGGTACAATAATACAACCAAATCGAATACCGCACTAAAAGAATAAATGAGTACAGTTGGGCCACAAGACCAAATGTTTCTACAATACCTCCTATCTAGATCTCAATGATAGAAGCGTTTAATATAAACCTGCTTGCATCCACAGCTGCTGCAGCAAATGTCTGACTCGAAAGAATCATCATCCAGGCGTCCCTATGTCTGGACACCTATATATATATATAGATATAGCAAGAGGGAAAATTGATAAATGGGTCAGAGCCCGATTTTTGAAAACATTTTAGCAAGTGTTTAAAATCCATATTTTAAAATATGTTAATTCTCATATTTAAACTGGTATCGCTCTCACATGAGATACACCTCACCCCTCTTCTAACAGTGCACAACTAGCGCATACCATTTTAAACAACCTAGTTAAGCTACCCTGCCTAACTAATGTAATTACCCATCTTCTAATCCTCATCAATTCGGGTACTAAGGACTAAACTTCTCCCCATTCCCAACATTACGTTACGTTCGTGCGTGGGGTGTCTCGCGAAGCGAAATCCAAACAAGGAACCCCCCCGATACACTACTACTTGACAATGTTGATCATCGGGATCCATTAGGCCTTCAGTACATACCATATTTATACCATTCCGTATTTATTAATAGTTCTCATTAGAACCTATGATCCATATTCATATAAATCCGGATATAAATCTACCGAAAGGAGTATATCACTTTATTCATTCTTCTCCTTTTTATACAGGGTTAGGTTATATGATATCTCATCTCATATATATACAATATACTTTTCGCAACAAGTATATTAGTTATCCATATAGGACACCAAGCAAGATTTCGGTATACGCACATTATTCTCTTTATGCATACACATCAATTTTTATAACAATAGGAAGTTCCCATATAAATATACATATATATATTAGTCACACATATAATATATATACTAACGGCACCCCATATAAGATCTATGGTGCAGGCATACTCTGCTATCAAGTCCCTGTATCACACAAACTAAGGGAAATACTAGTTCGGAATCACTTTCGAACTGTATTAACACAAAATACATACAAATGGAGGCGAAGCGTAGTTCCAAGTCACTAAGAGGTCAGCACATACCCTCACGTCTCTTAAGACCGTCTGACTATCAATCAGATAGCCTGTACCAAGGAGTCCTATGTTCTAGGGTACAAGTCAATATCCCCCATAAAGGTCCCATCGAGATAAGACTGTCCCGGCGCGGTAAACTCCGTGATAGCAAGTAGTGCGGGCATGATTTTTACACATATATAATATAAGGGCATACTCATAGACCATACAATACATCCCCTACGTAGTATATTTATATCTTGGATATCCTACGCATTTATCAATTTTACCAATCCCCAATATTTTATTTTCTGAGCTTTTCTCACCGCACAGTGATTATATCAACAACCTCGATATATATATTATTTATATCTCTTCTCAATCTTTGATGGCTATAATCTTCAAACTCTTATAGCGATAGCCAATAGCCTCGAATATTCTCATTCGCAATAATATAAGCCATCACACAATTAAAATACCTCAATACGTATTCCCTTATTTAATATTCAAATCACACCTAAATATCTCTTTAAGTATTATTCCTCACAAACACCCCTATTTGGGTAAATCTTGGATTTTACTTTCAACTAATCCAATATACACGCCCTACTAAAAAAAATATTTATAAGTCCCCACACTATTGTTAGGAACCCCAAATATTTATCTCCAAACAATTTTAGCCTTTTATTTTTCCAATTTCCGAGTGCATTTCCGAGTTGGTGATTTCACCCCAGAACTGCCATCTTATAAAAATCATAACAATTCGAAAAAAAATCAGAAAAATTCGCGGTCGGCTCCTACACGACCATATCGAAAAGATCTACAACTTTCGTGTTTTGACCGAGAGCTGAATCCGCTGTCTTCCTATCCGAAACAGTCCGGAAGTGTTGCTGGTCACTATTCACCTTCTTCTCCAAAAATCCAAACCTCCATTAAAACACCTCCAAGCTTTTTATCTCCTCTATCATCATCATTCAAGCTCAAATAACCATAAATACACACATTCAAAGGGTTCTAATCATCCTAGAACCCAGATCCAACAATTAATTTCAATTAATTTCAAGTTTCTCAAATTGGGTATAAATCGAGTTATATCCGTTTTAATCTTTTGAAAACCTGTTTGATCCACGAAATTTCAACCCAAAAATCTTTAGTTTTATACCAACTACCATATGAGAAATTAAACACTCTAAATCATAAAGAAAGTTAAACACTTGCCTCGTGGATTAAATCCGACGACCACGAGTCGAATCCCGGGAATTTTGGCCGGAAATCTTTTATTTTCTTCTCTTTTCTTTCTTCTTCTTCTTTCTTCTCTTCTCTCTCTCTCTCTCTTAGGGCTGATATTTGGGGGAAATGAGGGTTGCCACCTCTTTAAATCTGAAATTGGGTATATTCCCAATTGTTAAATAACTCGTGTACTCATTTACGAGTCTCTACTAGTCTAAAAATGCCCGAAACTCAAATACTACCCCCGGGTACCCTATTTTGTCTATCTCAGCCATTCCGAACTCAATGGCGGAGTCGAAATCTCCATCCGAGTCACTTAACTAAAATTCACTATTTTGACCCAACACGTTCAATACGCGTGTTTTCCAATTTAAAATATTTTCCTTTGTCGCTTTACCCAACTGCGACATGTAATAAAAATAATCTACTCATATACTTAGTCTCGAAATATAATCCACGTAAATATTAATCTGTCACTCGAAAACTAATATTTACTATTCACTTTATAATATTGAATTTATTTAATTTCACTCATTAATCCCAGAATTACTATTCATAATAATTCCTCAAATTACCAAATTAAATTCACAATGTAATTCAAATACCTTTAAAAATGCGTGGTATTACATTTAATTACAATGGTAAAGAAGCAATGCCAATTATTCATGTTAGTTTAGCTTAGCACTCACATGGGTTCACCCTCACCCCTCATCTACAGTGCGCACCTAACGAGTTCCTTTAATTCCTCATAGTTATGCTACCCCGACTAAGTAGTCTAAATAACTCAATCTTATGTTCCGCTAATATCTTAGCCCTCCCGTACCGCCCATACGTACATACCATATAATAAGTAGCTAATACAACATAACATATCACTAAAGGGTTTCATATAAGTTCATATTACATTATAAACGATGTAGTCATACACTAACTACAACTACTTATACACACAGATAAATCAAATACGTATATATACAACACTCTATATACGAATATACCATCCTCGAGCTGGACCGTACGGATGCATCTCTAGTATGCTATCGAGTCCATGTACCTCACATAGTCAGAATTTCATCACTGATTCCAAAATGCATACACATAATGGAGGGGGTTGTAGCCTTAGCCTTTGGGTCACGACCATACTATAACGCACCGCACCCAACATTTATGAGAGCAATGCTTAACTTCATTTCAGATAAGAAATCCAATCTTTCTATTTATGATCTCTCATGATTTGCATTAAAAAAAATATATGATATTTTTATATGTACATCTTAATTGAGAATTCTATTTTGAAAGCAGGCATTTGTGTTTCCCTAAATTTTATTGGTACAACCATTAAGATTCACATATATTCTCACGCGAGAGAGGCTGAAAGGGTTATTATTCAAAGAATGAATGCCAAAATGTTATATTTTCTATGCCGCCTCAGACTGACACTAAGGGGAACTAGCTCGAATACTTAAATCCTTAAGATTTGACAATCCTAAAATATCTTTTTGAAGCTAATTGGATGATCGTTTGGTCTAAAATCCTGAAGATGGAGGTGAGGTGGCCCAATAAAAGAGGTGTTGTATATTATTGTCCATTGCTAAATGAAAATCGAGCAGATCACATAATTTATGGAGATAAGACGTTTTAGTCAGAACCCGTCGATATCATTCATTAATAAACAGACGGAACTTCAAAGTTCTGATTGGGGTCTATTTAACGTATAAATTTGTACCGGTATCTTATTCATTTGAAAAATAGTAAAAAGTTATTACGTGTCAAATTAGAGTTTATACAACATTAGTACAAATATTTAGTAGTAGAACAATATATATTGCGTGTTAGCTGTACGAATGAGAAACTCATTTGTCTGGAAATATGATTAAAAAAACTGTTGATATCTCTGGTCCAACTGACCAAAACGCGAAGTTGCTAAATGAAACTAATACTAATTGGCCTTACTCCGGCCATATACTTTTTTGGCTGTATAACCCAAGGTGATTAAAGTTTTTTGGGAACCTTCGTCATTTTTTAGATTTAGCTCCCTTTTTTGGGAAGCTCCATCGTTTTCCGATGGTATAACCCCTCGTTGGACATGTTGTCTTCGATATACCTCTCTCATCTCGATGGAAATGGTCCCTTTTTATGGCTTTATTGCATTTTATTTTATTTTTGGTATTTTCTTTTATTTTAATATGTCATTGTATTTCTTTTTGCTTTAGTTGGTAGAGGTAGGAGTAGCAAAAGGCTAATAAGGGCATTTGTGTAATT
The DNA here is from genome assembly GCA_949130495.1 of Sambucus nigra. Classification (NCBI taxonomy): domain Eukaryota; kingdom Viridiplantae; phylum Streptophyta; class Magnoliopsida; order Dipsacales; family Adoxaceae; genus Sambucus; species Sambucus nigra. The sequence continues at coordinate 648,466,101 of OX422216.1, forward strand.
AAGACATTAACTTAGAGCTTGAGCTACTATTTCCCTTTAAATACCGCCTTTTCTCTCATTTGAGGGGTCCTCCATTTTAAAATATAAGAAATCATTTGATTCTCCCTCTAAAGGTAGGGTTTGGTATTTCTTATAAGCCGTTGACGTGTAGTTTACGTCAAATTAGTAGCAGAGCGAGGTGTCGTTGTCTGATTGGTGTATTGGTGTGTAGTATCAAAATTGTACAATACTTTTCAATGGCTTCCTAAAACATCCAAACAACAACAAAAAGAGAATCAAGAGTTGAGAGAGAGGATTCAAGTGTTGAATCAACAAGTGACCCAACTTTTTGTTGACCTAGGGCTAAAACCAACTCCTATGGTGGCCCCAACCCAAAAAGACCCTCAAACCCTAGCCGCTAACCCCCACAACCTCACCCATACCCCTACTGCCTTGGCCGATCCCTCATAGCAGTTTCCAGGTGCCACAAATCCTTCTCCTGCCGCCGCAGTCCACCCCACTCCACCTCTGGCAGCCCTCAACATCAACGCTCCACCCCACCTGCCATCCGACGTCCAAAGTCGCCTCTCTTCAGCCCCTTCCCCTTCCCCTTCCCCTCCTCGCTGCTCCGAAACCCAACCCCAATCTCCAATCCAGTTACCTTTGTCCCTGATCAGCCCCAGCACCGGTCCACGCCCATTTTTTTTTTTATCCCGGACAGCCTTCTCCTGCCCTTCAGGGCAGCTAATTCCTAAGGTTTTACCCTATTTGTGTCCAAACTCTATTTGGGCTAGCAAATCCAAACCTAAACCCATTTAGATGCCCCAAAACATTGGTTTTTGACCCTTGAGAAGGAATCCAGGGATTGTTTGGGAGAAAAAGAGAGACAAAAAGAGAAGAAGAAGAATTGAAGACCAAGATTTGTGGGATATGCACTCCTCAAGTTTCAAAAATTAATTTTTGGCACCCACAAGTTTTTGACACTTTTGTTTTTGAATTTCCGCATAAGTACCCAATTTTTTTAGCGCTCGAGGACAAGTTTGGTCTTAAGGGGAGGGGGAGAATGATGGAAATGAACCCTTTTTAGGGCTTTACTACATTTTATATTATTTTTGGTATTTTCTTTTATTTTATTATGTCATTGTATTTCTTTTTACTTTAGTATTTAGAGGTAGGCGTAACAAAAGGCTAGTAAGGACATTTTTGTAATTAAGACATTAGCTTAGAGCCTAAGCTACTCTTCCCCTTTAAATACCCCATTTTATTTCTCATTTGAGGGGTCCCCCATTTTGAAATATAAGAAATCATTTAATTCTCTCTCTAAAATTAGGGTTTGGTATTTCTTTTAAGCCATTGACGTGTAGTGTACGCCGCAACTCATATGAGATTTAGCTCCTATATACCTCTTTCATCGTTTCTAACCCAACTCCTTTGATTTCACCCCGAACTCTCCGGTATAGAAAATTCGACCCAACAGATATTCAAATTCCAATTTACATCTTTTTCAAGAATTTGATTTCACCCTTTATTATGAAGCTTGTTGCAAAAGTGTGTTGGATATTTACATCTGTACAATTTATATGTTTCTTCCACCATATATACAAAGTACACGCGTTTCTTTTATTATGATATGACATGTGAAAAGAGAATGAACTGATAACTTGAAACCACGTGACACACCTAGATTATGCAAAACCAGATTTATGTTGTCCATAATGAACAGAGTAAGCTTGTAAGATGAATCGGATATATGTCCTTGCGATAGTATTTTATCTTTATTTCAAACATCTCAAACACGTAAGAACGTGTGCATACGTGATTTTTTCACTATGAGAAAGTATTTATATGTACCACTGCCATACCCATATGGGTATTACCCAAATTGATATGATAGTTCCACGAGTTACGCAGATGATTTTAGAAGCTCTATAAAAGCATAAAATCTAGTATATAGTTTTACTTTATTTTAACTACGATGCAAGAAGCATAATGAAGCTTCGTCCGAGTATTTTATGACATTTGCAAATATTAATCTGTATTTGTACATCATATTCATACGTTATGAATCATTCACGAAAGAACTTGAGAATTCACCTTGATATTTGTACAGACTCTCGAATTTGATAAAGCATGTGCTTAAACGAAATTAAATTGTGCACGATACACCTACTTGTATGGGTGGCTGAGTAATTACAAAAATATCCCCGGAATTCATTTTTTTGATTACACCAAATAAAATAACATAACATAAAAGGGGTATGGTGAGAATTGCACCTGGATATTTCATGAGTTTTGCTAACCATTTGCAATGTTATATTATTGTGTTAGAGAGTTTTATTATTTTGCAGAAGCCTCCCAATGAGTAGAGATCGAGTCATGCAAACATCAATCAATTGTTCAAAGTTATTCAAAGTTATGACAGTTAGAGATAAACCCCGTGAAATGTAATGATTAGGTTGCTTTCATTTTTTTTGGGTGGGCATTGTGAAGGATATATTCAATATATTTCATTTTATGTTGAGATAAAAATAATATAAAGGGGGAAGATGGATATTATGATGTAAACCTTTGCGATAAGGTTATATTGATCAACCGTCACAGTTAAAGTAGTAGAGATCGCTGAACAACCTTGATTTTGTTCCCGATAATTTGTGCTTGACATAACATCCTCAAAGAAACTTCAGAATCAAAATTACCGAAGCCGCAATATATAGTGATATACCTTACAAGGCGTTAGTTTGGGCAACATTATTTTTCAATCCACTAAGGGGCAGGGGAAAACGACCCTCCGTGAAACTTCATAACTTATAAAGAGATGAATCAGAGACACCATTTTGGAAAACTCTTAGATTATTTAAAGAAAATTGTGGTAAGTCGCCCTCAACAGTTTATTATATAACAAAAGACGCCAATCATGTGCTATATTTTTTAGAAACATCTCGTCGTGATCCGGACATGTCGCCAAGCAAGCGCTATATTTTTTGAAAAAATCTCATCGTGATCTGGTCGAGTCGCCAAGTTGGCGTTAATTTTTGATTTCGCTGTGATCTGGACGAATCGCCAAGCAGACGCTATATTTTTTAGAAGAATCTCATCTTGATCTGGACAAGTCGCCAAGTAGGCATTATATTTTTTAGAAATATCTCGTTGTGATCCCGACGAATCGTTAAGCAGGCGTTATATTTTTGAGAAATATCTCGTCCTGATCTGTACAAGTCAATAACATGTGCATGCATGAAAAGCTTAATCGAGGACAATGAGGTAGTTATTATGTAACCATAAAAATACTTTCACCAAGCTTGGTTGAGAACGCTATATTATTGTGGGACCATAATATACTTCCAAATAGCTTTGCTGGGAATAATGAATGAGAATGATAAGGTAGTTATTATGTGTTCATGATAAAACTTTTACCAAAGCAGATTTACAAACAACCACACTAAAATCGTGGATGTATGTTTGTTTAAAGGGGGATGGGGGCAACCCCAAGATAGTCCTCCAAACCAAGCTAGGGAAGCCGAATAAACTCATTGTATATCATTCACATGAATGATCACGAAGTCCTTTGGAATAACGCATGGGATCAAAGCCTAAAATATGAGATATGAGATCGATATATATCTTGTAAATGAGATATAAACCAAAGTTGCTGAAGTCAAATACGTATCGAAATCGGTATATCCCCTTTAAACTGCCCTCTTACATTTAAATGTAGGAGGGGCTTAATGATAAGCCTCTCATCTAATTATTAAATGAGATTAGAGATGATTAATATTGATAAAAGTCCATATGTTTATGCGATCGGGGCATTATTGTGCGCGTCCCACATATCGCTCGTATTTGTGTGTTATTCATGTATCACCACTTGTCTCCACAATATATTTGACTTGTGGCATCCCACTTAGGGTTGGTTTTTGTTATAAATAAGCTTCACCCCTTTACATTTTTAGGGGGGGGGGGGTACTTTAGGAGAGAAGAGATTTTCTCTTTAAGAGTTTTATAGAATAGTTTTAGAAAAGAGTCTTGAGAAGAATTTTGAGAAGGGTTTTGAGAAGAGTTTTGAAAGGAGTTCTTGATAAGCTATAATCTGGTCCTCAATACACCCCTAAGTCCCTGTAAGGACGCAAATGTATAAATAAGTTACTTCAGTGTCGCCCTAGGCAATGCAAGCACCGGTGCCGAGGTTAATTTATCCTTTAGCGATCATCCCAAACAAGTGACACCCCCTTGCGAGTCAAGTTCGTCAACGGATCCGCAATCTTTGAGAACCCTATAATGAAAAGATGATAATACCCGACTAAACTCAAAAAGCTGCGAACCTCTGTCGGTGTCGTGGACTGTCCCCACTCTCTCACCGCTGAACCTTATTCGGGTCCACTTAAATCCCTCTATCGGAAACAATGTGGCCCAAGAATTGCACCTCTCGTAGCCAAAACCCGCATGTCTCGAACTTAGCGTACAACTGATGGTCCCGCAAAGTCTGTAGGACCGTACGTAGATGCTTTGCGTGGCTCCCTCTTTATTTGAGAGTAAATCAAGATGTCATTTATGAAGACGATGACGGACTGATCTAAGAAATCTCTAAAACGGTGCATTGGTTAGTCCGAATGACATAGCCCTAAATTCGTAAAACCCATACCGCGTTAGAAATGCAGTTTTAGGGAAGTTTTGCTTCTTGATGATACGTATCTAGTGCCTGACCTCAGGTCCATATTTGAGAAGTAGGCTGCGCCTCTCAGTTGGTCAAACAGGTCATCGTTTCGGGGCAACGAGTACTTGTTCCAGATCCTGACCTCGTTTAACTCTTTATGGTCAATGCACAATCTTAAGGACCCATCTCTCTTAATCACAAATAGAATTGGAGCACCCACCCTACGGTGACATACTTGTGCGAATGAAGCCCTGTCCTAAAAGCTGCTTAATCTAGTCCCTTAACTCTCTCATTTCCATTGGCGCCAAACGATAAGGCGCATGAGCTATTGGTTTAGTGCCCGATGCTAGAGAAATAACGAACTCAATCTCGTGATTCGATGGTAATCTAGGTATCTCCTGAAAACGTCAGCAAATTCCCTCACCACTAGGATCAAATCTAACGATTTCACAACTACTTTCGAGGTCTCCTCCTTAAAAACATCTTTTGCCCTGGTATGGCGAACACAATAGTCCTATGAAACCAATCCACCATAACTTTATAACCTGTCAACCACCCCATGCCTAAAATGGTGTACTCCAACATATCCAACACAAGTAAATCAACGGCTAGACAAAACCTACCTATATCTATACCCACTCCTCTACAGATGGAATGAATTAGCGTCCCGCTACACTAAGGTGGGTCAACACACACAATAATACTATAAGCCATATCTAATAACCTCGTCACGCATGCAAATCAAGTAGCAACAAATGAATGAGCTGCCCTGGTATCAAATAAAACAGGACCCGTATGCTCGTGAATAAGGAAAATACCCTCTACTGCTGGTGGCTCCTGTGGAACTATGGCGTTATGGATGTTATACACGTTCCCATACTGCAACTGCCCATACAACTGTGGGGCTGTCGGAACTGCTGGTAATGCTGATGGTGCTAGTGGTGGAGAAAATAATGGTCTCTGCAGTCCCTAGTGTGGGCCTTGATGCTTTTCTTTGACCATGTTTGGGCAATCTCGTCATCGGTGACCCTGCTCGTCACAAACGAAGCACCTACGCACAAAGTTTCTCCCTCTAGCCCTGACGAGGTTGTCCCGGTCGCTGGCCTGATGGCCACTCCCATTATTCCCTTGACCTTGTTGGCCTCGAGGGAAACGCTAGCAGCCCTGCGAGTCGTGCCTAAATTCACTATCTCCATGTCTGAACACTCCAAATTTAAATCGCTTCGCTGATTCCCCCTATCCCGCTCAAGCTGCCTACCTTGAGGTGCCCCCACTAGACTGCTACCCCCAATATCTACCCTTGCCCCTTCAGGGGAAGTGATGATCCTGGTAGTCAAGAAGAGCAAAATTGATGACATCAACATAATACACCTTCAATGCTGGATTACCCAACAAATGTTGTCGGATCTTCCAGGTAAGCCCTTTTGTGAACCTTAACACCTTTTTCTCCCCAGTATCTACCTTATTTGGCACAAAGTTCGCCAGTCGGGTAAATTCCTCCTCGTACTCGGCCCCTGTTAGGCCTTCTTGTCGAGGAACTTACTCCCCATCTCCGTCTGAATGGCTTTAAGGAAAGAATTTGTGGTCGAACCACCCAAAACTCGTAGATCGTCTTCATATGTAATGCGACCCCAACTAGTTTGAATCTGGCCAACACTTGCTTTTGGATGCTGCTACATTCGACCATGCGAAGATGCCTCTAGATGTCTTTCTTCCATTGGCATGCGACTACAACATCAGCGCTACCTTGAAATTCGGGTGGATGGCTCTTCTAAAACGCCTCCCTGACTCTGTCCCAGGCCGAAGGCAACACGTGTGTCTCGTCGGGCATCACCACTGGTGGTTGTGGTGATGCTTGTGTCATGTGCTTGGCAGATGATGTCATGGCAGCATTAATTACCCGAGCGACTATGGTTGCGACCTTAGCTATGGTCATAGTCCCCTGGCCGACTGCGGCTGTGGCTTTGGCTCATGCCAAGCCTCCTTGGCAGCCCCTCCTCGGCTGTACTCTTCGACTGTTTGGCATCTGAAACCAAATTGAATTCGTATAAGTTCACAGTTCAAATAAAACAATGTAGCTGAAGAACATAAATGTGTAAATGAGAATGCAACAATCATAGTCATAGGATTGTATGTCAAATAACACTACGTTTGAAATGCGGTAAGTCCGCACAGATACCAAGGACACTAGAATTTGATGGTCTGATACTACCTGTCACACCCCGCCTATTCTAATACCTGTTGATCAGACCTTTGCTAATTTAAATGGGAATCATATCTGATTTCTCTCTTAGCATCATTGTCAAAAATTAATTAATTAACTAATAACCTAATTATCCCGGTGTCAAATTTTAAATCTTTTTAAACATGCAATATAAAATCCATTACACCACATCCACAACTGCAACAATGGTAAAAAAAATAACCGAAAGCATAAATAAAATAAACCGAATAGAATCTCCGATAAAATAATAGTACAATCATCCCAAAAGTAAAGCTGATAAAATAAATAAGTCTAATAAGATTCCATCGATCTGCGGGAAACACGCCCAAATGAAAATACTAAACTGGAATGCTAGATTAAGAGAATGAAGGAAAATGAGGCGGCCTGTAGGCATCCACAACTGCCGCAACAATGACTAACTGGAGTGAGACCGCTATCCGTGGTGCCCCTATGGCTGAGCACTTAAAATGTTTTAAAAGTATTTTGATACGGGTTAGTGCCCAAAATATTTGAAAAATAGCTTGCAAGTATTTAATTACAGTGGTAAATAAATTGTGTCAATTATTGATGTTAGTTTAGCATGGCACTCACATGGGTTCACCCTCACCCCTCATCTAAAATGTTTTGAAAATATTTTGATATGGGTCAGTGCCCAAAAACATTTGAAATATAGTTTGCAAGTACTTAATTACAATGGTAAATAAGTAGTGTCAATTATTCATGTTAGTTTAGCGTGACACTCACATGGGTTGATCCTTAACCCTCAGTTATAGTGTGCACTTAACAAGTTCCTTTATTTACCCCTAGTTATGCTACCCTGCGTAACTAGTCTAAACAACTCAACCTTATATTCCGCTAATCTCTTATCCCAACTATATCGTTCATAAGATACATACCATATAATACATTAGCTATCACTAAAATGTTTCATATTACTTTATAAACGATGTAGCCATACACTAACTACAACTACTTATACACATAGATAATCAAATACGTTTATATACGAGACTCTATATACGAATATTGCTTCCCCGAGCTGGACAGTACGGATGCATCTCTAGTATACTATCGGGCCCATGTACCTCACGTACCACACATGGACTGCTTGGTCGGAATCTCACCACCAATCCCACAACGTATACACATAATGGAGGTGGTCATTGCCTTAGCCTTTGGGTCACGACCATACCATAACACACCCAACCGATTGAGCCAACACTACCCTACTCACACGGTTAGCGGCCAAATCACAACACTATGAGATGGGCCAACCATCCAAACGCCATTGGAATCGCTAAGATGGGACAGCCCACTATGCGCAACCTTCTTCGATCGCATAGCAGAGTAGGAATGTTCACATAAATCAAACGCACAAAAGTATACATTTTCTGGTCACACTCGATACGTATACATCTATATAATACTCACTACCCTATGTACATCTCTTATCGTACAATTCATTTGATTCCCAAAGTCTAACCCGAAGTGTTTACTCACTTTTTATGCATAGCTCACTGATTATTTTATTTCCACTTCTGGACGACATGACATCAACGCTAAGCACTAGCTTAATCAATCCCGGAATCCTACTCCAATTCCTCGAATTTAAACCGTAAACATTCACTTAGAAATCTACACAAATATTTTACTTGAAGCATCTTCCCGGTTAGTCTGTCACAGATTCTAACCCCTACTCGGAATTCCCTGGAGCCAATTATCATTGCCGGAACCAAAGTTAAATTCCTAGATCAAAGTCGACTTCAAAAATATATCAAAACAACAAACTAGTGTTTCCAAGCCAATCGAATCGATTTGCTTAACAAGTCGAATTGATTCGCCTTACCGAATCGATTCGACCTTTAAACTGAATTGATTCGAAAGTCGACAGATTGCCCAAATTTTGTTTTCATGACGAGTTTTCATATCCATCTTCAGTCCAAAGGTTCCCATCCTAACCCAAATCCCTATCTAAATGTCTAAGTCATTTATAAACGCAATTATATCATTTCCAACGTAAGAATCCTTTTAAAACAATTCCAAATCCTTCCAAGGTACCAAATCCTTAATCATTTATCAAAAAACCTAGACTTCAAGAATTAGTTCATCTTCTTCATTAATCCTTTCAAGATTTCATCTTCCTCAGAGAATTATATAAGATCAACTATATTAACACAAGAAATCTATTCCTTAACTAGTTGAAGCCATAAAAACCCAGATTTAATTCGAAATCCCATGACAAACTCATTGTTTATGCATGTTCTTCATATAAAGCTTGAACATGAATGCATCTAACTACAAAAAGTATCAAAGCAAGTAAATGCCTTTGAGGTTGAGGTTTTATGAGATTTCTTGTGCTAATTGGATTCCTCTTGACCCGATCTACAAGTTGAGAGCTTGAGATTCAAATTCCGAGATCTTCTTCTACCCTTTCCCTTCACTTCTCCTCTTGCTCCTCACAAACCCTAGCAGCCCCGAAGTGTTTAATTGAGGTTATTCCCACCTACCTTCATTCAATACTTTAATTAAAGGTTATAATTTTGGACTAAATGTAGGCCTAATTGTTAAAATGACTTAAATGCCCCTTATGATACCTATTTAGTCTATAAAGCTTTCGGGACCCATCTATAACTCTCCGGGTACCTATTTTGGACTATTTTGGCCCATTCCGAAGCATCGGCACACTCGAAATCCCCATCCGAGTTACCTAACCTTAAATTCCATGTACTTGTATGTTTCACATCTGACACGACCAGACCCCTGTGTTCCGAATAAAATACTGATAACCCGCAGTATTAACTCACTGACGACGTAACATATTTTTAATGCATTATCACACAAGTAATATACACATACATAAATATTAATCCTTTTTACATGCTAATTAATATCAATTTAAGTCCGATTTTTCTTTTTAATTTAATTTAATTACGTGCACAGGTATAATTTAAAAGCTTTAAAAATACTGGGTGTTACAAATATATGGTGCAAAAGTATATTCATACATCAATAGTGCTTGAAATTTTTATGCCTAATACGGCTCTCGATGCCTGTAGACAAAGTTCGAATAGTTCTGCCACATTTTGACTAGTCTAGTAATATTGTCGTACACTTCTATTCAACATTGCAAATGTTTTTTTTTCCAACTCGACTATGGCTATGAATACGATCTTATCTCTATTAATCTAATTGTTGAAATGATACCTTTTCCTTCTGTGGAACCTGTTGAACGTGAACTGAAACAATTCCAAGTTGGTCTAGAATGCTTGTGAAATTGATGAGAGGATTCTTGTAGTTTTTGTAATTTATGTGAATGCGGTGTTATGTTATTTCTCGCGCAAGTATAACATATGATTTTTCTTGATGTATTAGTGTCGGGGGAAAGATGGGTGGTCTTTAGAGATGATGCGGAAATCTTTATTCCAGGTAAGCTTAATCACACAAATTTTGCTTTTAGCTCCAATTTCACGGGTCCTCAAAACCAAGGACTTCCCCCCCTTCTCATATATAATTTTTATATTTCTGTAATCACCCTTTTACGTACAATTTGTTACCTAAACATGCTTACTACAGATAGCCACATCAAATAGATATTTTTAAGAAAACATCTTTTGCAAAAAGTCATTTCACTTAACATCTGTTTATGATTTTATCATGATAGTTGAATGGATACATTGGTTGTCTTGGAAGAGAATGGAAGCTCCAACACCAAAGGTATACTGAAACTATTAGGTTTGCCCATCTAGTCCTCCCCCCCCCCCCCCCCCCCAATCCCGTACACACATACAAAAAAAGAAAAGGAAAGAAGTTATTAAACCAACGTGTTTATTTCACTTTGGGTAACTTTAGATCCTGGTTTGTAACATAAAAACAAAATGAAAGGATCGGATTACTTTCTCTCCATTATGCGGTATGCTTTTATTGTGTTGCTCCTCTATATGTGTCTTATTTTTTTTAGTTGAGATGCAAGTAACCACAAGTTTAGTATCACATCTAAAACTCAAAACCATCCAACAGTGTTCTAAAAATCCCCACGTATGGCGTAGCTGAGGCTGTGCCTAGCGTCAAACATATACTCCCCGCTTAGGCACTGCTGAGGGAGATGATTGTGAAAAGTATCCAAAAACATTAGATAATTAAAAAAAAATTGAAAAATGAAAAAAATAAAGACAATTTGAAAAATGAAAAAGAATAAAAAAAAACTAAGAGAAAAAAAACCCAATCGTTTCCCTCAGCAAGCCCCCCCCCCCCCCCCCAATCATTCCCACCCTACACACCATCAACCCCGCCTTAACTAGGAACCACCACCACCTCCACTCCCAACATACTACCACCAAAATAAGGGTTTCATCACAACAGAGTTTTGCGAATTTCTTTAGTTTTTCAAGTTAAGGTATGGATGGAATCAATGGTGAGTGGGGGTTGGTGGAGCGTCAATGTGTTTTTTTCGACTAGAATTGATGGTGGGTGGGGGTTGGAGGATGGGGGATGACGTAAAGAGGGTGGGTAGAGGGGGGTGAACGGCTGTTGGTGGTGAGGGTGGGTAGAGGGGGCTGCCGAAATGGTTGATAAACTTTGTGGCACTTTTTACATTGCTACCCCAAGAAATGAAAATTACCGGACTTAACCTCAATTACAAACAATTAATTGGGTTCAAACCCCGAATAATCCTATTTTTATTCTTTCCGAAGCTATATTTATTCAACACATTTTTTTTCAAAACTACATAATTAATTGTTCATTTCATTTTTTTAAATTATTTTTTTATAATTTATTATATAAAAAAGCTCTTTATTGTTGAAGTTTTTTGGTTGGGTGGTCGTGGGGGGTGGGGTTGCACACAAATTTGATTCTCTAAATAAAATACACTTTTGTATTGATTTAGATTTTATATTTTTGAAAAATTTGGAATTTTTTGAATGCAACACTTAAGTAGTTATTGATACAATTTTCTAAAATGTTATTGATAATAATTTATGTGACACCCATTTTTTTTTCTTCAAATTATTCCAATAATATATTTTTGTTGTGAAGCGTATAACTTTTTTGTTTAAACAATTTGATGGACTGCGATTTGAGTTCACTTTTTAGTGCTGATTATAATATCATATTTATAAATTATGTGAATGTTGAAACTAGTAATTTAATTAGTGCAATGATTGTCTCATTTTAACAATTTGGATACGGTGATCCATTACTATAGTCGTTTTAACAATTACATTCGATCATCAAACGGGTTATCATCCAAATAGTAAATAAGGTAAAATTAGTCTTGCTGGTGTTGAACTGAGAATGAGCAAGTGGGACATTTTCCTGTCAATTAATAGTATAGTATTGATATTTAAAAAATTAGTACCGTACTGAGTATTCAAGACCAAACAACAAAATAATATCTTCAAGAAAACATTTCCATATTTAGGCAAAAATTCAACCTTAGTGAATGAATATGATCTTTTTTAACTTGACCTTCTCCACTATGAGATCATCCCGCTCACGGTTTGTTCCCGCGGCTCACATCTTGGCGTGACCTACAACTTCATCAATATAAAAGAAGTTGAGAAGAGTTTTTTGTCAACCCCAAAATTTACAGGGAATCTTTTCAGCGACACATATAAGACAATGTAAAACTTTATTTTGACACTTAAAATCTCATAACCAGTAAACTTCACAAATTAGTTGGGGAATTAAAGGAAATAATTTATTACAATTACATTAAAATAACTGACTAATGCCCACTTTTTTTAACTATCAAACTTCATAACACAACATCCCAAACCCAAAGAAAGGATCAGACAGTTCCATTAACATATGTTAGACGAAAAAGAGACCATAAAGGGTATTTTGCTCTTTAAGTTCATTCGGGCATATACGGTCAGCGGGATGGATGAAGAGGTCAACTAATTGACATTGCTTTAACCTTCCCAATTCCTGCCAATTTCAATACATTTCTATCAAATCCTTAACCTTGAATGAAAGATTCACTGGACAAAAGGAACATTTCTATAAATCATAGTTGTTAAAGGCGCGCCTAGGCGCACTAAGGCGCAAGGTGGGTGCCTGAGAGGGGGTTAGGCGAGGCGCACGCCTATGGGCAGCAGGCGCGAGGCGCTCGCCCAGGTGCGCTTCTTCTGTTCCCCCCCCCCTTTTTTTAAACAGGCGTCTCATCGCATTTTTGTTGGTAAAAACCCGTTTCCCTAATTTTTTTAACATAAACGCACCTTTTTTTAACAAAACATAACTGAAATATCAAAAAAAGAAAAGCCCTAGTCTCACAAAACCCACCAAACTCCGGTGGCTCTTCTCTCTCTCTATTCCGTCTTCTCTGTGCTTCTCCAGCTGCTCTGTGCTTTCTCCGGCAGCTATTCTTTCTCAACGTCTGCTCTTATCAAAGGTATCTATTTTTTTTTCTGTGTTCTTTCTTTTTTTCTGTTTTCATTCTTTTTTCGGCCCATTTCTTCTCTTAATGTATTCTCTGATTTTTTTTATATATTTTTCCTTCTTTTTTATTTTTCCGGCCACTTTTTTTTGCCTTTTCCCTTCCCTGCCTCTTTTTTCTTCCATTTTCTGACTTTTTTTTATTATTTTCTGCAAAAAAGAAAAAATATCAGTTGAAATATAATAAAAAGAAAGAAAAAAAAAGAATGACTTTTTTAAATATTTTTTTAAAACTGTTTTGCTATTTAACTAATTACTGTTTTTCCGTTTAAATACAACACCATTTAATTATTGTTTTGCATTTAATTACTGTTTTCAATTTAATTACTGTTTTGAAAATATTGTTTACTGTTTTGCAATTTCAATTTAATTACTGTTTTGCATATTTTTTCTATTTTTATAGTTTATTTCATATTGTTTGCTGAATTTAAATTAGTTTTTGTATTGTTGCATATTTTTTCTGTTTTTATAGTATATTTCATATATTATAACATCAATATATTGCTTTAATTTGTTTTTTTTTTTATTTTTCTTTTAAAAGTGCGCCTAGCTTCAATCAGGCGCGCGCCTAGGCTCCAGAGACACCTTTGCGCCTGGGTGCGCCTTGCGCCTTAAACAACAATGCTATAAATCATTAAATAAAACAAAGAGAGAAACAACCACGAAGAGAATAGCCGGCAACACTTTTCAACTAAACTATAAAAAAAGTGAGCCAATAGTGAATATTAGGCCATTTAGAGCCACTAAAAATCTCCCTTATAAATATCAAATCCCTTTGAAAAAGTTATCATATCCCTTTGAAAAAATTACTAAATCCCTTTGAAAAAGTTACCAAATAATATTGAAAACTATTATAGTGCACATAAGAAAGTGAATTAGATAGCAACCCGGAAACATAAAATGTAAATTGAGGCAATATAAAACATAATACGGGCGCACATATTGATAAATAGTGGAAATGCCAAATCTTAGTTTTAACCACCACTGAAATTGAGGGACTGAAGGTGGCGTGGGGAGTGTGTTTGTATTTGTGTGTATTTGTATGTGTTGTGTTAGAATCATCAAGTTAAAGCATCAAACACAGAATATAATAGTTACCTTCTACTGTCTTGGTAGAGAGTTTGATGTAGATAGTTTTGCGATTGTGGACGGCGGTGGAGAGATGTGGAGGAATAAGACGCATGTTTGATTTTTGAGGCATGAATTTGGGTCATGTAGGCGGTGTTGCAATTTAGTTCGCGTAAAATAAATTAGAGAGAGATTATAGCCCGGTCGGTTGCAACTGGTGAGAGGGAGATCTTGAATGATGTGAGGGGTGGTGAGTGAGTGTGTAAGAAAGAGTTCTTTTCAAGGTCTGATATTTTCAAATTTCAAATCCTCCCCCCCCCCCCCCATCCTGAAATATTCGGTGGGCATATACATTATCCAATCACATTCGGCAGTTAACCATTTTTAATAATAATACCCAATTTGTAAGTGTTACTTTTTAAAATGTCATGGTCTTGTCGAAGCATTTAGGATTGTTGGATCAGCTACATTGAATCGTGGCCACCAGTTGGGAACTTAAGTCTGAGAGTGACCTAATTTATTATATAGATATGTCTTCTTCACTCCTGCTCTACAGTTGATTAGTAATTACGATTTTCCATTCACTTATCTCTCTTTTTATGGTATGTTGATGTAATTCCTGATACTACATAATTAGCTCACATTGTGTTAAACTAAATTTATGTCGTTTGACAATTCTCTACTTTTCTATTCAGGAAACAATTGAGCAACAAGCAAGTTGTAAATTGATTGTTCCTTCTCAAGAAGAAATGGATGGTATGTTTTTAGTCTCTTTAAACCAAACTCTGTAATTTTGTGTTGAGTAATGCTAAACTTACATCCTCCTTCATACAAACTTTTTAGAGAAACTAACATGGCAGTCAGTGAGTGGAGGAAAAAAGCACAAAACATTAGGGACAATGCTAGGCTTATTATAACTAATTACAATTTTTTTGTACAAACTGATGTTATACCAATTAATGTAGGAGAGAAGTAATGTCAACCATTGTAACTGCGGTTCCACAGGATTATTGATTGGTGCCACATCAGTTTGTATAAAAAGTTGTATAAATAAGGCGCAAGTGTAGGCACTCCTCGAACATTAGCAATGTGGGTCTCATTTATTATATGTCAGGCTGCCACACCATACGTACAAAAAGTTGTAAAAATAGCATTTTCCATTTGTTTTTACTATTTGATTGCTTTTTAGTAACCTTACACCTGATGTTTACCCAAACAAAACCTTACATACGATTATCAGATAAAGATCCCACCATTAATAACCACGATAATCCATTTCTTATTTAATTTAAATAGGTTTCCAATCTTCTAGAGGGTGAGGTGGGGGATCCTCTCTCCCCTGCGGTATTTTTTATCCTAGCTCAGGATGTTTTCTTAAAAAAAAAAAGAATTTTTTGTTGAATCAACCAAGGGTCATGCCTTATAGAGCCTCTCATGCTGGATTTAACATAGGCCATCTTCTACTTTCTATTTGCTGATGAGATGTACCCTTTTGTCAATGGAGCCAATAAATCAGTAGATGGTATAATGAATTTAGTAAAGTGCGATGAACTTTCGTCATGTCAATCGGTGCACAATGCTATGCTAGAATTCAAGCTATGTTATGTGCAATTCCCATATATGCGTTGTCAATTCTTTAGGCTTATTAACTACTTTTGGAACTCTCAAGCTGAAAAGCATAGGCCAATTGGGAGATTATTAGTAAGCCACTTGAGGATGGAGTCTCACGTTACGGGCTATCTTCATATCAAATTGCCTTGGATTTTTATTCTAGTTGTATATTTATATTTTACACACCATATATATTATAAGTACACACTCTGTTATTATAGCCCTATATCACACATTAAGTGCTATTGGTTCGTAATGTTACCCCGACCCCAATAGTTATTCCTTATACATTGGTTTGAAATGTTACCTCGACCCCAATATTCAGATTAATTTTATTTTAGATACGCACAACTAACCAGTTTGAAATCATAAGTCTGCTATCCATAACTCATAGCGTCCACCCGTATTTCCATGCAATACATTTATTAAATATATATCCATTTCTCTTTAATATGGGTATGGTTTTTAAAATTTTAGGATTAAGTGTTCACATAAGTCAAATCCGATTTCACTATCTTTCTCGTCTACTAATTTCACACAGTAGATAGTATCACAAGTATATATATATTAACATTTATAATATATATATAACACGGCACCTCCCAGACTCAGTTGCGGTGCATACTGTAAAACATATCAAAGGTATATATATTTATCATCCATTATATAATATTAGTACCCTAGGCACAACTACAGTGTATGCATACTCTGCTATCATGTTCGGTTACATCTCTCGTTTATTGTTCTGCTTCTCTCACGAACCTTATATATCAAATCACACATATTGGAGGCGAACATAGTTCAAAGTCAATGGACTACGCACATTCCTACGCACCCATACGACCGTCATCACTATCATTCTCACAGATAGTCCGTACCTAGGCTCTATGCTCTAGTGGTCTGAATCAATATCCCACCCGAAGGCTCCTCAAGGCCTGATCTTTCACATCGCGCACCTCCACTCGTTAGCAAGCAGCGTGGGTATGTCACACACAATAAATCAAGTTATAAATATTTTCTCCATGTATATATCAATAATATCAATAGGGCATACACACATTCCATATCACAAGCCTCATACGTAGTATATTTATATCCCGAATATTCTACGTATTCCATAATTTATAACTTCGTTTATTACTGTACGTTCCCAAGTATTTCTCACCACTCGAAGGGTATCCTTTATTCCACATCTAATATTAGAAGGTAAACTCTCCACCCCCTACTGGTCTAAGTCCTCGTTCCTCTCGAATTCTCTTAACTCGAATTATCCTTCAATTTAGATTTTTCCTCTCTATTAATCCAAATTAATTTAGCCCTTAAACTTCCCTCATAGGCCATGCCTAAAACCCAAAAATAGGCCTACTGGTGTTGCAATATAATTACCATTTATTAGAAATTAAATCCCACAAATGAATTCCGACCGATTTCCAAAGGTCCTAATCAAAAAGGAAATTATTGGCCAAAACTGGGCAATCGAATCGATTAGAAATTTTTTGGCGGATTAAACACTCCGTAGTAAAATATCGATTACTCCCTCTACAGAACTCTAATTGACCTGACTCAAAGTTCATTTGAAAGCTAAGACATAGAGCTTTCCAGGAAGGTATGGATCTCACTCTAATTCTAAGTACAATTGAAATGGCATACATTTAAAGTTACGTTAAAAATTTCTGCAGATTACCATGCTGGCACATCAAACACCCTATAGTAAAATATCGATTACTCCTTCTAAAGAACTCCGATTGACGTGATTCAAAGCTCATTTGAAAGCTAAGACAGATCTTTCTAGACATGTACGACTCTCACTCTAATTCTAAGTACAATTAAAATGGTATATGTTTAAAGTTACGTTAAGAATTCTGGCAGATTGGCATCATGTGTTCATCAATTAAACCCTAAGTCATTCAAGATTCATGTTCTTCAATCAAGAACCCATCAAGATTCAATCTTAATCATAAAATATATTCTAATACAATTTTATCTTCACATTGAGATAAATTTCCAATGAAAAGTGTACACAAAAATATCAAAGATTCAACCCAAGAATCAAATTCTCCTTGAATTAACAGAAAACCCTAATTTTCTCATGTTCATCAACTTTATTAATCAAGAACTATGATTTCTCTCTTATTAATCGATCCAAACATACTAATTTCGTATTATCATCATTAAGGAACATCTCTACATAAATTCCTACTTTAGTTTATGAATTAAACCCTCCCAAATTCATATAAAACTTTCCAAAATCTGAAATCAAACCCTATCCCACTATAACATGATTGATATAAATTGCTATTTAAATACTTGCCTCTCAATAGCAGGTCTGAAATTCGTTAATAAGATGGTGTGGTGGTTCTCCCCTCGCTCTGCTCTCGATTCTGTTGTGTTCGGGGCGAGAAACTGTGTAGGAAGCTTGATTCTCCCCTCCTCTTCCTTGCCTATGGCTTCTATCCCTTTTGATTTGTGTTAACCCTAGCCCCTCTCTCTAATGGGCAGATATACACTTATAATTTTTGGAGTTTTTTAAATTCCAAACTCCCGAATGATCGAAATGCTCTTTAAACGGTGCCGGGATGGTCTAAAATCGTCCTAGGACCCAAACTATACACCTTCGGAACCAACCGTGACCTCAAAATCACCGTCCGAGTCACTTTATAAAATCCTCTTATTTTACCTCCAAATACGCCGCGTGTGAAATTAAGCTTAGATTGAATTAAAAAATCTGAATCATCGAACTAAATAATCTCTCCCAATTAAATAAATTCTTAGGTCATCAATTTAATTATTTTCATTTTCTCCAAAAATACGGGGTGTTACATACTTACCCCCTTACAAAGGAATTTCGTCCTCGAAATTTGAACAAGGTATGTACTCCAAGGTCTCTACCTGTCCTGAATCCCATACTCTCAATATCATTAACAATTATTTCTACCCCTCCCAATTGCGGGTGATATAAACATTTCCACCAACCAGGAAGCCCATATAACCTATAAATGTTTGTAACTTCACCGATGGTACCTGACTCCACTAGCCACTCATTATCGTATAGTTACAATTCCTTAGATATAACTTTATAAACAAATAATACCAAAGGTACTAAACCCATGTCTTAATGGCTAATCATCACCCCACTCCAAACATTGTGCTAAGCTTCATGCGTGGGACGTCTCGCAAAGCAGAATCCAAACAAGGAACCCTACCGATACACTACTACTTAGCATTGACGGTCGTTGAGATCTGTTAAGTCCTCAGTCCATATTATGTTCCCTCAAATACCCGTCTTTTGACATAAAAGTATACTCGTCCACTCTCATGCTACACACGACGGTAAGTAATCTGTTGCTCAACACGTGCAACTAACTCCGGGGAGATTTCGCTGGAGATAGCTGGAGTTTGACTGGAAGAAGCCATGGAAATCGGTGTATTAAGTTTGGATACAGGAAAATATGGTGGACAAGGGGAAAAAAGAGAGCTCAGGCAACCAAAAATGGAGGAAAAAGGAAGAGCGGGTGAAGTTTTGAGGAAGTTGGGAAGATGACCAACTTTTGAAGGCAAACTGAATTTTTTTCTCACTAGAAGGCTAATGGTTTGAAAATTGCCAATGGAAGAAATGTAAACGTAAGAGGCAAATGAAAGAAAAAACGTTTAAGTATCTTGAGAAGATGACCATTGAGGAGAGAGAGAAAGGACGTTTAATTTCCCACGCCTGGGAAATCAAACAACTAATGATGGCTTTTAAATTACCAAAGGAGGCTGGAATGGTCCCAACTTGCCACGTGGCACTTCGGCGACATGTTTGTCAGTTTAAGAGATGTGCACAATTAATGATGGTACGCATGAAGAAAGAGAGAAAAAAAGAAACTTGGGAGCAAAGAAACACATTTCGTACCTATTTTTTTTTTTGGAGAAGAGTGTTCATTAAAAAAATTTCTAATTTTTTTCACATGATCCATTGCAAAGAGTTAAAACTCAAGATTAGAGCTGGAGGATTGAAGGTTTTTTGGATTAAGATGTTTCATGCAAACATTTCTTGATCACACAACAAATGTCTCCACGTAGGGGCAAATATAGGGGGCCTTGAAGGCCAGGCGAGCAAGCACACAAGCTGGTTCGAATCAGGGAGGAAGAATTTTACGAGAGCCTTCAAAGGAGTCATTTGTCCCTACCTTGTATTGTATTTATCACTTAGTTTAAGTTTGAATATTTGTAAATAATTATTGTAATTTGTTGTAATGTGTGAGTGAGATCCATCGGTATATGCGAGGGATCAGGACGTGGGAAACATGTCATGCTCTATCGAACAACCTCAGAGCGGAAATCTCAGAGGGAACTGGTTTGGAGAATTGAGAAGAAATATAACATTAAGGCTTGACTTGACCAAACACCGAGGAACACTGAGGAAGCATGTACCGAGATAACATGTCCAGAGTAACCCTGAGCCCCTTTTCTCATTGGGCCTAGTGCCAAACAGACCATAACCAAAATAACATATGACTTAAGTGACGTCATGTGCCACCAACCTCCTGTCTAATCCAAACTTGAGTGAGCTGCAGCGTTTTTGTGGCTGTCACTATTGTAACAGTTCCCTATAAAACGGCCAATCACCTAACCCTTACCCGACAGCATTTAATGACCTATGACATAGGGGCATGCTAGCACAATATTGCATTTAATGGCAGTGGCAGAGAAGGTATGAGGATGTCCTTTCACATTTTTGAGCATCAGACCACTCGAGTGCAGTCTTAGCTATTTAGGGGCATTCCTGCTCCAAATGAGAGAGAGATCTTTTAGACGTTCATTGATATTTTCATAGATTGAGAGAGAGAGAGCAAGAGAGAGTTATTGCAAACCAGAGCTCCCACACACCGCTATTAAACCTCATTTCCAGAGATTTTATGAGTATTAGTTACCTTGGTGTTTGAGATCCCTATCTAGGATGTACCAAAGAGTGCTTCTGATTGAATTACTTCTGAGGTTGATTTATTGTTCGTTATTATTTGATAAGTGTGTATACACGAGTGATATGTGAGTTCATTACAAGAGTTTGAGACGGTTTAATAGAAGTATATTTCATCATTGTTGTTAATACCCTGTCTGAGTGACTTATTGCGATTTCTAAAGAGGTTACGCCTCCATTTGTGTTGAAATACCCCAGCTCAAGAGGACTACACTCTTGCAAATATATAGTACAAAAATACCCTTATGGAGCTCATTCTCCTGCTTCACTGCCCCCGTGAAAAATCGCCATATAGTCCCGATATTGGCAACAGAAATCTGAAAGTTTATTCAAACTGTCTTCACAAACATGATTTGCAAAACAAAATTTTATGAGGTAATACTGATTTTGTATCCCGTGTGTGAAGAACCCCCCGCAATGTAAGATAATAAAACTGGACAGGTTGTTTTAGAAATATATACATTTAGGGAGAGTATAACATTGAACTTTTAAAACTCTTGTTTAGTGATATAAGTTCAGTCAACTTCTTGATTAATTCCGTAGACTGTTGTTGCAAGGTAATATTACTATACGGATTAGGAATCGCACCGCAACAAGAAAAGTAAATTACACAGGCTATTTTTAACGAGGAAGACCTGCGTGCTGGGAAAAACCTCGGTGACCTTTACTCCACAAAATATATTTTTTTCATTAAAACATAAGTTATTTTACAGAGTACAACGACGCAAAGCGATTCCTAAAGCTCAAGCCCGCGTGGATTAGGTCACTGGGGTCAACCCCTTTGTGTAATGAAACAGATCTTCTCCGTGTGGATTAGGTCATTGTGGTCAGCCCCTTTGTGTAATAAAATAGATCTTCTCCACACCTTCATTCTCAGATATTGAGGCCAGTAACATCGACGACAAGGTATCACTGGCCATTTTTGTGAAACTTGCAAAATGATGTATGCAAAAGTGGAATTAAGTTTTAAAATTTGAAACTTAACAAAACTGTTTTTGTTTGCATTCTTGAAACTTCTTAGTTAAAGAAATTAGAATGTGATCTTATTAATAGTCTTAAACTAATGTAGTATCTATGACTATATACATATATAAAATTATAGGATTACTCTAGAGCAGACACAAGGCAGCTTTCTTAATCTATTAATTCCAAATTTCTCTTTCCCCTTATTTTTTTTTGTCCGTTCATATCTTCTCTCAACCTCTTTCCCTTCCTGTTCCTTTCTAATATGTATTCTCTCTTCTCAGTCCAGTCTAAACGCCAAACCAATCCCAATCCACGCTGTTGTCTTAAGTCGTCACCAAACACAAAGCAACGCCCTGCCCAACCACATCCCACAATTAAATTCTCCTATTTATCCTCAGACCCATTTTCCATTCTCTCTCTCTCTCTCTCGATCTGATTGAAAATATATAAAAATGGCGTCTTTAATTTTCAAAATGGTGGCGAATGAAAGGGGTTCATCGGGACCAGGGAGTGGAGCGAAGGAGAAAGATTGGCCATGAATATTGTTAGAGTATTTTCGATGGGTTTATCATTTGGGGGTTATAAGATTGGCCATGAATATTGTCACCTTCTATTTCTCTTCATTAAAGGGATGTTTTCTCCTCCATTTTATCCATGTTTTTCTTCCTTTTATGATTAGTGATATTCTTTGTGCTATTGATGAACTACTGCAAACTATAATATTTAGAACAATGCTTGGTGGAAGGCCTCATGCTTTGTCTTCTTCACATGGTTTCATTGATTTGTATTCTGATCAAGCCTTGGATACATTTCATTGGGCATGGTAATGGATTTGCTCATATTATGCTGCTCTTTTCTCTGTTTGTTGGAGAACCCTCTTTCCCAACACTGCGATTAAACATCTCCTAGCAATCTCTTTTCAGGGTTTATGAAAAATCACAGCTCCATTTGTTTTCGTATATCCGTATGCATGCATGTATATTATATAATTACATATTCTTTGCTTTATTTGAAGGCCTGTATTTTCTAAAGTGAGTTCTTTATAATTTCTAGAAAAGTGATCCACAACAATATTTTTTTAAATGCCAAAAATGCAGAAAATAAATATTATCCCCAGAATTAATTTAAAAAAACACCCAGAGATTTAATAAAAATTTTGAAAATTATTAATTAAGAAAAAATGACAAAAAATAAAAAAAAGTTCAGAAAACAAAAAAAAGAAATCAATAAAATCCCAAAAATAATAAAAAAATACAAAAAATGAATAAAAAATAGAAAATAATATTAATCCCATAATTAATTTTAAAAAACACCCGGAAATTTATTAATTAAGAAAAAAAATAACAGAAAATAAAAAAAGATCAGAAAAAAAAGAGATCAATAAAAACCCAAAAATAATGAAAAAACATACAGAAAATGAACAAAAAATAAAATAAATATTAACCCCAGAATTAATTTAAAATAAAGCCAGAAATTTATTACAGAGTCAGAAATTTGTTAATTAAGAAAAGAATAAAAGAAAACAAAAAAACTGAAATGAATAAAAAACCCAAAAATAATGAAAAAAATACAGAAAATGAATTAAAAATAGAAAATAAGTATTAACCCCATAATTAATTTAAAAAAAACCAGAATTTTTTTAAAAAGTCAAAATTTATTAATTAAGAAAAAAACCGAAAATAAAAAATGCTCAGAAAATTAAAAAAAACATAAATGAATAAAAAACCCAAAAATAATTAAAAAATACAGAAAATGACTGAAAAACAGAAATAAATATTAACCCCAGAATTATTTTAAAATAAAAAAATGCTCAATAAATTAAAAAAATGGAAATGAATAAAAACCCTAGATATCTAATAAAAAAAAATATAAGAAAAAAATTAATAAAACAAGGCAAAATTAAAACATAAATAAAAGAAGAATAGATCTGGCGACTGGGGGGGGGGGGGGGGGGGGAACTGTTGGGGGTATGTGTGGGGTGGGGGTGCGTTTGAGGTTTGGTTTTTATTCATTTTCTGTTTATTCTTAACTCTTAATACATTTTTTCTGGGTTTATTTATTTGTTTTTTGACATTTGTTTTTTTTTAAATTCATTATGGGGTTAATATTGTTTTCTGTTTTTTTATTCATTTTTTGTATATTCATGTATTAGGATTTTGTTTATTAATTTTGTTTATTTTTATTCTTTTTCTAGATTTTTTTATTAATTTATGGTTTTTTTTATGCATTTTCTGTTTTTAGTTTTTATTTTCTGAATGTTTTAATTATTGAATCAATTCCCGAATAGTTCCCAACATAAATACATATTTTTTTAAAAGGATACCTATTTTTTGTTTAGCTCATTTAGTTCCTCAAACATCCATTTACTCATTATTCTTTTATTTTTAAAGTTCTGAGCCAGTGTCACTCTTCCCCCTTACAGAATATTTTGGGCAAAACATCTATCCATGTTGAAGATTGTTTTTTTATTCTTATTTCAGATTTTTTTTTTTATTTGTAGTAATGTTAAGAAATTCAGGAATAATTTTTGCTTTTCTTATACTTTATTCTTTGTTATATATTTGGAGGAGTACGAAATACGACATAATTTATATTTTGCTTTGCTATTTTTTATTTATTTGTAGTAATGTTAAGAAATTCAGGAATAATTTTTGCTTTTCTTATACTTTATTCTTTGTTATATATTTGGAGGAGTACGAAATACGACATAATTTATATTTTGCTTTGCTATTTTTTATTTATTTGTAGTAATGTTAAGAAATTCAGGAATAATTTTTGCTTTGCTTATACTTTATTCTTTGTTATATATTTGGAGGAGTACGAAGTACGACATAATTTATATTTTGCTTTGCTCAAACGGCCACGCAACGCGTGGCCTGGATGCTAGTATACAATATAGTACAACTAATACCAAGAACTTGTTTTAAACAACTTTTATTGCAAAGATCTTAAGTAATATTAGATTCTTACATAATACTTTAAACAAGTTTAAATCGTCTTTCATTTTCAGATTCATAGGAGAGATATTAGATCTATTTATTCAACAAAACAACGATCTAACTAGAGATATTTTCAGTTCTAGAAATATTGTGATAAATTAAACAATTTAGATGAGAGGTCCTGACTGATCTACAAGATGTATGCAAGTTTATACAAAGATATATTATTAGAAATGTTAGATCATCATCATCATCATCATCATCACGCTTGCCTTAATCCCATCACATTGGGTCGGCCATATAGATTTTCTTTTTCCAGTCTAATCTATTATAAACAATATTATCATTCAAATTTAATTCCTTAAGATCTCTTCTAATGATTTCTTCTCAAAATAGCTTACCCTCTATTTCTAATAATCTCCGAGATACAGGTTTACGCAACACATGTCCGTACCTTCTAAGTCTACTTTCTCTTAATCTATCGCTAATGGGTGCCACTCCTAACTTTTCTCTCACATAATGGTTTTTAATCTTGTCCTTTCTAGTAATTCCAATCATCCAACATAGCATCCTCATCTCACTAAAATGAAGACATTACTCACGTTTTTTCTTTAAAGCCCAACACTCCGTTCCATAGAGGATCACTGCCCTAACAATTGTTCAATAAAATTTTCCTTTTAGTTTATTAGTTATCCTCTTATCGCATAACACTCCACTTGCTTGTCTTCATTTTATCCAGCTAGCTGCTATTCTACTCGTAACATCCTCATTACCTTGTATCACTGAACCTAAATAGCGGAATTTATTAGTTTGGTTTGTCACTTTGTCTTCGGCCTTTAACATGATAAACAACCATAGTATTATAAAGATTAAACTACCCCTTTGGCCCCTAAACTATTGAGGTTTGACCAATTTAGTCCCCAAACTATTAATTTGGCCAATTTAGTCCCTAAACTACTAATTTTGGCCGATTTAGTCTCTAAACTACTAATTTTGGCCAATTTAGTCCCTCAAATCTGTTTTTTAATAAATATAAAACAATTTTAAATATAAAAACAGTTTTAATAAAATACAGTTTTAATAAAAACAGTTTTAATTAAAAAAAACAGCCTTACATATAGTTAAAAAACCCTCTTGTATCCTATTAAAAAAACGTTTTCCTACATATAGTTAAAAAAAACCTCTTTATCCTATTAAAAAAACATTTTCCTACATATAGTTAAAAAACCCTCTTTTATCCTATTTAAGAAACTGTTTTTATCCTATTTAAAAAATTGTTTTTTTCCCATTTAAAAAAAAACTGTTTTTTTATCCTATTTAAGAAACAGTTTATGTACTAAATTACTAGTTTTTTATTGGACTAAATTATTAGTTTATGGGATAAATTGGATATTTTAAGCTATTTAAAAAAACAGTTTTTTTATTAAACAGTCATTTTTTACAGATAAACTTTAAAAAACATTTTTTTACAAAACAGATAAATTATTAGTTTTGGGACAAAAAAAAAACTGTTTTTAAAGTTTATCTTTAAAAAATGACTATTTTTAGAAAAAAAAATTAAATAGCTTGAAATAATTTAGCCAATTTAGCCCATAAACTAATAATTTAGTCCATAAACTAATAATTTAGTCATTTTAGTCCTTAAACTTTCTTATTTCTTTTCAAGGTTAAAAAAACTGTTTTTAAAATGGAATAAAAAACTGTTTTTAAATATGATAAATTTTTTTTTTTTACTTTTTAAATAGGAGAAAAACAATTTTTTTATATAGAATAAAAATAGTTTCTGAAATAGGATAAACAAGAGTTTTTAAAGATAAAACCTGTTTTTTATATAGGATAAAACAGTTAAAACTGTTTTTAAATAAAGAAAAACAGTTTTTAAATTTAAAAAAATAAACAGTTTTTTTATCCTACTTAAAAACTGTTTTTAAATTTAATAAAACAGTTTTTTATCCTATTTAAAAGAAACTTTGTTTTTAAATTTAAAAACTGTTTTTTTTTTTAAATTAAAATAGTTTTAATTAAAACTGCCTTTATTAAAACAGTTTTTTTAATTAAAATGTTTTTTGATTAAAATTTGTAAAGTGTTTTTTTTAATAAAAGGATGTTTTTTTTAATTAAAACTGTTTTTATTAAAACTGTATTTTATTAAAACTGTTTTTATATTTAAAATTGTTTTATATTTATTAAAAACAGATTTGAGGGACTAAATTGGCCAAAATTAGTAATTTAGGGACTAAATCGGCCAAAATTAGTAGTTTAAGGACTAAATTGGCCAAACTCAAATAGTTTAGGGGCAATTGTGGTACTTTACTCTATTAGAAATGTTAGATGTACAATGATAAACTATCATATTTGAATGAGGGACTTCTTTTCTATACTTGGGAAGGAAGAGGTTGGTTCTTTGTCGGGGATTCCTTTTCACATTTGTATGGAAATCAATTGGGTGACGTGCACTCCTTGTTGGGTGGTAGAGCCATATTATATCGGCGATTTCTTCCCACTTCATAGGAACGCTGATGATGCGGCTGAGATTGTTTCTTTAGGTAGTCAATCTGCACATCGATTAATTGTTGTGGGCTGTTGTGATTAATTGCGGGTATGTGGACCCATTTTGGGAAATGTTTGAGGCACGTTCGGAGGTTGAGTTGCAACGCTATCTTCGAGAGTGTTCATGGGTGACTCGTCCCGCATTTGCCATTATTGGCCTTTTTTGAGGATTGGGGGTTTCGATTATCATTGTGGCAAGCATCGGTTCTCATGGGCCAGTTCATATTCATCGCGTTGGTCGGGATTTTTGATCAGTTGCCCTCAACCTTCTACTAGCCGTTACGCCAGCGGTTTCTGAAGACGACTTCCTTTTCACGTGGGGGGAGCACCTTGATGTTTGTTTTGGTCCATTGCCACAAATCTCCATCAATCGGAATGAGATTTTTAAGTGAGAATGATGTATACGAGTGGCCCGGGAATTTGATTGTATTTTTACTCATTTTACTTGTTTGGTCATTTTCTCTCTTTGACTTAGTACTAGTAACCTTAGCGCACACTTGTATGCGTGCCAACTTCAAAAGGTTAAAAACTACATGCAATTGAAAAGAAAGTTAGAAAACTTTCAAGTTAGTGGTGGGTGAAGATAAAATAAGGAATATCAAAAGGTTAAAATTGGTTTTTTAGGTACGAACGAACATCTCCTCCTCACCATTTTAAGTACTATAGATAATAGGTTGAGGTTAATATTCCATTAGAATATTTTAGTGTGTCCTCTTTAGTCATCTTACCTTTTAGGGTTATCTTGCTAGCCAAGATGACTTGGCCTATAAATTGAGATGAATGAGAATCATAGAGAAATTGACATTTTCCCCTCATTCAATGTTATTGTTATTGTGTAGTTTAGATTAAATTGCTTATGCTTCTCACGACACATCCTAAGGCAAAAATTAATGATCTTAATAAAAGTAAACATTTTTAATTCATTTATTAACAATTAACCTCTTAACTACTTTTTTTAACACTGCCCCCTTGGATAATGCCATAATTAGACTTACCCTTGTTTTACTACGAAGTTGACATACCCCCCCCCACCCCCCCAAAAAAAAAAATTCGTACGTGCATTAGGTACATGAAGATTGATGTATACGGTACAAGCGGGTTGATGCCCGTGGGAGTGGGGTGGGGAAGTCTTAATTAATGAACATCTTGGGGGCATCCCTAAATACAACATTATCTTAGGGTGTTTTGGTTTCTGAGATCATTTAAAAAGTGTAAAGCTATTGTATTTACTTTTATTTTTTGACTCACTTGTCCAAAATTTTGTATTTAGGCTAACTACACAATATCCCACCATGCCTCGAATTTTACAATGCAATCAGAGATACTTGAAATTCCATGAGCTTTTTCTAAAGGAAAGGTCTATTCACGTTTTTTAGCATATATAGTAACCACTAATATGAGGGGTGTGTCGTCACGTGAACAAGTTTCTTAAAATTCTATTCATGTCCTACTAAAAATCTCAACAAATTGGTTTTTGAGAGGACAAGTTATATAAAATCTCAATATTTTAATTTTTAATTTTTTGGAATGTTAATTAGAGAATGATGAACACAATTGATGCTTGTTTTGGATAATATGTAGTGTTACTTGAAGGTGATGAGTTAGAAACTTATGCTTTTATTTTTTCCACAGTTGATTGCTGCGCAAATATTCCCCGTTATGTTAATGTCATGTGTTTGAGCAAAGATGGGATGTTCTTGCGCATAGATGGCAGCATTGTTACATATCGCCTGGGTACCACTCTTTTATATTTCTCTCTTTTGCAGTCATTTTTTTATTATTATAAATTGTGCATTACGGCTATGAAATCATTGGTTTCACTCTTGTTAGGTGAGAATGGGGAGGAGTCGTGTTTGTTTTCAGTTAAAAAAAAATTAGATCAGACTGGACACGTTGAAATTTCATCCGAAGTTGATATGGATCTTTATGATTTGATTTCCCTTAACAAGGTATGGGAGTAAAAACGTTTCATATATCGGTTAAGGATTATGTTTTAAATTTATATAAAATGTCTTGTTTTATAAGAGTCATTAAACTTCATGCTATGATATGTCATGAATCGTTATTCTTTTAATTTCCATCAGTGCAAGATTTCCATTGTAGTTATGTGGTATGTTGACAGTCCTTTTTTGATGGTGCGAGCACGAGTTCACCGAAATGCAATGTGGTGACTACTTAGACCAATGTTTGTGTAGTTGACAAACACGTAAATGGAATTTTTTTGAGGGATAGGGTAAGTGATGTGAATTGGACGCAAGAGCATATCGGGAATTTTTACATTTATTTTGTCCTTATGATTTCGTCTTGAAGCCATTTATTACGAGTTGGAGGTATTGAGGGTATTTTTATTACCTTTGTGTAAGTTAGAAGATACTAGGCCATGTCATCATATAGAGGGACCATCCTCTAGTGATGTCACCTATGACGTCACATGGATCCCATAATCTTCCTTTAGTGGATAGGTTCTATAACATATCCTCACCCTTACATATATACTCTGCATCCTTTTTTGGTGAAAATCAATTAATACATTGGGTATTTTAAAGTTGTTTTATGTTTCGTCGAGTGAAATTAATATACTTTACTCCAATTGGTATAAGAGCCTTGTCGCACCACTCGTTATTTTTGTTGTGTAACAAAAAAAATTCGTAACCAACATAGCCATTACTCTTTGAAAGAATGCTTAATCCAAGGTCAAGGGTAGCACCCATTGTTACGTGAATTGTAGGTCGCTTTGGTACATGGTACAACTATGGGTTTGTGGTACGTTGATATAGCCGGTACATGGTATGACGGGGGTAGGCTTGTTGGTTATATTTCAAATTACGAAATGTTTTTATTACTATTGCTGAGGTTATTTTGATACCTTATGGATGTCGTATCTTGATGCGAAGACAAGTGCCCTCGCCCAAATTATGGATGGTCTCGGGGTCACAACATGGGAGCTGCCTCTTCATATAAGACATAGGGGTAAGGCTAACCGGCATCCACCTCTCTTAGAGGACCTAGACCTCGGGAGTTTTGTGCACTTGGTACAAACTTTAAGTATATTATTTAAAATATGTGCCATTAGATTTGTGCAGTGTAATATATTAAAATAAAATATATATATAAACCATTCTTCTAAATTTTGTTAGGAAATCCCCTTTTTTGTCCTCATACTTCATTTATAAAATCAAAAGTTGCATTATTACTTGTGATAGCTAAAATCAATGTTTTAAAAATCACTTGAGGTGAATCACTAAAAATCCGCCTTGAGGCTTAAGCCTCACGGTTGATTTGAGGCTTACGCCTCAATGCGCCTCGAGGCTTACGTTTCGATGCGCCTCAATCAAGAACTTGATGTATAATGTGACTTAATAATAACGGTGCGAATCAAGAACTTTGTTTTTTTTGTTATTTTAATTTATTTCGACAATTGGTATATATATATATATATATATATATATATATATATATATATATATATATATATATATATACTTTGAAGATATTGAAACCATTTTGTTATAATTCTACTAGATTACATATTTTTTTAGATGATAAATGATTTGTCTTTTTTTTCCTTTCAAATTCACTATTTTTTTAATGGTTTACTTCGTCATTTTTCTAAAATTGCACTTAACTTACAAAATTGATGTTTTCATACACTAACTACTCTTTCTTTTTCCTTTTGTTTTGTTTTAAAATTGCACTTAACTTGTACTATTTTAACTCAAAAGAAAATTTTAAAAATAGCTAATATGTCATATTATAAAATAATCCATAGCTGGATGAAACTAAAAAAAATGATTTTGTCAATTTGATTTTGCTTTGATTAATTTATTGTCATATTATCAAATAACCAATATGTGAATGAAACTATAAATAATAATTTTTCCAATTTCATTATGCATTGATTAATTTATTATCATATTGTAAAATAACCAATATGTTATAATTTTGGGGGAACACAAAAATATTAAACTATGTGAGAAAGTCTTCAGATTTTTTTTGTTGTTATATTTTATATTTCTTTGTTACTTTATTGTTTTATGGTTTATTAGTATTTTTGTAATATTATTTTGCTCTTTTTTTTGGTTTTGGTGAGGCTTACCTCGCCTCGCGCATTTTTAAACATTGGCTAAAAGCGATTTATTTTTAATATTGGGTGCGCTACGTTTGGAGATCGGATGGCTAGTAACAGCCAGCGCCGATTGCCCAATGGTCCCTTTTCGCCTCCACCATGGCTAACAAGGGCACCGCCTCAGGTCTCCCCACCTCAACTGCCATAATTCAAGGGTGGTGAGCCTTGGTAAGCTTGTCGGGCCCACCCTTTCCCTTGTCTGGATTCCAACCCTTTTGTCACCGCGAGCCACCCTCCTCTAGTTTTTAATGCCTAGCACCTCATTTTGAGCACCCAAGGACTCTTCATCACGACGACAAGCATCTTGTGATAAAGGGGCCTAGTGGAATGTTATTTTCTTTTATTTTGTTTTAGGGTTTTGTTTCATTTTGTTTTATTATTTAGAGCTAGAAGAAGCAAAAGGCAATTAATTGCATTTTTGTAATTAGGACCTTAGCTTAGAGCCTAAGCTACTCCACCCCTTTAAATACCCCCTTATATTCCTCATTTGAGGACACTCTCCATTTGAAATATAAGAAATCTCTTGATTCTCTCTCTAAAAGAAAATAAAAACAATAAAATAAAATGCACCAAAACCCTAAAATAGGGATCAATTTCCTCCATCAGAGCCCCTCTTCCTTCCCTCATAAAACTGACACCTTGGGCTCCACCCCAGGAAAACCTTAATTTAGGTCGTATCGCCACTTGACCACTATTGACGTGACCATACTTGACTAACGCAAACCCTAACCCCACACGACCCAACCAATTCCACTACCCCCAGCCGAGAAACACCATGTTTGTTCCCATGTTGATCATGTTGAGGCTGTTCCTAATTCAGAGTTGGTTACTTATCCTTAGGGTACTTACATGATTCCTTTTCCATTGGCATGACCGACCAGCCGACAAGGACACTTTGATCACCGGGGAGATTCTATATTATTTGGACCCTGACTTTCTATAGCTAGTATAGGTGGGGTGGGGTGAGAGAGAAGGGGGGGGGGGTGATGCAGGAGCATAGATCATGAGGTTATTTCCTTCTACCTTTTTTGGTCATTCTACCTTTTAGTTTTAGCTTGGCTAGCAAGCTAACTTATGTTTATAAAGAAGGCCCTTAGCTTCCCTTTTCTACTCATCACTTTACTTGTGGAGATGTTCAAATAGAGAGAAAATTTATTACCAAAATGTTGTTATGTAGTAAATTAATCACTTCTTCTCATACCTACACATCAGTATAAATTATGAGTGGGAGCGAAATCACTATAACATGATTTAGTACTGAAAATGTTTCTCTCATTCATTCATTCTACAATGGTAAAGTGATTACAATGGTTGGCCAAGGGCTATGAAGCGCGGACTCAACTCGCAATATGAGATACGACCTAGGGGGCCATGGTATACGAGATTTTCAAAATTGAGGATATGGATACATTAGGATACGTATAATGTTTATATATGTATATAAATATTAATGTAATAAAAATCATTAGTATTTTGAAATTCCATACTAATAATATTAGATGTCTTTTTTAATACATAGCCATGTGTTGAACTTAATTGATATATAAAAGTTGGACAAAAGTTTTCCACTACAGACAAAGCTTGGTTGGGATAGTTTTTAAAATGGTTTTCAGCTGTCTTCCAATAATGTGAGCCTACTACATTTCACCAACACATCTTTTTCGGCTTTTTACTTTACTGAGCAGCTGAGCTATCACTTGAAGGAAGAAATTACAGCGAAAGGAAAGTTTGTTTTGTTACTGTTTTACTTTCTTATCTGTTTTTCATTTTCTTCTTTTCTTTTTTTTAATGTATCCAATGCTTGCTGCAATGAGATCTAGATGGCTAGATCTGGGTGAATCCTTGCTCTAGACCGGACTAGACGAAACCCTTGTTGCGACCTCTTTATCCTATTCTATTACGTTTTGCAAGTTAAGCGTGTCCCTCAATTTAACAAAAAGGATTCTTTTTGATTCGCATAACCGAGCGTGTGGGGATGTATCCCCTACGAATCTGTGCGACTCGAGTCTAACACGGATTTGAGGTCTCGGGAGGCCATTGGCCTTATTTATAGCCTTATAGGGTAAAGGTCTCTTCCTAGGCATGATAACCTAAAAATGGTAAAAGACTAAAGAGGGAATACAAAAATATCCAAAAGATTGTCACCCTCAACCATGGTTCAAAATCTCGATCGTGGTCTGTGTCTCGAACGCCTAATTTTTAACTCTGTCGCGGTATCGAGCGATACGCAACATTACACTATTTAGAGAGCCTAAAAATTTATGCAAAAGATATGGATAATTTTAAAAAATAAGATTAATAATTTAGACCAATTAGATAAGTTTAAAACCATAATTTAATATACATAGCATTGTCTAAAGGTTAAAACTGACGCGCTGTCGCTCTTGCATCTTCAATATTTCATAATTATTCAATAATGAATAAGCGGACGATTTAATTAGACACAACTTCATGAAGAAGGTACATTGGAAGTCATAAAGAAAAAAGTATAAATTATAGTTTATTTAAGTAACAATACTTGTTATTAATTAAGTTTTATATTAGATATTTTCCTAAATGGGAAATAGTTATACTTAATTAAGTAAATAACAATATATTTTAAGGAGATATAAATAACCATATCTTAACAGTTTAAAAAAAATGAAATTCTAGATATATTATTTGAATTATGGGAATATTAGGGTCATGTCATGTGCTATTTAAAACAACGAATTATGCAATAGAAAATAATCATATATTACATTCAACAAGTATGCATACCATTTTTTTTACATATAATAAGATTTTTGGTTGTGTTATATTTGTCCTCCTTATTTACCCAACTCTAGAAACTTAGAGCTGATAAAGTGGCAGCAACATTGTACAGGTTTTCCTTTATTACTTCATTAAAATTTTAAAGGCACAATTAACAAATGTACACTTGTTAAACTAGTGTACAATTGTTAAATGTACAGAGAGAACAATTTATCATTAGAAACTCTAAAGACTTGCCTTATTACCTTTTAACTAAAGGATTACTATATTTTTTATAAGAAACTTAA
This sequence comes from Sambucus nigra, assembly GCA_949130495.1. Taxonomy (NCBI): domain Eukaryota; kingdom Viridiplantae; phylum Streptophyta; class Magnoliopsida; order Dipsacales; family Adoxaceae; genus Sambucus; species Sambucus nigra. Next base: position 648,500,651 of record OX422216.1, read on the forward strand.
AATAATTTTTTACAACAAATTAGAAACTATTACAAAACTAAAATACTATATTTCTAAGAACCTAATATTATTTTTTACAACAATGAAATAATATTTACTTATATCTTTATAAGAAACTTGATTTTTTTTCTATAAATGAAAAATAATTTATTATTTTTGTAAGAAACGATAAATAATTTTTTACAACAAACGAGAAATAATAGTACTTATCTATAGGAAAGTAAAATTACTTTTTGTTTCCCAACAAAAATCTATTGATAATTGTTTTATATAATATTTAAAAAGCTTCCAATAGTTTTGTAATATATATAAAAATTATAGTAAACTTTTTTCATTTTCAAAACGTCATTTTCGTAATGGAAATAATTGTCAAATATTTTTAGTGTTCGGTTTTTTCAAAATAGACTTTTTCAAAACAAAAAAAATAAAATAAAAAAATAATGATAAGACATGACAGCTGGAGTCCAAGAAGTTACCCTTTTGTTGAACCAAGATGGACTCCACCTCTAGTACATGTAGTCTTGAGAAAAAAACACTTCCATATTGTGCAAGCTTTAAAAAAGAATTGAACTGGGCAGATAGTTCACGGTGACAACGAAAGAGGATTTTGGTACAAGATAGGTCTCCGGCGAGACAACGATAGCAGATAAAGTTCTAGTGACTCTCCTTTCCACTTTTTCACCAAGATTTTGTATGTATCGGATATATTGGCCATTATTTCAGCGATGCAAACCGGATTTGCCGCTATGTAGTCCAGTCACCTTGATTCACCCCGATGTAGCAATAAATTCATTTTGCCTCGCGGAATCAGATCGGCAAGCTGCGAGACCGAGTTACCTAGGCCGATACCGAGTCAACTCGGCTGAGATTTTGAGCTATGCCCTCAACTTATCGTAATAATTCTAATCGAAGGAAATAATAATATACACAAATTAAAAATGCTACAATTAAACCAAATAATACTATGCCCTCGTGACCTCTCTTACCTATTTAGCTCATTTGGGGAAAATCAATCAATGATTATTCCTTACTTTCCTTTTCTTCTTTTGTTTGCCAATCTAAACTGGGCCCCACTTTAGTTGGATTTTTTTATCTTAATAAAGATAAGTCAAGGGTATTGGATATTTTAGAGTCTCTTGTTTTGGTAATTTTTTTTCGAGTGCCCTTGACATTGTTCATGTTAGTAACAAAGAGCATGAAGGACTTAGATTGCTTCATAGGAGAGACTAGTTGGAGAGGTATTTGGCTCAATTAATGGAATCTTCACTTGGACAAATAGTGGGGTGAGTACTGGAAAGTTCGTAAGTTGCTAGGGATTGGAAGAGTTGTTCCCTAATTCTGAGCAAGAAGTTGCTTTCAAGTTAAGTCTCATATTATTGGCCAATTATCTTAGACTTTTACCCATATAAGTGGGGTCCATTCCCTTTAGATTAGGCATGTGGTTGGATGGCCGTGAAAGTGAGACGTTGGTTGGCTTCATTACATGAAAAAAAAGATGTTTTTTGGAAATGGTTGGATTGATGTAGAGGAGAGTTTTGGACCACTCATAAAATCATGGAGAGGATTTGAGCAGTAAATTTTATGACAGTGGGGGGGATTTCATGGAGACAAAAGACAATTAAACGAATTTGAGGATGGGACAGTAATTCTATAAAGCCATTTGGGATATTTGAGGAAGAAGAGATCAATAGGGGCTGAGGAGATAAATATCCTGGTCGGGTTGGAGGGATACACTTTGGCCTTCTAATAATAAGGTTGGGATGTGGTGAACACAGGTATCTTAGAAGTTTTCAGTGATTTTTATAAGAAAGGAGTAATAAATTCTTATACTGATGAGACTTGCATTTTTTCGGCTCAAGAAAAGACTATTGGATTTTGTTTAGCTTGTGCAGTATTTTGGCAGAAGTCCTAGATTATTTCAAGGAGCTTCTGTGTGGAACTGACTGATAATGTATTTGGTGCTGACAGCAAATGACTTGGCAGAAAAAAAAGGTATGGTGTTCAAGGTTGATTTTAATTTTTGTTGAGGATAAGTAGATGGGATTTGCTATAATAAATTATTATTAAGACAGTGGAGGCCTTGGATGAGAGGTTATGTGAGTTCAATTAACTTACTTGGTTTTTATCAATGGTAGTGCAAGAGAGAAATTTGAAGCATACTGGGCTGAAGGCAGAAAATCAATTACCTCTCTCTCTCTCTCTCTCTATTTTATGTTTTTTTTATTGATGCTTGATGTGCTGAGTAGGTTGGTAGCAAAAGCCAAAGGTGGTGGAGTTTGGAGCTGCACAAAACATCCTATGGGGTTGTTATAGTGGGAATGGTTTCTTATGGCAATAGGAGGAAGAGAATATGCATCGGAGATGTGGTTATATTAACTACTTGTTGGTGTGGCTAGAATGAAATGCGCATCGCTTTGGAAACATCATTTAATGAAATAATTAATTTTTGGGAGCGCAGCAAATTTTCAGCATCATTATGTTCATCATTGTCTTTATATTAAGATATCCCCTCATTTCTGTTTTTAAAATGGAAGGATCTGATCACTTGATAGGGTGTGTTTGATTGGAATAGGTGGATAACTTTCCATGTCCCAAAAGAAAATTTTTCATGGTAAATTTCCAAAATACTTACTATCAGGTTGTATTGTAGGAAAACTGGGATAATAAATACGAGGCAAATGTTGACAATCAAACACACCCTATGGCATATATTTTGAAACATCAGGGCTTCCTCAAGATGCATTTGTTCACCACCTTTTACCCTTGTAGTTACTCACTGTTATTTATGAATAAAAATAAAATGTGTTGTGATAAAAAATATACAGTAAAGCCTTTTTCCTGTGTAACCTACAAAATGATTCTCATTAAAGATGCCTTTAATTGTTTTCCTCTCTTTTTGGTGATTGTCCTACTAGCTGATCGATCGACTTGCATTACAAACGAATCCGGTAAGTGTTAAAACTCTTGTTGTCTCTCAACACTCTCTTCTTTTTTCTTGTATTTATAAGGGTTATAATCTCCCGTTTTGCCAATTGTTCTCAGCTAATAAGCGATAAGCATGAGGAAGAGGCTTGGGCAAAGAAGGGCGTGAGGTGGGTTTACTTTCCTTTGCCATTCATAAAACTAGAGTTCTATGGAGGTTTAATATGGATTTTGAGGGTTTAGCTGACCTATCTATTGAGGTTAATTTATTATGTCTTTTGTCTGGGCAGTTCTCTTCTCTTGCCCTCTCGCTAAACCTAAATTATTCAAGTGTGCGTATGATAAATAATTACTTGTAATTGAAAAGGCTTACGAGAGCATGTCTTCACAAGTAGACGCTTGACGTGTAAACTCATATATCACACTGGGTGTTGTTAACGACACCCATAACCACAAAACTGTTTTTTAAACACAATGTACAATGATTTTATGCATTATGTGGTGCCAAGGAGAAAGTTTTGGGGTGCATTTAGGAGCACTCTTTTACATTCAAAAGAAAAAGCATAGAAAACTAGACCATTGGGTTTACTACAAAATATCACTTAAATCTAAGGGCCGTTTGATTCAAAAGTGAGCAAAGTGGAAAAGACAAAATTCTCTATGAGTAAAATTTGCCATAACAAATTTTACCTAGTTTTTTCACTCGAAGTTATCAAATAATAATTAGGCGAAATTAAAGTCAATTCAATTAGCTTATTTAAATATTTTATAAAAAGTTTTTAAACAATTTTTTAAAACAAAAATTGAAAAAACATTTTTTAAAAGTAAATTTTACAATATTTGAAACAGTTTTTAAATTATTCAAAACAAATTTTAAACCTTTTAAAATAGTATTTTTAATAGTTTTAAAACTAGTTTTTAATAAAACAGTTTTATAAAACATTTTTTTAAACCATTTTTAAATTGTTTTTAAAACAGTTTTTTAACAGTTTTAAAAACATTTTTGTGACATTTTTTATAAAACAATATTTTTTTTTATTTATAACAGTTTTTAAAACAGTTTTTTAACATTTCAAAAATAGTTTTTATAAAACATTATTAAAACAGTTTTTAAAATAATTTTTAAAGCAGTTTTTTAACAACATTTTTATAAAACAATTTTTATAATATTCGAAACAGATTTATTAATTATTCAAAACAGTTTTTAAACCTTTTAAAATAGTGTTTTAAACAGTTTTAAAACAGATTTTTTTAATAAAATAGTTTTAAAAAGTTTTAAAACAATTTAAAAACATTTTTTAAAACAATTTAAAAACATTTTTTACAAAACATTTTTTTACTTGAAACAGTTTTATAAAATAGTTTGTAAAATAGTTTTTAAAATATTTTAGCATAAAAATATAAAAAAAAACACTTGTACGAAGTGGCAAATTGTTTGACAAATAATTCTTCCCTAAATAACGAAGCAAAATTTGCCCACTTTTAATGCATTAGAGGTGTTGTACATAGGCAAATGGGTTGTAGGCAAATTTTGTTATCAAATAGACCAAAAAGTGGGCAAATGCCATATTTGCCCACTGATTTGTCATTTGTCATGCAAATTTGTGAATCAAACAGATCCTAGTTACTTTCCAATACCACATAGCGTCACCATATATTTAAAGTTTTAACATTTATTTACGCACTTTTCCTTTATCTCTCTACACATTCAAACCTCCAAACCTTTCACCTTCAATTTCTAAACCTTTCATCTTCAAATTCATTATACTTCAATTAAAGATTAAAGTGCATTGAACAAAATATTCATTTGAATTCCAAAAGTTTTTAAAGTTACGAACAAAATACCCATTTCATCTTTATGTCCATGTTATCTTTATTACTTGACCCTGAAAAACATGTTAAACATATTAAAAATATGTTGAACAACAATAATGTGTTAATTTTTTGTGCAAAGAACGTTTAATATCCTTCATATGTTGAGAAAACATCACATAAATAATAAACCCTAGCATTCAAAACCCTAGTTGATAACCCAGTGCTTCGGTATAAAGACCTCGAATAAAGACCCAACATTCGTCATGTTTGGCCCGAATCAAATATGGTATGAGAAATTGGATTTAAACTTCATACGACATAATCTTCCTGAATATATGCATTTAATTCGGCATAATCACCCCGAAAACATACATTCCATTCAGCATAATCATTCCGAATGAAAATTTTTCTTCAAAAAAAAAATATATAAATTCCATTCGACATAGTCATCCCAAATATACGCATTTAATTCGGCATAATCACCCCGAATATATGCATTCCATTCGGCATAATCATCCCGAATGAAAATTTTTCTTCAATTTTTTTTGAGTGTGATTCGGGATAATCACCCTACAAATTATCATCTTTTTCTAGGGTCTGACCCTGAACCACTAGACGATTTCTGCGATTTTTTGATATTTTCAATCCCTATGAATAATAAATATATATATAATGAGACCCAAAGTTTAGAAGAAAAATGTGATTTGGAGAATTTTCATTTGCTTTTGAGGTGTTGCCATTGTCTTTTGAGGGAACATCCATTGATTTTTGAATATTTAAATAACAAACCCTACTTATTTAATAATGTTGAAGATGGTTGGTTGAAGGTCAAAGAAGATGAAGGGAGAGTTTAACCCTAGTTATTTAATAATGTTGAAGATGTTTGGTTGAAAATGATTTGTTGAAGAAGAAAAAGAGAGAGTTTGGAGTATAATGTAGAGAGAGAAAATGTGTGGTATTTTGTGTTGAAAATAGTGTATATATATATATATATGATGTGGTGGCACTTAGCAAAAAATTCCTTTTTTTTTGGTGATATTTTGAAATAAAAGTTGTGGTGCCCTTAGAAACACGCTATTTTAACTATCAAACTTCATAACACAACATCCAAAAATCAAAGGATTATACAGTTCTATTAACATATGGTAGAGAAAAAGAGACCACAAAAGGGTATTCTGCTCTTTAAGTTCTTTCAGGCATATAAGGTCAGGGGGATGGGTGACGAGGTCAACTAAGTGACATTGCTTTAACCTTCCCAATACCTTCCAATTCTAATACATTTCTATCAAATCCTTGACATTGAATGGATGATTTTCTGGACAAAGGAACATCTCTAAAATCATTAAACAAAACAAAGAGAGAAAAAACCATGAAGATAATAGCTGCAACACTTTTCAATTAAACTATAAAAAAATGGACCCAATAGTGAATATTAGGCCATTTAGAGTCACTAAAAATCTCCCTTATAAATATCAAATCCCTTTGAAAAAGTTATCAAATCCCTTTGAAAAACTTACTAAATCTCTTTCAAAAAGTTACCAAATCATATTGAAAACTATTATAGTGCACATAAGAAAGTAAATTAGATAACAACCTGGAAATGTAAAAAGTAAATTGAGGTACGACAAAACAGAATACGGGCGCACTGATTTTGAGCCCAATTAGCCAACTTGTGTCAGGTAGCAAATACCTGAAACAAAATATAACAACTTTTATTAAGTGTATAATAAAGCAATCAAGTGTAGAATACATCAACTTCGATTAAGTGTAATTGAACAAACCTGATCTGTAAAAAATGTTTGCTAACATCAATATTGAGAGCATCCTCGTCTTTTTTTGTCTTCATTTCCTTTAAAAATTGCATTGTAAAACAGAACTCAGTTGAACTAAAGCCATGGATCTTGGGAAATATTAACGTGTGATTCAATTACAACTTTGGGATTATTGATGAATCTCCAAAACTAACTCTTTATAAGTCTATACTGGTATAAAAAGTCAAAAGGAGGGTTGGCAGTTGCAATCAAGATAGAGGTAACGAATGAATACTAGCTCACTCGAAATTACAACATCAAACATTAATGCACATGTTCAGGGATCATGCGGCGAGTTAATATTTATTTAATAAAAAAATATTTGCTCACTATTAGTCTACTGAATGTGACAGACCTTTTTTGTCCATAAGGTGTCGAATAAAAGCTAATGCGCAAAAATTAAATAGATTCGGTATCGAGATACCAACCTTTAATGACCAAGTTCAGGGAACATGTAACGAATGAAGATTTGTTAAAAAAAAAATGTTGATTCGATATCTTGATGACGACTAAGACGGACCATATTCGTGGATGAGGTGATGAATGAACATTTCACAAAAAAAATAATATATATAATTCGGTATCAAGATATAAAAAAAAACTCTTCGTTGTCGGTATCCCGATACCGAATGGTTTGTAATTATTTTACTGTCATTTATTTCAAGCTACATTTAAATCAACAAAAATACATAATGAGTTAAAAACTAAAGTTTTATACCTCTTGTGGACATTTGGGAAAGTACATAACGAGTTCAAAACTAAAGTTGTATACCTCTTGTTGACATTTGGGAATACTTTGATGAGATGTTGAAGTCCCAAAACCAACATCATTTTGTTGATGATTTTTCATGGTTTATATGGGTTGATATGCTAAAAAATATATCAATATTGTCACAAGATGATCTACTATCAATGTAATGACAAATATGAATGAGAAATTTAAGTTTTTAGAGATTTTATTGGATTTGTGTGGGGAGATATATGACCCAAAAGAGAACGTGAGGAGCCTGGAGCTGTGGGAGAGTTTTGGAAAATAAATGATTGGCCCTTTAGTTGTTTGAAAAAATATTATATATGATGTGGTAGTAAATAAAAATTGTCCACTTAAATTTTAGTGTGGTACCAACATGTAGACCCACACGATGCGCGGGCGATTGCATAATGATGCTAATAAAGAACAATAAGTATTCATAAATGTTGAAGGATTATGTAATCTCCTTATGATTGAAGGCACGCATATCATTTTTGTGGAATCATTCATCAAATGTTTGATGAAATCCAAGTACAATATATGTTTACATACAACCTACTATATCATATGTTTACATACAACTCTGCTACAAATTTAATCTACCTTATACATTATGTATACTAGTTTCCAAATCAAGTAGAATTTGCTTACTTGATAAAAAAATTATTCAATTGATTTATGAAATCCATTACAAATGGGTTCCATCCTCACATTATTATGAAAAAAATGTTATACGCTAGTGGGGACCTATGAATACAATCGAAATGACACCTTCTGTAGTAACTCAAAACTGCAGAAGCCGCATGAGTTACTGTCCCGATATGGAACATGGACACCTTCCTTTCGGTTTTTCTCATCACCTAGTGCTCTGATAACGTTTCCAAGTGCAAGCAGTCGGAGTTTGGGGGGCGAAGGTCACAAGGCAGGAGGCTTTTGGGGGGTGAGAGAGGATAAGAGAAAGGGAGGTAGGATTTTTGGGATGAATGAGATATGTTGATCCTCTAGGCTAAATATGTGTGGCTTTAGAGAAGTGGAGGAGACGTATTGGGAAATGGAGAGTTGAAAAAATAAACATCATTATCATACGTGGATTTAGAGGAGAAAGGGCACTGAGAAATTATTAAGTTCACGTGGCAAATCATGGTTGATTTTAGCCTCATTGAAAAGTTATTTGATAAACCATTAACAAATAAGAGAATTATGAAAATTGATCAATGAAAATCGTTATTTTATTTATAATATTCTCTTTGTTTCCATGTATCTATAATTTAAAGGAATATTACAATTGAGTATATTTGTAAACATTATAAACATCATCCTAATACTTACTATATGAAGAGACTATATATGTGAAAAAATGGTAAAGCGTGTTATACCCACTCATTTGATAGGATTGAAGACATGCAAAAAACCCAATATAGTTGAAAAGCATTACACAGTGATCCAAAGTAGTTTTGTTCTTTTCTCCTGAACTAAGATGGAGTGTAATTATTTAATCTGTCAGGAAAATGAGGCACGTAATAAAGTATTAAAAAGGCAGAAACAAAAACTAAATGGATATTGATAGCCTTTTATTTTTCACTCCTTAACAACTTTGAAACTGAAGGAGATGTGGTATAAGTGAGGGATATGGATCCTGAAGAAAGTTAAACGAACCTAGTAAAAATGAGGTAATTGGTAAACAAAAAGTGAACAAGTTAATAATATTATGCAATTCATCAATAATAATGTAATAATTGTTTGAAATGAAAAAAATTAAAACATTTTAGCTTAGGCCAACCTTCCACCTTGAGATTGTCCCTCTTATTACATTAAAAATCACATCTCCATAACTACATTTAATTCCACCATGAATGTAAGTTTATTGTAATCAATTAAATGTAATCAAACTATATTACTACCAAGTAGGGCTGTGTTTCGGCCGGATCGGATCAGAAAATGCCTCTTCGGAAAAAATTCCAATTTTTTCGGAAATAAAATAACTATTCCGATTTTCGATTCGATTTTTTCGGAAAATCGGCAAAAATCGGAAATTCACAAATTATATTGAAAATCCAAAAAATTCCAAAATTCCAAAATTTCAAAAAAATAAATTATGGATTTTCGAGTACTCGAAATTCTCATTTTAAAGAAACAAAGAAAATGGCTAAACCCAACATGTAAATACATGAGGATATGGCCCACTGTTTTATTTGTGTAGAAGTTAGGAGGATACTCTCCTTTTATAGAGCATATTTTTGAGATCTCTCCCTCTCCCAACCGATGTGGGATATGGGAAACTTTCAAAAAATCGGAAAAGAAATCGAAAATCGGAAAATAATTCCGAAAAAATCGGAAATAATTCGAAAAAATTGGATCGGCATAGTTTCGAAAAAATCGGATCGGAAAAATCGAAAAATCGGAAATTCAGAATCATTTCCGATTTTCGATCCGATTTTTTTCGAAAAAATCAAAAATCGGAAATCGGCAAACTAAAATTTCATTCCGAATTCGGAAAAAATCGGATCGAAAATTGGAAAAATCGGAAAAAAAATAACCCTACTACCAAGTCATCCGACATTCCTTGTTTTGTACTTCAAAATACACAAAACACACACACACACACACAATTTATAAATTGTGAGATATAACCTAAAAGGTGCCCGACCCACTATTCAAATTTACATGTTCTCCATCAATAATTCATCGTCAAACCCAATACCAATATTTATGTTGAATAGCTTACATTAGGTTGAAGCCTAAAAATCTCTTGAAAATTCTCAGCAATATATATGATGAAATGTATAACACACAATAAATAACATATAAATAGTTTTCTAAAATCTCATTTTAAAATCTCATCAAACTTAATATTCATTAAAATATGTTAGCCACACCATCAATTAGACGTTACCCACACCGAAGTGCACCCAGAGGCGAAGCTCTTTTGTAGCTGGGGGGGATCAAGTGCCCACCCCAGGAATTATTTAAAAAAAAAAATGGGTATAAGTTTTAAAATTGTAGGCAAAAAACTATAATATTTCCTTAAAAAAATATTACACACTCACACCCACTTGGCCACTTTGATTACTTGGATTATTTTGTTGTTGTTTAGGGTTTGAATCAATTTATTTTTATTTATTTTAGGTTATGGTTTGAATTAATTTGTTGTTATTTATTTTAAGGGTTTTACATATTTTATGGTTTTAGTTAATTTCATTTCGTTGTTGTTTAGGATTTTGCAACTTTGGTGAATTGCTAATTTGGACTAATTCCTTCCTATATAGTTTAAGACCTCCTATTTCGAAAGATTTATTTTAGGAGTTTGATTTATTTTAGGGTTTTGTTATTAATGTACTATGTGCATTGGTGCAATTATCAAATAAGTTATTTTATTTTAATTATAGTTATCTACAAATGCAAATTATTAATTGAATATTTGTAAAGATTCTAAAAATAACCCTAAAAATTCGGCTCGGGGGCTCCTGCTCCCGAATCCCCGAAAAGGATTGATGATTTGTACATAGCAGCGCCCCACCCAAAAAATATTTTTGGCTCTACCACTAAGTGAACCCTAAGTAACTTATCAAAAGTAAAGTGTTAGTTTCTTAGCTCGTCCATTGATTGAACTTGGTCAGCTCATTTTAAACACCGCAGATAAATCATGTTGATTAACCTAACGACATTTTAAAAATTAACATAAAAAGTGAACTCTAGCGATTTAAGGGCTACACTCTCACAAAATCCTATGTGCAGAATTAACCAATTAGCAAAACTTTCTAGAGGGGAAAATGATTTGATGAGTTATAGTATATAACTAAAATTGACAGCAGAACCCGGTGACGATATTTGTTGCTTCTACAGATCACCACGTGGAAAATTTTAATTAATGTTATTATTTAACAAAACCATTCATCTTCTTATATTTTAAAGGAAAGGAGAGGAGGGGGTATGTTAGAAATATAAAAAAGGTTGTGGAGGAAGTTAAAGGGTCCTTTAAAAACCATACCACAACCCTAACCTTACAAAACCCATCTCCAACGCAATAAAAACCACCACCACAAACCCTAACCATTCAACTCAACCGCAAGAAAAAGAAGGTCACCTGGAAACAAGTCCCTTCGACTCACTGCCTTTTCTTTTCTTTGTAGCCTGAAATTTTCATCCTACAACAGTCTCAACATCAGTTAAAGTTGCTGTTATAGAATTGGACGGAGAAATGGGTTCTGATTTTGAGACTTATCTAGGATCTAATGGTCATTCTGAGTCTGAAAAGGAGTTCAGGTCATTCTCGGATTCCGTTGTGACTTATTCTCTAAGCATGCCATACAAACCTCTGGAATCTTCCATAAACAACTTACTTTTGCCAAAATATAAGTATGTATACTATAAAAACATTACCTTCATTTAAAAAAACACTAACTAATTTTTTTACAGGTTGGTTTTGAAGCGTTGAAGGAGGACTGCTAAATACGAGAGGGAAGCACCAAAAGCTTATAGACATGGAACTTGGATTTGGGTTTTTCATTGCATCTGTGCTTTTAATTTTTATCATTTTCTTTGTTTTCCATGTGTTTTTATGGGGTCATTGATAATAATTTACGTATTTACCGTTTCACTATTCACATTTTATATTGTTGTGATTTAAGGATATTTAAACAAAAAGATAAGAAAACATAAGGCTTTCTCACATAAGGATTTACAAATAGGCACTGTAAAGTTTTCAAACTTTCTATCTATTTGTTTCATATGGGAAGAGTCAATTAATCCTCTCATGCAATGATTATTCATTGTCGACAATATCTTAGTCTCATCTGTTTATATGTTTGTGTTTATTTCTATTTTTGTGTGTTGATAACATTTTAATGCCACAATAAAGAAAATTACGGCCCAAATAATGTAGTTTTCTCTTAAATGACTTTTTAATGTTTGTTTTGTTAAAAAAATTGACTATTTTAATTTTTTCCCTTCATTTCATTCATTGTTCTTGAATGCCTGCAATTGTATAAAAATTTGTAATTCGACCTAACTTTTTTCCCTTAATTTCTTTCAATATTCTTAAATGTTTGTTGTTGAATAAATTATCATGATTCGACCTCACTTGCAATTAAATATTGAAATGGGATCATATGGGGTGATTGAGATATTTTAATGATAATATATAGAGATCTTGGTATTGTTGTTTTTAGATAATATAATGTTATTACCATATATGCATTAAGAAAAATCATTTTGTTACGAGTTGGAGGTATTGAGGGTATTTTTATTACCTTTGTGTAAGTTAGAAGATACTAGGCCATGTCATCATATAGAGGGACCATCCTCTAGTGATGTCACCTATGACGTCACATGGATCCCATAATCTTCCTTTAGTGGATAGGTTCTATAACATATCCTCACCCTTACATATATACTCTGCATCCTTTTTTGGTGAAAATCAATTAATACATTGGGTATTTTAAAGTTGTTTTATGTTTCGTCGAGTGAAATTAATATACTTTACTCCAATTGGTATAAGAGCCTTGTCGCACCACTCGTTATTTTTGTTGTGTAACAAAAAAAATTCGTAACCAACATAGCCATTACTCTTTGAAAGAATGCTTAATCCAAGGTCAAGGGTAGCACCCAATGTTACGTGAATTGTAGGTCGCTTTGGTACATGGTACAACTATGGGTTTGTGGTACGTTGATATAGTCGGTACATGGTATGACGGGGGTAGGCTTGATGGTTATATTTCAAATTACGAAATGTTTTTATTACTATTGCTGAGGTTATTTTGATACCTTATGGATGTCGTATCTTGATGCGAAGACAAGTGCCCTCGCCCAAATTATGGATGGTCTCGGGGTCACAACATGGGAGCTGCCTCTTCATATAAGACATAGGGGTAAGGCTAACCGGCATCCACCTCTCTTAGAGGACCTAGACCTCGGGAGTTTTGTGCACTTGGTACAAACTTTAAGTATATTATTTAAAATATGTGCCATTAGATTTGTGCAGTGTAATATATTAAAATAAAATATATATATAAACCGTTCTTCTAAATTTTGTTAGGAAATCCCCTTTTTTGTCCTCATACTTCATTTATAAAATCAAAAGTTGCATTATTACTTGTGATAGCTAAAATCAATGTTTTAAAAATCACTTGAGGTGAATCACTAAAAATCCGCCTTGAGGCTTAAGCCTCACGGTTGATTTGAGGCTTACGCCTCAATGCGCCTCGAGGCTTACGTTTCGATGCGCCTCAATCAAGAACTTGATGTATAAGGTGACTTAATAATAACGGTGCGAATCAAGAACTTTGTTTTTTTTGTTATTTTAATTTATTTCGACAATTGGTATATATATATATATATATATATATATACTTTGAAGATATTGAAACCATTTTGTTATAATTCTACTAGATTACATATTTTTTTAGATGATAAATGATTTGTCTTTTTTTTCCTTTCAAATTCACTATTTTTTTAATGGTTTACTTCGTCATTTTTCTAAAATTGCACTTAACTTACAAAATTGATGTTTTCATACACTAACTACTCTTTCTTTTTCCTTTTGTTTTGTTTTAAAATTGCACTTAACTTGTACTATTTTAACTCAAAAGAAAATTTTAAAAATAGCTAATATGTCATATTATAAAATAATCCATAGCTGGATGAAACTAAAAAAAATGATTTTGTCAATTTGATTTTGCTTTGATTAATTTATTGTCATATTATCAAATAACCAATATGTGAATGAAACTATAAATAATAATTTTTTCAATTTCATTATGCATTGATTAATTTATTATCATATTGTAAAATAACCAATATGTTATAATTTTGGGGGAACACAAAAATATTAAACTATGTGAGAAAGTCTTCAGATGTTTTTTTGTTGTTATATTTTATATTTCTTTGTTACGTTATTGTTTTATGGTTTATTAGTATTTTTGTAATATTATTTTGCTCTTTTTTTTGGTTTTGGTGAGGCTTACCTCGCCTCGCGCATTTTTAAACATTGGCTAAACGCGATTTATTTTTAATATTGGGTGCGCTACGTTTGGAGATCGGATGGCTAGTAACAGCCAGCGCCGATTGCCCAATGGTCCCTTTTCGCCTCCACCATGGCTGACAAGGGCACCGCCTCAGGTCTCCCCACCTCAACTGCCATAATTCAAGGGTGGTGAGCCTTGGTAAGCTTGTCGGGCCCACCCCTTCCCTTGTCTGGATTCCAACCCTTTTGTCACCGCGAGCCACCCTCCTCTAGTTTTTAATGCCTAGCACCTCATTTTGAGCACCCAAGGACTCTTCATCACGACGACAAGCATCTTGTGATAAAGGGGCCTAGTGGAATGTTATTTTCTTTTATTTTGTTTTAGGGTTTTGTTGCATTTTGTTTTATTATTTAGAGCTAGAAGAAGCAAAAGGCAATTAATTGCATTTTTGTAATTAGGACCTTAGCTTAGAGCCTAAGCTACTCCACCCCTTTAAATACCCCCTTATATTCCTCATTTGAGGACACTCTCCATTTGAAATATAAGAAATCTCTTGATTCTCTGTCTAAAAGAAAATAACAACAATAAAATAAAATGCACCAAAACCCTAAAATAGGGATCAATTTCCTCCATCAGAGCCCCTCTTCCTTCCCTCATAAAACTCACACCTTGGGCTCCACCCCAGGAAAACCTTAATTTAGGTCGTATCGCCACTTGACCACTATTGACGTGACCATACTTGACTAACGCAAACCCTAACCCCACACGACCCAACCAATTCCACTACCCCCAGCCGAGAAACACCATGTTTGTTCCCATGTTGATCATGTTGAGGCTGTTCCTAATTCAGAGTTGGTTACTTATCCTTAGGGTACTTACATGATTCCTTTTCCATTGGCATGACCGACCAGCCGACAAGGACACTTTGATCACCGGGGAGATTCTATATTATTTGGACCCTGACTTTCTATAGCTAGTATAGGTGGGGTGGGGTGAGAGAGAAGGGGGGGGGGGGGGTGATGCAGGAGCATAGATCATGAGGTTATTTCCTTCTTTTATTTTACCTTTTTTGGTCATTCTACCTTTTAGTTTTAGCTTGGCTAGCAAGCTAACTTATGTTTATAAAGAAGGCCCTTAGCTTCCCTTTTCTACTCATCACTTTACTTGTGGAGATGTTCAAATAGAGAGAAAATTTATAACCAAAATGTTGTTATGTAGTAAATTAATCACTTCTTCTCATACCTACACATCAGTATAAATTATGAGTGGGAGCGAAATCACTATAACATGATTTAGTACTGAAAATGTTTCTCTCATTCATTCATTCTACAATGGTAAAGTGATTACAATGGTTGGCCAAGGGCTATGAAGCGCGGACTCAACTCGCAATATGAGATACGACCTAGGGGGCCATGGTATACGAGATTTTCAAAATTGAGGATATGGATACATTAGGATACGTATAATGTTTATATATGTATATAAATATTAATGTAATAAAAATCATTAGTATTTTGAAATTCCATACTAATAATATTAGATGTCTTTTTTAATACATAGCCATGTGTTGAACTTAATTGATATATAAAAGTTGGACAAAAGTTTTCCACTACAGACAAAGCTTGGTTGGGATAGTTTTTAAAATGGTTTTCAGCTGTCTTCCAATAATGTGAGCCTACTACATTTAACCAACACATCTTTTTCTGCTTTTTACTTTACTGAGCAGCTGAGCTATCACTTGAAGGAAGAAATTACAGCGAAAGGAAAGTTTGTTTTGTTACTGTTTTACTTTCTTATCTGTTTTTCATTTTCTTCTTTTCTTTTTTTTAATGTATCCAATGCTTGCTGCAATGAGATCTAGATGGCTAGATCTGGGTGAATCCTTGCTCTAGACCGGACTAGACGAAACCCTTGTTGCGACCTCTTTATCCTATTCTATTACGTTTTGCAAGTTAAGCGTGTCCCTCAATTTAACAAAAAGGATTCTTTTTGACTCGCATAACCGAGCGTGTGGGGATGTATCCCCTACGAATCTGTGCGACTCGAGTCTAACACGGATTTGAGGTCTCGGGAGGCCATTGGCCTTATTTATAGCCTTATAGGGTAAAGGTCTCTTGCTAGGCATGATAACCTAAAAATGGTAAAAGACTAAAGAGGGAATACAAAAATATCCAAAAGATTGTCACCCTCAACCATGGTTCAAAATCTCGATCGTGGTCTGTGTCTCGAACGCCTAATTTTCAACTCTGTCGCGGTATCGGGCGATACGCAACATTACACTATTTAGAGAGCCTAAAAATTTCTGCAAAAGATATGGATAATTTTAAAAAATAAGATTAATAATTTAGACCAATTAGATAAGTTTAAAACCATAATTTAATATACATAGCATTGTCTAAAGGTTAAAACTGACGCGCTGTCGCTCTTGCATCTTCAATATTTCATAATTATTCAATAATGAATAAGCGGACGATTTAATTAGACACAACTTCATGAAGAAGGTACATTGGAAGTCATAAAGAAAAAAGTATAAATTATAGTTTATTTAAGTAACAATACTTGTTATTAATTAAGTTTTATATTAGATATTTTCCTAAATGGGAAATAGTTATACTTAATTAAGTAAATAACAATATATTTTAGGGAGATATAAATAACCATATCTTAACAGTTTAAAAAAAATGAAATTCTAGATATATTATTTGAATTATGGGAATATTAGGGTCATGTCATGTGCTATTTAAAACAACGAATTATGCAATAGAAAATAATCATATATTACATTCAACAAGTATGCATACCATTTTTTTTACATATAATAAGATTTTTGGTTGTGTTATATTTTTCCTCCTTATTTACCCAACTCTAGAAACTTAGAGCTGATAAAGTGGCAGCAACATTGTACAGGTTTTCCTTTATTACTTCATTAAAATTTTAAAGGCACAATTAACAAATGTACACTTGTTAAACTAGTGTACAATTGTTAAATGTACAGAGAGAACAATTTATCATTGGAAACTCTAAAGACTTGCCTTATTACCTTTTAACTAAAGGATTACTATATTTTTTATAAGAAACTTAAAATAATTTTTTACAACAAATTAGAAACTATTACAAAACTAAAATACTATATTTCTAAGAACCTAATATTATTTTTTACAACAATGAAATAATATTTACTTATATCTTTATAATAAACTTGATTTTTTTTTCTATAACTGAAAAATAATTTATTATTTTTGTAAGAAACGATAAATAATTTTTTACAACAAACGAGAAATAATACTACTTATCTATAGGAAAGTAAAATTACTTTTTGTTTCCCAACAAAAATCTATTGATAATTGTTTTATATAATATTTAAAAAGCTTCCAATAGTTTTGTAATATATATAAAAATTATAGTAAACTTTTTTCATTTTCAAAATGTCATTTTCGTAATGGAAATAATTGTCAAATATTTTTAGTGTTCGGTTTTTTCAAAATAGACTTTTTCAAAACAAAAAAAATAAAATAAAAAAATAATGATAACACATGACAGCTGGAGTCCAAGAAGTTACCCTTTTGTTGAACCAAGATGGACTCCACCTCTAGTACATGTAGTCTTGAGAAAAAAACACTTCCATATTGTGCAAGCTTTAAAAAAGAATTGAACTGGGCAGATAGTTCACGGTGACAACGAAAGAGGATTTTGGTACAAGATAGGTCTCCGCCGAGACAAAGATAGCAGATAAAGTTCTAGTGACTCTCCTTTCCACTTTTTCACCAAGATTTTGTATGTATCGAATATATTGGCCATTATTTCAGCGATGCAAACCGGATTTGCCGCTATGTAGTCCAGTCACCTTGATTCACCCCGATGTAGCAAAGAATTCATTTTGCCTCGCGGAATCAGATCGGCAAGCTGCGAGACCGAGTTACCTAGGCCGATACCGAGTCAACTCGGCTGAGATTTTGAGCTATGCCCTCAACTTATCGTAATAATTCTAATCGAAGGAAATAATAATATACACAAATTAAAAATGCTACAATTAAACCAAATAATACTATGCCCTCGTGACCTCTCTTACCTATTTAGCTCATTTGGGGAAAATCAATCAATGATTATTCCTTACTTTCCTTTTCTTCTTTTGTTTGCCAATCTAAACTGGGCCCCACTTTAGTTGGATTTTTTTATCTTAATAAAGATAAGTCAAGGGTATTGGATATTTTAGAGTCTCTTGTTTTGGTAATTTTTTTTCGAGTGCCCTTGACATTGTTCATGTTAGTAACAAAGAGCATGAAGGACTTAGATTGCTTCATAGGAGAGACTAGTTGGAGAGGTATTTGGCTCAATTAATGGAATCTTCACTTGGACAAATAGTGGGGTGAGTACTGGAAAGTTCGTAAGTTGCTAGGGATTGGAAGAGTTGTTCCCTAATTCTGAGCAAGAAGTTGCTTTCAAGTTAAGTCTCATATTATTGGCCAATTATCTTAGACTTTTACCCATATAAGTGGGGTCCATTCCCTTTAGATTAGGCATGTGGTTGGATGGCCGTGAAAGTGAGACGTTGGTTGGCTTCATTACATGAAAAAAAAGATGTTTTTTGGAAATGGTTGGATTGATGTAGAGGAGAGTTTTGGACCACTCATAAAATCATGGAGAGGATTTGAGCAGTAAATTTTATGACAGTGGGGGGGAATTTCATGGAGACAAAAGACAGTTAAACAAATTTGAGGATGGGACAGTAATTCTATAAAGCCATTTGGGATATTTGAGGAAGAAGAGATCAATAGGGGCTGAGGAGATAAATATCCTGGTCGGGTTGGAGGGATACACTTTGGCCTTCTAATAATAAGGTTGGGATGTGGTGAACACAGGTATCTTAGAAGTTTTCAGTGAGTTTTATAAGAAAGGAGTAATAAATTCTTATACTGATGAGACTTGCATTTTTTCGGCTCAAGAAAAGACTATTGGATTTTGTTTAGCTTGTGCAGTATTTTGGCAGAAGTCCTAGATTATTTCAAGGAGCTTCTGTGTGGAACTGACTGATAATGTATTTGGTGCTGACAGCAAATGACTTGGCAGAAAAAAAAGGTATGGTGTTCAAGGTTGATTTTAATTTTTGTTGAGGATAAGTAGATGGGATTTGCTATAATAAATTATTATTAAGACAGTGGAGGCCTTGGATGAGAGGTTATGTGAGTTCAATTAACTTACTTGGTTTTTATCAATGGTAGTGCAAGAGAGAAATTTGAAGCATACTGGGCTGAAGGTAGAAAATCAATTACCTCTCTCTCTCTCTCTCTCTCTCTCTCTCTCTCTCTCTATTTTATGTTTTTTTTATTGATGCTTGATGTGCTGAGTAGGTTGGTAGCAAAAGCCAAAGGTGGTGGAGTTTGGAGCTGCACAAAACATCCTATGGGGTTGTTATAGTGGGAATGGTTTCTTATGGCAATAGGAGGAAGAGAATATGCATCGGAGATGTGGTTATATTAACTACTTGTTGGTGTGGCTAGAATGAAATGCGCATCGCTTTGGAAACATCATTTAATGAAATAATTAATTTTTGGGAGCGCAGCAAATTTTCAGCATCATTATGTTCATCATTGTCTTTATATTAAGATATCCCCTCATTTCTGTTTTTAAAATGGAAGGATCTGATCACTTGATAGGGTGTGTTTGATTGGAATAGGTGGATAACTTTCCATGTCCCAAAAGAAAATTTTTCATGGTAAATTTCCAAAATACTTACTATCAGGTTGTATTGTAGGAAAACTGGGATAATAAATACGAGGCAAATGTTGACAATCAAACACACC
This sequence comes from Sambucus nigra, assembly GCA_949130495.1. Classification (NCBI taxonomy): domain Eukaryota; kingdom Viridiplantae; phylum Streptophyta; class Magnoliopsida; order Dipsacales; family Adoxaceae; genus Sambucus; species Sambucus nigra. The sequence continues at coordinate 648,520,713 of OX422216.1, forward strand.
CTATGGCATATATTTTGAAACATCAGGGCTTCCTCAAGATGCATTTGTCCACCACCTTTTACCCTTGTAGTTATTCACTGTTATTTATGAATAAAAATAAAATGTGTTGTGATAAAAAATATACAGTAAAGCCTTTTTCCTGTGTAACCTACAAAATGATTCTCATTAAAGATGCCTTTAATTGTTTTCCTCTCTTTTTGGTGATTGTCCTACTAGCTGATCGATCGACTTGCATTACAAACGAATCCGGTAAGTGTTAAAACTCTTGTTGTCTCTCAACACTCTCTTCTTTTTTCTTGTATTTATAAGGGTTATAATCTCCCGTTTTGCCAATTGTTCTCAGCTAATAAGCGGTAAGCATGAGGAAGAGGCTTGGGCAAAGAAGGGCGTGAGGTGGGTTTACTTTCCTTTGCCATTCATAAAACTAGAGTTCTATGGAGGTTTAATATGGATTTTGATGGTTTAGCTGACCTATCTATTGAGGTTAATTTATTATGTCTTTTGTCTGGGCAGTTCTCTTCTCTTGCCCTCTCGCTAAACCTAAATTATTCAAGTGTGCATATGATAAATAATTACTTGTAATTGAAAAGTCTTACGAGAGCATGTCTTCACAAGTAGACGCTTGACGTGTAAACTCATCTATCACACTGGGTGTTGTTAACGACACCCATAACCACAAAACTGTTTTTTAAACACAATGTACAATGCTTTTATGCATTATGTGGTGCCAAGGAGAAAGTTTTGGGGTGCATTTAGGAGCACTCTTTTGCATTCAAAAGAAAAAGCATAGAAAACGAGACCATTGGGTTTACTGGTTTTGGTTTTGATTCTTCACTATGCATGTTTATGTAGAACACACAAATGAGCACGGGCAAACACTTTCACTTTTTCAAAACCTTTAATGTTTTATTGTCTACAAGTGACTAAGGAATCTGTTAACTTTTCCAAACCTTTAATTTTTCAGATCTCCTGAACCAACAGAAGAAGAAGAAGAAGTCGACGACCCATACGAATTCAATTTCCGTACCAGTATCTTCGCCTATATCTCCAACATATTTCATTTCCAGCTCTCAAGAGCCAACAGATTTGGTGATCCTAATGGGTGCGCTCCAAGAAAATATAATAGTCAACCCAGTTGAAGAATGTGTTTCTCTTAAGTCGTCAAAATGTCTTGTTTAATAGGTTGAAACGCTCAGCATCTACTTTTTCTCGTCTTTATTAATTATTTTTCTTAGCAGGAGTAATAGTTGGATGGAGAATTTGGATAATTGGGTACTTGCTTAGTACCTCTTTATATTATTATCATTTCTCGAATCTCAAAATTTGCTATAAAATTTTGGTGATCCATTACTATAGTAGTTTTAACAATTACATTTGATCATCAAACGGGCTATCATACATATAGTAAATAAGGTAAAATTAGTCTTGCTGGTATCTGACTATGCTTGAACTGAGAATGAGCAACTGGGACGTGTTCTTGCCCATTATACTATTGGTCTTTAAAAAATTACTACCATACTGAGTATTCAAGATCCAAACAATAAAATAATATCTTCAAGAAAACATTTCCATATGTAGACAAAAGTTCAACCTTAATAAATGAATAATATCTTTTAAACTTGACCTTCTCCACTGTGAGATCATCCCACTTGCAGTTTGTTCAAGCAGCGCAGATGATCTTGGCGTGACCTACAACTTCATCAATATAACAGAAGTTAGAGAAGACTTTTTTGTCCACTCCCAAATTTACGGGCAATCTTTTTTTCGACACTTATAAAACAATGTTAAACTTTATTTTGACCCTTAAATCTCATAACCTGTAAACTTCACAAATTAGTTGGGGAGTTGAAGGAAATAATTTATTACAACTACATTAACATAATTGACTAATGCCCACTTATTTTACGAGTGTTTCAAAGGGAATAACATTTTTTGCTTCAAAACACCATAAGGTTTTTTTACTACAAAATATCACTTAAATCTAAGGGCCGTTTGATTCAAAAGTGAGCAAAGTGGAGAAGACAAAATTCTCTATGAGTAAAATTTGCCATAACAAATTTTACCTAGTTTTTTCACTCGAAGTTATCAAATAATAATTAGGCGAAATTAAAGTCAATTCAATTAGCTTATTTAAATATTTTATAAAAAGTTTTTAAACAATTTTTTAAAACAAAAATTGAAAAAAACATTTTTTAAAAATAAATTTTACAATATTTGAAACAGTTTTTAAATTATTCAAAACAAATTTTAAACCTTTTAAAATAGTATTTTTAATAGTTTTAAAACTAGTTTTTAATAAAACAGTTTTATAAAACATTTTTTCAAACCATTTTTAAATTGTTTTTAAAACAGTTTTTTAACAGTTTTAAAAACATTTTTGTGACATTTTTTATAAAACAATATTTTTTTTTATTTATAACAGTTTTTAAAACAGTTTTTTTAACATTTCAAAAACAGTTTTTAAAATAATTTTTAAAGCAGTTTTTTAACAACATTTTTATAAAACAATTTTTATAATATTCGAAACAGATTTCTTAATTATTCAAAACAGTTTTTAAACCTTTTAAAATAGTGTTTTAAACAGTTTTAAAACAGATTTTTTTAATAAAATAGTTTTAAAAAGTTTTTTTAAAAAAGTTTTAAAACAATTTAAAAACATTTTTTAAAACAATTTAAAAACATTTTTTACAAAACATTTTTTTAGTTGAAACAGTTTTATAAAATAGTTTGTAAAATAGTTTTTAAAATATTTTAGCATAAAAATATAAAAAAAAACACTTGTACGAAGTGGAAAATTGTTTGGCAAATAATTCTTCCCTAAATAACGAAGCAAAATTTGCCCACTTTTAATGCATTAGAGGTGTTGTACATAGGCAAATGGGTTGTAGGCAAATTTTGTTATCAAATAGACCAAAAAGTGGGCAAATGCCATATTTGCCCACTGATTTGTCATTTGCCATGCAAATTTGTGAATCAAACAGATCCTAGTTACTTTCCAATACCACATAGCGTCACCATATATTTAAAGTTTTAACATTTATTTACGCACTTTTCCTTTATCTCTCTACACATTCAAACCTCCAAACCTTTCACCTTCAATTTCTAAACCTTTCATCTTCAAATTCATTATACTTCAATTAAAGATTAAAGTGCATTGAACAAAATATTCATTTGAATTCCAAAAGTTTTTAAAGTTACGAACAAAATACCCATTTCATCTTTATGTCCATGTTATCTTTATTACTTGACCCTGAAAAACATGTTAAACATATTAAAAATATGTTGAACAACAATAATGTGTTAATTTTTTGTGCAAAGAACGTTTAATATCCTTCATATGTTGAGAAAACATCACATAAATAATAAACCCTAGCATTCAAAACCCTAGTTGATAACCCAGTGCTTCGGTATAAAGACCTCGAATAAAGACCCAACATTCGTCATGTTTGGCCCGAATCAAATATGGTATGAGAAATTGGATTTAAACTTCATATGACATAATCATCCTGAATATATGCATTTAATTCGGCATAATCACCCCGAAAACATACATTCCATTCAGCATAATCATTCCGAATGAAAATTTTTCTTCAAAAAAAAAATATATAAATTCCATTCGGCATAGTCATCCCATATATATGCATTTAATTCGGCATAATCACCCCGAATATATGCATTCCATTCGGCATAATCATCCCGAATGAAAATTTTTCTTCAATTTTTTTTGAGTGTGATTCGGGATAATCACCCTACAAATTATCATCTTTTTCTAGGGTCTGACCCTGAACCACTAGACGATTTCTGCGATTTTTTGATATTTTCAATCCCTATGAATAATAAATATATATATAATGAGACCCAAAGTTTAGAAGAAAAATGTGATTTGGAGAATTTTCATTTGCTTTTGAGGTGTTGCCATTGTCTTTTGAGGGAACATCCATTGATTTTTGAATATTTAAATAACAAACCCTACTTATTTAATAATGTTGAAGATGGTTGGTTGAAGGTCAAAGAAGATGAAGGGAGAGTTTAACCCTAGTTATTTAATAATGTTGAAGATAGTTGGTTGAAAATGATTTGTTGAAGAAGAAAAAGAGAGAGTTTGGAGTATAATGTAGAGAGAGAAAATGTGTGGTATTTTGTGTTGAAAATAGTGTATATATATATATATATGATGTGGTGGCACTTAGCAAAAAATTCCTTTTTTTTTGGTGATATTTTGAAATAAAAGTTGTGGTGCCCTTAGAAACACGCTATTTTAACTATCAAACTTCATAACACAACATCCAAAAATCAAAGGATTATACAGTTCTATTAACATATGGTAGAGAAAAAGAGACCCCAAAAGGGTATTCTGCTCTTTAAGTTCTTTCAGGCATATAAGGTCAGGGGGATGGGTGACGAGGTCAACTAAGTGACATTGCTTTAACCTTCCCAATACCTTCCAATTCTAATACATTTCTATCAAATCCTTGACTTTGAATGGATGATTTTCTGGACAAAGGAACATCTCTAAAATCATTAAACAAAACAAAGAGAGAAAAAACCATGAAGATAATAGCTGCAACACTTTTCAATTAAACTATAAAAAAATGGACCCAATAGTGAATATTAGGCCATTTAGAGTCACTAAAAATCTCCCTTATAAATATCAAATCCCTTTGAAAAAGTTATCAAATCCCTTTGAAAAACTTACTAAATCTCTTTCAAAAAGTTACCAAATCATATTGAAAACTATTATAGTGCACATAAGAAAGTAAATTAGATAACAACCTGGAAATGTAAAAAGTAAATTGAGGTACGACAAAACATAATACGGGCGCACTGATTTTGAGCCCAATTAGCCAACTTGTGTCAGGTAGCAAATACCTGAAACAAAATATAACAACTTTTATTAAGTGTATAATAAAGCAATCAAGTGTAGAATACATCAACTTCGATTAAGTGTAATTGAACTAACCTGATCTGTAAAAAATGTTTGCTAACATCAATATTGAGAGCATCCTCGTCTTTTTTTGTCTTCATTTCCTTCAAAAATTGCATTGTAAAAAAGAACTCAGTTGAACTAAAGCCATGGATCTTGGGAAATATTAACGTGTGATTCAATTACAACTTTGGGATTATTGATGAATCTCCAAAACTAACTCTTTATAAGTCTATACTGGTATAAAAAGTCAAAAAGGAGAGTTGGCAGTTGCAATCAAGATAGAGGTAACGAATGAATACTAACTCACTCGAAATTACAACATCAAACATTAATGCACATGTTCAGGGATCATGCGGCGAGTTAATATTTATTTAATAAAAAAATATTTGCTCACTATTAGTCTACTGAATGTGACAGACCTTTTTTGTCCATAAGGTGTCGAATAAAAGCTAATGCGCAAAAATTAAATAGATTCGGTATCGAGATACCAACCTTTAATGACCAAGTTCAGGGAACATGTAACGAATGAAGATTTGTTAAAAAAAAATGTTGATTCGATATCTTGATGACGACTAAGACGGACCATATTCGTGGATGAGGTGATGAATGAACATTTCACAAAAAAAATAATATATATAATTCGGTATCAAGATATAAAAAAAAACTCTTCGTTGTCGGTATCCCGATACCGAATGGTTTGTAATTATTTTACTGTCATTTTTTTCAAGCTACATTTAAATCAACAAAAATACATAATGAGTTCAAAACTAAAGTTGTATACCTCTTGTGGACATTTGGGAAAGTACATAAAGAGTTCAAAACTAAAGTTGTATACCTCTTGTTGACATTTGGGAATACTTTGATGAGATGTTGAAGTCCCAAAACCAACACCATTTTGTTGATGATTTTTCATGGTTTATATGGGTTGATATGCTAAAAAATATATCAATATTGTCACAAGATGATCTACTATCAATGTAATGACAAATATGAATGAGAAATTTAAGTTTTTGGAGATTTTATTGGATTTGTGTGGGGAGATATATGACCCAAATGAGAACGTGAGGAGCCTGGAGCTGTGGGAGAGTTTTGGAAAATAAATGATTGGCCCTTTAGTTGTTTGAAAAAATATTATATATGATGTGGTAGTAAATAAAAATTGTCCACTTAAATTTTAGTGTGGTACCAACATGTAGACCCACACGATGCGCGGACGATTGCATAATGATGCTAATAAAGAACAATAAGTATTCATAAATGTTGAAGGATTATGTAATCTCCTTATGATTGAAGGCACGCATATCATTTTTGTGGAATCATTCATCAAATGTTTGATGAAATCCAAGTACAATATATGCTTACATACAACCTACTATATCATATGTTTACATACAACTCTGCTACAAATTTAATCTACCTTATACATTATGTATACTAGTTTCCAAATCAAGTAGAATTTGCTTACTTGATAAAAAAATTATTCAATTGATTTATGAAATCCATTACAAATGGGTTCCATCCTCACATTATTATGAAAAAAATGTTATACGCTAGTGGGGACCTATGAATACAATCGAAATGACACCTTCTGTAGTAACTCAAAACTGTAGAAGCCGCATGAGTTACTGTCCCGATATGGAACATGGACACCTTCCTTTCGTTTTTTCTCATCACCTAGTGCTCTGATAACGTTTCCAAGTGCAAGCAGTCGGAGTTTGGGGGGCGAAGGTCACAAGGCAGGAGGCTTTTGGGGGGTGAGAGAGGATAAGAGAAAGGGAGGTAGGATTTTTGGGATGAATGAGATATGTTGATCCTCTAGGCTAAATATGTGTGGCTTTAGAGAAGTGGAGGAGACGTATTGGGAAATGGAGAGTTGAAAAAATAAACATCATTATCATACGTGGATTTAGAGGAGAAAGGGCACTGAGAAATTATTAAGTTCACGTGGCAAATCATGGTTGATTTTAGCCTCATTGAAAAGTTATTTGATAAACCATTAACAAATAAGAGAATTATGAAAATTGATCAATGAAAATCGTAATTTTATTTATAATATTCTCTTTGTTTCCATGTATCTATAATTTAAAGGAATATTACAATTGAGTATATTTGTAAACATTATAAACATCATCCTAATACTTACTATATGAAGAGACTATATATGTGAAAAAATGGTAAAGCGTGTTATACCCACTCATTTGATAGGATTGAAGACATGCAAGAAACCCAATATAGTTGAAAAGCATTACACAGTGATCCAAAGTAGTTTTGTTCTTTTCTCCTGAACTAAGATGGAGTGTAATTATTTAATCTGTCAGGAAAATGAGGCACGTAATAAAGTATTAAAAAGGCAGAAACAAAAACTAAATGGATATTGATAGCCTTTTATTCTTCACTCCTTAACAACTTTGAAACTGAAGGAGATGTGGTAGAAGTTAGGGATATGGATCCTGAAGAAAGTTAAACGAACCTAGTAAAAATGAGGTAATTGGTAAACAAAAAGTGAACAAGTTAATAATATTATGCAATTCATCCATAATAATGTAATAATTGTTTGAAATGAAAAAAATTAAAACATTTTAGCTTAGGCCAACCTTCCACCTTGAGATTGTCCCTCTTATTACATTAAAAATCACATCTCCATAACTACATTTAATTCCACCATGAATGTAAGTTTATTGTAATCAATTGATGTAATCAAACTATATTACTACCAAGTAGGGCTGTGTTTCGGCCGGATCGGATCAGAAAATGCCTCTTCGGAAAAAATTCCGATTTTTTCGGAAATAAAATAACTATTCCGATTTTCGATTCGATTTTTTCGGAAAATCGGCAAAAATCGGAAATTCACAAATTATATTGAAAATCCAAAAAATTCCAAAATTCCAAAATTTCAAAAAAATAAATTATGGATTTTCGAGTACTCGAAATTCTCATTTTAAAGAAACAAAGAAAATGGCTAAACCCAACATGTAAATACATGAGGATATGGCCCACAGTTTTATTTGTGTAGAAGTTAGGAGGATACTCTCCTCTTATAGAGCATATTTTGGAGATCTCTCCCTCTCCCAACCGATGTGGGATATGGGAAACTTTCAAAAAATCGGAAAAGAAATCGAAAATCGGAAAATAATTCCGAAAAAATTGGAAAATAATTCCGAAAAAATCGGAAATAATTCGAAAAAATTGGATCGGCATAGTTTCGAAAAAATCGGATAGGAAAAATCGAAAAATCGAAAATTCAGAATCATTTTCGATTTTCGATCCGATTTTTTTTGAAAAAATCAAAAATCTGAAATCGACAAACTAAAATTTCATTCCGAATTCGGAAAAAATCGGATCGAAAATCGGAAAAATCGGAAAAAAATAACCCTACTACCAAGTAATCCGACATTCCTTGTTTTGTACTTCAAAATACACAAAACATACACACACACACAATTTATAAATTGTGAGATATAACCTAAAAGGTGCCCGACCCACTATTCAAATTTACATGTTTTCCATCAATAATTCATCGTCAAACCCAATACCAATATTTATGTTGAATAGCTTACATTAGGTTGAAGCCTAAAAATCTCTTGAAAAGTCTCAGCAATATATATGATGAAATGTATAACACACAATAAATAACATATAAATAGTTTTCTAAAATCTCATTTTAAAATCTCATCAAACTTAATATTCATTAAAATATGTTAGCCACACCATCAATTAGACGTTACCCACACCGAAGTGCACCCAGAGGCGAAACTCTTTTGTAGCTGGGGGGGATCAAGTGCCCACCCCAGGAATTATTTAAAAAAAATGGGTATAAGTTTTAAAATTGTAGGCAAAAAACTATAATATTTCCTTAAAAAAATATTACACACTCACACCCACTTGGCCACTTTGATTACTTGGATTATTTTGTTGTTGTTTAGGGTTTGAATCAATTTATTTTTATTTATTTTAGGTTATGGTTTGAATTAATTTGTTGTTATTTATTTTAAGGGTTTTACATATTTTATGGTTTTAGTTAATTTCATTTCGTTGTTGTTTAGGATTTTGCAACTTTGGTGAATTGCTAATTTGGACTAATTCCTTCCTATATAGTTTAAGACCTCCTATTTCGAAAGATTTATTTTAGGAGTTTGATTTATTTTAGGGTTTTGTTATTAATGTACTATGTGCATTGGTGCAATTATCAAATAAGTTATTTTATTTTAATTATAGTTATCTACAAATGCAAATTATTAATTGAATATTTGTAAAGATTCTAAAAATAACCCTAAAAATTCGGCTCGGGGGCTCCTACTCCCGAATCCCCGAAAAGGATTGATGATTTGTACATAGCAGCGCCCCACCCAAAAAATATTTTTGGCTCTACCACTGAGTGAACCCTAAGTAACTTATCAAAAGTAAAGTGTTAGTTTCTTAGCTCGTCCATTGATTGAACTTGGTCAGCTCATTTTAAACACTGCAGATAAATCATGTTGATTAACCTAATGACATTTTAAAAATTAACATAAAAAGTGAACTCTAGCGATTTAAGGGCTACACTCTCACAAAATCCTATGTGCAGAATTAACCAATTAGCAAAACTTTCTAGAGGGGAAAATGATTTGTTGAGTTATAGTATATAACTAAAATTGACAGCAGAACCCGGTGACGATATTTGTTGCTTCTACAGATCACCACGTGGAAAATTTTAATTAATGTTATTATTTAACAAAACCATTCATCTTCTTATATTTTAAAGGAAAGGAGAGGAGGGGGTATGTTAGAAATATAAAAAAGGTTGTGGAGGAAGTTAAAGGGTCCTTTAAAAACCATACCACAACCCTAACCTTACAAAACCCATCTCCAACGCAATAACAACCACCACCACAAACCCTAACCATTCAACTCAACCGCAAGAAAAATAAGGTCACCTGGAAACAAGTCCCTTCGACTCACTGCCTTTTCTTTTCTTTGTAGCCTGAAATTTTCATCCTGCAACAGTCTCAACATCAGTTAAAGTTGCTGTTGTAGAATTGGACGGAGAAATGGGTTCTGATTTTGAGACTTATCTAGGATCTAATGGTCATTCTGAGTCTGAAAAGGAGTTCAGGTCATTCTCGGATTCCGTTGTGACTTATTCTCTAAGCATGCCATACAAACCTATGGAATCTTCCATAAACACCTTACTTTTGCCAAAATATAAGTATGTATACTATAAAAACATTACCTTCATTTAAAAAAACACTAACTAATTTTTTTACAGGTTGGTTTTGAAGCGTTGAAGGAGGACTGCTAAATACGAGAGGGAAGCACCAAAAGCTTATAGACATGGAACTTGGATTTGGGTTTTTCATTGCATCTGTGCTTTTAATTTTTATCATTTTCTTTGTTTTCCATGTGTTTTTATGGGGTCATTGATAATAATTTACGTATTTACCGTTTCACTATTCACATTTTATATTGTTGTGATTTAAGGATATTTAAACAAAAAGATAAGAAAACATAAGGCTTTCTCACATAAGGATTTACAAATAGGCACTGTAAATTTTTCAAACTTTTTATCTATTTTTTTCATATGTGAAGAGTCAATTAATCCTCTCATGCAATGATTATTCATTGTCGACAATATCTTAGTCTCATCTGTTTATATGTTTGTGTTTATTTCTATTTTTGTGTGTTGATAACATTTTAATGCCACAATAAAGAAAATTACGGCCCAAATAATGTAGTTTTCTCTTAAATGACTTTTTAATGTTTGTTTTGTTAAAAAAATTGACTATTTTAATTTTTTCCCTTCATTTCATTCATTGTTCTTGAATGCCTGCAATTGTATAAAAATTTGTAATTCGACTTAACTTTTGTCCCTTAATTTCTTTCAATATTCTTAAATGTTTGTTGTTGAATAAATTATCATGATTCGACCTCACTTGCAATTAAATATTGAAATGGGATCATATGTAGTGATTGAGATATTTTAATGATAATATATAGAGATCTTGGTATTGTTGTTTTTAGATAATATAATGTTATTACCATATATGCATTAAGAAAAATCATTTTGTTCACAACATTAAGATGTTCAGGTAGATAGACGAGAAAGTGTAATCTAAAGTGATATCACCTTGCATGTTTATCACATCGAGTCTTAATAATTCAACCTGAATGATCAATTTGTAGTTTATTCCATCTTATATATAAACAATGGTTACCCTTTCATTTTGTATTAATTTTTAATTTATAGTTTAAGAAATGTAGACAAGAAGTTATCAAAAAATTATTCTACAAGGGGCCCACGCATCGTGCTGGTTGCACGATAATCTATGTTGTACTTTAAAAACGATAGAATTAGAAATTAATATGGCGGAGTTAATAGGTGTGCAACTCTCAAGGTAACATTTGGTCGTCCTAAAGGGTGTAAACTAAACCCATAATCTCACCCTTACTCTTTCCCTCTCTCCAATGCACATCTATGCTCAACCACTTTGTTTCCTTCGCTCATTCATTTCCTTTTTTCTCTCACGTGGTCCACTTCTGATATTTCCCTTTCTTTCCCTTTTATATAACCTGAACCCATTGTTAGAGCACATGCTAATTCAAAAGGTGATATAACCCATTCAAACATTCACACGAGCTGATATGAAACCATTCAAACAAGTTATTGCGCAAGACCCATTCAAAGGCCATTCACATTGTAATAACAAAAGAGTATTCCATTACAAATGCTGTTATACTTCACCTCCTTATCTACTCTATAAAGCAGCGATTATTTTTCTTTTTTATTTATTTATTCTTTTTCGCAGACAAACACTGTGGTGCATTTTTCTCACACATTCTGGTTATGATGGACAAAGTTTAAAAAACGATGGCCAAGTTGACTTAGATAATATGGTTGTGTATTTATAATTTTATGTTAAAGTTTTGTTGTGTATGTTTTTTAGCAGTTATAGAACATGGTTGATAAATTTATTGTTGTTTTAGTTTGACATCTAAGTTTGGGGAGGAAGGTATACTCAAAACTGTAGTACTGAACTTTTATAGTGGGAGCTTTGCATCTTGCTTTGTATGTTTGTTTTTGTTTTCAGAAGGAATTTTTGGATGATGTTAAAGTTAATAATTTTGTAAGTAGATTTGAGTTGATACTTATATAATATATTTTTGGTTTCTTAGAAAAAAGTAGATACATAGTCTGGACATATGTAATAAAATTCTATTTTCTCTTTAGATTTTGGATTCAGTGTGTTTTAATATAGTTTCAAATTATGTATTTTAATTTGATGTATTTATCTCACTCCGGATCTGATTATTGAAAGGATTATTTCATGTTTTTTGATCTTGATTTGAGCATATGTAAATGTATTTTACGCTCAAATTACATTACACAATGCTACTAATACTACTACATATATATAACATTTTTTTTCTAATAAAAAGGTGTTCAAAATTATTTTTTATAGAAATAAAAAGGTTTTGTTTATAAAAATATTTTGAACATTTTATTTATAAAAATAACTTTAAGTTTTTAGCTATAAATTACATTTTAAACTAAAAACAAACAAAATATGTATATTTTTTTAATATAAAATACATACCTTTTTTAAAGCTTTTATTTCTAAACAATAGTTTTTATATAATAAAAACACTCAAAAATAACATAGAAATTTTATTTATAAAAAAATATAACCTTTTATAATGACTTTAAAATAAGATATTTAGTTTATGACATATACTCATTTTTATAATTATCTTTATATTTATTTATTGTGCATTGCCCGTGCATCGCACATGCGATGTAAAATAAACGAATATGATTAATTTATCAACATTTTTTGTAAAATATGCATAATAAATTGTAAATAATATGTTTGTCTTAACATTTCTTCGCAGTATATATTTACGCCCGCGCATCGTGCGGGATCCATGCCAGGGGCGAAGCCAAGATTGTATGTTGGGGGGGGGGGGGGGGGGCGACAATCTACGGGTTGTTATTTACACTTTTATGCAATATTTTAGTACTAAAAATATATTAACCGTAAACATTTTTTCCAAAAATATCTTATATATACACCATCAAAATACAAAAGTTGCACCACAGACAAAACAATTAATAACACAAAAGTTGCACCACATTTCTACAACACGAAAAAAAAAGAATTAAATTTGTCATTTTTCCTACTTTAACAGTTAATAACAATTAATAAATAACTACTTTAACAGTTAATAAAAATTAACTACTAAACTAATCTTTGCTCCTGCTGCCGTGTGTTTTGAAATGTAATATTGGCTTCCCCCCTGATCCATGCTAGTAGAGATGTAAGATTGAGAAATGGAGCGTTAGTTTATCATTTAAGAGGTATAGAAGAGTAATATGGAAAGCCAAGAGGATTTGCATTAAGTGAGAAATGAAAGGTTGGTTGTTATTTAATAGAGAAATGAAAGATTGGTTATATTTTTACCTAAACTTTAACCTTTTTATATGCAGGTCTCTCTCTATATACTTGCATTTTTGTTTGCTTTCTTGTGTTTTATAAGTTTGTGCTCTACAGCTTCTTATTCACACCCAGCCCTTGCCTTGTTATCTTCAGGTATCTCTTCGTTAGTTTTTACACTACTTTTATCTAAATTACCATTTCAAAGTTCAGCTTCTTCTGTTTCAGATATGCCATATATTTTTGGGTTTTGTTCATTAGTATAGTACCCTCTACTTTTATTCAGCAGGATTTAAGTTGTAAAAAATAGAGATAACTTGTGAAAAGGCCTTAAGGTGGGTGTGGTTCTTGATTTTTAAAGTGATTGTGTGTTGTCCCTGATTGTAATATTAATGTGTATTGTTGCTAATATAATGTATTGTGGCCTAAAATGCCAAAAATATATTCTAATTTGACATAAATAATTCTAATATGAATAAAAAGTTTATAATTGAAAGGTAAGGGGGTTAGAACAAATGCCCCTAAAAAATATGTGTAGTTATAAGAATTGTTATTGGATTTACTTTTTGCCTTTTTGAATTCTCCTTTGTGTTAGTTCATGAAAGTGGATTGTCAAAAACATTGTGTTTTATTAATGTGTTGCAAATATTGTTTTTCATTATTAAAATGCTATCGAGGTTCTATATGAGAAGGAATGTGTTGGAGGGGTATAATTGTAAGACTTTATAAAAGTGGAATATAATTGTAATAATTCTTTAAAGTAGGGTACAATTGTCACCCACCACCAAAGACCCTATATAAACTCTGGTCCAGACTCTCCTTAAACGGGTTATTTCCAAATCTTGCATCCCACGTTTGTTTTGAATATATGCTACAAAGTTCGCATAATATTCTCCATTGTGAGTATATTTTAAAAAAACTAAATACCTCAATACTAAGTACTGAATAATAAAGCTTATATGGTACCTAAAACAATCCAAATGATAGTTACTACGAATATGAGCTGTTTTAAAACAATCCAAATGATAGTATATTTTGAATTCTCCTTTGAGACTGTTTCATGATAACTAATAAAAATATGAGCTGTATAGACAGTGCACGCTGCCATTAGCCAAAAACCTTTATCAAAAGGGACTTTTTTTTATGGAGGGTCAAATTTCAATTTTTGCTCTAATGTTCTGTCAAGTAATCAATTACAAACTTCCCTGTGCAAACTGAGATTTTAAATCTGTGAACCAAACTTTCAACTCTACACAAACTTCGAAAGGGCCATGAAATTATATCTATCAATATTAATTAGTATTTTTCATATTTTGTAACTGAAGTTTTAGTCAAAATAAAATTGCCTTTTTCGTTGTTTCTGATTGAATGCATGTTTAGATCTCAATCTATTAGATCCTTGAGGCAAGTTGGTATGGTTATATTCCTAGCATACATGTCACCTCATCATGACTCTAAAATGTGTTTGCTTCTCATTCTGAAAATTTTGTACTACAAGTATATTGTAAAATATCATGGAATATTCCTCGAATTAAAGCCACATATTTTGTTATTTATGATATTTTTCTTTTTACAAGTTACCTTCATTGTCTTATATATTTATAGCTCTCAATATCATTTTATATTCAAGTTTATTTCTTATGCACATGACATTCAAATGTGATTTTATTGTTGCCAAACTAATAAGCTGCAATTTTTTTTTATTGATTTTCACACTAATGACCAGAGTTACCCTATAGTTATTAAATTTTTTCTCTCATTTGTGTTAGATACATTGACCAAAAATGGCATCTAACCGTTTAAAATCGGAGAAGAACAATGGGACGAATCTGCGTCAAAGAAACCCATACGAGGTTCTTGGGGTCTCGCGTAACTCCACGGATCAGGAAATCAAGAGTGCGTATCGTAAAATGGCTTTGAAGTATCATCCCGACAAGAATGCAAATGACCCTAAAGCAGCTGATATGTTTAGGGAAGTCACATTTTCGTACAACATTTTGTCTGATCCAAATAAACGGCGTCGATACGACACTAATGGCTTTGAGACCGTTGAATCTGAAACCCAATATTTAGAGTTCGATCTTTCAAGTTTGGGAACCATGAAGACCATGCTTGTAGCACTTGCTATTAAACTTGGCGCGCGAATAAAAACCACTGTATCATCCGTCGTCTTAGAGGATGCATTAAATGGCATGGTACACATCTATCCACTCTCGCTGGGGGAACCTGTTTATAGTAAGGTCGAAAAGCAATGTGCTCACTTTTATTCCGTTACGATTACAGAGAAGGAAGCAAAATCCGGATTGGTGTGTCGAGTCCAGTCAGTGGACAAAAGCAGATTCAAGTTGTTGTACTTTGACCAAGAGGAAAATGATGGATTAAGCCTTGTCCTGCAGGAGGATAGTGCAAAAACAGGAAAGGTTACGTCTGCCGGGATGTATTTTCTCGCTTTCCCTGTTTACCACTTCGACCAATCGGGATGTATCTTCAAAAAACTACACACGTTTCAGCCATTGGAAATAACTGAACTCAAAGCAGGCACTCATGTATTTGCTGTTTATGGTGATAATTTTTTCAAAAGTGTTAGCTACACAATCGAAGCTCTTTGTGCTGCACGTTATAAGAAAGAAAAGGAGAATCTTAGACGTGTCGAAGCTCAAATCTTGTCAAAAGGGTGGAAATATCCAAGTTTGAAACTGAATAGTACGCGGTTTTGGCACAGTTTAACGAGATATCTAGTAGATTAGCGCAAGAAATGCAAACAATTGACGAGCTTTTTAAGAAAAGAAGTGAAGTGCAAGCATCTTACACAAGTGTTTCGCCAATTAAGTGTAGCAGTAGTGGAAGCAAGAATAAGGGAATAATAAGGGACGAGCCGAAGAAGAAGTGGTATGATATCTACTTAAAGAAGGACAAGGGGAAAAAAATCTGAATAGGGATTTTAGTGTTCACTAAGGCATTTGGGAAAACTTGAATCTGCTACCAGTGTGAAGATTGGGGAACTCTTATAAATGAAGATTGTCTCTGCTTTTGATATTTCAAGTATCTTTTTTTCTTTCTTCTTTTAGATACTACAGTAATAAACTTCACAATAGTGCAAAGGGAATCATATTAAGTTGTTTGGATTTGTACTTCCTAAATAATTATAAGTGTTTCCTTAGTTCTGAACCATAATTGTGAGTGTGTTTTTCCTGTTTATGATATCCCATTGTCAATTTATTAGCTCAATGTTTAATCCGAATATTTGGTCTTATACGTTCCTAGAAGTAACTAATTTTTGTGCTCAAAATTCCCTTGAGTTTTTAAAATTCTATCTTCCAAAGAACATAAAATCACTCCTTCCAAATGCATCCACAATTAAGGGTTTTTGTTTTAAAAAATTCACTTTATTAAGGGAATTTTTGTTTGTAATGTTAGTGTGGATTTTGTTTAAGAGCAATGACTAATCAAAATACAGTTGGTTGGATATCGCAAATTGTCATTATCGATTGTAATGCTTTCTCCGGGTTGTGGTCAATTTTCTGTAGAATGTATGCCTGTTTAACTTTGAGGAAGAGTAGTATGAGACTATTTGTGAGTACCTTTTTCTATTACCATTCCATTTTGAATTTGACCTTAAAGTTTTGCTTCTACAGCATGTTCTGCATGTTCTGTTTATGTTTGATGGCTAATGATTTTGTTTATCCAAACACATGTGGACTTTAACAATCTAAGTGAATCTATCAGAAACATTGTTTTAATATTTTCATACCATTTGAAGGCTTGGGAGGATCACTGTAATTAAATCTTTTGAGCTATATATTTTATGTCATTTTGTTGCTGTTATTTAGCTCAATGGTTACCAAATTTGATTAAGATACATCTAAAAACTGGAGCAGTGATTTTAAGTATTTTTTTTTTTTTTTGTAATTTCTTTGCATAATACTATGTTTTTTAGGAGAATTCCCAGCACATATGTAAAAATTAGAGGTTAGTACTAGCCAGGGGCAGAGGGGGCCATGCCCCCCTCCAAACTTTTCAAAATCAATGTGGCAGTATACATATTATAGAGGTAATGTGTTTTAAGAAACTCCAGCTTTTAATGTTCAACAGAATTTGTTGTACTTATCTTCTCCCTTCACAAGGCAATTGGATATTGGCTATTCAAATACTGAATAATAACTTTATTATAATTATCCTTTTCCCTTATTTATCTTGAGGTGCAAATAATATTTGGTTCCTAGGAAAATGTATTTGTTTGCTCATGTTTAATAAAAATTTGATTTGTCGATAAACACTATTGTGTAGTAACTAAATCCTGGAGTTCTTTATTTTTGCCTTTTGTTGATGAGCATATATTCTATTATTCATGAATAAGAATGGGCTAATATCACAAGAACCATTGCACACCTCCAAAATAATACACCGAATTGATCCACAATGTATGACGCATTTGGAACGTCGTTCGTGCTCTCCTTCAAGTGCCTCTAGTGAGGGCCACTTGAAGTCCTAATTTCTGGATCAATTTGAGAAATCTTTTGATTTTTTAAATAGATTTTAAAAATCTTCCCGGTGGTCAGTTTGTTTGGAAGAAAAATTTATAGAATATAAAAAATTACATACATTTTTGCCCCCCTTAAAGTTTAAATCCTGGTTTTGGTTCATTCTAAGTTTAATTTTGATGTTAGATTTTGTTTTGTATATGTTTTATAGCTGATTGATATTGTTTGGGTTCCAAACATTTTGTTCACTCTATAGGTTATTTGTTTTATATTAGTTTAAAATAGGTCTTAAAATTTGTTTTGATTTTAGATTTCGAATAATTGGAGTGATTTGGGTTGTGCTGTGAGTAAATATTAGTAGTCTAAGAAGTGGGTGGCGGTGTTTGAAGCATCTTTGTTTGTAATTTCTAATACTCCAGCTCCTATTTAATTAAACAGAGAAGTTGCATCAATATGGAATTCTATAAAACCTGAGACATGAATGGTGAAATTATGTTTTGGACAAGTGAATCCATGTAGAAAGACTAAGTGTTTAGAATACTCAGTTGTTATCAAATTAGGTGGAATTGCAAAAAACTTTCCCAAATTCGTCTGATTTTGGTTTGTTAACACAGAGGAGGGGAGTGCATCTAAAAACAAAACTAAATGAAGAATCAGGGATCATAATTTTTCAAGTTTATTACTTTTTGGTACTTTTACTATCGAATTTTGTTCATATTGTGGAGTTTGGGTCTGGGGATCTTGATTTTGTTATTTTTCAGTCACATCTATATTTTACATCTAATACGATAGTATTAGAGGCGTAAATGAAATTTAATGCTTTGAGGTGTATATTGAAGCTAACAGGTCTTAATCACCTAAAACATCAACCACACTAATTATATCTCCATCACCACCATGTATGCTCCATACCACCTATACAACTCTGTATTTCTGTTGATACCAATCTCTTTGCTCCTGCTGCTAGGGGCGTATAACTTGAAAGTAAGGTAATTATTCAAAAAAATTTATGTTGTGTCCAATAGCATATATTTTTAAATAGTTTGGCAATTTGAAATATATGTTTGTAAAAAATTTTGAACTAGGTTTCAATATCTTATATAAAAGCTTCTGGTGTATGCATCTGTGATATAGATTTAGTATATTCAATATTTTTTATGATGTGTCCAGCAGTATAGATTTTAAAATAGTTTGACAATTTGAATTATATGTTGCATGTTTGTCAAAATGTCTTAACTAGATTTCAGTATCTCATATCAAAGCTTCTGGTGATAAAATGCCTATTGATAACCTTCAATTGTCAATGTGTTTCTTACGTTCATTCCAGCTAATCAACAATGCCATTTTTCAAAAAAATATACCCACATCGTAAAATGTAAACATTGAATTCATTTGGTTATAAAAAAATTCAGTTGGTTATATAAAGATCATAAGTAAGTAACCTAGGGTTTGAAGTGTAGGGTTTAGTTGAGAATTGGATGGTGGATGGTTTGCCAAGGAGAATTGGGATAAAATAACAAGGGACTGGGTTCGTCATTCGGAGTCGCGGTAGTTATTCGATTTAGGAGATAGTTATCAAGATCAAAGCTTGTGGATGTTATTTAGTTTTTGGAAAATTTAAACAACCAAGCACCTCTACGGTCGTCTCCTTTTTTAAATCTTGTGGCTATTACTCCTACCAGCAGAGTTGCGGTCCACAAGGGGGTCGCGGCATCGACTTTAGTTGAGGACTTCGAATCCTAGTTCCTCTTGGGACACTTAGAATAGCGTGGTCTATACAGACGCGTGATGTAGGACTTTGAATCCTAGTTCCTCTTGGGACACTGCCTCAATTTTGCTTTTGGAGAGCTACATCTGCAGTACATGTCATTTCCTCCTTTGCATTTTTCAACAAAAACTTCGCCAACTTAAGATCCACCTTTCTCCCCCACCAAAATTTTAAAATGTAATGACCTTGAGGTGAGTCTGAAAACAGATACTCCACTTCTTGATCTAATTCATCACTGTTGTACCATTAAACTCCCTAAAATAAACAGAGTTAATAATCATTAATTTTACGAGCTGGCTTATAAGTTACCTGAACAACTTAGGCATTTTATCACCAGAAGCTTTATTTATTTATACAAATATGAAAGAGACTTTGATTATTCTTAGTACTGAATTCAGAGATCTCCCTTTTTCATGGTCCGTGTCGTTACTAGTATCATATTGTCATGTTTGTAATTCATTTACATCTGAAAATACAGTGTTGCATCCTGAATTCACTTGATTTTATTGTTATTTCGGGCTAGATCATTTGGCTATACGTGCATTCAATATTACTTAAGTCGTCTAATTTTAGTCTTCCATGGAAATTTTAAGCTTATATTATTCTTTTTAGTTCTATTCTTGTTTACTTTTCCATAGTTCTAGCAAATGAAATTAATTTTTATGTGAAAAAGGTATACCCTGTGCACAAAGCTCTGCACACAGAGGGTGTTGAGCGAAACTCATGTAGTGTTATGCTTCACATAACTGCTCATCTCATGTATCTTCGTTAAAATTCACAAATACATTGATATGGAAGTATATTGGGGCCTAATTGAAATCTGTAAAACGAACTGAGCTTTTTTGGATAGGAACAGTTCACAAAAAGCGTAATTGCTTAACTGTTTAAATTAATTAGTTGTTGGATTCCTGTGAAGTTTCTTAACTGCAGTATGTAGTTCTTGTAGTATACTTGGTGCCACCTTTGATAAATTGAATTGATGTAGTAGCTATTTGAGCTAACCTAGGACTTTTGATAACACAGGAACTGTTTTTGCTTATGGTGATACAATTAGTGGGAAGACACACACTATGCATGTAAGGCGATTTCCCATTGTGATATATTTTTTTTGTTAGTTCTATAAAATTGAATGAAATGTGTATTTTTTTTTAAATATACGTATCACGTCCTTTTCACGTGAGGTGATTAATTATCATTAAGTTAAAACATAAATATAACACTCTTTCACATAGTCAAATGCAATGCACAACTGTCAAGGCAGTTACTATTGACTGGTTGTAACATGCAACCTTTAATTTTTCGAAAGCTCACTCTGCTTTCACAATAGGAGTAATCTTATTTCCCCTTCACTATTATTCCACAAAACTGCCAAGGACATATAACTATAAATAAAAAGTAAATCCCAATTCCAAAACACATTTTCAACAATGTTTTTATTCCCTTCATTTTCATCTTTTTCGAAGCTTTGCTGCCAGTCATTTTATGTATATGTCCACTCTGCTTATGCTCCTCTTTTCTTTCATGGGCATTCACCTACTTAAATTTAATCGGTTTTATGATAATACCTGCTTTCTTCACAACTTCGGGTCGATTAAGAGATCCAATTGCTGTTGTATGGTTAAATTCGGGACCAATAGGCATCTGAATGCTCTGTTTAAAAACTTCATTGGACGTGTATGGATGGCCCTCTCTTTTTCAGCATCCAACTAGGTAGCCCTCTCTTTTTCTGTATATTAGTCCATTAGCCCCACCCGGGGAGTAAAACGGGCTTCTCTGTTTCTGGATTTTCCTCATTCAGCATCTCATGTTTGTTCTTCTCAAAAACTTCCTCCACGTCATCACCCGCAAAGGCTCGTCGTATAAGATTTGTTTGGGATGGGAGTTCGTAAGTTAACCTAGTCCCAGAAGATAAAATCCCATCCACCATCTGCGCTTCGTCATCTGTATCATTGCTCTCATCTTCTACTTCCTCTATACCATGGTCATCCAATGATTCAGTAACTTGAGAAGGCTTTTTAACATTTGCACCGACTTGCTTTCCTTTTCTCATATGCTCATGTTCTGGTAAATTTTTCTTCTTTTTTCAGAGTTGGATGTGAATAGAGAAACTTCATATGATGTCTTGGGCCCCGGGTCTTTAACAATATCATCAAAACTCTTGAACAACTGATCCTGACGAATCTCAGACTCTTCATGAACTAAATCAGGATCAACATTAACATCTTTGTGCATATAATTTCTCTTTCCATGTCCAAGGGCAACATTGTCATTGTCTTGAACCTCAAAGTCATCTTCACTATCGGTATTAGCAGAATCATTTGATTTTATTCTAGTACTGAATTCTTGAACCTGTTTCTTTGGTGCACCAAAAACCCTCCTACCACTTGAATTACCAGTTTTTAGACTTTCTGCCTCAGTCCTATCCTCCAACTGCTTCAAGGATGACTCATATTCATCAAGAGCAATCGTAGTTTCTTCATCAGCTGCCTGTTTTCTCTTTTTCAACCCTTTGACCATGAAAGGTAAAGAAAGCACTCATATCATTTCAGGCATTTCATCATCTCCTAATACTTTGAGAGTCTTCTCTTTTTCTTTCTCCAACAACTTTAATGCCCCCTTTTGATCTGAATCTGCTGAAAAGTCATCATCTTCATCGCTACTATCATCGCTGCTACTACTGTATTTCATAGAATTCATTTTTCTAGTGAAAAGAGCATGCTGATGCAGCTGTTCGCATATAGCAGCACAGGTCCCATCGTCTTGGACATTCAAACCGCGCTTTATAATACGCTTTGCCCATTTGGAGGTACAATATAAGACCTATTAATCTCTTATAGACAATATGTTCACATCTAGATTTTGTACACTTTAATAATGGCATTATTTTTTCAAATACAGAATTTTAATTGGATATTGGCTATTCAAATACTGAATTTTAACTTTATTATAATTATCCTTTTCCCTTATTTATCTTGAGGTGAAAATAATATTTGGTTCCTAGGAAAATGTATTTGTTTGCTCATGTTTAATAAAAATTTGATTTGTCAATAAACACTATTGTGTGCTAACTAAATCCTGGAGTTCTTTATTTTTGCCTTTTGTTGATGAGCATATATTCTATTATTCATGAATAAGCATGGGCTAATATTATTTTGCAAACCTCCAAAACAATACAATGAATTGATCCACGATGTATGAGCCATTTGGAACTTCGGTCATGTTCTCCTTCAAGTGCCTCTAGTGAGAGTTATTTGGAGTCCTAATTTCTGGATCAATTTGAGAAATCTTTTGATTTTTAAAATACATTTGAAAATTATTCCCGGCGGTCAGTCAGTTTGTTTGGAAGAAAAATTGAAAGAATATAAAAAAATTACACATTTTTGCCCCCCCTAAAGTTTAAATACTGGTTTCATTACCAATGTCAAATATTTACAGTGCTCGAATGCAAAAAAGAAAAAAAAATAGATCATACTGACATTAAATTTTAATAAACGACCCTATTATAATGAAATTCTCCCACAAACCATTGAGTTCCTTTTTTAGAATGAGTAATTTTATGAATACCAAAAAAATCCCTCAAATCGTCCTCCAAATGTATTTTTTATGTATACCGATTCTATCCCATTTAAATGTTCGGGATATTTAGGGCATGGCTATTAGCACTCCCTCAATTCTTCCAACACTCCACTTTCTATTATAATTATGTTAAGTGACAATATAGCCCTTTTTGACACCCAATTTCTAACATTTTTTTTATTACGTAAACAAATCACATTATTAAGGATAAAAATTCTAGTAACTGTTTTCAACAGAATTGAAAGTGGAGTGTTATAAGAATTGAAGGAGTGTGAATAGCCGTGCACGAATTTTTATTTATATTTTGTTTTGTGGTATAAGGCTTAAAAGTTAGGGGTTATTTATATTTTATTTTGTGGTATGAGACATAGGTTATATTATAATGCTAGGGATGTTCCTAGGATTTCCCAAAATATGACCACTTTTACAAATTTTCATAGGCCTAAAATATTCCAAAAGAACACAATTCTTGCTCCGTGGCCTCTATATAGACCTCGGCCCTTCTAGAGCCAAAATATTTCTTGCCTACAAAATTTGGGTCAAGTTAATTATCCTAGCCTCAACTTGATAAGGTTGTCGGCCTGGCACTAGAGAGTTTTCGCCCAAGTGTACAAATATAAAATATTACTACTTTCATTCCAAATTAATTGTCCTGATTTTCTTTTTGTAGCATCACAAATTAATAGTCAACTTTCTTTTTATGGACGTAATAACCAAATTACATGATGGTGAATAAGTCTTGGTCTTAACCGTATATATATTTTTGGTATGATGCGTTTTTATTACCAGAGATATCAAAAGGATATGCAATGATGCCTACAATATGGCTCCTTGGGGCGCTACAACATCCTTAAAACCCGTCATTTTCAAATTTGACTACTAATTTGGGGTCGAGGTAGTATGAAATTTCACAATTTCTAAAAATTTGAATTTCAGACTTGTTTAAGATAACATGCGAGTGTATATCATCTTGGTTTGAGTTGCAAAGTTTGGCAATATCACAATATGTGTTCAAGTGTTGACATGCATTTGAAATTCGATAAAAATAAACAACAAACTAGAAAATTTAATAATGGAACATCTACTACCCAATTTCATGTAATAGTTTTCTCATTCATATGGTTACATATCAGGTTGAATATTGAAGAGATGGAAGTTTCATTTTGTATTAGAGAAGTTTGTAATTTTTTTAATCGTGTAGATGAGGAACATTGTGAAAATTGATACATAAAAAGTTAATTACGAATATGTATGACCTATTAAGAATATGTATACCATAGAATTTAAAATAAAATTAACTTCATTTTCCAAATGTAACATTGTGTACTTAAACTCGCTGAAAGGTGGAGAGGCTTTGAGCCATTTAACCTAAAGATAATATCACTCGTATAAGAATTCTTTGCGTTTTGGGACCCACCAGTTATTCTTGTTTGCATTTTGGATCCAAAATTTTGCATCTGCAGTTTGGTTCCCATTTTCACTTTTTGTGATGCTTTTTTTAAAAAAAGTCACAAAATGTTGAAAAGCGTCACGAAAGTAAATGGCACAAAAAGTACAAAAATGCAAATTTTAGACCCAAAATGTAAACATACATATAAAAGGGATAATAAAATAAAATAACCGAACACTCGGTACAATAATACAACCAAATCGAATACCGCACTAAAAGAATAAATGAGTACAGTTGGGCCACAAGACCTATGTTTCTACAATACCTCCTATCTAGATCTTAATGATAGAAGCGTCTAATATAAACCTGTTTGCATCCACAGCTGCTGCAGCAAATGTCTGACTTGAAAGAATCATCATCCAGGCGTCCCTGTGTCTAGACACCTATATATATATAATATATATATAGATATAGCAAGAGGGAAAATGGATAAACGGGTCAGAGCCCGATTTTTGAAAATATTTTAGCAAGTGCTTAAAATCCATATTTTAAAATATGTTAATTATCATATTTAAACTAATATCGCTCTCACATGAGATACACCTCACCCCTCTTCTAATAGTGAACAACTAGTGCATACCATTTTAAACAACCTAGTTAAGCTACCCTGCCTAACTAATGCAATTACCCATCTTCTAATAATCCTCATCAATTCTGGTACTATGGATTAAACTTCTCCCCATTCCCAACCTTACGTTACGTTCGTGCGTGGGGTGTCTCGCGAAGCGAAATCCAAACAAGGAATCCCCCCGATACACTACTACGTGACAATGTTGATCATCGGGATCCATTAGGCCTTCAGTACATACCATATTTATACCATTCCGTATTTATTAATAGTTCTCATTAGAACCTATGATCCATATTCATATAAATCCGGATATAAATCTACCGGAAGGAGTATATCACTTTATTCATTCTTCTCCTTTATATACAGGGTTAGGTTATATGATATCTCATCTCATATATATACAATATACTTTTCGCAACAAGTATATTAGTTATCCATATAGGACACCAAACAAGATTTCGGTATACGCACATTATTCTCTTTATGCATACACATCAATTTTTATAACAATAGAAAGTTCCCATATAAATATACATATATATATATATTAATCACACATATAATATATATACTAACGGCACCCCACATAAGATCTATGGTGCAGACATACTCTGCTATCAAGTCCCCGTATCACACAAACTAAGGGAAATACTAGTTCGGAATCACTCTCGAACTGTATTAACACAAAATACATACAAATGGAGGCGAAACATAGCTCCAAGTCACTAAGAGGTCAGCACATACCCTCACGTCTCTTAGGACCGTTTGACTATCAATCAGATAGCCTGTACCCAGGAGTCCTATGTTCTAGGGTACAAGTCAATATCCCTCAT
The DNA here is from genome assembly GCA_949130495.1 of Sambucus nigra. Classification (NCBI taxonomy): domain Eukaryota; kingdom Viridiplantae; phylum Streptophyta; class Magnoliopsida; order Dipsacales; family Adoxaceae; genus Sambucus; species Sambucus nigra. The sequence goes on from OX422216.1 coordinate 648,546,727, forward strand.
AAAGGTCCCATCGAGATAAGACTGTCACGGCGAGGTAACCTCCGTGATAGCAAGTAGCGCGGGCATGATTTTTACACATATATAATATAGGGGCATACTCATAGCCCATACAATACATTCCATACGTAGTATATTTATATCTTGGATATCCTACGCATTTATCAATTTTACCAATCCCCAATATTTTATTTTCTGAGCTTTTCTCACCGCACAGTGATTATATCAACAACCTCGATATATATATATTATTTATATCTCTTCTCAATCTTTTATGGCTATAATCTCCAAACTCTTATAGCGATAGCCAATAGCCTCGAATATTCTCATTCACAATAATATAAGCCGTCACACAATTAAAATACCTCAATATGTATTCCCTTATTTAATATTCAAATCACACCTAAATATCTCTTTAAGTATTATTCCTCACAAACACCCCTATTTGGGTAAATCTTAGATTTTACTTTCAACTAATCCAATATACACGCCTTACTACAAAAAATATTTAGAAGTCCCCACACTATTTTTAGGAACCCCAAATATTTATCTCCAAACAATTTTAGCCTTTTATTTTTCCAATTTCCGAGTGCATTTCCGAGTTGGTGATTTCACCCTGGAACTGCCATCTTATAAAAAACATAACAATTCGAAAAACAAAATCAGAAAAATACGCGGCCGGCGCCTACACGACCGTATCGAAAAGATCTACAACTTTTGTGTTTTGACCGAGAGCTGAATCGGTTGTCTTCCTATCCGAAACAGTCCGGAAGTGACGCTGGTCTCTATTCACTATTCACCTTCTTCTCCAAAAATCCAAACCTCCATTAAAACACCTCCAAGCTTTTTATCTCCTCTCTCATCATCGTTCAAGCTCAAATAACCATAAATACACACATTCAAAGAGTTCTAATCATCCTAGAACCCAAATCCAACAATTAATTTCAATTAATTTCAAGTTTCTCAAATTGGGTATAAATTGAGTTATATCCGTTTTAATCTTTTGAAAACTTGTTTGATCCACGAAATTTCAACCCAAAAATCTTTAGTTTTATACCAACTACCACATGAGAAATTAAACACACTAAATCATAAAGCAAGTTAAACACTTGCCTTGTGGATTAAATCCGACGACTACGAGTCGAATCCCGTGAATTTTGGCCGGAAATCTCTTCTTTTCTTCTCTTTTCTTTCTTCTTCTTTCTTCTCTTCTTTCTCTCTTCTCTCTCTCTCTTAGGGCTGATATTTGGGGTAAATGAGGGTTTCCACCTCTTTAAATCTGAAATTGGGTATATACCCAATTGTTAAATGACTCGTGTACTCATTTTCAGTCCCTACTAGTCTAAAAATGCCTGGAACCCAAATACTACTCGCGGGTACTCTATTTTGACTATCTCAGCCATTCCGAACTCAATGGCGGAGTTTAAATCTCCATCCGAGTCACTTAACTAAAATTCACTATTTTGACCCAACACGTTCAATACGCGTGTTTTCCAATTTAAAATATTTTCCTTTGTCGCTTTATCCAACTGCGACGTGTAATAAAAATAATCTAGTCATATACTTAGTCTCGAAATATAATCCACGTAAATATTAATCTGTCACTCGAAGACTAATATTTACTATTTACTTTATAATATTGAATTTATTTAATTTCACTCACTAATCCCAGAATTACTATTCATAATAATTCCTCAAATTACCAAATTAAATTCACAGTGTAATTCAAATACCTTTAAAAGTGCGTGGTATTACATACTCCCCCCCTTACAACAAAATTTCGTCCTCGAAATTCGGATATAGCCTGTACCACTACTCTAGGATCGGTATATACATTACGTCCTAGTTTAACCAAATTTAAATATAGCCTAACACAATGGTCTCCCACTATATTCCAGCCATCACAAGGCGTATGCTCATATATATATAGTCTCCGCATCTCTATATATTTACACAAATCTTGCACCTTTTTATTAAGACGACTTGGCGCAAAATATTTATTATTAATAATACCATGTCTACTAGTCTCACACAGTAGAAATATTCACAAATCCATATATATACATATAGGCATATCATCCCTATATATATATATATATATATATATATATATATATATATATATATATATATATATATATGTATGTACTAATCCTGCACCCCCGGGTTAACACCCATTAGTGCTCTTAATAATAATATCACATAATAGGCATACACACATCCTATTAAGATTCATAGGCATATTCCCAGCCTAATCATACACTTCTCATACGTATTTTATTCTTATCGCTACGTATTGTATAAATATTCAGATTACTATCTCTCTCGTAATCTCCAAGTTACATTCCCTATACCGAATAATTAAAGTATTAACTCTCATATACTCTTCCGAAATTTGGTACTACATATACTCTGTCTTTCCTTGGAGTATTCTAACAAAACAATCATGTGCAAGCCACTCGTCAATACTCTTTCGAGTAAGACTCCTCTCTACTTTCTCACAATAATTTGGTATCCTTTTCATTAAGAGGTACCTTTCAAATGGCTTTCCACAGCCTTTCAACCCATCTTGAGTGTGCTAGCTCTCGTTGCACATAAATGCTTGAATTATCGTCATTCTCACACGACATTGAATTCGTCATACCATTTTACCTTGTTTATAGTCGCCCTTCAGGCATATATTATACATATTTATTTTCACGTCCTTCCATCTCGGACATTTTTGGGATTTACTAATCAGGGTACCCATACCACCTATCATCCGTGCATATATGAACCACAATTGCAAACGTTTTTATGTATCACACTCACTCTAATTAATGGCCCTCGTTTCATTGGCCTGGTACTAACACCTGGGTATCCCTTAACCCGAATAATTTGAAATTTAATTCTCCCGATACTTGGAAATTCAATCCTTCTTAAGATTATCCCATCGATCTTCATGTGGTTATCTCACAATAGTCTTCCTATATCAGTGCCTTATTTCCCTTACTTCGTGGTAGTCTTAAGATTAAGGTGTTTCTAATACACGTAATATGAGTACTATTCTAATTATATCCGTAATGTCCAAGACCTCTCTCGACTTCCGATATTTGCTCGGTTTCATGCGTGGGACGTCTCGCAAAGCGAAATCCAAACAAGGAACCCTCCCGTTACACTACTCCCTCGCATCGTCGGTTATCGATATATAACGGTCTAAGGGACACCAACGGGACGTTCAAATTGCTATTCGTTAACCTACTAATGTACTTTTACCACAAAAAAAATCCTTCCATGTTGACCAAATGGAAAGCCCAACTAATCAGGGAGCCTACTCTCGATAAAAGCATTATTAACATCATACCCAAAATGTATTTCCTCTGAATTTCCCTTTTAGTCAAGACCTGGATATACGTCTCAAATCGATTTCCTTCACCTTAACTCAACCACATACTTGCGGTGAGAGGAAAATTTCAGTGCTTCTTCATAGCACTTATATCTCTATATAATTATGCAGCCATCAAACGGCTCTCACTCAATTGTGTTTCCTCTACACTAGGTGACTTATCGTCAAAATCAACATCCTTGCATTCTATAACATCTTTCCACTCCCGACGTTGTTAAGGTTCGTGCGTGGAGCGTCTCACAAGCGAAATCCAAACAAGGAACCCCTCATATACACTATTACTTAACTTTGTCGGTCGTGGAGGTCTCCTAGTTCAAATATGCCAGTCGAATAATCCCATCTTTCCTATCGATAAAAATGTGGTCAGAACTCTTAATTCTTTCTAGGAGCCACACCACCAAGCGTTGGTACTAACACTAAGTCCTTAGCGCAAACAATAACGAGCTTAAACTCACAGCTTAAAAATAAATCCTACATAGCTTAAATTATATCTATAAGGTCCCCATGCACTCAAATCATGGTAATGAAACATCTCCTCATCCAAGTTCCATCTAAACAAGTAATCAAGGCGAGCTCATCCAACATTTATCTCGCATTCCATGCTTTATTATGTTCGTATATATATGTTTCGCACCTTATATAAATATATATACATTATACTATACACATCAAGTATATCCATACTTATATATCACACACTATATAAGTATAATAACCATCCCTCAGAGCTATAACTCAATGGATGCAGTCTCTTAATGCTATCATCTTCCAGGGAATTACTCATACATCATCCTGGGTACCAGCGGTCGGACTATCACACCGACTTGGTAAAAACCAAATCACAATGAATGGGAAGCAATCATAGTTTCTCCGAGGAAATGAGAACGAAACATACCCACCACGTCTCATTCCTGATAAAAATCACACAATATAAAATGGACACTATGACTTGGGGACTATATGCTCCCTGCTCCTTAAGCCAGGGGCCTCACCCAAAATGCATAACTTCCCATGATGGCACTCGAGGGGTATGTTTCATACAAATATACCAATCACATACAGATATATTTAAACATATCATATATATACGTCTCAATATGCTCGTATATATTTATAGTATAATCCGACTAATCGTGTATATCTCTCGTAACATTAGCCCATATTTCCCGAATATACATATTCAATTTAATCCCATAAGTATTCACTTACTTATAATAGAAATAAATATTAAGCTTATCACAACTAGCTCCTATCCCAATTACATCCGAAATTCCAATTCGAATCCCAAGAGTCCTTATACCATTAAACTCTTAAAAATCGCAAAGTCTCACAGCTTTAATTTTTTTTTCCATTATTGCAGATTTCACATCTTGCACAAAAACAACTATAACTCACTCTACGTAAGTCCAATTTACTAGTGAGTCTATTATTCCACTGGAGAAGCCTCTTTCTCCATTGTACCTACCTTACTCCGGTACTAAGTTCACTTAACCATGCCACTCTTTATTCAACGTCGGTCTCTGACCGATTCTTATGTGAATAACCTAGAAACTGCATTCACTTTATTCTAAATCAAGGGAATTTACAGTTTAAAACCATCTGTAAGATTAATTTATGAGCAAAATATCATGCTCCTCTAAATATGGTGACCATCGTTCCCACCATTTCACATTGCTCCAACGAGTGAAAAAAAAATCTCCTCAAATTTTCATATATGGGTAATTCCATACCAAACTGTAAACAAGAGCTTCCGAGCCTTCTACTTGTTAATTCAAGTTTATCACCATTCTCAAGTACAAAGATTCTTGATAATTTTAACTACTATATTTTAGTAGTCGTTGCAGCAACCCATGACAATGCCACAAGGAAAATGACCTTTACTGCGGTCCTCATTTCTAACATCAACTTATAGCTTTAACTAAGCCTCGCCTCCTGCTGCCCTCACCACAGTCTTCCATGGTCGCCCTTCGTCGATCAGTACACGAATCCCGAACGAGCGCGCAAAAGATTTACTATAATCTTACATAATGGTAGGAGAACGAAATCTCACAAGAGGATATCAACAATCCTAATCATAAGGCTCTATATCAAATCAAAAGCAACGCTGAAAGCGTAATACGTCCGCACAGATTCCTAAGGACACTAGAACCTGATGCTCTGATACCACCTGTGACACCTCGCCTAATAAAATACCGGGCGATCACTCCTATATCAAATTAAAACAAGAGTCTCATATGGTTCATTCTTAGCATCACTGTTGAAAACAAATTTAATTACTAATATCCTATTAGGCCGGCGTCAAATTTTTTAATTAACTAATCTTTTTAACCAAACCATTCAAATAAAACAATTACAACAGTTTACATGCAGCATCTTAAATGAAATAAAATAAAATAACCGAACACTCGGTACAATAATACAACCAAATCGAATACCACACTAAAAGAATAATTGAGTACAGTTGGGCCACAAGACCAATGTTTCTACAATACCTCCTATCTAGATCTCAATGATAGAAGCGTCTAATATAAACCTGCTTGCATTCACAGCTACTGCAGCAATGTCTGACTCGAAAGAATCATCATCCAAGCGTTCCTGTGTCTAGACACCTATATATATATAATATATAGATATAGATATAGCAAGAGGGAAAATAGATAAGCGGGTCAGAGCCCGATTTTTGAAAACATTTTAGCAAGTGCTTAAAATCCATATTTTAAAATATGTTAATTCTCATATTTAAACTGGTATCGCTCTCACATGAGATACACCTCACCCCTCTTCTAACAGTGCACAACTAGCGCATACCATTTTAAACAACTGTAATACCCCGTATTTTCTATGATATTTATTTTTGGGGATTAATTGAATTAAATGGTTATTAGTTGGAAATTAATCTGGATAAAAATATTAACGAGATGTGAGTTAGTATTTTAGTACAATATGTATACTTGGCATTATATGAATATTTGTAATATTGAAATTGTCACGAGATTGATATATGGCAATTTGGGAATTTTATTTGACACGTGTGACCGCCACGTCATGGTATTTTATTATTAAATTAAAAAGTAAATTTTAGTTCCATTAACCGTATGGTCGTTTTGAGTGCGCCAACGCGTCCGGAAGGGTCGAGATAGTCAGAAAACACTAGCCGGAAGTTTAGTTTGGGTCCCGGGGTATTTTTGGGCCATACCGGCATCATAAAGGGTATTTTGGTAAATTGCATTTTTTTTGGGAATTAAAAAGTGACGAAAATAGAAATTATAATCTGACTATTTCCTCAACCCACTTAACCCACTAACCACACTATATGCCATTATGGGCTACGGGAGAAGTTGATATATCATTCCAACTTCCAAAAACCATAACACACCTCCATACTCCATTATCTTCAACCTTGAGAAAAGCTTGAGAGAGAGAGAGAAGGAAACCTTGGGAAGAGCTTGAGAGAGAGAGAGAAGGAAGAGAATTCTGCAGAAAAACAGAGGGAGAACAACCTAACTTCAAGATTCTACACCAAATTCTGAGATAAATTAAGGCAAGTGATTTAAACTCTTTTGATTCAAGATATGTTCCCATGTTTAGGGATTTTCGAAATTGATTTTTGGAGATAAATTAGACCCATGAATTGAAAGTTAGAGGCCATGATTTATGTAGGAATTCCATGTAGTATATTCTGGACGAATTTATATGTTATAAACAGAACCTTGATGATCTAAAAGTGGAATTTGAAGAAGTTTGATGATGTTCTTGAATGGAAGAATTCTGGAAATTATTTTGATATATTTTTGATCTAAACTAAGTTTTTAAATGATGAATTATGGGACTTAGAATGTTAATACTGTTGTAGGATGATAGTATAATGTTAGAGCAACCTTATCTTGGAGTTTCATGCTTAAAAATGGAGTTTTGGGTCGAAACTGTAACTACAAAACGAAGCAGTCCGTAACCATACCTGTGCAATCGATCGATCGACATTCATCAGTCGATCGATCGACCACCATCGATCGATCGAAGGAAAAGGTCGATCGATCGACCTTCCCATAATGAATAAAGTTTTTCCTTAATTGAATTTTAATGATGATAACCCTTGGATAATATTATTGGAGACATTGTGATTACCCTAAATGTTAAGGAAGACCAGTAGGCATGATTATGAAATTGGACTTTAATTAGGATTTAATTTGAGGAATTATTCTAAATTAATGAAATTCGTTATGTGAGATAATCTTTGGGTTAATAGTACAAATTCGAGTAATTTGATGAAATAAGATTTGGGGCAGAAGTAAAGACCTTAGGTTTGAAGATGTATATGTGAGAATTATGGGAACTTAATAGTCTATTTGAGATAGGTGCCAAGTTTAAGAAATTACGACGTGAGACGTGTCGACTATTTAAATTATATATTATCGAGATACTTGAAATATATGAATTGGGAATAATGGTATAATGATGTAGAATATACCCTTATTAATATTGAGATATCTAAGATGTGTGAATGCTTAGTATATAATCTTATGTGTATGACATACCTACCATACTTGCTATCACGGGAGGTTTACGTTCGCTTAGGACCTTCTTATCCTTGTGTTGCCCGGATTTAGATTGGTGCCTAGAGGACATAGTTCAAGAGAACGACTTATTTGTGAGTTAATAAGCCAGCTGACTATGGAGCGTAGGTATGTACGTGACCATGGATATGTGAATTATGTTCGCCTCCATTTTTGTGTGTGGTGTTTATTCCAACAATTCCTGAGAGATTCGGAATTTGTAATCCTTATGTACGTGATGTACCGGGATGGATAGCAGAGTATGTGTGCACCGCAGCTTAGCCTTTGGGTGCTTGTATTGTATATTTATGATGCGAAAATATACGGTTAATTGAGAAGGAATTTACTATGTTAAATTGTGAGTATAATTATGGTAATGTTTTGAAAAGATAAAAAGGGAACTTTTATCAATAAATGGTTTTGTTAATGATTGAGAATCCGGGAATTAACGTAGAATCTCTATTCAATTGTTAAGGTTGGTAAATAAACGTGAACCGAGTAGTAGTGTTAGAAACTCTTTAGATAGTCATGAGATAACACATGAATGGGTACAGGAACGTTAGGAGTGCACAGTTAGACGAGAGGTGAGTATATCATGTGAGAGCACGTCCTAACATGTACTTTGCATATACTGTTTCAAATGTTTTTAAAGCACTTGCAGGTTTTTAAAATATCTCCACATTCGGGCTCTGACCCGTTTGCTTTCAAATTTATCTTTTTGTAAAACCATTTTAGGCGCCCAGCCACAAGGTCACCATGCATAGGATTCTCATTCTGATGACGAGCTGTAGCTTCTTGTGGAAGCTACAGGGATTTGTTTTAGACGCTTATATCATTTGGATTCCTTATTCAGTATTCCTCAGTTGTAGGGCATGTTGCCCAAATTCTATTAGATACATTTCCATTTCAGTTTTTCAGGCTTTGGCATGTAATCATTCAGTATTCAGTATTTCAGTATTTACTTCAGTTGTGGGATTGTGTTATGAGGAGTTTTTCCTCCAGATTTATTTATATCATGTGACAGTTATTCTATTTACTTCATTATGGTGAATGGTGTTTTTATTCTTCTTTACACTTGTTGCATGTTAATCAGACTTTAATTAAAAAAAATTGGCAACTTACTTTTTAAATACTAGGTGGTTAGTAATAATAAAATGTTTTCGACAGTGATGCTATTAACTGAGCCAACTTGGCGTTTTGATTTAATTTAATAAAGGAGTAGCTACCCGGTATTTAATTAGTCGGGGTGTCACAGGTGGTATCAGAGCATTAGGTTCTAGTGTCCATTAGGATCTGAACGGCTTATTATGTTTCCGCTGAGCTTTCTTTGATATAGAGCCCTATATTTTAGGACTGTTGTATTCTTTTGTTCATGCTACGTTCTTCAGCTATTTTAAAGTTTATAACTGCGAACTTATAGACTTTATTCTTATTTCAGAATGCCTCCACAACGTGCACCACGAGTTCCCAGGAATGCGGCGCGAGAACCACAGCCCGTACCGGTCCAGGGCATGATGAACGCCGCTAAGGTTGCAGCTATCGTATCCCAAGCGGTAAATACCGCCATTGCAGTAGTTCAGCAGGCACCGCCTCAGGCGCCGGTTGCCGTGCCAGTACAGACTAATGCATTACCGTCTGCTTGGGAACGTGTACGTGACGCTTTTCAGAAAGCGCATCCACCAGAGTTTGCAGGTAGCTCAGATGTAGTAGTCTCGAGCCAATGGAAGAAGGATATACAGCGGCACTTAAGGATGTATGAGTGCACGGATGTTCAGAAGCAGGTACTAGCTACTTTCAAGCTAGTTGGATCTGAATTGCAGTGGTGGGAGTCTATTACCACCGTAGAGGAGAGGGATACTCTCACTATTCATGATTTCTGGGTGCGGTTCGACCGCAAGTACTTTTTGTCAGTTGTTCATACGGAAATGAGGTGGAGACTGATGAGTCTGAGGCAGGAGGGCAAAACCGTGGCCGAGTATGAGGCCGAGTTTACTAATCTGTTGAATATCGTCCCTGATGAGATACCAACAGAGAAGAAGAAGATTGAGAAGTTCACCGACGGGTTAAATTGGAGGATCCGTCAGCATCTGCTAGGGAACCTATCGTTGGCCACTTATTCTGATGTGGTTAACGCTGCATTGTTGCACTGCCAGGACCACCGTTTTCATATGGCCGAGGGCAAGCGATCGGGAGAGTCTAGCCATCAGGGCAGGACTGGAGGACATGGTGCCGGTGGGGCACAATCGTTTCAGGGGCAGAGGCAGGTAGAGCAGGGTTCTCAGCAGGGGGATCAAAAGATGTTCCGTTCAGGGGGTTTCAGGAACGGTCAGGGAGGATTTCGGAATGGCCAGCAAGGTCATAACGGCCATCAGGGCCAACAGGGCCAAAATGGTCAACATCAGCAGTTTCAGCAGGGCCAAGGGAGGAACGGTAACGGCCACCAGGGCCGAGGACAGCAGGGGCATTGGGGAGGGAACTTCCCGGGGAAATGTTTCAATTATGGTAAGATTGGCCACAAATGTCAGGAGTGTCCTGATAAGGGTCGGGCCCCACAGCAGCAGCAGTAGGGTGCTCGACATGAGCCTCAGAGGCCACTCTTTCCACCAGCCCTCCCAGCTCCAGCCCAGATGCCAGCACTACCAGCGATTCCAGCAGTTCCTGTGAAGCAGGGGCAGCTACAGTATGGACGTGTATACAACGTCCACCAGGCAGCAGTCCCACAGGCTCCGCCCGCGATTGAGGGTACGTTTTCTATCCATGGCACTATGGGTCGGGTACTATTTGATACGGGGGCTACACATTGTTTTATAGCTACGCATTTTGCAAAGGCTTTAGGGTTGTTAGCCACTGCAGAGAGCACAGTTACGTGTGTCGACTCACCATTGGGGAGTGGGTCGCTTATATTCTTTATATGTCGGGGAGTGGGGGTAGAGATTGGTGGATTGGTATTACCTGCGGACATGTTAGTATTAGTTATGCATGTTCACGATGTGATTATCGGTATGGATTGGCTCGCTGACTATGGAGCCATGATAGATTGCTTCGGTGGGAGCATTGTTTTTGCCATTCTGGGGCAAGAGATGTTTGTAGTGGCGATGCCTCGCCCAGAGGGAGGCTCGACCGCCCATTTATACTATATTGAGGAGGATACCTCTAAGGAGGTTGTGATTCCTTTAGATTCGATCCCAGTTGTCAGGGAGTATTCTGATGTGTTTCAAGAGATACCAGGCCTACCCCCCAGTCGAGAGATAGATTTCGTTATAGACTTGTTACCTGATACGAGACTTATAGCACGAGCACCGTACCGTATGGCTCCAGTTGAGATGAGGGAGTTACGGGATCAGATTGAGCAGTTATTGGGTCAGGGGTTTATTCGGAGGAGTACTTCACCGTGGGGTGCCCCTGTGTTGTTCGTAAAGAAGAGAGATGGTTCACTGAGATTTTGTGTGGACTACCGGGAGTTAAACAAGGTCACGATACGGAACAAATATCCGTTGCCTCGAATCGATGACCTATTTGACCAGTTGAGAGGAGCTTCTTGCTTCTCAAAGATTGATTTGTGATCTGGTTACCATCAGTTGCGTATTAGGGAGGAGGACGTCTCAAAGACTGCGTTCTTATCGAGATATGGTTCCTACGAGTTTCGGGTTATGACATTTGGTTTGACCAATGCTCCAGCAGCATTTATGGACTTGATGAATAGGGTGTTCAGGGATTACCTAGACCAGTTTGTCATTGTCTTCATCGATGATATTTTGGTTTACTCCCAGACAGAGGAGGAGCATGCCGAGCACTTGAGACTAGTTTTGCAGACACTGCGCCAGAATGAGTTGTATGCAAAATATGAAAAGTGGGGGTTTTGGCTGAAGGAGGTTCAGTTTTTGGGGCATATTATTTCCGACCGGGGAATATCGGTTGATCCAGGGAAGGTATCCGCGGTGAGGGAGTGGGGATAGCCCACGACACCGACAGAGATCCATAGTTTCTTAGGCCTAGCAGGATACTACAGGAGGTTTATTCGTGGTTTCTCCACGATAGCGGGTCCCATGACACATCTTACCCGAAAAGGTGTGCCGTTCATTTGGAGTTATGCCTATCAGTTGGCATTTGATGAGTTGAAAGACAAGCTAACCTCAGCACCTGTGTTAGCATTGCCGAGACCGGGGGTTGAGTATCTTGTTTACACCGATGCGTCCTTGCAAGGACTTGGGGGTGTACTGCAGCAGGAGAGTCAGGCCATAGCTTATGCTTCCCGTAAGCTTAAGCCTCACGAGAAGAATTACCCTACCCAAGACTTGGAGTTAGCGGCAGTGGTATTTTCCCTTCGTATTTGGAGACACTACCTATTGGGGGAGAAGTTTCGATTGTTCACGGATCACAAGTCCCTACAGTACCTATTCACGCAGAAAGAGTTGAATATGCGGCAGCGGAGGTGGCTTGAATTCGTGAAAGATTATCAGTTCGATATCCAGTATCACCCGGGGAAGGCTAACGTGGTGGCAGACGCGTTGAGCCGTAGACCGGTAGATGAGGTGGTAGATGTGTGGAAGGCCAAGTGGAAGGAATTGGGACACCAGGATGCAGTGGCCCGATCATTCATGTCTGTGATGACTGTTACACCACAGATTGTCACAAAGGTAGTGAAGGCACAAGCAAATGACTCGTTCTGTCAGGATCAGATAGTTCGATTATTAGCAGAGGGAGCCGAATCCTATACCGTTAGCTCAGACGGGGGATTATGCTTCAATGGGAGATTGGTGGTCCCGGAAGGGGAGGAATTACGGCATGAGGTGATGGCAGAGTTGCACGACTCACGATTCGCAGTACATCCCGGAGGGGACAAAATGTACCAAGACATGAGACGTCAGTATTGGTGGAGCGGGATGAAGAGAGATATTGCCGAGTTTGTCTCAAAATGCGCCACTTGTCAGCTCGTAAAAGTGGATCATCAGAGACCAGAAGGACTGCTACAGCCATTAGAGGTCCCGATGTGGATGTGGGAGAGCATCTCTATGGACTTTATCACGGGATTGCCTACGTCACAGAGAGGTCACGACTCCATCTGGGTGATTGTGGATAGGTTGTCAAAAGTCGCTCATTTTCTACCCGTAAGGACAGACTACACTGCGGGACAGTATGCTAAGCTCTTTATTGCAGAGATCGTGAGACTTCACGGTGTGCGCTTAAATATCGTGTCGGACCGAGACAAGATATTCGTTTCACGGTTTTGGGAGAGTTTTCAGCAGGCCATGGGCACGGAGTTGAGGTTGAGTACAGTGTACCACCCGCAGACCGACGGGCAGACCGAGCGCACAAATCAGATGTTGGAGGACATGCTACGTATGTGCACCATTAACTTTGAGGGAGGATGGGAGCAGTACCTTCCACTGGTGGAGTTTTCCTACAACAACTCCTATCAGTTCACCATTGGCATGGCTCCATTTGAGGCATTGTACGGTAGACCTTGTCGTTCCCCAGCATGTTGGTTGGAGGTGGGGGACAACAAACTACTTGGGCTGGAAGTGATTCAGGATACTTCGGCAAGGATAGAATTGATTCGCAGTCGCATTCGGGTGGCTCAGGACAGACAGAAGAGTTATGTTGATGCGAAGAGATTCTTCAGAGAGTTCCAAGTGGGGGACCAGGTTTTGCTCAGGGTCTCTCCTATGAAGGGGATTATGCGTTTCGGGAAGAAAGGGAAGTTGGCACCAAGATATGTGGGACCATTTCCTATTATTGAGCGGATCGGACCAGTTGCGTATAGACTTGGGTTACCGGAGCATTTACATCGAATTCACGATGTGTTTCATAGTTCCTCGCTTAGGAAATATCTTAGAGATAATTTGGCTCATTCTCTCATTGATGTGGAGGATATTGATCTCCAGCCGGATAGCTCCTACGAGGAGGGGCCTATTGCTATTCTGGACCGAAGTGAGCGGAAGCTGCGGTCAAAGATAGTCCCGTTAGTGCGTGTTCAGTGGCGACATCATAATGTCGAGGAGTCCACATGGGAGCGCGAGGATGAGATGCGCGAACGCTATCCAGAGTTATTCCTACCAGGTACTTACTAGTTCCGAATTTTGGGACGAAATTCAGTTATTAGGGGGGGAGTATGTAATACCCCGTATTTTCTATGATATTTATTTTTGGGGATTAATTGAATTAAATGGTTATTAGTTGGAAATTAATCCGGATAAAAATATTAACGAGATGTGAGTTAGTATTTTAGTACAATATGTATACTTGGCATTATATGAATATTTGTAATATTGAAATTGTCACGAAATTGATATATGGCAATTTGGGAATTTTATTTGACGCGTGTGACCGCCACGTCATGGTATTTTATTATTAAATTAAAAAGTGAATTTTAGTTCCATTAGCCGTATGGTCGTTTTGAGTGCGCCAACGCGTCCGGAAGGGTCGAGATAGTCAGAAAACACTAGCCGGAAGTTTAGTTTGGGTCCCGGGGTATTTTTGGGCCATACCGGCATCATAAAGGGTATTTAGGTAAATTGCATTTTTTTTGGGAATTAAAAAGTGACGAAAATAGAAATTATAATCTGACTATTTCCTCAACCCACTTAACCCACTAACCACACTATATGCCATTATGGGCTACGGGAGAAGTTGATATATCATTCCAACTTCCAAAAACCATAACACACCTCCATACTCCATTATCTTCAACCTTGAGAAAAGCTTGAGAGAGAGAGAGAAGGAAACCTTGGGAAGAGCTTGAGAGAGAGAGAGAAGGAAGAGAATTCTGCAGAAAAACAGAGGGAGAACAACCTAACTTCAAGATTCTACACCAAATTCTGAGATAAATTAAGGCAAGTGATTTAAACTCTTTTGATTCAAGATATGTTCCCATGTTTAGGGATTTTCGAAATTGATTTTTGGAGATAAATTAGACCCATGAATTGAAAGTTAGAGGCCATGATTTATGTAGGAATTGCATGTAGTATATTCTGGACGAATTTATATGTTATAAACAGAACCTTGATGATCTAAAAGTGTAATTTGAAGAAGTTTGATGATGTTCTTGAATGGAAGAATTCTGGAAATTATTTTGATATAGTTTTGATCTAAACTAAGCTTTTAAATGATGAATTATGGGACTTAGAATGTTAATACTGTTGTAGGATGATAGTATAATGTTAGAGTAACCTTATCTTGGAGTTTCATGCTTAAAAATGGAGTTTTGGGTCGAAACTGTAACTGCAAAACGAAGCAGTCCGTAACCATACCTGTGCAATCGATCGATCGACATTCATCAGTCGATCGATCGACCACCATCGATCGATTGAAGGAAAAGGTCGATCGATCGACCTTCCCAGAATGAATAAAGTTTTTCCTTAATTGAATTTTAATGATGATAACCCTTGGATAATATTATTGGAGACATTGTGATTACCCTAAATGTTAAGGAAGACCAGTAGGCATGATTATGAAATTGGACTTTAATTAGGATTTAATTTGAGGAATTATTCTAAATTAATGAAATTCGTTATGTGAGATAATCTTTGGGTTAATAGTACAAATTCGAGTAATTTGATGAAATAAGATTTGGGGAAGAAGTAAAGACCTTAGGTTTGAAGATGTATATGTGGGAATTATGGGAACTTAATAGTCTATTTGAGATAGGTGCCAAGTTTAAGAAATTACGACGTGAGACGTGTCGACTATTTAAATTATATATTATCGAGATACTTGAAATATATGAATTGGGAATAATGGTATAATGATGTAGAATATACCCTTATTAATATTGAGATATCATAGATGTGTGAATGCTTAGTATATAATCTTATGTGTATAACATACCTACCATACTTGCTATCACGGGAGGTTTACGTTCGCTTAGGACCTTCTTATCCTTGTCTTGCCCGGATTTAGATTGGTGCCTAGAGGACATAGTTCAAGAGAACGACTTATTTGTGAGTTAATAAGCCAGCTGACTATGGAGCGTAGGTATGTACGTGACCATGGATATGTGAATTATGTCCGCCTCCATTTTTGTGTGTGGTGTTTATTCCAACAATTCCTGAGAGATTCGGAATTTGTAATCCTTATGTACGTGATGTACCGGGATGGATAGCAGAGTATGTGTGCACCGCAGCTTAGCCTTTGGGTGCTTGTATTGTATATTTATGATGCGAAAATATACGGTTAATTGAGAAGGAATTTACTATGTTAAATTGTGAGTATAATTATGGTAATGTTTTGAAAAGATAAAAAGGGAACTTTTATCAATAAATGGTTTTGTTAATGATTGAGAATCCGGGAATTAACGTAGAACTCTCTATTCAATTGTTAAGGTTGGTAAATAAACGTTAACCGAGTAGTAGTGTTAGAAACTCTTTAGATAGTCATGAGATAACACATGAATGGGTACAGGAACGTTAGGAGTGCACAGTTAGACGAGAGGTGAGTATATCATGTGAGAGCACGTCCTAACATGTACTTTGCATATACTGTTTTAAATGTTTTTAAAGCACTTGCAGGTTTTTAAAATATCTCCACATTCGGGCTCTGACCCGTTTGCTTTCAAATCTATCTTTTTGTAAAACCATTTTAGGTGCCCAGCCATAAGGTCACCATGCATAGGATTCTCATTCTGATGACGAGTTGTAGCTTCTTGTGGAAGCTACAGGGATTTGTTTTAGACGCTTATATCATTTGGATTCCCTATTCAGTATTCCTCAGTTGTAGGGCATGTTGCCCAAATTCTATTAGATACATTTCCATTTCAGTTTTTCAGGCTTTGGCATGTAATCATTCAGTATTCAGTATTTCAGTATTTACTTCAGTTGTGGGATTGTGTTATGAGGAGTTTTTCCTCCAGATTTATTTATATCATGTGACGGTTATTCTATTTACTTCATTATGGTGAATGGTGTTTTTATTCTTCTTTACACTTGTTTCATGTTAATCAGACTTTAATTAAAAAAAAATTGGCAACTTACTTTTTAAATACTAGTTGGTTAGTAATAATAAAATGTTTTCGACAGTGATGCTATTAACTGAGCCAACTTGGCGTTTTGATTTAATTTAATAAAGGTGTAGCTACCCGGTATTTAATTAGTCGGGGTGTCACAACAACCTGGTTAAGCTACCCTGCCTAACTAATGTAATTACCCATCTTCTAATAATCCTCATCAATACGGGTACTAAGGGCTAAACTTCTCCCCATTCCCAACATTACGTTACGTTCGTGCGTGGGGTGTCTCACGAAGCGAAATCCAAAAAAGGAACCCCCCCGATACACTACTACGTGACAATGTTGATCATCGAGATCCATTAGGCCTTCAGTACATACCATATTTATACCATTTCGTATTTATTAATAGTTCGCATTAGAACCTATGATCCATATTCATATAAATCCGGATATAAATCTACCGGAAGGAGTATATCACTTTATTCATTCTTCTCCTTTTTATACAGGGTTAGGTTATATGATATCTCATCTCATATATATACAATACACTTTTCGCAACAAGTATATTAGTTATCCATATAGGACACCAAACAAGATTTCGGTATACGCACATTATTCTCTTTATGCATACACATCAATTTTTATAACAATAGAAAGTTCCCATATAAATATACATATATATATATATATATTAGTCACACATATAATATATATACTAACGGCACCCCACATAAGATCTATGGTGCAGGCATACTCTGCTATCAAGTCCCCGTATCACACAAACTAAGGGAAATACTAGTTCGGAATCACTCTCGAACTGTATTAACACAAAATACATACAAATGGAGGCGAAACATAGTTCCAAGTCACTAAGAGGTCAACAGATACCCTCACGTCTCTTAGGACCGTCTGACTATCAATCAGATAGCCTGTACCAAGGAGTCCTATGTTCTAGGGTACAAGTCAATATCCCCCATAAAGGTCCCATCGAGATAAGACTGTTCCGACGCGGTAACCTCCGTGATAGCAAGTAGCGCAGGCATGATTTTTACACATATATAATATAAGGGCATAATCATAGCCCATACAATACATCCCATATGTAGTATATTTATATCTTGGATATCCTATGCATTTATTAATTTTACCAATTCCCAATATTTTATTTTCTGAGCTTTTCTCACCGCACAGTGATTATATTAACAACCTCGATATATATATTATTTATATCTATTCTCAATCTTTGATGGCTATAATCTCCAAACTCTTATAGCGATAGCCAATAGCCTCGAATATTCTCATTCACAATAATATAAGCCGTCACACAATTAAAATACCTCAATACGTATTCCTTTATTTAATACTCAAATCACACCTAAATATCTCTTTAAGTATTATTCCTCACAAACACCCCTATTTGGGTAACTCTTGGATTTTACTTTCAACTAATCCAATATACGCGCCTTACTAAAAAAAATATTTAGAAGTCCCCACACTATTTTTACCCCCAAATATTTATCTCCAAACAATTTTAGCCTTTTATTTTTCCAATTTTCGAGTTCGTGATTTCACCCCGGAATTGCCATCTTATAAAAATCATAACAATTCGAAAAACAATCATAAAAATACGCGGTCGGCGCCTACATGACCGTATCGAAAATATCTACAACTTTTGTGTTTTGACCGAGAGATGAATCGGCTGTCTTCCTATCCGAAACAGTCCGGAAGTGACGCTGATCACTATTCACTTTCTTCTCCATAAATCCAAACCTCCATTAAAACACTTCCAAGCTTTTTATCTCCTCTCTCATCATCATTCAAGCTCAAATAACCATAAATACACACATTCAAAGGGTTCTAATCATCCTAGAACCCAGATCCAACAATTAATTTCAAGTTTCTCAAATTGGGTATAAATCGAGTTATATCCGTTTTAATCTTTTGAAAACCTGTTTGATCCACGAAATTTCAACCCAAAAATCTTTAGTTTTATGCCAACTACCATATGAGAAATTAAACACACTAAATCATAAAGCAAGTTAAACACTTGTCTCGTGCATTAAATTCGACGACCACGAGTCGAATCCCGCGAATTTTGGCCGGAAATCTCTTCTTTTCTTTTCTTCTCTTTTCTTTCTTCTTCTTTCTCTCCTCTCTCTCTCTTAGGGGTGATATTTGGGGGAAATGAGGGTTGCCACCTCTTTAAATCCGAAATTGGGTATATACCCAATTGTTAAATGACTCGTGTACTCATTTACGAGTCCCTACTAATCTAAAAATGCCCGGAACCCAAATACTACCCCCGGGTACTCTATTTTGACTATCTCAGCCATTCCGAACTCAATGGCGGAGTCAAAATCTCCATCCGAGTCACTTAACTAAAATTCACTATTTTGACCCAACACGTTCAATACGCGTGTTTTCCAATTTAAAATATTTTTCTTTGTCGCTTTACCCAACTGCGACATGTAATAAAAATAATCCACTCATATACTTAGTCTCGAAATATAATGCACGTAAATATTAATCTGTCACTCGAAAACTAATATTTACTATTCACTTTATAATATTGAATTTATTTAATTTCACTCATTAATCCCAGAATCACTATTCATAGTAATTCCTCAAATTACCAAATTAAATTCACAGTGTAATTAAAATACCTTTAAAAGTGCGTGGTATTACATTTAATTACAATGGTAAAGAAGCAATGCCAATTATTCATGTTAGTTTAGCTTAGCACTCACATGGGTTCACCCTCACCCCTCATCTACAGTGCGCACCTAACGAGTTCCTTTAATTCCTCATTGTTATGCTACCCCGCCTAACTAGTCTAAATGACTCAACCTTATGTTCCGCTAATATCTTAGCCCTCCCGTACCGCCCATACGTACATACCATATAATAAGTAGCTAATACAACATAACATATCACTAAAGGGTTTCATATAAGTTCATATTACATTATAAACGATGTAGTCATACACTAACTACAACTACTTATACACACAGATAAATCAAATACATATATATACAACACTCTATATACGAATATACCATCCTCGAGGTGGACCGTACGGATGCATCTCTACTATGCTATCGAGTCCATGTACCTCACATACCACACTTGGATTACCGGGTCAGAATTTCATCACTGATTCCAAAATGCATACACATAATGGCGGGGGTCGTAGCCTTAGCCTTTGGGCCACGACCATACTATAACGCACCGCACCCAACATTTATGAGAGCAATGTTTAACTTCATTTCAGATAAGAAATCCAATCTTTCTATGTTATGATCTCTCATGCTTTGCATTAAAAAAAATATATGATATATTTATATGTACATCTTAATTGAGAATTCTATTTTGAAAGTAGGCATTTGTGTTTCCCTAAATTTTATTGGTACAACCATTAAGATTCACATATATTCTCACGCGAGAGAGGCTGAAAGGATTATTATTCAAAGAATGAATGCCAAAATGTTATATTTTCTATGCCGCCTCAGACTCACACTAAGGGGAACTAGCTCGAATACTTAAATCCTTAAGATTTGACAATACTAAAATATCTTTTTGAAGCTAATTGGATGATAGTTTGGTCTAAAATCCTGAAGATGGAGGTGAGGTGACCCAATAAAAGAGGTGTTGTATATTATTGTCCATTGCTAAATGAAAATCGAGCAGATCACATAATTTATGGAGATAAGACGTTTTAGTCAAACCGGTCGATATCATTCATTAATAAACAAACGAAACTTCGAAGTTCTGATTGGGGTCTATTTAACGTATAAATTTGTACCGGTATCTTATTCATTTGAAAAACACTAAAAAGTTATTACGTGTCAAATTAAAGTTTATACAACATTAGTACAAATATTTAGTAGTAGAACAATATATATTGCGTGTTAGCTGTACGAATGAGAAACTCATTTGTCTGGAAATATGATTAAAAAAACTGTTGATATCTCTGGTCCAACTGACCAAAATGCGAAGTTGCTAAATGAAACTAATACTAATTGGCCTTACTCCGGCCATATACTTTTCTGGCTGTTTAACCCCAGGTGATTAAAGTTTTTTGGGAAGCTCCGTCATTTTTGAGATTTAGCTCCATCATTTTTTGGGAAGCTCCATCGTTTTCCGATGGTATAACCCCTCGTTGGACATGTTGTCTTCGATATACCTCTCTCATCTCGATGGAAATGGTCCCTTTTTATGGCTTTATTGCATTTTATATTATTTTTGGTATTTTATTTTATTTTAATATGTCATTGTATTTCTTTTTGCTTTAGTAGGTAGAGGTAGGAGTAGCAAAAGGCTAGTAAGGGCATTTGTGTAATTAAGACATTAACTTAGAGCTTGAGCTACTATTTCCCTTTAAATACCGCCTTTTCTCTCATTTGAGGGGTCCTCCATTTTGAAATATAAGAAATCATTTGATTCTCCCTCTAAAGGTAGGGTTTGGTATTTCTTATAAGCCGTTGACGTGTAGTTTACGTCAAATTAGTAGCAGAGTGAGGTGTCGTTGTCTGATTGGTGTATTGGTGTGTAGTATCAAAATTGTACAATACTTTTCAATGGCTTCCTAAAACATCCAAACAACAACAAAAAGAGAATCAAGAGTTGAGAGAGAGGATTCAAGTGCTGAATCAACAAGTGGCCCAACTTTTTGTTGACCTAGGGCTAAAACTAACTCCTATGGTGGCCCCAAACCCAAAAAGACCCTCAAACCCTAGCCGCTACCCCCCACAACCTCACCCATACCCCTGCTGCCTTGGCCGATCCCTCATAGCAGTTGCCCGGTGCCACAAATCCTTCTCCTGCCGCCGCAGTCCACCCCACTCCACCTCTGGCAGCCCCCAACATCAACGCTCCACCCCACCTGCCATCCGACGCCCAAATTCGCCTCTCTTCAGCCCCTTCCCCTTCCCCTCCCCCTCCTCGCTGCTCCGAAACCCAACCCCAATCTCCAATCCAGTTACCTTTGCCCCTGATCAGCCCCAGCACCGTCCCACGCCCATTTTTTTTTATCCCGGACAGCCTTCTCCTGCCCTGAAGGGCAGCTAACTCCTAAGGTTTTACCCTATTTGTGTCCAAACTCTATTTGGGCTAGCAAATGCAAACCTAAACCCATTTAGATGCCCCAAAACATTGGTTTTTGACCCTTGAGAAGGAATCCAGGGATTGTTTGGGAGAAAAAGAGAGACAAAAAGAGAAGAAGAAGAATTGAAGACCAAGATTTGTGGGATATGCACTCCTCAAGTTTCAAAAATTAATTTTTGGCACCCACAAGTTTTTGACACTTTTGTTTTTGAATTTCCGCATAAGTACCCAATTTTTTTAGCGCTCGAGGACAAGTTTGGTCTTAAGGGGAGGGGGAGAATGATGAAAATGAACCCTTTTTAGGGCTTTACTGCCTTTTATATTATTTTTGGTATTTTCTTTTATTTTATTATGTCATTGTATTTCTTTTTACTTTAGTATTTAGAGGTAGGAGTAACAAAAGGCTAGTAAGGGCATTTTTGTAATTAAGACATTAGCTTAGAGCCTAAGCTACTCTTCCCCTTTAAATACTCCATTTTATTTCTCATTTGAGGGGTCCCCCATTTTGAAATATAAGAAATCATTTAATTCTCTTTCTAAAATTAGGGTTTGGTATTTCTTTTAAGCCATTGACATGTAGTGTACGCCGCATCTCATATGAGATTCAGCTCCTATATACCTCTTTCATCGTTTCTAACCCAACTCCTCTGATTTCACCTCGAACTCTCCGGTATAGAAAATTCGACCCAACAGATATTCAAATTCCAATTTACATCTTTTTCAAGAGTTTGATTTCACCCTTTATTATGAAGCTTGTTGCAAAAGTGTGTTGGATATTTACATCTGTACAATTTATATGTTTCTTCCACCAATTATACAAAGTACACGCGTTTCTTTTATTATGATATGACATGTGAAAAGGGAATGCACTGATAACTTGAAACCACGTGACACACCTAGATTATGCAAAACCAGATTTATGTTGTCCATAATGAACAGAGTAAGCTTGTAAGATGAATCGGATATATGTCCTTGCGATAGTATTTTATCTTTGTTTCAAACATCTCAAACACGTAAGAACGTGTGCATACGTGATTTTTTCCCTATGAGAAAGTATTTATATGTACCACTGCCATACCCATATGGGTATTACCCAAATTGATATGATAGTTCCACGAGTTACGCAGATGATTTGAGAAGCTCTATAAAAGCATAAAATCTAGTATATAGTTTTACTTTATTTTAACTAAGATGCAAGAAGCATAATGAAGCTTCGTCTGAGTATTTTATGACATTTGCAAATATTAATCTATATTTGTACATCATATTCATAGGTTATGAATCATTCACGAAAGAACTTGAGAATTCACCTTGATATTTTTACAGACTCTCGAATTTGATAAAGCATGTGCTTAAATGACATTAAATTGTGCACGATACACCTACTTGTATGGGTGGCTGAGTCATTACAAAAATATCCCCAGAATTCATTTTTTTCATTACGCCAAATAAAATAACGTAACATAAAGGGGGTATGGTGAGAATTGCACCTGGATATTTCATGAGTTTTGCTAACCATTTGCAATGTTATATTATTGTGTTAGAGAGTTTTATTATTTTGAAGAGGCCTCTCAATGAGTAGAGATCGAGTCATGCAAACATCAATCGATTGTTCAAAGTTATTCAAAGTTATGACAGTTTGAGATAAACCCTGTGAAATGTAATGATTAGGTTGCTTTCATTTTTTTGGGGTGGGCATTGTAAAGGATATATTCAATATATTTCATTTTATGTTGAGATAAAAATTATATAAAGGGGGAAGATGGATATTATGATGTAAACCTTTGCGACAAGGTTATATTGATCAACCTTCACAGTTAAAGTAGTAGAGATCGCTGAACAACCTTGATTTTGTTCCCGATAATTTGTGCTTGACATAACATCCTCAAAGAAAGTTCAGAATCAAAATTACCGATGCCGCAATATATAGTGATATACCTTACAAGGCGTTAGTTTGGGCAACATTATTTTTCAATCCACTAAGGGGCAGGGGAAAAACGACCCTCCGTGAAACTTCATAACTTATAAAGAGATGAATCAGAGACACCATTTTGGAAAACTCTTAGATTATTTAAAGAAAATTGTGGTAAGTAGCCCCCAACGGTTTATTATATAACAAAAGACTCCAATCATGTGCTATATTTTTGAGAAACATCTCGTCGTGATCTGGACATGTCGCCAAGCAAGTGTATATTTTTTGGAAAAATCTCATTGTGATCTGGTCGAGTCGCCAAGTTGGCGTTAATTTTTTATCTCGCTGTGATCTGGACGAATCGCCAAGCAAACGCTAGATTTTTTAGAAGAATCTCATCTTAATCTGGACAAGTCGCCAAGTAGGCATTATATTTTTTAGAAATATCTCGTTGTGATCCCGACGAATCGTTAAGTAGGCGTTATATTTTTGAGAAATATCTCTTCGTGATCTGTACAAGTCAATAACATGTGCATGCTTGAAAAGCTTAATCGAGGACAATGAGGTAGTTATTATGTAACCATAAAAATACTTTCACTAAGCTTGGTTGAGAATGATTGATGTAGTTATTGTGGGACCATAATATACTTCCAAATAGCTTTGCTGAGAATAATGAATGAGAATGATAAGGTAGTTATTATGTGTTCATGATAAAACTTTTACCAAAGCAGATTTACAAACAACCACACTAAAATCGTGGATGTATGTTTGTTTAAAGGGGTATGGGGGCAACCCCAAGATAGTCCTCCAAACCAAGCTAGGGAAGCCGAATAAACTCATTGTATATCATTCACATGAATGATCATGAAGTCCTTTGGAATAACGCATGGGATCAAAGCCTAAAATATGAGATATGAGATATGAGATCGATATATATCATGTAAATGAGATATAAACCAAAGTTGCTCAAGTCAAATACGTATCGAAATTCGGTATTTCCCCTTTAAACTGCCCTCTTACATTTAAATGCAGGAGGGGCTTAATGGTAAGCCTCTCATCTAATTATTAAATGAGATTAGAGATGATTAATATTGATAAAAGTCCATATGTTTATGCGATCGGGGCATTATTGTGCGCGTCCCACATATCGCTCGTATTTGTGTATTATTCATGTATCACCACATGTCACCACAGTATATTTGACTTGTGGCATCCCACTTAGGGTTGGTTTTTGTTATAAATAAGCTTCACCACTTTACATTTTAAGGGAAGGGGTGGGGGGGTGGGGGGTTCTTCTTTAGGAGAGAAGAGATTTTCTCTTTAAGAGTTTTATAGAATAGTTCTAGAAAGAGTCTTGAGAAGAATTTTGAGAATGGTTTTGAGAAGAGTTTTGAAAGGATTTCTTGATAAGCTATAATCTGGACCTCTTGCTGTAATACACCCCTAAGTCCCTGTAAGGACGCAAATGTATAAACAAGTTACTTCAGTCTCGCCCTAGGCAATGCGAGCACCGGTGCCGAGGTTAATTTATCCTTTAGCGATCATCCCAAACAAGTGACACCCCCTTGCGAGTCAAGTTCCTCAACGGATCCGCAATCTTTGAGAACCCTATAATGAAAAGATGATAATACCCGACTAAACTCAAAAAGCTGCGAACCTCTGTCGGTGTCGTGGACTGTCCCCACTCTCTCACCGCTGAACCTTATTCGGGTCCATTTAAATCCCTCTATTGGAAATAATGTGGCCCAAGAATTGCACCTCTCGTAGGCAAAACCCGCATGTCTCGAACATAGCGTACAACTGATGGTCCCGCAAAGTCTGTAGGCCCGTACGTAGATGCTCTGCGTGGCTCCCTCTTTATTTGAGAATAAATCAAGATGTCATTTATGAAGACGATGACGGACTGATCTAAGAAATCTCTAAAACGGTGCATTGGTTAGTCCGAATGACATAACCCTAAATTTGTAAAACCCATACCTCGTTAGAAATGCAGTTTTAGGGAAGTTTTGCTCCTTGATGATACGTATCTAGTGCCTGACCTCAAGTCCATATTTGAGAAGTAGGCTGCGCCTCTCAGTTGGTCAAACAGGTCATCGTTTCGGGGCAACGAGTACTTGTTCCGAATCCTGACCTCGTTTAACTCTTTATGGTCAATGCACAATCTT
Organism: Sambucus nigra; assembly: GCA_949130495.1. Taxonomy (NCBI): domain Eukaryota; kingdom Viridiplantae; phylum Streptophyta; class Magnoliopsida; order Dipsacales; family Adoxaceae; genus Sambucus; species Sambucus nigra. The sequence goes on from OX422216.1 coordinate 648,572,786, forward strand.
AGGGACCCATCTCTCTTAATCACAAATAGAATTGGAGCACCCACCCTACGGTGATGTACTTGTGCGAATGAAGCCCTGTCCTAAAAGCTGCTTAATCTAGTCCCTCAACTCTCTCATTTCCATTGGCGCCAAATGAAAAGGCGCATGAGCTATTGGTTTAGTGCCCGGTGCTAGAGCAATAACGAACTCAATCTCGTGATTCGATGGTAATTTAGGTATCTCCTGAAAACGTCAGCAAATTCCCTCACCACTAGGATCAAATCTAACGATTTCACAATTACTTTCGAGGTTTCCTCCTTAAAAACATCTTTTTCCCTGGTAGGGCGAACACAATAGTCCTATGAAACCAATCAACCATAACTTTATAACCTGTCAACCACCCCATGCCTAAAATGGCGTGCTCCGACATATCCAACACAAGTAAATCAACGGCTAGACAAAACCTCCCTATATCTATACCCACTCCTCCATAGATGGAATGAATTAGCGTCCCGCTACACTAAGGTGGGTCAACACACATAATAATACTATAATCCATATTTAATAACCTCGTCACGCATGCAAATCAAGTAGCAACAAATGAATGAGCTGCCTTGGTATCAAATAAAACAAGACCCGTATGCTCGTGAATAAGGAAAATACCCTCTACTGCTGGTGGCCCTTGTGGAACTATGGCGTTATGGATGTTATACACGTGCCCATACTGTAACTGCCCATACAGCTGTGGGGCTGTCGGAACTGCTGGTAATGCTGATGGTGATAGTGGTGCAGAAAATAGTGGTCTCTGCAGTCCCTAGTGTGGGCCTTGATGCTTTTCTTTGACCATGTTTGGGCAATCTCGTCATCGGTGACCCTGCTCGCCACAAACGAAGCACCTACGCACAAAGTCTCTCCCTCTAGCCCTGACGAGGTTATCCCGGTCGCTGGCCTGATGGCCACTCCCATTATTCCCTTGACCTTGTTGGCCTCGAGGGAAACGCTAACGGTCCTGCTAGTCGTGCCTAAATTCGTTATCTCCATGTCTGAACACTCCAAATTTAAATTGCTTCGCCGATTCCCCCTATCCCGCTCAAGCTGCCTACCTTGAGGTGCCCCCACTAGACTGCTACCCCCAATATCTACCATTGCCCCTTCAGGGGAAGTGATGATCCTGGCAGTGAAGAGCAAAATTGATGACATCAACATACACCCTGGATTACCCAACAAATGTTGTCGGATCTTCCAGGTAAGCCCTTTTGTGAACCTTAACACCCTTTTCTCCCCAGTATCTACCTTATTTGGCACAAAGTTGGCCAGTCTCGTAAATTCCTCCTCATACTCGGCCCCTGTTAGGCCTTCTTGTCGAGGAACTTCCTCCCCATCTCCGTCTGAATGGCTTTAAGGAAAGAATTTGTGGTCGAACCACCCAAAACTCGTGGATCGTCTTCATATGTAATGCAACCCCAACTAGTTTGAATCTTGCCAACACCTGCTTTTGGATGCTGCTACATTCGACCATGCGAAGATGCCTCTAGATGTCTTTCTTCCATTGGCATGCGACTACAACATCAGCACTACCTTGAAATTCGAGCGGATGTCTCTTCTGAAACGCCTCCCTGACTCTGTCCCAGGCCGAAGGCAACACGTGTGTCTCGTCGGGCATCACCACTGGTGGTTGTGGTGATGCTTGTGTCATGTGCTTGGCAGATGATGTCATGGCAGCATTAATTGCCTCAGCGACTATGGTTGCGACCTTAGCTGTGGTCATAGTCCCCTGGCCGACTGCGGCTGTGGATTTGGCTCATGCCAAGCCTCCTTGGCAGCCCCTCCTCAGCTGTACTCTTCGACTGTTTGGCATCTGAAACCAAATTGAATTCGTATAAGTTCACAGTTCAAATAAAACAATGTAGCTGAAGAACATAAATGTGTAAATGAGAATGCAACAATCCTAGTCATAGAATTGTATGTCAAATAACACTACATTTGAAATGCGGTAAGTCCGCACAGATACCAAGGACACTAGAATTTGATGCTCTGATACTACCTGTCACACCCCGCCTATTCTAATACCTGTTGATCAGACCTTTGCTAAATTAAATGGGAATCATATATGATTTCTTTCTTAGCATCATTGTCAAAAATTAATTAATTAACTAATAACCTAATTATCCCGGTGTCAAATTTTATATCTTTTTAAACACGCAATATAAAATCCATTACACCACATCCACAACTGCAACAATGGTAAAAAAAAGAACCGAAAGCATAAATAAATAAATAAACCGAATAGAATCTCCGATAAAATAATAGTATAATCATCCCAAAAGTAAAGCTGATAAAATAAATAAGTCTAATAAAATTCCATCTATCTGCGGGCAACACGCCCAAATGAAAATACTAAACTGGAATGCTAGATAAAGAGAATGAAGGGAAATGAGGCGGCTAAGCAAATCCTGTAGGCATCCACAACTGCCGCAACAATGCTATCCGTGGTGCCCCTATTGCTGAGCACTTAAAATGTTTTAAAAGTATTTTGATACGGGTTAGTGCCCAAAATATTTGAAAAATAGCTTGCAAGTATTTAATTACAGTGGTAAATAAGTTGTGTCAATTATTGATGTTAGTTTAGCATGGCACTCACATGGGTTCACCCTCACCCCCTCACCTAAAATGTTTTGAAAATATTTTGATATGGGTCAGTGCCCAAAAACATTTGAAATATAGTTTGCAAGTACTTAATTACAATGGTAAATAAGTAGTGTCAATTATTCATGTTAGTTTAGCGTGACACTCACATGGGTTGATCCTTACCCCTCAGTTATAGTGTGCACTTAACAAGTTCCTTTAATTACCCCTAGTTATGCTACCCTGCCTAACTAGTCTAAACAACTCAACCTTATATTCCGCTAATCTCTTAGCCCAACTATATCTCTCATAAGATACATACCATATAATACATATCTAATACATTAGCTATCACTAAAAGGTTTCATATTACTTTATAAACGATGTAGCCATACACTAACTACAACTACTTATACACATAGATAATCAAATACGTATATATATGAGACTCTATTTACGAATATTGCTTCCCCGAGCTGGACCGTACGGATGCATCTCTAGTATACTATCGGGCCCATGTACCTCACGTACCACACATGGACTGCTTGGTCGGAATCTCACCACCAATTCCACAAACGTATACACATAATGGAGGTGGTCATTGCCTTAGCCTTTGGGTCACGACCATACCATAACACACCCAACCGACTGAGCCAACACTACCCTACTCACACGGTTAGCGGCCAAATCACAACACTATGAACTGGGTCAACAATCCAAACCCCATTGGAATCGCTAAGATGGGACCGCCCACTATGCGCAACCTTCTTCGATCGCATAGCAGAGTAGGTATGTTCACATAAATCAAACGCACAAAAGTATACATATTCTGGTCACACTCGATACGTATACATCTATATAATACTCACTACCCTATGTACATCTCTTATCGTACAATTCATTTGATTCCCAAAGTCTAACCCAAAGTGTTTACTCACTTTTTATACATAGCTCACTGATTATTTTATTTCCACTTCTGGACGACATGCCATCAACGCTAAGCACTAGCTTAATCAATCCCGGAATCCTACTCCAATCCCTCAAATTTAAATCGTAAACGTTCACTTAGAAATCTACACAAATATTTTACTTGAAGCACCTTCCCGGTTAGTCTGTCACAGATTCTAACCCCTACTCGGAATTCCCTGAAGCCAATTATCATTGCCGGAACCAAAGTTAAATTCCTAGATCAAAGTCGACTTCAAACATATATCAAAACAACAAACTAGTGTTTCCAAGCCAATCGAATTGATTTGCTTAACAAGTCGAACTGATTCGCCTTACCGAATCGATTCGACCTTTAAACTGAATTGATTCGAAAGTCGACAGATTGCCCAAATTTTGTTTTCATGACGAGTTTTCATATCCATCTTCAGTCCAAAGGTTCCCATCCTAACCCAAACCCCTATCTAAATGTCTAAGTCATTTATAAACGCAATTATATCATTTCCAACGTAAGAATCCTTTTAAAACAATTCGAAATCCTTCCCAGGTCTACCAAATCCTTAATCATTTATCAAAAAACCTAGACTTCAAGAATTAGTTCATTTTCTTCATTAATCCTTTCAAGATTTCATCTTCCTCAGAGAATTATATAAGATCAGCTATATTAACACAAGAAATCTATTCCTTAACTAGTTGAAGCCATAAAAACCCAGATTTAATTCGAAATCCCAAGACAAACTCATTGTTTATGCATGTTCTTCATATAATGCTTGAACATGAATGCATCTAACTACAAAAAGTATCAAAGAAATTAAATGCCTTTGAGGTTGAGGTTTTATGAGATTTCTTGTGCTAATTGGATTCCTCTTGACCCGATCTACAAGTTGAGAGCTTGAGATTCAAATTCCGAGATCTTCTTCTACCCTTTCCCTTCACTTCTCCTCTTGCTCCTCACAAACCCTAGCAGCCCCGAAGTGTTTAATTGAGGTTATTCCCACCTACCTTCATTCAATACTTTAATTAAAGGTTATAATTTTGGACTAAATGTAGGCCTAATTGTTAAAATGACTTAAATGCCCCTTATGATGTCTATTTAGTCTATAAAGCTTTCGGGACCCATCTATAACTCTCCGGGTACCTATTTTGGACTATTTTGGCTCATTCCGAACCATTGGCACACTCAAAATCCCCATCCGAGTTACCTAACCTCAAATTCCATTTACTTGTATGTTTCACATCTGACACGATCAGACCCCTGTGTTCCGAATAAAATATCGATAACCCGCAGTATTAACTCACCGACGACGTAACATATTTTTAATGCATTATCACACAAGTAATATACACATACATAAATATTAATCCTTTTTACACGCTAATTAATATCAATTTAAGTCCGATTTTTCTTTTTAATTTAATTTAATTACGTGCACAGGTATAATTTAAAAGCTTTAAAAATACTGGGTGTTACAAATATATGGTGCAAAAGTATATTCATACATCAATAGTGCTTGAAATTTTTATGCCTAATACGGCTCTCGATGCCTGTAGACAAAGTTCGAATAGTTCTGCCACATTTCGACTAGTCTAGTAATATTGTCGTACACTTATTGCAAATGTTTTTTTTTCAACTCGGACTATGGCTATGAATACGATCTTATCTCTATTAATCTAATTGTTGAAATGATACCTTTTCCCTCTGTGGAACCTGTTGAACGTGAACTGAAACAATTCCAAGTTGGTCTAGAATGCTTGTGAAATTGATGAGAGGATTCTTGTAGTTTTTGTAATTTATGTGAATGCGGTGTTATGTTATTTCTCGCGCAAGTATAACATATGATTTTTCTTGATGTATTAGTGTCGGGGGAAAGATGGGTGGTCTTTAGAGATGATGCGGAAAGCTTAATCACACAAATTTTGCTTTTAGCTCCAATTTCACGGGTCCTCAAAACCAAGGACTTCCCCCCCTTCTCATATATAATTTTTATATTTCTGTAATCACCCTTTTACGTACAATTTGTTACCTAAACATGCTTACTACAGATAGCCACATCAAATAGATATTTTTAAGAAAACATCTTTTGCAAATAAATATTCATTTCACTTAACATCTGTTTATGATTTTATCATGATAGTTGAATGGATACATTGGTTGTCTTGGAAGAGAATGGAAGCTCCAACACCAAAGGTATACTGAAACTATTAGGTTTGCCCATCTAGTCCCCCCCCCCCCCCCCCCTAATCCAGTACACACATACAAAAAAAGAAAAAAAGTAAAGGAAAGAAGTTATTAAACCAAGGTGTTTATTTCACTTTGGGTAACTTTAGATCCTGGTTTGTAACATAAGAACAAAATGAAAGGATCGGATTACTTTGTCTCCATTATGTCAGTATGCTTTTATTGTGTTGCTCCTCTATATGTGTCTTATTTTTTTTAGTTGAGATGCAAGTAACCACAAGTTTAGTATCACATCTAAAACTCAAAACCAGCCAACAGTGTTCTAAAAATCCCCACGTATGGCCTAGCTGAGGCTGTGCCTAGCGGCAGACATCGCTCTGCCACCCACTCCCCGCTTAGGCACTGCTGAGGGAGATGATTGTGAAAAGTATCCAAAAACATTAGATAATTAAAAAAAAATAGAAAAATGAAAAAAATAAAGACAATTTGAAAAATGAAAAAGAATAAAAAAAAAAACTAAGAGAGAAAAAAAACCCAATCGTTTCCCTCAACAAGCCCCCCCCCCCCCCCCCCCCCATCATTCCCACCCTACACACCATCAACCCCGCCTTAAGCAGGAACCACCACCACCTCCACTCCCAACATACTACCACCAAAATAAGGGTTTCATCACAACAGAGTTTTGCGAATTTCTTTAGTTTTTCAAGTTAAGGTATGGATGGAATCAATGGTGAGTGGGGGTTGGTGGAGCGTCAATGTGTTTTTCTCGACTAGAATGGATGGTGGGTGGGGGTTGGAGGATGGGGGATGACGTAAAGAGGGTGGGTAGAGGGGGGTGAACGGCTGGTGGTGGTGAGGGTGGGTAGAGGGGGCTGCCGAAATGGTTGACAAACTTTTTGTGGCACTTTTTACGTTGCTAAAAATAAGTTTGGGGCCAGGCCCCAAGAAATGAAAATTACCGGACTTAACCTCAATTACAAACAATTAATTGGGTTCAAACCCCGAATAATCCTATTTTTATTCTTTCCGAAGCTATATTTGTTCAACACATTTTTTTTCAAAACTACATAATTAATTGTTCATTTCATTTTTTAAAATTATTTTTTTATAATTTATTATATAAAAAAACTCTTTATTGTTGAAGTTTTTTTTTTTTTTTATGAAAATTTGTCTGCTTTACCTTAGTAAATATTTTTTTTTTGGTTGGGTGGTCGGGGGGGGGGGGGGGTGCACACAAATTTGATTCTCTGAATAAAATACACTTTTGTATTGATTTAGATTTTATATTTTTGAAAAATTTGGAATTTTTTGAAAGCAACACTTAAGTAGTTATTGATACAATTTTGTAAAATGTTATTGATAATAATTTATGTGACACCCATTTTTTTTCTTCAAATTATTCCAATAATATATTTTTGTTGTGAAGCGTATAACTTTTTTTTTAGACAGTTTGATGGACTGCGATTTGAGTTCACTTTTTAGTGCTGATTATAATATCATATTTATAAATTATGTGAATGTTGAAACTAGTAATTTAATTAGTGCAATGATCGTCTCATTTTAACAATTTGGATATGGTGATCCATTACTATAGTCGTTTTAACAATTACATTCGATCATCAAACGGGCTATCATCCAAATAGTAAATAAGGTAAAATTAGTCTTGCTGGTGTTGAACTGAGAATGAGCAAGTGGGACATTTTCCTGTCAATTAATAGTATACTATTGATATTTAAAAAATTAGTACCGTACTGAGTATTCAAGACCCAAACAACAAAATAATATCTTCAAGAAAACATTTCCATATTTAGGCAAAAATTCAACCTTAGTGAATGAATATGATCTTTTTTAACTTGACCTTCTCCACTATGAGATCATTCCGCTCACGGTTTGTTCCCACGGCTCACATCTTGGCGTGACCTACAACTTCATCAATATAAAAGAAGTTGAGAAGAGTTTTTTGTGAACCCCAAAATTTACACAGCGACACCTATAATAAGACAATGTAAAACTTTATTTTGACACTTAAAATCTCATAACCAGTAAACTTCACAATTTAGTTGGGGAATTAAAGGAAATAATTTATTACAATTACATTAAAATAACTGACTAATGCCCACTTTTTTTAACTATCAAACTTCATAACACAACATCCCAAACCCAAAGAAAGGATTAGACAGTTCCATTAACATATGTTAGAAGAAAAAGAGACCATAAAGGGTATTTTGCTCTTTAAGTTCTTTCGGGCATATACGGTCAACGGGATGGATGAAGAGGTCAGCTAATTGACATTGCTTTAACCTTCCCAGTTCCTGCCACTTTCAATACATTTTTATCAAATCCTTAACCTTGAATGAAAGATTCACTGGACAAAAGGAACATTTCTATAAATCATAGTTGTTAAAGGCGCGCCTAGGCGCAGGGTGGGTGCCTGAGGGGGGGTTAGGCGAGGCGCACGCCTATGGGCAGCAGGCGTGAGGCGCTCGCCCAGGCGCGCTTCTTTTGTTTCCCCCCCCCCCTTTTTTTTAAACAGGTGTCTCATCGCATTTTTGTTGGTAAAAACCCGGTTCCCTTATTTTTTAGACATAAACGCACCTTTTTTTAACAAAACATAACTGAAATATCAAAAAAAGAAAAGCCCTAGTCTCACAAAACCCTCCAAATTCCGGTGGCTCTTCTCTCTCTCTATTCCGTCTTCTCTGTGCTTCTCCAACTGCTCTATGCTTTCTCCGGCAGCTATTCTTTCTCAACGTCTGCTCTTATCAAAGGTATCTATTTTTTTTATGTTTTCTTTCTTTTTTTCTGTTTTCATTCTTTTATCGGCCCATTTCTTCTCTTAATGTATTCTTTGATTTTTTTTTATTTTTTTTTCCTTCTTTTTTATTTTTCCGGCCACTTTTTTCTGCCTTTTCCCTTCCCTGCCTCTTTTTTCTTCCATTTTCTGACTTTTTTTTTAATTACTTTCTGCAAAAAAGAAAAAATATCAGTTGAAATATAATGAAAAGAAAGAAAAAAAAAGAATGACTTTTTTAAGTATTTTTTTTAAACTGTTTTGCTATTTAACTAATTACTGTTTTGCAGTTTAAATACAAAACCATTTAATTATTGTTTTGCATTTAATTACTGTTTTCAATTTAATTACTGTTTTGAAAATATTGTTTACTGTTTTGCAATTTCAATTTAATTACTGTTTTGCATATTTTTTCTGTTTTTATAGTATATTTCATATTGTTTACTGAATTTAAATTAGTTTTTGTATTGTTGCATATTTTTTCTGTTTTTATAGTATATTTCATATATTATAACATCAATATATTGCTTTAATTTGTTTTTTTTTTTCTTTTAAAAGTGCGCCTAGCTTCAATCAGGAGCGCGCCTAGGCTCCAGAGACACCTTTGCGCCTGGGTGCGCCTTAAACAACAATGCTATAAATCATTAAATAAAACAAAGAGAGAAACAACCACAAAGAGAATAGCCCGTAACACTTTTCAACTAAACTATAAAAAAAGTGAGCCAATAGTGAATATTCTGCCGTTTAGAGTCACTAAAAATCTCCCTTATAAATATCAAATCCCTTTGAAAAAGTTATCACATCCCTTTGAAAAAATTACTAAATAATATTGAAAACTATTATAGTGCACATAAGAAAGTGAATTAGATAACAACCCAGAAACATAAAATGTAAATTGAGGCAATATAAAACATAATACGGGCGCACATATTGATAAATAGTGGAAATGCCAAATCTTAGTTTTAACCACCACTGAAATTGAGGGACTGAAGGTGGCGTGGGGAGTGTGTTTGTATTTGTGCGTATTTGTATGTGTGTGTGTTGGAATCATCAAGTTAAAGCATCAAAATATAATAGTTACCTTCTACTGTCTTGGTAGAGAGTTTGATGTAGATGGTTTTGCGATTGTGGACGGCGGTGGAGAGATGTGGAGGAATAAAATAAATTAGAGAGAGATTATAGCCCGGTCGGTGGCAACTGGTGAGAGGGAGATCTTGAATGATGTGAGGGGTGGTGAGTGAGTGTGTAAGAAAGAGTTCTTTTCAAGGTCTGATATTTTCAAATTTCAAATTGTGAAAATTTCAAATTTCAAATCCCCCCCCCCCCCCAATCCTGAAATATTCGGTGGGCATATACATTATCCAATCACATTCGGCAGTTAACCATTTTTAATAATAATACCCAATTTGTAAGTGTTACTTTTTAAAATGTCATGGTCTTGTCGATAGGATTGTTGGATCAGCTACATTGAATCGTGGCCATCAGTTGGGAACTTAAGTCTGAGAGTGACCTAATTTATTATATAGATATGTCTTCTTCACTCCTGCTCTAGAGTTGATTAGTAATTACGATTTTCCATTCACTTATCTCTCTTTTTTTGGTATGTTGATGTAATTCGTGATACTACATAATTAGCTCACATTGTGTTAAACTAAATTTAGGTCGTTTGACTATTCTCTAATTTTCTATTCAGGAAACAATTGAGCAACAAGCAAGTCGTAAATTGATTGTTCCTTCTCAAGAAGAAATGGATGGTATGTTTTTAGTCTGTTTAAACCAAACTCTGTAATTTTGTGTTGAGTAATGCTAAACTTACAGCCTCCTTCGTACAAACTTTTTAGAGAAACTAACATGGCAGTCAGTGAGTGGAGGAAAAAAGCACAAAACATTAGGGACAATGCTAGGCTTATTATAACTAATTACAATTATTTTGTACAAACTGATGTGATACCAATTAATGTAGGAGAGAAGTAATGTCAACCAATGTAACTATGGTTCCACAGGATTATTGATTGGTGCCACATCAGCTTGTATAAAAAGTTGTATAAATAAGGCGCAAGTGTAGGCACTCCTCGAACATTAGCAATGTGGGCCTCATTTATATGTCAGGCTGCCACACCAGTTTGTACGTACAAAAAGTTGTAAAAATAGCATTTTCTATTTGTTTTTACTATTTGATTGCTTTTTAGTAACCTTACACCTGATGTTTACCCAAACAAAACTTTACATACGATTATCAGATAAAGATCCCATCATTAATAACCACGATAATCCATTTCTTATTTAATTTAAATAAGTTTCCAATCTTCTAGAGGGTGAGGTGGGGGATCCTCTCTCCCCTGCGATATTTTTTATCCTAGCTCATAATGTTTTCTTAAAAAAAAAAAAGAATTTTTTGTTGAATCAACCAAGGGTCATGCCTTATAGAGCCTCTCATGCTGGATTTAACATAGGCCATCTTCTACTTTCTATTTGCTGATGAGATGCACCCTTTTGTCAATTGAGCCAATAAATCAGTAGAAGGTATAATGAATTTAGTAAAGTGCTATGAACTTTCGTCATGTCAATCGGTGCACAATGTTATGCTAGAATTCAAGCTATGTTATGTGCAATTCCCATATATGCGTTGTCAATTCTTTAGGCTTATTAACTTCTTTTGGAACTCTCAAGCTGAAAGGCACAGGCCAATTGGGAGATTATTAGTAAGCCACTTGAGGATGGAGTCTCACGTTACTATATAAGATGTGGGAATTGCCTTGGATTTTTACTATATAAGATGTGATGGAAATGGATCCCTATTTTAGGGATTTTAGTCATTTTTTTATATTTTGTTATTGTATTTTTCTTTCTTGTTTAGAGGTAAGGAGTGGTAATGGCATTTTTGTAATTAGTGCCTTAGTTTGGAGCCTAAGCTATTCCTCCCCTTGATTTTGAATATAGAAAAGGGTATTTCTCTCTAGAATTGTGTGTTAGATATTTTTAGGATCCTTTTGACGGGTGGTTTACATCAAATCGTTATCAGAGCGGGTGAAGTTCCACATTGGTGTTAGTGTATCGGTGTAGTTTGTATTAAATTCGTGCACTACTCTTCAATGGCCCCCGAGAAATCTAAACAACTAAAAGAGGAGATTAAAAAACGAACAAGAGAGGGTACAATAACAACAAATCTATACCCATTTTCAAAACCCTAACCCTAACCTAAGAAATCCCTACACACAACCCCTGCCCTACTCCACCCTCTACACCAAATCCACCACCTCGAAAACCCAAATCTTGAACCCTAATTTCCCCTCAAACTCAAATCCATTCCATAAACCCTCCATTCAAGATCCAAGAAAACACACTTCTAGGGTTTCACCTACCATTTTACAATCCAATCCACAATTTACAAATTCTAGCCTCCAACTCTACAAAATTCCTCCACCCCCAACCCGAATCCCAAAACCCACCACCCAATTTTCAAACCCCAATCATAAAAAAATTTACGTTTCCGCCGCGATTCACCCCTAGGCTCAATTCAAGATTGCCGACGACTAGTCCAAGATTGGTTGCTTCATCCAATCATTCTTCCTCCCTCAATCCTCCAATCGGGTCAAATCAACGATAAATGCTCCCCTCCCAAGTTAGTTGTTTGCAAGAATGATATAAAAGACGAAATTGGATTGTGTATTGGAGAATTTTTTGATATTTTTGATGAGGATGGTTGTGTGACTCGCATGCACTTTCGTGAGCCGGAATCATTTGATTTGGGAGATTTTTTGTGACACCTTGCGTAATTAAATATCGGGTGATCAGTTCTATATCCTATTAAAACAGGTTTCTCATCCGGTTCATTCTTAGCATCACTGTCGAAAACTTTTTAAAACATTACTAACCACCTAGTATTCAAAAAGTCGATGTCAAAATTTTAATCTTTGTATTTAACAATCAACAACAACAGAACATTATTACATAAATACATCCCATGCAACAGTAATATAAATCTATCCACAATATAAAAGACTGAAATAAAATAATACCGAATAAACCATCGGTTACAAAATCCAATAGAAAGTCCAACCTGAATAAAAGTCTGACCGCCGTAAATGAAATAACTCTGGGCAACATGCTCGAATAAAATACTGCCCCGCACCCTATAGTAGGAGTGAAGTAATTGAATCGTCTAAGTCCAAATCCTGCAAGCATCCACAAGTGTTGCAGCTACTCATCCCTAGAATAGATCATCCTGTTTGGCGTCCCTGTGGCTGGACACCTACAAGGTTTTGAGAAAAAGTTTTGCAAGTACGGGTCAGAGCCCAAGTAAAAATCATTTAAAAACATTTAGCAAGTACTTAAATAACAGTTTAAATGAACAGTTTTTAGATACACATGTTAGGTTGCGAACACGCCCTTGTGGAACTCATCTCTCATCTATAATGCGCACCTAACGTGTGCTACTTAACCCCACCTAATCAATTATAGACAATCTAACTAGGCAACCAGTATCTAATAAAACCAAATCAATCTACTCCTTCGTACCGCCCATACAGTACGCTATCGAATACCCTTAATAATTAACATCTCTCTTATGTTATTATTAAACCCTAGTTACCCTTTCTACGTAGGTTATTGTTTAAGCTTTACTGTTTAAGTTTCTCTACTTAAAATTTATTTTAGATATTCACTATCATCCTACTATTCACATTAGTAGCTTCATCATTATATAAATTTACACTATCTAAGCTCCCTACTAATTACTCTTTAGTAATTTAATTGTTTTTTAGATACATATTATCTCGTCTCTCTACTAGCAGACATAAGTAGATTATTCGAGTTGTATATATATATTTTACACACCATATATATTATAAGTACACACTCTGTTATTATATTCCTATATTACACATTAAGTGCTATTGGTTCGTAATGTTACCCCGACCCCAATAGTTATTCCATATACATTGGTTCGAAATGTTACCTCAACCCCAATATTCAGATTAATTTTATTTTAGATACGCACAACTAACCAGTTTAAAATCATAAGTCTGCTATCCATAACTCATAGCGTCCACCCGTATTTCCATGCAATACATTTATTAAATATATATCCATTTCTCTTTAAGATGGGTATGGTTTTTAAAATTTTAGGATTAAGTGTTCACACAAGTCAAATCAGATTTCACTATCTTTCTCGTCTACTAATTTCACACAGTAGATAGTATCACAAGTATATATATATTCACACTTATAATATATATATATATAACACAACACCTCCCAGACTCAGTTGCGGTGCATACTGTAAAACATATCAAAGGTATATATATTTATCATCCATTATATAATACTAGTACCCTAGGTAAAGCTACGGTGCATGCATACTCTGCTATCATGTTCGGTTACATCTCTCGCTTATTGTTCTGCTTCTCTCACGAACCTTATATATCAAATCAAACATATTGGAGGCGAACATAGTTCCAAGTCAATGGACTACGCACATACCTATGCACCCATACGACCGTCATCACTATCATTCTCACAGATAGTTTGTACCTATGCTCTATGCTCTAGTGGTCTGAATCAATATCCCACCCGAAGGCTCCTCAAGGCCTGATCTTTCACAACGCGCAACCTCCACTCGTTAGCAAGCAGCGTGGGTATGTCACACACAATAAATCAAGTTATAGATATAGTCTCCATGTATATATCGATAATATCAATAGGGCATACACACATTCCATATCACAAGCCTCATACGTAGTATATTTATATCCCGAATATTCTACGTATTCCATAATTTATAACTTCGTTTATTACTGTACGTTCCCAAGTATTTCTCACCACTCGAGGGGTATCCATTATTCCACATCTAATATCAGAAGGTAAACTCTCCACCCCCTACTGGTCTAAGTCCTCGTTCCTCTCGAATTCTCTTAACTCGAATTATCCTTCAATTTAGATTTTTCCTCTCTATTAATCCAAATTAATTTAGCCCTTAAACTTCCCTCATAGGCCACGCCTAAAACCCAAAAATAGGCCTAAAAATAGGCCTACTGGTGTTGCAATATAATTACCATATATTAGAAATTAAATCCCACAAATGAATTTCGAGCGATTTCCAAAGGTCCTAATTAAAAAGGAAATTATTGGCCAAAACTGGGCAACCGAATCGATTAGAAATTTTTTGGCAGATTAAACACTCCGTAGTAAAATATCGATTACTCCCTCTACAGAACTCTAATTGACCTGACTCAAAGTTGATTTGAAAGCTAAGACATAGAGCTTTTCAGGAATGTATGGATCTCACTCTAATTCTAAGTACAATTGAAATGGCAAAAGTTACGTTAAAATTTTTTGCAGATTACCATGCTGGCACATCAAACACCCTATAGTAAAATATTGATTACTCCCTCTACAGAACTCCGATTGACGTGATTCAATCCTCATTTGAAAGCTAAGACAGATCTTTCCAGACATGTACGACTATCACTCTAATTCTAAGTACAATTAAAATGGTATACATTTAAAGTTACGTTAAGAATTCTAGCAGATTGGCATCTTGTGTTCATGAATTAAACCCTAAGTCATTCAAGATTCATGTTCTTCAATCAAGAACCTATCAAGATTCAATCTTAATCATAAAATATATTCTAATACAATTTTATCTTCACATTGAGATAAATTTCCAATGAAAAGTTTACACAAAAATATCAAAGATTCAACCCAAGAATCAAATTCTCCTTGAATTAACATAAAATCCTAATTTTCTCATGTTCATCAACTTTATTAATCAAGAACTCAGATTTCTCTCTTATTAATCGATCCAAACATACTAATTTCGTATTATCATCATTAAGGAACATCTCAACATAAATTCCTACTTTAGTTTATGAATTAAACCCTCCCAAATTCATATAAAACTTCCCAAAATCTGAAATCAAACCCTATCCAACTATAACATGATTGATATAAATTGCTATTTAAATACTTGCCTCTCAATAGCAGGTCTGAAATTCGTTAATAAGATGGTGTGGTGGTTCTCCCCTCGCTCCGCTCTCGATTCTGTTGCGTTCGGGGCGAGAAACTGTGTAGGAAGCTTGATTCTCTCCTCCTCTTCCTTGCCTATGGCTTCTATCCCTTTTGATTTGTGTTAACCCTAGCCCCTCTCTCTAATGGGCAGATATACACTTACAATTTTTGGAGTTTTTTAAATTCCAAACTCCCGAATGATCGAAATGCTCTTTAAACGGTGCCGGGATGGTCTAAATTCGTCCTAGGACCCAAACTATACACCTTCGGAACCAACCGTGACCTCAAAATCACCATCCGAGTCACTTTATAAAATCCTCTTATTTTACCTCCAAATACGCCGCGTGTGAAATTAAGCTTAGATTGATTTAAATAAATCTGAATCATCGAACTAAATAATCTCTCCCAATTAAATAAATTCTTAGGTCATCAATTTAATTATTTTCATTTTCTCCAAAAATACGGGGTGTTATATACTTCCCCCTTACAAAGGAATTTCGTCCTCGAAATTTGAACAAGGGATGTACTCCAAGGTCTTTACCTGTCCTGAATCCCATACTCTCAATATCATCACAATTATTTCTACAACTCCCAATTGCGGGTGATATAAACATTTCCACCAACCAGGGAGCCCATATAACCTATAAATGTTCGTAACTTCACCGATGGTACTTGACTCCACTAGCTTCTCAATATCGTATAGTTACTATCCCTTAGATATAACTTTATAAACAAATAATACCAAAGGTACTAAACCCATGTCTTAATGGCTAATCATCACCCCACTCCAAACATTGTGCTAAGCTTCATGCGTGGGACATCTCGCAAAGCGAAATCCATACAAGGAACCCTACCGATACACTACTACTTAGCATTGCCGGTCGTTGAGATCTGTTAAGCCCTCAGTCCATATTATGTTCCCTCAAATACCCGTCTTTTGACATAAAAGTATACTCGTCCACTCTCATGATACACACGACGGTAAGTAATATGTTGCTCAACACGTGCAACTAACTCCGGGGAGATTTCGCTGGAGATAGCTGGAGTTTGACTGGAAGAAGCCATGGAAATCGGTGTATAAAGTTTGGATACAGGAAAATATGGTGGACAAGGGGCAAAAAGAGATCTCAGGCAACCAAAAATGGAGGAAAAAGGAAGAGCGGGTGAAGTTTTGAGGAAGTTGGGAAGAAGATGACCAACTTTTGAAGGCAAACTGAATTTTTTCTCACTAGAAGGCTAATGGTTTGAAAATTGCCAATGGAAGAAATGTAAACATAAGAGGCAAATGAAAGACAAAACGTTTAAATATCTTGAGAAGATGACCGTTGAGGAGAGAGAAAGGACGTTTAATTTCCCACGCCTGGGAAATCAAACAACTAATGATGGCTTTTAAATTACCAAAGGAGGCTGGAATGCTTCCAACTTGCCACGTGGCACTTCGGCGGCATGTTTGTCAGTTTAAGAGACGTGCACCATTAATGATGGTACGCATGAAGAAAGAGAGAAAAAAAGAAACTTAGGAGCAAAGAAACACATTTCGCACCTATTTTTTTTGGAGAAGACTGTTCATTAAAAAAAATTCAAATTTTTTTCACATGATCCATTGCAAAGAGTTAAAATTCGAGATTAGAGCTGGAGGATTGAAGGTTTTTTGGATTAAGATGTTTCATGCAAACATTTCTTGATCACACAACAAATGTCTCCACGTAGGGGCAAATATAGGGGGCCTTGAAGGCCAGGCGAGCAAGCACACAAGCTGGTTCGAATCAGGGAGGAAGAATTCTGCGAGAGCTTCTCAAAGGAGTCATTTGTCCCTACCTTGTATTGTATTTATCACTTAGTTTAAGTTTGAATATTTGTAAAGAATTATTGTAATTTTTTGTATTGTGTGAGTGAGGTCCATCGGTATATGCGAGGGATCAGGACATGGGAAAGATGTCATGCTCTATCGAACAACCTCAACGCGGAAACCTCAGAGGGAACTGGTTTGGAGGATTGAGAAGCAATATAACATTAAGGCTTGACTTGACCAAACACCGAGGAACACTGAGGAAGCATGTACCGAGATAACATGTCCACAGTAACCCTGAGCCCCTTTTCTCATTGGGCCTAGTGCCAAACAGACCATAACCAAAATAACATATGACTTAAGTGACGTTGTGTGCCACCAACCTCCTGTCTAATCCAAACTTGAGTGAGCTGCAGCATTTTTGTGGCTATCACTATTGTAACAGTTCCCTATAAAACGGCCAATCACCTCACCCTTACCCTCCAGCATTTAATGACCTATGACACAGGGGCATGCTAGCACAATATTGCATTTAATGGCAGTGGCAGAGAAGGTATGAGGACGTCCTTTCACATTTTTTAGCATCAGACCACTCGAGTGGAGTCTTAGCTATTTAGGGGCATTCCTGCTCCAAATGAGAGAGAGATCTTTTAGACGTTCATTGATATTTTCATAGATTGAGAGAGAGAGAGAGCAAGAGAGAGTTATTGCAAACCAGAGCTCCCACACACCGCTATTAAACCTCATTTCCAGAGCTTTTATGAATATTAGTTACCTTGGTGTTTGAGCTCCCTATCTAGGATGTACCAAAGAGTGCTTCTTTCTCTCTCCCTCTGATTGAATTACTTCTGAGGTTCATTTATTGTTCGTTATTGTTTGTTGAGTGTGTATACACGAGTGATATGTGAGTTCATTACAAGAGTTTGAGACGGTTTAATAGAAGTATATTTCATCATTGTTGTTAATACCCTGTCTGAGTGACTTATTGCGATTTCTAAAGAGGTTACGCCTCCATTTGTGTTGAAATACCCCAGTTCAAGAGGACTACACTCTTGCAAATATATAGTACAAAAATACCCTTATGGATCTCATTCTCCTGCTTCACTGCCCCCTTGAAAAATCGCCATATAGTCCCGATATTGGCAACAGAAATCTGAAAGTTTATTCAAACTGTCTTCACAAACATGATTTGCAAAACAAAATTTTATGAGGTAATACTGATTTTGTATCCCGTGTGTGAAGAACCCCCTGCAATGTAAGATAATAAAACTGGACAGGTTGTTTTAGAAATATATACATTTAGAGAGAGTATAACATTGAACTTTTAAAACTCGTGTTTAGTGACATAAGTTCAGTCAACTTCTTGATTAATTCCGTAGACTGTTGTTGCAAGGTAATATTACAATATGGATTAGGAATCGCACCACAACAAGAAAAGTAAATTACACAGGCTATTTTTAACGAGGAAGACCTGCGTGCTGGGAATAACCTCGGTGAACTTTACTCCACAAAATATATTTTTTTCATTAGAACATAAGTTATTTTACAGAGTACAACGACGCAAAGTGATACCTAAAGCTCAAGTCCGCGTGGATTAGGTCACTGGGGTCAACCCCTTTGTGTAATGAAATAGATCTTCTCCGTGTGGATTAGGTCACTGTGGTCATCCCCTTTGTGTAATAAAATAGATCTTCTCCACACCTTCATTCTCAGATGTTGAGGCCAGTAACATCAACGACAAGGTATCACTGGCCATATTTGTGAAACTTGCAAAATGATGTATGCAAAAGTGGAATTAAGTTTTAAAATTTGAAACTTAACAAAACTGTTTTTGTTTGCATTCTTGAAACTTCTTAGTTAAAGAAATTAGAATGTGATCTTATTAATAGTCTTAAACTAGTGTAGTATCTATGACTATATACATATATAAAATTATAGGATTACTCTAGAGCAGACACATGGCAACTTTCTTAATCTATTAATTCCAAATTTCTCTTTCCCCTTATTTTTTTTGTCTGTTCATATCTTCTCTCAACCTCTTTCCCTTCCTATTCCTTTATAATATGTATTCTCTCTCCTCAGTCCAGTCTAAACGCCAACCGAATCCCAATCCCAATCCACGCTCTTGTCTTAAGTCGTCACCAAACACAAAGCAACGCCCTGCCCAACCACATCCCACAATTAAATTCTCCTATTTTTCCTCAGACCCATTTTCCATTCTCTCTCTCTCTCTCTCTCTCTCGATCTGATTGAAAATATATAAAAATGGCGTCTTTAATTTTGAAAATGGTGGCGAATGAAAGGGGTTCATCGGGATCAGAGAGTGGGGCAGAGGAGAAAGATTGGCCATGAATATTGTTAAGTATTTTGGATGGGTTTATCATTTGAGGGTTAATAAGATTGGCCATGAATATTGTCACCTTCTATTTCTCTTCATTAAAGGGATGTTTTCTCCTCCATTTTATCCATGATTTTCTTCCTCTTATGATTAGTGATATTCTTTGTGCTATTGATGAACTACTGCAAACTATAATATTTAGAACAATGCTTGGTGGAAGGCCTCATGCTTTGTCTTCTTCACATGGTTTCATTGATTTGATCTCTGATCAAGCCTTGGATACATTTCATTGGGCATGGTAATGGATTTGCTCATATTATGCTGTGTCTACTGTAAACTCTTTTCTCTGTTTGTTGAACCCTCTTTCCCAA
Organism: Sambucus nigra; assembly: GCA_949130495.1. NCBI lineage: Eukaryota > Viridiplantae > Streptophyta > Magnoliopsida > Dipsacales > Adoxaceae > Sambucus > Sambucus nigra. The sequence continues at coordinate 648,592,811 of OX422216.1, forward strand.
CACTGTGATTAAACATCTCCTAGCAATCTCTTTTCAGGGTTTTATGAAAAATCACAGCTCCATTTGTTTTCGTATATCCGTATGCATGCATGTATATTATATAATTACATATTCTTTGCTTTATTTGAAGGCCTGTATTTTCTAAAGTGAGTTCTTTAAAATTTCTAGAAAAGCGATCCTCAACAATATTTTTTTAAATACCCAAAATACAGAAAATAAATATTATCCCCAGAATTAATTTAAAAAAACACCCAGAAATTTATTAAAAATTTTGAAAATTATTGATTAAGAAAAAATGACAGAAAATAAAAAAAAAGAAATCAATAAAATCCAAAAAATAATTAAAAAAATACAAAAAATTAATAAAAAATAGAAAATAACATTAATCCCATAATTAATTTGAAAAAACACCCAGAAATGTATTAATTAAGAAAAAAAATAACAGAAAATAAAAAAAAGATCAGAAAATAAAAAAAAGAGATAAATAAAAACCCAAAAATAATGAAAAAAACATACAGAAAATGAACAAAAAATAGAAAAATAAATATTAACCCCAGAATTAATTTAAAATAAAGCCAGAAATTTATTACAGAGTCAGAAATTTGTTAATTAAGAAAAGAATAAAAGAAAACAAAAAAACTGAAATGAATAAAAAACCCAAAAATAATGAAAAAAATACAAAAAATGAATTAAAAATAGAAAATAAGTATTAACCCCATAATTAATTTTAAAAAACCCAGAATTTTTTTAAAAAGTCAAAAATTTATTAATTAAGAAAAAAACAGAAAATAAAAAATGCTCAGAAAATTAAAAAAAACATAAATGAATAAATAACCCAAAAATAATTAGAAAATACAGAAAATGACTAAAAAACAGAAATAAATATTAACCCCAGAATTATTTTAAAATAAAAAAATGCTCAATAAATTAAAAAAATGGAAATGAATAAAAACCCTAGATAACTAATAAAAAAAATATAAGAAAAAAATTAATAAAACAAGGCAAAATTAAAAAATAAATAAAAGAAGAATAGATCTGGCGACGGGGGGGGGGGGGGGGGGGGGGGGACGAGACTGTTGGGGGTATGGGTGGGGTGGGGGTGCGTTTGAGGTTTGGTTTTTATTCATTTTCTGTTTATTCTTAACTCTTAATACATTTTTTCTGGGTTTATTTATTTGTTTTTTGATATTTGTTTTTTTTAAATTCATTATGGGGTTAATATTGTTTTCTGTTTTTTATTCATTTTTTGTATATTCATGTATTAGGATTTTTTTTATTAATTTTGTTTATTTTTATTCTTTTTCTAGATTTTTTAATTAATTTATGTTTTTTTTATGCATTTTCCGTTTTTAGTTTTTATTTTCTGAATGTTTTAATTATTGAATCAATTCTTGAATAGTCCCCAACATAAATACATATTTTTTTAAAAGGATACCTATTTTTTGTTTAGCTCATTTAGTTCCTCAAACATCCATTTACTCATTATTCTTTTATTTTTAAAGTTCTGAGCCAGCGTCACTCTTCCCCCTTACATAATATTTTGGGCAAAACATCTATCCATGTTGAAGATTGTTTTTTTATTCTTATTTCAGATTTTTTTTTTATTTGTAGTAATGTTAAGAAATTCAGGAATAATTTTTGCTTTTCTTATACTTTATTCTTTGTTATATATTTGGAGGAGTTCGAAATACGACATAATTTATATTTTGCTTTGCTATTTTTTTTTATTTGTAGTAATGTTAAGAAATTCAGGAATAATTTTTGCTTTGCTTATACTTTATTCTTTGTTATATATTTGGAGGAGTACGAAGTACGACATAATTTATATTTTGCTTTGCTCAAACGGCCACGCAACGCGTGGCCTGGATGCTAGTATACAATATAGTACAACTAATACCAATAATTTGTTTTAAACAACTTTTATTGCAAAGATCTTAAGTAATATTAGATTCTTACATAATACTTTAAACAAGTTTAAATCGTCTTTCATTTTCAGAGTCGTAGGAGAGATATTAGATCTATTTATTCAACAAAACAACGATCTAACTAGAGATATTTTCAGTTCTAGAAATATTATGATAAATTAAACAATTTAGATGAGAGGTCCTGACTGATCTACAAGATGTATGCAAGTTTATACAAAGATATATTATTAGAAATGTTAGATCATCATCATCATCATCATCATATCATCATGCTTGCCTTAATCCCATTACATTGGGTCAGCCATATAGATTCTCTTTTTCCCATTCTAATCTATTATAAGCAATATTATCATTCAAATTTAATTCCTTAAGATCTCTTCTAATGATTTCTTCTCAAAATAGCTTAAGACAACCCTTTTGTCTTTTACCCTCTATTTCTAATAATCTTCGAGATACAGGTTTACGCAACACATGTCCGTACCTTCTAAGTCTACTTTCTCTTAATCTATCGCTAATGGGTGCCACTCCTAACTTTTCTCTCACATAATGGTTTTTAATCTTGTCCTTTCTACTAATTCCAATCATCCAACATAGCATCCTCATCTCACTAAAATGAAGACATTACTCACGTTTTTTCTTTAAAGCCCAACACTCCGTTCCATAGAGGATCATTGCCCTAACAATTGTTCAATAAAATTTTCCTTTTAGTTTATTAGTTATCCTCTTATCGCATAACACCCCACTTGCTTGTCTTCATTTTATCCAGCTAGTTGCTATTCTACTCGTAACATCCTCATTACCTTGTATCACTGAACCTAAATAGCGGAATTTATTAGTTTGGTTTGTCACTTTGTCTTCGGCCTTTAATATGATAAACAACCATAGTATTGGAAAGATTAAACTACCCCTTTGGCCCCTAAACTATTGAGGTTTGACCAATTCAGTCCCCAAACTATTAATTTGGCCAATTTAGTCCCTAAACTACTAATTTTGGCCGATTTAGTCCCTAAACTACTAATTTTGGCCAATTTAGTTCCTCAAATCTGTTTTTTAATAAATATAAAAAAAATTTAAATATAAAAACAGTTTTAGTTAAAAAAAAAACAGCCTTACATGTAGTTAAAAAAACCCTCTTTTATCCTATTAAAAAAACATTTTCCTACATATAGTTAAAAAAACCCTCTTTATCCTGTTAAAAAAACATTTTCCTACATATAGTTAAAAAACCCTCTTTTATCCTATTTAAGAAACTGTTTTTATCCTATTTAAAAAATTGTTTTTTTCCCATTTAAAAAAAAAAATATTTTTTTTATCCTATTTAAGAAACAGTTTATGTACTAAATTATGGACTAAATTACTAGTTTTTTATTGGACTAAATTATTAGTTTATGGGATAAATTGGCTATTTTAAGCTATTTAAAAAAATAGTTTTTTTATTAAACAGTCATTTTTTACAGATAAACTTTAAAAAAACATTTTTTTTTAAAAACAGATAAATTATTAGTTTTGGAACAAAAAAAAAAACTGTTTTTAAAGTTTATCTTTAAAAAATGACTATTTTTAGAAAAAAAAATTAAATAGCTTGAAATAATTTACCCAATTTAGCCCATAAACTAATAATTTAGTCCATAAACTAATAATTTAGTCAATTTAGTCCTTAAACTTTCTTATTTCTTTTCAAGGTTAAAAAAATTGTTTTTAAAATGGAATAAAAAACTGTTTTTAAATATGATAAATTTTTTTTTTTACTTTTTAAATAGGAAAAAAACAATTTTTTTATATAGAAAAAAAATAGTTGCTGAAATAGGATAAACAAGAGTTTTTTAAGATAAAACCTGTTTTTTTATATAGGATAAAACAGTTAAAACTGTTTTTAAATAAAGAAAAACAGTTTTTAAATTTAAAAAAAATAAACAGTTTTTTTATCCTACTTAAAAACTGTTTTTAAATTTAATAAAACAGTTTTTTATCCTATTTAAAAGAAACTTTGTTTTTAAATTTAAAAACTGTTTTTTTAAAATTAAAATAGTTTTAATTAAAACTACCTTTATTAAAACAGTTTTTTTAATTAAAAATGTTTTTTGATTAAAATTTGTAAAGTGTTTTTTTTAATAAAAGGATGTTTTTTTTTAATTAAAACTGTTTTCATTAAAACTGTATTTTATTAAAACTGTTTTTATATTTAAAATTGTTTTATATTTATTAAAAACAGATTTGAGGGACTAAATTGGCCAAAATTAGTAATTTAGGGACTAAATCGGCCAAAATTAGTAGTTTAAGGACTAAATTGGCCAAACTCAAATAGTTTAGGGGCAATTGTGGTACTTTACTCTATTAGAAATGTTAGATGTACAATGATAAACTATCATATTTGAATGAGGGACTTCTTTTCTATACTTGGGAAGGAAGAGGTTGGTTCTTTGTCGGGGATTCCTTTTCACATTTGTATGGAAATCAATTGGGTGACGTGCACTCCTTGTTGGGTGGTAGAGCCATATTATATCGGCGATTTCTTCCCACTTCATAGGAACGCTGATGATGCGGCTGAGATTGTTTCTTCAGGTAGACAATCTGCACATCGATTAATTGTTGTGGGCTGTTGCGATTAATTGGGGGTATGCGGACCCATTTTGGGAAATGTTTGAGGCACGTTCGGAGGTTGAGTTGCAACGCTAGCTTCGAGAGTGTTCATGGGTGACTCGTCCCGCATTTGCCATTATTGGCCTTTTTTGAGGATTGGGGGTTTCAATTATCATTTTGGCAAGCATCGGTTCTCATGGGCCAGTTCATATTCATCGCGTTGGTCGGGATTTTTGATCAGTTGCCCTCAACCTTCTACCAGCCGTTACGCCAGCGGTTTCTGAAGACGACTCCCTTTTCACGTGGGGGGAGCACCTTGATGTTTTTTTTGGTCCATTGCCACAAATCTCCATCAATCGGAATGAGATTTTTAAGTGAGAATGATGTATACGAGTGGCTCGGGAATTTGATTGTATTTTTACTCATTTTACTTGTTTGGTCGTTTTCTCTCTGACTTAGTACTAGTAACCTGAGCGCACACTTGTATGCGTGCCAACTTCAAAAGGTTAAAAACTACATGCAATTGAAAAGAAAGTTAGAAAACTTTCAAGTTAGTGGTGGGTGAAGATAAAATAAGGAATATCAAAAGGTTAAAATTGGTTTTTTAGGTACGAACCGAACATCTCCTACTCACCATTTTAAGTACTATAGATAATAGGTTGAGGTTAATATTCCATTAGAATATTTAGTGTGTCCTCTTTAGTCATCTTACCTTTTAGGGTTATCTTGCTAGCCAAGATGACTTGGCCTATAAATTGAGATGAATGAGAATCATAGAGAAATTGACATTTTCCCCTTATTCAATGTTATTGTTATTGTGTAGTTTAGATTAAATTGCTTCTGCTTCTCACGACACATCCTAAGGCAAAAATTAATGATCTTAATAAAAGTAAACATTTTTAATTCATTTATTAACAATTAACCTCTTAACTACTTTTTTTAACACTGCCCCCTTGGATAATGCCATAATTATACTTACCCTTGTTTTAATACGAAGTTGACATACCCCCCCCCCCCCCACCCACCCACCCCACCCCCAAAAAAAAAAAAAAAATCGTACGTGCATTAGGTACATGAAGATTGATGTATACGGTACAAGCGGGTTGATGCCCATGGGAGTGGGGGTGGGAAAGTCTTAATTAATGAACATCTTGGGGGCATCCCTAAATACAACATTATCTTAGGGTGTTTTGGTTTCTGAGCTCATTTAGAAAGTGTAAAGCTATTGTATTTACTTTTATTTTTTGACTCACTTGTCCAAAATTTTGTATTTAGGCTAACTACACAATATCCCACCACGCCTCGAATTTTACAATGCAATCAGGGATACTTGAAATTCCATGAGCTTATTCTAAAGGAAAGGTCTATTCACGTTTTTTAGCATATATAGTAACCACTAATATGAGGGGTGTGTCGTCACGTGAACAAGTTTCTTAATATTCTATTCATGTCCTACTAAAAATCTCAACAAATTTGTTTTTGAGAGGACAAGTTATATAAAATCTCAATATTTTAATTTTTAATTTTTTGGAATGTTAATTAGAGAATGATGAACACAATTGATGCTTGTTTTGGATAATATGTAGCGTTACTTGAAGGTGATGAGTTAGAAACTTATGCTTTTATTTTTTCCACAGTTGATTGCTGCGCAAATATTCCCCGTTATGTTAATGTCATGTGTTTGAGCAAAGGTGGGATGTACTTACGCATAGATGGCAGCATTGTTACCAATCGCCTGGGTACCACTCTTTTATATTTCTCTCTTTTGCAGTCATTTTTTTTTATTATAAATTGTGCATTACGGCTATGAAATCATTGGTTTCGCTCTTGTTAGGTGAGAATGGGGAGGAGTCGTGTTTGTTTTCAGTTAAAAAAAAATTAGATCAGACTGGACACGTTGAAATTTCATCCGAAGTTGATATGGATCTTTATGATTTGATTTCCCTTAACAAGGTATGGGAGTAAAAAAATTTCATATATCGGTTAAGGATTATCTTTTAAATTTATATAAAATGTCTTGTTTTATAAGAGTCATTAAACTTCATGCTATGATATGTCATGAATCGTTATTCTTTTAATTTCCATCAGTGCAAGATTTCCATTGTAGTTATGTGGTATGTTGACAGTCCTTTTTTGATGGTACGAGCACGAGTTCACCGAAATGCAATGTGGTGACCACTTAGACCAATGTTTGTGTAGTTAACAAACACGAAAATGGAATTTTTTTGAGGGATAGGGTAAGTGATGTGAATTGGACGCAAGAGCATATCGGGAATTTTTACATTTATTTTGTCCTTTCTTATGATTTCGTCTTGAAGCCATTTATTACGAGTTGGAGGTATTGAGGGTATTTTTATTACCTTTGTGTAAGTTAGAAAATACTAGGCCATGTCATCATATAGAGGGACCATCCTTTAGTGATGTCACCTGTGACGTCTCATGGATCCCATAATCTTCCTTTAGTGGATAGGATATGCCTTCTATAACATATCCTCACCCTTACATATATACTCTGCATCCTTTTTTGGTGAAAATCAATTAATACATTGGGTATTTTAAAGTTGTTTTATGTTTCGTCGAGTGAAATTAATATACTTTACTCCAATTGGTATAAGAGCCTTGTCGCACCACTCGTTATTTTTGTTGTTTAACAAAAAAAATTTGTAACCAACATAGCCATTACTCTTTGAAAGAATGCTTAATCCAAGGTCAAGGGTAGCACCCAATGCTACGTGAATTGTAGGTCGCTTTGGTACATGGTACAACTATGGGTTTGTGGTACGTTGATATAGCCGGTACATGGTATGACGGGGGTAGGCTTGTTGGTTATATTTCAAATTACGAAATGTTTTTATTACTATTGCTGAGGTTATTTTGATACCTTATGGATGTCGTATCTTGATGCGATGACAAGTGCCCTCGCCCAAATTATGGATGGTCTTGGGGTCGCAACATGGGAGCTGCCTCTTCATATAAGACATAGGGGTAAGGCTAACCGGCATCCACCTCTCTTAGAGGACCTAGACCTCGGGAGTTTTGTGCACTTGGTACAAACTTTAAGTATATTATTTAAAATATGTGCCATTAGATTTGTGCAGTGTAATATATTAAAATAAAATATATATATAAACCATTCTTCTAAATTTTGCTAGGAAATCCCCTTTTTTGTCCTCATACTTCATTTATAAAATCAAAAGTTGCATTATTACTTATGATAGCTAAAATCAATGTTTTCAAAATCACTTGAGGCGAATCACTAAAAATCCGCCTTGAGGCTTAAGCCTCACGGTTGATTTGAGGCTTACGCCTCAATGCGCCTCGAGGCTTACGTTTCGATGCGCCTCAATCAAGAACTTGATGTATAAGGTGACTTAATAATAACGGTGCGAATCAAGAACTTTGTTTTTTTTGTTATTTTAATTTATTTCGACAATTGGTATATATATATATATACTTTGAAGATATTGAAACCATTTTGTTATAATTCTTCTAGATTACATATTTTTTTAGATGATAAATGATTTGTCTTTTTATTCCTTTCAAATTCACTATTTTTTTAATGGTTTACTTCGTCATTTTTCTAAAATTGCACTTAACTTACAAAATTGATGTTTTCATACACTAACTACTCTCTTTCTTTTCCTTTTGTTTTGTTTTAAAATTGCACTTAACTTGTACTATTTTTACTCAAAAGAAAATTTTAAAAATAGCTAATATGTCATATTATAAAATAATCCATAGCTGGATGAAACTAAAAAAAATGATTTTGTCAATTTGATTTTGCGTTGATTAATTTATTGTCATATTATCAAATAACCAATATGTGAATGAAACTATAAATAATAATTTTTTCAATTTCATTATGCATTGATTAATTTATTATCATATTGTAAAATAACCAATATGTTATAATTTTGGGGGAACACAAAAATATTAAACTATGTGAGAAAGTCTTCAGATGTTTTTTTGTTGTTATATTTTATATTTCTTTGTCACTTTATTGTTTTATTGTTTATTAGTATTTTTGTAATATTATTTTGCACAAAAATATTAAACTATGTGAGAAAGTCTTCAGATGTTTTTTTGTTGTTATATTTTATATTTCTTTGTTATTTTATTGTTTTATGGTTTATTAGTATTTTTGTAATATTATTTTGCTCTTTTTTTTTTGTTTTGGTGAGGTTTACCTCGCCTCGCGCATTTTTAAACGTTGGCTAAAAGTGATTTATTTTTAATATTGGGTGCGCTACGTTTGGAGATCGGATGGCTAGTAACAGCCAGCGCCGATTGCCCCATGGTCCCTTTTCGCCTCCACCATGGCCGACAAGGGCGCCGCCTCAGGTCTCCCCACCTCAACTGCCATCATTCAAGGGTGGTGAGCCTCGGTAAGCTTGTCGGGCCCACCCCTTCCCTTGTCTGGATTCCAACCCTTTTGTCACCGCGAGCCAACCTCCTCTAGTTTTTAATGCCTAGCACCTCATTTTGAGCACCCAAGGACTCTTCATCACGACGACAAGCATCTTGTGATAAAGGGGCCTAGTGGAATGTTATTTTCTTTATTTTGTTTAAGGGTTTTGTTGCATTTTGTTTTATTATTTAGATCTAGAAGAAGCAAAAGGCAATTAATTGCATTTTTGTAATTAGGACCTTATCTTAGAGCCTATGCTACTCCACCCCTTTAAATATCCCCTTATATTCCTCATTTGAGGACACTCTCCATTTGAAATATAAGAAATCTCTTGATTCTCTCTCTAAAAGAAACTAACAACAATAAAATAAAATGCACCAAAACCCTAAAATAGGGATCGATTTCCTCCATCAGAACGCCTCTTCCTTCCCTCATAAAACTCACACCTTGGGCTCCACCTCAGGAAAACCTTAATTTAGGTCGTATCGCCACTTGACCACTATTGACGTGACCATACTTGACTAACGCAAACCCTAACCCCACACGACCCAACCAATTCCACTACCCCCAGCCGAGAAACACCATGTTTGTTCCCATGTTGATCACGTTGAGGCTGTTCCTAATTCAGAGTTGGTTACTTATCCTTAGGGTACTTACATGATTCCTTTTCCATTGGCATGACCGACCAGCCGACAAGGACACTTTGATCACCGGGGAGATTCTATATTATTTGGACCCTAACTTTCTATAGCTAGTATAGGTGGGGTGGGGTGGGGTGAGAGAGAAGGGGGGTGTGTGTGATGCAGGAGCATAGATCATCAAGTTATTTCCTTCTTTTATTTTACCTTTTTTGGTCATTCTACCTTTTAGTTTTAGCTTGGCTAGCAAGCTAACTTATGTCTATAAAGAAGGCCCTTAGCTTCCCTTTTCTACTCATCACTTTACTTGTGGAGATGTTCAAATAGAGAGAAAATTTATAACCAAAATGTTGTTATGTAGTAAATTAATCACTTCCTCTCATACCTACACATCAGTATAAATTGTGAGTGGGAGCGAAATCACTATAACATGATTTAGTACTGAAAATGTTTCTCTCATTCATTCATTCTACAATGGTAAAGTGATTACAATGGTTGGCCAAGGGCTATGAAGCGCGGACTCAACTCGCAATACGAGATACGACCTAGGGGGCCATGGTATACGAGATTTTCAAAATTTAGGATATGGATACATTAGGATACGTATAATGTTTATATATGTATATAAATATTAATGTAATAAAAATCATTAGTATTTTGAAATTCCATACTAATAATATTAGATGTCTTTTTTAATACATAGCCATGTGTTGAACTTAATTGATATATAAAAGTTGGACAAAACTTTTCCACTACAGACAAAGCTTGGTTGGGATAGTTTTTAAAATGGTTTTCAGCTGTCTTCCAATAATGTGAGCCTACTACATTTCACCAACACATCTTTTTCTGCTTTTTACTTTACTGAGCAGCTGAACTATCACTTGAAGGAAGAAATTACAGCGAAAGGAAAGTTTGTTTTGTTACTGTTTTACTTTCCTATCTGTTTTTCATTTTCTTCTTTTCTTTTTTTTTAATGTATCCAACGCTTGCTGCAATGAGATCTAGATGGCTAGATCTGGGTGAATCCTTGCTCTAGACCTGACTAGACGAAACCCTTGTTGCGACCTCTTTATCCTATTCTATTACGTTTTGCAAGTTAAGCGTGTCCCTCAATTTAACAAAAAGGATGCTTTTTGACTCGCATAACCGAGCGTGTGGGGATGTATCCCCTACGATTTTGTGCGATTCGAGTCTAACACGGATTCGAGGTCTCGGGAGGCCATTGGCCTTATTTATAGCCTTATAGGGTAAAGGTCTCTTGCTAGGCATGATAACCTAAAAATGGTAAAAGACTAAAGAGGGAATACAAAAATATCCAAAAGATTGTCACCCTCAACCATGGTTCAAAATCTCGATCGTGGTCTGTGTCTCGAACGCCTAATTTTTAACTCTGTCGCGGTATCGGGCGATACGCAACATTACACTATTTAGAGAGCCTAAAAATTTATGCAAAAGATATGGATAATTTTAAAAAATAAGATTAATAATTTAGACCAATTAGATAAGTTTAAAACCATAATTTAATATACATAGCATTGTCTAAAGGTTAAAACTGACGCGCTGTCGCTCTTGCATCTTCAATATTTCATAATTATTCAATAATGAATAAGCGGACGATTTAATTAGACACAACTTCATGAAGAAGGTACATTGGAAGTCATAAAGAAAAAAGTATAAATTATAGTTTATTTAAGTAACAATACTTGTTATTAATTAAGTTTTATATTAGATATTTTCCTAAATGGGAAATAGTTATACTTAATTAAGTAAATAACAATACATTTTAAGGAGATATAAATAACCATATCTTAACAGTTTAAAAAAAATGAAATTCTAGATATATTATTTGAATTATGGGAATATTAGGGTCATGTCATGTGCTATTTAAAACAACAAATTATGCAATATAAAATAATCATATATTACATTCAACAAGTATGCATACCATTTTTTTTACATATAATAAGATTTTTGGTTGTGTTATATGTGTCCTCCTTATTTACCCAACTCTAGAAACTTAGAGCTGATAAAGTGGCAGCAACATTGTACAGGTTTTCCTTTATTACTTCATTAAAATTTTAAAGGCACAATTAACAAATGTACACTTGTTAAACTAGTGTACAACTGTTAAATGTACAGAGAGAACAATTTATCATTAGAAACTCTAAAGACTTGCCTTATTACCTTTTAACTAAAGGATTACTATATTTTTTATAAGAAACTTAAAATAATTTTTTACAACAAATTAGAAACTATTACAAAACTAAAATACTATATTTCTAAGAACCTAATATTATTTTTTACAACAATGAAATAATATTTACTTATATCTTTATAAGAAACTTGATTTTTTTTGTATAACTGAAAAATAATTTATTATTTTTGTAAGAAACGATAAATAATTTTTTACAACAAACGAGAAATAATACTACTTATCTATAGGAAAGTAAAATTACTTTTTGTTTCCCAACAAAAATCTATTGATAATTGTTTTATATAATATTTAAAAAGCTTCCAATAGTTTTGTAATATATATAAAAATTATTGTAAACTTTTTTCATTTTCAAAATGTCATTTTCTTAATGGAAATAATTGTCAAATATTTTTAGTGTTCGGTTGTTTCAAAATAGACTTTTTCAAAACAAAAAAAATAAAATAAAAAAATAATGATAAGACATGACAGCTGGAGTCCAAGAAGTTACCCTTTTGTTGAACCAAGATGGACTCCACCTCTAGTACATGTAGTCTTGAGAAAAAAACACTTCCATATTGTGCAAGCTTTAAAAAAGAATTGAACTGGGCAGATAGTTCACGGTGACAACGAAAGAGGATTTTGGTACAAGATAGGTCTCCGGCGAGACAACGATAGCAGATAAAGTTCTAGTGACTCTCCTTTCCACTTTTTCACCGAGATTTTGTATGTATCGGATATATTGGCCATTATTTCAGCGATGCAAACCGGATTTGCCGCTATGTAGTCCAGTCTCCTTGATTCACCCCGATGTAGCAAAGAATTCATTTTGCCTCGTGGAATCAGATCGGTAAGCTGCGAGACCGAGTTACCTAGGCCGATACCGAGTCAACTCGACTGAGATTTTGAGCTATGCCCTCAACTTATCGTAATAATTCTAATAGAAGGAAATAATAATATACACAAATTAAAAATGCTACAATTAAACCAAATAATACTATGCCCTCGTGACCTCTCTTACCTATTTAGCTCATTTGGGGAAAATCAATCAATGATTATTCCTCACTTTCCTTTTCTTCTTTTGTTTGCCAATCTAAACTGGGCCCCACTTTAGATGGATTTTTTTATCTTAATAAAGATAGGTCAAGGGTATTGGATATTTTAGAGTCTCTTGTTTTGGTAATTTTCTTTCGAGCGCCCTTGACATTGTTCATGTTAGTAACAAAGAGCATGAAGGACTTAGATTGCTTCATAGGAGAGACTAGTTGGAGAGGTATTTGGTTCAATTAATGGAATCTTCACTTGGACAAATAGTGGGGTGAGTACTGGAAAGTTCGTAAGTTGCTAGGGATTGGAAGAGTTGTTCCCTAATTCTAAGCAAGAAGTTGCTTTCAAGTTAAGTCTCATATTATTGGCCAATTATCTTAGACTTTTAACCATATAAGTGGGGTCCATTCCCTTTAGATTAGGCATGTGGTTGGATGGCCGTGAAAGTGAGACGTTGGTTGGCTTCATTACATGAAAAAAAAGAAGTTTTTTGGAAATGGTTGGATTGATGTAGAGGAGAGGAGAGTTTTGGACCACTCATAAAATCATGGAGAGGATTTGAGCAGTAAATTTTATGACAGTGTGGGGGGGAATTTCATGGAGACAAAAGACAGTTAAACGAATTTGAGGATGGGACAGTAATTCTATAAAGCCATTTGGGATATTTGAGGAAGAAGAGATCAATAGGGGACATTTGGGAGTGTTGAGGAGATAAATATCCTGGTCGGGTTGGAGGGATACACTTTGGCCTTCCAATAATAAGGTTGGGATGTGGTGAACACAGGTATCTGAGAAGTTTTCAGTGAGTTTTATAAGAAAGGAGTAATAAATTCTTATACTGATGAGACTTGCATTTTTTCGGCTCAAGAAAAGACAATATTGGATTTTGTTTAGCTTGTGCAGTATTTTGGCAGAAGTCCTAGATTATTTCAAGGAGCTTCTGTGTGGAACTGACTGATAATGTATTTGGTGCTGACAGCAAATGACTTGGCAGACAAAAAAAAGGTATGGTGTTCAAGGTTGATTTTGATTTTTGTTGAGGATAAGTAGATGGGATTTGCTATAATAAATTATTATTAAGACAGTGGAGGCCTTGGATGAGAGGTTATGTGAGTTAAATTAACTTACTTGGGCAAGAGAGAAATTTGAAGCATACTGGGCTGAAGGCAGAAAATCAATTACCTCTCTCTCTCTCTCTCTCTATTTTATGTTTTTTTTATTGATGCTTGATGTGCTGAGTAGGTTGGTAGCAAAAGCCAAAGGTGGTGGAGTTTGGAGCTGCACAAAACATCCTATGGGGTTGTTATAGTGGGAATGGTTTCTTATGGCAATAGGATGAAGAGAATATGCATCAGAGATGTGGTTATATTGACTACTTGTTGGTGTGGCTAGAATGAAATGCGCATCGCTTTGGAAACATCATTTAATGAAATGATTAATTTTTGGGAGCGAAGCAAATTTTCAGCATCATTATGTTCATCATTGTCTTTATATTAAGATATCCCCTCATTTCTGTTTTTAAAATGGAAGGATCTGATCACTTGATAGGGTGTGTTTCATTGGAATAGGTGGATAACTTTCCATGTCCCAAAAGAAAATTTTCCATGGTAAATTTCCAAAATACTTACTATCAGGTTGTATTGTAGGAAAACTGGGATAATAAATACGAGGAAAATGTTGACAATCAAACACACCCTATGGCATATATTTTGAAACATCAGGGCTTCCTCAAGATGCATTTGTCCACCACCTTTTACCCTTGTAGTTATTCACTGTTATTTATGAATAAAAATAAAATGTGTTGTGATAAAAGATATACAGTAAAGCCTTTTTCCTGTGTAACCTACAAAATGATTCTCATTAAAGATGCCTTTAATTGTTTTCCTCTCTTTTTGGTGATTGTCCTACTAGCTGATCGATCGACTTACATTACAAACGAATCCGGTAAGTGTTAAAACTCCTATTGTCTCTCAACACTCTCTTCTTTTTTCTTGTATTTATAAGGGTTATAATCTCCCGTTTTGCCAATTATTCTCAGCTAATAAGCGATAAGTATGAGGAAGAGGCTTGGGCAAAGAAGGGCGTGAGGTGGGTTTACTTTCCTTTGCCATTCATAAAACTAGAGTTCTATAGAGGTTTATTATGGATTTTGATGGTTCAGCTGACCTATCTATTGAGGTTAATTTATTATGTCTTTTGTCTGGGCAGTTCTCTTCTCTTGCCCCCTCGCTAAACCTAAATTATTCAAGTGTGCATATGATAAATAATTACTTGTAATTGAAAAGGCTTACGAGAGCATGTCTTCACAAGTAGACGCTTGACGTGTAAACTCATATATCACACTGGGTGTTGTTAACGACACCCATAACCACAAAACTGTTTTTAAACACAATGTACAATGATTTTATGCATTATGTGGTGCCAAGGAGAAAGTTTTGGGGTGCATTTAGGAGCACTCTTTTACATTCAAAAGAAAAAGCATAGAAAACGAGACCATTGGGTTTACTGGTTTTGGTTTTGATTCTTCATTATGCATGTTTATGTAGAACACACAAATGAGCACGGGCAAACACTTTCACTTTTTCAAAACCTTTAATGTTTTATTGTCCACAAGTGACTAAGGAATCTGTTAACTTTTCCAAACCTTTTATTTTTTAGATCTCCTGAACCAACAGAAGAAGAAGAAGAAGAAGAAGACGACGACCTAGATGAAACATACGAATTCAATTTACGTACCAGTATCTTCGCCTATATCTCCAACATATTTCATTTCCATCTCTCCAGAGCCAACAAATTTGGTGATCCTAATGGGTGCGCCCCAAGAAAATATAATAGTCAACCCAGTTGAAGAATGTGTTTCTCTTAAGTCGTCAAAATGTCTTGTTTAATAGGTTGAAACGCTCAGCATCTACTTTTTCTCGTCTTTATTAATTATTTTTCTTAGCAGGAGTAATAGTTGGATAGAGAATTTGGATAATTGGGTACTTGCTTAGTACCTCTTTATATTATTATCATTTCTCGAATCTCAAAATTTGCTATAAAATTATGGTGATCCATTACTATAGCAGTTTTAACAATTACATTTGATCATCAAACGGGCTATCATACATATAGTAAATAAGGTAAAATTAGTCTTGCTGGTATCTGACTATGCTTGAACTGAGAATGAGCAACTGGGACGTGTTCTTGCACATTATACTATTGGTCTTTAAAAAATTACTACCATACTGAGTATTCAAGATCCAAACAACAAAATAATATCTTCAAGAAAACATTTCCATATGTAGGCAAAAGTTCAACCTTAATAAATGAATAATATCTTTTAAACTTGACCTTCTCCACTATGAGATCATCCCACTTGCAGTTTGTTCAAGTAGCTCAGATAATCTTGGCGTGACCTACAACTTCATCAATATAACAGAAGTTAGAGAAGACTTTTTTGTCCACTCCCAAATTTACGGGCAATCTTTTTTTCGACACTTATAAAACAATGTTAAACTTTATTTTGACCCTTAAATCTCATAACCTGTAAACTTCACAAATTAGTTGGGGAGTTGAAGGAAATAATTTATTAAAACTACATTAACATAATTGACTAATGCCCACTTATTTTACGAGTGTTTCAAAGGGAATAACATTTTTTGCTTCAAAACACCATAAGTTTTTTTTACTACAAAATATCACTTAAATCTAAGGGCCGTTTGATTCAAAAGTGAGCAAAGTGGAGAAGACAAAATTTTCCATAACAAATTTTACCTAGTTTTTTTACTCGAAGTTATCAAATAACAATTAGGCGAAATTAAAGTTAATTCAATTAGCTTATTTAAATATTTTATAAAAAGTTTTTAGACAATTTTTAAAACAAAAATTGAAAAAACAGTTTTTAAAAATAAATTTTACAATATTTGAAACAGTTTTTAAATTATTCAAAACAAACTTTAAACCTTTTAAAATAGTATTTTTAATAGTTTTAAAACTAGTTTTTAATAAAACAGTTTTATAAAACATTTTTTTAAACCGTTTTTAAATTGTCTTTAAAACAGTTTTTAACAGTTTTAAAAACATTTTTGTGACAGTTTTTATAAAACAATATTTTTTTTATTTATAACAGTTTTCAAAACAGTTTTTTTAACATTTCAAAAACAGTTTTTATAAAACATTATTAAAACAGTTTTAAAAATAATTTTTAAAGCAGTTTTTTAACAACATTTTTATAAAACAATTTTTATAATATTCGAAACAGATTTCTTAATTATTCAAAACAGTTTTTAAACCTTTTAAAATAGTGTTTTAAACAGTTTTAAAACATATTTTTTTGTAATAAAACAGTTTTAAAAAGTTTTTTTGAAACAGTTTTAAAACAATTTAAAAACATTTTTTAAAACAATTTAAAAACATTTTTTATAGAACATTTTTTTACTTGAAACAGTTTTATAAAATAGTTTGTAAAATATTTTAGCATAAAAATATAAAAAAAAACACTTGTACGAAGTGGCAAATTTTTTGGCAAATAATTCTTCCCCAAATAACGAAGCAAAATTTGTCCACTTTTAATGCATTAGAGGTGTTGTACATAGGCAAATGGGTTGTAGGCAAATTTTATTATCAAATAGACCAAAAGGTGGGCAAATGCCATATTTGCCCACTGATTTGACATTTGCCATGCAAATTTGTGAATCAAACAGATCCTAATTACTTTCCAATACCACATAGCGTCACCATATATTTAAAGTTTTAACATTTATTTACGCACTTTTCCTTTATCTCTCTACACATTCAAACCTCCAAACCTTTCATCTTCAAATTCATTATACTTCAATTAAAGATTAAAGTGCATTGAACAAAATATTCATTTGAATTCCAAAAGTTTTTAAAGTTACGAACAAAATACCCATTTCATCTTTATGCCCATGTTATCTTTATTACTTGACCCTGAAAAACATGTTAAACATATTAAAAATATGTTGAACAACAATAATGTGTTAATTTTTTGTGCAAAGAACGTTTAATATCCTTCATATGTTGAGAAAACATCACATAAATAATAAACCCTAGCGTTCAAAACCCTAGTTGATAACCCAGTGCTTCGGTATAAAGACCTCGAATAAAGACCCAACATTCGTCATGTTTGGCCCGAATCAAATATGGTATGAGAAATTGGATTTAAACTTCATACGACATAATCATCATGAATATATGCATTTAATTCGGCATAATCACCCCGAAAACATACATTCCATTCAGCATAATCATTCCGAATGAAAAATTTTCTTCAAAAAAAATATATAAATTCCATTCGGCATAGTCATCCCAAATATATGCATTTAATTCGGCATAATCATCCCGAATGAAAATTTTTCTTCAATTTTTTTTTAAGTGTGATTCAGGATAATCACCCTACAAATTATCATCTTTTTCTAGGGTCTGACCCTGAACCACTAGACGATTTCTGCGATTTTTAATATTTTCAATCCCTATGAATAATAAATATATATATTGATTTTTGAGGGAACATCCATTGATTTTTGAATATTTAAATAACAAACCCTACTTATTTAATAATGTTGAAGATGGTTGGTTGAAGGTTAAAAAAGATGAAGGGAGAGTTTAACCCTAGTTATTTAATAATGTTGAAGATAGTTGGTTGAAAATGATTTGTTGAAGAAGAAAAAGAGAGAGTTTGGAGTATAATGTAGAGAGAGAAAATGTGTGGTATTTTGTGTTGAAAATAGTGTGTATATATATATATATATATATGATGTGGTGGCACTTAGCAAAAAAATCCTTTTTTTTTGGTGATATTTTGAAATAAAAGTTGTGGTGCCCTTAGAAACACGCTATTTTAACTATCAAACTTCATAACACAACATCCAAAAATCAAATGATTATACAGTTCTATTAACATATGGTAGAAGAAAAAGAGACCACAAAAGGGTATTCTGCTCTTTAAGTTCTTTCAGGCATATAAGGTCAGGGGGATGGGTGACGAGGTCAACTAAGTGACATTGCTTTAACCTTCCCAATACCTTCCAATTCTAATACATTTATATCAAATCCTTGACTTTGAATGGATGATTTACTGGACAAAGGAACATCTCTAAAATCATTAAACAAAACAAAGAGAGAAAAAACCATGAAGATAATAGCTGCAACACTTTTCAATTAAACTATAAAAAAATGGACCCAATAGTGAATATTAGGCCATTTAGAGTCACTAAAAATCTCCCTTATAAATATCAAATCCCTTTGAAAAAGTTATCAAATCCCTTTGAAAAACTTACTAAATCTCTTTCAAAAAGTTACCAAATCATATTGAAAACTATTATAGTGCACATAAGAAAGTAAATTAGATAACAACCTGGAAATGTAAAAAGTAAATTGAGGTACGACAAAGCATAATACGGGCGCACTGATTTTGAGCCCAATTAGCCAACTTTTGTCAGGTAGCAAATACCTGAAACAAAATATAACAACTTTTATTAAGTGTATAGTAAAGCAATCAAGTGTAGAATACATCAACTTCGATTAAGTGTAATTGAACAAACCTGATCTATAAAAAATGTTTGCTAACATCAATATTGAGAGCATCCTCGTATTTATTTGTCTTCATTTCCTTCAAAAATTGCATTGTAAAAAAGAACTCAGTTGAACTAAAGCCATGGATCTTGGGAAATATTAACGTGAGATTCAATTACAACTTTGGGATTATTGATGAATCTCCAAAACTAACTCTTTATAAGTCTATACTGGTATAAAAAGTTAAAAAGGAGGGTTGGCAGTTGCAATCAAGATAGAGGTAACGAATGAATACTAGCTCACTCGAAATTACAACATCAAACATTAATGCACATGTTCAGGGATCATGCGGCGAGTTAATATTTATTTAATAAAAAATATTTGCTCACTATTAGTCTACTGAATGTGACAGACCTTTTTTGTCCATAAGGTGTCGAATAAAAGCTAATGCACAAAAATTAAATAGATTCGGTATCGAGATACCAACCTTTAATGACCAAGTTCAGGGAACATGTAACGAATGAAGATTTGTTAAAAAAAATGTTGATTCGATATCTTGATGACGACGAAGACGGACCATATTCGGGGATGAGGTGACGAATGAACATTTATAATTCGGTATCAAGATATAAAAAAACTCTTCGTTGTCGGTCTCCCGATACCGAATGGTTTGTAATTATTTTACTGTCATTTTTTTCAAGCTACATTTAAATCAACAAAAATACATAATGAGTTCAAAACTAAAGTTGTATACCTCTTGTGGACATTTGGGAAAGTACATAACGAGTTCAAAACTAAAGTTGTATACCTCTTGTTGACATTTGGGAATACTTTGATGAGATGTTGAAGTCCCAAAACCAACACCATTTTGTTGATGATTTTTCATGGTTTATATGGGTTGCTATGCTAAAAAATATATCAAAATTGTCACAAGATGATCTACTATCAATGTAATGACAAATATGAATGAGAAAATTAAGTTTTTAGAGATTTTATTGGATTTGTGTGGGGAGATATATGACCCAAAAGAGAACGTGAGGAGCCTGGAGCTGTGGGAGAGTTTTGGAAAATAAATGATTGGCCTTTTAGTTGTTTGAAAAAATATTATATATGATGTGGTAGTAAATAAAAATTGTCCACTTAAATTTTAGTGTGGTACCAACATGTAAGCCCACACGATGCGCGGGTGATTGCATAATGATGCTAATAAAGAACAATAAGTATTCATAAATGTTGAAGGATTATGTAATCTCCTTATGATTGAAGGCACGCATATCATTTTTGTGGAATCATTCATCAAATGTTTGATGAAATCCAAATACAATATATGTTTACATACAACCTACTATATCATATGTTTACATACAACTCTGCTACAAATTTAATCTACCTTATACATTATGTATACTAGTTTCCAAATCAAGTAGAATTTGCTTACTTGATAAATAAATTATTCAATTGATTTACGAAATCCATTACAAATGGGTTCCGTCCTCACATTATTATGAAAAAAATGTTATACGCTAGTGGGGACCTATGAATACAATCGAAATGACACCTTCTGTAGTAACTCAAAACTGCAGAAGTCGCATGAGTTACTGTCCCGATATGGAACATGGACACCTTCCTTTCGTTTTTTCTCATCACCTAGTGCTCTGATAACGTTTCCAAGTGCAAGCAGTCGGAGTTTGGGGGGCGAAGGTCACAAGGCAGGAGGCTTTTGGGGGGTGAGAGAGGATAAGAGAAAGGGAGGTAGGATTTTTGGGATGAATGAGATATGTTGGGCCTCTAGGCTAAATATGCGTGGCTTTAGAGGAATGGAGGAGACGTATTGGGAAATGGAGAGTTGAAAAAATAAACATCATTATCATACGTGGTTTTAGAGGAGAAAGGGCACTGAGAAATTATTAAGTTCACGTGGCAAATCATGGTTGATTTTAGCCTCATTGATAAGTTATTTGATAAACCATTAACAAATAAGAGAATTATGAAAATTGATCAATGAAAATCGTAATTTTATTTATAATATTCTCTTTGTTTCCATGTATCTATAATTTAAAGGAATATTACAATTGAGTATTGAAAGAGTTGGCGCTTGCGTTCAAATAAGAAATAATCTAATAAACACCAATTTTAACCCAAATTAACCCTAAGCATGCAACCAGGTGTGATTGAAACAATATGAAATCATGCACAAGATATTCAACACACAAAGTTTAAGGAAAAATCCCCCACAGGGGCAAAACCATTTGTATATCACTATAATTTGTAAAATACGGTTTACAATCGGATTACAATGAAATACAGATTGACTAAGAATTACCCTCGGGTATCGGATTCTGTAGTCGCGGCTGGAAGAAAATCCCTTTCCAGAAGGGCTTGCGGCTGGAACTATCCCTGTCCAGTAGGGCTGCAATGAAGAGGAAGAAACGGTCCACTTCACAAAGGGTTGAACAACATCAATGGTGTTCTTTGGGTTACCAAATTTGATTCACAAAGATACGGAAGATGTGTGAATCTAAAAACCTAGAATCATAGAACTCAATAGGTGAAGACTTTAGGGTTGATATGCTCTGAAAATCGTGTATATGTCTTAAGAAAACCAACTGCTGATCGTGATTTAAATAAGGGATCGAAACCCTTCAAAATCGGCTGCACGATCTGGCAGTGATTATCCTCGCCGGATCGGTCCGATCGATTAGGCGGATCGGTCCGGGTAAGTCGGATCGGTTCTTTTTTTGAAACCGGATCGGTCTGGTTGGCATCGGATCGGTCCGGAACTTTTGTCTTCATCGGTTCGTTATGGATCCGGGTGTACTGGACTTAGCTTCAGCAATCGGATCGGTCCGGTCCCTTTATCCGGATCGGTCCGGTGAACCGGATCGGTTCTTTTATCTGGTTCGAATCGGTCCGGTCCTCAGGAACCAGATTCCTTCAAGGAAATCTCTCCATCTTCAAAGGGCCATATCTTCTTCACCGTAGCTCGGAATGAGATGCCGTTTCTTCCAGTATCTTTGTTGCGGCAAGCTCTTCAACTTTCCAGTTGACCTATCCTCCGGATGGTGGATGTACAATTACCGAATTGCCCTTGAACTTTCATATCGAGCCTTTTTCACTGTTTTGACTTCTCTTGCGTACCACTAGGCATATAGTCCCTAAAAGCATGGAACGTGAAGTCATTGAGGCTGATGAAAAACACATGATGGAGATGCAGGATGCTTGATTCCTAAAATTCGGATTGAGGCCGTCATATGTGATCATGTAGAAACGTGCCAAATGTAACGGCGTACGACATACAAAACTGTAAGATAACGGACATGACAAAAATGTCCTTACAAATCTCCCCCTATGTCTATGCCGGTACATACATAAAAAATCCGAATTATCAATTCACAACTGCCTATACAAATCTACCCTTCCATGAACCCAAAACTGGAAAGATACATATGAATAAGACTACATCGTTTGTTCTTCAAATCTTCAGGAATCTCAAAGCTTTTCTCATCAGGGAGTGAAATTCAGAGATCATCAAGATAGTGCCTACACACATGAGATAAAGCAAAATACCAAGTGACGTATCGAGTTTTGAAATGAGATAAACATAAGCATATATATCAATGTAAGATGATATTCTCAGAATTTCAAAAGCTCCCTCATAATCAGATAATTCATTCTCCCCCTTTTTATGATGTCCCCAAATAGACAAATGAGAGAAATAAAATCACACCATGAATGAACATAAAACAACCAAGTCGGTGATAGCGTAAAAGAATGGGTGTGATCAAAATTCAATAGGAAAATCAAAGCATACAAACATCACATGTGTGCACGATGAATATTGGATATTCCTAACGAATGAACTCAAATGCTTCCTTTGGTGTAAAAGATTGGAAATATATGACATTGACTATCAAATCTACAAATCAAAGCTCAAAGTGATTTCTACACCAATAACGTCCAAAATGATTTTCATGCGTTTTCAGGACTTTCAAGGAAGTGCAAACCCGTTTTTCAATCTCCAAACTCCCTCAGATTTATATTTTGAATAGATGTATACTAAATTCTCAAACTTTGGAGAATTGGTGGTGAAAACCTAAATGGCCCATATTTGGCATGTATTGCTTTTTATTGCCTTTCAATTTTTTCGGGCTCTTTTAACCTCTTAGGACCTCGGATATTACAATTCCTCCATTTTTAGGTCCTTTTTAACGGTGGCTTTTGCGCAAAGGATAAGAATCAACTTTCACAGCCCCTCCCCGTTATGAAAATATGCGCACAGTCTCACCAAACGGTTTTTACATGCAATCCAATCTTGTCAAGTTTTATCGCATTTTATACATTGTATAGACAGGATTGAGATGGAAACACTCAAGCCAACATGAGATTGACAAGTGCAACAATCAAATATAGCCGTGCATGTGTGCAAGAAAGGATATAGGAGTCAAGCATGTAGGAAATATCACTAATTACATCTCAAGGACTCCAATCAATGTTAAGCACATGGATGAAATGATGTAGCCTCTCAAATCTCTATCAAACAGTCACATGGATATATGAAATGAAGTTGTGACTTGGCTATCTTAAATGCTCATCCATAAAAGGCAAATCTCTTTTTGAATTTTTTCAAAGAATTTTATCAAAATAAAATCTTTTTGTGCTTTTCTCAAAATTTTTCAAAAAAATCTTTTTGTATTTTTCTAAGAATAAGAAACAAATACATAAAAGCTGTACAACAAAGTTATGGTACATATAAACAGACTAGCAATAGGAAGCATATGATATGACCATGAAGAAGCATCCTATTCTAGACATAGACCAACCCCTCAGTCAACAGTGCAAATCCCCAAAGACTTCCTAAGACTCTCAAATCTAAGGGCATCTAAAGGTTTCGTGAAAATATCGGCTAACTGACGGTCGGTAGGAACAAAACTCAGGATTACGACTTTCTCTTCAACTAACTGACGTATAAAGTGCTCGCGTAACCTGATGTGCTTTGTGCGCGAATGTTGGACAGGATTGCGGGATATGTGTATCGCGCTCGTGTTATCACAGGAAATGGTCATGGTGTCCTGTGAAATCCCATAATCCTCCAACATTTGCTTCATCCACATGAGTTGCGTGCAACAACTCCCGGCGGCGATGTACTCAGCCTCCGCAGTGGACAAAGAGATGGAGTTTTGCTTCTTGCTCAACCAAGAGACAAGAGCAGAACCAAAGTAGAAACACCCACCAGAAGTGCTCCTACAACCATCTACGTCCCCAGCCCAATCGGCATCCGAATAGGCGGACAAACGGTCATCGGTATCAAAGGAATACCAAATACCGTATGAGAGAGTCCCACTCACGTATTTGATAATACGTTTTAGAGAGAGTAAGTGTGACTCTTTGGGAGACGCCTGATAACGCGCACAGACTCCAACACTAAAGGCAATGTCGGGACGACTAGCAGTCAAGTAGAGAAGACTGCCTATCATACTCCGATACAAGGTTTGCTCTACATCCTTGCCTGAAGTGTCCTTACTAAGCTTGGTAGTGGTACTCATAGGTGTACGAGCATGCTTAGCGGAGTCTAAACCAAATTTCTTTACTAGGTCTCTAGCATACTTGGATTGGGAGATGAACATCCCATCCTCTAGCTGACGAACCTGGAGACCAAGGAAGAATGTAAGCTCACCTACCATGCTCATCTCAAACTCACTTTTCATCTCCTCCTCAAAGTGATGAGCATGCTGGGAGCAAGTGGATCCAAAGACTATGTCGTCCACATAGACTTGGGCAACCAAAATAGCACCGTCATCTCTCCTGACGAACAACGTCATATCAACTCCCCCTCTCTTGAAGCCACGGCCTAAGAGATAGGAAGTAAGCCTCTCGTACCAAGCACGGGGTGCTTGCTTCAAACCATACAAGGCTTTCCTCAGATAGTAGACGTGTTCAGGGTGCTTAGGGTCTTCAAACCCTTTTGGTTGTTCCACATAAACCTCTTCCTGTAGAATGCCATTCAGAAAGGCACTCTTGACATCCATCTGATATACCTTGAAGTGCAGATGACATGCGATGGCGAGTAGTAAGCGGACGGACTCAAGCCTCGCAACAGGAGCAAATGTCTCTCCAAAGTCTACACCCTCTATCTGTGTGTAGCCTTGAGCGACCAACCTAGCTTTATTTCTGATTATGGTACCATTTTCATCCATTTTATTCTTGAAAATCCACCGGGTACCAATAACATTAGTATCACTAGGTCGGGGGACAAGTTCCCAGACATTGTTCTTCTTAAACTGAAGCAACTCATCCTGCATAGCAGATATCCAGTGTTCATCTTTGAGTGCTTCCTTGTGATTCTTGGGCTCGACTTTGGACGTGTAGCAAAGATGGCTAACAACATTCTCTAGCTGAGCACGAGTCTTGACCCCTAGAGTGGGATCACCAACAATGGCAGAGGGGTCATGACTCTTGCGAACCCAAGCAGGTGTGTCCCCTAACACAGGAGTAGGGTCCACAGAGTGTGAGAGAGGAACAGGTAAATCACTGTCAGAACAGTCCTCATCCTCACTCTGAAGGTTGGGATCAATAATCGTCGGAGGTTCGTCATCTTGCACAGTGACGTTTATTGATTCCATAACCTTTGAGCTCTTCAGGTTAAAAACCCGGTACGCTCTACTGTCCGATGAATATCCTAGCAGTATTCCCTCGTCGCTCCGGGAGTCGAACTTTCCTAATTGCTCTCTATCCCGTAGGATGTAGCATTTACTCCCAAAAGCACGGAAATATGCTAGGTTGGGTTTCTTGCCTGTCCACAATTCATAAGGCATCTTAAGTGTGTGTGGACGCAGATAGACCCTATTCACCGTGTGGCATGCAGTAGACACTGCCTCTGCCCAAAATCTCCTAGAAACTTTACGACCTAGAAGCATAGATCTAGCCATCTCTTGGATCGTTCTATTTTTCCTCTCAACAATCCCATTTTGCTGAGGAGTTCTCACAGCAGAGAACTCATGTTTGATCCCAAGGCTATCACAGTACAAATCCACTTTTGCTTCCTTAAATTCAGTGCCGTTGTCACTACGTATTCTGTTAATAGTGACCCCGTGTTGATTTTGCAGGACACGGCACTTGGTCGTTAGGAATTCAACAGTATCTGATTTCTCTCTTAGAAAACCGACAATAGAGTATCTAGAGAAATCGTCCACCATCACGAGAATGTATCTCTTACCACCTAGACTCTCTGTGCGAGTAGGACCCATAAGATCCATGTGAATTAACTCAAGAGCACGTGAGGTGGTAATGGAATTCAACTTCCTATGTGGGCTACGGATTTGCTTTCCCAACTGACAAGGTCCACAGATCGTAGAAGTTGGCTTTCCAAGAGATGGTAAGCCACGTACTAGGTCCTTTTTGACTAAACGTGATAAGTCTCTAACGTTCATGTGACCTAGACGTTGGTGCCACAGATCCATATGAGTGATCGTGGCGCTGTTGCAGACAAGTGAGGATTTAGGCTCAGTCCCATAACAGTTATCTTCTGTCCTCACCCCTTGCACTAATAGTTTACCGGCTTGATCATAGACCTTACAAGTTTTCCGGTCAAACTTCACTGCAAAGTCATCGTCGCACAGCTGGCTGATGCTAATAAGGTTTGCTTTCAAACCTTTGACGTACAACACGTTCTCTAGCTTTGGAAATCCTGGTAACTCTACTGTACCTCTTCCTACTATGCTAGATTTGCTACCATCTCCAAAGGTGACTCTCCCATCATTATAATCCTCAAGATGGGTAAAATATGAGGTATCACCTGTCATATGTCTGGAGCAACCACTGTCAAAATACCACTGTGAGGTATTATGGGCTTTGAGAGCGATATGGACAACAAGGGACTTTTTCTCTTTCTTAGGAACCCAAGAGAAGGTACCTTTTAGTATTCCCTTGTTGTTGTTGGTTTTAGCCGGAATGCGGGGCGCATTCATTGATGGTAAGGTCATCCGTCGGAATTCCTCCATCAAGCTCTGTGATGTGGCGGCTAGAAACTCAACACGCTCTCTCAGACTGGCAAACTCATCAGTCTGAAGTGGTGGAGCAACCGTACGTCGTGTCCGACCCAACTTATAGCAATCAACCCAAAGGTGTCCATTTCTTTTGTAATGGGAGCAAAAAGGCACAATATTAGGAGAACCTTGGTTTGCTTTTCTTGGTCGAACTCTCCTTCTTGGTTTTTTATGACGGCCATAAGGAGTCGTAATAAACTCAGGAATTGGTCCGGGTGCAATTTGGGACGTGGAGGCACCATCAAAACCTATTCCTTGCCGGTCACCAAAACCTAAAGCGGGACCGAGGAGCATCTTTCCCATCTTCCCAGATCTGTCCTCGATTTGTACCTTGACTTTCCTAGCTCTCTCAACGTCATGAGTAAGCTGAGCAACAAAGGATTCAAGTTTCTTTCGAGTCTCCAGGGAGGAATGGAGCTCACTCGTAAGACTAGCCACTTGTTTAGTTAAGTCCGCTTTCTCTTTCTCAAAACTGCTCTCTCTCTCTTTAAGCAAATTCTCTTTACTAACCCAGGCAGACTCTCTCTCTCTCATGGCGGTGCAGGTGGAGGACTCTCTCTCTCTCATCTTTCCTAACTCTTCTTCTAACGCGGTGATCCTAAGAACTAACGCCTTGTTACGTTTTTTAGTTTTGAAAGACTCATCATATAACTCGGCGTAGGCGCGTTGAAGGCTACTCTCGTCCTCACTACCTTCCTCCTCTCCCTCACTCTCTTCGCTCTCGCTGTCGAGGTGTCCCTGTGAAGTAGCATCCTCATCGTCGTGAGATGCACTAGGAGTACTCACATGACTAGCCATGAACGCGGTGAAGTTACGCTCATGCGGTGACTCATCGCCCGAGTCCACCGACTCGACCTCACTGTCGTCACTAAGGGTAGCGTTTAGGACAGCTTTACCCTTTTCCCTATTCAGACGAGTGGCACACTCAAACGCTCTGTGTCCCTTACCGTCGCACTCAAAACATCTCTCACTGTCTTTAGGGGGTTCTTTGAAATCTTTCTTTTCAAACTTATTTTTCTGAAAATTCTTTTTATCTTTGAAATTTCCACCTTTTTTAAATTTCAGAATTTTCTTGAAGTTTTTAGCAAATAATGCCAAATCATCTAAGTCAAATTCACATTCAGAATCAGAAGTTTCTATCTTTCTAGATGACTCGACTCTCTTTCTTGCCGACCCCTCACTTTTTCTCTCTTGGGCTTTAAGGGCAATTCCCTTATCTTTTGGCTTGGCAGATTTGGGAAACATGTCTATTTCATAAGTTTGTAAATCTCCTACCAGTTCTTCCAATTTTAGAGTATTTAAATTACCCAATGAATTTAGCACAGTGACTTTAGGTATAAAACGCTTAGGAAGGGAACGAAGAATCTTTTTAACAACCCTGGCATTTGGAATATGTTCACCAAGATTATAGCTAGTATTAACAATGTCAGAAAGTCTAGCATAAAATTCATCAAAACATTCATTTTCATGCATGGTGATGGTTTCAAATTGAGTTGTTAAATTTTGCAATTTTGACTCTTTAACAGCATTTGTTCCTTCATGGGTAAGTTGCAAAATATCCCATGCTTCTTTTGACGTGGTGCACGTCATTATGCGTTTGAACTCATCAGGAGTGACAGACCCAGAAATAGCACTTAGACCCTTAGAGTTAAAAGACGACCATTTAAATTCATCATCAGTCCAAGTGATGTCAGGTTTCAAGTTGGTCACATTATCAACAGTCACGGTTGGAGGAGTCCATCCTCGTTCAACCAAAATCCAGACACGTTCATCAATGGCTTTTAAAGCCGACCTCATACGGGCTTTCCAATAGTCATAATTCGACCCGTCAAAAATAGGCATTTTATAATATGACTTCTCCATTTGAACACGCTCTTTTCAAAAATCAATTTATTTCAAAAATTGATATTTTTAGAAAAATTTTGCGGAAAAAGGAATACGCGATAGATTAGCGTAACCTGCTCTGATACCAATTTGAAAGAGTTGGCGCTTGCGTTCAAATAAGAAATAATCTAATAAACACCAATTTTAACCCAAATTAACCCTAAGCATGCAACTAGGTGTGATTGAAACAATATGAAATCATGCACAAGATATTCAACACACAAAGTTTAAGGAAAAATCCCCCACAGGGGCAAAACCATTTGTATATCACTATAATTTGTAAAATACGGTTTACAATCGGATTACAATGAAATACAGATTGACTAAGAATTACCCTCGGGTATCGGATTCTGTAGTCGTGGCTGGAAGAAAATCCCTTTCCAGAAGGGCTTGCGGCTGGAACTATCCCTGTCCAGTAGGGCTGCAATGAAGAGGAAGAAACGATCCACTTCACAAAGGGTTGAACAACATCAATGGTGTTCTTTGGGTTACCAAATTTGATTCACAAAGATACGGAAGATGTGTGAATCTAAAAACCTAGAATCATAGAACTCAATAGGTGAAGACTTTAGGGTTGATATGCTCTGAAAATCGTGTATATGTCTTAAGAAAACCAACTGCTGATCGTGATATAAATAAGGGATCGAAACCCTTCAAAATCGGCTGCACGATCTGGCAGTGATTATCCTCGCCGGATTGGTCCGGTCGATTAGGCGGATCGGTCCGGGTAAGTCGGATCGGTTCTTTTTCTGAAACCGGATTGGTCTGGTTGGCATCGGATCGGTCCGGAACTTTTGTCTTCATCGGTTCGTTATGGATCCGGGTGTACTGGACTTAGCTTCAGCAATCGGATCGGTCCGGTCCCTTTATCCGGATCGCTCCGGTGAACCGGATCGGTTCTTTTATCTGGTCCGGATCGGTCCGGTCCTCAGGAACCAGATTCCTTCAAGGAAATCTCTCCATCTTCAAAGGGCCATATCTTCTTCACCGTAGCTCGGAATGAGATGCCGTTTCTTCCAGTATCTTTGTTGCGGCAAGCTCTTCAACTTTCCAGTTGACCTATCCTCCGGATGGTGGATGTACAATTACCGAATTGCCCTTGAACTTTCATATCGAGCCTTTTTCACTGTTTTGACTTCTCTTGCGTACCACTAGGCATATAGTCCCTAAAAGCATGGAACGTGAAGTCATTGAGGCTGATGAAAAACACATGATGGAGATGCAGGATGCTTGATTCCTAAAATTTGGATTGAGGCCGTCATATGTGATCATGTAGAAACGTGCCAAATGTAACGGCGTACGACATACAAAACTGTAAGATAACGGACATGACAAAAATGTCCTTACAAGTATATTTGTAAACATTATAAACATCATCCTAATACTTACTATATGAAGAGACTATATATGTGAAAAAATGGTAAAGCGTGTTATACCCACTCATTTGATAGGATTGAAGACATGCAAGAAACCCAATATAGTTGAAAAGCATTACACAGTGATCCAAAGTAGTTTTGTTCTTTTCTCCTGAACTAAGATGGAGTGTAATTATTTAATCTGTCAGGAAAATGAGGCACGTAATAAAGTATTAAAAAGGCAGAAACAAAAACTAAATGGATATTGATAGCCTTTTATTCTTCACTCCTTAACAACTTTGAAACTGAAGCAGATGTGGTAGAAGTGAGGGATATGGATCCTGAAGAAAGTTAAACGAACCTAGTAAAAATGAGGTAATTGGTAAACAAAAGTGAACAAGTTAATAATATTATGCAATTCACCCATAATAATGTAATAATTGTTTGAAATGAAAAAAATTAAAACATTTTAGCCTAGGCTAACCTTCCACCTTGAGATTGCCCCTCTTATTACATTAAAATCACATCTCCATAACTACATTTAATTCCACCATGAATGTAAGTTTATTGTAATCAATTGATGCAATCAAACTATATTACTACCAAGTAAGGCTGTGTTTCGGTCGGATCGGATCAGAAAATGCCTCTTCGGAAAAAATTCCGATTTTTTCGAAAATAAAATAATTATTTCGATTTTCGATTCGATTTTTTCGGAAAATCGGCAAAAATCTGAAATTCACAAATTATATTGAAAATCCAGAAATTTCCAAAATTCCAAAATTTCAAAAAAATAAATTATGGATTTTCGAGTACTCGAAATTCTCATTTTAAAGAAACAAAGAAAATGGCTAAACCCAACATGTAAATACATGAGGATATGGCCCACTGTTTTATTTGTGTAGAAGTTAGGAGGATACTCTCCTTTTATAGAGCATATTTTGGAGACCTCTCCCTCTCCCAACCGATGTGGAATATGGGAAACTTTCAAAAAATCGGAAAAGAAATCGAAAAATAATTCCGAAAAAATCGAAAATAATTCGGAAAAATTGGATCGGCATAGTTTCGAAAAAATCGAATCGGAAAAATCGAAAAATCGGAAATTCAGAATCATTTCCGATTTTCGATCCGATTTTTTTCTAAAAAATCGAAAATCGAAAATCGGCAAACTAAAATTTCATTCCAAATTCGGAAAAAATCGGATCGAAAATCGGAAAAATCGAAAAAAAAAATAGCCCTACTACCAAGTCATCCGACATTCCTTGTTTTGTACTTCAAAATACACAAAACACACACACACAATTTATAAATTGTGAGATATAACCTAAAAGGTGCCCGACCCACTATTCAAGTTTACATGTTCTCCATCAATAATTCATCGTCAAACCCAAACCCAATATTTATGTTGAATAGCTTACATCAGGTTGAAGCCTAAAAATCTCTTGAAAAGTCTCAGCAATATATATGATGAAATGTATAACACACAATAAAAAACATATAAATAGTTTTCTAAAATTTCATTTTAAAATCTCATCAAAATTAATATTCATTAAAATATGTTAGCAACACCATCAATTAGACGTTACCCACACCGAAGTGCACCCAGGGGCAAAGCTCTTTTGTAGCTGGGGGGGATCAAGTGCCCACCCCAAGAATTATTTTAAAAAAAATGGGTATAAGTTTTAAAATTGTAGGCAAAAAACTATAATATTTCCTTAAAAAAATATTACACACTCACACCCACTTGGCCACTTTGATTACTTGGATTATTTGTTGTTGTTTAGGGTTTGAATCAATTTATTTTTATTTATTTTAGGTTATGGTTTGAATTAATTTGTTGTTATTTATTTTAAGGGTTTTACATATTTTATGGTTTGAGTTAATTTCATTTCGTTGTTGTTTAGGATTTTGCAACTTTCGTGAATTGCTAATTTGGACTAATTCCTTCCTATATAGTTTAAGACCTCCATTTTTGAAAGATTTATTTTAGGAGTTTGATTTATTTTAGGGTTTTGTTATTAATGTACTATGTGCATTGGTTCAATTATCAAATAAGTTATTTTATTTTAATTATAGTTATCTACAAATGCAAATTATTAATTAAATATTTGTAAAAATTCTAAAAATAACCCTAAAAATTCAGCTCGGGGGCTCCTGCTCCCGAATCCCCGAAAAGGATTGATGATTTGTACATAGCAGTACCCCACCCAAAAAATATTTTTGGCTCTACCACTGAGTGAACCCTAAGTAACTTATCAAAAGCAAAGTGTTAGTTTCTTAGCTCGTCCATTGATTGAACTTGGTCAGCTCATTTTAAACACTGCAGATAAATCATGTTGATTAACCTAACGACGTTTTAAAAATTAACATAAAAAGTGAACTCTAGTGGTTTAAGGGCTACACTCTCACAAAATCCTATGTGCAGAATTAACCAATTAGCAAAACTTTCTAGAGGGGAAAATGATTTGATGAGTTATAGTATATAACAAAAATTGACAGCAGAACCCGGTGACGATATTTGTCGCTTCTACAGATCACCACATGGACAATTTTAATTAATGTTATTATTTAACAAAACCATGCATCTTCTTATATTTTAAAGGAAAGGAGAGGAGGGGGTATGTTAGAAATATAATAAAGGTTGTGGAGGAAGTTAAAGGGTCCTTTAAAAACCATACCACAACCCTAACCTTACAAAACCCATCTCTAACGCAATAACAACCACCACCACAAACCCTAACCATTCAACTCAACCGCAAGAAAAAGAAGCTCACCTGGAAACAAGTCCCTTCGACTCACTGCCTTTTCTTTTCTTTGTAGCCTGAAATTTTCATCCTGCAACAGTCTCAACATCAGTTAAAGTCGTTGTTGCAGAATTGGACGGAGAAATGGGTTCTGATTTTGAGACTTATCTAGGATCTAATGGTCATTCTGAGTCTGAAAAGGAGTTCAGGTCATTCTCGGATTCCGTTGTGACTTATTCTCTAAGCATGCCACACAAACCTCTGAAATCTTCCATAAACACCTTACTTTTGCCAAAATATAAGTATGTATACTATAAAAACATTACCTTCATTTAAAAAAACACTAACTAATTTTTTTACAGGTTGGTTTTGAAGCGTTGAAGTCAAATCGAGTTTCATCTAAATGCAAGTATTTTTATTAAACTAGTTGTTTT
The DNA here is from genome assembly GCA_949130495.1 of Sambucus nigra. Taxonomy (NCBI): domain Eukaryota; kingdom Viridiplantae; phylum Streptophyta; class Magnoliopsida; order Dipsacales; family Adoxaceae; genus Sambucus; species Sambucus nigra. Next base: position 648,626,572 of record OX422216.1, read on the forward strand.
CATTTTCAACTATGTTACATTGAATCCCCCACTAAGCCGGATGTTCCGACACTTGATCTTGATCATCAAATCATGTAATAAAGTAAAAAATAAAAAAAGGTTCTCCAAATATCAAGCCCCAAACACATATGAGACATGGAGATTCATTTTTTGTATAACATAAGTCTTAAGTACCATGACAGTTTATTAATCAAACATAGTTTAGTTCTTAACTACTATCATACTTTATTAAACCATTTTGAAACAAAACCCATGATATTCCAACTAGGTAGACAAAAAATAGCCATGCTTATTCCCAATCTGAACTATCATCTTCGGTGTTTAAAGGAGTGGGACTGGGAGGTGGACCCAAAAATGCGTCACAATAATCGCACAAGATATCACACTCAATAGTAGTAGAATCGAGACTTATCAACAAGGCAGGGTGGCATTGGTGAGAAGGAAATTTAATTCCTTGGCAACAACGCAACCCAATTTCAGCCATCCCGTTGTTAAAAAAAATTCAATTTCCTTGGAGGAAGATTTTATCTCGCCGCGAGCATTCAAAGATTCTCTTTCAAGAAGTTCTCTTACTGAAGTGTTATTTATATGTGCCATGAATAGTGTGAACGTGAGATACAGTGCTAGAACAAACTTAATTGCCATGATACGAAGAAAAAGAAATGATATTTAGCAATTGAGATATAAAGAATGGAAAGAAATAGGGTTCAATTTATAGAGTGGTTTTAGGAGATGAGAAGGTGATTTCATTTTTTTAAAATGTTGTTTTAACTACCCATATCCCAAAAGGCGTGAAAGAAGAGCAGGGGTCTCAGTCTTTAATGTGGAAAGAAAGAGATTGCATTGAGTTTCTCAATCGAAGGGTAACAAATAAGTAATGAGGTGTTTTTACTTCAAAAGAACTATGGGTAGTTTAAGAGACTTTTAGTCTTCAGTTTTTGGTTGGTGCCGTCGTTTGACATTGAGTAACTATATTCAACTTTCATAAAGATTGTATATTTATTTATCTTAAAATGTACCCTAAAGAAATTATAAAGACTATAAACCTCGCGCAATGCGTGGGCAATTTAATGTTCTTGTTTCACAACGTAACGCGTTCAAAAAAATAAAATGTATGAGAAGTATAATTACGACTCTTTGAAAATGAAGGTGGCAATACATTGAATTTAATTACGATATAAATTTTATCGCCAAATAATTAACACAACCATATAAAAATTAGAATTCAAAAAAATACATAAATTTTTTTCTTCCAAACTTAACAATTTTAATGTATGTTGTTCAACATTAATGTTGACACATCCACATACAATCAAATATCAATAAAAATGAGACTAACGCTACTAGACAAAGAAATTACACAAAGATGTTATACAAACAAATGTGGCATTTCAATAAGTATTGTTCATCACTCAAATGGAGATAGTGTACAACACTTTGTTGCCCTACTATATCAGTTTGTGTAAATTTTGTGTGTTTAGCAATCGCAATAAGGCCAACATCAATATTATCAAGGAAAATGTTATATGTACCAAGTTCTACCTCAAGCTTTGTGAGTGTACGCTACTCACTTTTATTCATTATTAATGTTTGGTTCCCATCGCCATAATTTTTCTACAATCAATATTGAATGATGAGATTTGATGAAACCAAATTCACAATTTTGACTAATTACGGATCAAAATTTAAGTAAATTGGTAACATAAGAATTTGTGGCTTTATATATATTTATATAAATCGGGACACAATGAACATCTTAATTTACGAATCTAGATGTCACTATATCGTGGCTAAAGGCACTACCATAAAATTAATTTAAAAATCTAAGAACCATGATATCAATATGTCTTGGTTGAAAGCACAATGGACTGAAAAGATATTAATGAAAAAAATGGACTAATTTAATTTATGAGCTTTCTCACCCCCCAAAAAATGAAAAATTACAAAAAACGATCAATCATAAAAAACATACACAATGAAGAAATACTCATTCCATACTCACCAAAAACCCTTAAACACTTCAAATCCTCAAACTACGGTTTTTAAAAAAGGGTCCAGAGTTTTCTTTGTCAAACCATCCATCTCGCTACCCAATTCAATTTCAGTCACCATACACAAAAATAAAGTGCTTCATCATTCAATCTTTTCTCTATTAGTAATCAAAAAGTAAAAACTTAAAAAAGACCCAATTCTCACTCATGCTTGCACATTATTATGACCCCATATAGAAATAGTCTACTCTTTAAGAATAAACTCATTAGATATTTCAAGCAATAGTCCGGCTTAAATAAAGCATAATGCTAAACCTTTTCTTATCAATCTCGAAAATTACTCATCCTCAAGTCATGTCTCTCCTCCATTTTCTCGAAAAAAAGCTAGAATAAAATCCAAAACCTTCTTAAACTATGACAATCCATCCCGGAGCCTAATGCGTCGAATACAGAATCAAATCGTCATCACCTCGAATGATGTAAATTCTACTGCGAAAAATGACAATTGAAACGTCGTCCGCAAATGAACGCGTTCAAGAAATCGTAGGACCTAAATGCTTTTTAAATTGGAATCTTTCTTTCTTTTTTGCAAGAGTCCTGTTTTAGTGATTGTAAGTGCCATTGGAGAGGCTTTTTGACCATCTATTAACAAAATAAATTTCTTTTGAGAAAAAAAAAATCTTCATCACCGAACAATACTTTTGTGACTCGTCTTCGGCAAATCACTTTGAGACATATAAGTGATTTGAAGAAGCAAAGAAGAAATGTATTAAGATATGGATATGTGTAGAAGTTAAAAGAAATAGAGTAAATGTATAAGTATGAAAGAGAGTCGGATGGAAAATTTTCTATATGCATGCAAGCAAGAGAGTTACGGGAGTGGAGGTAATTTATTTTTACCACAAAAAAGAAAAAAAAACTGACCCACCTGAACTCTACATAAACATATACACTCTAATCACCAGCATGTAATACCTCTACAAAGTCCAAAAACATGGAAGGATGCGGGAAGTGATCACTTCTATGCAAGAGAAGACGCTTACTTGCCTCTCTGGGCCACCTCTATACTATCGAAGCACCTCCCGTTCTTGTCCCTCCAATGTCAAAGGGATGTAGTGCGGGACCATGCTCTAATCTTTCTTACCCCCTTCCAACCTCTTGGACATTTCCAAGCTGCCAATGCCTCCCTCACTGACTGTGCCATAACCGACCGCACTCGATACAGGAAAACAAAATACATCCCATAAACCCTTCATAAGCCAACAATATAGGAGCAAATGATTATTTAACTCTTCGTCCCCTTACACAACCAACATCTACTGGAGCAAATGGTCGTTCATCTCTTACTCTTTTGTAACCCTCCAATTGACAAAATAGCCTACCTAACCATGGTCCAAACAAAGAAGATGACTTTTGGAAGATCCTTCACTCCCTAAACTTCTTTCCTAAAAAAGAATTTCTCCCCGAGCCCCTCAACACGATGTTGAGCCCTTTATGTGTGTGTGTGTGTGTGAGAGAGAGAGAGAGAGAGAGAGAGAGAAAGAGAGAGAGAGAGAGAGAGAGAGAGAGGGAGGTTTTCATAAAATAAGAGAAATAAATAAATAAGTAAATGGGAGGAGTGCCACATGGCAATGCTTATAGTAAGGCAACATCTATGACATGTTATGCATTTTATAATATTATATAGATATAGATTGGGACAGTTGACCCCTTCAAAACTTTATCACAAAGTTACATTTTCAACCAAAAAAATTCATAATTACATACAAAATTTAATGTTTACATTACAAAAAACGGGTATAATCAATGGTATCGATCGAAAAGTTAAGCCGAAAAATCAGGTTGAAATACAAGTAATCCACAACTCATTCTTTATTAAAATGAAATAAAATCATTTATATAAAAAAAGTGAACTTCATTTTCCTTTAGTTCCATAAAGCCCTACATCTATGGCATGTTTTATTGCATGACAAATGCAAAATTTTCCATGACCAATGAATACTTTTCGAATTTTTTTCTTCATTTGACACACTAATTTGTCCTGAAATTCTTTTCCACATCTAGAGAATGTACAATACCCCTAAAGAAAATGTGTCACCCTACGTTTTCTTTGGTAAGGAGTAGGTTTTTTTCTACTACTGGTGGCAAATGTGAGTTCCCTTTTTCCATTTTTTAATTCTCTCTCTCTCTCTCTCTCTCTATCTCTCTCTCTCTCTCTCTCTCTCTCTCTCTCTCTCTCAATATATATATATATACTAGCGGATGCCCGTGCCCGAGGGTACGGCGATAAATTTGCCCCCATGATAAAACTCAACCCATACTAACTCGTATTTAAAAAAAAAAAAATCAAAAAATTATTTTTTAAAATATTAAAAAATATTTTAATAAAAATAATAATAAAATAATAATGTATGTATGCATGCATACATGCAACACATAAGATGTCATGCATGTTTATCATGCATGACAAACTCTACTAAGGCACTATTCATAACACCATTGTCCCATATTATATATATATATATATATAATGCTCTTGTGCGGACTAGTCCGCATTTTAAGAATACGGACCGGACATGTGTCACCTAACGGTGCACCTAGAAATTATAGCCTAAATTATAGGCACTCTCTCTCTCTCTTTTGGGCTCACCGCCAAGTGACACATGTCCGGTCCGCACAAGAGCAGGACTGTATATATATATATATATATATGCTCAAGAAAAATTATTGAAGTTATTATTAATTCCAATGGCACGCTTTACGAATCATTGATTATTTATTTATTAGTAATAATTTAAGGTTCCATTCAATTATAATGTTATTAATAAAACTCCTAAATAAATATATTAAATCTTTTATTAAGTATTAACATTCCAGAATAATAATTTAGCATTCTACTATATAGGAAAAATTATTTTCCACGTTTTTGTGAATAAAACGCCTTAATAAATATATAAACTTTATTATTAAATATTAATGTTCCGGAATAATAATTTAACGTTTTGCTAAATATTAAAAAAATATTTTCCATGTTTTTGAACAAAACACCTTAATAAATATATATACACAAACACATGCATCAGGTCAACTCGTTGCCACGAACTATCAACGCCGCCACCATTTTAGCCAACCACCATTTGATGTACACTCACCCGCCATTGCCATGAGTGGACAAAACAAATGTAAATAAAGAGAGGATATATTAGCGGTCCACCTTGCCACAAGGAATAACTCATGTTATGCCATCATAAAAATATCACCACCCACCCACCCACATCTCCATGAGTGAAAATTTAATGAATAAACTTATGTGTACCCTTATTTGGTACTCTTATTGGTACCCTTTAATAAGATAAGGCAACAAGATATTGTACTTTTTGTTGTGGGTCCCGCCAGGGCTACAAGTACAATATCTTGTTGCCTTATCTTATTAAAGGGTACGAAATGAGGGTACATGTAGCATTACTCAAATTTAATTGCTCGATTAATACTATATAGACATAGATTTGGTTGGAAAATTACAATCACCGTTTGCCTCATAGTTTGGGCCAACATTAATTGAAAAGAGTGCGTTAGGGAACCGAAATTATAAGCCTTGGAATTGAAAAATTATCATTCAAATTTTAATAATTTTGAATTGTAATTTTTTCGAATTTCTATTCCAAGGCATGGAATTAGAGTTCCCAAACACACCCTAATTGAGGTCAATATAGAATAACTAAAACATAAATGTACAGAATGAATATAACCCTATAATTTAAGGTGTATCATGCATTTAATTGAATCTTATATTTTAAATTAAGCCTTGCCTGAAGTTCTAATGTCATGATCCCAAACTAACTCAGAAGGTTAACTCTCTTATATAATTGGCTTCTTCAAGAATATTGCGATATGAATCTTTGATACTTTCCTCTAATAATATAATATGCAATTTCTATAAATTGAACATTTATAACATGTTTGATTGAACTAACAAAAAGAAATGTGTTAATAAATAAATAATAGTCTTCACATTTTTTACATTTACCAAACATACTTATTATTTGTTTCATAAAAAATCATGTCTTCAACTGCTGTAGAGTAGTACTAAATTTGAATATTGTGTTTTCATTTTTTTTTTATAAAGGTCCGATTGATCGGCGCAAATTTGATTTCTAAGGAAAATTCATTTTTCGTTTCATTGGCGCTCTTTTTTTTTGCGAAGAAGATAGGGGAGGGGGAAATATTCATAAATCCAAAACCCATCCACCCACACCCGGAAACATACACGATCACCAAGTAACAACTCAAAACCGAATATAGCCTAATAATAAAACCAAGTACCAAGAACATAGAGGGGTTCACATGATTCCAAGTACGGGCAGGTCAAGTCGATTTTCAATAAAACATGGACAGAATAAAGATATTCTATGAACCTTTCTACTGGGAACAGCTTTGTTTAAATTAAGGATTTCATAACCCAACTAAGGGGCGGAAGGGTGAGCATTTACTCAGAAAGTGTTTAGGCATTCCATTCTCTATAAGGGCAATTGTTGAAATTTGTTATTTTTTGCTCCTGGAACCAGTCTGGGACATTTTGTGCAGATATTTTCACAAAACGCAACTCTGGATACTCCCTTGCCAATTTACAGAGGTAACCATCTAGCAACTGCACAAGAGATGGAGTAAATATGTTTTCACTAATACCACTATATATGTGCCGCACAGGAGCTGGTTGTCACCAATACCACTATATATGTGCCAGATTGAACCCTTATCGACTACTACGTAGTAGAAAAGGCAGACCACCTTTGCATTGGCGCTTGATTTCAAATATGTTTTATGAAAAATGTTCTATAGTTTTATCATTTTTTTTAGAAATCATTTAACCAAACTCCAAAGAATTGATTTCCATGAAAAATGCTAAAACTATGACATAATCCGCTTCTATTTTCTCCACCCATTTAGCAACGCCTCAAAAAATTATACTATTTTTTAATCATTTGCCAACTTTGTGATCAAAATGATTATGCATAATTGGATTACATTTGATTTTCTTATATTCCTTATATAAAGGAAATGAATTATTCAATGGATGTATCTCCGTTACCGGTTGAGTTTCTATAAAAATATTAATTTATCCAAAAAAGAAGATAACATCACATTAGATACTTTTTGAATTGAATCTCTTCTAAATGCAAGTATTTTTTATTAAACTAGTTGTATTTATTTTCTCCTATGTTAAAATATCGGATCCCCCACAAAGCCAGAAGTTCCAGTACTTGATATTGAGCATTAGATCATTTAACCAAAAAAAAAAAGTCACAAACACACACAGACATGAGACTAATAGATATAGTGTTTTATATATTAAATCAATAACCATTCATCCTCAAACATAGCATAATTCTTAGGTACCATCACACTTTATTAAAACGTTTTCAAACAAAACACCATTTTCTTTGTTTGAACCACCATTATGTGTTTGAACCACCATCTTCTGTGTTTGAAGCCACGGGACCCTTAGTCCCAATCTGAACCACCATCTTCTGGGTTTGAAGCCATGGGACCTGAAGCTGGAGCCGAATACGCGTCACAATAACCGCGCAAGACATCACACTCATCGACCGTAAAGCCAAGCCCCATCAACATGGCAGGCCAGCATTGGTGGGTAAGCATTGTAATCGCTTGGCAACAACGCGGCCCAATATCAGTAGTGCCATCGGTGAAATAAATTGCAATTTCCTTGGTGCAAGATTTTAACTCCTTGAGAGCATTCAAACAATCACTTTCGTGAAGCTCTCTTGCTGAAATGTTACTTGCATGTGCCATGAATAATGTGAACGTGAGATAGAGTGCTAGAACAAACTTTAATGCCATGATATGAAGAAAAAGAAAGGGAATTTACTAATTGAGATGGGATAAATAGAAAGGAGAAATGGGGTTCAATTTATAGAGTGGGTTAGGGAGGTGAGAAGGTGATTTCAATTTAAGTTTTTTTAATGTTGTTTTAATTGTCTATAACCCAAAAGACGTGAAAGAAGATGATGGGTCTTTGTCTTTTAAGTGGAATGCAAGAGATTTAATCAAAGGGTAAACAAATGAGAGACTTTCAGTCTTCCCTTTTGTATTAGTAATGTGCTTTGAAATTGAGTATCTTTCTATCATATGCAACTTTCATAAAATTGTAAATCCATGTATATATCTACATCTAGATTATTTTAAAAATGTGCCTTAAACAAACTTTACAATTTGAACAATTTTCCTATATCAAAATTGATAAATCACAAAGCGTTATTATTATTATGTAAGGTTATGGACGAATCATAAATTTGACTCATATGTTGCAGTCCATCCTACGATTTTTTATTTTTTTATTTTTGCAATAGATCATGTACTTTATTTTTATTTTTTTTTGTTTTAATAGGTCCTGCCACATTAAATTTATTTGTTTACTGTAATTTTAAATAATGGTGTTTTTTAAGTAGATGATGACGTTTTATTTATTGTGCATATATATGTAGTTTAAGAAATTTCTTGATAGATTGTAAATTTATTGTATCCATTAAAATTGTTGATTTTTTAAATATAATTATTTAGACATATAATTATATACAATGGTAGGCCCAGGGTTTTTAGTCGGGGAGTGTGAAAGTTCCGAGTAGTAAAAAGGGTTCAGGGACAAGAGCCCCTAGGCAATTTTTAGGGTTATTTGTAGTTTTTACTATCTTTTTTCCGTAAAAAATATATTAATTGATTAACAAATACTTATTCGGGTTGTATTATAACAGCTACTCATTCAAGTTATATTTTAGCAATAAAATATTGTAAAACAAAATTTACAGCAATTAAATATTTAAAAAAATGGAGAAACTGAATAATTAAATGAGAACAATTTAACTTCAACACTTTAAACTAGCTAATAATTTTTTCAAAAATTACGACAAACATATTTAATTGTTCAATCACTTAAAAATTGAAAATAAAAATAAATTAACATTTTACATTTGAACATTGAACTAAAACATTAAACTGATTTAACAATTTACGTTGAACTTTCAAAGTATAACCTAATTAATCAATAAACATTATATAGACTAAATTGAACTCAAATATTGAACTAAAAGTAATAAACAAAAAAATATATATTAAATTGAAAAAAATATGTCATTAAAACTTTAAAAGTTACCTGTGTTGGTTAGTGAAAGAGGTGACGCCCTACCATAAAGGGGGGGGGGGGGGGGGGCAGTATGCATGTTGTCTTCGGAGAGAGAGGATGGAAGGGGGATCGCCAATGACTTGGGTTGGGTAACGAAAGGGCAGTGGTGGCTTGGACTAGAATGGGAAGAGAGAGGGGAAGTAAGGAAGAAATAGAAAATGAAGATAACTTTTATTTTAGTCAAATGCATATTTGATTAGATGATATGTTATTTACGGATCTGCCCCTAGGATTTTAAAATGACATAAAAATTATTGCCTTTCACTACAAAAACTTATATAAACATCCATAATTTTTTTTGTATATATCTCGAAAAAATAAGGTGGGCGGCCGTCCACCTTCGGGACCACCTCGGTCCGCCCATGATTATATGTATCCTCAAATGTACTAATAAGAGTTATTTATATTATAGTAGTGATTTTATAAGTTCGCCACAAATAGATAAATTATTTGTAAACAATTTCTGCGAGGACTTATTGCTTTGAATCGTAGAAATTCAACAGACAAATATTCCTTATTATTATTTTATTTTATCATAAAATATACCTTAAACAACTTGTTACACTTAAAGTAATTTTACCCCTTCAAAATTTTTAAAAATAAAAAATAAAAGCAAGCATTGCTTAATGATTACATATCTCAACCTTCTCTAATCTCTCTCTCTCAAATGTAACATTATGTTTCCCTTCCTTTTTATCTACGCACTACTTTGTAACCCTAGACAATCTCGATGTGTGGGCGATTTATAGTTCTTTTTCTATAACACATAAAAGAGTTTCGATGTGCGGGGGGTTTATAGTTCTTTTATATAAGACATAAAGTTATCCGAAAAATCCAAAATATGCACAAAAATTGAATGAAGAAATGTAGGGGAAGTTCAAAATAAATAAATAAAATTATTAAGAAAAGTCGTTTAAAAAAGATAAGGGTCATTCGATGAAAAGTCCCTCGATAGTTTTTATAATTAACATTTATTCCAAACTTATTTATTTTGTTTTTAGAAGTCCATCGCCATATAAAACACTCCAAACATTCGAGTTTTTCTTCGAAGGATATTCCTAGAAGGCGCACGTACTTTAAAACTATAACAGTGTTGTTTTTTACTTATATCCCTGGCGCATTAGGAGCCGCAAAATGGTCAAAAAACATATTTTACAGGGACCTAGGGAAGTCAAAAAATTGATAGTTTGACCTACCAAGAAATACGTTGTCATAAAATAATTCACGAGTTTTATTTGGAACGGGATACCTAGAAGTGGAGAATAGTGTAAAACTATAACTTTTTTTTTCAAAAATACTTCACACATGGGCATACGGAGGACAAGAAACTGATAGTTTGACCTACCGAAAAATAGGTCGTCATCAGAAAATTCACGAGTTTTTCTTTGAAGGGGATATCTTGAAGTTGGGCATAGTGTTAAAATATAACATTTTTTTTCTAAATGTTGCCCTCATGAATAAGGAGTCCCAAAATGGACAAAAGATATTGCATACGGGGGACTACGGAGGGAAAGAAACTGATAGTTGGACCTATCGAAAAATAGGTCACCTTAAAAAATTCATGAGTTTTGCATGGAAGGGAATACCTAGAATATGAGCGTAGTGTAAAACTGTAACAATTTTTTCTACTATTATCCTAACGCAATTAGAGCCCAAAAATGGTCAAAAACTATCGTGCATCAGGGCCTGCGGAGGGGAAGAAACTGATAGTTTGACCTACCGAGAAATAGATAGTCATCAAAACCTTCACGATCTTTGCTTGAAAGGGGATACCTAGAAGTCGCTCATAGTGTAAATATATAACATTTTTGTTTCTAATTATTTCCCTAACGTACTAGGAGTCGTAACATTTAAAAAAAAAATATTCCACACGAGTGTGTACGGAGGGCAAGAAATTGGTAGTTTGACCTACCGGGAAGTTACTCATCAGGAAACAAATCACGAGTTTCCTTCGAAAATGATACTTAAAAGTCACGCGTAATGTAAAATTATAACACTTTTGTTTTTAAATATTTCCCTAATGCATTAGGGGTTCCAGAATGGTAAAAAAACTCTCCTACCAATGACTACGGAGGGGAAGAAACTAAAAGTTTGACCTACTAGGAAATAGGTCATTTTAAAGAAACTCACGAGTTTTACTTAGAAAATTATACCTAGAAGATGCGCGTAGTGTACAACTATAAAAAAAAATCATTTCTACTTATTTTCCTGATACATTAGGGGCTCCAAAATGGTCAAAAAATATTTCGCACGGGGTCATACGGAGGTCAGGAAACTAATAGTTTGACCTACAATGAAATAGGTCACCATCAAACAATTCGCATGTTTTTCTCGGATGGGAATACCTAAAAGTCGCACATAGTGTAAATCTATAACAATTTTATTTCTAGTTATTTCCTTGATGCAGTAGGAGTCCTAAAATGGTAAAATAATAATTTGCACGAGGGTATACTGAGGGCAAGAAACTGATAGTCTGGCCTATTAGAAATAGGTCTTCATGAAAAAATTCACGAGTTTTTCTTAGAAGGTGAAACCTAGAAGTCGTTCGTAGTGTAAAACTATTACAATTTTATTTTTACTTATTACCTTGACACATTAGGAGCCTAATAGTTGTCAAAAATATATTGCCCCGGGGCCTGCGAAGGGGAAGAAACTGATAGTTTAACCTGCTAGGAAATCGGTTGTCATTAAAAAATTCACGAGTTTTTCTTGGAAGGGGATACCTAGAAGTTACATGTAGTGTAAAACTAAAAAAAATTGTTTTTAATTATTGGCCTGACACTAGGGGTAGCAATTTCAAAAACGGCACAACATGAAACGAAATTGACCCAAAATTTACACGACTTGTCGTATTCATAATCCTATTTTTGGACACAAAGTCGTGTCTTGTCGTGTTCGTGTTAAAAATCAAACACGAAATTGACACAAAAATTCAATTGACACGAAATTGAAGACACAGATGCCACGATTTCAACACGAATTCCCAGCTGAGAAGTCATCCCATAATACGGTACCCACTTTCACTTTGCATTTTAATCCAAACCCTTTATTTCTGCCATTTGTCACCATCTCAATTCATCTCACTTTAAACAAATGAAGACCTAAAACTTTTGTTACTCCCATTCTTATTTTCTTCCGTAACCACTACCAACTCTCTCTCTCTCTCTCTCTCTCTCTCTCTCATCTCCATTTCTCATCGAAGAAAAAAGAAAAGAAAAAGGGGTCTGATAACCAACAACTCAATCTCCAACAACACTGTAAGATCCCAATCTCATATTTATTTATTAACTGGAAGATCTCGATCTCATATAATTTTTTTATTTACGAGATCCCGATCTCATATTTATTTATGAACTAGAAGTGTATTTTTTTATAGTGTATATTTTTTTTACAGTGTCTGCTCCCCACCACCATCTCCATATCCCTATCAATCGGAAAAATAGCTCCAATTGAAAAAAAAAAGGGTTCCGGTTGAAAAAAAAAGTCTTCGGTTGAAAAAAAAGTTTCAGTTGAAATTGTTGTATTTAAAAAAGAGCCTTTTATTTATGTTTTTTTTAAGTTAATTGGACTCTCTTGTTTAGTAGAATTACATGTATATGAAATTGTTTTGATCTGTTATATTGTGCATAATTCTTTTATTCTCATAATTTATTTGTGGAGAATTATTTTGTGCAGTAAAACTTAACAAGATTTACAGATGTTGAAAGTGTTGTGAAAACACATTTGAAAAAAATAGATTAACTCCAAGATATATTTATTTAATTTTTGGAAAGTCTTCAACAATTGACTTGTGTTTATCGTGTTTCTCGTAGAAATTGTGTCCCTCGTGTTAAATTGGATGAAAACTTATCATTCGTATTAAGTGTGTCGTGTTGTGTTTTATGCTGGTCGTGTTCGTGGCATCCTAAAAAAACACGAAGTCGTGTCGTGTTTAATATTTTCGTGTCGTGTCAGGCCAAAACACGACCCAAATACATGAACTGCCACCCCTACCTGACACACTCAGAGTCATAAAATGGCAAAATAATATCCCGCATGGGGCATAAGAAAGGCAAGAAACTGATAATTTGACCTACCCGAAAATTGGTCGTCATGAAAAAACTCGAGTTTTGCTCGGAAAGGGGGTACCTAAAAATCGCGTATAGTGTAAAACAATAATACTTTTCTTTATAAATGTTGCTCTGATGCATTAGGCATCCCAAAATGGACAAAAAATATATCTTACGGGGGACTACAAAAGGGAAGAAACTAATAGTTTCACCTACTGAGAAATAGGTCGTCATTAGAAAATTCACGAGTTTTTCATGGAAGGATATACCTAGAAGTCATGCATAGTGTAAAACTACAACTATTTTGTTTATTCTTTTTCCTCCGGTGCATTAGGATCTCAAAAATGGTAAAAAATATCTTGCATTAGGGCCTAGGAGGGAAAGAAACTAGTAGTTTGATCTACCATGAAATTGGTTGTCATAAAAACATTCACGAGTTTTTCTTGGAAGGTGATACCTAGAAGTCGTGTGGAGTGTAAAACTATAATAATTTTATTTCCAATGACACACTAGAAGTCATAAAATGGTAAAAAAATATCTCTTATGGGAGCATACGGGGGGGTAAGAAATTGATTGTTTGACGTACTGAGAAATAGGTCATAGTGAAAAAATTCACAAGTTTTTCGTGGAAGGGGATATGTAGAAGTCGTGCGTAGTGTAAAACTGTAATATTTTTATTTTTGTGTGCCCCAAAATGGTCAAAGAAATCTCCTACGAAGGACTACGAAAGGAAAGAAACTGATAGTTTGGCCACTTGGGAAATAGGACATCTTAAAACAATTCACAAGTTTTTCTCAGAAGAATATATGTAGAAGACGCGCATAGTATACAAGTTTGTTTGTATTTATTTCCCTAACGCATTAGGAACACAAAAATGGTCAAAATGTATCTTGCATGGGGGTTTACGGAGGGTAGGAAACTTATAGCTTGACCAACCGAGAAATAGGTCGTCGTCAAATAATTCACGAGTTTTGCTCGGAAGGGGTACCTAAGAGTTGCGCATAGTGTAAAACTAGGACAATTCGGTTTCAAATTATTGCCCTGATGCACTGGGTGTACTAAAATGGTAAAACAACAATTCACACAGGGACGTACGGAGGGAAAGAAACTTATAGTTTGACCTATCGAAAAAAATATCATCTTCGTAAAATTTACGAGTTTTGCTTGGAAGGGAATATCTAGAAGTCACTATGGAGGGGAGGAAACTCATAGTGAGACCTACAAGGAAATATGTTGTCACAAAAAAAATTCCTGAGTTTTTCTTGGCAGGGGATACCTAAAAGTCAAGCATAGTGTAAAATTAAAACAATTTTGTTTCATCTTATTTCCTTGGTGCATTAGGAGCCCCAAAATGATCAAAAACTATCCCACGTGGGGGCCTACGGAGGGCAAGAAACTAATAGTTTATATAACAACCCGTCCTTTTGGAGACAATTAAATTCCATAATTAAATATAAATTGGAATTTGGGGAATTTTCCTAAATAGTAATTTTTGAGATTTTCGAGGATTAAATGAGTTTCGAAGGATGTTACGATTATTTTTTGGACTGTATAGGTCGAAATATTTTAATTATATGTCGCCATGGAGAAAAGAGACACGAGGTAAGATTTTTAATTGAAAAACGGCATTTATTTATTTTGGGTTTGAATAGTGATTTGCGGTCAAATACCTCGGATGGGAATTTCGACTGTGCCGTGAATCTCGGAATGTCCGAGATAGTCGGAAAAGAGTGTCCGATTGTCGAAAATGAGTTTTGGGTAATTTTAGAGGTAAAAGTAACTCGTAATTGGGTAAACGAGTCGTTTTGGGGTTTTAAGGGTTTAAAACCCTTTTCTCCTTATAAAAGGAGGAAGAGAGAGAGAAAAAGAGAAAGAAAGAAGAGAAGAGAGAGAGGAAGAAGAAAAGAGGAAGAAAAGGAGAGATTCCGGCCTACCTCCGCGGGATTCAGCTCGAGGTCGTCGGATTATATCCACGAGGCAAGTGTTTACTTGCTTTATTTATCTTTTTGCATAAATATCTCATACCGTAGTTTGGTATAAACAAACCCTAATGGTTTTGGGGTGGGTTATCGTGAATAAAACGGGTTTTTGGGAGTTAAAACAATTAAACCCCAAATAA
This sequence comes from Sambucus nigra, assembly GCA_949130495.1. NCBI lineage: Eukaryota > Viridiplantae > Streptophyta > Magnoliopsida > Dipsacales > Adoxaceae > Sambucus > Sambucus nigra. Next base: position 648,641,929 of record OX422216.1, read on the forward strand.
TATTTCAATTTATGGAACTTAGGTTTTAACCTAAATTAATTGGTGGTTTTGGGTTCTAGGATGTTTAGAACCCTTAATATATGTGTATTTGTAGTTGGTTGAGGTCGTAGGACGTTGGGTGAGGTGACAAAAGCTTGGGAGAAGCTTTAATGGCGGAAATCGTCTCGGAGAAGATGATGAATAGTAACCCGTCACTTTAGGGGGCCTTTTTGGCCAGGAAAAGAATTGATTTAGATTTCGGCCAAAACATGAAAGTTGTAGATCTTTTCGATACGGTCGCGTGGGCGCTGACCGCGTATTTTTTTTATTTTTCTACGATTTGATATGATTTTTACAAGATGGCAGCTCCGGGTTGAAATCATCAACTCGGAAATCAAATCGGGAATTGGAAAAATTACGGCTAGGATTAATTGTGTAGATGTTCGGGATAATTTTTGGGGTAGTTTAGAAACCGCGAAAATGAATTTGGGTTGTTGGATAAAAGGAATTGAAGAAAAATAATTTGGGAGACCTGGTGTGACAGGTCGACCGCGCCCCTAAGGTCGGTCGACCGCGTCAAGAAGAAAGGGCTTACTGCTTTGTTTCGTAGGCTTATTTGCAATCCGCGGTCGATCGGGGGTCTAGGACCGGTCGACCGGTGCCCTGTTTTCAGCCCAAGATTTTGGAGATTAGGACTATTTCTCCTTTTTGAGTTTAAAGTTTAAGGGCCTTCCACATTAGAGTATTATGGAGGGTTATGTCCTATGAGACAATAATGGTATAGAAGAGAATACGCCTGTTGAATCTTTTAACCAAGATTTGGCATTAGTGTTAGTGTTAGAAGAAAGGTGATGAGAACTAAGTAGAGTAATCAAGTTAGTGCAATCCTCAATCTCCCAATCATTCAAGTTTCTAAAAAAGACGAAATTCCAATCGAAGGAGTTATCCCCCAAATTCTGTAAAAGAGAAATTGAAGCATCATGAAAAGAACATAAACGATATAGACGGGGAAACATACTCATTAAAGGGTGATCGCAAACCTAAAGGTCCTCCCAAAAATGTATAAGAGAACCATCACGAAGACAACAATAGGATATAACCTAACTGAATTTCCAAGGACCCGTGTGAGGGAGTTAAAATGGGTTTGTCAGATGGGTGTGGTTTGTCAGATGGGTTTCGGGTATGGCAGGTGGGTTTTTCGGTGGGTAGGAGGTGGAGTGGTTCTGCTGGCGTAAGGATGTTTGCCGGAGTTGGAATAGCTAGTCGCCGACCGATTTTGGCTGCTAATCGGAGTTCAGGTCGTTGACGGCGCTGGTGGTGGCAGGTGGCTCCATGTTGGGGTGTAGTGTTGCTGAGAGTTCAGAGGCAGGTTTAGATGTTCGCTTCGCAATGGGTTTGGGTTTCCGGGTTAAGGTGGTTTTTAGAGGTCGCAAAAGTGGAGATGGACCACCGATGGTTTTCAGGTTGCCGGGGTTTGAAGGTGGATGGCCCTGGCTTCAGTTCAGGTCATGTATTTTCGGTGGGTTTGGTGATAGTGTAGGAGGGTCTATCGCCGAATCTAAGAGGTAGGGGTGGTATATGGTGGTTAGGAGGTGGGTGTAAGGGAGGTCGCCGGAGGTTTGCTAGTTGGAGGATCCGGGTAGAGGTCGGGCTATGGCAATAATGAAGATAATTAAGATAACACACCTGAATCCTATCCACAAGTGGATAGGTCAAGGTCTTTCCCTGCTACTGATTTGATCTCCATTAACGCCACGGGGCAATTGTACTCAACTTTTGTGGGTGGGTGGCGGTGTATATTAAATAAACACGTGTCACACGCGTGTCCGTTGACGCTGGCGCGGACCAATTACAACAAGGAATTAAAACTAATTGGTTTATTTTTTAATGTTTTATTAGGTTAATTAAAAGTTCAATCTTTAGGTTCACTTTAGAACCCTCTCTCTCTCTCTCTCTATATATATATATATATATATATATATATGTATATATATATATATATATATGTATATATATATATATAAAATGGGTAATTTTTTTTTACTATTCCATAAGTTGATATGACAATTATAGGCTAAGATTGATTGTTAGAAAGTTGAATCCAATGGTTGAAAATTATGGGTGAGTATTTAATGTTTTGTTCATTATATCTCTCTCTTCCACCTTAAATTTCAAAGGTATTTTCTCACTTCTTCTTCCACCAAACTACTAGCTCTCACAATGTTTTTTTCAAATCTTGGTTTATTTTTATTTTTGTCTTATTCTGTTTTTTTTTAATGATTTATAGTTACAGAGTAAAACTTTGTTAGTGTTGGATTTTTGATCTTTTTGTTTCGATTTCTGCGTGTAGTATTGAATTGTAGCAATATTTTTTTGTTTTCTTTTATGGTTTTTGTAGGAGTTATCTGGGTGGGTTACAGGTATCTTCAAATCTGACGATTGCAGGGGTTCTGAATGCATGAGTTAGTGACTGTTCTCCGATGGGGTGTCTTTTCGTTTGTTAGGGTTTATGCACCACATTTGATGTGTACATGTATTTCCTAATGTATGAACGTTTAATTTCTTTGTTTCGATGGGTATGTTATTTTAATGTTCATATGCTTGTTTGGTTGGTGATTTTGTTTTTTGAATTAAAAATTTTAGGTTATTAATTTAATTAAAAGATCAAATACCAAAAACTCCCTCAAACATTTTTTAATACACAATTAGTACAAGCCTTTTTATTTTGTTCCAAAAAGTCCCTGAAACACCTATTTAATCAATATTCTCTTATTTTTAAAGTCCGCACTAGCGGCATGATGAGGGACTTTTTGAAACAAATAAAAAGGCTTGGACTAAACGTGTATTAAAAAATATTTGAGGGACTATTTGGTATATGCCCCTTTATTAAATGGGGTTCACATTTACGTGTTAAATTTTTATTTATTTTAGTTTGCTTTAATAAATGTATTTATACTTTCATTGACATATTTTGGTTTTGTTTTGCTTCAATTTAACACAAATTTGAATATTTGAAACCAAGCTTTTATATAGAATTAAACACTAATTTGGGTATTTGTTTCGTTTTCAGATTTTCGCCGACAGAGGCAGCCAATAATGGTGGTGGATAAGGTTCTATTAATTTTTGTTTATTTTTGTACGCTCTCTCTATTTTTAGTTGTTAGATTGTCTCTATAATACATATTTGTCAGCATTAGTTATATTATAAATTCATGAAATTAGGTTTGTATCTGTTATCGTTAGGTTGTATGTACTTACGGTTGGATTAAAGAATCTCAAAACACATAATGCTCACAAATGGCTATGTATGTTGAATGGAAATGAGGCTAAACATCAAGAAATGGCTATGTATGTTGTTTTGCTATTTCTGAGAAACTCCTCCCTTTTTGGTAAGAAACTATTTATATGTTTGCTCCTCTATTTTCCCCCGACACAATTTTGTTTGATAAATGTTAAATGAGTTGTGATACTCTCTTATGGATGTTTTAAACCTTTTTTTTACACAATAGAAAAATGGTCAATTAATTAGGATGGACCAGAGAGGTTCCTCTCACAATACAAATGGTTCGCTACTAAAAATACTACCTTTAAAGGCAAACAAAATAAATTAGAAGTAAGATTCTCATTGAGATGCAATTCTACAAGGATGGCCTTCTGTTGCAAATACGTAGATGTATCCCTCTCAAAATCTTTTGTATAACCACCAAAGAAATCAATGAAATACCAACTTGAATCATCAATACAGGCTAAAACTAAAACATTCACTCATAATAATGCCCAATCCTAAAGAAATTGCTACAAGAGAAGAAGCCTAAGTGAGCTTCTCAGTTATTCGAGGGATCCTCTGTTTAAGTGCCTCACTACACGAACCTATATCAACAGTGTAACTCGACATCACGATCATAGTCCCCATAAAAAAAATACCTAAAAATGCAGCACTGGCTAGCCGAGATGGCAAAGCCAATGCAGGCAACACAATAATCAGCGCATCGGGCTGAAGCCCATGAATAATCCCAGTGGAAAATGTCGTAAACCCGACCTTCTTCTTTTTCGGGGTAATCGCTGGGCTCCCGAGGGATTCGTAAATGCTGACATCACTCTCTCCATTTTCCATCACAACACACAGGGTGGGAACCTCCGAGGCTTCTTTGATTCCTATAGCGCCAATCACGAGTAGGGTAAATCCCACAACTCTTGAGCCCCATGTTCGAATAAGTTCAATGTGGAACCGATCTTTCAATAGAAAAAATAGTAGGCAAAAAATCACCTGTCTTGCATCATGGCCGCAACTCCAGAGGGCCCCAACCGCAGCACTTTCAATCTGTGTATGTCGAATCGCAAGTGGGGCCAAAGCCGCTAGGTGGTCGGGACCCGATAGTGTGTGTAAGCAGCCAGGTCAACGAAGAAACCGGTCCAAGCACTACTTAGAGTTGTAAACTGTGTTCTTGTATGCATGCCTAACTGTATTCATGTTTGTGTTCTGTTCATCAATGGCCAAGTGGAATGATCACTCAGAGTTGTAAAGTTACTCAATTTGAAGTTCTTTATTTCTTATCTTGGTCCTAAATTTATGCTTTTTTCTTTTTGTGTTGATGAATGTTCTAATATTTATAGTAAAATCAAAGTCGAACTCATTTTTGTGTTTCAAAGTTTGTAATATAAAAACAAAATTTGTAATATAAAAAAAAAATTTATAATATAAAAAGAAATTTATAAAAAAATATTGAATAAAACAAAGTTTTTAGGAAAAAAAAACTAAACAGGAGAAGAGGGATCATAAAACAAATAAATACGAAAAACAACTCTGAACATGTCTTACCTAGGCCGGAACAGGAGGTATTTTGGCCGGAATAGGAGAAACAGGAGGTATATTGGCCGGAACAGGAGGCATCTTGGCCGGAACAAGAGGTAAATGGCCAAATAAAAGAGTCGTACGCCTCACCGCCTTGAGGCTCATCGCCTCACCCTCTGAAGGCTTAAGCCTCTACATCCACCCATGAGGCTTAATCCTCGAGGCTTTTTTTTGGTGGCGTATGCCTTAATCGCCTTTTTAAACATTGGCGTGCACATCTCATGATATGTTAAAGGAACAAGCATTGTATTGTTGTGTGCCGATACCATTCAAATGGAAATATTATGGACATCTATTCACTTTTATGGAAATATTACGGATATCTGAGTGATAAATATTTTTTTTCTGAATTTTGCAGTTTTCTCGACATCTACTACCCCACAAGAATGCTAATGACAATAATGAAACATTTATCTTGACAAAGATGAAGCAACACTACAGTCGACAATTGAAATCAAATATGCAAGGGATGTTCGAGGATTGAGTTGACTGTTACCATTCTCACTACTGGATTATGGACGAATTACAAATCCTATGACCTTAATCTCCCTTACGTGCCAACTATAAAATTTGATCCGTTCTCACTACAAGATTTGGTAAGATTTAGCCCAGTCTCACTACAAGATTTGGTTCGTTGCCAATACTGTTGATGATTTGGTCAGATTGCTCCAGTCTCTCTTATGTGCCAACTACAATATATTAAACAAGGATCAGAACACAACATTAGTATTGGCAACAAACCATTTTGAGTTAAATTCCATGTTTACTTAAAAAAAGAGGAAGATTGGTTGATTGTTAATTGGATTTTCTAATTAGTGCTATTGCTCATTGATAGATGGAATGTGAATGAAATATGAGATAATTTGAGAGGGAAGAGACAATTGTTTGTGGGGATTCGTTAAATAGAGGGCAATGGATATCCATGGGATTTTCAAGACAATTGTTTGTGGGATTTTCAAGACAATTGTTTGAATCATATTTTGTTGCTCGAATCATCATTTGTTTCTTTCTTAATTTTTTTGAATGATCTACTTTTTCAGAAAGCATTATTTGTTTACACTAACGTAAATATTTGTCTTTGGTAGTGACGTAAATGACGTCAAATGGGAGCAAGAAAAGATAATTCTCTCTCTAAACTCTCTCAAATCTCAATATCTCATAATGGAAGAATGACTCAAACGAGCCTACATAAGGGGTATTTATAGGAGAAGGGTAGCTTAGGCTCCAAACTAAAGAAGTAATTACAATTATGTCCCTATTAGCCTTTTTCTTCTTCCTTCCTATAATACCACAAAAATAACTAATAAAAAAAATTACATCAAATAAAGAAAACAAAAGAAAATAACAAAAATACAATAAAACCCTAAAATTACTAAAAATAACCCTCATTCTTCATTCACATCATTCTTTCCACCTTCAAAAAAGTTCGTCCTCGAACTTTAAGATTGAGGTCAAATGCAAAAATTCCCAAAATGTGCGAAAGAGACAAAACTTGAGTGGCCAAAACTGCATTTCTGAAAATTTGAGACGGAGAGGGAATTCATCAATTCTTGGTTCAATCTTCATCTTCTTCCTCTCGCCTCTCGTGTGAATATTCAAAAATATCTACCCCCGGGGTAAAAAACCAAGGGTTTGGTGTGAAACCCTAGTTCTTGCACATGTTCTTAAGAGGACCCGAACAAAAGGGGGTATATGGTGGTGTTAGGGTTTGTGTCTAGAGGTTCTTGGGTAGTGGGGGAATGGATCAAAAAGGGTTGAAATTGAATTGACTTTGTGGGAGGAGGGTTCTTGATTGGTTCTTGGTTATTTTCTTGGGTTAGGGTGGGTTGACTTAGGGTTTCAAAGGGTGGGGGATGTGTGTGAGGGTTTCCAAACACAAGGGAAGAAATGGGGTGGCTAGGGTTTGTTTGGGTGGGTTCGTGGATAAGGGATAGTAGAAACCCCAGGGTTTCGTGATCAAAATCTTGATGGGATTGATGTTTCTGGGGTTTTGGTAAGGTTAGGATTTATTCTTGAAAAACTAGGGTTCACAACTTGGGTGGATTTGTTTGGAGAAGAAAAGAAAATTTTCGTGTCTCGTGGGAAGAAAGACACATAGCCGTGGCTCAAAGGTAGCATGGTAGGGGTTGGTCGACTTTGGTCGGCGAAGTATTGGGTGCTGCCGAGGGTTTCGTTTGGGACCATATAAGGATTGGTCATCGATTGGTAGTTCCGATCAAGAACGGGGGTGATCAGGGAGTGTTTGGTGGTTACAGGGGTATCCTGGAGGACCCCGCCCTCTACAGATGGGTGCTCATCAGATTTGGGATGCCCGATGTTGGGTCGAGTCGGCAGACCTACTCTTGAATGGCTGTCAAACAGTGACGGATTGATTGGGGAGTTAATTGGCAATATTTTTGGAAGTTTCCAGCAGGATTTCGCCTCTTTGGGAAGGTGATTGGGCCGTTAAATCATGACTGATATTTCAGCAGGCAGTGGTAGAGGGATTCCAACAGGGGGCGGCAACACCGGGGCAGGGGCGGGTGGGTTTTCGGTACCTGGTGGATTGGCATGGTGTTTCAGGTGGGATAGGGACTGTTTTGAGCAATTTTAGCCTGCTTTGGGTGGGTGTAGAGCTGTCCGGTCAGTGTTTTGTGATTTTGGTGTGCCACCCTTAGCGTGGTGGGGTTTTGGGTTGTTTGGGCAGCAGTTTGAGGTGGTGGGGTGGGTTGGATGGTGGTTATGGCGATTCTTTATTGGGTGGTGGGTGAAATAGGGTTAGGGTTTAGATTTTCTTGGGGTAGGGTTGCAGAATGGGTTGCGAAATCGTGAGTGGGGTTTTGAGGGTTAGGGTTTTGGTTTCTTGAATTAGGGTTAGGGTTAATGGTGGCGGGTGGCAATTTGGGTGGTGGTGGAGGAGAATTTCGTGCGTCGATCTCATCTAATCGGGCCGTCAATCGGTTGAGGGTCTCCAAGATTTGATTGAAAGTGTTCGTCGGAGGTGTTCATCTTTTCTTGAACCCACCTTGACGTTGTTCACGAGTTTTTGTTTTACAACAACAACAACCGGGTGGAGCGACTAGGCTCTGATACCAATTGACGTAAATCACGTCAAATGGAAGCAAGAAAATATAATTCTCTCTCTAAACTCTCTCAAATCTCAATATCTAATAATGGAAGAATGACTCAAATGATCCTACATAAGGGGTATTTATAGGAGGAAGGTAGCTTAGGCTCCAAGCTAAAGAAGTAATTACAATTATGTCCGTATTAGTCTTTTGCTTCTTCCTTCCTATAATACAACACAAACTACTAATAAAAGAAAATACATCAAATAAAGGAAACAAAAGAAAATAACAAAATACAATAAAACCCTAAAATTACTAAAAATAACCCTCATTCTTCATTCACATCAGGTAGATAGTTACTAAGTTCAATTAATGAACTGTAGATATGTATATATACTTACAACAAAAAATGTTTGAATACCTTAGTATGCCTAAATACCTTACTATATTTCCTAAATAAGGTAAATGCCTATTTAATTTCTTATTTTAGACTCCTCAAATGATTGATATTTTTTCTCTTAATAATTTATCTTCTTTCGTTCGACATGATTATAACTAATATAAATGAAAAAAACATAGTTACAGTATGAGGTTGGGGCTAAGGATATACTAGAGTGGTACTTCAAGGGAGAGGATTTTCCTTCTCAAAATTACATTGCTAAGGAGGGTGAACTCGCAAGCTAGTACTGGTAGATCTGTTGTGCTGCTACTTCTGCTATTTGAGTTTGTGCTCTGTATGACGAGTACTATATTTATCTATACGTTGTTGAAATAAATTTCATGTTTATTCTGGTCTTCAGAGGTGTGGTGTGAATTTATGTTGGCTGTAAATCTCACCACTAAACCTTTTACATACGACATGCCTTTTTATATTTAACATAGTGTGGTTTGGTGTATCTGGGTGTCAATTTACAGTTTATATTGCCTCATATAAAGTTGAAAGACCATAGGTACTCGGTGAAAAAATTGATCAGGTCGAAATTAATGAGGAAACTCATGCTGATATTGAAGAAAAACAAACAGATACAGTTGCATCAGTTAATGAGATCATTGGTACAAAAGAAAGCTGTGGTGATATTACAGCAGTTATTTGGACTTCAGTACAAATAACTAAAACTTTTTAACAGGTATGGTTAAGAGTTATTGGACTTTAGTACTCGGTACACTTTGTTTTATATTGTTTTTTATGATTTGAGTTGAGAGTTATTGGTTAGGTTTTTTATTTTTTAATAGGTATGGTTAAGAGTCGGTGGTTAACAGGTATGATATGAGTTAAGACTTTAGTGCTCCGATCGGACTTGCACAACAGCAACCTGGAGGGTGGCTTCATGTTTCAGCAATGAATGTGATGTAAATCTTCAAATGCGAAAGCGTTACTGTTACACTACACAACACCACACAACAACTAAACTAAAGAAATGAAATGGGTTTCTTTCTCTCTCTATTCTCAATTCTCAATTCTCAATATTCAAGGGTAATTAAAAATGAGGGCCAATGGGATATTTATCAGAAGAGTGAGAATGACTAAACAAGGCAACTAATAACTAAAAAAGACATTAGTCGCAAACATACTTGGAAACTAATTAGACACTAAAAATAAAGGAAAATTACAATTAAACCCTAAACTAAAAATGCAAAATAAAAGATAGGTGTCTCCTTTAGGCACAACCATGAGCCACGTGTCGCTTGTCTTCGAAAAAGCTCATCCTCGATCTTGGAGGGTGATTCATCAATGCCACATGAACATGGTGTTGGAGCATGGTGGTTCAACACCCTAGAAGTGGGTTGCCCTAGGGGTAAGAGCATGGTGGTTCGGGCTTAAAAAAAATAGGTTTGGGAGGAGTTGGAGCTGATCAGGTAGAGGAGTTGTTTTGGGTTAAAAGAAATAGGGCTAGGGTTTGTTTTTGTAGGCAAATATGGGTTTTCAGTATAGCAGGGCAGCAGGGTAGGGAGGGGTTGGATTTAGACTACTGGGAGTCAGGGCAGTAGGAAAAAGGGTTATGGATAGTGTAATTTATAAAGTGATTTGGTAAATACCAAGGGTATAATAGTCCTTGGAACATTTCTCATGTTAGAAGTTTAGGGTTAGAAAGAGCGCATGAAGAAATAAACCTAGGCCGCACACATTTGGAATACTTCCCTTATAACAGGCTTACCAAACCTAAAGCCCAAAACCCAAACCCTAAAGCCTAAACTTTCAGGGTTATAAGCCGTTATAGAGGGCTTGGAAGTCGCTATAGCGAGCAACAATTATTAAATAGGCTTCAACCCATTTATCTTTCCCCTTATGCACTTAAGTCTCCACTCTCTCAATTGCCATGGCATTGCCGACCTCGAACGGCGGTACTCCCTGGGGGAGAGAACTTGCATATTGTGAATGGTGTGCATGGGAATGCTGGTCTCCCACTCTGATGCCTCCCCTGAGGTCGAGTTTTCAATTTGACACGGGTCGATGAGTTGCCTCAGTAAGATGTTAGACAATATATCCAGTTTTAGTTGCACGCCCTGAGTTTAGGCGGAGCCTTATTGTGTTTCGTTCAAAGGGGTTTGTCGATTGTTCATAGTAGCCAATTTGTTTTACATAAAAATAAAAGGTTCAGGTTATCCCTTTCGGCCTAATCCTAAGGAATATTTAAATCGTCGATTGGACCATAGATTGTTGTTATGTGGGTTCGGGAACTTGGTTACATTAGGGAATATGTTAAGCACCCCACTTATTCTTTACAATTCCTTAATTATATTCTTGTTATCTCTCTTGGCATATTTGATTACTTTTTATTTTATTTTAGAACATGCTTATAAACCTTAGTTCGAGAATCCATTAAAATGTAAATAGGTGTTTAAGTTAGAAAACAGTAGTGTGAGAATAGTAAAACTTTAACTTATTACACTAGACTATAATTAAAAAGAAAAATAAAATAAACTACTATGTATAACCTACAATTTTAGCTTCTAAAAAACTATACACTAGAAGTTGAAATTTTTTAGGGTCCACCCAAAATAAAAATTGACTTTGAGGGATAATCGGTATAACCTCTTTTAAGTGCACACCTTTCAAAAAATAAGAATTTAATTTGAACAATGGAAGGCATGTATAAGACGTAAGAAATGAACCTTCACTAATTAAAAGTTTTAGGCGGATGATAAGGGTTTTGAATAAAATCGGGGACAAGACCAAATCAATCTCAAGAAAATTAAAATCACCTTCCAATGGTTTTTTAATTGGAATGAGAGGTGGGGCAAGTGTGAGTGAATAGACCATCAAATTAAGCATCTCAAAGTAACATTCTCGTTTGAGAATCGAGTCAAAGTCCTCTAGACTTTCATCTGAGTCTTGCGATAGTTGAAATGGTTCTATAACTATAGGAAACAAAGAAAATGAAGGATACTTAACCTCTAAAGAATTTGAAACAATGATAAGAGGTTGAAATTCAAAAGTGCTTGGATCACTCTCAATGGTTTCTTCTTCAAAAATGGGGGAGATGAAACCTAAGTTTCAACCTCAACCGAGCTTCTATAAGAAGAAGTCTTTTCATCGAGTTGGACATTTTTTTCATTTATCCAAGCTTCATAACTCTCGAATTCATCATTCAATTCTTCATTCCCACTTTGCAAAGTTTCCAAGTGCTTTGTTAAACTCTCTCATTTTCAATAATTTTCATGTAATCATGCATCGTCATAGGTGGTGGAGAACCTTTTTCATGCTCCATTATTTCATTTTCAAGAATTTTGAGAATTCATGCATAGTCTTGGGAGTATAACTTTGAAAAGTGTTATCATAACAATTACCACTAGCTAAGGAGTTACAATGAGACATTTTAAAGTGGAAAATTTGAATACGCAACAAGCACCAAAATCTCAAGTTTCTTGAAACAATTTAGTACAAGTCACAAAGCAAGTAAAAAGAATATATAATATATACAAATTATTAAAACACTAAAATCCTAGACTGAACCATTCCCCGACAACGATGCTATTTTTGATGTGGCGTAAACTTCATATTTAAAACATGTCGTTGGGTGTTTACGGCTTATACAAAATAATTACATGACGTGGCACAATATAAATGGAAGTGTAGCGGCAAGTAGGGATCGAATCCACGGGGAACATATTTAGGATTAAATTTGTCTAACACTTAAACAGGGTGAAAAAGAAAAGATGATATGTTGATGACATATTTAACACTAAGAAATATGTAAACTAAATTAAATTACAAAAATGAGATTAGGATCACAACCCCATCATGGGATAAACAACACATAATTAGGGATTTGATTCGAAAAAATCTAACCAATCATACTCAATTGATTATAAATATCAAACATGAAGAAAATTAATTCAACATTGAAAGATTAAACATTCAATCGAAAATGGTTAAAATCGGATTCAGGTCGCAATATTGTTATAAATACTAACGTTGCGTAATAAAGGAAGTTAAACACATAATATCCCGACTTCACTACAGAAGGTTTCAAGTAAAATAAATTCAAATCCAAAACTTAGATTTCAAAGATCGAAACCCATTAATGGTTGATATATGATCCCAACCTTTAAACTAACTAATACACATGGTAAGAAAAATAAATACAACTACGTAACAACTCAAAATAAGTAATAAACCAACAAAACTATTTGACAAACTAGTAACTAATTAACAAAGCAAGTAAATAAGAAATACAACAAGAACACTTTTTTAAATAGAAGAGATAATGAAAATTATTACTTATAAAAAAGAGAGAGATGGAACCCAAAGAGGGCTGGGGGAACAGATCCCAAACAAAACTTAAGCTAAACTATAAAATTTAATCTCCCCAAACAAATGAAAGTAAACATCTATTTAAACAAAACACTGAGGGCAAACTTGTAAATTAAAAAGTCAAAATCTACATGGCCGAATCAATTCTAGTCATAGGGCCGAATAGATTTTGCTAAAGTGGAAATCTAACTCTAGTCTAATTCGAATCGATTCTTTGATTAGGGGGATTTGATTAGTCTCAAATTCTTCCAAATTTATCCCTTTAATTTAGAGACTTTTATTATCTCGAGTAACGTAAAATGAGTGTAACTATCATATTTCTTTGATACTAACTCCTTCTAACAAGTACATCTAGTTTCGTGTATTTCTCCTAGGTTTTGCAGGTATTTGAAGCATTAAGGAAGAAAGAAACTGGAAAAGCAATGAACAAAGTCAAAAAAGGAAAGTCAAAGGGCAATTTCATAAACTTGTAGCCTTCGTCCGGAGTTGAAGCCAACTAGAGAGTTGAAGATAATTCAATTTCAAGAACGTTGGAAGAAATGACAAATCGATCCAAGCTATGGTGAAAAAGTTATGAAGATTTCAAGATGAGAAGGAATAAGAAAAAGATCCTTGAATGAAAAAGGTAGGAGGTTCGGACCGCCTAGAAAAGGGTCCGGACCGGTTCGTAAAAAGTTATGTATCAAAAAGCTAGGCGATGCGAACCTTTTTCCCAAAAAGGATCCGGACCGCTTGGTTAAGAAGTTCTGAATAAAAAAAGGGTGCGATCCGGACCTTTTTCCCAAGAAGGATCCGGACCGCCTTAAGCTAAGGAACCCTGTTTAAAATAAGGTGGCGATCCGAACCACCTCCCCCGATGGGTCCGGACCGCATTAGATTTCCACAAAATTTTCAGTTCTCTCTTAGAGTTTTATGTGGGTCAAAATCTTGTAAATTTCAGAGTTATTTATTCAGATTAGTTTTTCCATAAGAATATTTTGCTATAAGGATTTGAATCTAATTTCTGCAATTCAAGTAACATCTTTCCTTTAAATTTTTAATTGCTCGCTAGTTTAATTGTTGGTTTGAATCTGCAATTCTCTTTTCATTCAGTTTCTTTAGATTTAATGTTTTATTTCTTAAAAAACATGTTTTTCTCTAAGATAATCATGTCTAGCTAATTTTCTAAGGGTTGGAATGCATGAACCCCACCTGATGTAATTCACCATAATGGGAAATTGACTTTTGAATTAAAATCTTAGATGAATCGTGTTGCATAACGGTTGCAGCCGTCCTAGGACTTTTGATCCCATTTGCCCTAGGTTCGAGATGCTTAAGAGTGCGACGTGCGTATCGATTATGCGACACCGCTTTGTTCTTACCTTTGATTTCATATGGTGCGGGCTATGATCCCTTATATATGGAATGCTTTGGACTAATAAAGATTGGATTCATTTAAAATCTTAATTCCGAATTTATTATCCTATGAAGTGAACTACTAGGGTGTGGGGTATTGTAACCCAACCTCTTGTTCTCGTCTCATAGTTAAATTGTTAGTCCATTTATTATCAGCATTTCATTAAATAAGCGTAGTTGCATATTGTTAGTTCTTAGTTTCATTAGTAGTTACTCCAAAATTTGCATCTAGACGTAGTTGTTTCATCTCCCAAATCATCTTTTCGTTTCTTTTAGAGTCAAAGCTATGATTTTTTCATCTTTCCAACGTCGTCACGAATTCGTTCGTCTTTTTTCCCTGAGCGACAGGCTTGCACTTGAACCTACATAGCATGCACACTAGACATATTTGTGGTCGCATCAAGTTTTTGGCGCCGTTGCCGGGGAATTAGGCAAACTTAGGTTTAATCGAGTCAATCTAAAGCTTAGACCAAAAATTAAAATAATAATAATAATAATAATAAAAATAAAAATCCAAAAAAGTCATCCCTTAAAAGCCTTTAATGCAAAATATTGAACAAAATCAAACTCCTCAAAATACTCCAACCAAAATTTATGAAAATCCAATTGTTGTCACTTGCCTTGTGTTCCACAGTTTTGGATTCCACTTCCTACTCCTGAGCACTCTATTGGTAGTTACACCCTGAGTCAATACTTCAGTCACACATCTAGGACCCCGAGTGAGTATTCCGAGTCATTTGAAGAGAGAGCGATGTTTGACGCCGCTAGTTTCGGCACTGGAGAGGTAAATCCACCCCATCGTCCCATGAGGGACTTACTCTTTCCTAAACGAACTATCACCCGTGGTTGCATTTTACTTCCGTATAATGCTGGTCAGTTCCACTTCCGCAGGGGGATGATATATATTCTCCCTACTTTCCATGGCATGGATTCGGAGAAACCATACCTTCATATAAGAGAGTTCGAAGAGGCGTGCGAGACATTTAGTGACCAAGCTTGCATGCAGGATGTCGTTCGCCTAAAGCTTTTCACTTTTTCCTTAAAGGATAAATCTAAGACCTAGTTATGGTCTCTACCCCCGAACTCTGTTATTTCCTGGAATGATATGCAATCGAAATTTCTCTCAAAATTCTACCCACCGAACAAGACCAACTCTGTCAAGACTCAAATCCAAGCTTTCGGACAACAAGATAATGAGCCGTTTGACAAATGTTAGGAACGATTTCAAGAGTTAGCAAGCGCATGCCCCCATCATGGATTTGAAAAACACCACTTGATCTATTTCTTCCATAATGGGTTGACAGTGACTTCCAAACAACTTATGCAAACTATGTGTGAACGACCATTCTAGGAATTAGACTCTAATGATGTTGAGGCCCATCTTAAGTATGTTGTAGAGACTATTAAAGCATAGGACACATCTAATCCTAATACCCAAGTCCGGCCTAAACAAGCATCTATCACTCCGACTGTATTCGGTCTATACCAATTGGATAGTAATACCTTAATAGACCGTCGATTCGATCAGTTTCAAAGAGATATGAAAGATTTACTTGATATCCATTTAAGAGATATCTTTGGATCCAATGTGTCGCAAAAGAAAAGGTGTGTGCTATCTGTGAGGTGGGTCATTTCACAAAGGGATGCCCGACTATTTCCTCCTACAAAGCCATGCACACCGAGCAAGTGGATGCTATAGGAGGATTCAAGGGAAATTTTAACACCACACATGGGAATTTGTACAACCCTTCGTGGAGAAACCACCCTGGTTTTAACTACGGACAACCACAAGCTGCGATGAACCCACATTCACAGGTTGTCCCACCTCCATCCCTTCCTCAATTTCAATAAGCACCACCTCCTCCAGCCCCATATATTACTCCACTGCTGAGGAATCTCGTGGATGCAATAAACTAGTTTATTAACTCCCATAGTGGAACCAATGCTAGATATGATCGCATGTTCATTAACATGAATGCGAACATCTCAAAGTTGCAATCGGCGTTAAGTATCCAAGAGAAAGGTAAGTTCCCATCCCAAGGGCAAATACCACCCCAAGATCAATCATGTGTTAGCTCTACATCCCAGGCACATCTTAAGCAATGTAGTGCAATTACAACTCTACGCAGTGGGAGAGTAGTTGACCTTTCACCTCTTCCACGTGACGATAAAAATGAAAAGGATATCTCACCCGGCATGAAAGAGGCCGAAGATGTCTCCAAGAAAAAGAGTAGTAATGATGACATAAGAGAGCCTGAAGTGGTGGTGAAACCTCCGATGCAGTCCCATATCCCCAAAGGTTGATCCCTTAATCCAAGGAGACCTCCCGGGATGATATCTTAGACATTCTTAAGCAAGTTAAGATCAACTTGCCTTTTCTCGTGACCATAAAGAAAATTCCCGCATACGCTAAGTTCCTTAAGGACTTACTCACGGTGAAATGAAGGATAAAGGTAAAAAAGAACGCGTGTCTAACACAGAACATCAACTCCATGTTGTTGAGTGATATTCCACTAAAATATAAACATCTGGGTGCACCCCCATCTCGTGTATCATGGGCAAGAATCGTATAGAAAGAGTGTTAATAGATTTAGGGGAAAGTGTTAACATTCTTCCTTATGCCATCTATAAGAAACTTGATTTGAGGGCCCTCAAGCCCACAACCATGACCCTCTAACTTGCGGATCGCTCTGTAAAGATGCCTCGGGGAATTGTTGAGGATGTAATCATCCAAATTGACACGTTCCACTTTCCGGTAGATTTCATCATTTGGGACTAGGAGCCATCCATTCTCCCGAGTAATCATGTCCCCATCATCCTTGGTCGCCTATTCTTAGCTACGGCTAATGCACTCATCAATACTAGGAGTGGGCAAATGGAATTAACATTTGGGTACATAACCCTCGAGACTAAAATCTTTAATAACATTAAGAACGAGGGTGATAGAAGTGAACCGCGAGAACTGGATCTTCTAGAGGAAGCATACGAGAAGGAGAGGTCTCACAAGCGAGAGCCGTTAGGTGTAGGTTTCATAGCACAAAGTGAGAGCGGCAAGTCTGACGATAAGTTAAAGGAAGGGGCGGTATGTGTAGTGACCGCAATTGAGAGAGAAAGCAAGCACGTAGGTGAAAGCATGATAGAAAGATTTAAGGAGAGGGAGAGAGAAGAAGTGAATGTTAAGCAAGAGAGCGAGTTAGGCAATACGTGTCTAAAGGAGTTTGAAAGAGAATTTGGGCCAGGGGATGAGAGACACAATGTTGAAGTTCAATCTCACTTGAACTCATTTAGTGACTTACAAGAGAGCAAATGGAAATAAACGATAGATGAATTCCTTCGTTGTAACCATTCACTCATGCCACTTGAGTCCTCGACGGTAATTGAGGAGAAAGCTAGGGTTCCACCCGAGCGAGAGCACGACCGATGCATGCCACACATGACATCGGAGTTTTAGGACGTGATAGTAGGAGAACCATAAGCGTATTCTAATTTATATCCCGACCCTAGCATTACCAAGAGAAAGAGAAATCAAGGTTTGATTAGTTCCTCCAGTTTCGACCAAAAAGACTAGTCTAAATCAGGATAAGTAAGCTGCACGTATATTGGACACCTTAAGAATCTGATTTGGAACACATATTATGAATCTCAAGGCGACTTCCTCACTCTTGGGAAGGGGCCCAACTTGTTTCGATTATTGGTTTATAATCCTAGGATGGGATAAATAAGGAGAGCATCGGGCCCCGTGAGTGGGGTTGGGTGAATTTTAGCAGATAAAGTTAGGCCGTCGCACCCCCGACGCGTATAGGGTTATTCTTGTGTATACTAGTTAGGTGTCAGTTAGAATAGGTAGAGTAAGTTCAATAATTAGGTGTGGAGCACATTCAGCGGGGAGGAATCACACATTTTGAGATCGCCTCAAGATTCAAAACGAGGGGTGAGCGAAAACCAGGGTCACGGTGGAGTTGAAATCAAGTGAGAGATCCTTTAGAGTGAAAGAGAGGAGTAGAAATTAAGTTAGGGGAGTTCTACTACAAATTCAGAGGCGATCCGGCCCGCCCCTGGGCACCCAATTCGGACCGCCCTCTAGTTTTCTTCGTTCTTTCCCTAGGTGCATCCCTCTTTCCCCAATCCTTTCACTTCCCTCCACTTCGTTTCTCCCCACCATTTTCCTCCCATCCACCACCCTAGTGAAGCTTATGTTTGTTTGTGTCGGTTGTTGTTTATTGGGTGCTTGTGATGAACATCCGTGTGTTTCCTTTTCTCTTGATGTACCACAACTCTTATATATAAAGATACACATTTTCTCCATTTGTTTGTTTTATTTATCTCACTTCTTATTTTGCCTTATTTAGATTTTAGTCCTTTTAATTGGGGATAATGCAAAAGTCTAAGTTTTGTGGGGGGGGGGGGTGGGGGGGGTGACGAGTGCGTATTTCTATTACTTCACAAATTTTCAAAATTTCCAAAAAAAAGAATTGAAAAATTTGAAAAAAACAAAAATATTTTTCTTCAAAATAAATAAAAATTGGAATTTAAAATTTTCATAAATATCATTAAAATTCGGTTTAAAGTCTCAAATTGTAAAAACATAATGCACAAAGCCGAAATTGACCGAAGATAGAAATTGAGCGAACATGGATGACTTAACGAATAAGTGTGGAGATTAACCAACCTGGTGAGATTTGAGCCTATCCTTTTTGTGAGTTTATAAATCAATCCGAGTTAATGGTTAACTCAAAGATCTGTTTAGCATTTACATAAGTCATTGATGATCTCGATACCTTTGTTTTGATCGGTTACGGGAAACGTGTGAGATGTTGTCTCGAAAAATGAGCTAAATGAATCTCTAAACTAAAATGTATCTTGAGACGCATATGGGAACATAATTAATAGTTTAGACAATGAAGTAGGCCCTCGTTTGTCACCAAAAAAAAAAGAATATTGGCGAGAAAAAGTCGAGAAAAATCTTCCTTTTGCTAACCAATTTGAGCCAAAAATATGTTTCCCTTTTCGTTTGACTACCCAAAAAACCTAAATGGCCCGGAATTCAGAGAAGTGAAACTCCAGAACTTTAGTCCAATTAGTGTAAATAAAAAAGGGGCAAGAAAAATAGAAAATGCTAAAAAAAATGGCAAGAAAAGAAAAATGTGAAAAAAATAGAAAAAGACAAGAAAACGAGCAAAATCCCGAAAAAGCCTAATGGACATTTCAAGAAAATTCTCCAATTCCAAAATTCCCATCCATTTCCTGCTACCCATTACACCTGAAAACCTGAAAAAGTCCTAACCGAATCCAAATTGCAAAATTGGTTACCGCATGGGGAGTTATGGTATAAAAGAGATTAAAAGTGTGAAGTAGAGGCAGTATTTCCCGTTTCCTGTTAACTGTAATTCGATGAAGAGATCTTTTCGCCCATAATTTTTTGTCTTTTGAATTTCATGTGCGTGAATTTGTGTTCCATTACATTTACTCTTATAAATCATGCACACCAAGATAACTAGCCACATTTTCAAGTGATTCGTTTGTGAGAGCACATGGTGATAATTTGAATCAAAACAAATTTTTGGATAAGTAACATAATGTTCAACCGGTGGAAATTCGCAGTTAAATTTCTGGCTTCGCACACAACCACTATGATTTGAGACTCTCGAACATGAATTGATGATGACTATTTTTTGGAAAACTTTAAATTGTATAATTTTTGAGTACTTTGAATTTGCTTTGAGTCGAATTTTGTGGGTATATTCCCTCCAAACCCTCACAAGACACAACTCGTCCTACTTAGGGGTGTGCAAAAAAATCGACCAAACCGACAAAACCGAGCCGAACCGAAAATTTTCGGGTCGGGTTTTTTTGAGGGTCGGTTCGGTTCGGTTTAATCAGGTATAAAACCGACAGGGTCGGTTCGGTTTTCGGTTTTGGCATAAAAAAACCGATTTTGAACCGAACCGAACCGAACCGAATTAATTTTTATACTTTTTAATTTTATATTTTATATTATATTTATATTAGTGTTGACATATTATATTATATTTTTTAATTTTATATTTATATTAGGTATTAAAAAATATATTTTTTATTAAAATAAAGGAAAAAACCGAACCGGCCCTGTATAAAACCGGCCCTGTCAAAAACCGACGGGCAAACCGAACCGGCCCTGTCAAAAACCGACCCGATTCGGTTCGGTTCGATTCGGTTTTTCAGCATTTTCGGTTCGGTTCGGTTCTCCTCCTCCAAAAACCGACATGGTCGGTTCGGCCCAAAAAACCCGATCAAAACCGAACCGACCGACCCGTGAACACCCCTAGTCCTACTAGGGTGACCTAGGGGTTTAGAGGCTTGTTGCAGATGCTCAATGCAATCGCTTGCCCACGAAAGTGGTAATCTATCCAAATAAAATAAAAAATTTGACAGTTGACCCATAGTTACATCCTTTTACATTGCTCGGGATGCGCAAAGTTCTAAGTTAGGGGGGTTGATTAGGCTCAAAATCTTCCGAATTTATCCTTTTAATTTAGAGACTTTTATTATCTCGAGTAACGTAAAATGAGTGTAATTATCGCATTTCTTTTATACTAACTCCTTATAACAAATACATCTAGTTTCGTATATTTCTCCTAGGTTTTGCAAGTATTTGAAGCATTGAAGAAAGAAACTGGAAAAGCAATGAACAAAGTCAAAGAAGGAAAGTCAAAGGGTAATTTCATAAATTTGTAGCCTTCGTCCGAAGTTTAAGCCAACTAGAGAGTTGAAGAGAATTCAATTTCAAGAACATTGGAAGAAATGGAAAATCAATCCTAGCTATGGTGAAAAAGTTACGAAGATTTGATGCTGAGAAGGAACAAGAAAAAGATCCCTGAATGAAAAAGGCAGGAGGTCCGGACTTCCCAGAAAAAGGTCCGGACCGGTTCCTAAAAAGTTCTTTATGAAAAAGCTAGGTGAACCAGACCTTTTTCCCAAAAAGGATCCGGACCACATGGCAAAGAAGTTCTGAATAAAAAAGGGGTGTGATCCGGACCTTTTTCCCAAAAAGGATCCGGATCGCCTTAAGCTAAGGAACCCTGTTTTAAATAAGGGGGCGATCTGGACGACCTCCCCCGATGGGTCCGGACCGCATTGGATTTCCATATAATTTCTCTGTTCTCTCTCAGAGTTTTATGTGAGTCAAACTCTTGTAAATTTCGGAGCTATATATTCAGATTAGTTAGACAATAATAGGAGTTCGATTTTTTTAGGTTAGCTAATTAGGAGTAGAGGGTTTTTTGAGTCAAAACCCCTAATTTTTCCATAAGAAGATTTTGCTGTAAGGATTTGAATCTAATTTCTCCAATTCAAGTAACATATTTCCTTTAAATTTTTAATTGCTCATTAGTTTAATTGTTGGTTTGAATATGCAATTCTCTTTTGATTCAGTTTCTTTAGATTTAATGTTCTATTTCTTAAAAAACAAGTTTTTTCTCTAAGATAATCATATCTAGATAATTTTCTAAGGGTTGGGATGCATGAACCCCACCTGATGTAATTCACCATAATGGGAAATAGACTTTTGAATTAAAATCTTAGATGAATCGTGTTGCGTAACTATTGCAACCGTCGTCGGACTTTTGATCCCGTTTACCCTAGGTGACCGGGATGATTAAGAGTGCGACGTGCGTATCGATTATGCAACATCGTTTTGTTCTTGCCTTTGATTTCATATGGTGCAGGCTACGATCCCTCATATATGGAATGCTTGAGATTAATAAAGACTGGGTTCATTTAAAATCTTAATTTCGAATCTAGTATCTTATGAAGTTAACTACTAGGGTGTGGGGGATTGTAACCCAACCTCTTGTTCTCATATCATAGTTAAATCATTAGTCCATTTATTATTAGCATTTCATTTAATGAGTGTAGTTGCATATTGTTAGTTCTTAGTTTCATTAGTAGTTACTCCAAAATTTGCATCTAGCCGTAATTGTTTCATCCCCAAAATCATCTTTTCGTTTCTTTTAGAGTCAAAGCTAGGATTTCTTCATCTTTCTAGCGTCGTCACGCATTCTTTCATCCTTTTTCCTTAAGGATCGATACTCGACTTATCGGGATACTACTTGAGCGACAGGCTTGCACTTGAGCCTACATAGCAAGCAACTAGACACATTTGTGGTTGCATCAGGTATCTAAGAGGTAGAACATATTACACCGAATGAAGACAAAGTTGTCCAAGGGAAGAACAAGATGAGATTAAAGACAAAGTTTCTTTATGTTGTTCCATTTTTAGGGTTTGGGAAGGGTTTTAGGGATTTTTTTTGTCTTAAAGGGATAATTATTGTAATTTGGGTTTTGGTTAGTTTTGTAGTTGATTAGCCAAAGAGGGAGTTTTATAAGCACAAATATTTTAGCTTAGGTTTTTTGTTTGTATTTATTTGTACTTTGGCATATTTGGTGCATGCCGTTACAAGCCGTCACGTAACCACATGTCGAACCGAACTCTAACATCTCCAAGTTCAAGACTCCTCTACATCTAATGAAGGTATACAACTTTTAGGAGTTCTTAATTATTCATATTTATATTTGGGATGTGTTTTTATAAAAATTGAGGCTGAATTTTTCAAGAATTTAAAATATTTTTGTTTTAGTTATCTCGTCCGAATAAGTTTTTAACTCGTTAGAATGACTTTGGCTTCTCGTTTGATCAGAGCATCAAACGAACTTCGAATGAGAATTTTCTGCATTAAAGGTCTCACTTCGTTAGAAGCTCGTTAGAAGTTGGTTCAAATAAGATTGTAGTCTCGTTCAAACAATCTGACATTTTTGTTCAAACAAGATGCTATTTCGTTCAAATGACTTCAGTTTTCGTTCCAACGAGCCGCACCTCAAAATTTGTGTCATGTCTATAAATACCTATTTTGAAAGACTTTTTCAATGGGACTTTGGAAAAAATGTGAACATAATATATTTGCCAAAGTTTTTCATCTTTTTCTTCTATTGAAACACGTTTGATTCACAAACTTTACACCCCTAATTATTTTGTGAATCCTTTTGAATCCCTAGAAAGTTTCTATAATTTGCATACACCTTGTGGGGAGGATTCTCTACTACTGAACTTATGAATCGAGGGATCACGGCTGAAGTAGAAGGAAGAAGGTTGATCGGTGGATACCGAGGGTAGACCGCTACCCGTGGATGACTTTAGACTGAGTCATTTTCTTTATAATTTTTATGAAGATTATACGTTATACTTAGTCGATCTAAGTAGTCTGTAAGTCCACTGTCTTATAAAACTTTTTAAAGTACTGAATATAGGTTTTTCCCTGAAAACATGATTTTTTTCTCATCTCTAAGTGTTTACATATTTTTTTTATACTTGCAATTATATATTTAAAACACATATTTGCATGATCCCCTAATCTAATCAAATACTAAAATTTGACTAAAATTGGATTTGTGTGTGTTGGGATTTACATTGAAAAAAAATACAAAAATAGACTTTTTGATTGTGACCATCCTTGTCGGGTGTGTTCACGCACTTATAAGTGGTATTAGAGCATCCACTCTAACAAAGACATGGGGTGAGCCATGTAGTCTCGAAGTCGATATTAGCCATGCTGGATTATGGAAAACCCATGACACCTACGAAAGTTCATAGTTTTTTGGGATTCGCCAAATATTATAGGAGGTTTATTCGAAGTCTCTTGTAGATAGTGATACCGATGGATGAATTAACTCAAATGGGTATTCAGTTCGTGTGGACTACGAGGGGTCATTATACTTTTGATACTATCAAGGAGCAGTAGACTTAGACTCTAGTTTTAGTTCGATCAAGTAGTGAGTTTGAGTATTTAGTCTCCACTGATGCTTCCTTATAGGGACTAGGTGGGGTTGTTGATGAAGGAGTATCATCCTATTGCCTATGCATCTTGGAAGTTGAAGCCTGATAGGGTTAACTATTCAACACATGATTTGTAGTTAGAGGCAATATTTTTCACACTACATGGCTGGAGGCACTATGTTTGAGGTGAGAAGTTCAGGCTCTTCAACGATCACAAGAGACTTAAGTACCTATTCACGTAGAAGGATTTAAACATAACAAAACGATGGCGATTCGAGCTCTATAAGGACTGTTAGTTTATAATTCAGTATCACCCGGGGAAGGACAATGTGCTGGCACATGCTTTGAGTCGATGATCGAGTGTTAGTTTGTCTACTCTTGAATTGACTGATGTGGATTCTGTTCAGATGATTAATGTGATTTTATGGGGATTCTCACATTGACTCACAATTTCATTATGAGGGTATTCTGATCATAAGTAGATGATGTGGCATTCAAAGATAAGGTGGGAAATCTTTTATCTATTAGAGCACCTCTTTACACCATTAGTTCTAGTGGTTGTTTGAGGTATAATGGGAAAGTTATAGTACCTTCAGACGGGGAATGACGTAGGGTCATGAGGCAGGAGGCTTCTAGATCACAATTTTTAGTACATCCCGGTGGTAAGATGTACCAAGATATAAGGAGATAGTAATGGTGGGTAGGTATAAAATGGGATGTTGCTACATTTATGTCCCAGTGCAGCACTTGTCAGATATGAAGGTGGATCACTAGGGATCACCATGTACTTTTCATCCCTCATCCATTTTGATTGGAAGTGGTAAAACTTCTCGATGAACTTCATTATAGTATTACCTTTGACACCAAAAAAACACGACACTATTTGGGTTATAGTTGACCACTTGACAAAGGTTCCACAATTCTTACCTATCTGCATAGATTTCACAACAAATTATACATGTGGTTATATGTGTCCGAGATCACTCGTTTGCATGAGATACCTTTGTCGATCATCTCTGATCAGGATCGAACTTTTATATCTCGATTTTTGGGAAATTTTTAGGACATTATAGGGATGTTATTGAAATTGAATATGTCTTATCATCTTCAGAACGATGGGTAGACGAAGAAAGTGAAGGCAATTTTAGAGGATATGTTGTCAGCCTGCATTTTGGATTTTAAGGGTGCTTGCGAGGTGCATTTATCGTCGGTGGAGTGCACCTATAATAATAGTTTTAATAATTTGAGCAGTGTGGCACCGTATGGGTGACACTGTATATCACCCATGTAATATTGGTTGGACTTGATCGATAGTAGCTTGTTAGTATTTGAGTACGTTCAGGATATGACTGAGAATATTAATATGAATCGGGAGAGGATCAAAACTATCGAGAGTAGGGAGAATAGCTATGTGGGCTTGGATTAGAAGGACGTGCACTTTCAAGTGGGTGATGAGGTGATTCTCAAGGTGTCACCAAAGAAAGGGGTGATTCATTTTGGGAAGAAAGGGAAGCTGGCCTCGAGATATATTGGGTTGTTCATGATTGTGGTTATGATAGGGATGCTCGTGTATCGCCTAGCACCCCTAGAGCATTTAAATATGGTACATAATGTGTTTCATATATTCGTGCTTCTTCGGTTCTTGTGGGGTGAGTTTGCTTATCCGTACATCGACTTAGGAGATATTCAGCGAGAGGACAATGATATGTATAGTGAGGAGCCTGCGTGCATTTTAGATGTCAAGGTCCATATTTTGAGGTCTAAGGAGATACCCTTAGTTCATTTTTAGTGGGGTAACAATAATGAGGATGAGTCCATTTAGGAGGGAGAGGATACAGTGAGGAAGCAATATTCATAGTTATTTTGAGGTGTGTGTTATATCCAATGAATTCTGAGGATGAAATCTTTTTGTTATGGAGAAGAATGTAATACATCGTAATTTTAAAAAAATGAAAAATTAAGTAATAAGAAGAATTTTAATTAATTAGTTGGGTATCCAAATTAATTACATAATTTAAATTATGAATTTGAAGTCATTTATGAGATTTTAAAGTTGAAATGAATTTAACTGGATTTATAAACTGTATTTAGTAAATTGTTAAAGTTTTACGGGCTTACGTTTAATTACTTTAAAGTTTGCGGCTTAAAATGGTAAATAATGTAGGTTTATAAAGTGGTTTGCACATATGGGGTATTTAGGGTAAAGACCAAGGGTATAACGATCTTTGGAACATTTCTTATGTAAGAAGTTTAGAGTTAAAAAGGACGCATGAGCAAATAAACCTTGGGCGGCACACCTTTGGAGTGAATCCTCTATAACGGTGTTACCAACCAGCTATAGTGGGGGTATAAGCCGATGTAGGGGGATGGTGTCTTCTATAGCAGGCAACAATAATTGAATGGGATTCAACCCCTTTTTCTTTACCCTTATGCACACAAGACTCCATTCTCTCCACAACAACCCTTCAAACTCTATTCCCTCTTTATAAAACCCTATTATCTTTTAACACCTCACCAAATTTCATCCCAAATATAAAAATAAAACCCTAATTTAATATCCCATATTTCAAGGCAAGATTCAAGGGAGGTTTTATAACAATTCAAATAAGTTCTCAAAAGCATTTAAGGGGTTTTCAAGGCTTAATTTCAAGGACTTCTTCTCAAACAATTAAATCAAGTTTTGAGATATTTTCAGGCAAGTTACTAGATTACTCCTCTCATTTAATAAATACATGCCATAATTTCACCTAAACCCGAAATATAGGCTTAAAAGTTGTAGAAAATCTTAGGGTTTGAGAACTATTATGTTATGAGCTTATTTTGGTGAAATTTTAATACGGTATATGTTGTAAAATTGGAATTTAGCCTAACGTAAATAGGAAATGTGAAATTGAACCATGAACTATTAGAATTTTATAGTATGGTTTGAGACTAAATATTATATTTAGGTAAGTTTTAATGTATGTAGTTTAATTAAGACTTAATTGGAGTTTAATTACTATTAAAAATAAGTGTGCTAAATAAGGATTTCACATTAGCTTTATGAGTACTGCATTTGATAATAAATATATGATTGATGAATTTGTAAGCATGTTGATTTATAATTAGATCTTAATTACTCATGAAAATTCATGAATAATGATTAGTCCTCTGTTAATAACCTTAAAATGTAACTAAAATCAATTTTATTGATTTATGCTGTTGGAAATTGGAAATTGAACCTAACTTCGTATAAAATGGATTTATGCCCTTTATAATTTTCCTTATGTTGCTGGAAATAGATTAATTGAGTAGATGGATTAGAAGGAGTTCGAGATAAATATTGCTGGCTTATTGGTTTGTGGCACTAATAAATTATTAACTTATTAAAAATTCTCAATGACTACCCTATCCATACAGAAGCGTATCAGGAGGGGGTCCTTAATTGGATTTCATTTTTTGAGATCTCTCATGCATGGAGTCAATAGATGGGTAGGAGTGATAACTTTAGATCTCTTAATTAACATATTTATTTTATTATACCGCTTATATTTATGAGTATTCCCACACTAGATAAATCCTTGTAAGCTCTTTGATAATCTCTTTAGAAGTTAATGAAATAACATAACGATTAAATTAAGGACTAGTTTAGAATATCCCGAAGGTGTGACACCCCTACTAATTAACGCCAGGTGATCAGTCCTAAATTAAATTAAAACAGGTTTCTCAGCTGGTTCATTCTTAGCATCACTGTCGCCTTTTTAATTACTAACCACATAAGTGAGAAAATTAGACTGGTGCAAATTTTTATCTTTCATTAACTTAAATGAAATACTCATGCGGAAATAAAATAATATGACAATCACAAATAACTGGATTCAACCATTCACAATTAATTAACTGACCGAATAAACCATCGATTCAAAATCCAACAAAAGTAAAGACAAGCAATAAAATCTCAATAAGTCTGACATAAGTACTGAATAAAACAGTGAGCAACATGATCGAATAACTGATAGGAAATTTCTACACTGGGAATGAAAGAAATGAGGCGCCTATCAAACTCCCGCAACATCCACATATGCTGCAACAAGGGGTCCCTGGAATGAGTCAAGCCTGGTGTCCCTGTGGATGGACACCAAAAAGATTTTTAAAAGTTTTTATAGCAAGGGATAGTACCCAAAATATTTGGAAAAGATTTAGCAAATGATTAACTTGCAGTAATAAGTAAATGTGCATGCTCTCCATATTTTAGTTAGTGCCGCACTCCCTTGAGGACAACCTCACCCCTCCTCTAATGTGCACTACTACCGCCTTAATTAATTTACCTAGTTATTTATCTCATGACTAGATAATTTATATAACCCCTTGCAACCACCCTACTCTAACCGAGTGTGCCAAAATTATGATTTCTAAGTTATTGTCAACATTAACTTAATTAATCATTTCCCTTTTTAAATTCATATAACTTTCACACCCATTATATGTACTACAATTCACCGTCGGTATTAATTGTACCCGTATATAATTATTTACCTCATCATATACGTATAGACATATTACAACATTCACAAACCTGCTGAAATAATAATAATAACGAGCATCCTCCCGAGTAATAACTCACCAGATATATATTCTCTAAAGTGCTATCCCACTAGGTACATTCACATAAGCTAGATACCCCAAGTTAGAATAGCTCACTAACTTGGTTAAAACATACAATTGGAGGCGGTCATATTCCTTCCCTGAAAGTGAGACTCCCGTCACCCATATAACGGACGCTATGACATAGGAATATACTCGCCCTACTCCTCAAGCTAGGGGATTCATCCACTACGCACAACCTTCCCCTATAGCACTAGAGTATAAAACAATAATATCTAACCATCGATATTAATGCACACACAATATATATATATATATATATATATATATATATATATATATATATATACTGTCGCACACCGTATATATAAAAATAAACTATCCCGGCTATACCGTGTACTAAGTCCGTAATACAAGCCTATTCAGGTTATTATGAGTTCATGGTCCAACTCTAATTATTAATTAATTTACACATTAATTAAATAAATTATTTTTGGTGTCGTTCCAACCAATATATTCGGACTCACTCTCGTGGCCCGAAATAAAACAATACCTGAGTCTAAATTCCCGACTCCAAATTATTTATTCTTCACTCTAAATAAATTTAACGTCTTGGTGTCGCTCAACCAATAACCCCGGACTTTTCCACTCAATCCGTATTTAATTATTTTGAAATATTATTCCCAAAATTTAACCATAGTGTGACACACAAAATTTCCTTCAAATCCTAATTAATTTTCCATCCCAATTAATTTGACTGTACCCCCATGTCTATTTCTCATTTCATAAGGTAGAGAAAAAAAAATTAATTGTATTTCCCTTATATATACAAACTGGCGAAACTGCCAGAAATTTTTGACCCTCGATCGATCGATCGAACAGGTCATTAACTTCTCCGGGTTGTCTGTTTCAGCCATGGATGCAAATCTATAAACCCTAACTTCTTCTACCAGCAAACCCAAGTCCTCTCATAAATAAAATACACCAAAAACCTCTTAAGAGACCCCCATAAAGTCCTCAAACATCATTTAATCTCCATCCTCTACAGTTTTCATAGATTGGGGAAAATTCGATTTAACCTTTAACTCCTTTAAACATCAAATCCTTACCTCAAATTCGTTTCTAGTTCATTCGGATTACATCCTACCAGATATATATATATCTACTACTCTCAGATTACACATGAATTTCTTACACAATTTAGAAATCTGAATATTGGTTTACAAAAACCCCATGTTTATACCCTTTAGATCCCAAAACGAATTTGAATTATTCACATCACATAAATATGAATCGAAAAGCAAATTAAATACTACAGCAAGTTAACCACTTATCTTATGATTCGTAGGGTCTGATCTGCGGTTGTGAATTCCCAAGGTTTAAGACGAATTCCTTTCTTTTTGGCTCTTTCCTTTGTCCCCCGAAATTGCCTGTAACTGCCTCTTAGGGTTTCCTCTCCCACTAAGTATTTTCTAAACTCTAATCAGCCGTTCTATTTTTCCTTATAATTGTTTATTTAGGCTAATTCCCGTTTTTTGCCTTATGGGCCTAGCCCAAGTGACCCAAATTCCCCCGTGTCGTCCCGGCTATGTCTAAAAACGTCCCGTGACCCGTTTACTACCCTCGGGTACATTTTTCTGACTATCTCAGCCCATCCGAACTCAACCGTACACTCAGAATTGGAATCCAAATTAATTATAAAAAATCCTTATCTCACACCCAAATTAGTCTATACCGACTCTCGGGTAAGATAAGTACATACGCCGTCATTAATACTCGAAATGATGTAAATAATTATTACTATTCACTTAGTAAATAAATTTTCCTAAATATTAACCATTAACTCCCCGATTAATATTTAAATATATTTTTCCATACTTAATTCGATTAAAATTACGACACACAAGAAATTTTAAATTCTCGAATTAATTAAATATTAAATGCACAAAAATACGGGGTGTTACAGACTTCCCCACTTACAAAGGAATTTTGTCCCCGAAATTAGGTCATACCTGTGGTGAAAAGCTCTGGATATTGTTCTCGCATATCCTCCTCCCACTCCCAGGTAGACTCGTCAACGTTGTGATGACCCCACTATACTCTAACTAGTGAAATAACCTTGGATCGTAACTTCCACTAACTACGGTCCAGAATAGCCATCGGTCTCTCCTCATACGAGATGTCTGGCTATAAATCAATTTTCTCAAGTGGAATGTGCCAGAAGGTCCTCTCGCTCTTTCGATATTTCTTCAGTGATGCCACATGGAATACGTCGTGTATCTGCTGAAGATGCTCTGGCAATCCCAGTCTATATGCTACCGGTCCCACCCTCTCAATAATGGGGAAAGGTCCCACGTACCTCGGTGCTAACTTACCCTTATTTTCGATCCTCATCACCCTTATCATAGGGGACACCCAGACTAATACTTGGTTCCCAACCTCTAACTCCACATGTCTTCGTAAAGCATCCGCATAACTCTTCTGTCTATCCTGAGCTATACCAATCCGCCCTCGGATCAACTCTATCTTGGCAGATGTCTCCTGGACAATCTCCGGCCCCAATAGCTTGTTGTCCCCCACCTCTAACTAACAAGCGGGTGAACGAAAAAGTCTCTAGTATAGTGCCTCGAATGGTGCCATGCCAATCGTGAATTGGTAAGAGTTGTTATACGCGAACTCTACCAAAGGAAGGTATTTCTCCCAACTTACCCTAAAGTCTAAAATACACATTCTGAGCATATCTTCCAGCATCTGATTAACTCTCTCAGTCTGCCCGTCGGTCAGTGGGTGATAGGCTATACTCAAACGTAACTCCGTGCCATGGCATCCTGAAAGCTCTGCCAAAAGTGGGCCACAAAAATTTTGTCTCTGTGAGACATAATATTTATCGGCACCCCGTGCAGCTTAACAATCTTCGCTATGAATAGCTGTGCATAACGCATCGTCTCAAAGTCTGTGTGAACCGGCAAGAAGTGGGCCACCTTGGTCAACCGATCCACAATGACCCATATGGAATCGTGACCCCTCTGTGATGCAGGTAACCCTATAATGAAGTCCATTGAGATGCTCTCCAACTTCCATACGGGAATCTTTAGCGGCTGTAGCATCCCTGATGGTCTCTTATGGTCAACTTCCATGTGACACCCCGACTAATTAAATACCGGGTAGCTACTCCTTTATTAAATCAATACAAAATGCCAAGTTGGTTCAGTTAATAGCATCACTGTCGAAAACATTTTAATAATTACTAACCACCTAGTATTTAAAAAGTAAGTTGCCAAATTTTAATTTAAGTCTGATTAACATGCGATAAAAGAATAATGGAAGAACAACATAATCCATTCACCATAACGAAGTAATGAAATAATCAACAAATAATAATAAGTCCGAAGGAAAACTCCTCATAACAATCCCACAACTGAAAATAAAATGACAAGTCTGAATCCTGAATTAAATACATGCCAGAAGTCCGAATAACTGAAATAAATGAAAAGTCTCTAAAAGAAATGGGTGACATGCCCTACAACTGATAAGTGCTGAATATAGAGTCAAGATAGATGAAGCGTCTACAAGCAAAGTCCTGTAACTTCCACAAACAGCTACAGCTCGTCACCTGAATGAGGATCCTAAACATGGTCTCCTTGTGGCTGGGCAGCTAAAATGGTTTTTACAAAAATAGATTTGAAAGCAAATGGGTCAGAGCCCGAAAGTGGAAATCATTTTAAAAACAGCAAGTGTTTTAATAACATTAAAACATTAAATGCAAAATACATGTTAGGACGTGCACTCACATGAAATTCTCACCTCTCGACTACATGTGCACTCCTAACGTACCTTACCCATCTAAATGACATATATATCTAACCAAAACGTAATAAGTTCTACCCCTTACTACTCGATCCCCGTAATGCATTCTAGCGTTATCAATTAAATAGAGGGCTTTACTTAAACTCAGATTCTCAATTAGTAATACAATTCACTATCAATTAACCCGTTATGTTTTCTCAAAACAATACCATAATTATATTCACAATATTAACATGAAAGTTCCCATTAATTAAGTGTATATTATTCCCGTCATAAATATACAAAACAAGCACCCCGAGACTAGCTGCGGTGCACACATACTCTGCTATCCATCCCGGTACATCACGTACATAAGGATCATGCATTCCGAATCTCTCAGGAATCGTTCTCAGATAACAACATCACAAATAATGGAGGCGAACACAGTCACATCACATGGGTCACGCACATACCTGCGCTCCCACGATCAGCAGACTTATTAACATCCCAATAAGTCCTTCTCTGACCTATGTTCATCGAGGTACCAGTCTAAATCCGGGCAACACAAGGATTAGAGGGCCTTAAGCGAACGTAAACCTCCCGTGATAGCAAGTATGGTAGGTATGTCATACACATAAAATCAATACATATACTAAGTATGCACACATCTTAGAAATCACCATAATATATTGGTGGTACACTTCTCAATCTCGTACCGACATATAATGCTACACAATTTATATGTTCCCGATTAATATAGTAATTTAGGTCGTCAATAGTTCTCGCATCATAATAGACACTCACGTCCTACTTCATAATTTCCCTTAGGTTCAACTACACTTCTAGGTTTTGCTCCTAATTATATCTCAAATGTCCCTACTATATCAATTTATCATCAAGGGAAGGCTATCTCTACCATTAAATAAGGTTACGGGACATGCGAAATCAAAACAGGCTAAAAAGCCTAAACTGTCAACTCGTTAGAAGTCTCGTTCGAACGAGGCTGTTCAAACGAGAGTTCATTCGAACGAACTGGGCCTTCTAACGAGATCTCGTTCGAACGAAAGTCATCGAACGAACATCCCTCTCATTAAAAGTCAAACTGTCAACTCGTTAGAAGCTCGTTCGAACGAGCTCGTTCGAACGACCTGGACAGGTCTTCTAACGAGTGGCCAGATTCGAGCCCAGATTTTCCTTAACTCGTTTTTCCAACTTCTCTTCACCTCTAATCTCACCTAAATGTCATTCCAACAATGTTTCAAGGTATCTAATCCTTCCTAAACATGTTTCAATCGTATTACAACATTTATATGGGTTCAAATCACCCTAAGCTACATCAAATTATCAAATCTCCAACATTTATTTTTCAAATCTCAAGAACATGAACCCTAGAAAAATCAAGTCATTCATAGACATAACTAAATCCATTTTTTTATGATGTAAAAGATGTATTTTCATCTGACTAATCATCCTATCAACGTTCTACATGCAATTTCCTCAATAGATTCTTAAATCTCTACATCCAATTAAATGGGTTTTCATCATACTCCAAGAACAATACAATTTATTTGAATTTCCTACGCATGGAAGAAGCACTCTCTGCAAAATAATGAAATTAAACCACTTTCCTTATGTGTATCTCTGAATTTGATGACGAATTGATGAGTTTCTCTCTCTCTCTCTCTCTCTGCAGAATGCTCCTCTCTTCTCTCTCCCTCTACAAGCTCTTCTCTAATGGTGGCAATGGAGGCTAGGGTTTGTCTTAGGAACTTTTGGGGCTAATTCTAATAACCCCCGTAGCCCTCTAATCAGTTAATGGCTGGTAATGGGTTAGTGGGTCTTTTAATTTTCCATTTAAAATTCCTAAAATTCGTTAATCAAAAATCCCAAAATTCTAAAATTACCAAACTACCCTTATACGTTCCCGGTATGGCCTAAAAATGCCCCGGGACCCAAACCAAACCCCCGGCTAGTGTTTTCTGACTATTTCGACCCTTCCGGATGCGTTGGCGCACTCAAAATGACCATACGGTTTATAGAAATAAAATTAACTTTTTAATTATCATAATTATATTCTATGACGCGACTGTCACACGCGTCTCAACAAGATTTCCAAATTGCCGTATTTCTATCTCACGATAAATCAATAATTCCATATTCATATATAGCCATATATACTCATTAATATCAAATACTAACTCGGATCTCGCTAGTATTTTTATCCGGATTAATTTCCAATTAATACGCATTTAATTCAATTAATCCCATAAATAAATATCACAAAAAATACGGGGTATTACATACTTCCCCCCTAATAACAGAATTTCATCCCGAAATTCGGAACTAGAAAGTACCTGGTAAGAACAACTCTGGATAACATTCGCGCATCTCATCCTCGCGCTCCCATGTGGACTCCTCGACATTATGATGTCGCCACTGAACACGCACTAACGGAACTATCTTTGACCGCAGTTTCTGCTCACTTCCACTACACCAAATCTGCCCATTTGTCAAGGTCATTGACCTTGACAAATTCACCTTGTCAAGGTCAATGACCGTGACATTTCGAGGCGAGACAACTTTTTTTGTCACGGTCGTGTCACGGTCATTGACCTTGATGAAAAACTCGCGTTTTGTGTCACGGTCGTGTCAAGGTCAGTGACCGTGACACGTTTGTCACGGTTTATAACCGTGACATAACCGCGACCCCAATTGTCACGGTCATTGACCGTGACACGTCCGTGATAACTTTTGTCGCGGACTTGTCACGGTCAATGACCGTGACAATTCTGGGCAGAATTTAAAAAAAATCTGTTGGGCAGTATGGCCACCGCCACTGCCCAGCAGTATATTTGTACCTGTTATAGCAACGTTGTACCTGTTCCAAACATCATATATCCAACACAAACTAAAGATAATGCAAATATATATTCATGACGATATAATCCAAATATTCAAAGTAAAAACAATATACATGACGATATAATCCAAATTTAATTAAAATGGACAAACTTAAAAATAATGTTACTACACTTGGATAAAACTGAGGAGGTGAGTAGGCCACACGACATACGAATTGACGCACCCACTAATATACGTCGTGCCGCATTGTTCGCGCAACCACAATAGGGATTCCTCCTTCCCGGGTATGACATGCGTGACGAGCACCCTGGACTCCATCTTTTGAAGCACACGTCCATGGACTATTCCACCCTCGACGATATTCGGGTCCCTCAACCCCCGCCCTATCCGCTGGCCATCAAATACGTCCAATATGAACACGCTCGGCCAACCAATTGTCGACAATGGTCTGTTGGAGGGCGTCAAATAGGGAAGTGGATCGTCGAAGTACGAACGTGTCGGTGATGAAGCAGCGAGGTCCACATCCTCGTCATCCTGCGCCTCGTCCTCCCGCACCTCCTCCTCCACCGCCTTCTCCTTCCATTTCCCTTTACCTTTACGGTCTCCACCCAACGTACGCTTCATGAATGCGTACATATCTTGGACCGTCGCCTCCAAACGGGACAGCTTCGCGTCGTGTGAATCCACCGTTCGAGACAACCCGGTGTCGCTCGTCTCCAATCCGATGATCCTAGATTGGGCCACCCGCGAGCTCACTCCCCTTGTCCTCCCTTTGCGATCAGAGCCAAGCACTTGGCTGAGTGCGTCTGTGGACAAAGATGCCTTGTCGGCATCAGACTGCGACGCATGCACTTCCTTAAGCTTTGCCTGAAACGACAAAAAGCACATGATTAGTAAAATAAGTAAACTAAAAAATTATAACGTAATTAACAATAATTAAACAGTCGGATTACTTACAATCGTGGTCGCGACGCTCGGGGACACCTCCTTGTCCTTCCCCTTCTTCGTCCGAAGAGCCACATAAGTATCGAGCCTATGTGGCTTACCCCCTGGCCCACTCCCTACCCCCTGAAATAAAATAGAGTAAAGTAAAATTAGTATCGGCCCCGTAAAGTAAAATAATATCCAATAATATATTTCTGTAGTTATAGATAAATTAAATCTTACCTGCATCCTATGCTCCACCTCAGCGTAAGAGGTCCGGCCGGAGTAGTGCACGTCCGTCTTTTTAGCCCGATTTTCCCTCCCCGATTGGCGAGATGCCAATTGTCGATCCTCGCTCTCATAGTCAATGAACTTTTGTCATTGTGCCAATGAGATCGGCTCCTTGGGCGGGACGGATCCGCGCCATTGTAAAATGGACTCTCGTGTTTTTCCAAAGTACCGTGTCCGCATATTTTTCTTCCACGTCTTGTGTTGCTCCCTCAACTGCTCCAAGACGGAATCGCGTAGCTTTGGATCCAAGTTGAATTGTTCATGTCCAACAAATACAATGTTAGTTGCGAATTAATATAAATATAAATTGAAATATTCATATAAATATTACCTGTAGTGCCGCCCAAACACCTAACTTGAGCTCATACGGCACCTCCTTCCAAGTCATAAACCCCGGGCCGATGACCGTCTTTAGCAGCTCGAGGGATCTCGCTAAAAGCTCTGACTTGTTTTCGACGGTAATCCCAAATTTTCCATATTTGGGGAGCCTAGCGGAGGAGGAGCCCTCGTCGCCTCCGCTACCACCGAACCCAGACGACATCATCATAAACAGCATCATCATCTTCGCCTTAACATCTGAAGGAGAATTTTTGCTGTAAAAAAAATGTTATTAGTACAGATAAAAAAAAATGTTAATAGTACACATTTCGTTTTACCTAATTGAATTAATTGAATTAATAGTACAGATAAAAAAATGTTCCATCTATATTATAACGTATGTGTAAGTTCCGTCAATACCATTTCGTTTCAATTTTGTAATATTATGTTTTTTCCAAATATTTAAAGAGTTATTAAATGGGTGCCCCACCCCCACCCCCACCCACCGCCACACACACACGCACACCTACGCACCTACGCACACACACACACACACACCCCACCCCCACCCCTACCCACCCCACCCCTACATATATGTTAGTTGATGCCATTATATTTTTACCCTAATTAGATTCTAAGGTTATCTCAATTTATATTTTAAGTTCGTATCGATTTGTGATGTTCAAGTAGTTTGAAATGTTGGAATTATATACTATTACTTTGACCGTTAGTTTGTGCACCAACTATTTTGTTTACCCGACCGATGAACTATTTTATAATCATATAGAATTAAGTTTTAGAATCAAGGAATTGATCAGATATTCTTTCGAGTGATTTATAGATAATTAAATTTGAGTGCAATCATGATTATTTAGTGGAATGAATCGTGATTAAATAAATAAAGGATATAAATTAGACGGTTATAAATTGGGATTTCCTAGTATTTACTTTGAATCCAGTTTATTTATTTATCTTTGGTCCCTAGTATAGTCATTGCCAAAGTAGTAGGAGCGAAACTCTATAAAACCCTAGTTTAGCTAAAGCCCGTGAATTATCCCTCACCCACCACACACCACCACACACACACACACACACCCCCCACCCCACCCCACCCCCTGCCCCCCTCCACCACCCTCTCCCCCACCACACACCACCACACACACACACACACCCCACCCCACCCCACCCCCTCCCCCACCACACACCACCACACACACACACACACCCCACCCCACCCCCTACGAGTCTAAGGATGTTCTTGATTAAACATGGGAAATCTCATATGGAGTTGTTTTGGTTTTCCCAGGCCTGCTTTTTATGCCGAACAACCACAAACATTCATTAGGGTTAAAAATTTGTAATGGGAATTGATTTTGGGTCAGTTACAAGCATTATAGAGTAGGTCAAACCCAAAATCCCATGAATCCTCCCATTTTTACCAAAATAAAAAGCAGTGCCAAATCTAACAGGTGCCGAATATATTTGGGCCTTTTTCGAATTGATTCAAACCAAGGAAGTAAGAAAGATGGGACAAAGTGAAATGATTCGAATTTGAATCGAATCGACTTGCGCCTTTTAAGTCATTAAATTTGACTCTCTTAAGTGACCCCTCCCCATCATTTTTACAACGTTTCTCCCATACTCTCCCCAAAATCTCGGGACTTCCTTAAGTTCTAGCATTACAAAACCTTATTTCTCCCCCCAAAGAATTTCAAATATCCATCTAATAACTTATAGGTATGAATCATCCTTTTGTTTTTTCATTAGTGATTTATGGTGTTTATGTGTTCTTGCTAGGGTGTATAATTGTTTGCGTGTTTATTGATTCAACTTGCATATTAGTGTTAAAAATGCTTAATTCATGCTTTTATTTCCTTCAAATACAACACCACACACACCCCACCCCCTCCCCCACCACACACACACACACACACCACCCCACCCCACCCCCTGCCCCCCTCCACCACCCCCTCCCCCACCCCACACCACCACACACACACACACACCCCACCCCACACACACCCCATCCCACCCCACCCCCTGCCCCCCTCCACCCCCCCTCCCCCACCACACACCACCACACACACACACACACACCACCCCACCCCCTGCCCCCCTCCACCACCCCCTCCCCCAAAACACACCACCACACACACACACACACCGCACCCCACCCCACCCCACCCCTTGCCCCCTGCCCCCTCCACCACCCCCTCCCCCACCACACACCACCACACACACACACACACCCCACCCCACCCCCTGCCCCCCTCCACCACCCCCTCCCCCCCTCCACCACCCTCTCCCCCAAAACACACCACCACACACACACACACACCGCACCCCACCCCATCCCACCCCCTGCCCCCCTCCACCACCCCCTCCCCCACCCTGCCCCACCCCGCCCCATCCCCCACACACGCACACACATACACACACATATATATATACACATACACACATAAATACACACACAAATATATATATAAATGGAAGAGAGAGAGAGAGAGAAATTGGACCTGAAAGTAGAGAGAGAGAGAGCAGCGTCGATCGAGAGAGAGAGAGGGGGAGGGAACGGTGGGAGGGAAAAAAGAAGGGGGAAAGGGTTTTTGCTGGAAAAGTTGTCACGGTCGTGTCAAGGTCATTGACCGTGACAAGTCCGTGACAAGTAAATTTGTCACGGTCTTGTCACGGTCAATGACCGTGACAATTAGTTGTCACGGTCGTGTCAAGGTCAATGACCGTGACATAAAACGCGTGTTTTTTTATCACGGTCAATGACCTTGACAAGGCTGGCCGGCTGAAAGGTGACAATTTGCCCATTTTGGTGTAGTGTTCGGTCCAAAATAGCAATCGGTCCCTCCTCGTAGGAGCTATCAGGCTGGAGATCGATGTCCTCCAAAGCAATGTGAGAATGAGCCAAATAGTCTCTAAGATATTTTCTTAGCGAGGAAATATGAAACACATCGTGAATCCGATGCAAATGCTCCGGTAATCCAAGCCTATAAGCAACCGGTCCAATCCGCTCAATAATAGGAAATGGTCCCACATATCTCGGTGCCAACTTCCCTTTCTTCCCGAAGCGCATAATCCCCTTCATAGGAGATACTCTGAGCAAAACTTGGTCCCCCACTTGGAATTACCTGAAGGACCTCTTCGCATCAGCATAGCTCTTCTGCCGATCATGAGCTACCCGAATGCGACTCCGAATCAATTCTATCCTCGCCGAAGTATCCTGAATTACTTCCGGCCCAAGTAGTTTGTTGTCCCCCACCTCCAACCAACATGCTG
Organism: Sambucus nigra; assembly: GCA_949130495.1. Classification (NCBI taxonomy): domain Eukaryota; kingdom Viridiplantae; phylum Streptophyta; class Magnoliopsida; order Dipsacales; family Adoxaceae; genus Sambucus; species Sambucus nigra. The sequence goes on from OX422216.1 coordinate 648,681,822, forward strand.
GGGAACGACAAGGTCTACCGTACAACGCCTCAAATGGAGCCATGTCAATGGTGAACTAGTAGGACTTGTTGTAAGCAAACTCTACCAGTGGAAGATACTGCTCCCATCCACCCCCGAAATCAATGATGCACATACGTAGCATGTCCTCCAACATCTGGTTTGTACGCTCGGTCTGCCCATCGGTCTGCGGGTGATACGCCGTACTCAACCGCAATTCCATGCCCATGGCCTCCTGAAAACTCTCCCAAAACCGTGAAACAAATATCTTGTCTCGGTCAGACACGATATTTAAGGGCACACCGTGAAGTCTCACTATCTCTGAAATAAAGAGCTGGGCATACTGTCCCGTAGTGTAGTCTGTCCTTACGGGTAGGAAATGAGCGACTTTGGTCAACCTGTCCACAATTACCCATATGGAGTCGTGACCACTCTGTGACGTAGGCAATCCCGTGATAAAGTCCATGGATATGCTCTCCCACATCCACATCGGGACCTCCAATGGCTGTAGAAGTCCTGCCGGTCTCTGATGATCCACTTTTACCAGCTGACAAGTGGCGCATTTAGAAACAAACACGGCAATATCTCTCTTCATCCCGCTCCACCAATACTGACGTCTCATGTCTTGGTACATTTTGTCCCCACCGGGATGTACCGCGAATCGTGAACCGTGCGACTCTGCCATCACCTCGTGCCGCAATTCCTGCCCTTCCGAAACTACCAATCTCCCATTGAAGCGTAATCCCCCGTCTGAGCTAACAGTATAGGATTCAACTCCCTCTGCTAGTAATCGAACTATCAGCTCCTGACAGAACGAGTCATCTGCTTGTGCCTTTACCACTCTCGTGACAATCTGCGATGTAACAGTCATTACCGACATGAGTGATCGGGCCACTGCATCCTGGTGTCCCAATTCTTTCCACTTTGCCTTCCACACCCCTGCCACCTCATCAACAGGTCTGCGGCTCAACGCGTCTGCTACCACGTTAGCCTTCCCCGGTTGGTATTGGATATCGAATTGATAATCCTTCATGAACTCAAGCCACCTCCGTTGCCGCATATTCAACTCCTTCTGCGTGAATAGGTACTGTAGGGACTTGTGGTCCGTGAACAATCGAAACTTCTCCCCCAAAAGGTAATGTCTCCAAATACGAAGGGCAAATACAACTGCCGCCAACTCCAAGTCATGAGTGGGGCAATTCTTCTCGTGAGGCTTTAGCTTACGGGATGCATAAGCAATGGCCTGACTCTCCGGCTGTAATACACCTCCAAGTCCTTGCAAGGACGCATCGGTGTAGACTAGATACTCAACTCCCGGTCTCGGCAATGCTAACACAGGTGCTGAGGTCAACTTATCCTTCAACTCATCGAATGCCAACTAACAGGCATCACTCCAGATGAATGGCACATCCTTACGAGTCAGATGTGTCAAAGGACCTGCTATCTTCGAAAATCCCCGAATGAACCTCCTGTAGTATCCTGCTAATCCCAAGAAACTACGGATCTCCGTCGGTGTCGTGGGTTGTCCCCACTCCCTCACCGCAGATACTTTCCTCGGATCAACAGATATCCCCCGGTCGGAAATAATATGTCCCAAAAACTGGACCTCCTTCAGCCAAAACCCGCACTTCTCATATTTTGCATACAGCTCGTTCTGACGTAGCGTCTGCAAAACTTGATTCAAATACTCTACGTGCTCCTCCTCTGTCTGGGAGTAAACCAGAATATCATCGATGAAGACAATGACAAACTGATCTAGGAAATCCCTGAACACCCTATTCATCAGGTCCATAAACACGGCTGGAGCATTGGTCAAACCAAAAGGCATAACCCGAAACTCGTAAGAACCATATCTCGTTAAGAATGCAGTCTTCGAGACGTCCTCCTCCCTGATACGCAACTGATGGTATCCTGATCTCAAATCAATCTTCGAGAAGAAAGAAGCTCCTCTCAACTGGTCGAATAAGTCATCGATTCGAGGCAACGGATACTTATTCCGTATCGTGACCTTATTCAACTCTCGGTAGTCCACACACAGTCTCAGTGAACCATCTCTCTTCTTCACGAACAACACAGGGGCACCCCACGGCGAAGTACTCCTCCGTATAAACCCCTGACCCAACAACTGCTCAATCTGATCTCGTAGCTCTCGCATCTCTACCGGAGCCATACGGTACGGTGCGCGTGCTATAGGTCTCGTATCTGGCAATAAGTCTATGACAAAGTCTATCTCTCGACTGGGGGGTAGGCCTGGTATCTCCTGAAACACATCGGAATACTCCCTGACAACTGGGATCGAATCTAAAGGAATCACAACCTCCTTAGAGGTATCCTCCTCTATGTAGTACAAATGAGCGGTCGAGCCTCCCTCTGGGCGAGGCATCGCCACTACAAACATCTCTTGCCCCGGAATGGCAAAAACAATGCTCCCACCGAAGCAATCAATCATGGCTCTATAATCCGCGAGCCAATCCATACCGATGATCACATCGTGAACATGCATATCTAATACCAACATGTCTGCAGGTAATACCAAACTACCAATCTCTACCCCCACTCCCCGGCATATAAAGAAAATAAGTGACCCACTCCCCAATGGTGAGTCTACACACGTCACTGTGCTCTCTGTTGTGGCTAACAATCCTAAGGCCTTCGCAAAATGTGTAGCTATAAAACAGTGCGTTGCCCCCCGTATAAAAAAAAACCCGACCCATAGTACCATGGATAGGAAACATACCCTCAATCGCGGGTGGTGCCTGTGGAGCTGCTGCCTGGTGGACGTTATAAACACGTCCATATTGTAACTACCCCTGCTGCACAGGAACTGCTGGAATGGCTGGTAGTGCTGGCACCTGGGTTGGAACTGGGAGAGCTGGTGGAAAAAGTGACCTCTGGGGCTCATGTCGAGCACCCTGCTACTACTGCGGGGCCCTGCCCCTATCAGGACAGTCCTGGCGTGTATGGCCAGTCTTGCCACAAATGAAACACTTCCGCGGGAAGTTCCCCCTTCTCTGCCCCTGCTGCCCCCGGCCCTGGTGGCCGTTACCGTTCTCCACAGGCCCTGCTGGCCTTGCTGAAACTGCTGTTGACCATTCTGATCCTGCTGGTTCTGATGGCCATTCGGACCCTGATGGCCCTGCCGAAAACCTCCCTGTCCGTGCCTGAAATTTCCTGACCTGAACCTCTTGTGATCCCCCTGCTGGGAACCCTGGTCGCCCTGTCTCTGCCCCTGAACAGATTGTGCCCCACTGGCACCATTCCCTCTAGTCCTGCCCTGATGGCTGGACTCTCCCGATCGCTTGCCCTCAGCCATGTGAAAACGATGATCCTGGTAATGGAGCAATGCAGCGTTAACCACATCAAAGTAAGTGGACAACGATAGGTTCCCCAACAAATGCTGACGGATCCTCCAAGTCAACCCGTCTGTAAATTTATGTATCTTCTTCTCCTCTGTCGGTATCTCATCCGGAATAATGTTCAGAAGATTAGTGAATTCGGCCTCATACTCGGCCACAGTCTTACCCTCCTGTCGAAGGCTCATCAACTTCCTCCTCATTTCCGTATGAATAGCTGACGGAAAGTACTTGCGGTCGAACCGCACCCAGAACTCCTAAATAGTGAGAGTGTATCTCTCCTCCACGGTGGTAATAGACTCCCACAACTGCAGTGCAGACCCCACTATCTTAAAGGTAGCTAGTATCTGCTTCTGAACCTCAGTGCGCTCGTACATCCTCAAGTGCCGCTGAATATCCTTCCTCCACTGACTCGAAACTACAACATCGGAGCTACCTGCGAACTCCGGAGGGTGTGCTTTCTGGAAAGCATCATGAACACGTTCCCAAGCAGACGGGAATGCATGTGCCTGAACCGGCGCGGCTACTGGCGCCTGAGGTGGTGCCTGCTGAACTACGGCTAATGCGGCATTTACCGCCTGGGCCACAATGGTTGCAACCTCGATGGCATTCATCGTGCCCTGAACTGGTGCGGGCTGTGGTTCTGGCGTTGCATCCCTGGGAATCCTTTGTGCACGTCGTGGAGGCATCTGAAATAAGAACGAAGTTTATAAGTTCGCAGTTATAAACTAAAAATAGCTGAAGAACGTAGCATGTACAAAAGAATACAACAGTCCTAAAATATAGGGCTCTACATCAAAAAAAGCTTAGCGGAAACATAATAAGCCGTACAGATCCTAAAGGACACTAGAACCTCCTGCTCTGATACCACCTGTGACACCCCGACTAATTAAATACCGGGTAGCTACTCCTTTATTAAATCAATACAAAATGCCAAGTTGGTTCAGTTAATAGCATCACTGTCGAAACATTTTAATAATTACTAACCACCTAGTATTTAAAAAGTAAGTTGCCAAATTTTAATTTAAGTCTGATTAACATGCGATAAAATAATAATGGAAGAACAACATAATCCATTCACCATAACGAAGTAATGAAATAATCAACAAATAATAATAAGTCCGGAGGAAAACTCCTCACAACAATCCCACAACTGAAAATAAAATGACAAGTCTGAATCCTGAATTAAATACATGCCAGAAGTCCGAATAACTGAAATAAATGAAAAGTCTCTAAAAGAAATGGGCGACATGCCCTACAACTGATAAGTGTTGAATATAGAGTCAAGATAGATAAAGCATCTACAAGCAAAGTCCTGTAACTTCCACAAACAGCTACAGCTCGTCACCTGAATGAGGATCCTAAACATGGTGTCCTTGTGGCTGGGCACCTAAAATGGTTTTTACAAAAATTGATTTGAAAGCAAATGGGTCAGAGCCCGAAAGTGGAAATCATTTTAAAAACAGCAAGTGTTTTAATAACATTAAAACATTAAATGCAAAATACATGTTAGGACGTGCACTCACATGAAATTCTCACCTCTCGACTACATGTGCACTCCTAACGTACCTTACCCATCTAAATGACATATATATCTAACCAAAACGTAATAAGTTCTACCCCTTACTAGTCGATCCCCATAATGCATTCTAGCGTTATCAATTAAATAGAGGGCTTTACTTAAACTCAGATTCTCAATTAGTAATACAATTCACTATCAATTAATCCGTTATGTTTTCTCAAAACAATACCATAATTATATTCACAATATTAACAAGAAAGTTCCCATTAATTAAGTGTATATTATTCCCGTCATAAATATACAAAACAAGCACACCGAGACTAGTTGCGGTGCACACATACTCTGCTATCCATCCCGGTACTTCACGTACATAAGGATCACGCATTCCGAATCTCTCAGGAATCGTTCTCAGATAACAACATCACAAATAATGGAGGCGAACACAGTCACATCACATGGGTCATGCACATACCTGCGCTCCCACGATCAGCAGACTTATTAACATCCCAATAAGTCCTTCTCTGACCTATGTTCATCGAGGTACCAGTCTAAATCCGGGCAACACAAGGATTAGAGGGCCCTAAGCGAACGTAAACCTCCCGTGATAGCAAGTATGGTAGGTATGTCATACACATAAAATCAATACATATACTAAGTATGCACACATCTTAGAAATCACCATAATATATTGGTGGTACACTTCTCAATCTCATACCGACATATAATGCTACACAATTTATATGTTTCCGATTAATATAGTAATTTAGGCCGTCAATAGTTCTCGCATCGTAATAGACACTCACGTCCTACTTCATAATTTCCCTTAGGTTCAACTACACTTCTAGGTTTTGCTCCTAATTATATCTCAAATGTCCCTACTATATCAATTTATCATCAAGGGAAGGCTATCTCTACCATTAAATAAGGTTACGTGACATGCGAAATCAAAACAGGCTAAAAAGCCTAAACTGTCAACTCGTTAGAAGTCTCGTTCGAACGAGGCTGTTCGAACGAGAGTTCGTTCGAACGAACTGGGCCTTCTAACGAGATCTCGTTCGAACGAAAGTCATCGAATGAACATCCCTCTCGTTAGAAGTCAAACCATCAACTCGTTAAAAGCTCATTCGAACGAGCTCGTTCGAACGACCTGGGCAGGTATTCTAACGAGTGGCCAGATTCGAGCCCAGATTTTCCTTAACTCGTTTTTCCAACTTCTCTTCACCTCTAATCTCACCTAAATGTCATTCCAACAATTTTTCAAGGTATCTAATCCTTCATAAACATGTTTCAACCGTATTACAACATTTATATGGGTTCAAATCACCCTAAACTACATCAAATTATCAAATCTCCAACATTTATTTTTCAAATCTCAAGAACATGAACCCTAGAAAAATCAAGTCATTCATAGACATAACTAAATCCATTTTTTTATGATGTAAAAGATGTATTTTCATCTGGCTAATCATCCTATCAACGTTCTACATGCAATTTCCTCAATAGATTCTTAAATCTCTACATCCAATTAAATGGGTTTTCATCATAGTCCAAGAACAATACAATTTATTTGAATTTCCTACGCATGGAAGAAGCATTCTCTGCAAAATAATGAAATTAAACCACTTGCCTTATGTGTATCTCTGAATTTGATGACGAATTGATGAGTTTCTCTCTCTCTCTCTGCAGAATTCTCCTCTCTTCTCTCTCCCTCTACAAGCTCTTCTCTAATGGTGGCAATGGAGGCTAGGGTTTGTCTTAGGAACTTTTGGGGCTAATTCTAATAACCCCCGTAGCCCTCTAATCAGTTAATGGCTGGTAATGGGTTAGTGGGTCTTTTAATTTTCCATTTAAAATTCCTAAAATTCGTTAATCAAAAATCCCAAAATTCTAAAATTACCAAACTACCCTTATACGTTGCCGGTATGGCCTAAAAATGCCCCGGGACCCAAACTAAACCCCCGGCTAGTGTTTTCTGACTATTTCGACCCTTCCGGACGCGTTGGCGCACTCAAAATGACCATACGGTTTATAAAAATAAAATTCATTTTTTAATTATCATAATTATATTCTATGACGCGACTGTCACACGCGTCTCAACAAGATTTCCAAATTGCCGTATTTCTATCTCACGACAAATCAATAATTCCATATTCATATATAGCCATATATACTCATTAATATCAAATACTAACTCGCATCTCGCTAGTATTTTTATCCGGATTAATTTCCAATTAATACGCATTTAATTCAATTAATCCCATAAATAAATATCATAAAAAATACGGGGTATTACATTCCACAAGCTGACATGTGGCACATTTCAAAACAAACTCTGCTATGTCCTGTTTCATTCCTGCCCACCAATATTGCCTCCTCATATCCTGGTAAATTTTATCCCCGCCGGGATGTACCGTAAATCTCAACCCATGGGACTCTGTCATAATAGCGTGCCTCAACTCCTTATCCTCTAGCACAATTAACCTCCCATTAAAGTGTAGGCCTCCTTCTGAGCTGATCGAGTAACCCTCTTCTCCCTCAGCTAATAACTGGCTCACTCTATCCCGACAAATCTGATCCTTTGCTTGAGCCCTCACCACCCGCATAATGATCTCAGGTGTGATGGATAATGCTATTATGCAGGCCCTGGCTACATCATCCTCATATCGAACCTCTCTCCACTTTGCTTTCCAAACTTATGATATTTCCACAGTCGGTCTCCGGCTCAATGCGTCTGCTACCACATTAGCCTTACCAGGATGATACTGAATGTCAAACTGGTAGTCTTTTACGAATTCCAGCCACCGCCTCTGCCTCATATTCAGATCCTTCTGTGTGAAGAGATATTGAAGTGACTTGTGATCCGTGAATAAAGTGAACTGCTCTCCTAAAAGATAATGTATCCATATCCTCAAAGCAAAAATGATTGTTGCTAGCTTCAGGTCGTGAGTGGGGTAATTCCTCTCGTAGGGCTTTATCTTTCTGGACGAATAAGCTATAGCCCTTTCCTACTGCTGAAGCACACCCCCAAGTCCCTATAGGGATGCATTAGTGTAAACCCGATACTCTAGTCCTCCCTTTGGCAAAGCAAGTACAGGTGCAGATGTCAACTTGTCCTTTAGCTCGTCGAAAGCTAATTGACAATGATCACTCCAAGTGAAAGGCACCCCTTTCCGAGTCAAATTCGTCAAAGGGCCCGTAATCTTTGAGAATCCTTTAATGAACTGCATGTAATACTCGGACAATCCTAGAAAACTGTGCACCTCGGTCAATGTCGTGGGCTGTCCCCACTCCCTCACCGTCGACACCTTACTCGGATCCACCACAATACCCCGGTCTGACACCACGTGGCTAAGAAACTGTACCTGCCACAGCCAAAATCCACACTTCCCGAATTTGGCATAGAGCTGATGATCCCGTAGTGTCTGTAGAACCATACGCAGATGCTCTGCGTGTTCCTCCTCGGTGTGCAAGTAGATCAGGATGTCATCAATGAACACGATGAAAAATTAATCGAGATACTCCCTAAAAACCCTGTTCTTGAGGTCCATGAACACTACTGGTGCATTGGTGAGCCCGAATGGCATCACCTTGAATTTGTAAGATCCATACCGCGATAGGAAAGCAGTCTTAGAAACATCCTCCTCTCAGATGCGTAGCTGATGATACCCTGACCTCAAATCGATCTTGGAGAAGTAAGATGCCCCTTTCAATTGTTCAAAAAGATCATCGATCCTAGGTAACGGGTACTTATTCCGTATCATCACCTTATTCAACTCCATGTAGTCCACGCACAATCGAAGTGAACCATCCCGCTTCTTTACAAATAACACCGGTGCACCCCATGGCGATGTACTCCGCCGAATGAAACCCTAACCCAGGAGCTGCTGAATCTGCTCTCTCAACTCACGCATCTCTGAAGGGACCATACGGTAAGGTGCTCGAGCAATCAACCTCGTCCCCGATGCTAAATCGATCATAAATTCAATTTCCCTGCTGGGTGGCAACCCTGGTATTTCCTGGAACGCGTCCTCAAAGTCCCTCACTACTGGGATTGAGTCCAACGGAACCACCACCTCCTATGAAGTTTCTCCTCGATTTAATACAAGTGGGTGCGCGACCCTCCCTCAAGTAACGACATCGTTATTAAGAACATTTTTATCCCAGAATGGAGAACACGATTGTCCTCTCGTAACAATCCACAGTCGCCCGATAACCTGCCAACCAGTCCATGCCCAGGATGGCATCGTACCCCTCCATATCTAACACTAAGAGGTATGCTGCTAAACTAAGCCTCCCAATCAAAATGTCCACTCCCTGACAAATCGAGTGAATCAAATCCCCGTTGCCTACTGGTGACTCTACACACATACGGAGACTACCCGCTGTCTCTAGTAACCCGACCCGTTTAGCAAACTTAGATTTAATGAATGAATGTGATGCTCCCGTGTCAAAAAGTATACTACCCTCATGACCATGAATGATAAATATACTCTCAACTGTTGGCGGCGCCTACTGTGCTGGAGGATTGGGAACATCCCGGACGTTATATACACGCCCGTAGTGCATTTGCCCCTGATGTTGTGGGGCGGGTGGAGCTAGTGCTGCTGGTAGCATCTGTCCTTGTTGCCCCTGTTGGGCACCCTACTGATGACCTTTACCCCTCTGCGAGCATTCCCTCTTGAAGTGTCCTGGCTGGCCACAGACAAAATAGCATTTTTGACCATACCCTTGTCATTGGCCCTGACGTGGTTGGCCCTCCTGGCCTCCCCCATTATTCCCTTGGCCCTAACGGCCCCGAGGAATCTGCTGCTGCTGATTTGGGCCCGACTGCCTCTGCCTGAACCCCTATCCTCCTGGTCGGAACCCACCAGGCCTAAATTTCTTGGCCTGAATCCCCCGCTGACTGCTAGTCTGCTGCTGAGTACCACTCGTGTCACCACCAGTGATTGCCTTGCCCTGCTGGCTCGGCTCGGCTCCCCTACTCTCTTGCTCCCCTTCGCATGGAAGCGATGATCCTGACAATGTACGAGGGCGGCATTAACGATATCTGTATAAGTCACTAACGTCGAATTCCCAATCAAATGATGCCTGATCCTCCAGGCTAAGCCATACATGAACCTTGACTTATTTCGCTCCTCATCGCTCACCTCATTTGGCACAAAGTTTGCTAAACGGGTGAACTCTTCCTCATAGTCTGCCACTGATCGGTCACCCTGCACTAACTCACTGAACCTCTTCCTCATCTCAGCTTCTACTGCTGGTGGAAAGTATTTGCGGTCGAACCGCACCTAGAATTCAGATATCGTCATTAAATCCCGCTCCTCAATGGTGGTAACTGACTTCCACCACTGTAAGGCTGCCCCCGACAGACAAAAGGTAGCAACCATCTGTTTCTGCACATCGGTACACTCCAACATGCGCAGATGGCGCTGAATATTCTTCTTCTAGTCACATGCCTCTACTACATCGGTGTTACCTCGAAACTCGGGTGGGTGACCCTTCTGAAAGGTCTCCCTAACTCGCTGCCAAGACGGTGGCCCCACTAGATCCTGAACTGCTGGTGCCACGGGGGGTGGTGCCTAGGGCTGAGGAAAATGGGTTGCCATAGCCCTCATTGCGGTCTCAACTGCCTGGGCCACTATCACGGCCACCTGAGTAGTGGAGATCGGTGGTGGTGGCAGTACCTGTGGCTCCTGATGAGCCTCCCTTAACTTATCCCTAGCCTCCGCCCTCTACGCTCTCTGCCTCTTCGGTGGCATCTGAAAATAGATTGAATCGTATAAGTGCACAGTTTATACAAAAATATCTAATAGCAGAAATACGATAACTCAAAAGCGAAAAATGAATCAGCAGTCCTAATAATAGGGCTCTACATCAACCGAACGCTACGCTCAAACATAGTAAGCCGCACAGATTTTAAGGAAACTAGAACCTAATGCTTTGATACCATCTGTGACACCCCACCTAATTAACCCCGGGTGATAAATCTTAAATTAAATTAGAACAGGTTTCTCAGCTGGTTCATTCTTAGCATCACTGTCGCCTTTTTAATTACTAACCACCTAAGTGAGAAAATTAGACTCGTGCCAATTTTTATCTTTCATTAACTTAAATGAAATACTCATGCGGAAATAAAATAATATGACAATCACAAATAACTGGATTCAACCATTCACAATTAATTAACTGACCGAATTAACCATCGGTTCAAAATCCAACAGCAGTAAAGACATGTAATTAAATCTCAATAAGTCTGACATAAGTACTAAATAAAACAGTGAGCAACAAGCTCGAATAACTTATAGGAAATTTCTACACTGGGAATGAAAGAAATGAGGTGCCTATCAAACTCCCGCAACATCCACATATGCTGCAGCAACGGGTCCCTGGAATGAGTCAAGCCTGGTGTCCCTGTGGCGGGACACCTATAAGGTTTTTAAAAGTTTTTATGGCAAGGGTTAGTACCCAAAACATTTGGAAAAGATTTAGCAAATAATTAACTCACAGTAATAAGTAAATATGCATGCTCTCCATATTTTAGTTAGTGTCGCACTCCCTTGAGGACAACCTCACCCCTCCTCTAATGTGCACTACTACCGACTTAATTAATTTACCTAGTTATTTATCTCATGACTAGATAATTTATATAACCCCTTGCAACCACCCTACTCTAACCGAGTGTGCCAAAATTATGATTTCTAAGTTATTATCAACATTAACTTAATTAATCATTTCCCTTTTTAAATTCATATAACTTTCACACCCATTATATGTACTACAATTCACCGCCGGTATTAATTGTACACGTATATAATTATTTACCTCTTCATATACGTATAGACATATTACAACATTCACAAACCTACTGAAATAATAATAATAATAATAATAATAATAATAATAATAATAATAATAATAATAATAATAATAATAATATTAACAACAATAATAATAATAATAATAATAATAATAATAATAATAATAATAATAATAATAATAATAATAATAATAATAATAATAAAAATGAGCATCCTCCCGAGTAATAACTCACCGGATGTATATTCTCTAAAGTGCTATCCCACTAGGTACATTCACATAAGCTAGATACCCCAAGTTAGAATAGCTCACTAACTTGGTTAAAACATACAATTGGAGGCGGTCATATTCTTTCCCTGAAAGTGAGATTCCCCTCACCCATAACACGGACGCTATGACCTGGGAATATACTCGCCCTACTCCTCAAGCTAGGGGATTCATCCACTACGCGCAACCTCACCCTATAGCACTAGAGTATAAAACAATAATATCTAACCACCGATATTAATGCGCACACAATATATATATATACTGTCGCACACCGTATATATAAAAATGAACTATCCCGGCTATACCGTGTACTAAGTCCGTAACACAAGCCTATTCAGGTTATTATGCGTTTATGGTCCAACTCTAATTATTAATTAATTTACACATTAATTAATTAAATTATTTTTGGTGTCGTTCCAACCAATATATTCGGACTCACTCTCGTGGCCCGAAATAAAACAATACCCGAGTCTAAATTTTTGACTCCAAATTATTTAGCCTTCACTCTAAATAAATTTAACATCTTGGTGTCGCTCAACCAATAACCCCTGGCTTACCCACTCAATCCGTATTTAATTATTTTAAAATATTATTCCCAAAATTTAACCATAGTGTGACACACAAAATTTCCTTCAAATCCTAATTAATTTTCCCTGCCAGTTAATTTGATTGTACCCCCATGTCTATTTCTCATTTCATAAGGTATAGATTTTTTTTTTAATTTAATTTCCCTTATATATACAAACTCGCGAAAACTGACAGAAATTTTCGACCTTCGATCGATCGATCCCCAACCCTCGATCGATCAATCGAACAAGTCATTGTATTCTCCGAGTTGTCTATTTTAGACATGGACACAAATCTACAAACCCTAACTTCTTGTACCAGCAAACCCAAGTCCTCTCATAAATAAAATACTCCAAAAACCTCGTGAGAGACCCCCATAAAGTCCTCAAACATCATTTAATTTCCGTCGTCTATTGTTTTCATAGATTGGGGAAAAATTCGATTTAACCTTTAACTCCTTTAAACATCAAATCCTTGCCTCAATTTCGTTTCTAGTTCATCTGGATTACATACTACCAGATATATATATACTATCTCAGATTACATATGAATTTCTTACACAATTTATAAATTCGAATATTGGTTTACAAAACCCCCATGTTTATACCCTTTAAATCCCAAAACGAATTTGAATTGTTCACATCACATAAATATGAATAGAAAAGTAAATTAAATACTACAGCAAGTTAACCACTTGCCTTATGATTCGTAGGGTCTGATTTGCGGTTGTGAATTCCTAAGGTTGAAGACGAATTCTTTTCTTTTTGGCTCTTTCCTTTGTCCCCCAAAATTGCCTGTAACTGCCTCTTAGGGTATCCTCTCCCACTAAGTATTTTCTAAACTCTAATCAGTCGTTCTCTTTTTCCTTATAATTGTTTAATTAGGCTAATTCTCATTTTTTTGCCTAATGGGCCTAGCCCAAGTGACCCAAATGCCCCCGTGTGGGCCCGACTATGTCTAAAAATGTCCCGTGACCCGTCTACTACCCCGGGTACAATTTTCTAGCTATCTCGGCCCATCCGGACTCAACCGTTGACTCAGAATTAGCATCTGAATTAATTTATAAAAAATCCTTATCTCACATCCAAATTAGTCTATACCGACTCCCGGCTAAGATAAGTACATACCCCGTCATTAATACCCGAAATGACGTAAATAAATTATTATTATTCACTTAGTAAATAAATGTCCCTAAATATTAACCATTCACTCCCCGATTAATATTTAAATATATTTTTTCGTACTTAATTCGATTAAAATTACGACACACAAGAAATTTTAAATTCCCGAATTAATTAAATATTAAATGCATAAAAATACGGGGTGTTATAGAAGGGTGGGTTGAATAGGAAATAATAATGTCATAAACTGAATATAGAATATGAAATGGTAATGAAGTGATCATATTATGGATAATAAATGAGATAAATAATCAATATAGATATGGGTATGTGTAGAGAGAACACTTTTACTTATACGTGCTAAGGAGGTACGATTCATATTTGGACATTACGCCAGATGTTCCTTGTCTCAGCCATACTATCATGAGATGGTACCCCGTCATCATAATGATATGTGGATTGGATTGTATATATATTACATCATATAGTTTATTTATCTATATAGTTTCGACCATGCGAATGTGAAGGAGCGACTGATTATGTGATGCGATTTATTTGTGCATCACACGGGATAGTAAATATTTTCATCCATGCAGATAACATGTAGCGCCTGGATGTGTGATGGTTTTATGTGTGCGTACTGCATGTTATTGAGATGGTCATGGATAAGGAACACATCTCAGTTATGGTGTAATTAATTAAGAGATTTATTAATTATTGAAACTAATTAGTTAACTAAAATGGAATGTGAGGTTCCGTGACACATGATTGGTTATTGTAGTAAGATAGATATCTGTAAATTATCCCTCGTATATATAACTTCTTTTGAGTTGTCTATCTTTTGTGACTTACTGGGTTTTTATCGGTTTTATCCGTGGTATCCTTCCAGGTGCTGGGCTGGTTCATACGTGTATGCTCTCTCTCCAACTAGCACACAACTTCCATTCTCTACTTTTTAGTCGTCATCATTGTCAGCGATTGATATATGTTATCTCCATGATGTAATATCTTTCATCTGAGTTGTGTATTATGGACTCAGTTGGCATGTATATTCAAGTAGGACTTTGGCATGTACGTTTTATTTGAGTTGGGCTTGGTGTTGTAGTCGTAGAAATATTTCTTGCTCTATATTAGTTAAGTATGCCTCTTATGAGTTACTTACTTGAGTTCTATCATATCATATCCATATTGTCACTTGTTCCATTTGTTTCCTTAAAATGGTGAAAATGATATTTAAATTATTTTTACAAGTTGTACATTTTAATGTTCAGAAGTGATCAACCCTAATGTTAAAATATACTTGTTAATACCCTTCTCACATATGGCATTTAAGATTAGGACATGTTAGTTATGATAAATTAAAAATGTTGATTAATTCAAATCTATTTCCTAAATGTGAATTACATCATAATCACACGTTTGAAAGGTTTTTGGAATAAAAGTGGTATGACTACCTTATCGTTAAGTTAAAAAAATTACCAACCCTCTAGAATTAATACACAATGATTTCTCATAAATGAAATTTATTCAAACGAGTGGTGGTAAATATTATTTTATTACCTTTATCGATCATTGAACTAAATATTGTTATGTGTATTTACTAAAAAGAAAATATAATGCAA
Source organism: Sambucus nigra (assembly GCA_949130495.1). Classification (NCBI taxonomy): domain Eukaryota; kingdom Viridiplantae; phylum Streptophyta; class Magnoliopsida; order Dipsacales; family Adoxaceae; genus Sambucus; species Sambucus nigra. The sequence goes on from OX422216.1 coordinate 648,697,090, forward strand.
TAGAAATGATGAAACACTATAAATGTGAGTTTGAAAACGAACCCAACAAAAGGATTAAAGCATTAAGAAGCAATAGAGGTTATTAATATGATTTAGTATTCCAACAATTTTATTTGGAACACAGTATTATTCACCAAACTACCGCTCCCTATTCACCTAAATCAAATGGTGTTGTTGAATGCAAAAAACAAACATTGAAAGAAATGATGAATTTTATGTTAATTAGATCCAGTCTACCCCATACCAAGTGCGTGTGTGTGTTGGGGGGGGTATTTCTTTGAGAAAATTATATTCTTAAAAAATCTCTCATAATAAAACCCAAAAAATTCCTTATGAGTTAAGGAAAAGTTGTAGAACTAACCATATATACTTTTAAGTCTGAGGATGTTTAGAAAAGTGGTTGATTTTAAACCCAAAAGGGTTAAGACATAACCCAAAACCATTAAATATGTTTTCATTGATTATGCAAAATAACATTAGTGCATAACGATTTCTTGTTCACAAATTTTAGATATTTGTCGTGCATGTTAGTAAAATTATTAAATCTAGAGACTATAAATTTTTTGATAATATTTTCACATATAACATGTTACGTGATGAAAATTCACTTAAAAGATCTCATGATGCTATGACTAGTAATAGTTAAGAATATAGAGTCGGTGTCTATAGAAGGAAAAAATCATATTGAACTTAGACATAACAACAGGCAAATGACTTCAACAACGTTTGGTCTTGATTTTCTAACATATTTGTTAAAATTTGACCCTCAAACATTCAAGCAATCAATGTCCCTTACTGAAACTTCATATTGGAAATAAGTTGTTAATAGTGAAATTGAATCTATTATGCAAAACCACACATGGGAATCAGTGAATCTCCCACATAGAAACAAATCGTTAGGCATAAGTGGATCTTCAAAAAGAAAATGTAAGATCTGTAAAATGATACGTAATTCAATATATATATATATATATATATATATATATATATATATATATACCCAAGTATAAAATTCTTGAAATTAAAAAACTTTAAATATTAACTACATGAACCGTAGAAAAAATTAAATTAAGAAATTATCCTAAAGTTTTAAATATTACAAAATAGCCCTTAAAGATTTTATTTAGCTTTTAAACTTTCTAAATGAGTTATAAACCCCAAATTTTTTCCATGCTTGACTTTGAAACTATTCTATTTTATAAATCATCCCTTTAAAATACTTTACTTAGTTTTGGAAATTACACAAAAGCTCACAGAGTTTGAAAAAGTATAGAAAATGAACTAAAAATTTAACCAAAACCTCCCAAGGACTAAACCCTAATATCCTAAACCGATCCTCATCAGTTAAGTTGATGAGAATGCCATAAAATCTCCCATTAGAGCCAATAGCAACAAGGTAACACATGCCATCATATGTAACCCTATTTTCATCACATATTTCTCTCCAATACCAACTAAAAACCACCTCTCAATCCACTTATAAACTCCACTTAACTTACCCAGTAAAAGGCACACTAAAACAATGAGAAAACCATTAGTTCAATAAAGATAAAACAAACTCAAAAAATTTGCCTTTTCAGGTATCCTTATATTTTAGCCGTAGAGCTTAGTTTTATCAATTCCACTTAGTTTATGCAGTAGTTTAGAATCTATTTATGCTTTTACATGTATTGGCTTACGTAAGAATATATAACTAAGGGTCAATTTTTAGAAAACACCATGAAAACTTGAGCATTAATGGTGAATTCATTATTCTTGACCTTGAACCAGTTTCAAGGTGGGAATAATTATCCTTAGACCTTTACGAACTCAAGCATAATGTTTAATTTGATTATAGTATAAGCACATGTCTCAAAATCAAATTTTTTCGTTTCGACATTTAAATTTTCAAAGTTAAAATTCTTCTTGTATACTATATATTAGAACCTCAAACCAAAATCATTTTACTCCAAATTCGTACGGAAACAAAACCATGTTACTGCCATAGTTCGAATTACATTGTAACTCTATGAATATGGAACTGAATTTTTTTAATTTTTACAATGTATGGAGAAGTGGCTACAGTTCACCTCAATCCATGAAAGTTATATTTTTGGATTCCTTGGGAAAAATTAGAAAGAATGGTTTTTGAATAATCTAAAATGGTATTTTGTAATGGATTTAATTGGAGGTTAAAGTTTGTAATCCTAAGGTCAAATTGCGAAGGTTGAAGATGAAGCGGTTAATATGAGCACGAGTGAGGTCAAATACACCGCATGTGAATTTTAACTAAACGCGTGAGAGTGCGTGTCTAATCTGAAATTTCTAAAAAAAATTCAATATTTTTATTTTATTTTTTTGATCAAAATGGTATATTACAACCCCTTATTTGGTCAACTAGAAAGAAAATTCGAAGTACCACCCAAACTTTAATTTTAAAACTTTAAACTATTTTTGCACATAAACCCCTGCAGTTTTTCAACTATTAAATTTTCACTCCAAACTTTTCCTACCGATTTTTGACACCCTTAGGAATAAAAAATAATATTAAACCTAAGGAACTAGGATATATATATATATATATATATATATATATATATATATATATATATATATATATATATATATATATATATATATATATATATAAATTAACTCCTCGAAATTTATTTTTACACAATTTCAAGTTGTACACGCGTTAAATGTTTTAAAAATCCAACCTTACTTAGATACTTTTTACTTTTCAGACTTTCTTGACCCCCCCCCCCCCCCCGCCTTAAATCAAATCAAACGGACTTAATTTTGAAAATCTCAAGCACAAGTACGTTATTCTTATTTAATATTAATTTCACGCAATGCTTTTCATTACGCCTTTTGTTGATATCACTGTATGATAGCCCCAGTTCATCTGATTCTCATTCATGAACTCATTTGAGTAGTTCAAACATTTACGTAAAATTGATTCGATATTAAAAATATTTGTTGATATTTATGGAATGGTATCATTTAATATGATTCATTTTGAACTTGTTCTATTATAACATACATTATGACGAGGGAATAATCTATCGTTATACCCACGACTGTATTATTTGGCCTATAGGACTCAGATGGTAGAGGGCCTAGTCATTACTATAATATCGAATGTTTCTGATTGACTTAGCACGGTTACTTTATCTCCAATTTATTTGGATTGATTGTTGTATGTATGACTATCACCCTAAAGCCTCTAAATGGATAATTATGGGTTATTTGTTTAGAAACCATCCATAGCCATTAACCTATTTTAACCCTGATATTTCTAATTCTGTCAATATCTTCATATTTTATTGTGCTTATCTCATTTTAACTGTTGAATCTTAAATCTTACGATACTTCTCATATTACTAAACTCTGATTTTATTTTACAAACTGAATAGAATGAGAATTATCTACTAGGCAATTTTTGTTTATTATTTTGAAAATTTCAGATGGACCCATAGAGTAAGGAAGGAAACATTCCCCTATCTCCTGTTTCTCTAGCAATTATATACCTATGGAAATTTAGTAGCAGTTTCGGCAAACATGTCATGATTTCATATGTTACCACATATAAGATGATGTAGTCATATTATGTACTTTTTATTTTTTTTAATTTTCTTTTGCTGGGAATATTACCAATACCTAGTATGCGTGTAATGAATAAAGTGCCTTTTCACTATATTTAGTTGATGCGATGTAATGTAATAACCTTTACTATCTTATTTATCCATGTATTGCAATCTTTTTGTTATTTATTATTTGTACAATGCTTAGTCATCCTAAAAACTCGGGGTGTGATAAAAAATGAATGCAGATAGATCAATGACAAGTATAAAGTGATACTTGTTACGATGGGTTATAATTAACAAGAATGGATAGATTATTTTGACACCTATTAACTAGTCAGAAGAATTTATTATAATGCTAATTTCAATAGAAAGATTAAATAAACTTAATATCTATGGATGTAAAAACACAATTATTTAATTGTGAATTGAATGAGGAAATATATATGCAAAAACCTAAATGAGTCATTGCTTTTTGATAGGAAAATAAAGTTTATAGAGTATTCAAATCGCTTTACGGATTAAAACATGTTCTTAAACAATAGCATGAGAAATTTAACATTGTTATGACGTCAAATAATTTTAAAATTAATAAGTGTGACATTGTATTTATGTTAAGAGCACTCTAAATGGATTGTACATTGATGATATGCCAATAATTGCTAGCGATATCAACATTATTAAAGCTACCAAACAAATGCTAAGTTGTAAGTTTGACATAAAAGATATGCGTGTCACCAATATTATAATTAAATTTTTTAAAACATCTAATGGATTAGTATTATCCCAATCAAACTACATTGAGAAAATACTTGATAAATTCAAGAAGTATAATATTAATCAAAGGAAAACACCTTTTTATCCAAATATTCACCTTACAACTAATTTTAGTGAAAGCAAATCTCAATTAAAGTACTCTTGTGTAATGGTAAGGTTAATGTATATAACTTACTTTATTCGTAGTCTCACTCATTATATGAGCAATCCTAGTACGCAATAATGGAAAGCCCTTGTTAGGGTTTTAGGGCATTTTAAACATACTAAATTTTTTAAAATGGAATGTTAAAGATATCTCAAAGTACTTGAAAGGTATAGTGATGCCAACTTGAAATCTAAATCTAAAGACTCAAAATCCACAAGTGGTCACACCCTTTCCCTTGGGGTTGAAATTGTTTCTTGGATATCTTCAAATCAAATGTACAATTCTAAATCCACATTTTGGAATCTGAATTCATTACTTTTGATAAAACTGGAAAAAAAATTGGTATCCTAACTTCTTGGAGGATATTCCAAATTCGGTAAAGCTTGCTCCAGCCATATGTTTACACTTTGATAGCCAATGAACAATTGGAAGGGAACAAAATGCCATGTATAAGGGTAAGTCTCGGTAAATTCGTCAGACGCCGTAAGAGAATTGAAATTACTTCTGTTGACCATGTCATCTCCTAAAAAAAGGTTTAATCAGAGAGCAAGTAGAAATGTCCACGGGGGAAATAGGATTAAAGACTTTAATTAACCAAGAGTCTCCATGGTGGAAAGATGTAGAGATCCTAATATCCAGGTTGAAATGGACAACCGCTATATAGGTTTGACTCAGTAAGCATTAAAGAGATGTCTTAATCCGAACAATTTTTATGATGAGATAGTGCACATCTTCCACGAGAATCGTGATATATATATATGGATATGTTAAGTGAGGTGTTGCATGGCACTCTTCATAAAAATAAGGCCACTTTTGTGAGAATTTTGAAGGCTGAATTCTCTAAAACACTCATAAAAATAGGTTTTCAGGACCAAAATGAACACAATAAGAACGAATTATGCTTGAGGGGAACTATATGACTTATATTGTCTTGGTTTACATAAAAGACTGATTTTTCAAGGCATCATTCCCATTCACGAACCAAGTAAACCTGGTAGATTTTCACTAGGGGAAGTTCAAAGTCTCTGACTACTTATCCCGATGTAGTTACTCTCCACTTTTCATTCATCTAGGGGTTATTGAAAATGGTTTATCAATAAACATGTTAGGGGCGACTTCGTGGCCAAATTCAAGTGGTAGAAAATTCCAAATTAAGTGGGACCACACAAAATTATGTTCTCCTATTTGAGGAGAACAGCGTGGTATATTCACATATAAAAAACAAATATGTATTGAATGAGAAGATTGTTTCTAAAGATACCCACTTGAGTTGATAAAATAAAGAAGACTTTGTATAACACCTTGTCTCACGTAGAAAGAATAATGAAATATGAAGAGTTATACTCTTAGATGGCCACTCTTTGGTTGGACCAAATGAACCCCATTTTTGTGGAATGGAGATAACTTAGGTTCGCGTGCATGACGCTACTTGTCGTGTGCTGACCCAACCAACTCCACTCGGGCATGCTCGAGCCTAGCCTTACATCATGGATTATTTGATTTATTGGCCAAAATTCGTTCATTTCTAATTTTTGGTTCTGATTAATCCCAACCCATAATACAAATATTAATTTAGTTGGCCCATTTGTAAAATGGGTCCAATTTTATTTTACAGGCTTTGGAATTTGGTTAAAATGTATTAGTGATGAGGACAAAAGCCATGTTAAATCGTGACTTTTTTCTTGATGGTCTATTCGTTGAAAAACCACACCAAACAGACAGTATGATTGTTTGAATAGTCATGAATAAGTCTATAAATGTCCTTAGGCCTACCATGAATTCTCATTTAAATTCTGCAAATTCTTCCTCTCCTTTCTTTTAGAGTTTTTCTGTTCCTATGACAACTACAATTTTGCTTCCATAGGAACGAAACACAACGTGAATTCACAGGGTTCAGATTATCTGTTTATACTCAATTTAAACATTATACAAAATAATTTGTAGATTTTTTATTATTGTTCATACATTTTGTTTTTATTCCAGAATAACAATTGTTTCTTAAATATAAAACTTATTCAACCATAAAGAAATTGACTCTACACATTTGTAAAGCCTACTTTTTAAAGTTAAGTCCTAAAAAGAATACGTGATTCGAAATTATAGACAGACATGCAATTTTTTTTACGAATTTTGCTCCTAACAACTCCCTACCATTTCAACATTGATTGACTCTTGCAATGACCATTTTATTTGTAAAAATGAAGATATTATATGTGGTTAATTTGTGTTCTCTTCTATAAAAAGTAATATCAAATTAGAGGTCCTTTTGTACAAAAACCTACTATATATCTATCTTCGGGCCTACAATGAACAAGGTTTAAAATATATACCAGAAACACCATAGGTTGAAAACGACGACAATGAAAAATAAATGGTTATTTGCATTTTGGATGTCATTTGTTCTTGTTTATTATCGAACACACACACACACACACACACACAATATATATATATATATATAAAGAGAGAGAGAGAGAGAGAGACACACACACACACACACACACACACCTGAGTGTTGGTGACATATAGTTTCAGAAATATACATAATTTAATTTTACATCTATACAAATTTATTTTTAGAAGAAAGTAATAAACAATTGATTGGTATAAAGTTTATTTTCAAATCCAAATATAATATACATTAGATAATTAGTTTTTTTCAACCTTTTCATTTAAACAATATTGTATGCTTCCGTGCTACATCCAAGTTACATAAGGAACAATAGTTATACTATTATTACATACTCAAAGGAAATACGTGGTAAAGTTTTAATTAACAAAAAATTATTGAAAAAATATAAGGGAAAGGACTAAAATTAACTTGCTATTTACTTTTTACTTCACTTACACTTACCCAATTAACCTGAACAAAGTATGATGAGAAAAAAAAATAAAGAAGTTTCTACGATGATTTTTCAATCTTCTTATCAATCATATATAGTTCATTCAATAACACCGTTGTCATACCATTAGATACTACGAGCATAATCTTTTTTGTAACCAAGCTAAGAGTATTGCTTGCATTAAGGAAAGAAACTAGTTGATGAAATTAATAAATCTAATAAGGGACACATGAGATGAACCACCGCATGACGTGAATAGGTGCCTTGATTAGCTCAGATGCCCAGTCTCCTACCACATCAATGCACATGCAAGGCGGGCATACAAGAACCGTCAACCCCCTGCACATACATACATATATTACACTCAAACATTTATACAAAGTAATTCTATGTTGTCACAATATATCGACACGATAAAACCGTGTCCCTGCACAATTATTGATGACAATAAAGAACATTTCACTAAGTTCGTTGACAATTAGCTTCATATGTAATCGAATAACTAGATAGAGAGAGGGAGAGACCGACCATGGGATCCAGATCATGACGCCGATCATGGAGATGTGGATGGCAAAGAATGCGAAAGGCAAACCCAATAGAAAACCCAAAGGCTTACAAACTCCATCCTCGGTACACATGTCGATGTTCTTCGCTCTTTTTTGAAATGTCTAATGTAAAATTGGTAGTGGTTAACACGCAAGCATAATCTAGCTAGTACATGAGGTGAAAATACATATAAAAATCCAAACTGATGAAATTGAAGCACAATTAATGTTTAGTCATTAGGAGATAATCACCTTATTGTTTTATTTTGCAAACGTGGCATTGTTTATTTTTTTGATAATTTTTTCTTAAAGTCTAGGATAAGAGGGAAAAAAAGTGTGAGTGTTTTACGTGGTAAGAGATTTTTTGGAACAAAATAATTTTTTTTGGACTGAAGGTTAATTAAAAAATTGTCAGGGGACTTTTCTTCGAATAAAGAGAAGTAACAATTTGAACAAAAATATAAGTTTTAACATAATTAATATATGAAGGCGTGCTCCCAATTTTTTATGTCCTTTTTTGTTTAGTGATAGAGGCGTAGTACTACAATCAGGGTACAACAAGCAACATTACTTGTAAAATATATTTATTTTGAATAAATCTTGTCTTTTTGAAAAAAAAACTCTTTAGAAATAGAAAAATAAACAAAAACCGTTGTGAACAACAATAATAAAACCTTATATTTTTTATATGGAAGATACCAATAACGATACGCTAGAGTTGAAAGTTGTAATTATATTGACAACATGCAAATAAGAATCAGTAGATGGGCAAAACCTTTTGTATCCTTGTGCACGATGAGGTGTTTTGCTAAACATTATTGAAGGAAACAATTCTAAAATAGAAATACATGTATACAAAGAAACTATAATTTACATAAAAGGATAAAATGAAAATATTCTTCTTTTCCGACTCCGTGATAACAAATTCGGCGGTGACAATAAAATAAGAAAATATGATGTTCTTAGACAAATAATAATTCTCAAAAAGATTATGAATAATAAAATAGGTAAATAGGTTGTAATAAACCCCCAAATTTTAATCTAAATAAGATCAAATCTTCCACAAATAGTATTTCTTAAAAAGAATATGAATCTCATTTACAATGGTCATCAATTCCTAAAAGAATGATATTTTGTTCATTCTATAGATAATAGTTACAAACATCTAATTCTATGTGGTGAGATTACCTAAAGTATTGTACTACCATTTAAATTATGTGCAAGCTACCATTAAAGGATATAAATACTACTTACAAACTCATTGGACCAAATAAAAATGTAAATACACCCAATGACGAAGCTAAAAATATATCTTAAGGGGGGCCTAGATAATTTTTTTACAATTCATTAGGTTAGAAAAATAGTTAACTCGGGTTGAGGAGTAATTAACTAAATAAATAAATGTATTATTATGAAAGTTTACAATGCAAAAATAACTATATTATGAATGTTATGATTTTATTATCTATTGGAATTTACATTGTATACTAAATTATGTTTCTAAATACTATATTGTATTGATAAAACTTGTTTAAAAAAAGACTCAATTGTAGATTATAAAAATTATAAAGTGCAAAATTTAAAAACTTGAAAGTTGATATGTCCATGGCCCCCCTTCCGAATGGATTTAAAGTCAAGTGAAACTTCTTTACAGTGTAAAAAGGGAAAAGGGATAATGATTTTTGAACACGAATTATAAATATTGGCACCTTGAACTCTATTGTAAAAAATGCGCTATGAAGAAGACTGATTTACTAATCCAAATTATGAGTCCATTATTATTTTTTGGATTGTTCAAAATTAAGGGCTCCCTTTCCTTTTTGGACATAATGAACGAAACCAGTTCCACGATGGTGAACAAAAGTTAATTGTGGCCATTGATCGAATGTGTCATTAATCTGTACAAAATAAATACACGAACTCTTAATTTGGGAGGAACAGATACTATAAGTTAGATGTATAAAAAAAGGTCATATATATCTTCCAATTTGTTGTATTGTTGAAGTCAAAAGTTATCTCGTAAGTAATAAGAATTAAAGTAGTCAATGCTTAATGGGGAACATATTTAGGATTGTGGGACTCCAGAATGCATTACAGAGGGAGATGTAGTGATCTTGGTAACTATGTATTTCTCTAGTATCACAGAGGTTGATGTAGTGATCCAATATCAAAAGTAACCAAAAAGTATGAGAAATTATAATAAGGAAATGAAATGAGATAAATGAGAGAAAATTAAGATAAGAATTCTAATAATATAAGAAAATAAGATACTATACTAAAATATTATGAGACAATTATGGGTTTAATTTTCTATTTTTATTCTTGTTTGTCTAAGGATTAAAGCTCATACCGTTTTATAATATTTTGTAGATTTGTAAAATAAAATTGCATTCAAATAATTTATTAGGAAGTGGTAGAAATAGTATATTACCAATGGGCTACAAAACAGAATAAGAATTAAATCCTCAAAATTAAACTCAATTTTTTACAAACATAACATTGGCAGGTTGGCCTCTTCACCAAATATACATAATGCAACACAAGGAATAAATATAAATATTTTTTATAATGTGTTACTGGGGGTATTTTACTTTTAGAAAAAATAAACAAATTATAGTTATGCTGAACTCTAAGGAAAAACGGGTCGTATTCAGTAAACTCAAAAGTGTATATTTGTATAGGATTGGAATGCTTTAGTCTTTAATATTTGCGACTCTAATAAAAAATCAATAAACTAAGTTTTGGCATTTTCTTTGCTTTTAAAATTTAGAATTATCAATTAAACATCAAGAATATATATATATATATATATATATATATATATATATATATATATATATATATATATATCATAGATCTTAATTTTTAGTTTGTATTTTATGACTCACAAGAATGAAAAAAAGATAACATGATCAGATGTTAATAGTAGCAGTTTGACTATTGGAAATTTGGAAGGGAAATGTAAACACAAATGTAATAAAAAAATGAGATTAACACAAAAATAACTCTAAAAGTGTGTGGCAAAACAACACAACCCATTTTTTTTTCAATTATTTATGATTAACACGTTTGGGACATTTCATGCTCTCAAACACAAAAGAACAAAAATCCAATTTCTTGCAAAAATGATATTGACAGATATATTGGGCAAGATGAACGAGAAAAAAAGGATATAATTAAATATTAATGAAATAAAAAATGATATGGATAGAAATCTTGGGCAAAATGAACGGAAATAAATAAACACGATGGAGTTAGGTATATGTAATAGTTACCTGTAGGGAAGAGAAAATTTGATTCAACCGAGGAAGCGTGACAAATGTTGTTGGTGAATGCTGAATATATAAGTGGCCGAATATGAAAGGTCAGGTAGATATAAAGCCTGAAGATGAAAGGCCAGGTAGATATAAACGCTGAAGATGAAGGTAGATATAAAGGGTGAAGATGAAAAGGAATGTAGTTAACGCTTGGACTTGAGATTTCCATATTTTAATAGTATTTATTTATACCATTGATGACATCTCAACTTCTCATTTCATTCAAGAAAATCATACAAAAAATATTAACCCGCGAGAAAGAAAGTTCTCAATCTACCTCATTTGGTGGAACCGCCTCAATCTCTGCCTTCCCCATCACAGCAAAATAATCCCACAATACCAACCTCCTGTGGTTCTATGGTTGTCAGTTAGATCATCGACCCATGGTTGGGAGTTGGGAGAGAGGGGTTTTCAAGGGTTGACTCATATTTCATTTCAAGATTCAACTTTGAACCTTCAAATCGTCTCATTAAAGTACGTTACTGTCAAAATCAATTGTCTAACAGACAAACCATAATTTTTAACTTATTCTTTCATTACTGTTACTCATAATACATTTTTATAGATTTCAAAATTTTCAGACTTTTAATAAAGTTTTTTGGTTCTTCTATATTGATTTTTTTTATTTAGGGATTCAATATTTCTATGAAATACTCTACAATTTTTTATTTTATTATTTAGGGATCCAATATTTCAATGAAATACAAAACTTTCTCTGTGAACCATCCGTCCGGTCGGGGGAGTGATACTAAGCGTAGTATAAAGGAAGCATAAAAATAGTTGGATTATTTTGATTTATCCCCAACGGAGCTGCCACAGTGGTAAGGGCCCCAAAATAGAACTCGAGGGGGAGCGAGAAGCTCGCTGCATTTGGGCAGGGGGCCTCGCCTATGAAAATGCGCTCTATTAGACACCATATCCAATATTTATCGCACGCCCTGAGTTTAGGCCCGAGCCTAGGTATATTTTGTGTTAGGGTTTTTCGATTGTTCAGAGACGCTAAACAAACAAAAGGTTCAAGTTAGCCCTTTCGGGCTAATCCTAAGGCAGGTTTAGGTCTGCAATTGATTTCAAGATTTTTATCGTGGGATTCGAGAACCGACTTACAAGTGGATGGAAAAGGTATTAGGAACCTTACTTATTCTTTATAATTCTTTAATTATATGCTCTTAACATTATGTGATTCATTTTTAGATTATTTTAGAACATGATTAGAGACTTTAGTTTGAGATTACCTTAAAACATAGATAGATGCTTAGGTATGAAAATGGTATAAGTGAGTGGTGTATGAATGTCGCTCAAACTGATGTGGGTACATTAGGGTACTTGTGTGTGACTCTATATTCGGGTTAACGGGTGTCCATTAATCTGTATGTCTTGTAAGAAATCTTGACTTGGGTAACAGGTATCCGTTAGCATATATGGGTATGGGGGATCTCAACTTGTATAACGGGATGTCGTTACTAGATATGGGTGTGAGGGAGCTTAAATTGTATAATACGAGGCTGTAATCAGTATATGTATGTGTATGTGCGAGAAGTCGTGGCTTGAGATAGTTTGATATCTCAGTTGCGGTATGTGAGAGAGATGGTATAAGAGGTAGGAGATGAGAGCATATCCGTAGGGAAAATACATAAAGAGGCATACTGTCGAGGCTTATGCTCACGAGAAGGACTTAGTGTTGGGCCTACGTACCTGTGTAGCCACGACATCAAAGCATATGTAGTTCAGTTTGTGATCAATATGTATGCATTTGAGCGTTTGTATGGAGGTGCGTGAAAGATCACGACTTTAAGATATTTTGATATCTTGTTCTAATTAGAAATGGATGAGGAATGGGGGATGATATATGATTGCATTTCGATAGGGACAATATATTAAGAGACATATTGTCGAGGTATGTGCTCGCGATATGGACTTGGTGTTATGCCTACATACTCGTTTGGCAACGATATCAAAGATTACATAGTTCAATTGTTCACGTGTTCCAACATGATGTGTGTAAAAATGTAGGAATTGGATTGTAAAGGTAGAGAAACTATCTGTAGGGCAACAAGTAGCTTTAGTGGAGGTTCATAATGAGAGTGGGTCTGAAAATTACAGGTAGGGGAATATAATATTACCATCGTTGGGTGATCACTAGATGGTAGGGAGTATATAGGATTGGAGTGGACCAGAAGCCACCGACAGAGATCTACGTATCCCTTATTGATATGATTAAAATTTCGAGGTGTTGTAGTCCTTGGGATGGTTACTCCATGTTTGGACTAGAGATAGAGACATACCTTATTGATAATTGGCGCGATTGAAAATGTGTCTATAGCGCGTTCATATATTAGTTAAAGTGCAAACCGGTCGTGTAAGTAATAACCCAGTAAGACGGGGTCGATTCCTTAAGGAAATAGGACGATCGCTCGTGACGACTAAACTGACTCTAGGAAAGAAACGAAAAGGTGATTGATTTGGAGACTGTTTTCTATTAACTAAATGAAATTTAAATTAATCGTACTAACTAAATTACGTGAGCAAAATTAAAACTTCTGCAAGTGATTAAATACGAATGAGGAAAGTAGGTTGGAATACAATCCCCCAAACCCTAGTACGTTTGCCGGATAGAAAACTAGCTTTTGAATTACATAGTTGATTAAACCCGGTCTTTATTAATCCTAAGCATTACATATATGAGGGTACAAGCCCGCATCATACGTAATCAAAAGCAAGAATAAAGCAGTGCTGCAATAGTTAACACGCACATCGCATTCTTAAACACTCCGGTTACCTAGGGCAAACGAGGTTAAAAGATCTACGACGGTTGTGTTCACTACACAACACAATTCAATCAACATTTAATTCAACTCGAGGAATAAATTCATCTGCATTATATAATCGAATGGATTTGATGTGTTGATCATGAAAATGTGCTTCGAGTTTAATGATTTGAGAAAGTAATTTTACAAAAGTCAAATCTCGAGTGGATAGTAAACAAATACGTGACCATCGAGTGGAAGGATACGAGATAATATTTTATTTATCAAATGTGTGTTCAAACTCATATGGGGAACACTCTATTTATATAACACGGTGATGTATCTGAATAGATATAAATCCAATAAGCATAGAAAAGTCATATTATTTAATAAGTTTTTTGCTCCGAAAGAACCTCACAGATAATTTTTTTAAAAATGCCTTCTTATTTGAACCCCTGTTTTCTCTTAATAGACCTCCATTTTTTTTTTAATTTTAAAGATGTGTATAATATACCCAAATTATTCCATTTGATCTTGGTGTCCCTCTCAGCTTTAAACACTTTTTCACCTACACTTACTCACCTAACAAAACCATCTCCCTCAACTATCGATCCCTCCCCCTATTTTAGAGGGGAAAGGAGAATTCCAATTTTGTGGGATTTCTAAATTTTAGAAATTATAAGTTTCCCTTAAATCTCCAACCAAACATTGTAATTCTAAACGAGGGGAATTCTAAATTCCCTTTCCAAACATCGAACCAAACGAGCCCCTAATTTATTTAGGCTGGTAGTCATACAAAGTTGAATCACAATTTACGTATAATTCTTATATATTACAGATTTAAAGAAAAAAAATAAAGTTTAATATTATAATAATAAAACCCTTTAAATTGTTCATTATTGTTATGTTTATTTGAATCTAATATTATAACTTAGGTGTGTTGGATTTGACGCGGGTGACTAAAATTGTCTACATAGCTCATTTTTGTGAATTTGTCTATGTTTGACTGAATTCATTGAGAAGTTTCTTATGTGTCACGAGCTAGAATGCGAGTGTGTAGTATGACAAAGATTTTTTTTTTTTTTTGGGGGGGGGGGGGGGGTTGTTTGGAATGGGAATTTACTCTATGTGTGCGTAGATCAAAGATTATATATACTTAATTCTGTTTTTCTCCGATGATTTGTAAATGTTTGTATTTCTTCTTTATGGCTCAATTATGATTTTTAATTTTGTTTTATGAACCCTAACTGTCTGTATTTAATGGAAATTATAATGAATCATATCTTCAATATTTAGCTCATATGACTTAAAATTAATTTTAATTGTAACTATTAACTCATATTAGGTGCCTCCGTTTTGTTGTGGACAGTGCAAAGTCGGCATTTTGAAAGGAAAGCGTGAAAGTGAGTTAATGTCATTGGTGAATTAGTATGCTTTTTTGCTAAGTTAACGCTTATGTTTCATCGGTCGATTATCAATTTAAAATTTTTGCATATTTGAGTCGATAAGTTTAATTGTTTGAATGTTTTTTCATTTAGATCGAATAGGAAATATTTAGGGGTTGTATTCACATGAGATACTGGGAACCTTTTATTCACATGAGATACAATCTTTTTTTATTTCATTATTTGTTCTTTCAGGTTTTTACGAGTGTCGGTCCCCACCGTATAATGATGTACTAGTTATATTAGCAAGATAATAAATTTTTACTAGAATTTGGTATCTCTTAAAACCAAATTGATAATTGAGACAATTACTTCTCCGGGTATGGCTATTCCCACTCCTACAAAGTCTACCCTTATATCAATTCCTCAATCCTTTTATCTCACTTATACACAAATAAAAAATAAAGTCTACTATTAACTTGAGAAACCAAAAAAAATGTTTATTATTAACTGTATTTTTTTATAAAAAGAAACAGTTTTGTTAAAATAACATTTTTTATTAAAAATAAAAATAAAAAATATTTTTTAATTCCTTCCCACATAATCATTTTTTGCATCAAAACATTGATAAAAATGACCTTTTTTTAATTTTCAATAAAACTATTTTTTAATATTTTCTTTATTTTTTGTTAAAAATATTTTTTTGGCTAAAAACTGTTTTTTTATGAAAACTAGTTTTTAAAAAATATATTTTTTGCTAAAAAACTATTTTTCGTTAAAAAATCGTTTTGTTTTTGTCAAAATTATTTTTTAAAGATTCGCCTAATCATGAATCTTTAAAAGGGGCATATACAAAATAGTCAGTCGTCCATTCCGCGCTAACGACACTGACCAATCGCGAATCTTTAAAAAATAGTTTTGATAAAAGCCAAACAGTTTTTTAACGAAAAATATTTTTTTTAACAAAAAATATATATTTTTTAAAACTAGTTTTCATAAAAAGAAAACATTTTTTAGCCAAAAAACATTTCTAACGAAAAATAAAGAAAATATAAAAAAACAGTTTTAATGAAAAATAAAAAAAAATAAAAAATAAAGTCGGTTTTATCAATGCTTTGATGCCAAAAATGATTATGTGGGAAAAAATTAAAAAACGTTTTTTTAAAAAAATTGTTTCTTTTTATTAAAAAAAATAGTTAATAATAAACATTTTTTTTGGTGCCTGAAGTTAATGGTAGCCTTTATTTCTTATTTACGTGTATAAGTGAAATTGAAGGACGGAGGAATTGATACAATGGTCTTTTGAGAAGAAAATGGAGTGTTACACGAATTTGAAGCGAGAAAAACAAAATAGAAAACCTACTGTAAATTACAAACATGTTAACTCCATGCCCACTCTCTCTCCAAATTTGGCATGTTTCAATCTCATCTTAGCACCACAAACACCCTCAAAATTGATATGGGATTATACCCATTTCACTATTAAACCCATCTCTATCGGTTTTGTAAATAATCAATTCAATGTTGGTTGCCAGTATTGTGTGATAAACCCAGTTATCCTATCCTCAAAGGTACTTTTTTTAAAAACATCTCTTCTACACTATATATATTATATACATCTACATCTTTGCATATATATAATCGTTTATGCATACGTCTCTTAATAATGAGATATTTATGTAAAAATCCTTTTTTTGGTTTTGTGTGTAAAGAATGTTTTATTATCTCCTGAAGTTTTGGTGGGGTCTTCTCTTTTTTTTTTTTTTTTTAACTTTATGAATCTTTTTTGTATGATAGTCATTATGCATTATTTTGTGATGTTATTTGTATTTACTTTCCTGCTAAATTGAGGCTTAATCTTAATTGTTAGGGGGTGTTTGTTATTACTCTTAATGCTGAATAGAGTTTTATCTAGAATTGAGAGGTAATATCTTCGTTTGTGTTTACATCATAGAGTGATTCTACATCGACTCAAAATTGGGACTCCAAATCGCGACTCGCTGACATGGCGTGTCGCAATTGGCTAGTGCCGCTGACGCGGACCCACATTCATAAGGGACCAACCAATGACAACACGCCATGTTCGCGTGAGTTCCAATTTTGAGTCTCAATCAAGAGTCTCCCAAGTATTTTCCTACATCTTAACACTGAAAAATAGTTAAAATTCAGCGGTCAGCATTTTGGGTTTCGGCTGAATGATTAATGCTGATTTTTTTTAAGAAATGGTATTCCAGTTTTACCCTTATTATATTTGCTAAAAGAATATTGATAGAAAACAATACAGTAAAGAAATACTAATTGTAAAACAGTCAAATTACGTGATTTCAACATTCAGAGTCAAATAAATTCAATCAAACAATGTACACACATTTTGATGAAAAATAAACATACTTTTCAGTACTTAGGGTTTACTATTAAAAGTTCACTAAGACTTGGTGGCTTATTAGACTTTTGACTTTAAATAGCCTTGGGATGGGGAATGATACAACACTATGTAATCCAATGGAAAATACGCAGAGTCAACATATCAATTGGTTTATTCTTGCTTTTGGATCTTTTTCTGATTAGATGCGCCTAAGTTACGCCTTGAGCTTAGCGCCTAGACACACAAGGTGCTTGCCTTACTGAAGGGGTGTCGCGTACTTAGGCAAGGTTTGTGAGCATGGAGCATAGTCTCGGCTTTAACAACAATGGGTTGAAAAGAATTAGGGACTTATTCTTTATGGTCAATTCAATAGATTATTTGGTACAGGATTAGGCTATTTTAATTAGTTAATCTGGATTATATATCACTTAAGAAAACATTTTCTGTACTAGCAACGCCATAAATTATTCTCCCCCCAAATTTGGAATATAGAGGACCCCATGGAATAAGTAGACGTGATTGACCATTCTCGACTCTGTCATAACAAAACCTCTAGTATTTCCCTTACTTTTGATGATCTTCCTCCAAGACACAGAGATGATTTAGCATTTACTTGTATTTTTCAAATGTTTTTGTCTTATACGAAGACACAAGTTCATTCATAAGGACTGTTTTCATCCTTTAACATATAGCCCACAAGTTTCAAAAAATAAAAGCTTTGTTCCATGCCTTCAGCCTTCTAATGAAAAGTTCCCCGCCTCTTTCAGAACATATAAGGTTATCCTAGAAAGTATATGTGCTAAACTAGCGGAAGCGATTTACATAACAACAACTAGAAAATTAGGATTTCTATTTTTCTCATTTTCATTCATGAAGTGTTGGTCTTGATGGGTTATTAGACAGGGAAGCCATAGACCATATATATAGGCCGAGGCACTCAAGTCTATGGTTTCCCTAATATGATCAAAGGAATTATCAACCTTTATACTAACTAATTAATATTCCAAAGGATTATCCTTGGTTCTAGTATCAGTAGACTATAAAATAAAATGGTATTAGTATACTCTCTGCAGCTCCTGTACATCACTATAGCCCCACTATTATAAGGTCTTGAACACTCCACAAATCTGGCATCAATACTCTCCAGGACCTTTATAGTTTGCTCCCTGCATACCTTAGTTAAGTTGAACTCCAGAGCTTCTAATCTTCCTTGTACTTCTCTGACATTAACCTTGTGGACGTCTGAGGAACTCCTAGTTACTTACTCGGAAGGATCCTGCATACCAAGAAGATTATATGACTCTTCTTTGACGTCCATAGCTGCCCCCCTCCTTGTGCGGAAAAATAAACAGCACTTTTGTTCAGATTTGACTATTATCCTGATATAGTTGTAAGTACCTTTAACACTTCCTTGACTACTTGCAAGATTTACCTTTAGTACATTATCATCACCAAAGCAAATGTGACTGTTCTTAACACTTAACACTTAAGGTGATGAGTACAGACTGGATTAGTTGTATAGTAATTCATAAGGCATAAAAAACATACAATCACTAAGATAAACAAAGAGGGAGGCATTGGTCTCCTTGCTTCAAATCCTTGACACCTCCGTTACTCGTTTGTTTTGATTTTTTAACTTTCATGTAAATTTTAAGTCTTATAAAATGAGTTGGCATTTTGTTTTTACACTATTGACATGTTATAAGAATCTTTTGTATGTGAATGTATCTTTCTAGATTACTGGAAAGCACAAAAGCTCGAACCAAACGAAACCATTAAGGTTTCTGTATGTGCTCACATTGAAGTTTTCTGTGGTTACACAATCTAATGAAGCCGGATGTTTTTTTATTGTTTATTTTTATTTTAATATTAATACGTGCAACAAACCCCGACTTCTGGAAGGGATGCATTTATTAGATAAAAGGTCGACGCGGGCTCTGCCCGTTGCTGCGATGATTCATGATAACTCGACGGATCGCACGGCGATGGCTTCCGGTTCTTCCCGCATCGCCAGTTCTGCTTACCAAAAATGGCCCACTTGGAGCTCTCGATTCCGTGGCACGGCTCAACGGAGCAGCCGCGGGCTCAGGCCGAATGGTTTATATATAAAATAAAAGGCTGCAGACAGGGAGAGATTCTAGTGATATTATTTAAAGATAACTCAATAATTAATTTCAGATTCTTTTATTAGCTTAGGATTCTAGATTGTTATCCTATAGATAGGGTCTTACGTTCTCATTTTTATTCAATGGATATTATTGAGAGAATTATTTCTTGAGTTTGGCGTCTTCTGTACTTTTTTTTTTTGTTGTACACTGATTACATCAAAGTGGTATTAGAGCGACGCAATGCACCTCAAGTGGAAGTGTGTCTTTCGCATACTTGCAAAGATGCCACCAAAGGGACATAGAACCACCAATACCGATGAAGCTTTCGCTACTAAGCCCTAGTGAATCTCTAATCAAAACTCAATTCCGTTGGCCTATGTGTCGATGATCGAAAGAAGGCAGACTCGATGTTGGACCAATGAGGCTGCTGATCGAGAGGTCTCGGTAGTGGACGGAATGGTCAACAGAGAGGGGTGGACGACCACACTAGGTGGTTGCGACCCCCAAACGGAGCCACCCAGGCCAATGCGCATACTAGGGGATTTCCCACACCTCGGTGTAGCACAGCGAGGACCCTTGGGCCACACCATAGTTGTCAAATCGTGAATCGTATACCCCCGAATCGCGAATCGTGAATCGAATCGTGAATTGAATCAGTCGAATCGGAACCAAATGATAAAAACGTAGTAAAACATAAGTAAATGGGATTTAACACTATAGAGTTGGTAATTAAGTGTAATATGACAAAAAACTAATCGTAGCACATGATATCACAAATTAACCGTAGCATATCTTCTCATTCATTTTAAGATTAAAAATGTAAAAAACAAAAATGTATCATAAATCAACCTACATATTAATTTAAAACATCCTACATATTAATTTAAAACAATAAAATAAATACAAAGGTTAATTTAAAACAATAAAACTGTAAAACAAATACTTTCAAAAATTTTAAACAGGCCTCTACTAAGATTAAAAATATTAATTTAAAACAGCCTACAAAATTACAACAATATTAATTTAACATAGTAAACCATATTAATTTAAAACAATAAAACATATGCTAAGATTAACTATAAAACAATATTAATTTAAAACAGCGTTCATATTAATTTAAAGCAACAAAACAAATATACCTTCAAAGATTTTATAACAAATACAAAAGTTTTATAACAAAAAAAAAAGCAAAAGATAGAAGACACTCAGCCAAGAGAATAAACAAGAAAAACCGGTTGAAAATAACCGAGCCAAGAGAACTTGTTTTTCTCTAAAACTCAGTATCTTAACGGTATCCTTTGTTGTTTGCTACTTTTTTTATTTGTTTTATTAAAACACACGTATGGTTATAAGTAAAAAAAATCGCGAGAAAAAAAAAAGAAGTTGAATCGGAACCGAATCGGGAATCGGACCCGAATCGGAAGATTCGAATCGTGAATCGCCGATTTAGTCCGATTCTTTAGACATTTGCGATTCTCAACTTGATTTGAATCGTTTTATGTGAGAATCGAATCGAATCGTAAGATTCGAATCGCGAATCGTAAGATTTTGACAACTATGGGCCACACTAGCAGCATGCCAGCAAGGAGGAGCGATGAAGGGCAGAAGCGGGCAGTGGCTGACACATACACTTGCGGGCCAGCAACAACAAGCTGTCGAAGCCACTATCGCTGCCTTTGATCCTGCGTCATTGTAATTGAAGGAATAGTTCCCTCAGAAAATAAACGGACAACATGTTGGTTTCAGCCCCACCCACTAATCGTAGCAACAATCGGGATAAGGGGTGGATACTCGCAATTTGGTGTGACAACAAAGCTGGGGTCTCTAAATCTAGGTGATTATGGGGATGAGAGGCGAGAAGATCACTACCCAGAGGATCTTGAGTATGGTCAAATATAAAAATGGATAGTTCTTATGTTCTCGTGGGTGAGTGGGTCTGTTTTACATGAAAGAAAGTGGAACACATGATCATGGAGTGTCTCAACAAGCCACCGTTGGAGCAACGGCAGCCCCAGGCTACGGGGAGTGTTGTGGGGTAGCAGCCGCAAGAGGGCATCCCTCAAATCTACGAACAGACGGGCCCTCAGAGCCATTAATTTAGAGGTCAAGGTCGATGATGACATGGATGAAAATGGCAGCATGGCTCTTATGTTATGGATCCTCGAGAAAGCTATACATGGGGATCTTTGAGTGGAAGTCCCCACATGTAATGGCCATATGGACCTGGACCCATTTGTAAACTGGCTTGACAACATTGAAACAATTACCACCGATACGCAGCTGGCCGGAAATGAAATATCAGCTCAAGTTGGCTTTTTTTTTCATGAAAATTACAAGCCGGATGATTTTGCTCGGGTTCAAGCCTTAAACCTAGGGTTAATGGTCGTGAAAGAGTATTCTGAACAGTTGCAGCTCGTGTACTAGAACCAAGTTGGGGGAGAACAAAGAACAACAGATTGGGAGGTTCATACAAGTTATGCAGTACCGGTACCGAATTGTGCTAATTTTGTTGCCTGAGCCAAGCAATTGAATACGCACTAAAGGTAGAAGATTACTTCAAATCAGTTGGTTCATCGAACAACAATTGTAATGGTTCTGCGATCTCAGCAGCGTTGAAAAGTGCAGAGGCAGCCCATTCTCCTGCAGTCAACATAAAATCTTTTGATTGCGAGATGATTGGCCACCGAGTAGCAGGCTCTCCAAACAAGTGGACGGTATTCATAGCGGATGACACAGAATTAGGCATAGTGCTCATAGAGGAGATTCGGTGAGAATCGCGGACAAGCTCTTCTTATTTTTTTAAGAGGGAGGGGGGGTGGGGAGGGGGTGAGAGTGATGAATTCAGATATTCTTTTCTTGTTTAATTTTATTTTTATTATTTTCTATTTGGATCGGCCTGGGGTAGATAGGCCTACCAAGTGGTTTATCCTTTTAAGCAGGCCTGGAGAGATTTTAGAGATATTATTTATAGATATTTTCTTAATTATCTTTAGATTCTTTTATTAGTTTGGAACTCTAGTTTGTTAGCCTATGATAGAGACTCATGTTCTCATTTTTTATCCATTGAATATTGTTGAGAGAATTATTTCTTGAGTTTTGTTGTGTTTATCCGTTGTGTACTGTGATTACACACAATCAATTATCAGATAGCCTAATGGTGAGCCCGATCACCCACCCTAATCCCCACCCTCGCACACCCAAAAAAAAAAGATATTCCTGGAAATTGAAATTATACCACATCTAGGTCGCTTTAACCTGTATAATCTGTCACTAGGACATTGGTAATGCATTTGTGGAAAATATTATAGCAAGAACTGTTCCAAATTGTTTTTCATTGTATTTGAATTAGGTATCTTAGGAATTAAAGTGAAAATGTACTATTCCATTTCTTTATATATACCCAGTGGCAAAGACAGCAGAGATAGCTCTACAAACGTTGGGTTCAACCAGCTCCCAGTTTTGTTGAAAAAATCAAGGATCGTATGCATTAGGTACAGGTAACCTATTGGACTTTATAGAGAACACAGCTTTCCTTATTTCCTCATTATTTAGGGACTTGATCTGTTTGACTTGTTTCTTTCACTTCGCAATTCTGCTTAACCTGCCCTTAACTCCATACAGATAAACCTCTGTTGTGCAATGAACTTTTTTACACTATCCACTCTATTCCCTTCAGAATCCTTTATACTCAAGATTTTATTATTTGCTATGTGGTGATACTTTTTCTTATGAAAGAAACCAGTATTTTGATTACTTTTTCTTGTGAAAGAAACCAGTATTTTGATTTTCTAGTTTTAGCCAAGCTACCCTTAATTTCTGCTTATAGAAGGCTGTATTCAAGTCAGCACAGTTTATTGCAAAATTCATCTCCAATTGACTGAGATGATTTCCTTCTCCTTCATTATGAATTTTCTGCTGAAGCTCATGAAGTTCATCCGATGGAAATGGGGCCCTTTTTAGGGCTTTGTTGCATTTTATTGTATTTTTGTCATTTTTTTTAGTTTCCTTATTTGGTTGTATTTGTTTTTAGTATTTGTTGCTTGGTATTTAGGGAAAGAAGTAGCAAAGGCTTTTAGGGACATTTTTATAATTAGAATATTAGCTTAGGGCCTAAGATACTCCTCATTTTTAAATACCCCTTTGTATTCCTCATTTCGGGATACTACTCCATTTTGAAATATAAGAAATCATTTGACTCTCTCTAAAGTTAGGGTTTGGTGTTTCCTTTTTAGCCACTGATGTGTAGTTTACGTCAAATTGGTATCAGAGCGAGGTGTCGTTCCCCAAGTGGTGTATTGGTGTGTAGGTATTCAAAATCGTACACTACTTTCAATGGCTCCAAATAAATCCAAACAACAAGAATTGGAGACTCAAGAGTTGAGGGGAAAAATTCAAGCACTCAACAAGAAATTTGATCTTCTCCTCCAACTCGCCTCTTCCAAGATTCAACCCCACACCCCCACTCAAAACCCTAACCCTAACCCCCCCAGCAGCCCCACCTTAATTCCGCCCACTTTTCCCCACCCATCTTCCCTAAACCCTCCCCACCAATGTCGCCCTGCCCCTCGAACCTCCCCGGTAACCCCTACCCACACACTGACCCAATACAGCTCACCCCTGCCCCTGCTCTCCAGATAGCAGGCCATCCCCTACCTTCCCACCTCATTGCCGACCTCCCAAACTCCTCTCCTGCTGCTGCCGACCCCTCGAGACCCCAAAGCAGTCCCAAAACCTTAGGCTTCTGCCCTATTTTGGCTCGAAACCCACTTAGGTTGTCCCATCTCAGCCTAAATCCATTTTGGTGCTCCAAAATTGTGATTTTTTGACTCGGGTGGAGGCTTCTAGTGCTGGTTTGAGTGAAGAAAGAATAAATGGGAAGGAAATTTGTGGTGGTGGACACTCAACTTTCAGAAAATTCTTTTTGAGCCCACTAAGTTTTTGGCGCATAATTTTTGGAATTCCCTTACGTGTTCCCAATTTTTTGAACGCTCGAGGACGAGCTTGCTTTTAAGAACCGAGTGATGGAAATGGGCCCTTTTTAGGGCTTTATTGCATTTTATTGTATTTTTGTTATTTTCTTTTAGTTTCCTTATTTGGTTGTATTTGTTTTTAGTATTTATTGCTTGGTATTTAGGGAAAGAAGTAGCAAAGGCTTTTAGGGACATTTTTGTAATTAGAATATTAGCTTAGAGCATAAGCTACTCCTCACCTTTACACACCCTTTGTATTCCTCATTTGAGGACACTCCTCCATTTTGAAATATAAGGAATCATTTGATTCTCTCTCTAAAGTTAGGGTTTGGTATTTATTTTTTAGCCATTGACGTGTAGTTTACGTTATCATCCCTTGCTTGCATAGCCCTTTCTGAGATCCTACTCCTTTTTGAGATCCTACTGTATTATTTGGATTGAACTTCCTCAAACTGCTGTTTAAGTGGTTCAACTTACTAGTTGAAACTGATGTATGTGGGTATCAAGGTTTTAAAAGGCGCGAGGCGTAAGCCTCGAGGCGGTCCGAGGCGTAAGCCTCAACTTTTTTCCACAAAAGCCATATATATACATATATACATACACACACACACACACACACATATATGTATATATATATATATATATATATATATCAAAATATATACAGCAGCAACATAAATATATATACCTTTACTGTTGTATATATGTATACAGCATAATATACATATATACAACAGTAAAGGTATATATATTTATGTTGCTGCTTTATATATTTTGCTATATATCTATATATATCTGTTGCAGCAAAATATATATATATATATATATATATATATATATATATATATATATACATGCACAAAAAAAAAAGAGCAGGGAACATATCTATATATGTCGATATATAAATAGAGCAGAGAAAACAAACAAAAAAATTGGTTCTGCCTCAAGGCGTTACGCCTCTCACAACAAAGGCGTAAGCCTCAATCAGCAACCCTAGAGGTGTAAGCCTCATGCCTCATTCGTTTAGCCTCGCCTCGAGGCGGCGCCTCGTTTCGCCTTTTAAAACCTTGGTGGGTATGTAGCATGATCGTGGGATGGAGCCAAAGATGATAGATATTTTATTTGTAATTATTTTTATTGCTTTGTTATTAATAAAATAAATAAATTTTCTTTTGGAATATTCTAGATTTAGTGTTAGTTAGGTCGTGATGTCATGACTTAGGTCTGTAGGCCCATTACAGGCACCGCTTATGTCACACTTGGCTTACCCACCACCTATTGGGGGATTATAAATACCCATGTAGCCTCTCATTAATGAAAGAGAGTTAGCTTTGTTATTTCCTTTTATAGTGTGTAAACATTTTGCTGCATTTACATTAAATTGGTAGCAGAGCGATGTTCGAAGTTGGTGTGTTCATACTAATTGGTGTACGAAGCTAAGGTCCGACTTATGGCTTCAACGGAACAGTCATTAGGCCGGGGGAGTGGCTTGGCTGATAAATGTTCCAAGGCAGCGTAGTTTATGATCAGAGCCCCCCAAATCAATCAAATCTCCAAGTTATGGCCTCAACTTGGAACCATCAATCGGCTAGAGAGGGTTGGTCGATAAATGTTCCAAAGGCAGCCGGGTATGTGATCGAAACTCCGAAAATTGATCAAATATCCGATTGGGAATTGCTACAGCGGCTCGATTCAGCTCCAAAGTTGTGACGAAACCGATTCACAGAAGAGCGGCCCAAGTGTTCATCACAACCATCTAGCCACCATTGTCGACCACCTATAAATCCCCTTACTCATCGTTGTCTGACGACGAATCTGAAACAGAGAGTGAATCTGAAGAAGCAGAAGAATCTGAAAATAAGACGGAAGAAGGAGGTTCAATTTAAGGGACTGTCCCTTTGTCACTTCTCTTGGTCTTCACTAATATTGCGGGTTTAAGCAGCGAGATTCCAAACGTCTTCTCTGGTCACGAGGCCTAACAGTTGCAGATTTGACTACTGAGATGAAAAACGTTGTCCAGAATAGCAAGAAGAATGATGAGAAAATGAAGGTGGTGCTCGAATCCGATGTGTACCACAGCGGCGATGTCCTAGCTGAAGTCAGACTTAGGGAGAGGAGCCATCAATTGCATGGATGGCATGGACACTGAAGTCGAGTGTGTTAGTGGTCACCTCCAATATTATCCCCTTCGACAGCATAGGAGAAGCAATTGCAGGAGAAGAGGAAGGCTGAGCCCACAGCGTTGAGGGAAGTCGGTCAAGACTGTGAAATTTTCGTAGGAAAAAAACGTTGCATCACGGAGCGGTTGAATGCGGCTGGTAAGAGGAGATGGCGACAGAGGCTGTGGTGTTCAATGGAGCACTTTTCCATGGCGGCAGACTCAGATCTATCGGAGACGAAAGAAGAAGCGTCCGGCATTGTTGTTGTCATGCGAGGTGGCGGGTTCTCACAAGAAGAGCAGGTCGCGGTTGCTAGGGCTTATCTTGGAAATCCTAGAACTATGTTCAGCCATGTGCTTGGATCTGACCATCTGGGATATTTTGGTTGGAGCTCTGAAATTGGGCCTGTGTGGTGGGTTAGAATTGAACCTTATTAGGGTAAGGGCTGGGTTGGGCTTAGAAGAAGCTGGGTTCCATTTTTGACCTTCTTTTGATGACAAAAAAAAAATGGGCTTCTTTGAGTTGATGAGTCGTTTAAGCCCTATGTGTGAGAAAATAGATTTTATGTGGTGTGGTGAAATCTATGAAGCACGTACACGTAATACGCGTTTCGACACACGACACATTATTCTTCCAAAAACTAGGATACGACACACTAGGATAAGTATAATATATAATATATTTAAATATATATATATATATATATATTAATGAAATGAAACATATTTTTTACCATAAAATACATTATTAGAGCATTCTTAACATGAAATTAGGCTGTCCTCAACTTTTGAAGAGTTGAAAAGTATTGCATTTGGGCCCCCAAATTTTGAAGAAATCTATTTTGGGACCTCAAAAAAGAACAAACAAATATTTGTTCGTGTGGCACAGGCGGCTCCAATTTTCCCTTAAAGCTAGGGGTCGAGCTTTTTTTCAAAGGCGGGGATAGAATAAATGGATATTCTAGATGAGCTTTAATATATGAGAATGAATGAGAGTTATGGTTAGTTCCTCTTGTAGTATGTTTGTAAATATTCATAGGGCTTTGCATCATAAACATAGGATGCGTTTTCATCATAAACATAGGCTGCCATTGACAGTAGTACTCCAATTCTCCTCAATACAATCTGAAAGTCAGAATGCATCAACCAAAAATTAAAGAACTTGAAAAACTTGTTCACCTTATGAAGCCCAGGGAAACAATAATAGGGGAATGATTAGAAAGGCCCAGACTACTCCTTCAGCTGCTATTTCTGCGGAATGCGGTATTCATTTTGTATTTATGTCATCCACACTAATGTTATACAGGCATTTGTTAGATCCCCCAGCTGCAGCATAATGCAAGTTCAAACCTCCTATTCTCCCAGGATCCTTCCTAGATATGTTGAAGTCTCCAAATAAAGCTCAAGGTTGATCCCTTAGAGGCCCATAAAATATTTTCAAGTAGTTTCAGAAGTTCCTCCTTTTATCACTTTATGCACACTCCCAAAGGCAATAAAGCTTCTAGAGATGCCTTTGATCTGGACAGCCACATTGATAGCTAGAGTACACTTGTTAATCAAAGATAAGATGAAAACACATGGGTCACATGTCCAAACCCCATGAAAACCATTCTCTGAAAAGTTGTGAATGTATCCCAATTTGGCATGCTGGTGCTTTTCACTTTATTAAAATTTTCCTTTCTAATCTTGTGCTCCGCATTAGACGTAAAGATTAAGTTTTTACTTAATAGGAATTCTCACTTCGTTTTGTTAAACTATGGTCATTAAAGTTCAGAATATTCCAACGAGCCAACTATATCATTTTAACAAGGAGGGCTTGACTTTCTTCATAGGGGTAGTACCACACCACCCTTTCCATTACTATTCTTCGTAGACTTTATACTTTGTGAAGATGCTGCACCTACAGATTTCTTTTCTTCAAAAGATTCAACGTTCTCATCCCAAGTTACTGAAAGGATTAGCAGTGATAGAATATTACACTCCTCGATGGCTGTATGTTTACATTATCTGTGTCTAGCATAGATTTTTCAACTTCAACTCTTTGTGAGTATGATGGTGAACGTGATCACAGTGGGGTTCTGTAATGCTTCTTACTCCATTGGAACTCAAATCATTCCTATTCACATCTGCCACCTCCCATTTGCCACACAACTTTGTTGTCTTGCTTCACTATAGCAGGCATATCAGCCTTGGGAGCCTCCTCAGCACTTATATTCCCATCTTTTTTCACCACTCATATATGCTCTTTTCGGATCTCAATCCGCCATCTTACCTCCAATTGGTATTAAGGAAGACAAACCTTTAATCTTTTACGGGTTCACTCAACATGTTGTCTTGGGGAAAGGCATTTGTTGTACTATCATTCCAACACTTAGTTTTTGTTTTCTTGGAGCAACCACTTAATCAAAAAAAATTCAAGTAGAACATTGTTTAGATACCCATTTATATTTCAGTTTTTGATAATTTTGTCTCGTTGCTTCCTTTTATTGGGATATAATCCACCTGAATATTGTTGTATACAGGCTATGTAATCCGTACTAGTATATACCTGTATTGGTGACATTTTCTTGGTTTTACAGTTTTACCTTAATGTACTCATGCTGTCATGCCTATAACCCGTTCCATCCCTTGTGTCTATGTCAACCCACTATGCCTATGGTACTTCCAGGATCGTTGTATATTTGTTTCTAAAATTATAATCAATTAATATGAAGGATTCATTCTACCATTTAAGGGTCATTGTATATTTTTAGGGTTCAAGTTGCTTGGGGAATTCTTTTTGCATTATAAAGAGAGAAATAAATCAGAAGAGTCAAATCTCAACAAGTGGTGCACAATGACTTGCCGTGTGCATTATTCTCACCCCTTTCATTCGTAATCAAGAATCATATCCTACGGTATGGAATATGTATTGTATGCTCGAATACATGGATACCTGCTTGATACATATTTGAGACGTATCAAAGGCATAACTATCCGAAAAATAAAAAAATAAATCACATGTATCCTGTAAGAATCCGTGTGTCCTGATTTATTTTTATTTTTTTGAAACGTCTTGAAGATATGAGATGGTATGGTGAGATATAGTGGGGTCGCTTTCCACTTTTGAATATAAATTGTTATTTTTCTTTTCATACGGTTATATAGACTTAAATATTTTTCTCGTCCTATTGTTAATAGAATTGCTAAATTAGTAAATTTTATGCATAAAAAATACATTTATTATTATTTAATTACCGTATCCCTACTGTATCGTATTCTAGTTTTTTTAGTTTTTTCGTATCCACGTATCCGTATCGCATCAGATACGATACGCCCTATCCGTGCTTCTTAGGTCAAATCGTAACACATTGTTTTTCTTCCCGTTCATCCTTGACTTTCAATAAAAAGGCCAATCTAATGATTGTTTGGGCAGGATTATGGAAAGGTCTAGGTTAATTTCAGCCGTTGTCATATTTGTATCAATCTGCACGTTTAATGTGCTTAGTGAATGTGAGACAGACATTTCAAACACATTCTTGCTGTATATTATATATTGATTAAGCCCATATCTTAAGTCCTATTTTTGCAGTGATTGATGTTTGCTGAGGCAGGTAACATTATCACCTGCCGGATATTGAAATTCTGACTGCTTGTCTATATGCAGTGTTGGGGAATTGAAGCTTCAGCCAGTGTAATGGATGGATTGGGATAATTCCTCTTGGACAATTGATAGACCATCTTAACGTCTGTAATTTTTGTAAGTAATATGATTCATCTCATTTCCTTTCGTAATCTTGATATCTGAGATTCAGGATTATCTCTAACTATATTGTCTTCTGTTAGATATCCCTTTCAGCGATGACGACGATAAAATTTCAATCTCTTCTTCTGTTCTCAGCATTTCTGCGTCTCTTATTAATTATTTATGGAGAATGGCAAGACACCCATATGGAGGTTAGGTACACAGATGTTGATTACCTTGTATCTTCTGATGCTGCTTCTTTAGTGGCATCTGGACTGTCCCCTTACAAAAGATCTACCTACCGATATTCACCTCTCATAGCATTTTTTTCTCACTCCAAATTCACTTATTCATCGGTCATGGGGAAAATTTCTCTTCTCAGCTTCTGGTATATACTGTTTTTGGAGAAAAAATAAGAAACTTTTGCTTGATTTTTTGATAGGCTGTTGTGTTGATGTGCTTTGCTTAATTTTCCCCTTTGCTAAGTAAAACAAATTTATAAATCAAACAAAGATGTTACCAGTATACATATATCATCTTTTTTACATGATTTTTTCTGAGCGTACTGGACTTAATTGAGTGTTATTTGATTGATTTTTAGTGTCTCAATTTTTATGTTCTTCTATCGAGATATTTCCGTGTTGAAAGTTTGTGGGTTTTCTTATTAAAGAACTTTATAAACACCTGTTGGTTGAATTGAGTGAACAATTGTAACTATTAACTGTATATATTTACATCTTTATGATTTATTTGATGCACATTTTACAAGATACAAAAGCAATCCTCCTGTTTAGGTAGTACTAGTGGGCGGTATCAGTTTTTTTACTTTATTATTTAATCTACCTATTTATTACTGGCTCAGACTTCAATCTGTACCCTAGTGTACACTGTGCATGCTCAAACAGAACTCACTTCTTCGGTACCGTTTTCAATTTTGGGGGGAGGGTGGATGCTGCAACTTTGGCATTACTAATAAAGGTGCAATACAAAAGTAACTAAGCAAGCACTATACGCACCACTTCCAATTGAAAAATAAATTTTTGTCATTTGACTCATTTATGCAGCTGTCAATGGATTTTGTGTCGAATGCCACTAGGCAGAATTTCGTAATACGAGAGCCATTTTAGGTAGTACAAAAACCCAGAATTACTACGATCTCTTTTAGAAAGTGATTGACTAACTAATGAAACAAAGATGGAATTAGATGCGTATTTAAAAGAAGAGTCATTCGACGAAAAGTCCCTCAACAACTTTTTATTTAACGTTTAGTCCAATCATTTTTATTTTGTTGCAAAAAGTCCCTAGCCGCATAAAGCACTTGCAAACACTTTTTCTCTCGTTCTAAATCTGAAGAAAAATTTATCATAAAAAATAAATACGGCACTTTTTGGAACATACAAAAATAAGATGGACTAAGTGCAAAATGTACTTAGTTCCTAGGGACTTAAACATTAATTGTCCCTTAAAATATAGAAAGCACTTTGTCTTGGCAAGGTTTTGGGACTGGTTAAGGTCTTATTTGTTCATATATATATATATATATATATATATTAATCTTCCCACGGTTCTTGCTATAGATTTGATCTTTTTGAGCCTGATATGAATTGTATTTTTGATAATTTGTCATTTTTCTTACCGTAATTTTTCTTTTTATTGTTTTTGATGTGAATCCCATATTAGTTTTCCTTTTATTTTAGTTCTTTTATTTCTTTTATCTCTTTTAATTGGTTTCCAAGCATGTTTGGGACTAATTAGATATATTTTTCTTAGTACTTGTTATTTTAGTCATTTAGGTAATTACTTGGTTAGCAAGTAATTTTTCCCATAAAAATACCCATTGACTCCTCATTTGAGGACACTTTTCCATTTCTGAATATAAAACATTCTCTGATTCTCTCTCTTTAGAATTTGTATTTGTTTTGTTTTGGGCCTTTGACGTGTAGTTTACGTCAAATTGGTATAAGAGCGAGATGTCGCCCCTCCAATTGGTGTATTGGTGTGTAGATTATCAATAAATCATATACTACATTCTCAATGGCCCGAAGAAATCAAATCGATATCAAGAAGAGATTAGCCAAAAATTGAGACAAAATATTGATCAACATACCCAAGAACTTAAAGAATTCAATCAAAAATTTGATACCCATTTTTGTCTCCCCTCCACCATGAACGAACCAAAAGAATCAAACCCCCGAAGACCCGGGAAAGAACCCGTCAAAGATTTTGACCGTCTTGGCGAACCCGCTAGACCACCAACCCGAGCTCCAGAACCATCAACACGCCGATGGAAACATAACTGAAACCCTCGGCCAAAAAATAAACCAACTCGGCCGAAAATATGCTACCGAGTTCATCAGAAATTCAGGGGATTCTGATTGATATCATGGGAAATCCGAGTCCATTGGCCGACAGCGTGGGCAATCCGAGCCTCGTAATCATCCCTTCAGGAATTCCGGCCTCCTCAGTAACGTCGGTAAGTCAGAATTGCTCAGAAAGGCTCGAACGTCCGACCATTCTTCCGAAAACTCTGAACTCCACGACGAAAAACAGCACCCTAAACCCCTCGGCTATAACCAAGAACTCGGCTTCTTCGGGGAAAATCCCGAGCCAACCGAAAAACTCGATTTTTTTGGCCTGTCCACCTCTCCCGGAAAAGTCGAATTCCTCGGACAATTGGCAGGTCAGAAGCCCTCTGAAAATATGGGGAATCAGGTCTGTTCAGAAGATCGCAAATTCTTGAACTCCCCGAAACATTTGGAATTTCGAACCTACCCGAAAATTCCGACCCGTCCAAAAAAATGAGAATTCTGACCCACCCTTAAAATCCGATTCTCCCGCCTTGATTAGAAGACTTGAACTCCCCGTCCGATTCGGAATTCTCGACCTCCTCTGCCGTCCACATGATCTTGGCACCTTTCCTGGAATTTTTAACCACCTTGGAGGACCCACTAATCTTGGCCCCATCCAGCCTTATGGCCTTCCCGCCCTTTAGACCGTCGTGAACATCCTTATGACTACGGTGGATATTTTGACATTTCAGGCCCCCGACTCCTTGACCCACGTTTTTGCCCCTACCCACCTCTCCCGTCACATCATACACCTTCCCATCATGATCTCTCTCTACTTTATACCAACTCTTCTTCATCCTCTGACGCTAGGGACACCCACCGCAGCGTTTTAGATTGGATTCCTCGCCCTCCACCTGGTGCTCCTCGCTTCGTACCATTATGGGACCGCCAATGCTTTTATTATGGTGAACACGGTCATTTTATTAGCACGTGTCCCCATTACCCCCGCCGTCCTCCAGCAGCCCAGCATGCCCTTCCTCATCCACCACCTGCACAGATGCTACCCTTGCTTGCTGATTATGCTGCACCTGTACCAGGTGATGGGATGGGCCTTGACGCACATCAGGATGGAGACCCCTTATCTATGGCACTACTCCTACTTTCTCAGAGTCTCTACGGAGATATACGCATCGATGTTCCGATGTTCGACTGACGATTTTCCCCCGATACTATGATTGATTGGCTAGCTGCCATGGAGACAGTCTTTGATTACAAGAGGGTTCGGAGCCGCTCTTATGTTCTCCTTGTTGCCACCAATTTTGAAGGATTCACCCGAGTTTGGTGAAATGATCTTTGTTATTGTCGTACAACAGTCAGGCTACCCCTTATCCAAACATGGCCAGAGCTGAAGGCCGCTCTTCAGGCCTCATTCATCCTGCCGACATACGAGCCCAACTTTTTTGCTCACATCCAGTCCCTCCGACAGGAGACATCTACTGTGGTGGAGTATACCGAGCAATTTCAGCTTCTTTATACCAGGGCTTGTCTTTGCGAAGCGGAGGATCAGCGGATCAACCGCTATATTTTGGGCCTCCGGCCTTACATTCAGGGAGATTTGGGATTACGAGAGATACCGACCTTTCTGAAGACGGTTGAGGTATACTACCAAGGTAGAGGCTTACCACATGGCACCGGTAGCTCCACCATCCTCCCGAGCTCTACCTCTGTCGGTTCCTGATACTGCTCTTCCTCTAGTATCGGCTCCCTCTACTACTACCCCAGTCACCTCTCCTCATCCTCATGCGGTGTCACATTCGGCTCCTCCCACATTCAGGTGCTACAATTGTGGCACTGTTGGGCATCGAGCTTCAGACTGCTGTCTTCCATGTCGTCGTGCACTTTTAGCGATGGAGCACCCCCCCAGAGTATCTTGATGATTCCGAGGAGCCTCCTCGCCATGCATTGATTACCATTTTGGAGCCTGGCTCGGTAGGCATTCCTCTCTGAGTTTGTGGACGAACTCTTTTTGAGGAGGGGAGAGTGATGAGAATCTCATATTAGTTTTCCTTTCTTTTTAATTATTTTCTCTCTTTTAATTGGTCTCCAAGCATGTTTGGGACTAATTAGATATATTTTTCTTAGTTTTTGTCCTTTTTAGTCATTTAGGTAATTGCTTGGTTAGCAAGTAATATTCCCCATATAAATACCCATTTACTCCTCATTTGAGGACATTTCACCATTTTTGATCATAAGACATTCTTTTATTCTCTCTATAGAATTTGTATTTGTTTTGTTTTGGGCCTAGTTTACATCATATTTCATTTTCGAAGATATTAGGTTTAGTGAGGGTTATTTTAGTAGTTCGATATCATATAGGGACCATTTTTGGACTGATGTCGCAAATGAAATCACATGGATGCTAGAATATTCCCTCAGCTGTAGGAATTAGGCCTTTAACACCTTTTCTCTAAGCCTATATATATTGTCCACCCCTTTTGGGACAAATCACTTGATTAAAAGATATTTTGAGAGATTGTCTTATGTGTTGATTGTGTTTCCTTTGAGTGCGATTGACTTTATTTCTGACTACTCATTTTTCCGTTGTGTAGGAAAATTCGTTAACAAATCAACAATGGTGCCAAGGAAGAATGCTCAATCTGATATCGAACGACGCACCACTCGTCTTAAGGAGCCATTTGACTCCATTTTGGAAAAACTCGAGTATTTTATTTCTAGCAAGCAACATCTACCACCATCCGCCACCGAACATCCTTCGCTGCCCTTCATCCATTTCAAATTCCCAACCCAATGCTTTCTCATTGTAGCCCTCCACTTTCGGTCCCTTGTCAAAGCCCTTAACCTAGTCCATCCGTTGCCCTAGCTCGCCACAAAAGGCAAGAAAAGAAGCCCCCTACTCCACAAAACTGTTCGCACCTCAAAACTCCAACAAAGAGAAACAATAAAGAGAAAACATCATAAAAAAGGAAGAAAGATCTCAGACTCACAAAAGCCTCAAGGCCCTTCGTCATATGTTGGGTTGGCCTCTGGAGACTCCCCCAACCACTAGATGAGAGGCTTGCATCCATGGTTTTGATATTCGGTCAAGACTTTCAACCCTTGAGGTTTTGATCTTCGTCGAGATCGAAGAAAGAACAATAGGTGTCAACATCGTGCCTCGACCCATTGAAGTCTTTAGAGAGAGAGAGAAGATATCGGCTCAACTCAATTATATTCCGGCAAAACAAACTTGAATATTCTCGCATCCCCTTGCCGACTAGTCCACAAGCTTTGGTGGTGGGGTTGATGGCAAGACAAATCGAGAAGGGGTGAAGTCGTCTTTCGTCTTTGGCTTGGCATTGATTGTGCGATGAAAAACCCAATGCGTAGTTACTGGGATCACTTCATTCCCTTACGTACCAGAATCTAGGGTTACAAGACCCGAAATATGGTGGGTTCTTGATCCTGATCTCCAAAAATGGTGTTCCTGGATTTGACATTGACTACTTTATAATTCTTTACATATCATATTACTATTCATGTAGAATATGGTTTTATTGTTTTGTTTTGTTTTGTTATTTATGAGTATTAAATGTAGTAAAGAGGGTTCTATCCCTCTTTAGTAGATATTAGAATAAGTGAAGGCGTAATTAGAGTAGGATTTGTAGTATTATAAATAGGAGATGATGTAATGAGAAATGACGTCTACTTCGCTAGATAATATAATTTTCCCATTTGTGCTTGTTCTCTCTCTCTCTCTCTCTGTCATCTTTGGACCCAATTAGTGTTGTCTACATCAAATTGGTATCAGAGCTAGATTAGTTCCTTAGTATGTATGTGTGTGGGTGTGTGTCCTCCCATTGCATCTTTATCAATGGCTCCCAAGAACAGAAATCAGAACATCAAGTTTAAAAATCGTTTGACAACCCTAAAAGAAATCATGGTTCAAATGATGGCTGAAATCAAAGAAATGAGAAACCAACAAACCCTAATTTTGTCAAAATTGGAGATTTTTACTTCTTCTCAACCATTACATTTTCCATACAATCTAGGGGTTCACCGGTTCAAAATCGACCCATCTTAGTAAAATCGAGTCCAATCCAATTATAATCGGTTTCCGACATATGCAATCCAATCAAAATCGATTTACACTTCAATTCCAATCCAATTCAATCCATGATTGGATTGGATCGGTTTTTTTAGTCGATTTTGATTGGCCAAATTATTCGTAATTAATTGTTTAGATTGGATATCTAATCCATTCCAAGCAAATCTAAAAAAAAAATTATCCAATTCAATGAAATCCAATCCAATCCGAGCAAATAACATTATTAAATTAGTATTACTGTACAAAGGACAAACCATCCAAAAGTGTTACAAACACCAAATTCCAAATTACAGTAGCATGCCATTAAAAACTTTACAAGCCATCCAAAAAATATCACCATCCAATGGTTATTTTGACCCCCCAAAAAGTTATAAGCAACAACAACAACAACAAAAAATTTCTAAGCGGCATGCGTTCGTCAATTTAGTTTAGATCCTCCTTAGCCTTTCTCGTTGCTTTTGTCAAAAAAAGGAGGAAGTGTAAATTATCACGGACCGATGAAAAATAGTCCAAAATTATGGTAAGAGGAAGAGGATATATTATCACGTACCAATGAAAAATAACTTGTACAGGGAGCTTTAATATGCACTCGTAACTGTCGAAGTGGAAGAGAATAATACATCTATATTGTAGGGGGCTTGAAGATAATCTCTGAATTAGAGATAAGCCTCCCCAGCTAATATGCTTGAAGATAATCTCTGAATTAAAGATATTCCTCCCCAACTAATATAACAGGCTTAAGGGAACGAAACGGCAGCGAGACAACTCAGCATGGCAGTCCAGGGACACCTTCTAGCGAAGAGACTGGCCGAAAGAGCTCATCCTTCATCTTTTTTTTCTTGCTTAGTTAAATTGTATCCTTAACATCGATTGTAATAATGTAACAATTGTAATATTATTCAGTGTGAGGTCAAGTGGTACTCGTGAGAGATCAGGCCTGGGAGAGCTTATATGCTTTATCGAATGACCTCGCCGTGGGAACTTCAGAGGGACTTGGTTTGGACGATTGAGAAGTGAGGCAACGTAAGGGCTTGTCCTGACCATCTTGGATTCACCTGGTAAAACACCGAGAGACCATTGACCGTGGAAGCTTGTGCGGAGCAGTCTTGAGCTCCATCGTATGTTGAGTTTCGAACCAATCGGCCTTTTACGTAATGTCACATCTACTTTAGGTGATGTTATTAGCCAGCTAAACACTGTCCAATCCGTACTTGAGTAAACCATCGTGGTATTTGGGGCTGTCAGACAGTTGGTGAGTCACCTCTGTGGTGACAGTCCTTAGACGCACAGCGGTTAGGCAAAAGGCATCTCTTGGCATTTAATGTTTATGATGTAGGATTGACTGGCCCATCATGCATTTAATGTTTGTGATGTAAAGTACGAGGGGATGTCTTTCACAGCTGTGAAGCTGTGAAGGACCGAGGCATCTCTGGAATGATGTGGGGGCTATTTATTGGCCTCAACCACTTCTGAGAAGGAGAGTTATTTTTAGAGATTTTATTACTAGAGAGAATATATCATGAGAAAAGTTATTGCAAATCAGCGCTCTTACTCACTCGCCATTGTCATTTATTGCGAAGCTTTTAATAGCTAATCAGAGATCTTTTAGAGGTGGTCAGTGTGTTGGCTGCTTGCCAATGTGTATCTAGGGTGCTTACTTCTTTCTCCCTTTGACTGAGTTACTTCTGAGTTCCCTTTATTATTGTTTGAGATATACACGAGTGTCTTGTGAGTTCAATTTGACTGTTGATCCAATATAACATTGTGTGTTCATTGAGGAGTTTCTGAGTTATCATTTATCACTATACCTATAGGGGTTACACCTCAACTAGTATTACCGTACTCCCAGGCAACAAGGGGACTACCCTCTTACATATATAAAGTTGAAAAATGAATTAGTAAGTAACATTTTAACAAGGTAATTGTAAAACAAAAAAAATCGTATTACAAAAGTATTACCTTTTTCAATTTCTTCAACTTCATCCATCGAGTCACGACGTATCCAGTTTTGTGCACAAATTAGTGCCTCAACTATCTTCGGAGATAATGAACTCCGAAATGGATCAAGGATTCTACCACTGGTGCTAAATGCAGACTCAGAGGCTACCATGGACACGATCACGTGCTATTAATGATAAAATTTTGTATTTGGATGAGTTAATATTCCACTAAGCAGAAATATCGACATCAGGATTGTTAAAGTCCTCACACGACTCCATTACATACCAATCAACCTCTATTTTGCACTCTTTTTCATTGGTCTCCTTCAAAAGCCTCATAAAACCAGAAGTAAATAAGGGGTTGACGTCAAATTTAGAGCTATCATCCTCATTCTCAAATTCTATTTGTGGTGCACTTTGATATTGAATTGGTCCATTAGAATAAATTATTATGTATGTATCATACAACTCATTCAAATTTCTCTTCACCCACGTGTATTTCACTTACCACATCGTCACCAAACAAAGCACTTATACAATATCCCAAATTTTTTTCCTTATGACGGGGACCAATTAAAACAGTCACAAATAACATCGGATTTATGGTTGATAATGAACCCCAATATTTGTCATATTTCCTCCCCATATTTTCATCCATTTTCTTCAAAAAAGGATCCCTACTCCAAGTCCAAGACTTTATTTGAGTACGAATCAAACTGAATTGGCGCAAAAATGAATTAGAGGTAGCGAATAACGAACCAAAAAACTTAAGGGTTGCGTCATATTTTTTTTTAGAAAAGCACGTGCATTTTCCCAATCCTAGGAAGTAGGAGCCCCTCACTCACTTGACAAACAAAACTCACGGAGGTAGTGTACATCTTCATCCTCAAATCGTGCAAATGCTTTTTCAAAATTTTCGGCCGATTCTAACATCAAATATGTCGAGTTCCATCATGTGGTCACATCTAAGCAAACAAGTTTATGGGATGAGATTTTTTCTCGTTCAACACAAGCTTTAAACTTATCCAATCTTTCCGCGGAAGCCCTAGCATATCTCACTACATTTCGAATTCTAGTAATATAAATATGATATTGTTTTAAACCCTCGGTAACAATTAGATTCAAAATATGAGCACAACACCTCATGTGCATAAACTCACCCTTCAAAATTGCCCCACCCCTATTGTTGACTTTTTTTACAAGTATGAAATAGCCACGTCATTGGAGCGACATTGGAGCTTGCATTATCAACTGGCACAATAAACGCATTCCCTATACCCCACCCTAAAAGACATTGCTCCAATTCTTTACCAATAGTCACCCTTATGAGTATTTTTTTTGCAAGTCCAATTACAATCTATGTAGAGAGCAGTGAGGCACATATAGTTGAGATTTTGGATGGAGGTCCATGTGTTTGTGGCGAGACAAACTATTTGATTTGTTGACCTCAATTGATCCATTAAAATCTTTTTCTCATGAACAAAAAGTTTTAAGCAGTCTCTCTAGTAACAGTAGAATGAGATGGGACAGAAAAACGAGGTTCAAGAACACTATAAACGAGTCTAAACCCCTCATTCTCAACAAACCTAAAAGACAACTCATCTATAATTATCATTTTAGCAACGGCTTCCTGACATGCATTCGCACTATATGAAGCATGCACAAGTTTACTAGACCCCCCCCCCCCCCTCCCCACCCTTTTTAGCTGGAAATGCTAGAGTCTTTTGCTTCTTTTGTTCCCTATTAAGATAACTCGAGCACATATTAGTTAAATGGCTTAGCAAATTAGATGTCCCATTTTTTTTTCTGCACACGCATATTGTTTGGCACAATAATTACATATTGTATGATATCCATCGCTCAATTTAGTAAAATGATCCCAAGCTATTGAAGGGGGCCTAATTGGTTTTCTTTTACCTTTTATGGTCTCTTCTTGTGGATATAAATGCGAACTCGACTGTTGGGACTGAGATAGATTTTGTTGAAGAAACAGCTCACTATTTGTTACTTCATGTTGACTAACTTTACTTGAACTAATAGCATCAGCTAAACCAGTATTTGATGTTGGTGTTCCACTATTTTCATTGCATTGAATAGCCATCGAATACAAATTTAATTCAAAATTAGACCACACTAGTATACTGAACAAAATAAATTTAAATAAGTCAAAAATAGACCACAGTAATTAGAAACGTACTAAAATGCCTTACCCAACAAGAAGATGCTGATGAATGTTTTGTGACTACCCTTTGAGAAAGATTATTAGGCATCAACCAACCCTAAAAATTATACAATACACAAGAAGAAATTATATGGCATCAACTAGAAGTACTACAGCAGTCTACAGCAGTTTACATCTCTCTCTCTCTCTCTCTCTCTCTCTCTCTATATATATATATATATATATATATATATATATATATATAGAGAGAGAGAGAGAGAGAGAGAGAGAGAGACGATTTGAAGAAGGAAGTCGATCGACAACATACCTGCTATGCGAGGAGCAGAGGGGGAAGGGGTTGGTTAATTTGAAGAGCAGCGGCGTCGGGGGGAGGGGGTTGGGTTGGAGAGGAGAAGCATCAGGCCTACGTCGAGGGTTTGATTGAGTTTGAGAGTTTTTTTTTCTCCTTT
The DNA here is from genome assembly GCA_949130495.1 of Sambucus nigra. Lineage (NCBI taxonomy): Eukaryota > Viridiplantae > Streptophyta > Magnoliopsida > Dipsacales > Adoxaceae > Sambucus > Sambucus nigra. The sequence goes on from OX422216.1 coordinate 648,738,704, forward strand.
TCTGTTTTGATGATACGTATGGACGAATGAAAATTGAAATTAAATGAGGGTTTATTTCCTTGAATGGAGTGTTTTCAGTGTAGTGGGTGTGTGGTATGTGTTATAGGGTGTATTCTAATTTTAATGGAACTCACTTATGACACCCAATAAAATAATGACGCATGAAATATTTTAATAATAAATAAATTGGTCGGTTCGGTTCAGTTTTTTAATCGATTTTGAATAGTAAAACCGAAACGGATCCAATTACAATCATTTTGTTGCAAATGGGATCCAATCCAATTCAATTTATATTGGTTGGTTAATTGGATTGGATTGCATTGGTCTGTTTAGTCGGTTTGGTTTGGATTGGGTTTTGAATACCCCAAATCTTAGTCCCAATCTTGAACCCTAATTTCAATGTTCAAGAGTTATCAAATATATCAATCTTCCATTGCCCAAACCAACCAAAACCCTCAAAAAGAAAAGGAAGGGATGAAAAAACCCTCTGATTCAAAACCCAATACAACTCCTACAACTCAAGCGAACAAAAAGACGAGAGAGGAAAAAATTGAAAAAGAAAAAGATTTGACCCATGAAGTCTATTGCCAGCATCTCGAGCAGTTGCATCTCGAGCAGTTGCATCTCGAGCAGACGGTTCATTGCTTCGGCGAGTTCCAACGATGGCGACTCTACTTGACCGCGGATGTAGAAGTATCAACCTAGGGTTTCGCAACCCTAGACTTTTGTTTGACCCAGGAAGTCTATTGCCAGCATCCATTTGCAGTTTGGACCCAAGCTTCCCCCAATTTTGAGAAGGAAAGAAGAGGGTTATCCCAAGGGTTTGAAATGAGTAAGGAAATTGGGCCGGTTGTGGGTCTTTTTCTTAACATGAAGTTAAACATTAATGAGTCATGTACTGTTGGCTGTTAGAGGTAAAATAAAAATAGCTCACTGCCATTTATTTGCATTGTGGGTTGGACTGGAACAATTTGGGCTTCTACCACATTTGCAGCCAGTTTCAGCTACTGGGACATCAAATTTTGGCCTCAAATCTTATAGACAAAAATCAAGGTTCTGCTTGAAAAAAAAAGGATGAAAAAGTTTTGACAATTTTCAAAGTTCGAAGACGAACTTTTCAAAGGAGGGGAGAATGATGTAGGATAGGATTTTATTGTTTTGTTTTGTTATTTTTGTTGGTACTAAATGTAATAAAATGGGTTCTAGTCCCCTCTACTAGATATTAGAATAAGTGAAGGGTATTTTAGTCTTTTAAAGTTTTCCTAGTTAGAGTAGGATTACTAGTAGTATAAATAAGAGATGATGTAATGACAAAATATACTCCTTTGGTTGATAATACAATTTTCAGATTTGTGCTTTTTTTCTCTCTTCTTTGGGCCCAATTGCAGGTGTTTGCATCAACTATAGTCGAGATTCTCCACTGACCACCATTTACATTCTTAGGGAAATTTCTATATTGGTGGAGTACATAAATTTTGACAAAAATACATGATTATAATACTAAAAGTACATAAATTTTGACCCAAATACATGATTATAATACTAAAAATAATTTTATAAGAAGAATATTCTAGGCCATGTGATATTACGGAGGGACCATCTTTAGTGATGTCACCCATAACATTGCATGGTTGCTAAAATATTCTCTTAGTGGTAGGACTTATGTCCCCTAGCACTTTCGAGAGAGGGCCTATATTTTGTACACCCTTTTTGAGGCACACCATTCGATTAATAGATATTTTGCGAGTTTGTCTCTTGTGCTGATTATCATTCAATTAATAAATATTTTGCGAGTTTGTCTCTTGTGTTGATTGTGTTTCATTGACATTGTTTACGTCAGAGCCAGCTGAGTATAGCCTTGTGCACTGATGACAATGAAACCCCCTTCTTGATTGTCTTCTTCACGCTGAAGAGACAACAAAATCAGGTACTTCAATCGTCGAGAGGCCACAACCTAATCCTTCGGGCCTGGCGAGGTGCCCTTGGCTTCCCTATACAAGTAGGGGTGTCCAGAAAAACGTGTAAAAGGATGAACTGGTCCAAACCGACACTAAACCACCAGTTTCTTTAATGCTCGGCTTGGCTTGCGGTTCCAAATTTGAAAAATGACATAATTGCTTGCGGTCAGTGTTTTTAAAAGCGCGCTATTGCCTTTTGCCTTAGAGAAACGCTATGTAGCACAGGTTTTTTATGGAGTACCCCAATAGCGTGCACTATTGGCTGACTTGTCATGCGAAAGTGCGCAAAAATGCGCTGTTCTGCCCAAAAAAGCGCAATAGTGGCGCAATCGGAGCTTTAAAGAACAAAAAAAAGATGTATCGCTCTAACCCTTAATATGTAAAAAGCCGTATCCCACCCTTAACCCTCACAGAAAAAGATAACCTTAAAAAAAACCTAAAAAGGCTCCATACCTGTTGCCGATTGAGCTCGAAGTCACCTTGTTGCTGCCGATCTAGTTCAGAGGTCATTCTACTGCCTTCTTTTCTTTTGTAAGTTACGTTTACCCTTTTTTTCAAGACACCAAGATTGCAACTCTTGTTTGGGAGCTTTTAACACATATCTTTTTTCGCTTTTTCGTTTTTTTTTTAGTTAACTCTTTTTGGTTGGGAGCTTTAAAAAGTCACTTTTTTGTAACTTTTTTCAATAACTCACACATTTTTATTTATATCTCAGTTAACTCTAAAATGTTATTTGTTTTATAATTTTCAGTTTAAATATGTTACTATTTATAGAAATTTCAGTATAAATTTTAATATTTTATAATTTTCAGTTTAAAATGTTACTTATTTACAAAATTTCAGCTTAAAATGTTACTTGTTTTTATATTTTTTGAGTTTAAAATGTTAATATTTATAATTTTCGCGGTAAAATATTACTTATTTACAAAATTTCAGCTTAAAATGTTATGTGTTTTATAATTTTCAGTTTAAAATGTTTATTTGTTTTAATAAATATCAGTTTAAAATGTTAATATTTTATAATTATCAGTTTAAAATGTTATTTATAAAATTTCAGCTTAAAATGTTATTTGTTTTATAATTTTGATTTAATTTTTTTTTAATAAATTTCAGTTAAAATGTCAATATTTTATAATTTTAAGTTTAAAATGTTAATATTTTATAATTTTACAGGCTAAATGTAACTTGTTTGCAAAATATTAGCTTAAAATGTTATTATTATATATTTTTTAAATTTTCAGCCCAAAATGTTAATTTTCAGTCGAACATGTTAATTATTTTACAAATTTCAGTTTTAAATGTTATTTTATTTCATATATAAATAAATATTAAGAAATGTTTATTTCAGTTTTAATTTTCAGCCCGTCTGTAAACCCATGAACCCCAAGCATGCCCGCATGTTTAATTTAATATAATTAAATTATTTATTTCATATATAAATAAATATTAAGAAATAGAGAATTTTATAATTGGGTTGGGCTTTAAAGGGTGTGTCCTATTTCACCCAAATCTTTTAGCGGGCCTAACAAATTTCACGAGGCCTAGTCTATATACAACAACAATCCGGGATTTTTGGGCTTGGCGTGCCATGGGACTGTCCACAGTATTTTAGTGACTAATTGTATCTGTCTTGTCTTTCCTAAATCTGAATTTAGCTGTACTATATGTACAAGATGGTTATCAATAAAGCAAAGCAAGGCCTTTAACCTATACTCTTGCTATGACTTTTACTATTACTACAAGCTACAAACAGATTGTAGGTCTTAACCATCAAGACAGGCCTGTCAGAGGAAGGAATGGACTAAGGGATGATCTTTAGGAGCTCAATATATTCTACTTTTATGCACTAAACATATTATATTTAACATTTTCTTTTAACCTGAAGGGCTCCTAGCAGTTGTTTTAAGCTCTTTAATATCCCATTATAGATCTTTGAAAATATACGATAATGTTAAATAATTATTAATCTGTTTCCCCCCACCCCAGAATACTTTCTGAATGCCCGTTTGAGCAAGTGCAGCCCTATTAGCTCTGATTTACCACTGGGGTTCTTAGGGGGCAAATCCAACTTGCCGTTCTCTTTGCCCCTTACCCCAATCCTGGATGGCATTGGTGCATAATACAGTTTGATGTCTCATGAATAATTTCAGTCATAAGCATGATGCATTTTAGTTTTCTGGTTTTTTCTAGTTTCATTATATATATATATATACACATATATATATTTATATATATAATAATGCTCTTGTAAGGACTAGTCCACATTTTAAGAATGCGGACCGGACACGTGTCACCTAACGGTGCGCCTAGAAATTATCGCCTAAATTATTGGCACACTCTCTCTCTTTTCTGGGCTCACCGCCAGGTGACACATGTTCGGTCCGCACTCTTAAGATGTGGACTGGTCCGCACAAGAGCAGGACTATATATATATATATATATATATATATATATATATATATATATATATATCTTAAAATCATTCAATTTTTCATATTCTCACTATTATGTACTCATTCATCTGATATAACTTTTTTCTCCTACATTGTCATGAGAAAAATTAGATGATGGTGATACTTATCTCATCTTTACATTGCAGATTTACTTGTGGGGTTCTTTATTCGTAAAATTCTGAAGCTGCGAGGGGTCCCTGAGAATCTATGCACCTACTCTGTAATGGTATGGATTTTCAACCCATTTACCTTCACAATTGAAACCCGTGGGAACTGTGAGCCCGTTGTTTGTGTCATGGTTTTGTGGATCAATATTTCTCTCATGAAATGTATCTTCTTGTACTTTCCATCACCTACGGAAGTGAAATTGTGTCCCAGTGGCTTCTCTCAAAATGTTTGTTATTTATCGTTGTTGAAGCCTTAGAATTTTGTTTTTACTTTTCATCTTCCAGTAAAGTGTTAGCCAACCACAATTTGACATATATAGAAAAGAGAAGATTTAGCATTGGATATTTAATATGAGATAATCCGTGGTTAATTACCTAAACATGTTGAAGAGTGACAATTCTCCTTTTCAACTAGCATCCAATACAAAATATACCTACCATTGTTATTGTGGTATCCAGAAGTTTACAACTTAGGAAGCACGTGCGGCCTTCCTAACTTGGGTCGTACGCCTCTGAAAGGCGGGAATAAATAGAGAAGATTTTCTTCGATAACTTCCCAGCTGGTACATGATAACTCACAAATATATGGAGGCTTGTCAATGGATCGGATTTTATCCGAATCCGAATCCGAATTCAATCCATTTAAGCGGATATGGATCATGCCTGAAATCCTATTATCCAATTATCCAATTACCTGTTTACCCGTTTATTAAATGGAGCGGATTTGGATTCACATACTCCGATCCGTTAATAATCCGATCCGATTAATATTTTTAATATATATATATATATATATATATATATATATATATATATATAAATTATATATAATATATTTTTAATTAATATATATAGTATTTAATAATATTTTAATCATATATTATAATTGTTCTTTATTTCATTATCTGTTTTTTTGGGACATTAGCAAAATAAATTTATGAAATAAGAGTTGAAGATAAAAATGTTGCAAATCAAGTTTAACATAAACGGATAATCGGATCAGATCCGAATCCGTTTAACATAAACGAATATGGATTTGGATTTGCCTGATCTTATCCGATTAATAAACGGATCGGATCTGAATCCGTTTAATATAAACGGGATATGGATTTGAATTTATCTGATCCGTTCCGAATTCGATCCGTTTACAGACAATGGATACAGTTAAATAGGACTTATCACCATGATACGTTGAGTGATAAGATTAGAGCCCAATATTTTGAGGATACCAGTATTTGGCATTATAAATAACTGCAACCACTCCATTAGCGGGACATGATTGGAGAGGACTTAAAAACTCTTGCCAGATTGTACTCTCATACTCAATTAATAATAAAATCTCTCCCTCTTCGTGGACGTCGACAATTCTTGCCAAACCATGTATATAATTCGCGTTATCTATTCTTTTGTGCTTGGTAACTTTTGCTATTCCATTATATTAGGGTTGTGTGATCGAATTTACTGAACATGTAAGTTTTGTGCACTTTATAGTTGAAGCACAAAACCACACCTACAGAGAGGCAAAGATGTCCGTTGAAATCCTTGAGATATATTTTCTTCACTAGATGCAACAATGGGTGTGTGGTTGTTCTAAGAATTAGAGAAAACTACCTTTATTTCTTCAACTGCCCGGTAAAAAATCCTTGTCCTTATTTTGTACGTTGTGTATAGATGTAGTATAGCACATGGTCTTAGCCTATTTGGAAGAGTTAGACGAACACAAGAAAGAGACGAGGAATACGAAGGGTTTAAGTTATGTTAATTCATTTTGAGTACTCATAAATCCTTTCTTCTCTTCTCCTTTCTTTTTTTTCCTTATTTTCACTAGATTGAGGCTGCATCATCACATATATATTAGCCTAATAAAATTATGATACAATATGCATATGGAACTTGGTTGCACATGATGTATATTGATGACACGTGGCGCAAGGAGGTGGAACTGAAAGAAATTTTAAATTTTAATTGTATTTTATTTATTTATTTATTTTATTTTTATTAGTAAAATAAATGAATATTCCTTTGGAATATTTTAGGTTAGGGTATTTTAGCATCTTTATCATTTTAAGGTCTTTACTTGGTGTCTAAGTATTGTAGAGGTTATTTTTGTCTTTTGTTTATTTCATCCTTTTTAGTCTTTTGGATTTTAGGGTGAGAGTCTCCTCTACTATTGTTGTTATTGTGTAGTGTAATTAATACACTTTCGCTACCTACTACATATCAAATTGGTATCAGAGCAATGTTCGCTCTTATTGTGTCTTGGTATTAAGTGTCATACGAAGCCCGATATGAGTTATGGCTTCGACTTGGAACAATCGTTCGGCCGAGAAGGTGTCTTGGTTGATAAATATTCCCGTGGAAGCTGGGTTTGTGATCGAAACCCCCCAAAATTGATCAAAATTCTGACGAAAAATTGATACGGCATATTGGTCTCGACGAAGGGTGAGGAGGAACGGCTATGGAAGGGCACCACCTCGGGTCACAACCCCCTTGTCCCTAGCACTACATAACCACCACCACCAACAACCACCTGCTGTGACAGTGCTCCGTTGGTCTCTGGTTCACACCCAAACTCCCAAATTTCAGGTCTAAACCCATCACCACCAACCAGCAAAAAAGTTTCCTATTCCCCCTTGCTAGAAATGATCAGACGACCATAGATCTAACCTTCGTCCCTCGAACCCTCGCTTGCCATTTTTGGAAACATCCGCCCTGTTCCAGGTCACTTTCCGGCCAAATCCCAGACTAAAACCCTCTGTTGGAGCCGTGAGCAACCTCTGGCTATTGATTCCCTTCGTCCGGAATCTATAGATTGTATTTCCATCCAGATCAGCCTTGTCTCAGCTCACTCAGAGCAGATCTGGCGTGAGGAATGCCATCCACCGACTCCCGAATGCTATCCGACCAGGTCTGGCTCCTTCAAACGTATTTCTGACCATATCAGAGATGTCCGACCGCCAGCAGCTTCTATGGCGGCTGAGTTTGGCAGAGAGACTGTTGGGTTTAGAAGTGGAGGGGCTGCTAGGGTTTCTCAAGAGGAGACAACTAGGGTTTGCTTTGATGAGATGGGGTTTTGATGTGGAACAACTAGCACAAGAGTATATGATTACACATGATCACTGCTAGTCGGGGAGGCTAAAAAGGTAAAAATCAATCTATACGTGAATAGTCCCATGTGTACTGTTCATACATACAATATCTAACAACCCCTAGGATCCTCCGTTAGTTCCCTTTTGGATTCTGTATCCCTTGTATTTCTTTTTCTCTTACATTCCATAAAACTGTCAAAAGTGTGTTTCCCTTTTATTTAAGATTCCTTTTTATGTCATTATATTAATGAGTTGTTATAGAGGTCGTACCTTGGTGCGATGGCAAGTACCCTTGCCCAAGTTTCAGTTAGTCTTGGGTTCGAAACATGGGAACAACTTCTCCATATATGGGAGTAAGACCAGCCGACATCCACCTCTCTCAGACCCTGCAGTTAAGCGGGAGCCTTGTGCACTGGGTATGAACTTTTTATATTAATAAATTGTTATCTTTTATGCTTCCAAGGATACCCAAAATGTCTTTTTCCTTTAGTAAATGGGTTAGAATTTTAATAATTGTCTTTTGTAGCTCACTATATAAGAGCAAGCTTGTAAGTGTTTCAAATCATCTCATCTTCAATTATAAACTTTGAGTTTTTCAGATGTAAACCAGACATCAAAGGCCCAAAACAAAACAAATACACATTCTAAAGAGAGATTCAAAGAATGTGTTATATTAAAAAATGGATAACTGTCCTCAAATGAGGAGTACATAGGTATTTATATATGGAAGATTACTTGCTAATCAAGTAATTACTTAAATGACTAAAAATGAGAAGTACTATTAAAAATATACCTAATTAGTCCCAAATATGCTTGGAGACCAATTAAAGAGATAAAAAATAGAAAAACTAAAATAAAGGAAAAAGTAATATGACATTCCATTCCCATCAGTCTCCCCTCCTCAAAAAGAGTTCGTCCCGAATTCAGAGAGGGATGCCCACCGAGTCAGGCTCCAAAATGGTAATAAATGAATGGCGAGGAGGCTCCTCGGACTCATCAAGATAATCTAGGGTGCTCTATCACTAAAAAAGCACGGTATTGTGGAAGAGAGCAGTCTGAAGCTCGATGTTCAACGGCACCACAATTGTAGCACTCAATTGTGGGAGGACCCGAATGTGATGCTGCGGGAGTAGTAGAGGTGACTTTAAGGAGTATTAGAGAGAGTTGATACTGGAGTAAGAGCAGTAGCAGGAACCGACGGAAGTTGAATTCCGGAGGATGGTGGAGCCGCTGGTACCATGTGGTAAGCCTCTACCTTGGTAGCATACTCAACTGCCTTAAAAACGGTTGGTATCTCTCGTAATCACAAATCGAACTGAACGTAAGACTGGAGGCCCAAATTATTGCTGTTGATCCGTTGATCCTCTGTCTCGGGAAGATGAGCGCTGGTACAAAAAAGCTGAAACTGATCGGTGTACTCCCCTGTAGTTGAAACTGCTCGGTTTACTCCACCAAAGTGGACGTCTCCTGTTGGAGGGACTGGATGTGAGCAAAAAGGTCGTGCTCGTATGTCAGCAGGATGAATAAAGCCTGAAGAGCGACCTTCAGCTCTGGCCATGTTTGGATAGGGATAGCCCAGCTACTGTCAGATAATAACAAAGATTATTCCACCAAATTCGGGCGAATCCCTTAAATTTGGTGGCAGCAAGAACACAAGTGTGGCCTTGAACCCTGTTGTAATTAAAAACTGTCTTCATAGAAGCTAATCAGTCAATTATGGCATCGAGGGAGAATCGTTCGTTGAACATTGGAACATCAATCCGTATATCACTGTGGAGACTCCGAGAAAGTAGGTGGAGTGCCATAGATTAGGGGTCTCCATCTTGATGTGCATCAAGGCCCATCACATCACCTGACACAGGTGCAACATAATCATCTAGTAAGGGCGGCATATGGGCAGGTGGTGGATGAGGAAGTACATGCTGTTGTGCAGGAGAGCCACGGGAATAATGTGGACACGTGTCAATCAAATGGCCGTGCTCACCGCGATAGAAGCGCTGGTGGTCCCGTAATGATACGAAGAGAGGAGCATCAAGTGGATGGGGAGGTATCCACTCAAAAACGTTGCGGTGGGTGCCTTTAATGTTTGAGGATGAAGAAGAATCAGTATAAAGTAGAGAGGTCATGGTGGGAAGGTGTGTGATGTGATGGGGGGAGGTGGGTGGGGAAACAAATGTGGATCCAGGGGATCGGGGGCCTGAAATTTCAAAATATCCATCGGAATCATAAGGTTGTCCGCAGTGGTCGAAGGAGCCGGAATCAGTGGGTCTGCTGAGGTGGGCGGAAATTTCGGGAGGAACGCCGATATCAGGCTTCGTTGGCCGGTCAAGGGGGTCGCAAATTTCGGGTTTTCTAGGAAGTTCGAAAATTTCGGTTCGGACTAAGAGTTCGGGTCTCATGAACAAGGAGGGTTCCCAAAATTTTCGAGGAGTTTAGGGTTCTCGGGTAGGGCAGGAAAGTTTGGTTTTTCGGGTGGGTCGGGATTTTGGAATTTTCCGAGGAGTTCAGAGTTTTCGGGGGGGTCGGACATTCAAGTTTTTCTGAAGGGGTCGGAATTCTCGGGTAGGTCGGAAATTCCAAGTTTTTCGGGGGGTTCGGGAATCCCAAATTTTTCGAGGAATTCTATTCTTCTGGATTGTTCGAGGAGTTCGATTGATTCGAGTGTGTAAGAGGGTACTTTAGATTATAGATGGAGGCGTAACCCCTATAGGTATGGTGATAACAACTAACCCAATATCTTCGACTTGGTAGGCAGCTCAAACACCAAGGTCCCGCACACATATCACAATAATAAATGGTAGTAAAAGCTTGGCAACAACCAACAATGGTTGGTGAGTTAAATGCCCCCTGGTTTTGCAATAACTCCCTTGTTCTCAATGTCTTCTCTCTCTAGAAAGAACTCGGGACAAATAACTCTATCTTCTCTCCAAAGAGAACCCTTTTTTTTTCTTCTGAAATGGCTGGGCTCTCTAAATAGCCACCAACCTCTCCTGAGATGTCTCAATCTCAATCAATGTGAAAAATCTTCTACTTTATGTCACTAGCATTAAATGCATGCAGACACCTTTTGGCTATCAGCTGTGTCAGGCAGTTGTCACACTTCAATGGTCATCCACCAAACCTTCTGACAACCCCTCAAACTGCCATGGTTTACTCAAGTTTGGATTGGATAGTAGGTAGGTGGCGTGTGACATCACCTAAAAAAGATATGACATTTGAAAAGGGACTAGTTTGCACTGGGCTCAAAGTGTGATGAAACTTGTGGTTCTTCTGGATAAGTTTCCTCTGAACTTCTTATAGCAAGTTTCCTCTGAGCTTCCTTTGGCAAGGTTCCTCCGAGCTTCCTCTGGCGAGCTTCCTCTGGCAAGCTTCATCTGAGCTTCTTCTCTGAGCTTCTTCTCTGAGCTTCCTCTGAGCTTCTTCTAGTAAGCTTCGTCTGAGCTTCTTCTCTGAGCTTCCTCTGAGCTTCTTCTAGTAACCTTCGTCCGAGCTTCTTCTGGAAAGCTTCCTCTGCCAAGCTTCCTCTGGTGAGCTTCCTCTGAGCTTCCTATGGGTTGTCCATCTTCCTCAATTTAGGAGGGGGAGTTATCTCTAATCACAAGACTGCCTTTAGGCTCCCCCTACAGAGTGAGGCGGGAGGGTCGGGCATATCGAGTTCTCTGAAGAGGCCGGATCTTTCGGGTTTTCCAAGCAGTTTTAACGTCCCGAAGTTGCCAAGGAGTTCAGAATTCCTGAAAGGACGGGGTGGTCCCCAAGCTTGGATTGCCCACGTCGTCGGCTGAAGGTCTCGGTGTTACTCCTGCCAGCGGGTTAGCGGGTCTGCTCATTGAACCTGGGTTGTCGGGTCAATGAGTCAGGCCCATGTTCTTGGTCGACGGGTTCTTTCCCAGTTCTATGGGATGGTGGTTCTTTTGGTTCGTTCGTCGTGGTGAGGAGGCAGAAAAGGGTATCAAATTTTTGGTTGAATACTAGGATTGATCAATCTTTTGTCTCAATTGTTGATTGATCTCTTTTTGATATCGATTCGATTTCTTTGAGGCCATTATAAGTGTAGTGTTAGATTTTGTTGATAATCTACACACCAATAAACCGATACACCAATGTTGGAGTGACACTCGCTCTGATACCAATTTGACGTAAACTACACGTTAAAGGCCCAAAACAAAACAAATACAAATTCTAGAGATAATCAAAGAATGTCTTATATTAAAAAGTAAGGAGGACATGGGTATTTATATGTGGAATATTACTTGTTAACCAAGTAATTACCTAAATGACTAAAAATGACAAGTATTAACAAAAATATACCTAATTAGTCCCAAACATGCTTAGAGATTAATTAAAGAGATAAAAAATAAAAGAACTAAAATAAAGAAAAAACTAATATGAGATCCTATCCCAGCATTTCGTCTCTTTGAAGTGTGCACCTTGTGGATTGAAGGATAATTTTTTTATTTTCACGTTTTCTGCTACATTATGTGGTATCGGAGGAAGGTTTTGAATCTTAAGATTTGCTTTTGTTTCGATGGCCGGTTCACGTGATGGAAGCAATATCTCCAACGATGGTGATCGTAATGGAGTCGCTCTTTTGAGGGTTGAATTTATTGAGTTCCCAACTAACGTTAGTCAAACCTTGAGCGGTTTGCATGAAACCATGCGATAAATGCTAGCAAGAATGATAGTGGTGGAACTTAACCGCGAGAACGATTGGATGCCCAACGACTGTGTTCATGGACATCCTATCGGTAACCACAATCCAAACATCCTAATTTGGCAGCCAACCTATGAGGGAAATGTCGGTTTCGGTAACAACCGTGTTGTAATAGGGTTTGGAGACAATCGAGGTCGATGGGAGCAAGATGATTTCAGGGACTTTCGTATTGGAGACAACCGTGTTGTAACAGTGTTTGGAGACAATCGACTTTCGTATTGAAGAATTCTTAGATTGGATTACTGAAGTTAAACGTTTCTTAGATTGGATTGGATTACTGAAGTTGAACATTTCTTGGGTTAACCATCCATTAGACCACCGTGGACAACCTTATGACCTTAGTGGATATTTTGATATTTCAGTCTCCCGACCACTTAAACCACGTTTATGTCCCCACCCACCTCCCCCATCACATCATACACCTTCCCACCATGATCTCTCCCTACTCTATATACTGACTCTTCTTCATCCTCCGACACTGGGGACACCCACCACAGCATCTTGGAATGGATATCTCCGCCTCCACCCAACGCTTATCGCTTCGCACCATTACGAGACTGCCAACGCTTTTATTATGGTGAGTGCGGCCATCTGAATGGCACGTGTCGACATTATCACCGCTGCCCTCCAGCACCTCCGTTTGTCCAGTATGCCCCTCCTCTTCATCCACCACCTGCCAGATGCCGCCATTACCTTCCGATTATGCTGCACTAGTGCTAGGTGATGTGATGACGCACATTGGGATGGAGGACTTTATTCTATGGCGCTCCACCTACTTTCTCGGAGTCTCCACGGAGATATAGTTGAGGGGTGAGTATGTGCTCAAGAGAGAGTGCGACACTAACTTAAATATGAAGCGCGTTCATGCAGTTTTAATTACTACAAGTTAATCATTTGCTAAATATTTTCAAATTTTTTTGGTTTCTAACCCTTGCTATCAAATATTTTCAAAACCTTTTAGGTGTCCAGCCACAGGGACGCCAGACTTCATTCATTCCAGGGATTCGCTGCTGCAGCACATGTGGATGTTGCAGTATTTGGATAAGCGCCTCTATCTCTTCAATTCCTAGTTTAGGGATTTATATTAGTTTACTTCGAGCATGTTGCTCCCAGATTTATCTAGTTGTCTCATTTCAGATTATATGGGATTTATTATTATCTGTTATTTACTTTGGTTTTGGATTTCAGCCGATGGTTGGCAAGACTTTTATTATTATATGTGATGATTGATTCTATCAGCATTGAATGTTTTATTCTAATTTCCGCATTTAATTTGTCTTGGATAAATAAAGATAAAATTTAGCACTAGCTTTTAAATACTAGGTGGTTAGTAAGTTTTAAAAATGTTTTCGACAGTGATGCTAAGAATGAACCAATTGAGGCTCCTGTTTTAGTTTGATATAGGACTGATCACCCGGTATTAGGCGGGGTGTCACAACCAATTGTTCCTCCCCACAAAATTCCCACTTCATTGCGAAGAGAAGCCATGGATCAATAATCATTCGTTCCTATTCATGAGCACAGGTGCTATGGGTGTAGGGAGATTGGGCATTCGGTACACGATTGTCCAGACCGAGTGCGAGGAGAATATCAAGCACCCGGACGTGTACCGTGGGGAGGACAGCCTAGGGGTTGTATTGGCATAGTTATGCAGCCCCAATAGTTGAGGATGTAGCAGGTGAGATAGAAGTAGTCCCGGATCCGGCACGAGCATAGGGTGAGGATAACATAGGTTTGATGATACATCTTTTTGAGAAGGCCCTCTATGGAGATATACTGGTTCACATTCCTATGTTTGATGGGAATTTAAAGCCGGATGCCTTCATTGATTGGCCCAACGAAATTGAAAAAAACTTTAATTATAAGAACATCGTTAGTCCCAAGTGCGTCAAGTTCGCGGCAGCTAAATTGCATGGGTATGCTCTTGTCAAACCCACATCGGTTAGTGAATGATATCCACATGGGATCATTCCAAATATCAACCAATGTGTGTTTGACAACTCAACAAGTCTGTTTTTTCGGGTGCACTTTGTGGGTCTCCCTAGAATTACTCAATAGTGAAATTTTACAGATGCTTAAAATGCATCTCTACTGTAACATGACTCCGATTAAGGCTTGAAGGAGACTGTGTTCTTTTTCCCTTGTGGCTTGGAGGATAAATATGCCCATTTGATTTTATTAGCTGGAATATTTATTGGCCATATTGTATTTCTAATGGAGTTCCTTGTGAAGCTGTAGGGCTTTAAGTAGTACATTTTAAAAGGAAAAGCCAAAATAGCAAAAGGCAATTCATTTACTCAGTTTTTGCTTATTGACCACATTCTTGACTAATACATTCAATACGGATTAAATTGGGTTAATTGATGTCTGGTTCTTAAAAAAAAGTTTCATTTAATGTTTAGTCCGATATATTTGAAAAATAGTTTTTAGTCCCTAGAAAAATGATCTGTTTATTGTTTAGTCAAATATATTTTTTCAAAAATAAGTAGTCCCTAAATAAATGTTCCATTTATAGTCAAGTTAAAGCTAATGTCACTACTAAGGTTATGCCAACTATTTAGTGTAAATCATGGGCTTTTTTGTTAAATGCCCCTTGAATGTTATATCATGGACTAAAAAACTTAAATGAATAGTATATCATGGGCTTTTTTGATAAATGCTCCTTGAATGTTGTGCCAACTATTTAGTGTAAATCACACATGTCTAACTTTCTATATTTTCATGTTGTTTTCTGTTTAATAGGTAATCTGTTACAAGCTGCATTTTGGTATGGGCTCGTTGTCCACTTGAGAATCTACCCTATAATTTATGCACTTCCTATCATTTTAATTCTTGATCCTCTCAATTTTCAATCTGGTAAGAAGCCTGTCCTCATGAATTGGAGTTCTAGTCAAGTAAAGTCGACCCACAGTCAAGTAGCACAAAACTTATCCACATCATGTATGGATTTTTCTTACAAGCATGTTTAGAAGAGGGAGACTTTTGTTTGGGATAATATCTGGGACCGTGTTCTTCTTTTGTACCTGAATCTTCTTCTCTCTACATGGATGGGAGTTCTTGTATGAGGCGCTGCTATACCACCTTACTCGTACCGATCCGAGACAATTTCTCTTAATAGATTTTTATCTCATATATCTCCATTACGAACACGAGTTTTCAGTCTTGGAAAAGCTAGTTTCTTTTCTGCCTCAAATTATAGTGCAGTTGCTCCTCATTTTCCGCTTTGCACAGGATTTGCCATTCTGTTTGTTTTGCCAGACAGTGGCATTTGTACCATTCAATAAGGTTTGTGGATTAGATTATAATGTTTTATAGTATTATGAAAATCATTATATTACATAATTTATTAAACTATATAACTTAGGCTACATTGGCTCCAAAAAGGTACATTAAAACAGGTAAATTGCATGAAACCCATTAAACTATCGCCTCGATTGCAAGTTAGCCCCTAAGCTATAAAAATTGCAAATACAGCCTTATGTGTTGCTATAAAATATAAGTAAACATTTTTTTAGCGGTACATTGTGGAGAAATTGTAAATGGTCAGGATTGTTCAAGGCAAGTAGTGTTATGGTTTTGGATAGGCTTGTCAATGGGTATGATTCGGAATGGAGGGAAGGTAATCCGAATCCAATTATTGAGAAAATTATCGGATCTGATTTTATACAAAGTATGAAGTATATAAAATATATTTACAAGTGTAATAATAATTGTAATATTGACAAAATCGTAATTAAAATTTAAAATGTTGAATGTATAATATTTATATACATCGTGATATATATCCATATAATATGGAGCCATATGGGGTATGGCTCCTTTCATGCATGTTAAAAAACATGTATGATATTTTATGTGTTGCATGCATGCATGCAACACATAAATACACATGCATGTTTAACATGCATACATACATACTATTATATTATTTTTTTATTTTTTTTATTTTTTTGAAAGGTGTTTTTTTTTTTTTAAAAGGCGGGTTATTATGGGCTGGGTTTTATCACGGGGTCAAATTTATCGCCATGCCCTCGACACGGGCATCCGGTAGTATATATATATATATATATATATATATATATATATATATATATATATATAGGTGATGTTGATGCCAAAATATATGTATGATATTTTCACGTTTTTATGCATGATATTTCATGCCTTCCATGGGTGCATGAAATATCATGCTAAAAGGTAAAATATCATACATATTAAATCTATACTATTATATATACTATACTACTATTATACTACTAATATACTATTATACTATTATTTTTTAAACACATGCTATTAAATTATTTTTTAAATTTAAAAAAAAATATATTTTTAAAAATATATATATTTTTTAATTTTTGTTTTCATTTTTTTTAAAAAGGCTGGTAATTATGGATTGAGTTTTATTGCCGGGCCAAATTTATCGCCGTGCCCTCGGCACGGGCATCCGCTAGTATATATATATGTGTGTGTGTGTGTATAGCGGATGCCCGTGCCGAGGGCACGGTGATAAATTTGCCCCCGTAATAAAACCCAATCCATAATTACTAGCCTTTAAAAAAAACGAAAACAAAAATAAAAAAAAAAATTTAAAAAAAAATATATTTTTTTAAATTAAAAAAAATAATTTAATTGCATGTATTTAAAAAATAATAGTATAATAGTATATTAGTAGTATAATAGTATTATAGTATATATAATAGTATAGATTTAATCTGTATGATATTTTACCTTTTAGCATGATATTTCATGCACCCATGGAAGGCATGAAATATCATGCATAAAAACGTGAAAATATCATACATATATTTTGGCATCAACATCACCTATCTTATATAATGGATGTACGCCGTGCCCTCGGCACGGGCATCCGCTAGTATATATATATATATATATATATATATATATATATATATATATATATATATATATATATATATATATATGTGTGTGTGTGTGTGTACTATTATACTATTATTTTTTAAATACATATATTTTGGCATCAACAACACCTATCTTATATAATAGATGTATATATATGTGTGTGTGTGTGTGTATATATATATATAATATTAAATATTTTATTTCATTAATATATAAAATTGGATTAGATTATTTACTGACTTTTCATACCGGTCTAATTATTGAATAATGAATTACAGACGGGAGGACCCACCATAGACTGGGGGGAGGGGGGCGCTCCTGAACTTTAGGCAAAAAATTATGTATATGGGAAAAAATTCCAACGGGAATTTTTAGTTGGTAAATTAGTCACAGTGCATCTCTGACCATTACAAACAGATTTTTCTGGAATTTACATATATATGCTATAATTAGTCACAGTTTTTTACGGTTATAAACAGTTTTTTCCGGAATTTTATACATACAGTGACAAATCAGTCATGATTTGCATTAAGTAGACAAAAAATTCAGATATCATGCTGAAAATATAGTCTCGGCTAGTCTCGGCTTATAACCGTTTGTAAAATTTAGTCATTGTTTTAAACTGTTGGTAAATTCAGTATTTATTTTTTGCATAATATATGTACAAAGATAATCCATATATATTTATGAAAAAAAGGTCATAGTTTTTTCGTCCCCTCTGGAAAAAATTTCTAGATACACCACTGATTATAAATTATAGTCCATATCTAAATGAATAGTTTGGATTCGGACTAAAATTTGATCCATTATAGGCCTAGTTCCACAATTTTACCCCCTTAAAAATTGGAAACTACATTAATATTCACCTTTCTTTAACTTCCAGTTGAGGACGCAATTTGGACTATAAAGTCCATGTAAGGGCAAAAAAATCATATTGTTTCCATTTCTAATTTCATTTTATTTTTTTTAACAGGTAATAACAACGCAGTACTTTGTGTGGTTTTTCTGCTTGTTGCCACTAATACTGCCATGGATCAATATGAAGCTTAAATGGGAAGGAATGGGCTGCATTACGTTGTGGATGGGAACTCAAACCCATTGACTGATGTGGGGTTATCTGCTTGAATTCAAAGGCAAGCATGTCTTCAAACAACTCTGGATGGCTACTTTATTGTTCTTGGCTGTTAATACTTACGCCCTTGTCAGAATTATTCTCCGACACACATTCTCCTATATTCAAATGGTTAGAACGTGATATTTCGAAGAAAATAATTAAAAATAATTAAGGGGTGTGCCCAATTGCTTTGCTACGTTGAAATGTAAAAGTATCTAATCATGGTTTTCACCCTTATGTTAATTATTACTTTTGGAATTTTGATGTGAGTTGATTATGGCTTTCTCGTGGTTTGGTTGGTTGGTTTAAATCTAGAAACAATGATTCTTCAGGCAACTTTTCTTTATATACTGTTTATGGGATTGCTTTCCTTTTATGATTGCAGTCTTTTAAGCAATGAGACGAAACAAAATCATCTTTAACCCACAATGATTAGTTTCTATTTTTTAAAAGTACTTTTGGTCAATAAGCTAAGCTCTTGTTCTTTTTATTATTATTGACAATTAGTTCCATATCCTTAAAACTCTAGTGTTCAACTGTCGACTAAGCATTACTAAGAAACTATCTATGAAAACATATTAGATCTGCTTAGTTTCAACTTCAAGTAGATCAGCTTAGTTATAAGAGCTTCTCCAATGCGGTAGTCAATTGAAAATAAAATACTATCCACGTGGGCAGCATAAACATTTAGCAAAACAGACGTGCTCCAATGCAGTTGTGAATATAAAATATGAAGCTCACGTGGCACTTGAATTGAAAGACATCCTGCTATTAGAAGTCTAGTTCTGGACGACTTCTTTAAGGATGTGTTCTCATCCTAGTCAGCAAAAAAACTGTTCTCTCCAACAAACTCAAACAAACTCTTTCATCAGGTTTATTTCCCAGCCCTTTTTTCACCAAACCGTACAGCACCAATATCAATTTTTTTTCTCCTTCGATCTACAATTGAAGCAAACAGTCCGGTTAGTGCAAAATCAATTGATAATTACTTTATATTATTTCTATATTTGATATTGTTTGGGATGTTAATGTTGAATGTATGTCATTTGTTTGACGAGATATTGCTGAAATAGAAAAGAAAATATAATTATTTTTACACCATAATTTGATAGAATCTAAGTGATCTGCAAAAATTCATTTTTATCAAATTTAAACCTACTGTAAACACCCCACAATGCTAGTTATATGTAACTGATTTCGTGAATTATAGTACAGGTCCTTTTGCAGCAAGTGTCCTTCCAAAGTAATGTCTTCGCCAAGTTCGGAATCTGACTTGGATAGTTCACCATCTAGCAATAAGTCAATGGATCTCAGCGAAGATATGTTAGAAGATCCATGGCTAGATAATAGCATACAATGTACTAATTTAACACAAAGTTTGGCCGAAACCACCGCAATCCATGTCCCAATTATAGTCGCATCAATGACGGTTCAAAATAAACGACCTCATGGTGGCTCTGTTCCTGGGCGGCGCTATATTCCTCGGTGTAGGAAGTCTTGCCACGATCTAATTATTAATGACTATTTCAAGGGTGAGCATTCAAAGTATACACCGGAGCATTTTCGTCGTCGATTTCGGATGGATGTGGAACTATTCAATCGCATCTTACATTCAATTGGGGTTTATGACGATTATTTCACACAAAAGGTTGATGCTGTTGGAAAAAATGGGTTAAGTCCTTTACAAAAGATGATAGCAGCATTGCAGATGCTTGCATATGGTTGTCCCGCTGATCTGCTTGATGAATATCTCCAGATCGCTGAAAGCACTGCAATTGAAAGCCTTAAGCATTTTTGCGATGCGATCATCGAGGTTTTTGAAGAACGATATTTGAGAAAACCAGATGAAGCTGATATTGCTCGACTTCTAAAAGAAGGGGAGGATCGGGGCTTCCCTGGTATGCTCGGTAGTCTTGACTGTATGCACTGGCAATGGAAAAATTGTCCGACGGCATGGCATGGCACGCACACGAATGGTTTCAAAAAGGCCCCTACTCTAATTTTAGAGGCTGTAGCGTCAAAGGATTTGTGGATTTGGCATCCGTTCTTTGGCATGGCTGGTACAAATAATGATATCACTGTTCTCGATAGATCTCCCTTGTTCGATGATATAGTAAATGAAGTTGCTCCACCGTGTAATTTTACAGTACAAGGTCATAATTATAAGATGGGGTATTACCTTTCTGATGGAATTGACCCAAAATTTTCTAATCTTATTCAAACCATCTCTCAACCGTCTAATGTCAAAGAGAGGTTATTTGCTAAACAACAAGAAGCCGTAAGAAAAGATGTGGAACGCGCATTTGGGGTGTTGCAAAGTAGGTGGCAATTGTTAAAGGCCCCACACGTATGGGGAATTCAAAGGATCTTGGGAAGATAATGAAGACATGCATCATCTTACATAATATGATTATCGAGAGTGAACACCATCATGGAATAAACCCCGAACATTGGGAGCCTATTGTTCTTGAAAGGGTTGAGCATGTTGAGTTAGATCACGATTATACGTATCTTGTTTCTAGTAGGATTAGCCAATTAAAAAGAATTCGGGACACGGGGCTTCATAATGAATTGAAGACGGATCTCATCAATCATTGTTGGGAACTGTACGGTGACCGTGACATTTAGTTTTTGGGCATGTGTATCTAACTATTAAGTGCAAGCTTGTCTTAATTAATGAACTCTTATTCGGTCTTTTCAACCGTAGTTTGTTGTAGATACAGAACTCTATGAATTAAATCCTTATGCACATATCCAGTTAGCATTGAAAATTGATTTGAGGTGGAGCTACATTTAATCCTTATGCACAACTGTTATGTCTGTTACTTCCCTTGCAAGATGTATCAGTTCATTTACTGGATAGTGTGTCCCATAATTACTGGTGTTTGCTGGAAGAAATAGGGGCAGCATTCAAATTTTGTTCCGAGTATAGTTCACTTAAGACAGCTATAGGACAAAGGATATTGAGTTCTGTAATATGTGAATTTGTGTAGTATGTTGTTTTGTAATTGGAAACAGTAAGGATTGCATAACATCCTGATGTTTGCTGGAATAAGTAGAGGCAACATTCAAATCTTGTTCTCAATCCAGCTCACTTAAGACAGCTATGGGACAAGGATATTGAGTTTTGTAAACATGTGAATTTGAGTTGTATGTTGTTTTGTAATATGGGACATACTCATACAAGGGTGTAGCATATTACATATACTCATACAAGGGTGTAGCAGGTGTTTGGAACCACTCCTTGTCAGTCTCAATTTGCAGCTCATTCAGGTGTCAATTTTTTTCTTCTCAAGTGGTTGCCCTGTATTACAACAAACTTTTTTTTTTCTTTAACAAAAGAACAAAATGATTTTTTTTTCTTAATGTCTTTGCAATCAAAGACAAATCCTCAAACTTTTCAAGTCAGAAATGGGATATCAACCGCATCATTTTCAATCGAAATCAACAATTATAATTTATATTAAATGTGGAAGAAGCGCTATTTCCATAATTTCAGATTCACAACTAGTAGAAAGAGACGCAATAACAATAATTTCATTAACATAAACTCAAAAAAACTTCCTAGTTTCCACAAACTAAAACTTAAAATTAAATAAATAAATGAAAGAAACAAGCTATCAATTCTTGAACTACAAAGCAAGAACAATTTTGATCATGAACTACATTTAAGCATCATTTCCAGAAACATCCTCCGAAAGACGTTCACTTTCCCATTCCTTCATTATTTGAGCTTGCATTTTTTCATAAGTAGCTACCAAAGCAGGTTGAACATCTGAGAGCTTGATATTCATAATGCGTTCTTGCTCCTTACGTTTTTGGGCTTTCTCCTTTCTCTTTTCAGCATCCTCCATTTTTTGAGCCTTCTCTTTTAATTCCAAATTTCTTTTTAGTGTTTGCTCTCGTAATTCTTATTCCTTTTTCTCCCTTTCTCTCTTCAGTTGCAACTCTTCTTGATTAAATATAAACTGTTTTTCAAGAGTGCCTTGTAAATTGCTTAATACATTTATCACAGCCTTTTCTTCAACTTCTCTCTTCCTTTTGTCTTTACTACACTTTCTTTCGGGGGGGAGGGGGGGGGGGGCGAACAACCCCATCAGCATTGGCACTTTCAGATGCAACAGTTTCCGTATCAACCCCCGATTGGGTTTGCGTGGATGGAGGTGGATTCTGAACTGAGCAGCTACCAATATTTTTTTGTTTCTTTGAGGAACTAGTTTTGGTGAGTTGCTCCGAACACCATTTCGGATTTCCTTTCATGATCTCCCAACAATGTTCAAATTTGAATGCCGACCCAATACCCATTTCCTTGTACATTATCAATGCTTCTCGTTTCTACAAATTGATGTTTTAAAAATGAAATATAAAAATTAAAATAGTAATATAAGAAATTCAAAATATCTGAATCAAAGAAAAATAAACACTTACTATATCTTCAATTGAGGCTCCACTTCTTGGAGCTCTCTCCAATGATTCATATAAGCCATGGAACTTGTTAACAGCCGCATGTATAGTACTCCAACGACACGATAAAGCATTAATGTTTCGGGTCTCATCATACACTCCCATGTTCTCCTTCCAAGCCTTGAATATGCGATTCTACATCGTTTCATTTGTTTGATCCTTACCAATAATCGGATCAACGCTAATATAGAGATATGCCCTCGTTAATGCTATGTCTTCATCAGTTGTCCAAAATCGACGAGGAACGGGGGGTTGAGTGGTTTGGGAATTATTTGAGGCCTTCATCTTCTTTTCTTTCTTTTTGGCTACTTTAGAAGAAATGGAAGCTTGAGAATCAACCATGGGAATGGAACCATTTAGAACCCCTTCGTAGGAAAACACATATTGTTGTTGAACATGAGGAGGATATGAAGCATTAAGAGGGTTAAAGGATAAATTGTGATGGAATTGTGCATTTGAAGGGGTAAACTGAAATTGATTGGATTGAAACAGTGAACTTTGTAGGGAAAACTGAGGAGCATGACTGTTTTGAGAAATGGGTGAATCACTTATGAATACAGCTTCGGGATCGGTTGTAGATTGTTGGGAGAATGAAAACTGAGAGTCCTCTGAATCCATGTGTTACAAAGATTCCTAAGAAACACCTACAAAACAGAATTACAAACATACTTAAGTGGAAATATTGCAAACTGAAAAATAATAGCATTATCCATTGAATATTATTAGTTAGGTCTACTTTCATTTTTTATTCATCTAAGTTTGCATGTAATTTTTTATCTCTCTTGTTTTACTAATTATATAATTGGGATCAGTAATCCCTTTTCATTTGAATATGACATGATTTGATAATTATAGCAGCTGGCCATTTTTTTTACGTTAGTAATTCCATCAAACAATTAGTATATTTTATTAGTAATTCTATCATACAATTGGTGTATTATTTAAATTTATTCCATTATTAATTCTATCATACAATTGGTGTACAATTAGAAATCAAAATTTTCATAAAAGGACATACTGATAAGAAAAGAGAGAGAATGGTACCTGCTATCTTAAATTTGGAAGAAAAGCTTTTTGCAGATGAGAATGAGAAGATCCATGTTCTATATATAACGAAGTAATTTGGCGGGAGTAATATAGCAGGTGTATTTTTACCGCCAACAATTTGGTGGGAAATCATATGCCAAATAGGATAGAAATTACATTTCACACGTTTCCATTGGAGACGGTTTGTTTATCCTGATCCGTTGCGAATTAATTTTCTTGGTGATTAAGAAACACATTGTCCACAAACCACAGCCACGTAACAAAAAATAGGCTATTACATTGGAGAAGCTCTAAACTAGGTTTGGATCACATCCGATCTTGGAAGTGTGACATGTCTAAGAATTGTAGCTGCCATTGTACTACCACCATGTTCGAAATTTTAGCACTTTTATCGATGTGGGATTCAAAGGTATTTTCACCTTTTCAAATCCAATGCGCCTCCATTTATCATTGTCTTAATTCACACCTGATGTGAGAGATTTTAACCTATCAAAATTTATGTTTAGATTATGATATCCTAAGATTAATAATATATATACAAACAAATCAATATTTACACTCGTCAATGTCTTTTCTTCAAAGTCATAATTATTCAGCTCTAGGCTTAAATAATTTGACATATATTGTGCATGTGAAAAATTGATTCAATCAAATGTTTCATCATGGTTGTGGTTTAAAACTAAAATTGAGAGAAATGTAAGTATACAGGCCAATGTTGGCCATACCATGTTAAATTGAAATCTTGCGTGCATACAATTTACAATAACGATATCAAATTAAGAAACTGAATTATTAAATTATATATTGAATTAAGAAAAAGTATATTAAAAGACGTGTAAAATCTTTGCGAACAAGGTGATAAATCTGTAGACTATTTAGAAATTAATAATAAGTACTAGCTAAAAATAGTTTTTCCAATAAGTTCATGTATGTTACAACTATTAGTATAGATACATGAATATATATATAAATAATTACACTTATTGATATAGATAAAGTTATTCAGGTATTCCTTGGCTTATCCACATGTTATTTGGGTTCCTTGTACAACTCAAATTCTATGATGACACATCTATAAATTATACACCCTGACCCGGAACAAAAGTCGTTTCATTTCCCAAAATACCATGCGTCGTTACACACCTATTGGGGTTAGGAAATCGGACTTAGAGGCTTTGGGAATTCAAATTCACGAGTCTTGTCTTCTTTCACATGATATATCTCATGATATTTCTTTGTATTATATGTTTTCCTTTTATTTAAGTCTTATTTGGAAAATTACAAAAATATTTTATTTTGATAAAATTTCTGAAAATATAAAAAAAGATTGGTTTCATATATTTTTGAGAAAATACAAAAAGATTTTGTCTTTTGAGTCAAATATTTATTGAAAAATACATAAAGATTTTCGTTTTATTATTGTATCGTGGGTTTACATGTTTGATGTGGCATATTGGTGTGCTTGGACCCCCGTCATTTCATTATCCATGTGACTAGGACTTTTGGTCATAATTGTAGATGCTTAAATTGATCTTATCCATTGATTAATAGGGTTGTTTCAAAGTTTATGTGCATTTGTATTCGACTTTGTATATATGCCATCGCATACAAATGCACGAGCTCTTATGAAGGTTTGACTTCTCATGCATATTTGAGTTTGGTGAGACGTTCTCCTATCAATTTTGTCATTTATGCGTAATTAGACTTAGGAGGAGGTGTGCATGTAAGAGTTTCCCGTGAGGATAGATATTGTTTAGTTGGAAAAATGATGAGCGTGCACAGGAAAGGACTGCGAGAGTACAATAAACTCATCATAAAAACCCCTGTTTAAAAGCGACCAAGAAAAAAATTAAGGCAATAAAAAGAAACATATGCCAAAAAGGGACCAATAGGATTTCTATCAGGTGAGAAAGTAGAAACCTCAAAAGAACTAAAAAAAGATATATGAATATAGGAGGGTGTTTGGATGAAAAAGTACAATGGGTTTGCACCACAATTCCTGATGTTGAAAAATCGTGGCATGATGCAATTTGTTTGGTAGAATCGTCAAAATTCCGGATTTGTGTGCATGTTGGTTGTTTAGTTCATTAAGTCCAATATATTAATTGTCACATGTGGTTAAAACTTAATTTGATGACATTTAGTTATCAATTAGAGCTTCTTGATTGTTTGGATGTGTTTAAATTGTAATTCATTTATTGTAGTTCATGCCCATTCATTATGTATCCATGTTTAGGCACATTGATACTATGTTAGCATGTAACTCATATTTTCTGTTTTGCTAATGTTTCGTATTTCGAGTTGATGTTTTGAGAAAAGAATTCACTGGACAAATTCTGCATATTTTTAGAACTAGAGTATGAAATTTTCGAAGTCGTTCAAACGACTTCTAGATGTCATTCAAACGACATATCCTTGTTGCTCAAAGACTGGATCTAATGAGCCTAGTAACAAGGTATTAAAAGTGTCAGGGATGGTTGTTTCTTTGGTTGCTTTTATCGTTTCTGAGATGATTCGCGCGACATGCTACTGTTTCAGGTCAGTTTTTTTCCAGGTTCAAATGACATGCCTCAGTCGTTCAAATGACCTAGCATTATTGTTCGAACGACCTAGGATGGATTTTTGATATTTCCTTATGATATTTATACCTTCTTCGTATATATGCTGATATTACATTATTTTGGTAGTTATGGGTTATTTTGAACAGTTTACATGCAGTTGATACAAATTATTCATGATTGATTCTTATATTACATTGATTTGTTTAATCATTTCATTCTTGATATTTATGATTCATATTTGTGACTGTTTGCTAGCTACGATTTCATACCTTCTGATTATTATTAGTTGGCATCATTGTTTATCTCGATATACCACGTGATTCCTATCGTTCTATATATGAAGATTGTTTGTTTATCTTTTTCTCCGGTTGCCAATTTGAGACAAAAAGGGGGAGAGCTAGTATGTGATGTAGGGGGAGTTTGTTTGATGAGAACTCATGTTTTTACATGCTTATGTACTGATATCATGTTTTGATTGTGCTGTTTACATATTGGTTTCATTGATTTGAGCTATATTGAAAAATGTGTACACATATTGGTATCATATGTTTTTCTCGCATGTTAACAAATGGTTTGTTTTACAATTTTGTATCATAAGATTTGTATCATTTGTACCTCCATACTCCTCACAGTATTTGTTTGTTTCGTGTTTGTAGTGATTATTTAGAGATTGGAAATTTTGTGACAACATCAGATGGAGACAGTTCATGCTATCGGTCCGATATTTGTTTGCTAGATCATGTCATGTATTTTATTTTTGGGTTTATGGGATTGAATATAGGTAATTTAGCTTGGCATTATTACAGACAAAAACTAATTTGAAAGATTTTTACTTGTCACAATTTCCACATAGTCTATGACGTTTTAAAGACATAGCGGCTAAGCTTCAAAACTAGATCATGCCATGTTTATTAGTGCACGTTTCACGTCTTCATATCCTATTACATTTTGTGTATCTCTCAGGTATGAAGGTATAATATTTATAGAACTCAGTAAATATGTTTTAAGGATGTTATTTTATTCAAAAATGATTTTCAAATGTTTAAACTTCATTTATTCTGAGATAAATATGTTTTAGATTCATATGGATCTTTCCTTTTAGTTTTAGAAGATCAGACGACATCTATAGTCGTTCAAACGACATCAGTAGGTCTATCTAAGGATATGGATATCTCATTTGAACGAGATTTGTAAGTCATTCTAACGACAAGCCAATATCGTTCTAACAACGTGCCGACTTAAAGTTTTTATTTAAGGTGACTTTTGCTCAAAATTTCGAAGGGTGCAGAACATAAAATGCAGAACATAACACGCACGTTTTCCTATACTTGTTTACAAAGGTTTTCAAAATTAAAAACATCCTTTGTGTTTACAAGATCACAAATTTCATAACCATTGTGTTTAGAGATCTTGTGTTTACACCATGGTTTCATTCTTCCGTCATCCGTCATTAAAGCACTTATTTTCGTGTGGTGGATTCTATACGTGTTGATTGCGGTGAATAAGCGGTGGACTCCGTGTTCTAAATCATACGCGATTGTCATAGTTGTATCGGTGGATACCGAGGCACACGTGGACTGGTGTGTTATGGACATTGCGCAGGTGGACTCCTATGTTGAATTGTGGAGGAGTGGTTGAAACATTGAAGAACGTCAAGGGCACCTACATAAACACATAAAATGCATTTAAATAACTTACAAGGGTTTGTTTTTAAATTTTATTTCCTATTAAATATTCTTAAATCTACTCATTTTTAGATGGGTATGCTTATACATTGGAAATAATGTGACGAGTATATTGTGAGGTTAAAATTTGAAAGTCTCAAAAGCTAGGGGTTTAAGTGAAAAAGAAAAAGTTAATACTCTTTAATCAAATTTTGAGGGTATGGTGGAATTAGGGTTTTAGTTGGCCAAACCGGGTGATGTATTATATCATTTTCACCAGAAAAATAAAATAAAATTTCTGGAAATTTTTTCAAAAAAATTTCATTGGTCACGCGCCCTCATGCGCTTGGTCAAAGGTCACACGTGCTGATTTTAACTGTACGCACGTGCGTGTTGACCACTTAATCCTCAACCTTTCGAATATGAAAAATTTGGCCTTTAATTAAATTCAGTACATAATACTATTTTCAATGATTTTAAAGCCAATCTTTTTTTTATAAGGTTCTGAAAATATAACTTTTTTGGGATGACGTTGACTATATCGTTCTACCCAATTTGGTTAGTTTTATGAAATTTTCAGTTGAACATATGTGCTTATAGAGAAACATTTGAACAACAATATATATATATATATATATATATATATATCCTTGTTCCCGAAGTAAAATAGAAAAGAATGATTTTGGTTTGAGGATTTAATTCATTGTGTGGTACGAGTATTTAAACTCTGAAAATTTTCTTACCGAAATGAATTTTTTTAGTTTACGGACTCTAATCGATTCAACGTGATAATTAAACATTATGGTGATTGTTATTAGACTATATAGTAAATTATTACCCTCTTGAAACTGGTTCAAGGTCAGGAATTGACAAGTTATCATTATGGCTATTACCCTTAGCCTCTTTAACAAATAATTATTGGTCCCTTTTACAACCCTAACCATTCTAAATCGAAATTTTTATCATTTTGGATATCATCATATTGTTGATTATGTTGCGTTTTATTTAGTTTACTATTACTGATCACATCAAATTCTTGCTATTGATCACATCCTATTTTAATTTGATTCCACTTATATTCCTCAAATTATTCCTCAAACTATTATAGAAATAGAATTTTCTACTTGACAATCGTGCTTACATTATTTTTTTCAAGATAAATCGGGAACATAGTGAAGACCATAATTTCCCCCTCCCCGAGACTTCAATTGACACATCACACATATATTAAACGGTTATGTACCTCTGGAAATTCACTAGCAAGACCGACCGAACTATGTGGATTATTCAAATAATTACCTACCAATACATGCAGTTATAATGTATTACCATTATTTTATCCTCGATGACAGCTTATGTTATAACGTTTCGTTGTAATAAGACTGAATAAATCCATGTTATACCCTTATATTTCTATGCATTTCTATTTCTTGTGATGAATGTTATTAGTTATCTATGTAAATCAAAATATACGTACGAAATTTAGTATCTGACATGTTTCTGTCAAAATTCAACCAAGTTAATTATTCCTACATCAGATCCTAAGTACGCTATCCTCTCTATTTTCTTATTATCGTAACTTCTTTATATGTTCGTTACTAAGACCTTGTGTTGCAACCATGAATGCATAGGGAAATATTTATCTAAATATTGATGGCGTTAGTCAAGAACAAATCAGCCACACTATCAGGGCTGAAGGATACAAGAAACTTTGTAAAACTATTAAAGATGTTGAGTGATAAAGGGCGATTGTAACTCCTAAAAGTCGCGTGTGGGGTAAAACTATAATAATTTTGTTTCTAACTATTGCTCAGATGTACTATAAGTCATAAAATGGTAAAATAATGTAACGCACGGGGGCCTACGAAAGGCAAAAAACTGATAGTTTGACGTACCGAGAAATAAAACATCATAAAAAAAATTCATGATTTTTGCTTGGAAGGGGATTACCTAGAAGTCGCACATAGTTTAAAACTATAACATTTTTGTTTCTAAATGTTTGCTCTTATTAATTATGAGTCTGAAAATGGTAAAAAAAATCACCTACAAGGGACTACGGAGGGGAAGAAACTAATAGTTTAACCTATTGGAAAATAGTTCATCTTAAAATAATTCATGAGTTTTTCTTAGAAGGATATTCCTAGAAGACGCATGTACTTTAAAACTATAACAATGTTTTTTTTACTTATATCCCGGACGCATTAGGAGCTGCAAAATGGTCAAAAAATATATTTTACACGGACCTAGGTAAGGCAAAAAATTAATAGTTTGACCTACCGAGAAATTCGTTGTCATCAAATAATTCACAAGTTTTGTTTGGAACGGGATACCTAGAAATGGCGAATAGTGTAAAAATATAACATTTTTTTCTATTTATTGCCATGATGCACTACGAGTCCTAAAATGGTAAGAAAATATTTCACACATGGGCATACGGAGGGTTATAAGCTGATAGTTTGACCTATCGGAAAATAGGTCGTCATCGAAAAATTCACGAGTTTTGCTTTGAAGGGGATATCTAGATGTTGGGCGTAGTGTAAAAATATAACATTTTTTTCTAAATGTTGACCTGATGAATAAGGGGTTCCAAAATGGTCAAAAGATATTGCATACGGGGGACTACGAAGGGAAAGAAACTGATAGTTTGACCAATCAGAAAATAGGTCACCTTAAAAAATTCACGAGTTTTGCATGGAAGGGAATGCCTAGAACATGAGCGTAGTGTAAAATTGTAACAATTTTTTCTACTTATTATCCTAACATAATTAGGGAGTAAAAATGGTAAAAAACAATCAAATGAAGAAGTTGTTCAAGAATTGATGTTTATTTAAAGGATACTTTGAAGAATATCCTCCTTTATGGTAGCTATGTGTGGATGGCTGACGCGACTAAGAATGTGTCTCCGAAGTTCGTTCTCTCTAGGCTCAAGTGCAAGCATGTCGCTCAAGTAATAATTCGATAAGTCAGGTATCGATCCTCAGGGAAATAGGATGAACGGAGTCGTAACGACGTTGGACAGACAAAGGAAACCTAACTTTGGCGCTAAAGAAAATGAAAAAGGTGATTTGAATGGGGAAGCAACTACAACTATATGCAATTTTAAAAATGATTAACTAATGAAATTATGAATGCAATTATCCTACTACATAATTTTTGAACAACTTGACTCAAATTTTAACTACGAACGGAGAAAAATAGGTCGGGTTACAATCCACCACACCATAGTAATTCACCTCGTAAAATACTAGATTCAGAAATAAAGCTTTAAATGAATCCGACTTTTTAGTGCTCCTAAGTATTACATATATGAGGGATTGTAGCCCGCACAACACGTAAGCAAAGGTTGAATTAAAATTCGGTCTTTATCTCTCCTAAGTATTACACATATGAGGGATCATAGCCCGCACAGTATCTAACATAAGGCTGAAATAAAGTAGTATCGTATTAACTATGATACAAATCATCTAAGTTTTAATTTCGACATCTATTTCCACTATCGTGAATTACTTCGGGTGGGGTTCATGCACCCCAACCCTTGAAAACATAGCCAGACATATGAAAACTGGAAGAAAACGCATTTGGAATGAAAGAAAACATTTTTACTACTGAACGAAGATGAAGAGTGATGAAATTGCTATTAGAAAAGTAACTACTGTAATAATTAAAACAAGAATCAGAATGGTATTACTTGAATTGCAAAACTACAAGCAAGCTAGGGTTTCTTATTATTCTTCTTCTTCTCTAAAACTGATTACCAAAGCTTCCCGAACGAATCAGAATCCTCCTCTTATGTCTAGGAGGAGTTTACAATTTATAAACTACAAGTACTAAGAGTTTGAACCATGAAGGAGTCTAATTTTACAAGTGGATAAGTTCGAATTTCTGAAAACAGAACCGATCCTATTAAGGGGTTCGTCTCAGTTCCATCTTTGACAGCCTTTATAGAAAGTTCTTCGAGCATAGGATCAATTGATTTTTCCTCTTCTTCGGTTCGGTTCCATCTTGTCATTACTTTACAGAAATCTTTCCAGGTATAGGTACGGTTCGTTTTCCTTCCACTTAGGTTCGGTTCCATCTTTGTAGTGCTTTACAGGAGCTTTCCCAGGATGGGATCGGTTCGTTTTCCCTCCCTGAGGTTCAGTTCCATCTTTTCAGGAAATTTCCTCTTTGTATATCCTTGAAGCTTTTGGAACGAAACTCGGGTTTGGATGTCGGTACTTCCTAAACACTGAATACCTGCAAAATAGATGGAAAATAAATAAAACTCGACATATTCATTAAAAACTTGTCAATAGCAATTATATGATATAAATCCACTCGAACTACACGTTGCGGAGCGATAAAAGTCTATAAATTAAAGGGATAAATGGGAAGAATTTATGCCTAATCAAACCCCCTAACTTAGAACTTTGATCGTCCCGAACATTGTAAAAAGAATCAATATATGGTCTAACTCAAAAATGGGATAGAATACCTCTTTAACAGGCGAGCGATTGCATTTAGTGTATGCAACAAGCCTTTAAACCCCTAGGTTACCCTAGTGGGATGAGTGGTGTCTCGTGAAAGTTTATAGAGAATATACCCACAAAATTCGACTCAAAGGAAACTCAAAATACACAAAAATTATATAATTCAAACTTTTCGAGAAAATAATCATCATCATTTCATGTTCAAGAGTCTTAAATCATAGTGCGTGTGTGCGAAACCGGAAATTTAATCGCTAATTTCTACCGATTGACTATTACGTTACTTATCCAAAAATTCATTTTGATTTCAAAATCTCACGGAATACTCTCACAAACGAATCATTCGATATGTGGTTATTCTCTCGGTATGCGTGATTTATAAGAGTAAATGTATTAGAACCAAGTTCACGCACACAAATAGAAAGACGAAAATTTTATGGTAACCAGATCTCATCATCAAATTATGGTTATAAGAAAACGGGAACATTGCCTCTAATTCATATTTTTGATCTCTTTTATTATCTTTTTGTGTATTTGCTCTCCACGCGGTAACCAATTTCGCATAAAGGACTCGGTGAGGACTTTTTTTTTGGTTAAAGGTATATTGGGTAATATGGGAAAGGTTGGGAACTTCGAAATTGGAAAAAATATTCTTATGATGTCTGGTAGTGCTTTTCTGGGCTTTTGCACATTCTTTTCTTCTTTTTCTATTTTCTATGCTTTTCTTTTTCTTGCTATTTTTGTTGAGCATTCTTCTATTTTTTTTTCTTGCCGCTTTTGTTGTACTTTTCGGACTTAATTTCTAGGATTATCACTGTTCTCAATTCCGAGCCAATTGGGGTTTTTCGGGTTGTCAAACGAAAGAGAGAAATTTCTTCGGCTCAATTTGTGTTACAAACGGGATAAAAAAAATTCGCAACTTTTTTTGGCCAATATTTTTAGGTGATAAACGAGGGCCTAATTCATTGTCCAAAACACTAATTGCATTACCATACGCGTTTCGAGATGAATTAAGTTTAGAGATCTATTTTTGGCACATTTTTCAAGGCAATATCACACACATTTTCCATAACCGATCAAAGTGAAAGGATTGAGATCCTCGGCGACTTATTGGACGCTGAAAAGAACTTTTGAGTTAACAATTAACTCGGATTGATTTAAAAAGTTCACAAAAATTAAAGGCTCGAATCTCACCGGGGTTGTTAATCTTCACATTTATTCGTTAAGTCGCCTATGTTCGCTCAATTTCCATCTTTGGTCAATTTCGGCTTTGTGTATTATGTTTTTGCAATTTGAGACTTTAAATCGACTTTTAGTGATATTTTCGAAAAATTTGAATTCCAATTTTTATTTATTTTGAAAAAAATATTTTTGGGTTTTTCAAGATTTTATGATTTTTTTTAAATTTCTAGGCATTTTTGAAAATTTGTGAAGTTTTAGAAAGACGCACTTGTGACCCCCCCTAACTTAGACTTTTGCATTGTCCTCAAGCAGAAAGGACTAAAATCTAACTCAAAGAGAATTAAAAGTACGAGAAAATAAAACAAACAAATGAAACAGAAATGCAAAATTTTTATAGAAACTGAACAACTGTGTTACAAAAGGTAGGGTAGAACACACAACCAACAATGTTTAAACAACCAACAAAACACACAAACGGAAAGGGATTCATCGGGGAGGCGGATTTGAGGGACCGAGTGCACTGGGATCATAGGGATCATAGAAGAAAGTTGGGGACGGTCCACCAAAGTTGAGCTCGTATAGATGGGCATTGTAGTCGGTGCATCATGCTCATGCCCCTGCGGTAGGCATCTTGATCCCTTTGATAGTACGCTTGGTAGCAATTGTATTGGGTGATAAACCCATCAAAATGGGATTCCACCGTTGCAAGGCGCCTATTGAAATCCGTACTCGGGGGCTCAAAGTCCGAGTCATCGTCCTCGGCGTATTCTTCTTCTTCAGCCCCGCCCATCTCGACGTCCTCAACTGCGGGCTCTTCAACATGGATCTCTTCCTCGGCCTTTAAATTAACCACCTCCCCGGCTGCTCGAAGGACATCCCTATGCTAGGCACTCCGAGTGCGTGACACCTTCCCAATGGGTTTCGGGAGGCGTGGGGAAGCATGAGGTGGCTAGATACCAGTGTCAACAAGGAGGGAGGTTATGAGACGAGCATAAGGGAGGGGCACTGCACCTTTTTTATCCCAGACAGCGTAAAGAATATTGGCGTAAAGCATGCGGTCCAGATTGAGGGTGAAGTTTGGGTCGAAAAGGTAGTACACGAGGGTTGCTTGGCGAGGACACATCGCCGAGTCGTTTGAGGTTTGAAGCAAGTTAGTGCACACTATATGGAAGGTGATGCGCGCCTTATCGTTTAGGCATCCCGCGGGGAAGGTACCCCTTTCCCAAATATCGTTGGGATCGAGAGGGCTGATTTATTGCTGTTTGGGAATGGTGGGGGCATTGGTTGGGTAGTCATAGATTTCCGTGTGGGGGATGCCCTTGGTAGCAAGTTTGCAAGTGAGAATGGCCAAGGAAAATGGGATGGGGCGGCCGTCGACAAAGGCTTGGCACTTAAACTCACCCGTGCGGACGAGAGAGCCATAGAAAGATCGGATTTCATCCACCCACACTACATTGTGGAGTTATTGAGGTATTGAACCCACCCCCTCCTGCTGAAAAGGTTGGTGACTGAGTGGGGTAGCTCGTCCCAATTGACGACGCGCTCAATGTGCAGTTCGCGGGACAGGCTGAATTTTTGTTTGCACCATACGCGCTCCATGTGGGAGCGGTATTCCCCATTGTCGTTGGGCAAAATCTCGGTGGACATATATTTCAGGGGAAGAGCGGGATTTGCCATGGAAAGATTGGGGAATATTGGCAATGAGAGAGTTAGGGTTGTAGAGAGGGAGGATAGAGAGGAGGTGTGAGGGAAATGGTAAGGTGGAGGTGGGTTTTATAGGTGGTGGGGAGGGATGGGGAGAAGGAATTTGGAGGGAAAAGGAGAAGGGATGTTTGGAGGGAAAAGGGGGGAGGGATGGTCACCTCGGGAAGAACCAAAATCGCAGAATCCAAACCGATCCGGTTCAGTGGTGATTTGGTTAGTTTTTTTTTTTTCTTTTTTTTTTCAATATATCAAAACCGAACAGATCCGGTTAGGGTATTTGCTTCGGTTCCATCTCAGGCAGAACCTTCTTTCTAGACTGTTGCACTCAAATCCCACACCCTCGAATTTCTGGACACGTTCTCACTTATACTCCCACTTGTATTTCTAGATGCCCTCATGAAGTGCGTGTTGGTGAACGTGATCCTAACTCTGACCTCACGTAACCTACCTATGGACTCAAGCAAATATACCGACAGTCAACTACTATACACAAGAATTCACCCCACACGCGTCGGGGGTGAGACGACCTCTCAACTCAAGCTCATTTGACCCCGTAAACGAGGTCGGACAACCAGATGGTGTCGATCTCTTCTACGCACGCTCAACATAAAGATTTAAGCATTATCCATTGACTTTGAATGCATTACTCCCTTTTGGATCTTCCAACTCTATCGCTTCGTGGAGGAATACACTTCTCACAACGAATGGACCAGTCCATTGGGACCATAATTTACCCGGAAACAGATAAAGCCAGGACTTATAGAGGAGTACCGTTTGTCCCGGTTGAAACTCTTTTCATCGAATAATCTTATCATGTGCTAGTTTCATCTGAGCTTTCGAAATCCTGGCATTCTCATACGCATCATTGCGTATCTCCTCTAACTCATTCAGTTGAAGCTTGTGAGCTTCACCGGCTTTGTCCATATCATAATTTAATCTCTTAATGGCCCAATATGCTTTGTGCTCCAACTCAACGGGAATATGGCAGGCTTACCATACACAAAGCGGAATGGGGACATTCCGAGTGGGTTCTTGTATGCGGTACCGTAGGCCCATAACGAATCGTTCAATCGAAGGGGCCAATCTTTCCGATCGGGATTGACGGTCTTCTCTAGTATGTGCTTGATTTCATGATTTGCCAATTCGGCCTGTCCATTCGTTTGTGGGTGATAGGTCGTTCCAACCTTTTGAATGATGCCATAATTTCTCATAAGATTCTCGAATGGCCTGTTGCAAAAGTGCGTGCCATTATCACTAATTATCTCTTTCGGAGCACCGAAGCGAGAAAGTATGTGTTCCTGTAGGAATTTTATCACCACTTTATTATCATTAGTCTTGGTAGCTATAGCTTCCACCCAATTAGAAATGTAGTCTATCATGACAATGATGTATAAGAAACCAAAAGATGGGGGAAAAGGGACCATGAAGTCAATACCCCAGCAATCAAAGATCTCAATAATGAGTATCGGGGTTAATGGCACCATGTCTTTTTAGGTATTCGCTCCCATCCTTTGACATCTATCGCAAGATTTGCAACAATTGATCACATCCAAAAATATTGTAGGCCAATACAAACCACATTGAAGAATTTTAGCGGCTATATTTTTTATGAAAAAGTGGCCTCCACATACTTCTGAATGACAGAAATGGATGACCTTTGGGATTTTGTCATCCGGTACGCATTATCGGATGATCTGATCGATGCAATATTTAAAAAGAAATGGATCATCATAGAAAAACATGCGCGACCAAGCGATGAACCTCTTCTTATCTTGCAGTATCCAATCGGGAGGGACGGCTCCCGTGATAAGATAGTTCACTATATCCGCAAACTAGGGCAAAGAAGAGGTGGCAAAAAGTTGCTCATCTAGAAAATATTCGTCTATGGGCTTAGGATCACTAGGTACGTCGAACGAAAGTCGTGATAAGTGATTGGCAACGACGTTTTCTACTCATTTTTTGTCTTTAATGGAGACATTAAACTCTTATAGGAGTAGGTCCACCTTCTGAGGTGCAGCTTTGCGTCCTTCTTCATAAGTAGATATTTTAACGCCGCATGGTCGGTGAAGCAAGTGATGGGAGAATCGATGAGATAGGACTGAACTTTATCTAAAGTGAATACTACCGCTAGCAACTCCTTCTCCGTGGAGGAGTAATTGAGTTGCGGTCTGATAAGTGTTCGGCTAATGTATTAGATGACATGA
This sequence comes from Sambucus nigra, assembly GCA_949130495.1. Taxonomy (NCBI): domain Eukaryota; kingdom Viridiplantae; phylum Streptophyta; class Magnoliopsida; order Dipsacales; family Adoxaceae; genus Sambucus; species Sambucus nigra. The sequence continues at coordinate 648,776,372 of OX422216.1, forward strand.
GCCTTATTGTCTTTTCTTTGGCCCAAAACATCCCCTATCGCATAATTGCTAGCATCACACATAAGCTCGAATGGCAAGGACCAATATGGAGCTTGCATAATGGGAGCGGACACAAGCCTGTTTTTTGGTTTTTCAAAAGTGCTTTGGCATGCTTCCATCCACTCAAATGGGGTGTCCTTCATGAGGAGATTGCTTAAGGGTATAGCGATGGTGCTTAAGTCCTTAATGAATCGTCTATAAAACACCGCATGGCCCAAGAAGGAGCACACGTCTTTCAGCGATTTAGGTGGGGGTAGGTCAGCTATGATATCTATTTTTGTTCGATCAACCTCGATCCCTTTGGAAGACACGATGTGGCCAAGAACTATACCCTCGGTTACCATAAAATGGCATATTTCCCAATTCAGCACTAAGTTCTTTTCCACACATCGGGCTAGTACTTTATCAAGATTGGCTAAGCATAAGTCGAAGGAGGTACCAAAAACACTAAAGTCGTCCATAAACACCTCTAGCCCTCTCTCAACCATGTCACTAAATAAGCTCAACATGCACCTTTGAAAGGTCGCAGGTGCATTACACAAGCTAAATGGCATGCGTTTGTAGGCAAACGTTCCAAAGGGGAAACTGAATGTTGTTTTCTCTTAATCAAGTACATCAAACTCAATTTGGTTATATCCGGAATAACCATCTAGGAAGCAATAATAAGGGTGGCCCTCTACTCTTTCAATCATTTGATCAATAAATGGTAAGGGGAAATGGTCTTTTCTAGTTCTCGCATTGAGTTTTCGGTAATCAATGCAAACGCGCCATCTAGTGATGGTACGTTGGGGAACTAGCTCTCCCTTGGCATTTTCAATCCCAGTCATGCCTGACTTTTTCGGGACGACTTAAATGGGGCTCACCCACTTGCTATTCAAGATTGGGTAGATATTCTCGGCATCCAACAGCTTTATAATTTCAGTCCTCACCACATCTTTCATTATGGGATTTAGTTGTCATTGCAATTTTCTCGAGGGCTGAACATTCTCTTCGAGATGAATCTTATGGGTGAAAATTAGGGGTCTTATCCCCTTTAAATCAGTTATACACCAACCAAAATCATCTTGGTGCTTCCTCAAAGTCTTTAACAATTTACCCTCCTGCTCTTCATCTAAGCTAAAGGAGACAATAACAGGAAATGTCTCACTTTCACCTAGGAAAGCATATTTGACATTGGAGGGTAGTTTCTTCAACTCGAGAGTCGGGAATGTGTCACTAGAGGGAACCATATGTGGTTCCCTTGGCGATTACTCTTCGAATCGAGAAATCCAATTAACATCTCACGCATCCTCGTCTGACGCTCTCTCATCAAGTAAGACTCTCGACTCCTCTATCTCCCTCTCAAACTCGGTATAGGTGATGATGCTAAGATTTATCACCACCGTATAAGTGATGGTAAGCTCAAACAGTAGCAGCCATGGCATCCATAGAGATGTATGAGTGTATAAGTGTGTAGAAGGGGATGAGTATAAGAGGAAATAAGTCAATGATGTATAGTGGTTCAGCTAATTTGGCCTACATCCACTGTGAGTGTATGATTCACTAAGTATGGGCACTAATGACCTTGGATACAATGCACATAACCCTCTCTCTCTCTCTACTGTATGTACAAGAAGAGTCTTAGCTAGGGCTACAGTTAATTGATTGATCCCTTGTAGGGTTGTAGGTGACAAGTATATATAGGTCTTGGGGGGTGTAGTGTACCCCCTAAGTATGCATGGTGCATGTGAATGATGATCTAGCCAATCCCCTATTGACACATGTAGATGCCAAATGATGACATAATATTCCCTCACATGAGGGTGTGATTCGGTTATAACGGTCTCCCTGTGCCATGTGAGCCTCACGCGCACTGTTCCACGCGTCTCCCAAACCACGCGCTGTGATGGTGTCACCCTCGGCCTATGGGCCGAGGCCGAGGGAAAAGTTCCTTCTAGTAGTGAGTCTGGCCCAATTCTGGCCTCGTACTATCGGACCCTCGTAGGGTCGGCTGGAGCTTGACGAAGGGTTGGCCCCTCTGAGGTGTCGTATGGAGCCTGGTGGAGGGGTCGGCCCCTCGTAGGGTCGTCTGGAGCCTGGTGGAGGGGTCGGCCCCTCGTAGGGTCGTCTGGAGCCTGATGAAGGGTCGGCCCCTCTGAGGGTTCGTCTTGAGCCTGATGAAGGGTAGGCCCCTGAGGGGTCGTCTGTTTGGAGGTAATCCTCAGCCAGGCCGAGGATATAAACGGGTATATCAATCACCCCCCAGCCCTTAGCCATAGGTGCTATTTAGATGGATGAGGGATAGTGTTGTAAATGATATGCGTGTATGATCAGTTAGGTGAGTGACACCTAGGAAGATACTCATTGCTATTCCAGTTTCCAAGGCATGGCGGCTGCACACTTTGCTTGGGGCCTTGAACCCTAATGATGCCTTCCTCGTGGGCTGTGTCCTGCCTTGGTCAATGGGCCCACTCATTACTAAGGTATTTAAGAGATTTTTGAACTCTCTCTCTCTTCTTCTTCTTCTTCTTCTTCTTCTTCGCGCCTAAGCCTTCTCTCTCTAGCCTTTTACCAGTTTCCATCGCCATTTCTGCAGCCTTCAATCCTTCAAGCTTAGCAACGTTCTTGCTCTTTCTTCATCAGGTAATCTTTTTCCCTCATCGCTCTCATTTACCTTCATTTCTGTTTGCTTTTTAGGCTCGTAGGGCTGCATTTTCCTTAGGTTGTCTCATAGCTTTTTCCGGTGTCTTCTCCAATAACTATTTCGTGAATGTTCTTGAGTGTCCTTGAGCGTTCTTGAGTGTTCTTGAGTGAAAACCATCAATTCCCTTTTTAATTCAAAAGTCTAATTTGGTCAACTGCAAACTTGTTTGTAGTTAAGTTCCCCGAATTTCTCTAAGTGTAGGGTCTTCCCTTTTAATGCTTAGGAAGCTTTATAGTTTAGCGTCTGAATTCCCATCCTTGAGAGAGAAGCTCTTTACAGAGATCAGACGAGTAGAGGAAGAGGAAGAGAGGATACGAGGGGCCGACCCAAATTGGGTACGACCCATCTTTCCCATTCCTCTTGCCATAATAAAACCATTTGAACCGTCTGAGTCTTGTGGGTCGTCCCATCGTCCAGCCGAGTGTCATTCAAGTGAGATGGACGAGAGAGCGTCGTTTCCAACTAGCGCTGGAACTTCTGGTAGGAGAGATACATCTGACCTAAGCCCAGGCCGAGAGGCCGAGGGTATGGTCCCCTCCGAGGCTGTCCCTGTGACAACCCTATCTCCCCATGACTTTCAGATGGCCTTCCCCCAGCGGCCTCTGGAAGATGATGAGGCTGAGGGGACTGAGGACGAGGGCGATGATACAGACGACCAAATTGATACCTCCCATGCCTCGTCCTATATCTCCTATGTTAGGGATCGCGACCTCTTGATATGGAGGCATGCCTATGGAGTGCCCCCCAGCGTAACTATGAGGGTTCCCTCTGAGTCTGAGAGGGTTTTTGATTGTGAAGAGGGAGAGGTTGCAGTTTATGAACAAATGTTCAAAGTTGGAGTCAGATTCCCTCTGCACCCTGCCATCGTAGATATCCTGTCTGCCCTTGGTGTTGCCCCCTCTCAACTTCCTCCCAACTCTTAGAGGACGATCCTGGGCTACATCTCCTTGTGGAAGAATGCCTTCACCGACGAGCCCTCTGCCGACCTATTCTTGGGCTTCTACAACATCACCTCCTCATCTAAACAGCCTGGATACTATCATCTGGGGGCGAGGAGGTCTGAGAAGAAACTCCTCCACGTGGCACAAACTTCCAACCACGATTGGAAGAAGAGATTCTTCTTTATCTCTGGGGAATGGGAGTCCACCGCCGATGGTCCGAGGGTCCCCAGAAGATGTTCTAACCCTTCCATGAAGGCCAGGTCAGACCCTGGACTTAGTCTGGAGGAGAAGGACATCGTTGAATATCTGAGGGGACGAGGAAGAGAGGGTGAACTTCCAAAATTCGAAGACCTGATGACCCCCCGATTCCTTAAAGAAGCTAGTTTGAAGGTCGGCCCTCTGACAGAACTATGTGAGTTATACTGAACATTTTCCATTCCTTAAAGTGTTTCCTCTTTATCTCTGTATTTTTCGGACGTGTCGTCCTCTTATCAGGTCGCCCTGCAGATATATCAGACTATCTTTGGGAAATGACTGCTCCCAGCTTATTGTCAGGCTTGGCAAAGAAGAAAGGAAAGGACCCTCAGCAGGATCCGAGGAAGACGAGGACTGCTGGGCCGACAGTGGTGGAGCCGACCGCTGATAGCCATAAAAGAAAGGAGCCTGAGGCCCCGATTGACCCTCGGCCATGTAAGCGCAAAAATAATTTCCTTTTGTGATCAATGCGGAAGCGTATATAAGAGGTGATGGTTCAATGATTAAACAAAACATATTTTAGTTTAATAAAACAAAATTAAACCAATTCATTAATCCAATTCAAGTCCTAGAATTTGCCTAAGTGATGATTTCCATATTTAAACAAAGTTAGGCCAAACCAATTTTAGTACGTGACTTGAATTAAAACAATTTGTACCCAATATTTAAATATAGTCCAATTTAAATTTGTGTGATTGTTCAACCAAATTTTATCTTGAATTAAACCTAAAGCATGCATTCTAAATTTTGGTGCAAGATAAAATAAACAATGTCACACTACGCCGCGATGTACGAGGAAAAACCCAAGACGGGAAAAAACCTCGGACGGCCCTAGCCACAGGTCCACTAGATACGGAATTACAATTACAAGACAAAAGACTTACATCCTCGACTCGAACCCTCTCAAGCCTTGTCGCTCCTTCTTGTAGAAACCTCTTCCTAGCGGACAACCACGTAGCTCCACCGCGATCTCGGAATCCACCGATAGGACTTTGTATGGTCACCGTCACCCAAGCTTGGAGTCTTTCTCCAAGTGAGTAAAATTGCCGCAAAATGTCTTCTTCTTTGTGGTGGGATCTAGAAGTAAACCCGAAACATCTCTTTTTCACTTCGGTAGAGAAACACCGGTGCCAAAACTCCAAGTAAAGAATATGAATATAGAAATTTGGAATAAACAACTATTGGGTGTAAACTAGAGTGTGTATGAATTTTTCTTTAAGAACTAACACTCAAAAACTTGAACTTTTTCCCTAAATGAATTAGCTCTCAAACTCTCTCTATGAGATGGATATGTAATGAAAAAGTTAATTGGAAAAATGTGTTTCCTGCACATATTAAGTCTGGAAAAAGTTGGTTAAAAAACAAGTGAGGAACATGGGTGAAAACTGCCAAAAAACTGCTCAAAACTGTTCCCGCCTGGCATCTCGTTCGAACGAACTTGACTCTCGTTCGAACGAGACTTCTAACGAGCGACCAGACTGGGCTCGTTAGAAACTCGTTAGATACCTCGTTAGAACGAACAAACTCGTTCGAATGACATATCGAACGACTGACCAGTTTAGGTTCGTTGGCAAACTCGTTCGAACGAAACCTGGTTTGAACGAAAAAACTCGTTCGAACGAAAAAACTCGTTCGAACGAAAACCTGGTTCGAACGAAAAAACTCGTTCGAACGAAACTGGTTCAATTTTTGGCCCAGAAACTTTATGTACTTTATTTTAAAGTTCCAATTAAATTATTCTGAAAGTAAAACATGGTTTTTTATTAAACCTAACACCCAATAAATATTGTTCCAATCTCCTATATAAATATAATTACATTCATACCTTGGGAGCATGGAACCTTAGACGATGACGTAGAAACGAGGCACGCAAACCGGCATTTTGATGAAGCTTTATATTCTTTGCCGCTACGTCTTCAACACACACTTCATAGGCTTGAGAGTATTACAATAAATCACTAACTTATGAATAAATGTTTTTGTCCGGAATTGATCCAAAACTATATATGGACTCAATTGGAAATTTGTGTCCTTACAAATCTCCCCCTTTGGCTATTCCGGGACAAAAACCAAAACAAAAATCCTAAAGGGACGTCAAGCTCACTAGACTCAAAACATAACCCGCCCAAACTTGACTCAACCCAAGGATTAAACTCTTTGCCTTTTAAAGATGCCGCTTTAGTAGAATGCCTGCACACTTAAGGAAACTCATCAAATGCATAGGGAATATCAAAATATTAAATGCAATTAAATAATTACTCCCCTTACTCCCCTTAAAATAATTCTCCCCTTTATCAAACAAATGACATTTACTTAGAAAGACGTCTCCCCCTAAGATAAATCTCCCCCAAACTAAGATACAATAATAATAGGTTTAGATACCATTTCTCCCCCTATCATCATTCTCCCCCTTTTTGTTCAGGAATAGGCAAAGGATAAAGAACTAATAAACAGCTTAAAGTGATAAGACATGAAAGCATATGGGCAATAAAAGCAAGGCAAAGACAAACAAATATCATATATATATATATATATATATATACTTTAAATATACCAATAAGTACTTACATATATAGATAGATATAAACACACACATGACACAAAATACAATAAGTTTGCTCACTCGTATGGCAAAAATGTGTCATATGGAAACGGAAGTGTAGGGGTGTGAACTAGCAACAATTAAATTTAGACCCAAACACTTAAGAAACGTTCACGGAGTTCTTATTTGATTGCAAACTTCATCACAGTTAAATATAACCTCATGTGACAATATAGATTGAACTCAATGAACAAACATACACAATGCATACAAGCCTAGCATGATGATGATTCTACAAACCAAATAGAGTCATGACATTAAAGATAACTAGGATAAACGGACATTGTGCAAACCGTTGATATACCATCCAATTCTCCCTCAATAAGCATATATATTCTTTTACTTTTGAATGAATATATCAAACAAACATAGGCCTTGGCAATTGTTTTCTTTTTAATGCCAAATATTCTGTTTTTAGGCCTTTGGATCACGTATTTCTTTTAGATCCAATAAACGGTGGCTTACTATCGCAAAGGATTTAATTCATCCTTTCGGAGCCCTTCCCCGTGCACATTTTTATTTATCATGTTTTCATTTTCATACAAATCTCACATGCAACGAATTTTGACATGCACTTGTCCTCCTAGGTCATAGATATGTAGATGACTAGATTGGTAGGAGAACACCTCAAAAAGCTCAAATATAACATGTGACATTAAGATTTCAAAAGAGCTCGTGCATGTGTGAATAGAGGCATATAGAAATGGAATCCATTTAAATAACACAAAATCCAACTACTCCATATAAAGCATGGTAAAGAACATTTTAAGGATTGAAAATCTAAACCAAAAGTTCTAGCCACATGGGAGCATAAACGATGGGATTCAAACACAAATATATGCCACTTAAAGTGTGTCAAACTAAAATACACACAAAACAAAATCTTTTTGAGTTTTTAACATATTTAATCAAAAATAAATATTTACTCAAAAGGACAAACAAAAATCATTTGTATTTTTCATTAAGCTTAAATGAAATAAATAAAACACAAATGATAAACAAAACTCTTTTTATATTTTCAATTAAATCAAACACAAAATATAATACAAAAAGATAAACAAGTCATAATTTCTAGCATGGGATATGAAATAAGGCTATGACTAGAAAATGACTAAACAAGCATACATTTAGCATGTGAATATAGCATGAAGTACAAACGCTAAAGTATGCAAACACTAACACATTCATCCTTTAGATTTACCAAGGAAGGAAGCATGTGAAAGTGAATGAGAATCAACAACCCTATTTTGTAAGGCAACCAAGTCGGATTTCCTAACCCAAATTAATGAGGAATGACTATCTTGGAGTGTAGGAACGTTAACTACCGTGGTTACTTTACTATGGGGTTTTGTAAGAATTCGTTTAAGATCTAAATTTTTTTTCCTAAGATGACCTTGTCGACCACAATGTGTACAAGTGAGAACATGTTGAAAAGATTTACTTAAGGAGTGATCTTTAAAAGTATTCCTAGTTGATTCTCCTAAAACATTGGTTTGGGCATTATGAGTAAATTCATTACAAGGATTGAAGCCTAAACCACAAGTGTCATTTTTAATTTGGACCGTTCCTAACATTTTATCTAGTTTTTCTGAACGACATTCCAAATCAAATTTGACATTACTAGAATCTTTTAATTTATTTTCCAATTCTACAATGTTAGATTCTAGTAAAACATTTCGCTCTTCAAAAGCAAGAAGCTCCTTTTTCAAGGATTCCATAAAACCCCTAAGGCTACCTCTCTCGCCTTCTACATATTCAAGCTTCTCTTGAAAAGTCATCTCATGTGTCCTAAGGTCTTCTATTAAAGCATTTTCATCAACGACCTTGACACTCTCTCTTAAACTGGCTTCTAACTTAAAATTAGCTCTTTTCAATTTAATAGATTCGGTATACAGTTCTTAAAAAGCATTTTGAAGTTCACTCATATCAACCTCATCTTCATTTTCACTCTCTCTTTCTTCTTCACTCTCACTATCATCAAAAATAAGAGAATCATGTACAATGACCTTGGAAGTGGCATGTGCTATCGTTTCATCAATCGATGAGTTCTCACTATCACTCACATGACTAGCCATAAAAGCCACAAAATTTTTCTTAGTGGGGGATTCGGGCTTCTCTTCCTTATCACTATCACTAAGGGTCTCATTATATGAAACGGGTCGCTTACCCTCTTTCCTTAGTTTAGTGGGGCACTCATAAGCCGTATGGCCATAACCTTCACAACCAAAACACTTATCAGACTCGTCCTTATCTAAATTGTCATTGTTAGGTTTAGGGATCTTTTTGGCTTTAGAAAACTTCTCGCTTTTATCATGTTTAGAAGTATCAAATTTCTTAAAATCATTTTTAAATTTATCTTGGTTAAATTTAAGAAATTTTCTAAATTTACGAGCAAACAAATCCATGTCTTCCGAGTCACTATCACTATCGCTCTCTACTACCTGTTTGACCTCTTTTCGGGCTTTTAAAGCAACACCCTTTTCAATTTTCTTTTCAGTTTTAGAGGGAAACATATCCAGTTCATAGGTTTGTAAATCACCTACAAGCTCTTCTAATTTCGTAGAGGCTAAGTGGGTAAAGAATTTAAAACGGTCACCTTTGGAATAAATCTATCGGGTAGGGACCTTAAAATTTTCTTTACAACACGGTCGTCAGGTATTTTCTCTCCCAAGTTAAAAGATGAATTAACAATATCAGAAAGTCTAGCATAAAATTTATCAAAAGTTTCTTTTTCATCCATTTTGATAGTTTCAAATTGAGTGGTGAGGTTTTGGAGTTTTGAAGCTTTAACGACACTAGTTCCTTCATGAGTTAATTGTAAAATATCCCAAGCTTCTTTAGCGGTTTCACACGTCATAATACGTCGGAATTCATCCGGTGCAACAGCGCTAAATAAGGCATTTAAACCTCGGGAATTAAAGTTAGCAAGTTTAAACTCATTTTCAGTCCATCTATTGGCGGGTTTTATAACACGTTCATTTTCAACTAAATAAGTTGGTGGGGAGTACCCGGTAACAACAGACATCCAAACTCTCTCGTCGATAGATTTTAGTGCCGATCTCATTCGCGCTTTCCAATACGCGTAGTTTGAACCATCAAAAATAGGAAATTTTGAAAATGGGGAAAAATCCATTTTAGCCAAAAATTATTTAAAAAGATCGTTAACGAAATAATTTATCGCTCTGGCTCTGATACCAAACTGTAAGCGCAAAAATAATTTCCTTTTGTGATCAATGCGGAAGCGTATATAAGAGGTGATGGTTCAATGATTAAACAAAACATATTTTAGTTTAATAAAACAAAATTAAACCAATTCATTAATCCAATTCAAGTCCTAGAATTTGCCTAAGTGATGATTTCCATATTTAAACAAAGTTAGGCCAAACCAATTTTAGTACGTGACTTGAATTAAAACAATTTGTACCCAATATTTAAATATAGTCCAATTTAAATTTGTGTGATTGTTAAACCAAATTTTATCTTGAATTAAACCTAAAGCATGCATTCTAAATTTTGGTGCAAGATAAAATAAACAATGTCACACTACGCCGCGATGTACGAGGAAAAACCCAAGACGGGAAAAAACCTCGGACGGCCCTAGCCACAAGTCCACTAGATACGGAATTACAATTACAAGACAAAAGACTTACATCCTCGACTCGAACCCTCTCAAGCCTTGTCGCTCCTTCTTGTAGAAACCTCTTCCTAGCGGACAACCACAGAGCTCCACCGCGATCTCGGAATCCACCGTAGGACTTTGTATGGTCACCGTCACCCAAGCTTGGAGCCTTTCTCCAAGTGAGTAAAATTGCCGCAAAATGTCTTCTTCTTTGTGGTGGGATGTAGAAGTAAACCCGAAACGTCTCTTTTTCACTTCGGTAGAGAAACACCGGTGCCAAAACTCCAAGTAAAGAATATGAATATAGAAACTTTGAATAAACAACTATTGGGTGTAAACTAGAGTGTGTATGAATTTTTCTTTAAGAACTAACACTCAAAAACTTGAACTTTTTCCCTAAATGAATTAGCTCTCAAACTCTCTCTATGAGATGGATATGGAATGAAAAAGTTAATTGGAAAAATGTGTTTCCCGCACATATTAAGTCTGGAAAAAGTTGGTTAAAAAACAAGTGGGGAACATGGGTGAAAACTGCCAAAAAACTGCTCAAAACTGTTCCCGCCTGGCATCTCGTTCGAACGAACTTGACTCTCAACGAGACTTCTAACGAGCGACCAGACTGGGCTCATTAGAAACTCGTTAGATACCTCGTTAGAACGAACAAAATCGTTCGAACGACATATCGAACGACTGACCAGTTTAGGTTCGTTGGCAAACTCGTTCGAACGAAACCTGGTTCGAACGAAAAAACTCATTCGAACGAAAACCTGGTTCGAACGAAAAAACTCGTTCGAACGAGACTTCGAACGACTTCCAGAAATTTTTTGAATAATTCAATTTTTGGCCCAGAAACTTTATGTACTTTATTTTAAAGTTCCAATTAAATTATTCTGAAAGTAAAACATGGTTTTTTATTAAACCTAACACCCAATAAATATTGTTCCAAGCTCCTATATAAATATAATTACATTCATACCTTGGGAGCATGGAACCTTAGATGATGATGTAGAAACGAGGCACGCAAATCGGCATTTTGATGAAGCTTTATATTCTTTGCCACTACGTCTTCAACACACACTTCATAGGCTTGAGAGTATTACAATAAATCACTAACCTATGAATAAATGTTTTTGTCCGGAATTGAGCCAAAACTATATATGGACTCAATTGGAAATTTGTGTCCTTACAGGCCAGATGCTCGGACGAGGGCCAGGGTCGAAGCCTCTGAGGGGACGACCTCTTCATCCAGCATGGGGGCCTTCTGGTCTCAAAACCTGGCACATCTGAGGGCCGATACCTCATCACTCATAGCAAACTTGAAGGCAGCCAAGGCCTCAATGTTCTCTGTACTCTCGGCCTCTGACTACGAGTTCCTGTCGAAGATGCCTCCTGCCAAAGTGTATGACTATGGTCTGCACGCCTTTGCACAGGTAATGGTCTTGACCCACTTCTTTTAATTTCATTCTTTCACCAACTGTTTCCTCGGCCTCTTGACATGTGTTTATTTTTCTTGTGCAGTCTCTGTGTGCCTTTACCTCGGCAACAAAATGGATGGCTGAGAACCAAGCAAAGTTCCATGAAGCCGAGAGGGCTATCCAACATGAGGCAGATCTTCAGTCAGAGCTTGAAACTGTAAGGGCCGAGTTGGAAAGTACCAAGACTGAGCATGCAAGGATCCTGGATGAGCTGACAAGGCAGCACGACAAGGACATTAAGGCCAGGGATGAGGACATTAAGGCCAGGGACTTTCTTCTCAAGGAAAAGGACGAGGCCTTGGCCAACATGGAGGCCAAGTACAAGACTAATCTTGAAGCAGCCACCAAAAAAGCCGAAGCCGACGCTGTTGAGGCTTATAAGATTTCTGACGAGTTTCAAGGCTTCGGCCTTGAGTACTTGGAGAGAGGAATCAGGACTGCCTGCAGGTGGGTTATCCTCAGGTCTGGTGACGTCGTCTCCTCGGTCCGCCCTTCGCTTGAATCAGTCCAACTGGATGACCCCATGATTGCCGAGGCTCTGACTTATGTAGAATCTCAAGTGCAGGTTGAGGGGATCGGCACATCTGAGGATCAGCCGGCCATGGTCATTGAGGAAACCCCTTTGGTGGATGTTGAGGCTCTGCCCTCTGATATTGTCCCATAGGGTGGCTGTCTGTAGCCCATACCCTCTTAGTGTAATCAACATTTTTGTACTTTACTTGCAGAACACTTTAACATTTTGTATAACTAGCATTTCGTTAATACTATCGTCTTCTTTACTGTCTTCCATATTTGCTTCTTGTATGGTTTACTGTCTTCCATATTTGCTTCTTGTATGGTTTGCTGTCTTTGTTAATGCCACTAACCTCTCCCTCGTCTTTCTTGAGGGTGGACAAGGGGTGATCCCCTGCGTTGGCCCTCATTATAGCCGAGGAGTCAAATTACCAACTGGTTTTTTAATAAAGTTTTCCCTCGTCTTTCTTGAGGACAGTGGTGGGGTCCTCCCCTCCACTGGTCCCCATTATAGCCGAGGGATCAACTTACCAATTTAATGGTTTTTAACAGTCTTCCCTCGTCTTTTTTGAGGACAGTGATGGGGTCGTCCCCTCTACTGGTCCCCATTAGAGCCGAGGGATCAACTTACCAATTTAATGGTTTTTAACAGTCTTCCCTCGTCTTTTTTGAGGACAGTGATGGGGTCGTCCCCTCCACTGGTCCCCATTATATCCGAGGGATCAACTTACCAATTTAATGGTTTTTAACAGTCTTCCCTCGTCTTTTTTGAGGACAGTGGTGGGGTCATCCCCTCCACTGGTCCCCATTATAGCCGAGGGATCAACTTACCAATTTAATGGGTTTTAACAGTCTTCCCTCGTCTTTTTTGAGGACAGTGATGGGGTCGACCCCTCCACTGGTCCCCATTATAGCCGAGGGATCAACTTACCAATTTAATGGTTTTTAACAAAGTCTTCCCTCATCTTTTTTTAGTACAGTGGTGGGGTCGTCCCCTCCACTGGTCCCCATTATAGCCGAGGGATCAACTTACCAATTTAATGGTTTTTAACAGTCTTCCCTCGTCTTTCTTGAGGACAGTGATGGGGTCATCCCCTCTACTGGTCCCCATTATAGCTGAGGGATCAACTTACCAATTTAATGGTTTTTAACAAAGTCTTCCCTCGTCTTTTTTGAGGACAGTGGTGGGGTCGTCCCCTCCACTGGTCCCCATTATAGCCGAGGGATCAACTTACCAATTTAATGGTTTTTAACAGTCTTCCCTCGTCTTTTTTGAGGACAGTGATGGGTTCGTCCCCTCCACTAGTCCCCATTATAGCCGAGGGATCAACTTACCAATTTAATGGTTTTTAACAAAGTCTTCCCTCGTCTTTTTTAGGACAGTGATGGGGTCGTCCCCTCCACAGGTCCCCATTATAGCCGAGGGTGGTTCTCTGTAGATGTTTCCATGCGTGCTAGAACTGATAACCACAGGATGAGGGGAAACACTGATATTTCTCATTAATTTTCAAAGTGTTCTGTTGGAGCGACTCTTATTACAACTATGGTCCATCAAGACCTTACAACACTACTGATAGTATTTCTTCAAATGATTACAGGGGTTGGAAAAAGGTTCCCCCTCTAGGTTTTCTAGTCTGTAGGTCCTAGGGACGACTTCATCGATGACCCTACATGGGCCATGCCAATTAGGATGGAGCTTATTGGGCTTTTGCCAAGTCTTCTTGAGTACCAAGTCCCCCACAGCGATAGGCCTCTGTTTCACCCTCTGATTGTAGAACCTTGCGGTCCTCTGCTGGTAGGCGGCCTGCCTTATCTCAGCGTCCTCCCTTCTTTCCTCAATCAGGTCCAATTCGAGTCTCCTCTCTTCCGCATTTTTCTGGGGGTCATACACCTGGACTCTATGTGTAGGAAACTCAATCTCAGTGCGGATGACGGCTTCTGATCCGTAAGCTAGCATGAATGGGGTCTCTCCGGTAGAGGTCCTCACTGTCGTCCTGTATGCCCACAGCACGACATATAACTCCTCGCCCCATCTTCCTTTTGCCTCCTCAAGCCTCTTCTTGATTCCATCTAGGATTGTCCTGTTTGTAACCTCTGTTTGCCCATTGGCCTGAGGTCGGCCAGGGGTGGAGAAAAATTGTTTGATACTTACCCTCTCACAGTACTTCTGTAGAGAGGCATTCTTGAACTGAGTCCCGTTATCCGAGATGAGGGTGTTGGGGAGACCATATCTGCATATAATATTTTTTCAGATGAACTGGAAGGTCTTCTGCTCGGTGATCGTCACCATCGGCTCCGCTTCCACCCATTTTGAAAAATAATCAATGGCTACGATGAGGAATCGATAGTTATTGATGGCCCTAGGCAAGGGTCCTACTAGATCAATTCCCCATACTGCGAATGGCCATGGGGATGTAATGGAAGTAAGAGGCTGATGGGGCTGGTGAGGGATGGTGGCAAATCTTTGACATTTGTCACACTTTTTTACATATGCCGCGGCGTCTTTCCCTAAGGTCGGCCACCAGTACCCCTGGGTGATCACCCTCTTCGCTAAGGATCTGCCCCCGATGTGGCTTGAGCACGATCCTTCGTGCACATCTTGCAAGATGGAAGGGACTTCTGAGGGATGCACACACCTAAGTAAGGGGAGCAAAAACCCCTTTTTGTACAAGGTGTCTCCGATGACAGTGAATTTTACAGCCCTATACCTCAGCTTCTTCCTTTCTTGCCTTGCTTCTGGCATCTCACCCTCTTTAATGTATCTGATCAGGGGGTCCATCCATGAGGCTTCTTGAGAAACATTTAGGCAATTTCTAAGTGTTCCCTCTGCGTCTTCAATAGTTGGCCGAAGCAAACTTTCTTCTGGGACCGTCCTCCTAATATCTGTTCTTGTTGCCGAGGCTAACCTAGCAAGGGCATCAGCACGGCCATTGTCGAGCCTAGGCACCCTCCTTAATTTCACTTCTCTAAAGCCCTTTAGTAATGACCTCACCTTCTCAAGGTACCTAGCCATCCTCTCGTCCTTAGCCTCGCAGGCTCCTAGTATCTTATTCACTACTAGCCTTGAATCACTATGGACTAAAATCTGGCCGACACTAAGAGACTTGGCCAAGGAGAGGCCTGCTACTAAGGCCTCATATTCAGCCTCGTTGTTGGAGGCTTTGAAGTTGAACCTCAGGGTGTATTCAACGTCTGTGCCATCGGGTGATGATAGTATCAGTCCAGCACCACTTCCGCTATCACAGGAGGACCCATCAACGAAGAGGCTCCACAGAGTCTTTCCCTCTAAAAAATTTCCCTCTGAGAGGGATCCCTGTCTAAAGATGTATCTTCCCTCTTCGTTTTCAGTCGCTTTCCTTCTAGCGACGCTTGTCTCAGCCCTATCTGCGGGTGTGTCAGCGGGTCTGTCTTGTTGTGTATCCGTCTTCCCGAGGGTCTCACCCTCAGCCTCATCATCCTCCCATGTGAACTCAGCCACGAAGTTTGCCAATGCCTGCCCCTTAATGGCCGTCCTAGGCTGATACACAATGTTAAACTCCCCCAGCTCTATAGCCCAGGCCATCAACCTGCCTGATTTTTCTAGCTTGTGTAAGACCTGCCTAAGAGGAGAGTCGGTGAGGATGACCATTGTATGGGACTGGAAGTACGACTTCATCTTCCTCGAGGCATGGATCAAGGCGTAGGCCAACTTCTCCATCCTCGGGTATCTTTGCTCTACCCCCTGGAGTGCCTTGCTGTTAAAATACACAGGCTTCTGTATCCCGTCTTCGTCTCTCACAATGGATGCACTGATGGTTGACTCTGAGACGGCGAGCTACATATAAAGTCATTCACCCTGCACGGGTCGTGACAGCAGCAAGGGAGACCCCAAGTATGACTTTAGGTCCCTGAAAGCCTCATCACACTCTTCACTCCATTCGAAGGCCTTCCTGAGGACCTTAAAGAATGGAAAACACTTGTCTGTGGCCCTAGACACGAACCTGTTTAAGGCAGCAACTCTCCCTGTGAGTCTCTGAACATCTTTAATGGACTTGGGGTTCTTCATCTCAACAAGGGCCTTTATCTTTTCAGGATTGGCCTCGATGCCTCTTTGGTTGACAATGAACCCCAGGAACTTCCCTGCTCCGACCCCGAAGACACACTTGGCCGGGTTAAGCTTCATCTGGTATTTGTCCATCGTATTAAAGGTCCTCTCCAGGTCTGCTACATGATCCTCTGCCCTCAGACTCTTAGTCAGCATGTCATCTACGTAGACCTCCATAGACTTCCCAATTTGGTCTTCAAACATTTTATTTATGAGGCGCTGGTACGTTGCCCCGGCATTTTTTAGGCCAAAGGGCATGACCCTGTAACAGTATGTCCCCTTGTCAGTGATGAAGGCTGTCCTCTCTGAGTCTTCGGGGTTCATGAAGATCTGGTTGTACCCTGAATAGGAATCCATAAAACTCATGAGCTCATGGCCTGCGGTAGCGTCTACCATCTGGTCGATGCGGGGGAGAGGGAAGCTATCTTTGGGAAAGTGCTTGTTGAGGTCTGTGAAGTCCACGCACATTCGCCACTTCCCGTTGGCCTTTGGGACAATGACTGCATTGGACAGCCATTCAGGGTAGATGACCTCGCTGATAAATTCAACGTCTTCTAACTTTTTTACCTCGTCCCTAATGACCTCATACTTCTCTCTAGAGTAAATTCTCCTCTTCTGCTTTATCGGCTTCACTCCCTCTACCACATTGAGCTTGTGGCACATGATTTTAGGGTCAATCCCTGGCATATCTACATGACTCCATGCGAAGACGCTTCGCCTTCTCCTCAACAGTTTAATGAGGTCTTCCTTGATATTGGGCTTAAGAGACTTGCCAACTTGGACGGTTTTTTCCGGGTCATCCTCATCGAGGATGATGGATTCTACCTCTTCTGCGGCCTCTGCTTTCTTTAGCTTCGTCTCATCCCTGGGGTCTAGGGTATCAATATTGTAAGTGGTCGTAACCCTCTTGTGTGCCTCCCTTTCTTCAGCGGAGTTGTAGTAACATTCTCGCGCTATTGTCTGGTCTCCTTGAACTTCCCCCACCCCGTAAGGGGTAGGAAATTTGGTCATCTGGTGGACCGTTGACGGCACAGCTTCAAACCCCTTGAGGGCCACACGCCCCAGTATGATGTTGTAGGACGAAAACACATGCTCATCCATCACAAAGAAACTGACCTTCTTGTTGATCCATCTCGGCCATTCGTCCCCCATCCTGACATCAGCCTCATACACTCCAAGGGGATGAACCTTTTCCCCACTGAACCCAATCAGTGGATGATGGTACGGGACAAGTCTAGCACGACTAAGACCTAAGGCTTTGAAGCATGGCCAAAACATCACATCTGCAGAGCTACCTCCATCTACCAGTATCCTCGACACCTCACACCCGTGCACCCTGGTAGTGATGACGAGTGGGTCATCATGCGGGGCCAAGAGGCCTTTGAAGTCCATTCATGAAAATCCCACTATCAGAGTGTCCATATCAACCTTCTTCCTCTTTTCTGACTTAACCTCCAGAGAGGTTGAGTGTACCGTCTTCGTCACTGCTTTGGCCTCGTCCACATGGGCCTTCCTGTCGGCGACCTCAGATCCTCCTCCTGCTAAACCACTGGAGATCATTCCCACTCCGAGTGAGATCATATTAAGCCTCTTGACAGGGCCATGGTCGTCTCTCGGCGGGAGGTCAGGGTCGTCCTCATCATCGGAAGGGTCGTCCCCTCTTTTTTGAGGACCTTCTCTACATGCATCACCTCACTTCTTTCTGGGGTCGGCCCCTCTTGAAGGCACCTTTGTCGACGTACTTTCTGAGCTTCCCCTCCTTCAGCATCTTCTCAATCTCATCTTTCAGAGCAAAGCATTTGTTTGTTACGTGGCCGTGGTATTGGTGAAATTCACACCACAGGTTCTTATTCCTCTTGCCGGGGGCTGCCCTCAGCTTCTCAGGCCACTTCAGGGACCTGTCACTCTTTATCTCATTGAGAATCTGTTCACAGCTGACCGTCAGAGGGGTGTACCCAGCGAACTTGTCATCCGTGGACCTCTTCTTCCCCTCTTTGTTCTTCTTAGGGTATTTACTCCCACTAGCACCTCCTCTTTCGTCTTCATATTTTGCAGCCATCGCCTCTTCGGCGTTCATCACCTTTCCTGCTATCGACAACAGTTCAGCCATCGTCCTCGGAGGGTCTTCATCAAGCTTCCATAACAGCTTCCTCTTTTGGAGTCCTCCAATCAGGGTTGTCATAGCTATGCTCTCCTCATAGTCTTCCACCTCCAGCTTCTCCTTATTGAATCTGGCTATGTAGTCCCTCAGACTCTCACTCTTCCCCTGCTTAACATAGAGCAGGTGGGTGGTCTTCTTCTGTGGCCTCACCCCAAAGCAGAAGTTATGGATGAACAGGTCTGCCAACTGTTTAAAGTTTTCAATGGAATTTTTTGGAAGAGACGTGTACCAGACATGCGCAGCCCCTGTCAAGGTGCCAGAGAAGGCGCGACACCTCATCTCATTTGAGATAGAGTATATATCTGCTACTGACTGATACATCTCCATGTGGTGGACGGGGTTGGTGCTCCCGACATACCTTGGGGTGACCACTGGTGGCTTGAACTTTGATGGCGTGGGGAAGTTGACTATCTTTGCCACAAAGGGTGAGCCTATGGTGTACCCCCTCTGAAGATGGTCTCGGCTCTTCAGTATATCACCGATCTTATCCTCTAACAGCTGGATTGAGTCATTCCAGGGACTCACAAGGTCGGCCTGGCCGATGTTATCCCCTGCTGCCTCTCTGAGGTGGACGGAGGGTTCTGCTGCAGCATGCCTGTGTCGGCTGTTCACTTCCCTTTGGCCGTCATCTCGTCCTCGGGGTCGGCCATCTGGCGCCTCCCTCTTGGATCTCGCAGCACTTCTTGGTCTGGACAACTGTTCTCATAGGTCATTTATTGGGCCTAGCCTCTCAAAGGCCGACCCCTTGCTCAAGCGATCAAAAGCAGAGCCTCTCGGGCGATCATCAGGGTTTGGTCTCCCGCACTTTCCTCTACTGTCCTGGAGAGGTCGTACAGTATTGTTGGAGACCTCATAGGGTTCCCAGCACTCTATAGGGGCCTCCTCTCCCTCCGGATCATCATACCTGTCCTCAGGGAAAGGGTTTCCTTGCCTCCCCAGGCGTAGACGCCGGGGGTCAGCAACATCCCTACGCCGCTAAGGGGGTGGCAGGTCTTTGCGTGGTGCCTGGGGTGGTCCCCTGGCCTCATGATGTCCTGGGGATGCTACCGGAGTAATCATCTCAGGTGAAACCCCTGGAGGTCTTAGTATGTTCTGGCTTAGAGCTGTGAACTGCTCCTGCATCATCCTATGGCTTGCTGCCAGAGACTTTAAGGCTGCCGCCACATCAGCCATCTCAGACTGAGGCGGTAGCTAACTGGAACTGGGTCTTCCCCCCTCATCCGGCGGGGGAAGTGGTGGTGGTGGCATCTCAGGTGCCATGTGCTTGAGCTATGAAAAGTTGAACTGAAGAAAAGACTGGTGAGCTTGAGAACCTTAGTGGGTCTCTTTCAATGGTGAAACACCTCCTCTCAGGGGGAGTGTTGGTTCACCACCAGAGTGCCCAGTGAGGTCAAGCTGTACAAAAGTAGAGATGTCTTCTCGTTCCCACAGACGGCGCCAAACTGATGATGCTAAGATTTAGCACCACCGTATAAGTGATGGTAAGCTCAAACAGTTGCAGCCATGGCAGCCATAGAGATGTATGAGTGTATAAGTGTGTAGAAGGGGATGAGTATAAGAGGAAATAAGTCAATGATGTATAGTGGTTCAGCCAATTTGGCCTACATCCACTGTGAGTGTATGATCCACTAAGTATGGGCACTAATGGCCTAACCCTCTCTCTCTCTCTACTGTGTGTACAAGCAGAGTCTTAGCTAGGGCTACAGTTAATTGATTGATCCCTTGTAGGGTTGTAGGTGACAAGTATATATAGGTCTTGGGGGGTGTAGTGTACCCCCCAAGTATGCATGGTGCATGTGAATGATGATCTAGCCAATCCCCTGTTGACACCTGTAGATGCCAAATGATGACATAATATTCCCTCACGTGAGGGTGTGATTCGGTTATAACGGTCTCCCCTGTGCCATGTGAGCCTCACGCGCACTGTTCCACGCGTCTCCCAAACCACGCGCTGTGATGGTGTCACCCTCGGCCTATGCGCCGAGGCCGAGGGCAAAGTTCCTTCCAGTAGTGAGTCTGGCCCAATTCTGGCCTCGTACTGTCGGCCCCTCGTAGGGTCGGCTGGAGCCTGACGAACGGTCGGCCTCTCTGAGGTGTCATATGGAGCCTGGTGGAGGGGTCGGCCCCTCGTAGGGTCGTCTGGAGCTTGGTGGAGGGGTCGGCCCCTCGTAGGGTCGTCTGGAGCCTGATGAAGGGTCGGCCCCTCTGACGGTTCGTCTTGAGCCTTGTGATGGGTCGGCCCCTGAGGGCATCATCAGTTTGGCGCCGTCTGTGGTAAATAAGTGTGTAGAAGGGGATGAGTATAAGAGGAAATAAATCAATGATGTATAGTGGTTCAGCCAATTTGGCCTACATCCACTTTGAGTGTATAATCCACTAGGTATGGGCACTAATGGCCTTGGATACAATGCACATAACCCTCTATCTCTCTCTCTCTCTCTACTGTGTGTACAAGCAGAGTCTTAGCTAGGGCTACAGTTAATTGATTGATCCCTTGTAGAGTTGTAGGTGACAAGTATATATAGGTCTTGGGGGGTGTAGTGTACCCCCCAAGTATATGCATGGTGCATGTGAATGATGATCTAGCCAATCCCCTGTTGACACCTGTAGATGCCAAATGATGACATAATATTCCCTCACGTGAGGGTGTGATTCGGTTATAACGGTCTCCCCTGTTCCATGTGAGCCTCACGCACACTGTTCCACGCGTCTCCCAAACCACGCACTGTGATGGTGTCACCCTCGGCCTATGGGCCGAGGTCGAGGGCAAAGTTCCTTCTAGTAGTGAGTCTGGCCCAATTCTGGCCTCGTACTGTTGGCCCCTCGTAGGGTCGACTGGAGCCTGACGAAGGGTCGGCCCCTCTGAGGTGTCGTATGGAGCCTGGTGGAGGGGTCGGCCCCTCGTAGGGTCGTCTAGAGCCTGGTGGAGGGGTCGGCCCCTCGTAGGGTCGTCTGGATCCTGATGAAGGGTCGACCCCTCTGAGGGTTCGTCTTAAGCCTGATGAAGGGTCGGCCCCTGAGGGGTCGTCTGTTTGGAGGTAATCCTCAGCCAGGCCGAGGATATAAACGGGTATATCAATAGGCGCCATCACTCTATTGAATAGAAGCTAGACAAACTTCTATGGCATCTCCATAGTAATTTTCCTCAAAGTATTCCTCTACGACCTCCTCAATTAAACTCACCGCGTGAAGATCATCTTCTTCCCCTACTTGTTGGGCTATGTTGAAGATGTTTATTTCCAAAGTCATATTCTCAAAAGTGATTTGCATCTGCCCATTTCTAGTATTGATCACTGCGTTAGCCGTGGCTAAGAATGAGCGTTCCAAGATGATGGGAACATGATTTTTCGAGGAGAAGGAGGTATCTCTGTCCCAAATGACAAAATCTACCGGGAAGTAGAAAGTGTCCACTTGGACTATTGCGTCCTCAACTATACCCCTTGGTATCTTCACGGTTCGATCCGCTAACTAGAGAGTGATCCTTGTGGGCTTAAGATCACCCAGATCAAGTTTCCTATAAATCGAATAAGGGAGAATGTTAACAATTGCTCCCAAATCGAGTAAAGCCTTTTCAAATTTGTTTTCTCCAATGGTGCAGGAAATGGTGGGGGCACTGGGATCTTTATACTTAGGGGGGAGATCATTAAGAAGTACAAAACTCACATTTTGTGCTAGAAACATGTTCTTCTTTGCCTTCATCCTCCTCTTGACTATCAATAAGTCTTTTATGACTTTAGCATAGGATGGAATTTTCCTTATTATATCGAGGAAAGGTAAGTTCAACTTTATGTTCTTAAGTACTTCTAGCATTTCCTCATTTATGGTCCTGTTATGGGCGGGAACTAATCTTTGAGGAAATGGTGCTGCGGAGGGTGGTTTCACTACTACCTCGGGCTCACTAGTGTTTTCTTTATCACTCTCTTTCAAGGGGACATCTTCAGCCTCTTTTGTGCCGGGCGAAATCTCCTTGTCTTTGGGTGCGTTGTGTGGAGGAGGTGATAAATCAACGACTCTTCCACTATAAAGAGTGGTCACAGCTTGACGTTGCTCCTGATGTTCTGTAAGGGTGGAGCTAACACTAATTTGACCTTGGGGAGGTCTTTAGCCCTGGGCAGGAAACTTGCCCATTCTCTTGGATACTCAATGATGATTGCAACGTTGAAATATTTGCATTTATGTTGTTGATCATCCGCTCATTTTTAGAAGTGGTTGCATTCTAGGTAGTGATGAATTGGTTTATCGTATCCTCAAGATTTCTTTGCGGTGGAGTGATATATGGCCCCGGAGGTGGTGGTGCGTGCACATGTCCTTGCATGTGTGGTGCTTGTTGAAAGTGCGATGGTGGAGGAGGGGCGACATGTGAATTAGGATTCATCGCAACATTTGGTTGCCCATAGATAAAACTAGGATGGTTTTTCCATAAAGGGTTGTAAGAATTCCCGTGCAGTGCACCGAAATTACCCTTAAATCCTCATATACCACTCACTTGTTCTTGAAGCATAACTTTGTAGGCGAATATCGTCGGGCATTCCTCTGTTGAATGTCCCGTCTCAAAAATAGCACACACCTTCTCAATGGGGTCCGGGATGGTGCCAGTTGGTCCTCTTGCACATATCTAAAGTATTTCTCGTATTCCTTTCTCAAGTATATCGAGTTGACTGTCCGTCATAGTATTCTTTTCTACGTGAAATAGGTCGGACGCCGATGGAGTGATGGTCGTTTGGCGAGTTCAATTATGAGCCCTAAGGTCAGATGTATCCCATGCTTGGGTAGTCTCGACGACATACCTCAGGCGAAGCTCAGCATCGTTGGCGTCTAGGTCGACAAAGGGACCATCACACATGGTTTCAACGAGTTATTTGGAATTTATATTCAGCCCATTATGGAAGAAGGAAATGATTTGTAGTTTATCAAGTCCATGAGGAGGGCACGAAGTAATTAACTCATTAAAATGCTCGTAACATCGATCGAACGACTCATTTTCTAATTATCGAAAGGTCTGAATTTGATCCTAGATGGAGTTCATTCGATGTGTAGGAAAGAATTTCTTAATAAATTTATATTGCAACTCATTCCAGGATGTAATCGAGTTTGGAGATAAAGACCATAGACAGGTCTTAGCCATGTCCTTTAGCAAGAATAACAAGAGTTTGAGGAGGATCACATCTTGTGTGCAAGTTTGATCACTGAGGGTCTCGCACGCATCCTCAAATTCTTGGATGTGGATATATGACTTTTCAGATTCCATTTCATGGTAGTGGGGAAGCATCTAGATCATCCCATTCTTAAAGAAAAATTGCCCTGCATTATATGAGAGTAGAATGCATCCCGGAGTGACAGTGTGCTCGGAATATAAGATTTCTTTCAAAGGGTGGTACGGGACCTCTTCTTCACCTGCGACTGCACTACCGTGTTGTGACATGGCTCTCTCACTTGATGACTTTGTATCCTCAATTGGTATACTCAGAGCGTGCTCTGTGGTGTGTCCTAAGAGGACTGCTAGAGTGTAACTTGCAATTAAGTGTGGAGGCATGGGAGGTGGGACCCAAAATTGTAGAACGTTTGGAGTGTGAGGGCTGTTAGGGTCGTACTCAACTATCGATTTTTCGTGAATGCTGGTTGGAGTATTTTGGGGAGTTAGAGTGAGTTCGAGATTTTGCATGAACAGGCTTATGAGAGATGATGAAGAATTCTTTTTGTGCCGTTAATTTTTTTTTTATGTTTTTGGATTTTTGGAAATTTTTGGTCAAAGTGTTAGATTGACTGGATCTAATCCTAAGTCTGCCTAATTCCCCGGCAACGGCACCAAAAACTTGACGCGACTAAGATTGTGTCTCAGAAGTGCGTTCTCTCTAGGCGCAAGTGCAAGCCCGTCGCTCAAGTAATAATTCGATAAGTCGGGTATCGATCCTCAGGGAATACAACGAATGGAGTCGTAACGACATTGGACAGACAAAGGAAACCTAACTTTGACTCTAAAGAAAAAGGAAAAGGTGATTTAAATGGGGAATCAACTATAACTATATGCAATTTTGGAAATGATTAATTAATGAAATTATGAATGCAATTATCCTACTGCAGAATTTTCAAAAACTTGACTAAAATTTTAACGACGAACGGAGAAAAATAGGTCGGGTTACAATCCCCCACACCCTAGTAATTCACCTCATAAGATACTAGATTCAAAATTTAAGCTTTAAATGCATTCGACTTTTTAATGCTCCTAAGTATTACATATATGAGGGATCGTAGCCTGCACATTACGTAAGCAAAGGTTGAATTAAAATTCGATATTTATCTCTCCTAAGTATTACACATATGAGGGATCGTAGCTCGCACAGTATGTAAGCAAATGTTGAAATAAAGTAGCATCGTATGAACTACGATACAATTCATCTAAGTTTTAATTCCGACATCTATCTCCACTAGCGTGAATTAAATTGGGTGGGGTTCATGCACCCCAACCCTTAAAAACTTAGCCAGACATATGAAAACTGGAAGAAAACGCGTTTGGAATGAAAGAAAACATTTTTACTACTGAACGAAGATGAAGAGTGATGAAATTGCTATTAGAAAAGTAACTACTGTAATAATTAAAACAAGAATCAGAATGGTATTACTTGAATTGCAAAACTATAAGCAAGATAGGGTTTCTTATTGTTCTTCTTCTCTAAAACTGATTACCAAAACTTCCCTAACGAATCAGAAGCCTCCTTTTATGTCTAGGAGGAGTTTACAATTTATAAGTTACGAATACTAAGAGTTTGAACCATGAAGGAGTCTAATTTTACAAGTGGATAAGTTTGAATTTCTGAAAACAAAACAGATCCTATTAAGGGGTTCGCTTCGGTTCCATCTTTGACGCCTTTACAGAAAGTTCTTCGAGCATAGGATTGGTTCGTTTTTCCTCTTCTTCAGTTCAGTTCCATCTTGTCATTACTTTACAGAAAGTTTTCCAGGTAAATGTTCGGTTCATTTTCCTTCCACTTCGGTTCAGTTCCATCTTTGTAGTTCTTTACAGGAGCTTTCCCAGGATGGGATCAATTCGTTTTCCCTCCCTTAGGTTCGGTTACATCTTTTCAGGAACTTTCCTCCTTGTATATCCTTGAATCTTTTGGTACGGAACTCGGATTGGGATGCTGTTCCTTCCTAAACACTGAATACCTACAGAATAGATGGAAAATACATGGAACTCGGCGTACTCATTAGAAACTTCTCAATAGCAATGATATGATATGAATCCAATCTAATTACACTTTGCAGAGCGATAAAAGCCTCTAAATTAAGGGGATAAATGGGAAGAATTTATGCCTAATCAATGGCTCCTTGTAGTCAACGAACAATTTGAACTTTTCCACCCCAGTTTCCTCAACCTTAACTAGAGTTTCATTTGTTTTAACAAACTTTTGGTTCTGCCTAACCAACTCTCGATTGGTTGTGCAAAACCCTTTCTTAGACATAGTTATCTCATTATAAGCCTTTTTGAAGGCCTCCTCAAGACTTTGGAACTTGATGGTATCAGTGCCAGCGTAGTCCTTTAGCTTTTAGATATCTTCTTTCATCTAGCTGAGAAATATCATTTTTGAGACCACCCGGACTTCCTTCTCCTGAAGCTTGCAATAAGATTTTTGCATCTCATTAGATCCTTCAACTAGGTGTTCTCCTTGGTGAGTGCAATAATAGTGCTCTTATTCTCCTCATAAGTGATATGGTTGGTCATAACTTTTCTCTCTCAAAATAGTGGCATCCATTGCACCCTAATAGAAAAGTAAAAAAGGATCAGCAGGTAACAAAGTATAAACATAAATAGACGAAACAATTTTAACGGACTTTCCACTGAAAGATGAAGCAACTCAACTTTGAAAAGGCATCAGGGTCATAACCCCTCAAAAACTCAAAATTCTTAATATACACGTCATAACTAAGCAAATCAGTAGCATTTATGTGGTGAAAAATAGAGTCTGGATTATCTTTCAGATCCTTAGCTATGATGGATTATTATGTTCAAACTTGAAGTATATAACCTCGCCATAACGGGAGACTGATCCCTGACCATGAATGAGTCGATGAGAAGGTTGTCCCTTGATTTGAACCATCTTAATTACATAACTAATTGGTTTAGACTTAGCCACCCATAGAACCTTAGGGTCTCTTTGAGTTGTTAAAGTTACAAGGTGATTCATGTCACGTGCAATAAAAGGACCAGAAAACATTGGAGCCTTAACCTTTGATTTTTCCTGAGTAAATATTTCAACTTCATCTTTCCTCTGAGCATTTATCTCAACTTATTTCTCATCCTCAACATCAACCCTCTCTTGGATATCGACTATCTTCTTGGCCTTGGTCTCAGCATAAACCTTCTTTTTCTACTATACCTCCATCGTTTTATGGAAAGCGATGTCTACAGCATCACGATCAACCGCCAGAGGTTCCATCCCATTGTAAGGTTCAACAATAAAGCCCGAGGTAATAGCAGTGGAAGGTTCACAAAATTAATCGGTTAATCGTATCACAACACATAAGTAAAAGTTCATTAGATATAACGAAATATTATCACCTGCTTTGACTTTGGCATTATCACCCTAGTCAGCCTCAACCGTCTGATCAACTTTAACAGGTCCTTCTACTACCAGGGGAACTAATGTCTTTACAGAGGAACATAACCAGTGGGAGTGTGATACCCGAAGCGCATGAAATTAGCCACAAATAAAAGGTCTTCAAACTTTAGGGGACTGGGCATATAAAAAGTCTCAACTTAGTCTAGCCGTATATGAGGAAGCACCAAAGCTTTCTTCACTAAAAAAGTTAAACAAAGGTATCACACAATACAAGTCAAAGGGAAATCAGAAAGAAAATGAAAACAAACTTTTACCAATTTTATTCATCCTAACCCATTCGTAGGGAGCCTTATAACCTCTCCTTCTCATGGGCTCTGAATTCCCATTCACCCTTAATAAATGGAAATTGATTTTTCCAACTATGGTTACTAGACTAGACAACCTTAACCATCCTCAAATGGGACTTCCTGGATGCGAAGTAATACCTGAAACTTTGGCATTATCCTTTAAGCCATTAAAGAACCTAAATATGTCTATAGAAAGATGAAAATCAATTCAGTCCTTCCAAAACATCATCGACCCAATAATTTTTCTATATGCATTGGGGGGCGTTGGGTAGCAGCACCACCATTACCCTTCAAGATGGACCTAATAACTGGGTGTAAGGGAAGACAAAGTCCAAATTAAAGTTCCCACAAGGGGAGAAAACCTCATATGCATTTAGATGATCATAAACTCTTATGTCACAATTAGGCATCCTAGTCACAATGTTAATAGGAATGTTGCACTTTACCCTTTGAGCATTCAACTCATCCTCAAGCATTGCAGGCATGCCTCTTGGTACCGGTGTTGGAGAGGTCATTGGAGTCAATACTAGAAGTACTCTCCTCACCAAAGAATAAATCAATAAGAGAAGGGGATGTAATAAGTCTATCAGACATGACTCTTTCAGCCAAAGCTTCCAAGTTAATAATGGAACTATCAGTCACCATATTCACAAAATTACCACCACCAGGATGGTGTTCAACCTGGTAACTTATTTTTGGTCCCAAAAACTCAGGACAATGAGATTACACATCTGCAGGCAGGGGTGCATAACTAGTAGAAGAGGCTACAAAGGGAGTATTCCTAGGATGAATAGGCTCATCCTTAGGTTGAACAACCTGGAGAGATTTTGTGAAGCTCCTGGCAATGATGCCTGGACAATATGACTCAAACTATGTCAAATAAAGTGACCACCTTTGAATATAAGAATCCACTCATATAGGAAAGATGGAGTTTGGGGGTTTACACAGTTATGAGGGCTATTTGTCGCAGAAACGAGAGATTTGGGCAAAACAAAACTCTATAATGCCTAAAAAGCCTTAAACTTGGGAAACCCTAGGCTAACAAACTTAATGGAAACCTAAGACAACTAAACCCTGACTCAAAGTTAAATTAACCAACTGCTACTACCAATAATAACAAATCGCAACCCAAAAGGGAAGAAACTGTAGAAAAACTCAATTCAGAAAGCTAAAGGAGAAATAACATACCTAAAAACCTAAAGGAGCTAAAGAATATCAAAACAACGTTCAATCTCTATCTACATATGGAGAAAATTGGAAAAACTCAGCAAAATAGGATTCCAAATAAGGAATCAAGTAGAAATGGCAGAAGAAAGAAGGAGTTTCATCGAAGAAGAAAAATTTAGTAAGAGGAAGGAGTTTCTCTTTCTAAAAGCAAACGTATGTGTGAAAATGAATTTGGAAAGTTTAAATTGATTCAAAATTTGGCTTTTATACTTTTTAGGAAGTAATAATTACCCCTATTAGTACAACTCACAATATCATGACTAGAAAAGTGGACAGACCTAACGCATAATGACATACACTACCCTAGGCATGCACGTCTTGATTCAACCAGACATCATCCTCAATGTTTGATGCATGACAAGTTCAATTCCAAGCAAAATAATTACAAGTCTTTCTGCTCGGCATCCGTTGAGAGGATTCTAAGATGAGAAAAATTAGCGAAGTCGATGACTTTCCCACGGGATAACACGTCACTCACTCAATCTGATCAGCGCATACTCATAAGATGTAATACCTCAAAGAATTATCTATATTCCTCAATCCCGGCCAAAGTCTTGTGGGATTTTGTTACACCATGAATGTGATGTAACCCAGGAACCAATCAGAAGGCGATAACTTGACTAATCTATCCTTAAAGGAGGTCAGCTTAGTTACTCATCTGGTAGGCCACTGCAATTATAGTCATCCCTAGCATCATAAACAGTCGACTTAACTCAGCTAGCTCATAACAATTAGCATTATTAAATAACACCGTCAGAATAAGCATGTACCATATTATATAATGACATCAACAACAGTCATATGACGCATGCATATGGGAGATATGTAAATATTCCTCCTCTATGTATGCATAACAAACTCATTATTATCCTCCCTACTTGCGTGTACGATGTGTAACTTCCTATCCTATAAAGGCATGACACATGTCCCTATACTCTCTCTCTACTTTAACAACCTATATATAGCACACTATCCCCCATTGTAAGGGGGGTCGAGATTTTTTTCTATACTGTTATTCTGCCTATTTCTAGAGTGATCATAAGAGCCAGTAATCATAGTTCATCCATGGATTTTGTCCATTACAATCAATATAATCAACACGACACTTGTGGATATAGGCACCACTTTAGGCTGAACCATATAAACCCGATCTCTCTCACTCTCTCTCTTTAATGTTTGGTTTAAATTAGCGTAACTAATATTTATATCTTTTCATCTGTTATAGTTTATGATTAGTGTATTCTTGCTAAGGCCCTATTTTATATACTAGTTCTAGAAGATAACAAGAGGCATAATTGGATCTTCGTTTCCTCTTTTATCAGGAAGTTAATAACAATGACACTTTTCACAACATGATTTTTACTGCTCAATGTAGTCATAAGGAGTCGTTAACAAATCTAAAAGTCATCTTTGAATAAAGGCTTTTCGACATGAGTAGAGAGCGTATTTGATTAGAGACTCACCGCTATTGAATCTTCTCATTTAAGAAGAAATTTCATTTTGAACGCCGATCTGGTGGGTGCCAGAGAGTTCGCCACTATCCTTGAGAAGGAGAACAACGATCTAAGGGTTGAGCTTAAAAGACTCAATAAGCCCATATCCAGTGAATAGGCTGGAGAGGGCGCTTCCTTTTTTGAAGAAGATAATGCCAAACTAAGATAGGAACTAGAAAAACTAAAAAAGATTTAAATGATAAAAGTTATAACTCCTAAGGGTCAATCCTCCCCCAAAGGAAGAAGGAATGTCGTTTAATAAACGAGCTAGAGAACGCTAATAAGGCTATGCTAAAAAAAGTATCAACCATAAAAAGTCCGATTGAGAAAATTGACCATCTTATATTCCAATTCCATAAAAAACCTCTCTAGGTATGGATGGATGTTTATGACGAGGCCTTTGTTAATATAAATTCTGCCCTGAGCGATGCTGGAAATATTCGCTATAAACATGATTGGCTTAATACCCTCATAATGGCAAAGGTTCTACATGATTCTGAGTTATGGTATTGGCATGAACCATGTTGCCTTGATCAGTAAGGCCCTCCTTATAAGCTTGATTTTTCATGGATCCCAACGGATCCCATTTCATCTAACCATATAAGGAAGTACATCTATGACTATGTCCTTGATAGAGATTACAAAACCTACGGACCTCAACACTTGGTCAATAGGGTATGTCCTAGGGAGATTCAAGGATCATAGATATGTCTGCGACTGTTACTCCTCATGCATTGGAAGTTCCGCCTGCTGGAGTTGGAAGTTCATTATATTAGTTATACCGGTCTCACAGTTAATCTAGTAATTAATCCAGTTGTGTAGGGGGCTTGAAGATAATCTCTGAATTATAGACAAG
The DNA here is from genome assembly GCA_949130495.1 of Sambucus nigra. Classification (NCBI taxonomy): domain Eukaryota; kingdom Viridiplantae; phylum Streptophyta; class Magnoliopsida; order Dipsacales; family Adoxaceae; genus Sambucus; species Sambucus nigra. Next base: position 648,807,225 of record OX422216.1, read on the forward strand.
CCTTCCCATCTCATATAACATACTAAAGAGATTAAAACAGCATAAATGTAGCGAGACAACTCAGCGTGGCAGCCTAAGGACGTCTTCCAGTGAAGAGACTGGCTGAGAGAGCTCATCCTTTATTTTCTTTATTTTATTTAGTTGTGTTGTGATTTAACATAGATTATAATGATGTAACGATTGTAGTGCTATTTAGTGTGAGGTCAAATGGTACTCATGAGAGACTAGGTCTGACAGGGCCTGGGAGAGCTTTCATGCTTTATCGAGTGACCTCACCATGGGAACTTTAGAGGGACTTGGTTTGGAGGATTGAGAAGTAAGGCAGTGTTAGGGCTTGTCCTAACCATCTTAGATACACCTGGTAAAATACCGAGAGACCTTTCACCATGTAAGATTGTGCGGAGTAGCCTTGAGTTCCATCGTATGTTGATTTTTGAACCAAACAACCCTCTACCTAATGTCACATCTACTTTAGGTGATGTCCCCAGCAAGCTAAACACCGTCCAATCCATACTCGAATAAACTACTGTGGTATTGGGGCTGTCAAACGGTTTGGTGAGCCACCTATGGGATGACAGTCCTCTGACGCACAGTGGTTAGGCAAAAGGCATGTCTTGGAATTTAATATTTATGACGTAAAGTTGACTAATCCATGAGGTTTTTAGTATTTATGACGTAAAGCATGGGGGGCGTCTGCTTACATCTGTAAGGAACTAAGGAATATAGGGAGTGGTGTGGGGGCTATTTATTGACCTCAACCACCTCTGAGAGAGGGGTTCTTTTCTAGATATTTATTGGCGAGAGATAGAAGATACCATGGAGAAGTTATTGCAAATCATAGCTCTTACTCACTCATTATTGTCATTTATTGCAAATATTTGAATAGCTAACTAGATATCTTTCAAAAGTTGTTGGTGTGTTTGGTTGCCTGCCATGGTATATCTAGGGTGCTTACTCCTCCCTCCCTCTGACTGAGTTAATTCTGAGTTTCATTTATCATTTTTTGAGTTATACACGAGTGTGTTGTGAGTCCAATCTAAGTGTTAATCAAATATAATATTGTGTGTTTACTTGTGTTCATTAAATGAGTTTATATGTTATCATTTGTCACCATACTTATAAGTGTTACACCGCAACTAGTATTTTCATACTCCCAGGCGACAAAGGGACTACCCTTTTACATTTGGTGACTCTGCTGGGGAGGTATTCTCCTAAAAGTATGGCGCAAGATAATGTTAAACTTATCATAGATTTTGATGCCATTCAGTGTAACGAAGAACAAACTGCGTGGGAGATGGAGGCTGCTAGGGATGGGGTTCCTCGGGTCGAGGTGCCCCCAGTTCAAATGACAAGAAGCATCCCAGGGGTGATGCAAGCTTCTACTAGTGCTAGGATGGGAAAGGCAGATATGGCTCTTCTCACGGGTAAGTTCCTCTAGTTTCTAAAAACTCTTGTTGCCACAACAGTTTGGGTGGATTTGACCCCAGTTCCTTCGTAACACCAATGGCGGCTCCGATAGCCCCCATTAAGCTCAGCTCCAATGGTGACTGGTCCTATGAAGACAATACCCACTCCTATTCTAACGGTTGGTATCCCAGGCGTGACGGGCATTCCACCTGTGGTGGGTACGCCAGGTGCAATGGGTATTCCACAGGTGGTTCCTCAGCCTATTACTCCAACGATCGAGAAAATAATAGCATCTTCCTTGAAGGAAATTGTAATACCCCGTAATTTTATGGCTTCTATTTATTTATTATGGGATTTTTATTAAATTAAATTAGGATATAATTAAATTAATATTAATCCAGAAATTAAAAGAAATATTTACTAGCGTGACGAGAGTTCTTAATTATTTGATGGAAAATACTTAATGAGTAAATAAATATATAGAATTGATTTATTAAACATTGTCGCGAGTGAATAACACGACAATTACAGAATTTAAAGTCGGGATGTACTTGTGTCGTGTCGGAACTAAATTAATGCAATATAGAGTAAATAAATTATAAGTCACCCATATGGTCATTTTGAGTCCGCGAACGTGTTCGGAAGGGTCGAGATAGTCAGAAAAGTGTACCCGAGGGTTTAGTTTGGGTCCCGGGACGTTTTTATGCCAACCGACAACCCGAGGGGGGTGTTTTAGTAATTAGCCATTTTTAGGCTTAATTTTGGACGAAAATTATAGGATTAAATGAGATGGGAATTGGAGTCCTCGAGGGTTAGGAGTGATAGAATTGCAGAGAGGCTAAGTTAGAGAAAAGAGAGAAACCTTCCAAGGAGGAGAATCTCCAACTCACACCACCTTTGTCGAATTTCACCACCATCGCGTAGATCAGGAAACGAAGGACGCAACCATACCCATCAACACCTAAGAATCAAACTTTCATCTATGAGGCAAGTATCTTTTTTTCTACAAATTTGGTTGATATCACATCCATGATAGTGTAGTAAATAATATTTAAGTTTCATGAAAGAATTTTGATATTTGGGATGAATTGTTGAATCTTGTAGAATATATAATATGTTAGGATAATCCCTTGTTGAAATTGAATTGCTGAAAATGGAATTATACCTAGTAGAGATAAACATCTGTCATTAAATGAAATTCTCAAAGAAGTTAAAGAAAACTACGGTTAAGGACTATATTTTGATTTTTGATTCAGTTGAGAATGATTACTGATGAATTAAAGGAAATTTACGTTAAGAATTGTCCATTAAGGTTGATGTAACATTCCTTATTATTATTTTGGAGTTTGGGATTCGTTAATGGTTTTTTGGGTGAAGTTTGTAGAGGAAACCCGTATGTTATAGTTGCAGAATCTGGGCAATAACTGTTCGATCGATCGATCGACTCAAGAATATCGATCGATCGATGGATCGATCGATCGACCCCTCTTCATCGATCGATTGAACCCTCCGGGAAATGACATAATTTTTCTCTTTTGAATTGATTCGAGAAAAGGGTGTAGAAACCTTGGATATTATTTATAGATAATATTGGATTCATAGGGAGGACCAGTAGGGTCTAAGTGAGTTCCAATAAATGTAATTTATACGTGAGATCTCCGTGGGATAAGAGGGCATAAAATTTAATAGAAATCATGCAGACGTTAAGTGTGATATCGGGAGACTTAGACCAGTATGATGGTGAGGATACGCCTACTGAATTTACACATAGTAAAAGGAAACACTTCTAGGGACGAGAAGAAGTTATCAAAGGGCGATAATTGAGAATAAAATGAACCGGTTAATTATACGTAGGACTTGGGTGATATGGGCCACATATGGTTACGATATTTATTATTGGTCGTGGGCAAACCAAGTTAATATATGTGAAGGTATATATATAACAATATGTATGTGTATGTGTATATGTATATGTATATATATTATTATATATCTGTGTATAATCATACCCGAGCTACTTGCTATCATGGGAGTTTTCGCATCGAGACGGTCTTTTCTCGATTGGGACTTTATGGGGGATATTGACTCATACCCTAGAAGATAGTATCCTTGATACAGGCTATCTGATAATGATAGTCAGATGGTCCTAAGAGACGTGAGGGGTATGTGATGACCTTTTAGAACTGGGAACTATGCTTCGCCTCCAATATGTGTGTTTATATTAATATGGTTCGAGAGTGGATCCGAACTAGTATTTCCCTTATTGTACGAGTGGTACAGGGACTGGATAACAGAGTATGACAACACCATATATTTTACGTGGGGTGCTCTATTGTATATATATATGGTGTGAGATATGCACTTATACCTGAAATTCTTCTTCTATGCGTGTAAGTAGATAAATATTGAATAGGTGTTCCAAATTGTAGTATGTTCATGAGATTTCACATCAGTACTGAGATACACATAATTGGCTTAAATAGTTCTTAAGAAGATTTTAACTTAAATAAACTGTAATCATACGGTCTCGCGTACTAGAACTTATGGGAGGAGAATTTTGGTTAGACTTACGATATTTTAGTAGTACGATAGGCATGCACACTAGACGAGAGGTGAGAATTCTCAAGAGAGTGTTGTGTACTAACATGTATGTCATATCAACTAGTAAGCATTTTAAATACTTGCTAAACCATTTTTAAAATCTATTTTTACACTCGGGCTCTAACCTGTTTCTTGTCATTTTCTTTCTTATCTTGTATATATATTACAGGTGCCCAGCTACAGGGGCGTCAGGCATAGTCTCTTTGGATTGGACGTGCTGCAGCTTATGTGGGAGTTGAAGGTCTTTGCTGTAGACGATTTCTCCTTTGATTCCGCTTCTGATCTAGTCTATTCTTAGATAGGTCATGTGTTGCCCATTTCCTGTTTCAATTTAGACCTATTAGAGATTTTATATTTATTTATGTTCCCAGTAATCAGTGCTCATTTGGGATTTATTCTTCTGTCATGTGGATTACATTTAAGGATATTTATTTGGGTTGAGATTTCTAGCTGGCATTTCATTTAAATGGATTATTTTATTTATCTCTCGCGTTAGTCATGAATTGTTATTTATCTCTCGCGTTAGTCAGTGCTCATTTGGGATTTATTCTTCTGTCATGTGGATTACATTTGTGGGTATTTATTTGGTTGAAATTTCTGGTTAGCATTTCATTTAAATGGATAATTTTATTTATCTCTCGAGTTAGTAAGAAATTGCTATGAATTAAAGGGTTTTATTATAGAATCTAATAAATGAAATATTATTTTAAAATGCTTTGACCCTTAGATTAATTATATATAGGGTGATTAAAATGGAAAATTGTTGTCGATAATGATGCTAAGAATGAACAACACCGTTCACCTTGATTTTAATTTAATAAATGACTGATCACTCGGTATTTAATTAGGCGGAGTTTTACTGGTGGTATCAGAGCATCAGGTTCTAGTGTCCTTTAGGATCTGTGCGGTTCATTACGTTTCTGTTTAGCATTCCTTGAGTTAGAACCATAATATTAGGAATGTTGTATTCATCTTTATGCGTTGGAAATTCGTACTTCTGCAATTTGTTTATATGAATGTTGAACTCATCAAGATTATTTCAACTTTCAGATGGCTCGTCAAGAAGAACAAGATAATGTCATTGGGGGAATCAATGTTCAAGGTCAACTCACACCTCGGGTGTCTTTAGAGAGGGTATCAATCACTGAATTAGCAAGTATTGTGGCACAGGCAGTTACCACTACAGTCTTACAGTACCAAGATCGCAGTATGCAACTTATAGGAGGCAAAGGATCAAGAGAGAATAGTTAATCTGACATGACTAGAGTTAAAAATTATGGGAAGGCACCAAAATCGCAACAATAAGCTCCTCAAGACCGTAAAAGCCACGAAGGTAACAAAATTTTCATGGAGAGCCAAAAGCGTTAGGGCCAACAAATCCGGTGTCAGAATGAAGTCACAAAAAGGTGTTTTAAATGTGGAAGGGACGAACATGAACATCAAACTTATCCGGATCAGACTGGAGAGAAACTTCGACTCGACCAGCGAGAACTTTTAGGACTCTGCTATAAGTGTGTACAACGGGGTCACAAGTGGAGGGATTGTCCTCAACCTGATATCATTTTTCATTAAGATGCTCAGTAAGAAAAAGGTGAAATTAGGTAATAGTGTCGAAATCAAGAGAGTCATAAAATGATACCATTTACTGGTAGATGCTTCAATTGTGGCAGGATGGGTCATAGGAGGTAGGATTTACCAGATAAGGGTAAGTTACCCCAGCAGCAGGGGTAAATACAGTACGACTGTGTGTACAACGTCCAACATACAGCAATTCAGCAACCACCATCGACCATTGAGGGTACGTTTCTTATTCCTAGTACAATGGGACACATTTTATTCAATACTGGGGCATCACATTCCTTCTTATCCACTAGCTTGCATGGGCCACAGAGTTGTTAGGCACGTTAGAGAGTACTATGACAGGTGTAGACTCATTGCGGGATGATGGGTCATTGACTTTTGCTATATACTGGGGAATACATATAGAGAATGGGAGCCAGATTATTGCTTGCACACAAACTAGTTTTTGTTATGCACGAGCATAACGCCACTACTGGCATAGATTGACTTCCTTCTTATAGAACCATAATAGAATATTTCAGTAAGTGTATTATCTCGCTATTCCAAGTTAGGTGATGTTTCTGGTAGCGATGCATCGTACACCTATTTATTTTACATAGAGGAGGAGACCTCTAAGGAAGTAGTAATTTCCATTGATTTGATTCTCGTGGTCCATAAGCTTCCAGTGTGATCCAGAAGATACTGGGATTACTCCTAGTTGAGAAATAAATTTTGTTGTAAATTTGATATCGGGAACTCGGCCATTGGTCGAGCACTGTACCATATATCTCGAGTTGAGTTGAGGGAATTAGGGATCAGATTGAGCAGCTGTTAGGTTAGGACTCCATTCGTAGGATCATCACGCTTTGGGGCGCTCCGGTGTTATTTATGAAAAAGGTGAGTTGATTCGTAGAGGTTGTGTGTGGACTATCAAGGGTTGGATAAAGTCACGACACAGAATAAGTATCCATTTCCCCGAATTGATAACTCGTTTGACTAGTTGAGTGGAACTTCCTTCTTCTCAAAGATGGACTTGAGATTGGAAATCCATCAGTTACGAATTTGGGAGGAGGACGTACCAAAGACTCCTTTCTTGACGGGATATGAGCCTGTGCAGGATATTTTGGTTCTGACAACTTCACCTATGAGAGGGTCGGGCTCGCATTTATATATATGTAATAGATTCTTTGAAGGGTATATTGGTCTCAAGATATTCAATTCCGGTGTGTGTAGGGACTTTATTGTGATGGTCCGGAGTATATTGGGTTTACTTTTGAGCGAGAAGGTTTAGCTCCTTATTATGTTTAACACTCAGGACTTAGCAATAGGAAGAGCGTATTGTTATATCACTCCTTTAGAGACGTGGGAGTTAAGACTCATAGTTGTGTGTTTGGGGACAAGATTTTGAGGGTCCGATTGTAAGTGTACGATGTTTATGGAATGTGGTTTACACCAATGTTGAGTGATAGTGCCATTGGGGGAGGAAAGTTCCTCATTTAAATGTAATTACAGAAAGAGATGTAACTTTTATGTCAAGAGATGGGAATGTAGGGGTACTTGTTATGGATTGAGGGTCTAACAGAATTCGATAATCGATTATGCTAAGTAGTAGTGTATCGGGGGGTCCTTGTTTGGATTTCACTTTGGAAAACATCCCACGCATGAAACTTAGCATCGGGTTGGAAGTAGGGAGATGTTTTAGCCATTCGTCCATAAGTTTGGTACCTCGGTTGTTACAAAAGTATGTAGTTATAACTTTACGTGGGAAGGTAGATTACGATATAAGGCCAGTGGAGCCAGTAGTGTGGTAAGGAAGTCGAAAATTTTATTTTCTCACTGCATGATTGAAGGGTGAAATAATGTTAAGGAGGATTTTAAATTTATAATTCTGGGGTGATTAAGAATGCCCAAGTGGTATAGCCACGTTGCGAAAACAGGGGCAATAAAGAATTAAGGGTTATGTGTGAAGCGTATGTGACGTTTACAGCAGTACGCACGATTTAAAGGGTGTGGTCACCCTAGTTAGTTGATGTCAAATCCCCCGGGGAAAAGAGACGTGGGAATAAATATGTAAAATCTATGCTTGTGGGACTAGTATAACAAATATGGAGGTGTTGGAGTGGATTAAGCATCGTGTGAGAAAACGAAAATCCACATATACGTGTGCGATCAGAGTAGCACGCTCGAACTTAGTTGAAAGGCTGTGGGAAGACATTTAAAAAAAGGGGTATCCTTGAGGACTAAATTCTTACTATTATGGAGAATGTGGAGCAGCGTTCTACTCGATCGAATGTTGAGAGTGACCTACGTATAAATAGCAAGGTGATGTCAAAAAGGTACAAGGAGTCCATAAGTGCACATCGTGGTGAAAGTACACGGGTCGGAACTTTCAGGATACGCCGAGGGAAGAAGAGGAGTACGAAATACTACTTAATGTAAGGCATTATAACTGGAAGTCGGTGTTGAGCGGGACATATTAAGTAGTCTCCACGTGCACCACTCATGGATAGAAATCGGTTGAAGTAAGATGATTATCCAGAAATTCTGTTTCTAGCCAATGGAAGAGGGCAGTCAAGTCGATAAGTCTTCCTTTGAAAATAAGGATTGCACCGGTACTTGGTCCAGCACGGTATTATTTTGAACTAATCACCTATAACTCGAGGAGTAGGCACATGGTGATTAACGACCTGTGGACCTGTAGGAAGGTAATTTTGGACTCATTGCGATCTTTTCATTTCCACAACGGATATAGATAGTAAGTGAAGTATAATAAGGTAATGAGGAGAGGATATGACCAAATGGTAGAGTTGTGCGGAAGCACTCATACCTGTAAATTGTGGACAAGATGCTTATTGAGGTTTTGGTGTGGAAAAACCTTAACTATTATTCCTCTAGATGTATAGAGGTGAGCGAATATTCAGAGTTTTGGATTGGTCAAGAGTTGGAGTCCGATGGCTATAGTGGAATAACCACAAACAGTTTTGAGTGACTTTTAGTGTCGTAGGAGTCACGTCGCTAAGAACCAAGATTCGAAGAACGGGCAAGAGCAATCAGGTGTCTATGTGGTTTCTCCCAAGATGGGAGTTTTGTGTTTAGATAAACACGGGAGTTGATACGAAGTGAGGTACGACCTTCCAATAAGATTGAGATAATACGGTGCCAATGATGTATAGATTATATTTATTCGAATGTTTTTTGGTAGGAACACGAGGTGAGGTTACATTATAGAGGTGTGACTCTATAACGGATAACATGTCGAGAGTGTTAATCAAGCTTGCTGTAAAGCGGGGGCTATAGTGATAGAGTCTCACTTTGGAGAAGGTTTTGAGTACTGGAAGATACCGTTTTTACCAGGTATGCCTTATTTTCTGAATTTTGGGATGAAATCTCATTATTAGGGCGGAAGTACGTAATACCCCATAATTTTATGGCTTCTATTTATTTATCGTGGGATTTTTATTAAATTAAATTGTGATATAATTAAATTAATATTAATCCAGAAATTAAAATAAATATTTACTAGCGTGACGAGAGTTAGTAAATATTTGGTGGAAATTACTTAATGAGTAAGGTAATATATAGAATTGATTTTATTAAAAATTGTCGCGAGTGAATAACACGACAATTACAAAATTTAAAGTCCGGACGCACTTGTGTCGTGTTGGGACTAAATTAATGCAATATCAAGTAAATAAATTATAAGTCATCCGTATGGTCATTTCGAGGGCGCTAATGTGTCCGAAAGGGTCGAGATAGTCAGAAAAGTGTACCCAGGGGTTTAGTTTGGGGCCCGGGACATTTTCAGGCCAACCGATAACCCGAGGGGGCATTTTAGTAATTAGCCATTTTTAGGCTTAATTATGGACGAAAATTAGAGGGTTAAATCTGATGAGAATTAGAGTCCTCGAGGGTTAGGAGTGATAAAATTATAGAGAGGCTCAGTTAGAGAGAAGAGAGAAACCTTCCAAGGAGGAGAACCACCAACTCACACCACCTTTGTCGGATTTCACCACCATCGCGTAGATTAGGAAACGAAGGACGCAACCATACCCATTAACACCTGAGAGTCAAACTTTCATCTCTGAGGCAAGTATATTTTTTTATACAAATTTGGTTGATATCACATCCATGATAGTGTAGTAAATAATATTTAAGTTTCATGAAAGAATTTTGATATTTGGGATGAATTGTTGAATCTTGTAGAATATATAATATGTTAGGATAATCCCTTGTTGAAATTGAATTGCTGAAAATGGAATTATACCTAGTAGAGATAAACATCTGTCATTAAATGAAATTCTTAAAGAAGTTAAAGAAAACTAGGGTTAAGGACTATATTTTGAGTTTTGATTCAGTTGAGAATGATTACTGATGAATTTAAAGGAAATTTACATTAAGAATTGTCCATTAAGGTTGATGTAACATTCCATATTATTGTTTGGGAATTTGGGATTCGTTAATGGTGTTTTGGGTGAAGTTTGTAGAGGAAACCCGTAGGTTATAGTTTCAGAATCTGGGCAATAACTGTTCTATCGATCGATCGACTCAAGAATGTCGATGGATCGATCCATCAACCCCTCTTCATCGATTGATCGACCCCTCCTAGAAATTGTATAATTTTTCTCTTTTGAATTGATTCTAGTAAAGGGCGTATGAACCTTGGATATTATTTATAGATAATAATGGATTCACGAGGAAGACCAGTAAGGTTTAAGTGAGTCCGATAAATGTAATTTATACGTGATATATCCGTGGGATAACGGGGCATAAAATTTAATAGAAATCATGCAGACATTACGTGTGATATCGGGAGACTCAAGAGACTTAGACCAGTATGATAGTGAGGGTAAGCCTACTGAATTTACATCCAGTAAAAGGAAACACTTATATGGAGAAGAAGAAGTTATAAAAGGGCGATAATTGAGAATAAAATGAACTGGTTAATTAGACGTAGGACTTAGGTGATATGGGTCACGTATGAAAATCTCATTCTTATTATGTTGGCTCAATCTTGAGACAAACAATTTTTTTATGCTTGTGCATTTTTTATTTTTATTAAAATCTATTTTTTATATCTTAAATCTTATTTTCCTATATTGATTTATTTTATAAATTATTTTTATTTAAATAATTTTTATCTAGAATCAAATTATTTTGGTTATCATACCTATTTATATTATATGGTTGTTTGTGCTTTTACGAATTAATTTTTTTCACAAATATTTTTTTAACAACTTAAAAAAAATAATACATTTTTCTTCAGATTTGTATTTTTTATTTTTTATTTTTTTATGAGAGGTATATTCTTTTATTTATTTTAGTCATTGTTTATTGTTTAAAGGATTGGTTGCCGCATGCTAAGACAAGGTTGCACGCCTTGTTTTTTTCTCTCTCTTCAAGACAAGTTGCCGTGCTCTTTAATCCCATGCTTGTCTCCTCGCTTTTTTTTATTTCCAACCCTTTTGATGTTTTGCGGGAAGTGGTCTCATGCACGGGTGTTTTTTTTCTTTTTTCTCCATTTTTTTTATTCATTTCTCTCTCTCCCTCATTTAGCTCACACGACCGAATCTCTGTCTCTTTCTCTTAAAAGAGAACTCCATTTGCCAACATTTAAACCCAACCATCATTTTTTTATTTGGATCTCTTCTCTCTCTATCGATATACCATTTTCTCTTTCAGATATTTTTCCATACCTCCTAACTCCTATAAAATCGCATATATATCTTTGAAGGATTTTTTGGATATTTGTTTTCGGCGGGGTTACATTCTTTTCTTTCTTTTGGCTCCGGCGGCGCCCCTAATTTTCGGTGGTGTTTTTCGGTACGGTGGTGGTTTGTTCCGGTGTGAGGTTGTTTCCGGGAACTGGGTTTCAAATCCGGTTGGTTTCAGGTGTGACGATTTCCGGCGAGTTGGATCCTTCCGGTGGCCACTGTTTTTTTAGGTAACATATATATATATATATATATATATATATATATATATATATATATATATATATACATACACTATATATATACACGGATCTGTATTTCATATGTGTGTTAGATCTCATTTTTTGCTGAATTGAAATTTTGTTGGGAACTCTTAGACCTGCGTTTTTTTTTTTGGCTAAGGAGTTAAAGCCCTTGTTGGTACTGATCTATGTTGGCTACATTGTTTACTTAGATATTGCTAGCAATTGATCTAGGTTGTTTGCTGTTGGGAATTGATTTGTTGGTTTTGTCACTTTTAAGTGTGGTCATTTTAGTTCCAAATACTTTGTACCATTTTATATAACTGCCTGTGATTGAGTTTTTTCTGTGGGCACCTATTTGGAATTTTGGGCTAAAACTTTGGGAAGACCTTATTTTGGGCAAACCTGATTTGGATTAAAATTTGTTGGGACTGAGTTTTAGTAGGCTTCTTTGGGTGTTTAATTTGGAGAGTTTATTTACACCCATTTCAGTTTGTGCGTACACTTGTTTTATTAGACTTAACTGTAACACCTCGCATAATTAAATACCGGGTAGCCAGTCCCATACCAAATTAAAACAGAATATACAGTTGGCTCATTCTTAGCATCACTGTCGAAAACATTTACAACTCACCCAATACCCAATTAAGCTGGTGTTAAAAACTTTCCAAGTTTTAATTTAACAAAATCCCTTTCCAATTTAAGAATAACACAACACATTTTATTCTACAACACAGATCACTAAATAAATAACTCAAAAGAATTTAAGTGCAACTGGAATAAACATTCCCAAATAATATATATCCTTTACAATAATCCCAACAATGTTAAATGTATTAAAAAGTCCCGAATACAATAGAATTTGACCTCAATAGAAAAGATAACTGAATCCTTTGGGCGACATGCCCTAACTAAGAATACTGTGAATCAAAAGATGATATGCGTCTAAACAATACTTCCATAGCTCCATAGCTCGTCATAATCAACTATGGTTGGCGTCCCTGTTGCTGGACACCTGATATAGAGATACAATAGAAGAGAAAATATGCAAGGAAACGGGTCAGAGCCCGAATGTGTAGAGTATTTTTAAAACAACAAGTATTTAACAAGTGCAATAAAGCATTTATTATGTACATGTTAGATCCAACTCTCACTTGCTATTCTCACCTCTCAACTAGAGTGCACACTTAACGTTTCCTATTAACCTCCTAGTTAATGGTTACTCTTTTCTAGTCTCCATATTATAATTCCATTCCCATATCATAATCCCCGTATGTCCCATACCATACGTCACATTATTATTCATTTCTATATTTCTCCATTATGATTTAGTTTCTCATTAACATGAATCATTACTCATTAAAATGAATCATTTCTCATTAATATGAATCGTTGCTCATTAATATGAGTTAAGCTTTTCAATTCTATAAGCATAACCATTTATTAACTTAATTCCATTATCTTTCTCTATTCACCGTTATCTACAATTATCACCGTAGATAGATTTAACCATAATAAATATCCATTCGTTCATTTAATCCATTATATATATATATACATATATAATACAGCACCCCGAGTCACAGCTGTGGTGCAATGCATTACTCTGCTATCATGTCCCATCATCGCATGTCGCTAAATAGGGGACTACAGGTTCGGTAAGATTCAACGAACCACAAACAACAAACAAATTGGAGGCGAACATAGTTCTCGTATCCATGGGTCACGCACATACCTACGTACCCACAGTCAGCGGACTTATCAACTCCCCGATAAGTCTTTCATAGACCTATGTTCTCGAGCGACAAATCAAAGATCCCATGGATTCATCAGGATATGACTGCCCTCACGCGTAAACCTCCCACCGATAACAAGTAAGCTAGGTATGTCATACACATAATCATCAATCAATCAAATAGGTATTATCATACCTATAATATAATATCAATAAGGTAATTATCACTACCCAAAGATATTCCCCATACATAGCATTATATCTCTTTTAAGTTCCACGTATTAAAATATCATATCTTTACTTCATAATTTAATTATCCTCGCATCCTATAACATCTCTCCACTACCGACGTCGTTAAGGTTCATGCACGGAACGTCTCGCAAAGCGAAATCCAAATAAGGAACCCCTCCAATACACTACTACTTAACTTTGTCGATCGAGGAGGTCCGAAAACTTAAACTATGCGATCGGGATAACCTCATAACCTCTTTCAACCAAATGTGTTCCAAACTCCCATTTCTATCTAGGAGCCATACCACTACGCTCTTATAATATAATTATTCTCGTATTCTAACATCACTCCACTCCCGACGTCATTAAGGTTCATGCGCGGAGCGTCTCGCAAAGCGAAATCCAAACAAGGAACCCCTCCATTACACTACTACTTAACTTTGTCGAGCGAGGAGGTTTGTCAACTTTAAATACGTGATTGGAATAACCTCATACCCTAAGGCTACCCTCTCTTAATGTACAAGATTCAAATAAGATTTTCCTCAACATATATTCAGTAAGAAGTCACTAATATCCTACTGGTCCATAACATTATTTCTCCCGAACTACTACGAGTTTAGTTCTCCTTTTTAATTACGGTTAAAACCGATAGTTTCAAATCTCTTATAAACACATATTCTTACACTTAGGATTAAACCCTCTTGTAAACTTAAGGATACCCAGGTGTTATATAAAATCCCCCTACTGGTCCTATCTCAAAACCTCATGCATCACCATTTAGATTTTAACAAATGAATCTAGCAACCGAAATTCCATTCAATATAATTTCCAACATTTAAATCACTCGAATCCAAATCAAATTTAATTCAACTATTATCAAGGGTTTACTGATATTTTCTAGGTCCCATAATCTCCAAATAATAATCACCAAAGATCCACAAAAATGTTTGGAATAAGAATCATCATTTAAAAAGAAACAACTTTACATAAACTGGGGAGGTCGATCGATCGAAGGCAGGGGTCGATCGATCGATCCCTCAGTTCCAGGCCTGCATTTTCTGCAACTACGGGTTTAACAACTTTTGATCATTTAAACCTTCATCTAAACATCCCAAATGACTTATAAACTTTACTTCATGATATATCAACATATATGAACGATTTCCAATACTCTAAACATCCTAGAATCATCAAAGGATTGGATTAAAAAGCATGTTTATCTCCTTATTCCCAGAAATTTATTAACATAACCTCTTCAAGAACATAACAATGGTTTCCATCATTTCTTCAACAGATTCATGACTAATTCGTGGATTATTATCATCCTAACACATGAGTTAAATTCCTATATCATTTCAGTTTTCCAGAAATCCATTTAATACTCCATTATTTCTTCCAAACAATAATAATCTTCTCTTTTAATATTATTCTAACATGGACAATATACAAACTGAATTTGCCATTATTAAACACTTGCCTTTAGTGTAGGTCTGATCCTTTGGTGCAGTTTATCTCAGTTGTTTGTCCCTTCTCCGGTCAAACTCCGGTGGTGGTTGGTGGTGGTGAACCTTGGTTCTTGTTCTTCTCCTTCCCAAGTGACTTTTCCTTTCCCAAGTACTCTCACACTCTCTCTAGGAAGATGGATGCTCTTATTTGTGAAGAGGAGATGAATAACTCCCATTCACTTAATCTATCAATACTTATAATAGTTCCAAATCCGAAACACTATTCATCCCCCTAGAAAAATGACCAAAATGCCCTTTCGGGTTGTCTATTCATTCCCAAATGACCCGAGACTCAAAATTGACATCCAAATAGACTTTTCTGACTATTTCGAACCTTCCGGACGCAACGACGCAGTCGAAATGACTATTAGATCGATAGAAAATAAATTTACTTTTTAATTTAATAAACTAGTCCCGACACGTCCCATACCGCGTCTGACTAAAAAAATATAAATAACCGAATTTATATCATACAGTCATATAAATGACATCACATTCATATATTACCTAAATATCTTTAAGTAATATTCAGAACCATCCATATTCATATCCACAGTCCGGATAAAACCCAAATGAATTAATTAATAATAAAATACAATTAATCCATTTATTTAAAATATAACCCATTTTAAAAGTCATTTAAAATTACGGGGTATTACATTAACAACTTGTTTGGGTCACACATATTTTTATTAAAAATAATATTTTATTTAAATCTTATTTAAATTTAATTTATTTCAAAATAAAGATATTTGGTTTGTGCCTCTAACTAGTTACACCCTCTAAGTTGAACTTTTGTGTGTTCACTTTATTTAGTTGGGTTTAATTAGTGTGTAGACTTTAATCATAATAATCCTTATTTCAGTTACACTTTTTATCTCGTACTCATTTAACTTGGATTGGACCAATTGACTCGTACACTTTTTATTGCCTAAGTTGAATACTTTTTGTTGTATTCTTTTATAACTTAGGTAATGTTTATGTGTGTATGAGTATTTGATCCAACACTTGTCATAGTATTGGTTTATACTAAAATTGGAATTTAATACTTGTTACTTTCTTTTTATTTATTTTAATTAGGTCCTAATTTGTATGAGCTAAGTGTTTCACATATTTATCTTTTGCTCATTTTAGTTGGACTTAATATTTTAACATAACACCTCTTTAAATTGATTCATATTATATTTGGTGTTATGTTAATTTTTTATTTTTAGTTGCGCGACACAATTGTTGGAATTTATTTCTTATTTTATTTGTGGTCATTTACGCCAACTAAATTTGTCTTGGGATTAATCTTTACTTGAGTATTAAATATTAAGGAAGATTTATTCAATCTTGGGACTTAATATTTAATCATTCTTTTAGTACCGATTAATTCTATAGTGTCTTACCTTTCACTTAGTCACTGATTGGTAATTTGGCTTGTCAATTAAAATCGATTTAAACCTTGGTTGTTTGGTTTATTTTTAAACAAGATTATTTTGTGATTTTGATTAAAAGAAACTTTATTAATATATCTAGTTTGTACATCTACATGTGGTCTCGGGTTTGAGTGTGTAGTTGTGTGTGGGTCTCATGCTTTCACTACATTGGTTGTTTTGTAAGATTCAATATTGTGGGGTTGTTTAGTTGGTGCCTGGGTGTACTGGTTTTGTATTGGACTAACTATTTCATTTACACTGGGTTGTTGAATTCTTTATCTAAACATTGATTTAGTGTTGCGTGTGTTGTGAGTGAGTGATAGTCTCTATTACCGGGTGTTATTGGGTTGACTTATTTTCAGTCAAGTTGGGGTGTTTTAGACTAGGCTGGATTATACGGGTTTGTATTTGCCTTGTGCAATTCATTATGGACTTGGAGGACTTTAATATGTCACTTGTAATCGGTAATAGTGGACTTGGGTGTGTGTGTTGACCTGGGACTAGGGACACGGGGTTTACCACTACGGTGGGTTCCTCGAGAAAAAATCTCGTGTCACACTCTACTTTTACTCATCTCATTCTTAAAGGGAATTATTCTTTACATCTAGCCTCATCATCTTTTACTTACTAGTGTGCGTGAGTGTTTGCTCACTTAAAATTTATAATAGATTTTGTATTAAGGATTTAAAAGAGTTGGAGATTTTTTTTTAAATAACCTAATACGCATTAGGAAGTACCCTTTGGTCCTTTCTAGTGCCCCTTAGGTCTTTTCAAGTGGTATCAGAGCTTCAGGATTCACTTTATAAAAGTTTTTATTCCGCAAAGATCCTGAACTCCTTTAAAAATCTATATTTTATATAGTTTAAAATCTATTTTTTATTATGGGAAAACAAATTGGCGATGCTTTTTTTTCTTTGAAAAAATCCCTTTATGAATGTTCTAATGAAGAAAAGCGTTATTCACAATCTAACATTCCAAAATCTTCTATACTTTTTTGTTTGAAATGTGGGATAACATGATTGATAGTGATAGTGATGAGGATAATTTTAACTATTTATTACCTTCTACTCCTATTTGTGGCACTAAATTTGTTCTTACTTTTGATAGTGAACCTATTTTATCCAAGGACATTAATGATTGCTTATCTACTAGTTCTAATAATTCTGATTTATGTGTAGATAATTCTGATTTAGACAAAGTGATTTTATCTCGTACCTACAAACTAACTCAAGGAAGACCAACCACCCTAGAATACCAACAGTCGTATTCATTGTACAGAGATGTAAATGTCTGAATATATGAAGACATTCCATATCTTTGACTATCATCACTATAAATACATGCATTCCCTTAGCCAAAGCGACAAGCTGAACAATCTGAACCAAGCAATTCTTTACACACCTCTCTCTATATATATACAATATTGTGCTATTGTAAACCCCTGTGAATAAAATAACAGTGGACGTAGGCTTTATTCATAGTCGAACCACTTTAAAAATCATGTGTCTTATATGTTGGATGCGATTGTTTACTTTCATATTTAATCTCAACTTTCATTAATTTATCTGACAGAAAATGACCTCTATACTATTTTAGTGCCGTTAAGAGACAGAGTTTTAGATTGACTCGATCTAACCTAAATTTACCTAAATTTTCGGCAACAACCCCGAAAACTTGACGCGACCACAAATGTGTTCAAGGGTGCGTGCTATATAATCTCAAGTGCAAGCCCGTCGCTCAAGTAATATCCCGATAAGATGGGTATCGATCCTCAGGGAAGAAGGACGAGTAAATCGTGACGGCATTGAAAAGACGGAGAAATCCTAACTTGACTCTAAAATAAACGAAAAGATGATTTGGGAGGTGGACTGACTACAATTAAAAGTAATAAGAAAATCTACCTACTGAATCAAGAAACAAACGAAATGCTTTTTAGACTATTTATAAAATTGAACTCTAACTGAAAAGATTGCAAGTGAGAAAAACGAGTTAGGATACACTCCTCCAACCCTAGTTCATTTACTGATGTTAAAACCAAATCTTGAATTGAAATAATTGATAAAACCAAGTCTTTATTAATCTCAAGCATCTATATAACATGGGACAATGGTGTTATGAATAGTAACTTATGCATCATAAACATGCATGATAACCATCCATGGCATTTTATGTGTTGCATGCATGCATATACACATTATTATTTTTTAATAATATATTTTTTTTAATTTTTATTTTTATAAAAAATATTTTTTAATTTTTTTTTTAAATTATTATTATTTTTTTAAAAAGGCTTGTTATTATGGGTTGGGTTTTATCACGGAGGCGAATTTATCGCCGTGCCCTCGGGCACGGGCATCCGCTAGTTATATATATGACGCTCAAGCCCGCACCATTCATAATCAAGAGTAAGAACAAAACGGTAGCGTTATAGCTACACGCGCGTTGCACTCTTAAGCATCCCAATTACTTAGGGCAAACGGGATCAAGAGCCCTACAACGGTTGTGATCACCACACAATACGGTTGACTCAATTACTTAATTTAAAATTTAATTTTACGCATTTGTAAAGAACATCGGGTTGAATTCATGCATCCCATCCCTTAGAAAATTAGCTGGACATGATTAAATTAAAAGAGAGAACATCATATCTCATACAAATTGAGAACTAGAAAGGTGCATAATTAAATAAGTAACACACCAGATAAATTATGAAAGAATGAAAAGAAAAGAGATTACTTGTATTGAAGAACTTAAATTGAATCCTTATAGCAATGCCCTTTTTGAAATCTCCACTCCTAATAATAAAACTAAAAAACTGAACTCCTATTATTATGTAACTAATCTGAATAAATAACTCCGAAATTTATAAGAGTTTGACTCCATTAAAACTCTGAGAAAGAATAGAAAAATCTGAGAAAATCCAATGCGGTTCGGATCCATCGGGTAGGGCGGTCCGGATTGCCCCCATATTTTAAACAGGGATCTTCAGCTAAGGTGGTCCGGATCCTTTTTGA
This sequence comes from Sambucus nigra, assembly GCA_949130495.1. Classification (NCBI taxonomy): domain Eukaryota; kingdom Viridiplantae; phylum Streptophyta; class Magnoliopsida; order Dipsacales; family Adoxaceae; genus Sambucus; species Sambucus nigra. Next base: position 648,826,652 of record OX422216.1, read on the forward strand.
ATAAAAGGTCTGGATCGCACCCTTTTTTTGGACAAGGACTTCTTACCAAGGGCGGTCCGGATCACTACATCAAAATGGATAAATTGGAACCCTTTCAGCGGCTAGCCTTGCCATGGTCACTGACCGTGATAAAAAAATACGTGTTTTTTGTCACAGTCAAGGACCGTGACACGTCCGTGATAATTTGTTCAGTAAAAAAAATCTACGCTTTCTTTTTTTCCGACCGTTTTTGGTTTTCCCTCTCTTTCTCTCTCTAAGGGATTTCGAGCTCTCTCTTTCTCTAAGGTATGTTTTTTCCTCTCTTTCTCTTTCATTTCTATATGTGTGCATATATGTGTGTGGTGGAGGGAGGGGGGCAGGGGGTGGGGGGGTGTGCGTGTACGTGTACGTGGGCGTGTGTGGTGGGGGAGGGGGAGGGGGAGGGCCAGGGGGCTGGGTGGGGGGCAGGGGTGGGGGGTGTGTGTGTGTGCAGGTGTGTGCGTGTGTGTGGTGGGGTGAGGGGGGCCAGGGGGCGGTGGGGTGTATGTGTGTGCAGGTGTGTGGTGGGGGCAGGGGAAGGGAGTGGGGTGGTGTGTGTGCGTGTACGTGTGTGTGGTGGGGATGGGGTGGGGTGTGTGTGTAGTGGGGCAATATCAACAATTGAAACGGACAAATTGATTAATAAAATATGTATTGTCCCTTTCATATGCAAGTAGGATTGCCCCTCATTAACAGATAATTATTGAGATTCGAAATAACTTTAACTGTATAGCTTTAATAAAATAAATTGTATAGCTTTAATTGTAACTTTAATTATATAGTTTTATATGAAAGTAAATTAATAATTAGTGCCCCTTTCATATGAAAGCATGATTGCTCCTCATTGTAAATTAGTAAATTAATAATTGTATACTTTAATTTTTAGTTTAATTGATGAAATAATTTAATTGAGTAGATGAATTAGAATGAGTACGGGATACACATTTGTTGTTGCAGTTGGATTATAGTGGATCGTTGTTGGGTTGGTTAATTTTAGAAGTGGTATGACCACTGGATTAATGTCCATATGGGGGTGGAATTTTTCAACTTTTTTTTAAAATTACTTTGTATCACTCTTGTGTAGTGTGCGTGTGTGTGGGCAGTAGGGGTGGGGGTGGGGATGGGGATGTTTCACTCTTGTACATATTATGAGCTAGTTGTTGTTATTTTGGAATTCATAATTGAGGTGTGTGTGGTGGTGGGGGTGGGTGGGGTGTATGTATGGTGGGGCAATCTCAACAATTGTATAGCTTTAATTAATAAATTGTATAGCTTTAATTGTATAGTTTTATATGAAAGTAAATTAATAATTAGTGCCCATTTCATATAAAAGCAGGATTGCTCCTCATTGTAAATTAGTAAATTAATAATTGTATACTTTAATTGTTAGTTCATTGTTAGTTTAAATGATGAAATGATTTAATTGAGTAGATGAATTAGAAGGAGTATGGGATACACATTGGTTGTTGCGGTTGGATTATAGTGGATCGATGTTGTGTTGGCTAATTTTAGAAGTGGCATGACCACTGGATTAATGTCCATATGGGGGTGGAATTTTTCAACTTTTTTTTAAAAATTACTTTGTATCACTCTTGTGTAGTGTGCGTGTGTGTGGACAGTAGGGGTGGGGGTGGGGATGTTTCACTCTTATACATATTATGAGCTAGATGCTGTTGTTTTGGAATTCATAATTGAGGTGTGTGTGGTGGGGGTGGGGGTGGGGGGTGGGGTGGGGTGGGGAGACAATATCAACAATTGTATAGCTTTAATTAATAAATTGTATAGCTTTATTTGTAACTTTAATTGTATAGTTTTATATGAACGTAAATTAATAATTAATGCTCATTTCATATGAAAGTAGGATTGCTCCTCATTGTAAATTAGTAAATTAATAATTCTATACTTTAATTGTTAGTTTAATCGATGAAATGATTTAATTGAGTAGATGAATTAGAAGGAGTACGGGATACACATTTGTTGTTGCGGTTGGATTATAGTGGATCGATGTTGGGTTGGTTAATTTTAGAAGTGGTATGCCCACTGGATTAATGTCCATATAGGGGTGGGATTTTTCAACCTTTTTTAAAAAATTACTTTGTATCACTCTTATGTAGTGTGCGTGTGTGGGCAGTAGGGGTGGGGGTGGGGGTGGGGGTGGGGGTGGGGATGTTTCACTCTTGTACACATTATGATCTAGATGTTGTTGTTTTGGAATTCAGAATTTAGGTGTGTGTGGTGGTGGTGGTGGGGGCGGGGGTGGGGGTGGTGTGTGGTGTGTGTGTGGTGGGGCAATCTCAACATTTGTATAGCTTTAATTAATAAACTGTATAGCTTTAATTGTATAGTTTTATATGAAAGTAAATTAATAATTAGTGCCCATTTCATATGAAAGTAGGATTACCCCTCATTGTAAATTAGTAAATTAATAATTGTTAGTTTAATTGATGAAATGAATTAATTGAGTAGATAAATTAGAAGGAGTACGGGATACACATTTGTTGTTGACGTTGTTGTTGGATTATAGTGGATCGATGTTGGGTTGGTTAGTTTTAAAAGTGGCATGACCACTGGATTATTGTCCATATGGGGGTGGGATTTTTCAACTTTAAAAAAAAAAATTACTTGAAATTAAATGAAACATACTTGAACTCACCCTTAGGATGAGATGGAGCAGATGTGGTGTGTGTGTAGGGGGGGGGTAGGGGGCAGGGATGGGGGGGGGGTAGGGGGCTGCGTGTGTGTGTGTGTGTGTGATTGTGCGTGTGTGCGCGTGTGTGTGTATTTGCGCGTGTGTGCAGTGTGCATGTATGTGCGTGTTTGTACGTAATGTTCCTTGTAAATGAATTGATTGGTTATTAAGTTTTTTAGTAAATTAATATATGATTGCCCCTCATTGTAAATTAGTAAATTAATATATGATTAATTATGAAAGTAGGATTGCCCCTCATTGTAAATTAGTAAATTAATAATTGGATACTTTAATTGTAAGTTTATTTGCATGTCTTCCTTTAATTCATTTTGATATGTACTAATAACATTTTTTTACAGCAAATGTCTCCTTTATGTATTAAGTCAAGGATGATGATGCTTGTTATGATGATGTCATCTGCGCTCGGTTGTAGCGGGGATGACGAGGGCTCCTCGGCCCCTAGGCTCCCCAAATATGACAAATTGGGGATGGCCATTGAGAACAAGTCGGGGCTATTGACAAGATCTCTCGAGTTGGTAAAGACGATCATCGGCCCGGGGTACATTAGTTGGAAGGTGGTGCCATATGAGCTCAAGTTAGTTGTTTGGGTGGCACTAGAGGTAATGTATTTATATTTATTTATATTTCAATTTCGATTTCAATTTCATTTTATATTTATTTGGAACTAACATTGTATTTTTGGACAGGAACAATTCAGCTTGAATTCAAAGCTACGTGATTCCGTCTTGGAGCAATTGAGGGAGCAACACAAGACGTGGAAGAAAAATATGCAGACCCATTACTTTGGGAAGACATGAGAGTCCATTATCCAAAGGCGTCAATCCGTCCCGCCGAAGGAGCCGATCTCATTGGCACAATGGCAAAAGTTCATTGACAATGAGATCGGGGAGCGACAATTGGCATCTCGCCAATCAGGGAGGGAAAACCGGGCAAAAAAGACGGACGTGCACTACTCCGGTCGGACGTCTTACGCCGAGGTGGAGCATAGGATGATGGTAAGATTTAATTTTTCAATAACTACATAAATATATTATTCTGCATTATTTTACTTTGCGGGGCCGATACTAATTTTATTTTATTTTATTTCTGGAGACAGGGAGTGGCCCTGGGGGTAGGCCACATAGGCTCGATACTTATGTGGCTCTTCGACGAAGAAGGGGAAGGACAAGGAGATGTCCCCTAGCGTCGCGACCACGATTGTAAGTAATCCGACAGTTTACTTTTTGTTAATTACGTTATAATTTTTTAATTTACTTATTTTACTAATCATGTACTTTTTGTCATTTCAGGCGAAGCTTAAAGAAGTGCATGAGTCGCAGTCTGATGCCGACAAGGCACCTTTGTACACAAACGCACTCATCCAAGTGTTTGGCTCTGATCGCAAGGGGTGGATAAGGGGGGTGAGCTCGTGGGTAGCCAAATCTAGGATCATCGAATTGGAGACGAGCGACACCGGGTTGGCTCGAACGGTGGACTCGCATGATGCGAAGCTATCACGTTTGGAGGCGACGGTCCAAGATATGTTCTCATTCATGAAGCGTTCGTTGGGCGGTGGAAAACGCAAGGGGAAAGGGAGGGAGAAGGTGTGGGGAGGGGGGGAGGGAGGACGATGAAAGAGTTGGCGCTTGCGTTCAATTAAGAAATAATATAATAAATACCAATTTTAACCCAAATTAACCCTAAGCATGCAACTAGGTGTGATTGAAACAATATGAAATCATGCAAGAATAATTCAACACACAAAGTTAAGGAAAAATCCCCCACAGGGGCAAAACCATTTGTATATCACTATAATTTGTAAAAGACAGTTTACAATCGGATTACAATGAAATACAGGTTGACTAAGAATTACCCTCATGTGTCGGATTTTGTCGTCGCGGCTGGAACTATCCCTGTCCAGTAGGGCTGCAATGAAGAGGAAGAAGCGGTCCACTTCACAAAGGGTTGAACAACAGCAATGGTGTTCTTGGGTTACCAGATTTGATTCACATAGATATGGAAGATGTGTGAATCTAAAAACCTAGAATCATAGGACTCAATAGGTGAAGACTTTAGGGTTGATATGCTCTGAAAATCGTGGGAAAGTCTTATCAAAACCAACTACTGATCGTGGTTTAAATAAGGAGTCAAAACCCTAAAAATTTACTGCACGATCTGGCAGAGTTTATCATCGTCGGATCGGTCCGGTCATTTAGGCGGATCGGTCCGATTAACTCGGATCGGTTCTTTTTCTGAAACCGGATCCATCTGGTTGTCATCGGATCGGTCCGGTCCTTTAGGCTTCATCGGTTCGCTATGGATCCGGTGGCTACTAGAGTCTGACAAAGCGGATCGGTCCGGTAGTTGGTCGGATCGGTCGGATAAGTCGGATCGGTTCTTTAATCTGAAACGGATCGGTCCGGTCAGGTCTGATTCCCAAATTCCTTCTTCTTTTGATCTTCGGATTTCGTTGATGACGATGTGATCTTTTCAACTATCATTCTTGTAACGGCGTATGACATATCATATACATAAGAATAGACAAATTGTCCTTACAAATCTCCCCCTATGTCTATGCCGGAACAAACATAAAAAATCCGAATTATCAAGTATGAACAATGCCTTTACAAATCTACCCTTTCATGAACCCAAAACTGATAGAGGTACATATGACTAAGGCTGCATCGTTTGTTCTTCAATTCTTCAGGAATCTTCACGCTTTTCTCATCAGGGTGTGCAATTCAGTGAATATTAAGGATGTACCTACACACATGAGATAAAGCAAATACCAAGTGACGTATCGAGCTTGAAATGAGATAAACATAAGCATATATATCAATGTAAGATGATATTCTCAGAATTTCAAAACTCCCCCATAATCAGATAATTCATTCTCCCCCTTTTTATGATGTCCCCAAATAGACACGTGAGAGAAATAAATCAAGCAATCAAGTACCGGGGTGACACAAGGCATAAAATCACACCATGAATGACCATAAAACAACCAAGTCAATGATAGCGTAAAAGAAGTGGTGTGATAAAATTCGATAGGAAAATCAGTGCATACAAACATGACATATGTGCACGATGAATATTGGATATTCCTAGCGAATGAACTCAAATGCTTCCTTTGGTGTAAAAGATTGGAAATATAAGACATTGACTTAAGCAAATCAACAAATCAAAGCTCAAAGTGATTTCTACACCAATAACGTCCAAAATGTTTTTCATGCTTTTTCAGGACTTTCAAGGAAGTGCAAACCCGTTTTTCAATCTCCAACCAAACTCCCTCAGATTTATATTTTTAATAGAGGTATTCTAAATTCTCAAACTTTGGAGAATTAATGGTGAAAACCTAAATGACCCATATTTGGCATGAATTTCTTTTTATTGCCTTATCAATTTTTTCTGGCTCTTTTAACCTCTTAGGACCTCGGATATTAAAATTCCTCCATTTTTTAGGTCCTTTTTAACGGTGGCTTTTGCGTAAAGGATAAGAATCAACTTTCGCAGCCCCTCCCCGTTATGAACATATACACACATTCTCACCAAAACGGTTTTTACATGCAATCCAATCTTGTCAAGTTTTATCGCATATTGTACATTGTATAGACAGGATTGAGATGGAAACACGCAAGCCAACATGAGATAGACAAGTGCAATAATCAAATATAGCCGTGCATGTGTGCAATAAAGGATATAGGAGTCAACATTGTAGGAAATATCACTAATTACATCTCAAGGACTCCAATCAATGTTAAGCACATGGATGAAATGATGTAGCCTCTCAAATCTCTATCAAACAGTCACATGGATATATGGAGTGAAGTTGTGACTTGGCTATCTTAAATGCTCATCCATAAAAGGCAAATCTCTTTTTGGTCTTTTTTTCAAAAAAATTATCAGAAAAGAAAATCTTTTTGTATTTTCTAAGAATAATAAACACATACATAAAAGTTGTACAACAAAGCTATGGTACATATAAACAGACTAGCAATAGGAAGCATATGATATGAACATGAAGAAGCATCCTATTCTAGACATAGACCAACCCCTCAGTCAACTGTGCAAATCCCCAAAGACTTCCTAAGACTCTCAAATCTAAGGACATCTAAAGGTTTCGTGAAAATATCGGCTAACTGACGGTCGGTAGGAACAAAACTCAGGGTTACGACCTTCTCCTCAACTAACTGACATATAAAGTGCTCGCGTAACCTGATGTGCTTTGTGCGTGAATGTTGGACAAGATTGCGGGATATGTGTATCGCGCTCGTGTTATCACAGGAAATGGTCATGGTGTCCTGTGAAATCCCATAATCCTCCAACATTTGCTTCATCCACATGAGTTGCGTGCAATAACTCCCGGCGGCGATGTACTCAGCCTCCGCAGTGGACAAAGAGATGGAGTTTTGCTTCTTGCTCAACCAAGAGACAAGAGAAGAACCAAAGTAGAAACACCCACCCGAAGTGCTCTTACATCCATCTACGTCCCCGGCCCAATCGGCATCCGAATAGGCGGACAAACGGTCATCGGTATCAAAGGAATACCAAATACCGTATGAGAGAGTCCCACTCACGTATTTGATAATACGTTTTAGAGCGAGTAAGTGTGACTCTTTAGGAGACGCCTGATAACGCGCACAGACTCCAACACTAAAGGCAATGTCGGGACGACTAGCAGTCAAGTAGAGAAGACTGCCTATCATACTCCGATACAAGATTTGCTCTACGTCCTTGCCAGAAGTGTCCTTACTAAGCTTGATAGTGGTACTCATAGGTGTACGAGCATGCTTAGCGGAGTCTAAACAAAATTTCTTCACTAGGTCTCTAGCATACTTGGATTGGGAGATGAACATCCCATCCTCTAGCTAACGAACCTGGAGACCAAGGAAGAATGTAAGCTCACCTACCATGCTCATCTCAAACTCACTTTTCATCTCCTCCTCAAAGTGGTGAGCATGCTGGGAGCATGTGGATCCAAAGACTATGTCGTCCACATAGACTTGGGCAACCAAAATAGCACCGTCATCTCTCCTGACGAACAACGTCATATCAACTCCCCCTCTCTTGAAGCCACGGGCTAAGAGATATGAAGTAAGCCTCTCGTACCAAGCACGGGGTGCTTGCTTCAAACCATACAAGGCTTTCCTCAGATAGTAGACGTACTCAGGGTGCTGAGGGTCTTCAAACCCTTTTGGTTGTTCCACATAAACCTCCTCATGTAGAATGCCATTAAGAAAGGCACTCTTGACATCCATCTGATATAACTTGAAGTGCAGATGACATGCGATGGAGAGTAGTAAACGGACAGACTCAAGCCTCGTAACGGGAGCAAATGTCTCCCCAAAGTCTACACCCTCTATATGTGTGTAGCCTTGAGCGACCAACCTAGCTTTGTTTCTAGTAATAGTACCATTTTCATCTATTTTATTCTTAAAAATCCACCGGGTACCTATCACATTAGTATCACTAGGTCGGGGGACAAGTTCCCAAACATTGTTCTTCTTAAACTGAAGCAACTCATCCTGCATAGCGGATATCCAGTGTTCATCCTTGAGTGCTTCTTTGTGATTCTTGGGCTCGACTTTGGACATGTAGCAGTGATGACTAACAACGTTCTCTAGTTGAGCACGAGTCTTGACCCCTAGAGTGGGATCGCCAACAATGGCTGAAGGATCATGACTCTTGCGAACCCAAGCAGGTGTGTCCCCTAACACAGGAGTAGGGTCCACAGAGTGTGAGAGAGGAACAGGTAAATCACTATCAGAACAATCCTCATTCTCACACTGTAGATTAGGATCAATAACCGTCGAAGGTTCGTCATCTTGCACGGTGACGTTTATTGATTCCATAATCTTAGAGCTCTTCAGGTTAAAAACCCGGTACGCTCTACTGTTCGATTAATATCCTAGAAATATTCCCTCGTCGCTCCGGGAGTTGAACTTTCCTAATTGCTCTCTATCCCGTAGGATGTAGCATTTACTCCCCAAAATACGGAAATATGCCAGGTTGGGCTTCTTGCCGGTCCACAACTCATAAGGTGTCTGTAGTGTGTGTGGACGCAAATAAACCCTATTCACCGTGTGGCATGCAGTAGACACTGCCTCTGCCCAAAATCTCCTAGAGATCTTACGACCTAGAAGCATTGATCTAGCCATTTCTTGGATCGTTCTATTCTTTCTCTCAACAATCCCATTTTGCTGAGGAGTTCTCACAGCAGAAAACTCATGTTTGATCCCAAGGCTATCACAGTACAAATCCACCTTTGCTTCCTTAAATTCAGTGCCGTTGTCACTACGTATTCTGTTAATAGTGACACCGTGTTGATTTTGCAGGACACGGCACTTGGTCGTTAAAAATTCTACAGCATCGGATTTCTCTCTCAGAAAACCTACAATGGAATACCTGGAGAAATCGTCCACCATCACGAGAATATATCTCTTACCACCTAGACTCTCCGTGCGAGTAGGACCCATAAGATCCATGTGAATCAACTCAAGAACACGGGAAGTGGTAATGGAATTCAACTTCCTATGAGGGCTACGGATTTGTTTTCCCAACTGACATGGTCCACAAATCATGGAAGTTGGCTTTCCAAGAGATGGTAAGCCACGTACTAGGTCCTTTTTGACTAAACGAGATAAGTCTCTAATGTTCACATGACCTAGACGTTGATGCCACATATCCATAGGAGTGATCATGGCGCTGTTGCAGACAAGTGAGGATTTGGGCTCAGTCCCATAACAATTATCCTCTGTCCTCACCCCTTGCACTAAAAGTTTACCGGCTTGATTATAGACCTTACAAGCTTTCCGGTCAAACTTCACTGCAAAGTCATCGTCGCACAGTTGGCTGATGCTAAGAAGGTTTGCTTTCAAACCTTTGACGTACAGTACGTTCTCTAGCTTTGGAAATCCTGGTAACTCCACTGTACCTCATCCAACTATGCTAGATTTGCTACCATCTCCAAAGGTGACTCTCCCATCATTTTAATCCTCAAGATGGGTAAAATATGAGGCATCACCTGTTATGTGTCTGGAGCAACCACTGTCAAAATACCACTGTGAGGTATTATGGGCTTTGAGAGCGACATGGACAACAAGGGCCTTTTTCTCTTTCTTAGGAACCCAAGAGTAGGTACCTTTTTGTGTTCCCTTGTCGTTGTTGGTTTTAGCCGGAATGCGGGGCGCATTCATTGATGGTAAGGTCATCCGTCAGAATTCATCCATCAAACTCTGTGATGTGGCGGCTAGAAACTCAACACGCTCTCTCAGACTGGCAAACTCATCAGTCTGATGTGGTGGAGCAAACGTATGTCGTGTCCGACCCAACTTATAGTAATCATCCCTAAGGTGTCCATTTCTTTTGCAATGGGAGCAAAAGGGCACAGTATTAGGAGGACCTTGAATTGTTTTTCTTGGTCGAACTCTCCTTCTTGGTTTTTTATGACGGCCATACGGAGTCGTAGTAAACTCAGGAATTGGTCCGGGTGCAATTTGAGACGTGGAGGAACCATCAAAACCTATTCCTTTCCTATCACCAAAACCTAAAGCGGGACCGAGGAGCATCTTTCCCATCTTTCCAGATCTGTCCTCAATTTGTACTTTGACTTTCCTAGCTCTCTCAAGGTCATGAGTAAGCTGGGCAACAAGGGCTTCAAGTTTCTTCCGAGTCTCCAGGGAGGAATGGAGCTCACTCGTAAGACTAGCCACTTGTTTAGTCAAGTCCGCTTTCTCTTTCTCAAAACTGCTCTCTCTATCTTTAAGCAAATTCTCTTTACTAACCCAGGCAGACTCTCTCTCTCTCATGGCGGTGCAGGTGGAGGACTCTCTCTCTCTCGTCTCTTCTAACTCTTCTTCTAACGCGGTGATCCTAAGAACTAACGCCTTGTTACGTTTTTTAGTTTTGAAAGACTCATTATATAACTCGGCGTAGGCGCGTTGAAGGTTACTCTCGTCCTCACTCCCTTCCTCATCTCCCTCACTCTCTTCGCTCTCGCTGTCGAGGTGTCCCTGTGAAGTAGTATCCTCATAGTCGTGAGATACACTAGGAGTACTCACATGACTAGCCATGAACGCGGTGAAGTTACGCTCATGCGGTGACTCATCTCCCGAGTCCACCGACTCGACCTCACTGTCGTCACTAAGGGTAGCATTTAGGACAACTTTACCCTTTTCCCTATTCAGACGAGTGGCACACTCAAACGCTCTGTGTCCCTTTCCATCGCACTCAAAACACCTCTCACTCTCTTTAGGGGGTTCTTTGAAATCTTTCTTTTCAAACTTATTTTTCTGAAAATTCTTTTTATCTTTGAAATTCCCATTTTTCTTAAATTTCAGAATTTTCTTGAAGTTTTTAGCAAATAATGCCAAATCATCTAGGTCAAACTCACATTCAGAATCAGAATTTTCTATCTTTCTAGATGACTCGACTCTCTTTCTTGCCGACCCCTCACTTTTTCTCTCTTGGGCTTTAAGGGCAATTCCCTTATCTTTTGGCTTAGCATATTTAGGAAACATGTCTATTTCATAAGTTTGTAAATCTCCTACCAGTTCTTCCAATTTTAGTGTATTTAAATTACCCAAGGAGTTTAGCACAGTGACTTTAGGTATAAAACGCTTAGGAAGGGAACGAAGAATCTTTTTAACAACTCTAGCATTTGGAATATGTTCACCAAGATTATAGCTAGTATTAACAATGTCAGAAAGCCTAGCATAAAATTCATCAAAACATTCATTTTCATGCATGGTGATGGTTTCAAATTGAGTTGTTAAATTTTGCAATTTTGACTCTTTAACAGCATTCGTTCCTTCATGGGTAAGTTGCAAAATATCCCATGCCTCTTTTGACGTGGTGCACGTCATTATGCATTTGAACTCATCAGGAGTGACAGACCCAGAAATAGCACTTAGACCCTTAGAGTTAAAAGATGACCATTTAAATTTATCATCAGTCCAAGTGATGTCAGGTTTCAAGTTGGTCACATTATCAACAGTCACGGTTGGAGGAGTCCACTCTCGTTCAACAAAAATCCAGACACGTTCGTCAATGGCTTTTAAAGCCGACCTCATACGGGCTTTCCAATAAGCATAATTCGACCCATCAAAAATAGGCATTTTATAATATGACTTCTCCATTTGAACACGCTCTTTTCAAAAATCAATTTATTTCAGAAATTGATATCTTTAGTAAAATTTTGCGGAAAATAGGAATACGCGATAGATTAGCGTAACCTGCTCTGATACCAATTTGAAAGAGTTGGCGCTTGCGTTCAATTAAGAAATAATATAATAAATACCAATTTTAACCCAAATTAACCCTAAGCATGCAACTAGGTGTGATTGAAACAATATGAAATCATGCAAGAATAATTCAACACACAAAGTTAAGGAAAAATCCCCCACAGGGGCAAAACCATTTGTATATCACTATAATTTGTAAAAGACGGTTTACAATCGGATTACAATGAAATACAGGTTGACTAAGAATTACCCTCATGTGTCGGATTCTGTAGTCACGGCTGGAAGAAACCCTTTCCAGTAGGGCTGGCGGCTGGAACTATCCCTGTCCAGTAGGGCTGCAATGAAGAGGAAGAAGCGGTCCACTTCACAAATGGTTGAACAACATCAATGGTGTTCTTGGGTTACCAGATTTGATTCACATAGATATGGAAGATGTGTGAATCTAAAAACTTAGAATCATAGGACTCAATAGGTGAAGACTTTAGGGTTGATATGCTCTGAAAATCGTGGGAAAGTCTTATCGAAACCAACTACTGATCGTGGTTTAAATAAGGAGTCAAAACCCTAAAAATTTGCTGCACGATCTGGCAGAGTTTATCCTCGTCGGATCGGTCCCGTCCGGTTAACTCGGATCGGTTCTTTTTCTGAAACCGGATCCATCTGGTTGTCATCGGATCGGTCCGATCCTTTAGGCTTCATTGGTTCGCTATGGATCCGGTGGCTACTGGAGTCTGACAAAGCAGATCGGTCCGATAGTTGGTCGGATCGGTCCGATAAGTCGGATCGGTTCTTTTATCTGAACCGGATCGGTCCGGTCAGGTCTGATTCCCAAATTCCTTCTTCTTTTGATCTTCGGATTTCGTTGATGACGATGTGATCTTTTCAACTATCATTCTTGTAACGGCGTATGACATATCATATACATAAGAATGGACAAATTGTCCTTACAGACGAGGTGCGGGAGGATGAGGATGTGGACCTCGCTGCTTCATTGCCAACACAAGCGGACTTTAATGATCCACTTCCCTATTTGTCTCCCTTCGACCGACCGATGTCAACGCTTGGTTGGCCGAGCGTGTTTATACTGGACATATTTTGTGGCCAGCGGATAAGGCGGGGGTTGAGGGAACCGAATATCATCCTGGGTGGACTAGTTCATGGACGTGAGCTTCAAGACATCGAGCTCAAGGTGCTCGTCACGCATGTGATGCCCGAGAAGGAGAACACCCCGTTGTGGTTGCGCGAACAATGCGGCACGATGTATATCAGTGGGTGTGTCAATTCGTATATCGTGTGGCCTATTCACCTCCTCGGATTTAACCTGACCCAAGACATGTAGTGACATTATTTGAATTGAATTGTATTATTTTTCAGTTGGTACATTTGAATTGTTTTTAAGTTGGTACATTTGAATTATATTTGGATTATATCGTGATGCATATTGTTTTTATTTTGAATGTATATTTGCATAATCTCTAGTCTATTTGGATATATGATGTTTCAATAGGTACAACGTTGCTATAACAGATACAAATATACTGCTACCCAATAGATTTTGTTTAATTCTGTCCAGAATTGTCACGGTCATTGATCGTGACAAGTCCTTGACCAAGAAAGTTGTCACGGACTTGTCACGGTCAATGACCATGACAATTTTTTATTAAATGTCAAGGGCTTGTCACAGTTTATAACCGTGACAAAACTTGTCACGGTCAGTGATCGTGACACGACCGTGACAATTATAACGATCTTGTCACGGTCAATGACCATGACAAAAAAAGTTGTCTCGCCCATAATTGTCACGTTCATTGACATTGACAAGTTGAAGTTGTCAAGGTCAATGACCGTGATAAATCGGCAAATTTGGTGTAGTGGATCCTTTTTGAATAAAAGGTCCGGATCGCATGTCTTTTTAATTCATATATTTTATGGGGGAACCGGTCCGGATCCTTTTTAAATAAAAGGTATGGATCACCTTGGAATTTCATACAGGGATCTTTTTTTCGTTCTTTTCATCTTCAAATGTTCGTAATTTTTTCACCGTAGCTCGGATTGACTTGCTGTTTCTTCCAATGTTCTTGTGATCGAAATTGCTTCAACTCTCTAGTTTGATTCAACATCGGACGAAGGCTAAAAAAGTATGAAATTGCCCTCTAACTTTCCTTATTTGACTTATTTCGATGTTTTTCCAGTTTCTTTCTTCCTCAATGCTTTAAATACCTGCAAAACTCATGAGAAATACGCGGAACTAAATGTACTTGTTAGAAGGCGTTAATAGCAAAGAAATGCGATAATTCAACTCAGTTTACGTTACTCGAGATGATAAAAGTCCGTAAATTTAGGGGATAAATTTGGAAGAATTTGAGCCTAATCAGTAGCATGCCAGTACAGTCGAACCGGTTCGGTGATAGAATTGGTTTGCTTCACAAACCTAAACGGTTTGATTCTACTAGGTTACCACGAATCCATTTTGATGAGTTTTCACCCCTAACCTCAAATCATTAGGATTCCAAACTCTTACAAACATTCACATCTCAACCCAGTTCATACCCAAATAGAATTTAGCGAACCCTTTGTGATTAACGTTTCAAAACACATTCAAATTAACCAAAAAAATATGAATATTCAAGAATCGTAAAATTCCAAACCCAAGTTTTCATGATTCATATCATTTGTCTTAAATTCTTTCAAGAAACTATATTTTCTTGTAGGTATAAATCAGATATGTCATTAATTATCAGTAGGGTTTATTTCTCTTCACTAATTCATAATGAAACCCAAGTTTAAACCATTTTCCCAACACGAAAGCTAAGAAGTTTGCATGCAATCTTGTTACAAATCTAACATTAATGATTTTAGCTACAAAGAGTATCAAAACAAGTAAATACTTTTCTTAAAGTTGAAGTATCTGAGATTTCTTCTACTTGTTGGATTCCTCAACCCTATCTACAATCCAAGAGCTTTAATTCCCACTCTTGAGCTTTTCTTTTACACATTTTCTTCTTTTTTCCTCTTTCTCCTTTTAACCCTAATTGTTTTTAGGTAGTGGGTGGGTGCTCTACTCACCAAACGAGACCAAATACAAATATTGAATATCCCAAATTCAGGTTTGGGTAAGGCCCTTTATCAAAAGACCCTTATACCCATTTTTACGATTTATATTCAGTCTAAAAGCCCTCGAGACCCAATTATAACCCCTAGATACCTATTTTGAACTATTTCGACCCATTCTGAAGCATCGATGCACTCAAAATCACCATTTATTCATGTAACCTCAAATTTTACTTCGTTCCATATTCCACAGTCGATACGATTCAACCTGCGTGTCTTGAATAGAAACCGAAAACCAATCGTATTTACTCACCTACGGCGTAATGTATTTAATTAATTACTGATTACTCGTCACACAAGTAATACAAACATACATAAATTTAAATATTTTTTACAAGCCAATTAATATTTTCATAAGTCAGAATTATCTTTTCAATTTAATTAAATTACGGGCACAGCTGCAATTTAAAAAGCTCTAAAAATACGGGTGTTAGATACTTCCCCCCTAACATGTAACACCGTGTAATTATGAGGATATAGGATTTAGTTAAATTGGTGATTTAGTATTTATTTAAATCGGTGATTTGGAATTTATTTAATTCGAATAAATTGTTTAATTTGGGGATTTGGAGTTTAAATTAATTTGACTTATTTTAATTTCACGCGTGCCGAACTTTGAGGTGGAAATAAGATGATTTTATAAAGTGACTCTGATGACTATTTAAAGGTCACAGTTGATTCCAGAAGGGTCAAAATAGTTGAAATATTATACCGGGTGTATAGTTTGGGTCCCAAGGCAATTTTAGGCCAAACCAGCACCGTAGGAGGGCATTTTGGTCATTTAAAAAATAAGTAAAGAGACCTGGGAGTTTACAAATTCTTTATCAGTATATAGGTGGGAGAGGCTAGGGTTTGGAGGCCAGAAAGTAAAAAGAGGCCATTAGAGAAGAAGGATGAGCAAGTTTTGAAGCTTAAGGAACGATTGAAGTGATTATTGCACAACAAACATCATTGGAGAGTGGATTGAAAGGGAGGACCAAAAATTCCATCATTAACCAATAAAATCAAATCTTCAATTAAGAAGCAAGTATTTATCTTACATTTTGTATTAAGCATGTTATAATACCCACGTAGAATAGGGTTTGCTTTTCATTTTTTGGAAGATTTATATGAATTTTAGGTGGGTATAATCCATGAATTGAAGTAGGATTGCATGTAGTTATATTTATTAATGTTAGTGACATGAAATCAAAGGGTTTGGAATAATTTATGTGAATGAAATATGGGTTCTTAATTAAAAGATTTGAAGAACATAATAAACTAGGGTTTTATGTACTTTAAGAGGATAATCGATTCTTGGATTAAAGTCGTGATGAATTAATGATTAATTGATATTGGAAATCATTCCTATAAATTTATATAATGATTAGTTATGTTGGTTTGAAATTTGGTGAGGTTTCATGAAGGTTTGAGGTGTTAAAAATGGTTGAAATTTAGAGAAGAAGAAGGTTCATAAATCTCATATGGCAAACCGGTTCGAATTTTGAGGTCGAACCGGTTTGATTTACCTGTTTGTCAAAAAATAAAATTTGTAGATCTTTTCATTACGATCGCGCGGGCACCGACCTCGTATTTTTTTGAATTTGTTATAATTTTTCTACGAAAGGGTATTCAAAATCGAAATCTGTAGTCAAAAATTAAATCGGGGTATAAAATCAATAATGAGCTATACGAGGACTTTGGAAATTTCAATAAACCTATAGTCAAGGCTTAGGCTTATTGATAATGATGATAAAATTAGACTAAGTCCTACGAGATTTAACCAACTGTGTGGCGTGTCCGTAATTTGTGAATTGGGTTATGGGAAGAATAAATGATTACCGAAGGATTAGTACCGGTAGAATGATGAGATGTTAACTTCTGAAATTTCTTAAAGGATAATGAGGACTCTTCAGGTAGAGAATAATGCTCGGGTAAATATAATTGAGAAGTATAAATGTGAAGAAATTGTAGGTGAGTATTCGAGAGATAAAAAACTACTTACGGGTGGTTATTATAGTTGAAAGTATAACTGTACGGATTTTAATTGGTTGAGTGTATACCTGTACGAATTTATCATAGGTCGTGTGTGTGTCTATATTGAATATACATATGGTTAGGATGTGTGTGTTCCTATTATGATCTTTTTGTGTATATTAACATACCTACGCTACTTGCTATCACGGAGGTCCTGCGCAGTGGGCGATCCCACCTTGGCAATTCCTGTGAGGTCTGAGATTTCTTTTACTTACTAGGTTTCTCTTGATTCGATCTACAATCTGAGAGCTTGAGTTTCCACTTCCGAGCTCATATTCTACCATTTTTGTTTTCTTTTCCTCTTCTTCCTCTCATCATTGGTTCTTCTGTCTTCCCTACTCACCTAACTAGACCATATAACCTAATTTAATATCCCAATTTTGGATTTAGGTTAGGCCCCGTCATTAAAAGACTCTTATACCCCTTTTTACAGTTTATACTTAGTCTAAAAAGCCTCTGAGACCTTCTTACAATCCCCGGGGTACCTATATTACACTATTTCGGCCTATTTCGAAACATTGGTGCACTCAGAATCACCATTAGAGTCACCTAAGCTCAAATTTCACTTCGTTCCATATTCCATAACCAACACGACTCAACCTGCGTGTCCCGAATAGAAATCGATAACCCGACGTATTTACTCACCTACAACGTAACATATTTTAATCCATTATTGATTAATTATCACACAAGTAATAAAAACGTAGATAAATATTAATACTTTTTACAAGCCAAATAATATTTACTTGAGTCCGAATTATCTTTTCAATAAAATTAAATTACGAGCACAAGCGTAATTTAAAAGCTTTAAAAATACGGGGTGTTATGGGAATACATTTCCACCAACTAATAATAAATATCAACTCTCAATACATGTTAAGAATAAAAATTATAGTCTCATCTCCAAAACCCAATTACATATACATATTGATTACAATAGCACACACATACATCTCCAAAACTGGTGGTGAATGAAAGATTATATGCTCTAAAGAAAATAAAGTTATTCCTGTCGTGAAGTGGATCACCTAGAAAAATGGTCAATATGGCAGGTCCCCCCCCCCCCCCCCCCCACAAGATAAAAAACTACGCGATCTAACAAATAAGGGGACGATCATGTTTATAATTAATAAACCCACACTCGAGTCTTTTAACTATTAGACCCCACCTTGTCTTACCGCACTTGGTAATTATCGAGATTAGCCTATAATCTTCCTTTAGGTCTTATCGCAATACAATAAGGATTACTAATGATAATAAATAACATGTTAGAATAATAATATCCATAACAGGCTAATAACAAAATCATCATAACAATAACTACAACGTACTAATACATGAATAATAATAATAATATATGTAACATGTTAATGTATGAAATATCATCCAACCATTCACAACAATAAATCCCATGTCTAGCCTAAACAACAACTGTTAGGTTATTAGCACATGAATATGCCTGACTTCAAAGACGGACATAAATAATGTGCACTCTCCTCACCCTTCTCCACAGTAATCCCCAACTAGAGACACAGATATAAACATCCATTCCTCTCACCTGCCTCCATATATAATACATCATAACAACACATGCTAATATGAAAATAAAAATACTTATTAATAACAAATATGTGGAGTAAACATATTATAAGAAAACATTTTAAATTTCACAACTTATCATGATTAATGATTTATCATAATCTTTCATAATACCACATTCAACGTGTGACTTATATTAAATGTGATTTATAACTAATTAAATTCTGGATTCGGGAACCTTATGCTGAGATAAAATTTGAGGCAAAATATAATACCTGAATTGTTTTATGCATTATGGCCTTAGCCCCGCGCACAATCAATATAAACGGTCGTGCGAATGTTGTTGTGCACACTCTTACGCAGTAATGTAGTACCATTTCTTAAGTTGAATTTCTTCCCAAATTTTAATCATCACTAACCTTATTCCTCACTCTTTAAAAGTTATAACTAGCATGTAACCCGCACAATGCGCGGGCGCATATAGTTTTTTTTATACCATACTTCGATACATACATGTGGTCAAGATCATAGTTATATCAGGGTGGTACTTTTAAAACTCACATGAACATGAGTAAATCTATATAAGCTTAACCCGGATATAATATGAAAAATCATGTTATTTTCATTTAGTTCAGTTCGATCAATAATATTCATGTTTAAATCATAATTGGTTTTATGTTGTGTTTTCGTGTTCCTATTATGTTTAATATCAATTTATACCAATAATTCCAAATTATTATCTTATACAATATATGGATGAAACAAAACCCATTATTTAAGTCGAGCAATAAATTTGGGTTGGCAAAATTTTATTCATAATAACTTGTATAAATAAAACCTACATATTATATTATCTCAAATATCATTTAACTTTTTAAGTAAAACATTCCCCATTTTCATTTAGTTCAGTTCGATCAATAGTATTCATGTTTAAATCATAATTGGTTTTATATTGCGTTTTCGTGTTCCTATTATATTTAATATCAATTTATACAAATAATTTCAAATTAATATCTTATACAATGCATGGACGAAGCAAAGCCCATTATTTAAGTCAAACAATAAATTTTGTCTGACAAAAATATATTCATAATAACTTGCATAAATAAAATCTATATATTATATTATCTCGAATATCATTTAACTTTTTTAACTAAAACATACCTCATTTAGACGTTTATACATGAACATTCTAATGCATGAACCAACTAAATGCATGTATTGACTAACTACATGAACCTCCATTTATACTTACATTTACTTCCAAATACATAAACCAACTAAATTCATGCACTACCCAAACATAAGAGAAATTATTACGGGAGAAAAAATGTAAATAGTTAATCTCGAGAGTTTTTTTTTTAAATCGTAAAATTTAGGAGAAGGGAAAAGTTTTTTAAGAAATAAATTGAAATGAATTTTAAAATGATAATAAATGATCTTCATTAAATTCACTTTCAATTGTTTTTAAAGTATAATATAGATTGATTGTTATTCATTCATGTAATATTCATATGACTATGAGTAAAATTCATGTGTTTCTCATTATGGAATGACTAATATAAACATTAAAACTTAATGATTTCTACAATTCAATTACATAATAACCAATTTCCATATCTCTTATTCATATTTTAACAATGATTCCAACATTCACCTTTACTATTAATATCAACATATGAGGAATTCCCATAATCTCTACATATTAATTTATTTTCATAAAGTTTATCATTTATAAACATGAAAGGGAGAAGTAGATTTTATCTTGCATTTTTGAATTATGAATCCTTTGGAGTGGATATTGAATCCCTATTTAATTCCTCTGCTCCTTTATTTGCTCTTATTTGAGTCGAGTTGATGACTTTTAGATGAGTGAAAATGTTTAGGATTCGGTATTAGGGTTAAGACTCCCTCTACGGTTTATATTTTGAGAGTGTTGTGCATTTTAAAAGAATAAAATTCATACAGACTTGTCAATTTTTAAAAATCCCACGCGACCTCAAACTGGTCATGCGCACACCTAACCAGGCTATCCATGCACACAGTAATGCGAACCAGGCCTGCTTCTCCAAGCCTTTTTGGTTACAACACCTTCTAATAACTCATAGTTGTTAATAAACGTCTCAAGCCCTTTGTCTAACCCAATCTTTAAGTGTTTAATGCATTTAACTTTTTATATAATCAATTAAACACTAAAACCTTTTGAGTGTTTTGTGCATTTAACTCTTCAGATAATCAATTTAACACTTACCTTTCCTTATTAAACAATTATTACTTTAATAAACCACAATTACACACTTAAATCATAATTTCACTTCAAATTAAATTATCACATGTGAAATAATTATTTAATTGTTCTATTTAACGTTAATTTAAATCAAACGTCTATAAAATTAAATTAATTATTCAATTCTAGCATAATACTAATTAAAATTAAATTATTAGTTTAAATTAAATGTAATTAAATACTAATTTAATTCCCATTAATTTAATAAAATAGAATAATTAATTATCCAAAATACGAGGTATTATACTTGCAAATGATAAGGGGAAGACTATGGGGGTGACCATTTCGTTATTCAAGTTATAGAAATACCTTCAGAGAGGGTGGCCTTCAGGGTTCATGTGTACTCTTCTTGTCATTTCCATTTGTAATTAAATGACGTCGATAATGTGGGCAGCCTTTAGGTAAGTATTCCAGTAACTCAGTCTTGTGGGAGTATAATGGTGGACCCACGTTGAGATTTTTATCACGAATAAGTTGAATGATAACTGATGGATAATGAGATTTAATTCACTATAGGAGTCAACCTAATCTTCCATAAGTTCAACCTTGGGTGAAGTCATGTCATCGTGGGGTGACAATTCAGGTCATGGGCTTCGTATATTGTAAGGACATATTTTTATAAGTCTGTTATCAATTTATTATGTCATATACCGCTACACCATCGAAGAGCATTCAAAAACATTCAAGCATCAAAGACTGATCCGAATTAATCAAGTTCTTCATCAAAAAGACTCCACGAGGTTTACTTTGGTAAGGTTTTGTTTTAAATACCTTAACTTCTCACTTAGAGATTTTGCAATATTTTTATAAAATATTTGCTAAGTGTTGGAGTGGACCTTTTCGTCAAATTTAAGAATGAGTAATTTTTTCTAAGTGTTGGAGCTTACCTCGGTTTTGACGCCCAGGTCGTTCAAGCGAGATTGTAGTCTCGTTCGAACGATATGGCAGTGTCGCGAGATGTCGTTCAAACGACATATGTCCTTCATTCGCGCGAGATTGTTATCTCGTTCGAATGAGCACAGTTTCGAGGCGGCGCAGTTTTATTATAAATACTCATTAAATGGTAATGTTTTTCTTAAGAAGTTTCAGTGTTTTGCAGAACAGAAAAGCTGCGAAAGCAAAATTCTTTTGGCTTCTTCCTTTTGGGGTTTAATCCCTTTTTGGTTTTCAATTCACAAAACTCCCATATGCTTTGGGGAATTGTTTTGGTGTTCAAGAACACAACTTTTCTTTTGTTCAACCTTTGTGGAGAAGGGATCTCCATATTTGATCGGTGGATACCGAGCGTAGTCATTCTGCGCGTGGACGAGCCGAAGACGACGAACCAAAGCCTGGAGGGTATTTCGCTGTCTCTCGTATCTTTGAAGGTTTGCTGAAGGCACCATGCATTACACACTCGTGGATGATTATCAGGTTCTATGTAAGTCAAAGGTCTTGTGAATTCTTCAAAGTTTTTATAAAAGGTTTTACCCACTGTTCTAAAAAACCCGCCTAGGCTCCGTCTAGGCACGCCTAGGCTTGAGGCTTGGGAGAAACACCTCGCCTTAAGTTTTTGACGCCTTATGCTTGGTAAAACCCTTAAGGCGCACTTTTTGTTTAAAAACAACAATGCTTTAGTGAAACGATATTGCCTTTTAAAGATTTTTTTACAAATCAGACTATTATCTCATCCAAAATAATCAAATAGTATTTTAATTTTCAAATATTCAGACATATTTGTATGATATGTACAATTTTTGTATTTTAATAGCCTTGTTATGGTTAAAAAATATTAAAATATATTAAAAAGGCCAAAACGCCTTTTCACGCCTAAGACCCGCCCACCTAGGCTTCTAAGGCTTAAGGCTTGGCCTCCACGCCTCGATCACGCCCCGTGTTTTTTAGAACCTAACTTTTACCGGAAAGGTTTTTTTTCCTTAATCGGTCGTTTTTATTTTTCATGCATGGGTTGAATTATTTATGATGTTTAGATGCATGTGTAGGAGCTGATTTAAGTTTTTTTAAAAATAGACTCTAATTAAATAAGTGTGACGAATTAGAAATTTGTGAACTTAATCAATTATCACATAGTCACGTTTTTCAAATATGGACTCATGGATGACTTTAGGTAGGTCATCCTAGTCAGTAGGTTGGATGTGGTTATAAATGTTAAGATTGGGCTTCTTGAGTTATTTATGCCATTAAAGAACAGTAGCGGGAAATCACTATTTGAGGTAAGAGCTTGGAGAACATTTGTTATATAACCTCTATTTTCTTCTCGTCCTTTAGTGTTCATATTGTTCAAGGTGGTTGTGTTACCCATGGAAAGCCCTGTGCCCTAACCCAAAAAGTATTTGATTGAATACGATATTAGCTAATCAAGCTTCATAATGGTAACAGGATAACATATGTGTTGATGTAAAAAACTATATTTGATCTAATTATTTAATCACAGATAAAAATGAATAAGTATATAAATATAAGACAAAAGATTTTTAAAGTGGTTCAGCCTTGTAAGAATGGCCTACGTCCACTGTATTTCTTATTGTTGACTGTTTACAGAATTCTCGATAATGGGTTTACGAAGAAATTCTGAGTCCCCTGTTAATGAGGAGGTTACAATGTATTTATAGCCTTGAGGTTGTACAAATGAAAGGACAATGCGCTGTTACCCAGTAGACATGTACGTTTGTACTATATTAATGAGCATTTAATGCGCAATTATATCCTGGATTCTCTTAATTTGGATACACTGTACACTTATGTAGCTCGGACCGCTTAAGCTGCTCGAACCGCCTAAGCTGATCGAACCGCCTAAGCTGATCGATACGCTTGAGTTGCTCAGAGTGATTGAGTTGCTCGTCACACTTGAGTTGCTCGGTACTCATTAGTTGCTCGGTGGTCTTAATTTGTTCATTCTGAAGTATTCGCATTTATCATGTAAATTGATACGCGTCTTCATGTGATTGGTCTATGTCAGCAGACTAAATTTGGTATCAATAGAAGCCCCCAATGTTTCGTAGTTTGATGTTGGGGAAAAGTATGGAACATTCTGCTACTTAGATTTTTGGTTTGTATGGTTTTTAGGAAATCATTCGTTGTATGTAGATCATTTTTAAATGCACGGTATCAGATCTTCTAAATATTTTGAATTTCTATAACCGCTTCATTTTTTGTGCCCCTTTTCTTCTTTTTAGCCGCCGAATGCGTAAACGTCCGTATTTGTAATCATTGCTTTTTCAGTTCCCGAGGTAAAGTATTTAAACACTGCAAAAAATCCTATCGTCTTTTACTTTTCAAACCTGTGTCTTCAAACTTTTCATTTCTTCTCCATCTTGTGCGTTCGTTTATTTCATTGGTCGTTGTCAACTGGTTCACTCTTCCCTTGTAAGATCTTCTTCCTTCTCTTTTATTTTGCTTTGATCATCACGGTTTATGTTGTTGAATCGCTTGACAAATTTCGTTCTGAATTTTCAATTCCTTCATGGGTCGTTTTGGAGGAACTTTCTGAACCTTCTGACTATTTCTCTTTGGCTGAGGGACATTGGTTCTCCAGTCTCTTTATGGCCGAATGTGGCTTTTCTTTTCCTCAAAATCCCCTATGTTTGGAGTTCTGTCAATACTTTGACGTTGTACCTGCAAAAATGGCTCCCAATACCTGGAGAATAGTTAATGGAGTCCATAGGTTAAATCAAATTCATGGAACCCATTTAGGAATTCCAGAAATTATGTTTTTCTATAGATGGGTTGTCAGCGATAGTACTTTTTATTTAAAAACTAGGTTTTTAAATAGGGCTTTAGTTGTCAACCTCCCAGATGCTAACAGGGATTACTTCGAGCATGGGGTTGTTATGAAAAATTGGCAACATGCTCCATTAAATGGAGATGATGTATATCAGGGTCCCAGGTGTCCCCCCTTACGGCAATGGAATAAGTTGTTTTTATTTTTTGAAATATTGTTTTCTTGATGTTTGACAAAATGTATCACTGACATTCAATTTTTACTATTTGCAGTTGATAGCAAAAAAAAATCTCCAAAAGAGACAGAGGTTAATTTGAAGCATTTGAAACTTATCTAGAGTTCGCACCAAACTATGGCCGAGGAGCACATTAGATCGGCCTCTTATTTATTGCAGTACAAAAGTTACACTTCATCCTTTGCTGCTCGTCCAGTGGTGGTTAATCTTGACCAAATACCAGCTGCGGAGTCTAGTGTGGAGGGTTCTTCTTCTGAATCAAGTATTCCTATTAGTGACATAATGAAGAGAAAAAAAGTTCCTTCCTTTTTCGACAAGTCTGATTCTCCTGCTTTGGAGATATGGAGAAGTAAAAAAGATGTCCCAGGAGAGGGGATAAAGACTGTAGATGTACCCCCCTCTGATGCTACCAATAAGCTTGGCGAGAAGCCCCCTATGGCTCCAAGCAAGATCATTGAAAAGCCCTCTGTGGCTCCAACTACGGCTATTGTTGTTTCTCCTCCAAGCGAGGTCATTGTTATATCACCAACCAAGACAGCATCGTTGGTTGAGAATGTTCCTGCTCCTACGAGGAGATTAAGGAAAAGTTCTTCTGAGAGACTAACAGAATCTATCTCTCAGTCGTTAAATGTTGAAGGTGGTGTTCCCACTTTTGTTCCTTCGAGATCTGCTATGAGCTCGGTGAAATCTTGGATTATCCCAGAAGTCTAAGGTATTAAGGACAATCTTTCTCGTGACAGGGTCACTACCTTGGCTGCTCAACATATTGCCTGAGTAAGTATTACTAATCTAAACTTTCATTTTTCAATGTTATGTCCCTGTACTGACTTACAGTTATCTTCTTTTTCCAGCTGGTAACATGTTTCAACACTATTCTGAAGAAGGATGAGGCTATCAAGGCTTCAATCTCCTCGGGAGGTGTAGAAGAAGATTTTACTGGATTAACCCCGTCTTTGAAGGAATCTCATCAGGAGTACGAAGAGAATAAAACTGCTTGGGAGAAGGAGGTTAAGTTTGTCGAGCAAGAGAGAGATCGAGCTGTGGAGGCCCCCAAGAATTTGGAGAAGAAATTGGGGGAGTTTGAGAAGAATAATAAAGATCTTGAGGAGAAACTCAAGAATGCTGCAGAGCTTGAGAATAAACTCAAAGCTGCCGAAGAGGAGGTCGGTAGACTCTGTGATGTTGATCGCCAAAAGCAGGAGGTGGAGGAGAAGCTAAAAACTGTTGAGAAACTTCTTACTGAGAGGAATTCCTCGGAGAAGGTTAAAAGGAAGACAACTATGAAAAAATCATTCAGCGTGGGTTGGGATAAGGGCTGGAATAAGTGTTTGGCTACTATGTCATCACAAATGGAATACGCCAGTCTGAAATACTTTAGGGATGGATGGGTGGCAGCTCTACAAGAGCTGAAGGTTGTTGAAGATTATGACTTATTTCAACAACACACTCATGGCCCTCCTCCCTCTTCTGGAGAAGAAGAAGAGGACGAAGGTGCCTCCGAAGAATCTTTCATGATAATCGGAGACGAGGCCCTTTCTGTTCCAGTTATTCAATCATGCTCTGAGCAACCTCAATCAACCATTACTCCTGTCGAGCAGCTTTCTTTGGCCTCCGAGCAACCAACCTCTTCATCCAAGCCTCCTGAGGAAGTTTTAGGAAGCAAGGAGAAGGTGTAGAGTTGTTCAGATCTTTCTTTTTCTTTTTTGTTGAATGTAATTTTATACTGTACTTCTCTTTATGATGAAATAAAAATTCAAACTTTGGGTTGTTTGTCTTAACTTTTTCTTTTACTTGATCTTTATACATTCTCATTCATTCTTCATATCGCTTCTCTTTACTAGTTTATGGCTAGGATGGAGCTCTTGTTAGCTCACGATACTGAACTGATGAAAAATGCAATGACTACTTCAAGGCTGGCCATGCAGACCTAAATGAGGCTCATATTATTGACATCCTTGGTCTAAATTCTTCTGAACAAGCAGTTGAAGCATATCAGTATTTGAAATGCTTGCTTGACCGAACTGTTGCCAATAATGTGGCATATTATGAGATGATTGAGGACCTTCAAGGAACCATCGAGGAAATTCAACAACAATACAAGGAATCTTCTGCCCTTTTGCATCATGGGTATGAGAAGAAATATCAACAACTAAATGCTGACAAAGGATATGATAAGTTCATCGCTGCTTACGAGAAGAGGAGAAAATTCTAAGGGCTGAGGTCGAGGAGCATAGGCAAATCGCGAATTTGTTGGAACAGGAAAATAATGTTTTGCGAGGAGAGATATCCCAACTAAAATCTGCAGCATCTACCTCTGGAGCCTTGGCCCTTTTAATGATGAAGGTTTCTCTTTCTTGGAGGTCGAAAATGCCAATTTGAGAGATGAATTAGAAACCTTAAAGAGGACTGGACCCTCTACTTCTGCTAGCGGACGAGCAAGAGCTTCTCGGGGACGAGAAAGGGCTCCTCGGGTTACTATTGAAGAAGCTAGAACGCAGGCAGCCTTGGAGAATCAAGCATTATAGTTGGTGGCGAAGAATCAGGCTTCGTCAGAGATGTCCAAGAAGATTCTGAACCTCGACGAGCAACTTTCCATACAAAGCTCTACCTTGGAGAATAAAGAACTTTTAGTGAAGAACCTCCACGAGCAACTGGAGAGGTTAACTTACCAGTTTCACAAACAACCCAGAGAGTTTTGGATGGCTGGATATAATATAATGAAGCCCTTTATCATCTCGATGATCGAATCTAGAATTCAAATAACGGGGGTTACAAGCAAGGATGGTTGAATGCACGGGGGGTGTTAAAGTTGGAGCAGGGCCATTATCTATGGGATTACTATGACCTTGGATTGCTCGAGTTGCCTGTGCCACCCTTTAAACTTGATATGAGCTGGATTCCTGCTCGGGAGATTCCTCAGTGCTTAATTTCCAAGTATCTCAGCGACTAGAGTCTTCATTCTAATTTTGAGATATCTCGCCCGGAGCACTTGCTTGATCGGCCATCTGTGATGAATGTCAGGATTCTTCGAGATCTGAACTTCATAAATTCCCCTTATGCCTTAGACGATCCTCTTGTTGGAGTATAACTTGTTTCAAAGGCAAAGGGAAAGAAACCAGTAGAATAGGATTTCTATGTAATGTTTTTTTTCTTTTTTCAGCATATGTAATCCTCCTCGATTTGAATGAAAAGTTTTGGTCTTTTGTCATTTCATTTTCTTCTAAGTAATTTACAGAATGTCTTTTCTTGTTGGTTGGTAAGTATATATATGTTTATGACATACTTATCTTGTTGTAGTGATTTTTTAATACTAAGCAATAGAACAACCTACATTCCATGGTATTGCTTAATTTAAACAACCGGAGTTGATTGAAATTGGCTTACCAACCAATCGGAGCTGGTGGATTTTTATTCCCGACCAACCGTAGATGGTGGATTTTTATTCCGACCAACCGGAGTTGGTGGATTTTTATTGCCGACCAACCGAAGTTGGTGGATTTTTATTCCCGACCAACCGGAGTTGGTGGATTTTAATTCCCGACCAATCGGAGTTAGTAGATTTTTATTCCCGACCAACCGGAGTTGGTGGATTTTTATTCCCGACCAACTGGAGTTGGTGGATTTTAATTCCCGACCAACCGGAGTTGGTGGATTTTTATTCCCAACCAACCGGAGTTGGTGGATTTTAATTCCTGACCAACCGGAGTTGGTGGATTTTTATTCCCGACCAACCAGAGTTGGTGGATTTTTTTTATCTGAACTTGATGCATAGTGTGTAGCACTAATAAGCCGAAAAATTTCAACAAAAGGAGAGAATTGGGTAAAACATCCAAAACTTTATTCATATTGAAGAAAACTGCATTACATAGGGATTTTAGCTACTGATAATATTTGCGCAGATGCTCTACGTTCCATGCATTCTTAAACTCTTCTCCTTCTAAGGTTTCAATCCTATATGTCCCTGGTCGAACAACTTCTGTTACTCTGTAGGGTCCATGCCAGTTAGCTTCCAGGTTGTTGTGCTTTTGAATTACTTTCTTTAGCACATAGTCCCCTTCTTTCAAATCACACTTCTTTACTCTCTTGTTGTAGAACAGAGTTGTTCGTTGTTGGTATGCAGCATTCATGATTTCTGCTTCTTCTCTAACTTCCTCGAGCATATCCAAGTCTAATCTTCTCATCAAGTCACTGATAGGAGAATTAAAATTCAGTATTCTGTGCGTGGGCAAACCCAATTCATCTGGTATGACAACTTTACTTCCAAATGCTAGCATGTATAGAGATTCTCCTGTTGGTGCTCGTGGTGTTTTACAATAAGCCCACAACACAGAATGTAGCTCGTTAATCCAATTTACGTTTGCATCGTCCAGTCGTTTTTTCAAACCATTCAGCAGCGTTCTGTTTGTCACCTCAGTTTGTCCATTGCTCTGGGGATGGGCGGGTGCAAAGTGAGTTTCAATATGTTTGACTGGTGACAATACGCAACAAACTCCTCGTTGTCAAATTGGGTTCCATGATCAGTAATGAATGCATGGGGAAGACCATATCTACAAATGATATTCTTCTAAATAAAGATGCACCTTGTCATATGTCATATCAATAAGAGGCTCAGCTTCCACCCACTTAGTAAAGTAATCCATCGCGACCACGAGATATTTAAATATTCCCCTGGTCGTTGGAAGTGGCCCGACCAAATCTATTCCCCACATGGAAAATGGCCAAGGGGAAGTAATAGGTGTTAACAATGCTTGGGGAGTTCTTCGGATAGAAGAGAAGCGTTGACATTTGTCACATTTTTTGGCATAGGCTATACATTCAGCCCTCATCATTGGCCAATAATATCCCCGCGTCATTATTCTTTGCAAAAGTGTCCGACCTGCTACGTGGGCTCCACAAGACCCTTCATGGACCTTTTCAATCAAATCTTTCACCTCGGAGGGATGCACACATCTTTGCAAACCTGCTATAATTCCTCGTCTATATAAAATACCATTAGTCAATACATAACGAACAGCTTTAAACTTCAGTTTCTTGGCTGTGAGTTTATCAGTTGACAAAGCCCCTTCTTCAATATATGCCCTGAGGGGATCCATCCAAGAAGGTCCTCAATCAAGGGTAATAAAATTCATCATCAGATTTTTGTCTATGCTCCGACTAGTCGAGACTTCTATTAGGATTGTTCTTCTTATCTCAGTGCGTGTTGCTGAAGCTAACCGAGCTAAGGCATTTGCTCTTGTATTCTCCGATCTTGGTATTCTAATTAACTGTACTACTATCAAGCTTGATACAATCTCCATTGCTTTTGCATGATACTTGATCATCAATTCTCCTTTGGTTGTATATACCCCCAGCATTTGATTTATGATCAATTATGAGTCACTGAATACGATAACCTGCTCAGCCTTCATGGTTTTTGCCAAACTAAGACCAACAATCATTGCTTCATGTTCAGCTTCATTATTAGAAGCTTTAAATTAAAAGTGCAGAGCATATTCCACATTGATCTCATCTGGGTTGTTTAAAACAATCCCTGCTCCACTGCCTGTAGTGCACGAAGAACCATCTACATACAAATTCCACACAGGTATCTCATTATTAAACTCTTAGTCAGACAGAGTTCCTCGATGGAATATTTGATGCTTCCTTATATCCTCCTCCAGCACTTCCTGCTACTCTTTGACCATCTTCTCTTGCTCGTCTACTGACTGAGGTTGGTCGGAGTTTAAGTTTGATGATCCCATAACATCCACATGCTAGTCGGT
Organism: Sambucus nigra; assembly: GCA_949130495.1. Classification (NCBI taxonomy): domain Eukaryota; kingdom Viridiplantae; phylum Streptophyta; class Magnoliopsida; order Dipsacales; family Adoxaceae; genus Sambucus; species Sambucus nigra. The sequence goes on from OX422216.1 coordinate 648,857,272, forward strand.
ATTTAACTTCTACTCTTCGGAGGTATCTGGATAGGTGAACTCTGCGATAAAATATGCCACTTCTTGCCCTTTAAGTGACGTCCTAGGCTCATAAATTATATCGTATTCACCCAGTTCTATAGCCCAATACATCAATCTTCCTAATTTCTCTGGTTTGTGCAGAGCTTGCCTTAATGGCATGGTTGTATACACAATTATAGTATGAGTTTGGAAGTATGGCCTCGTTCTTCTACTTGCTTCGATCAATGCCAGTTCTAACTTTTCCAGCCTTGGGTATCTGATCTCTGCTCCTCGGAAGGCCTTTCTGGCGTAATAGATTGGTGTTTGCACTCCATCCTCCACTCTTATCAGCGCCGAGCTTACTGTATTTTCTAAGACTACCAGATACATGTATAGTTTTTCTCCCATCACTGACCTGGATAACAATGGAGGTGCTCCCAGGTATTTTTTCAATTCTTGAAAAGCCTTCTCACATTCGTCGTTCCACTTAAAAGTCTTTCGAAGTGTTTTGAATATGGGGAGGCATCGATCAGTTGCTCGTGACACAAATCTTTTAAGTGTTGTAACTCGCCCTGTGAGGCTTTGTAATTCCTTCTTCGTCGTTGGGGATCGTAGCTCCAACAGAGCCTTGATCTTTTCAGGGTTTGCCTCAATTCCTCGTTGATTTACGATATATCCGAGAAACATGCCTTCTCGTACTCCAAATATGCACTTGGTGGGATTCAACTTCATTTGATATTCCTCTAGTTGGTCAAAGGTCTGGCCTAAGTCAACTAGATGATCAGCAACTTTCTTGCTCTTCGTTAGCATATCGTCGGCATAAACCTCCATATTATGACCGATTTGCTCTGCAAACACCTTGTTCATCAACTGCTGATAGGTAGCACCTGCATTTTTAAGTCCAAAAGGCATAACATTATAACAATAAGTTCCCCTTGGGGTAATAAATGAGGTACTCTCCCTATCTTCAGGCTTCATTTTAATCTGGTTATAACCAGAATAAGCATTCATGAAACTTAATAGTTCGTGCCCCGAGGTAGCATCCACCAGTTGATCAATTCGGGGCAAAGGAAAATGATCTTTTGGGCATGCCCTGTTAAGGTCGGTAAAGTCTACACACATCCTCCACTTATTATTTTTCTTCTTTACCGTTACCACATTTGCTAGCCGGTCATGATATTTAACATCCTCAATGAAAGAGGCCTTTTGCAGCTTCTCTACTTCCTCCTTTATAGCTTGATTTTTCTCAGGGCTGAACACTCTTCTTCGCTGCTTTACTGGCTTGATTTCCTTGTTCACATTGAGCTCGTGACACAATAAGTTCGGATCTATTCCTGTCATGTCTTCATGACTCCACGCAAAAGTCTGCTTTCTTTGCCTTAGGAATGCTATAAATTCTTATTTTATTGATTCATCCAAGGATGCACCAATTTGAGTTGTTCGTTCTTGGTACTCGTCATCCAGAATGACATTATCAGTAGCCTCCATTACCTGTCCTTTCACGAGTTGGGACTCGTCTCTAGGGTCTAATGTTTCAATTCCGCATCTTCTATTTGGTAGGTAGTAGTCTTCTTTCTAAATTCTTCACGCTCTTCCTGCTTGGCAGATGAATAGTAGCATTCCTGAGCTACCATCTGGTCGCCTTTCACAACTCCCACCCCAAAATTAGTTGGGAATTTTAGACATTGATGCACAGTAGATGGTACTGCTTCAAATTTCTTCAGACCTACTCTTCCCATGATGATGTTGTAAGCTGATTGGATGCTTTTATCCATTATAAAAAAAGTACTCTTTCTGTTCAACAAGCAGGCCATGTACCGATAAGCATATCCATCTTGATCGTCCCAAGTGGAAAAATCTTCTCACCAGTAAAACCAAGGAGGGGCCTATGATATGGCTCCAACTGGGCTAGTTTTAGATTTAAACGGTCAAAGCATGGATATAACATGATATCTACCGAGCTACCATTATCCACCAGTACTCGTAAAATCACCACTTCCCTCATTCTCATCTTGATCACCAATGGATCATCGGGAGGATATAGTACACCTGCCAAGTCGTTCTTAGAGAAACCAATGACCAGCTTATCCTTATTCACCTTCCTCGAGCGATCATCTTCAGCCAGATTTATCCGCTGAATATACGAGCAAGCCTGAGCCTCATTGAGGTAGGCTTTTCTCTCAGCAGTCATACCTCCGCCTCCTGCATCTCCACGTGTAATGACATTACATTCAAATGATCCAAAATGGATAGAAAATACCTCACGTTCTGGCTATTTTGGTCTTTTGGGGAGATCGGGGTCGTCTTGGTTATCATCCGAATCCTCTTCGTGACTTCTCTTCTTATCCTCTTTTGCTCGACGAGGAGATCTAGACCTCTGTCTTGCTCGGTCATTGTTTTTTCCATCATTTCGACGGTCAACATACTTGGCCAGCTTTCCTCATCTGATGAGTGCTTCAATTTTATTCTGAAGAGTTATGCAATTTTTGGTCGTGTGACCATGGTCTTTGTAGAACTCGTGATATTTGGTCTTATTCCTCTTGTCAGGATCTATCTTCATTTTCTCTAGCCAATTTAACTCCTCGCTGTTCTTGATTTCTTTTAGAACGTGGTTTATGTCTACTTTCAAAGGAGTATAATTTCCAAATTTCTTCAACAGTTCCCACCTTGGCTTTGCTTTTGACTGCTTTTTACCACCATTGTTCTTATGCTCTTTCTTTTCAGCCTTATCAACCTCTACCTTGGTCTCTTTGGTATCCATATTCTTCTTCGCAGCCATAGCCTCCTCGTCGTTCATAATCTTCGCTGCCTTTGCCATTAGTTCTGCCATGGTTCTAGGCGGATCTTTGACTAGAGTGTAGTACAATTTATCTGGCAACAGTTCGCTCATCAGAGGAGTAATTGCTGTCTTTTCCTTGTAATCAATAACTTCGAGCTTCTCGTTATTGAAACGAGTTATATAATCCCTGGTGCTCTCACCTGCTTTTTGTCTAACACTTAATAAGTGTGCTACTCGTTTAGCTGGTTTTGCTCCAAAATAGAAATTTCCAATAAAGAGCTCGGCCAATTGAAAGAAAGTTGAAATCTTCCCCCGAGGAAGATTATTGTACCATATTTGAGCAGATCCGATAAGAGTTCCCGAAAATGCCCTGCATCTCATCTCATCTGGCACGACATAGATATCGGTAGCATCTTGGTATTGTTCTATATGAAGGATCGGGTCTGTTTTTCCATCATATTTAGGAGTCACAATAGGTGTTTTGAACTTCGATGGTGTGGGAAAATCCACAATTGCCTGGATAAAAGGTGTCCCTTGGACACAGGTTCTTTGTAGAGGATTCTTGGCCTTAGCCATTTCCCCTAATCTATCCTCCAACCTTTGAATAAAGCCTTTACATGCATCATTTCCCTCCTCAGGCCTGTTGGTTCGAGCCACTGATCGTGTTGAATTTGCTTCCTGGGATCTTTCATTACGAGTTATTGGTCGTGATTGGGCTGAACCCTCCCTTAGATCGGATGGTTGTTGAAAGTTCCTCGACACAATCCTAGGAGGACTTCTATTCTTCCTAGGGCCCAAACGATCAAAAGGAGAGACCCTGCTTAACCTCTCCAATGCACTAGTCCTTTCTGGAGAGAGTGATGTTTTGTTGAGTATTTGTAGCTCGTACTGATGAAGTTCGACCAGGTTGATAAGAAAAATCATTAGATCTCTCAGTGTGATAGGAATCAGTATGTTTGGATCGAGATTCCTCTGGGAATAACATTCGCCTAGTTTGCGAAGAAGGTAAACGGGCGTTTCTTTGAACGCTTCGTTGTCCTGAATGAGTATATACTCCACCCTGAACAGTTTGTATGAGTTGTCGTATAGTTTCTTGCATGGTTGTTTGGCCTCTGGCTAGATTGGCCATTATACCAACCAGATTTTGAACATTTGAGGGAGCAGATGGATTTGGGGGGTTTCCAGCGTTTCGATTACTGGATTCAGGATTATCAGCCATTGGTGATGAATTGTTTTGGTGAAAAATGATAATTGCAGTCGTTTCCCACAGACGACGCCAATCTGTTGATGTAAAAAACTAGATTTGATTTAATTATTTAATCACAATAAAAATGAATAAGTATATAAATATAAGACAAAAGATTTTTAAAGTGGTTCAGCCTTGTAAGAATGGCCTTCGTCCACTGTATTTGTTATTGCTGACTGTTTGCATAATTCTCGATAATGGGTTTACCAAGAAATTCCGAGTCCCCTGCTAATGAGTAGGTTACAATGTATTTATAGCCCTGAGGCTGTACAAATGAAAGGACAATGCGCTGTTACCCAGTAGACATGTACGTCTGTACTATATTAATGAGCATTTAATGCGCAATTATATCCTGGATTCTCTTGATTTGGATATGTTGTAGACTTATGTAGCTCAGACCGCTTAAGCTGCTCGGACCGCCTAAGCTGCTCGACACACTTGAGTTGCTCGTCACACTTGAGTTTCTCGGTACTCATTAATTGCTCGGTGGTCTTAATTTGTTCATTCTGGAGTATTCGCATTTATCATGTAAATTGACACGCGTCTTCATGTGATTGGTCCATATCAGCAGACTAAATCTGGTATCAACAATATCAGTGTAAATAAATTACTTAAATTCAGGTAATCTAAGCTACTTATTAATTAAATGTTACATGTTTATCTTGCAACCTGTGAGAACATCTCATCATATTATTTTATTATGTTTATTTGGTGTTGCATGTAACATTGCAAAATACTATGTAAAAAATTATGTTGAACAATCTATATATTAAATAAACTATGGACAAATGATTAGAATGCGTATTAAAAAACCTTTAAGGTTTATGGTTGTGTTGCACTGAGTAATTCGATTATCAAGGACACGGGCTTAGTTTTCATAAGGATAGGTACTCATTCCAGGCCACTTTTACTTAATGTTAATTGTTGAGTGAACGCTCTCTATCTGGATTGAAAAGGTGGTCCATTAACTTAAGGATTTATGAATGAATAAATGGACTTTAGAAAGTAAGAAACAAAGGCATCTTCTTCCTTAATATTTTATTTAAAGGGTTTGAAACTTCACTATATATATATATATATATTATTTAAGGGACCATTCACTACTTGCATGAGCTTTCCAGGTGATTCAAAATTGAAATAAGAGTATGTTATAAAACATTTGATTTGGTCTGGCATCTCGCATTCATGCCCCCGTTTGACTGCCACTGTTAGAACACAAATTGACATTTTTTTATTCATTTGCAATGATAAGTTTATACTATGGAATAAGGAAATCAATGGAAGACTTTTAGATTGCTTTTGAACTCTAATTTTTGCATTACAATTCCCCCACTATCTTCTTCCACGCAAGGATGGCTTTGAAGGGAGAGTTGAGGGAACCATATATAAATATAAAGTAATACAAATAAAGAAGCCCAACCAAAAATTAATATATTCAGTAGTTATTTTCAAGCTGTTTTCGTTACTAAAGCTGACACGCACACACAACTTTCTCATTTGATTTTCTATGAATCCAACATGCCTAAATACAAGGTAGGTGCTTTCACTCAACTTTTTAGTTCGACATTGAAAAATGAATTAACTAATACCTCCATGGACTAACGTGATAAAGAAGAATTAATCAAACATTTAATAATTTACATTTTTTTGGTTGCGATACGAGCCTTAATGTGAAAATAGTTTGGATATGAGCATTTGCAAAAAAAAATATAATGCAAATGTAAACCGACGTGAGTTTTGTGCAGGGGTGACATACTTAGTCACGACATGGCAGAAAATTGACACGATATAGCATGTTCTTGTTGGATTTTTTTACAAAAAGTCATATCATGTTCGTGTTAACATTATGTAATGCCCCCAAAACCTGTATATAATTGACCATATTTAAATATATAATTTACAAGTATTAGAACAATTAAATACCTTTCTCACCATCCAAAACAGTAATAAAATTTGAAAAGGAAGTAACAAAATAAATATCCAGTATCTAACAATTGAAATAATATATGATTCACAAAAGGAGTATCAAAATGACGATAACTAAATAATCTCATACCCGAAGTGAATAACAACTTTGGAAGCAGCACGACCCATAAACATTATGAACAAAAATTCGAATAAACGTCCTACTCCAGTGATAACCGAATGATAACTAAGAGGAGTGCAAGTCTTATCTCTCAACCCCCTTGTTTCTCCCTCCGCTGAGCACCTAAAAAATATTAGTTAAATAATGTGGGTGATATCCGATAAAAAATCAAAAAATTTATTACTTTCACAATGCAATTAATTTATATGGCATGCCTTCCCACTAATACCTCATATCAAATAGTCATACTTCACCTCTCACCCACTAAAGTAAAGTAATATATACGGTACCACTATGCTAAGATATTGCATATGAAAGTCCCCTGTAACCCAAGTCTAAGGTAAATAGTTTAACTACAATAATGATGCATAACACAACTACTCTATTAGTATGTTCCTTAAATAAAATCTCAACCTGTGGTGCCCATAGAACACAACACTGTAAATTACATTAGACTTGTCTCTACAGGAATAAGAAATCACATACAATTTGTAATTATGTCCATCACCTAACCAACTATATATGCATATACACACAAAACATCTCATGAAGGCTCTAACCTTCGGGGCTTCTCGTGCCTCTATTGATCGATTCGTAGGTTGTACCACCTTACTAGATCTCTAAACAAAAAATAAATGGGGCGATCACTACGTACTAACACCATAAGACGAACCACCTGGTCCCTCAAATAAACCACAACTACCCCCATCGACAGATTCCCCATAATTAATATATGATATCTGCACATCACTAGAAATCATAAATATATCATGTAATTATTATCTCTACTTTTACTTTAAGTAATTATCGTATGTACGTACAATTCAAAATCTCGGTAATGTAATGGCGGTAATAATTCACCTACCGCTCTCAGCTTATACCCCACACTCAGGTATTAGCATTGCCATCGAACACAAATTGGACGCCCTTAAAAATCCCAAAATAACACAGTTTCCAAAACCAAAGGGGCACAATTAATCGCGGGTCTTTAGATCCAAAAAAAACTTATTGAATCTGAACACGAAAATCACTCGATTCCACAATGCCACTCTTGAGATCTTTATAAAAAATGGTGTGAACTTAGTTCATAACATCCCCTAATAATAGTCTAACACATTCTAACCTTAATCCATCTCAAATTTCTTACAAAATTGGGTAAAACATCATCTTTAATAGTTTTAACATTAGGGTTCACAATAATGAAGAATTTAATAAATTTTAATAATAAAGGGTCCTTAAATTCAGATCTAATTACATATATTATCAGCAGCTAATGAGAGTATCCCAGACTTATTGATTTGGTCCACGAATTCTACATCACCCAAACATATTTCTAACCAAAATTATCATTTATAATAAAGTAATCATAAATTAATTGTAGTAATAAAGTATAATGTAAGATATTTCTTGTCTGAAATTAGTTCTTTGAAGGATTTATGATATTTTCATTGAGTCTCCCAAATCTCTGAACTCCAAATATGCTAATAGGGTTTTATTTGTGTTTATGAACGAGTTTGGTAATTAATTAATCATCACATAAGTATTATAATTATTGATTTTCATTTAGATTAATGAGGCCAAAATTTTGGATCCTCGTATGGGCCTTAAACACTACTCAAATATGCCCATTTTTTCCCCAAAGGGGTACCTACCTATAGATCCCAATTTTTTGCCCAAAAGGTTACTTACCCCTGGAGCCCACTTCTGCACCTTAAAAACACTATATTGAGCTTCCACGGCCCATACAAATCGACCCAAACACCCACACTCGTAGATATAATATACTCAACTCAACTCAAATAATGAATATATTTAAATGCAACTCATACTCAAATGATAAATATATTTAAATGCAAAACACACGTGTAACATAAGAATATTAATGTACACGCATAATGTAACAACTGAAAACTAATATTCACACAAAATGCACAATAATATGCAACGTAATAAATAACAACAAATAAATAAATGCATATAACTACGGTGTGTCACAAATTATAAGCCAAGTTACCATGTTTTGTCATTTTATTAGTGTTTTTACCGATGTTTTTGTAACACCCTGTATTTCAAATTTAATTAATTAGGTAATTAAATCAGTGTTATTTTGAATTACACTTGTGACATAATTTAGTTGAATTAACTAACTAAATTTTGATCGGTTGAGATAATGATTAATATTATGGAATAAAGTTACTAAGTGAATAATAAATAATTTACGATAATTATTATACATCGTAGCAAATGATATTGACGTAATTAAATTATATCTCAATCGAGAGTCGCGTGAAGATTATTTGGGGTCGAGATAGGAAATTGCTACAGAGTGACTCAAATGATGATTTAAAGGTCACAGTTGATTCAGAATGGGCCGCAATAGTCAGAATAGTATACCCTATGCATAGTTTATGTCCCGAGGCGATTTTAGACCAACTTGTCACTGTTTAAGGGCGTATCAGTCATATGGTAGCCTAGGGTTGATAGAGATATGAATTTCTAAAGATTATATATGCACCTAGTTGGAAAAGTCTAGGGTTAGAACGTTAGAAAACTAAAAGAGGCCACAAGAGAAGAAATGGAGAGCATTCTTGGAGCTAAAGGGAGGATTCTTGAAGCTTTCAGCATCGGATCGTTGATTGGGAGGGAAGACAAAAACTCCATCATATAAATGAAATCAGACCAACTGGACCAAAGTTAAGTGTTTATCTTTTATGTTTTGAATTAGTTATAATACGTAGTGTAGGGATTATAATACCATGCTTTTAAATGCGTTATTGAGGTTTAAAGTGAATATAACTCATGAATTGGGATAGGAATATTTTGAATCGATTCGGCCTAAGGGAAAATTGATTCGGCCCTTGGGCAAATCGATTCGGTTTCCCTGTATTTTGGAATTTTTTTCTATTTAATCATACAATTTGTGAATAATTATCGGGGGCACTTTTGGGGTGTCTTTAAGACATAATGAGGGATATTGTGAGTTACAGCAGGCCTTGGTAGGATTGGGACTTAGTCATGAATGAGGGAATTACAACAAAGATTAATCGTGCTTAAATATTAATATAATGAATTTGAGAGGATGGGAATGAGTCGTGGTGATTACGGGTGAACAAATTATGTAGACTAGTAGTGTGTGAGTGAACTTAAACTCAGATAACTAAGGGTAATTAGGACCCTTCGGGTAGAGAATAATACTAGAATATAATAGAATAAGAGTGATGATTGTAATGTAATAGTATAGTGAATATTAGAGAGCTGTATATTACATGCGAATTATATTTATAGATTGGGTGTATACACATACAGATTATATTTATAGGTTAGGTGTATACCTATACGGATTATAATTATAGGGCAAGTGTATACCTATACGGATTATAATTGTAGGGTGAGTGTATACCTATACATATTATATTTATAGGTTGCGTGTATGCCTATATACGACATTTGGATAGCTTGTGTGTATGCCCATTATGTGCTTGTTGTGTAAGTGAACGTACCTACGCTGCCTGCTATCACTGAAAGTCCCGCACAGAGGGCGATCCCACCTTGACGATTCCAGTGAGGTCTTGATGTGTACCCCAGAATATAGAACTTAGGGCGGTTCACTATGTGTGTATTAGTGGGACTGGCATGTCATTTGAGTACGTTTGATATGTGTGTAGCCTAAAAGCTTAGAACTATGTTCGCCTCCAATATGTGTTGATTTGATTTTGGGTTCGAGGAGACATACCGAACCTTTAGCCCCTGATTTGGTACGAGAGATACATGGACTTAATAGCAGAGTATGCAGGTGTGCATCGCGGTGGCCAGTTCGGAAGATGCTTTATTTTATTATATATATAGTGTAACGTATATATATACTTCGGTAATTGTTCCTACTGTGTATAATGTTGGAAGAATGGATAGTGCATCTCTAAAAGCGATTTGAGTATGAAATAATCTACTTAGTGTGTGACGGTAGTAAAGTTAGATAGCGATATCTAAAAGAGGAAATAAGTAGAACAACTTAATGAAATGGTTGAATGATAACATACGTGAAATGTTAATGATTGTTTAATAATAACATATGAGGAATGTTAATTATCAGTGTTACGGTAACGTACGGTGTGGGCGGTACGAGGGATTTAAATGTATATTTAAATGAGGACTTAATGATTAAATATTAGAACATTGTGGTGTATTATATGGGCTATACGAGGGAGCTAAACCTATTAGTGGTAGATAGTAATTGATGAGAGATAGTTGGGCTGGGAAGCATAACGATTTTAGGAGTGCACATTAGTTGAGAGGTGAGGAATTCAAGGAAGTGTGCGTTGAACAACATTTCTAATTAATAACTGCTTTCAAACTGTGATAAATAGTTGTTAAATGTTTTCAAAAGTTTTAGGCTCTGACCCATTTGCAAAATATTTTCAAAACCTTTTAGGTGTCCAGTCACGGGGACGCTAAGCTTCGTGATATATTCCAGGGATGTATAGCTGCAACACTTGTGGATGCTTGTGAGATTTTGATTAAACACTCCAGCAACTTCATTCCTAGAGTAGGATGCAGTTTTAGTTATTTCATTTGGGCATGTCGCCCCTTCAGATAGTTCACTTATTTAGTTTTATTTCATTATATGTTTAGTGGGACTTTTCTATTTGGAACTGACAGTTTATTCGGTATTTTTCATTTAGTGTTTTGTCTCGTGATTGATTCAGATTACTATTACTACGTGGATAGTTTAGTTTATGTTTTCGCACGTTGTATTGTGTAATGAAATATAAAATTTAGCACCGATTAATTTAACGTAGGTGTTTAGTAAATTAAAAAAAATCGATAGTGATGCTAATAATGAACCAAATGAGATTCCTTTTTATTTTTGTAAAGAACTGATCACCCGACATTTAAATGGGCGAGGTGTCACTGATGGTATCAGAGCTTCAAGTTCTCGTGCCCTGAGGATTTGTGCGGCTTTTCACGTTTTCGCTTCACGTTCTTTGATATAAAGTCTTATAGTAAGACTGTTGTATTCCTCTTTACGTATGCGACTTATATTATCCTACTATTAACTATAGTTAATGTTATTCATGTACGAGTTCGGTTGAGCTTTGTACACCGAACAATATAGGACGACCAATGAGGACCGTTAAAAGGACTGAAGGAGGAGAGGCTCATCAGAAGTCATAAAGTATTCGGGGAACGATGATCGCAATATAAGTCACCATGATTATTATTCAGGCAGATGATAATATGATAATCACTCAGGAGCAGTAGCTTCCCCAAGCACTGTCGTTGGTAACGTTAGTTCAAATTCAGACACACCCAGCGTAGTTGTCAAGGGGGAGAGTCGGAGGAACTCTTTCGAAGAGTCATCTCTAGGTATTAGGGAAGATATGAAGTGTGATGGGTCAAGGGAGGATATAATCCAAATTCAATTGTGTAGGGTGGAGTGTAATGACACCCAAGATTAACATTTGGACAAATTTTTTAGCTCATAGCAGCAACATAGAGTGAAGAGAGTAAGTCACCACGTATAACGAATTATATATAGAATTAAACTAGAATTTTGGGTGAGGTTTGACCGTAATATACTCCATCTTCTTTTTAGACAGAGTTGCGGACGGAGTTTCAAAACTTATCATAAGTAGGGCTGTAAATCGGGTCGGGTGAGCCGGGCTTGGGGTTGATCAGGCTCGGCCCGAACTCACTTACCCATGCTCAATCCCGAGCTCGGCCCAAATTATTTTTTCCCACCTAGGCGCGAACTCGGCTCATATATATTACGGGCTTCGGGCCCGATTTCAATTTTTTTTGTTAAAAAAGTTTGAATTAATTTTTTTTTCTTGTATTTCCATCATGGACATAATTACACATTAAAATCTAATTGATATTTCATGAAATAAAATATATAATTATGAAATGTATTACATTAAAATAAGGGAAATAAGAGTGAAAACCTACAAATGTTTATTAAATTTCATACATTTAGCAAAATTTGATCACTAACAAAGGTCTATTGTGACTTGAGCAATTATTAAATCAAATACCCATAATGATAATAACAATAAAATCACAAAATTGAAATTCACATGTAATCTAATGTATTATGACAAATGATTTTTTTTAAAAGTCGTAAATGAAATAAAAGAACGAAACCTAATTAAACAATGTTAACATAAATATGTTATATTATATAAATTATTTATTTATTTATTTATAAATATGAAGTTCGGGCTACAGGCCCAATTTGGGCTTGGCGAGGTTCGGCTCAAGCTCGGCCCGAAATTTATTCGGGCTTGAAATTTTGGCTCAGGCTCGGCTCGGCTCGGCTCAAACTCAAATAAAGCTCGGCCCGAAAATAACGGGCCGAACGGGCGGGCTTCGGGCCTCGGGCGCTCAATTTACAGGCCTAATCACAAGTGGTCCAGATAGAGACTAATCATAAGATAGAAGTTTACTTGTATAGCGAACTTCATACTCGACAAATGGGATACGAAGAATAAAAAGGGTTCATAAGTTGATAATAGGCTCGTGGGTAGAATACACAAGCATGGATTGGAAATTCGACTAGGATGACTTTTGTTGATGTCGTAAAGGTTGTGCATTTATAATTTTATTTCAACGCTCCTGTGAGAAGGGGGCCAAGAGGGTCGGAGAATCTAATCGAAGAGCAAGACTGGATTTAATGATGCGAGTGAAGCACCATAGGAGGGTATACCCAGTAGGGGACACATTTAAATGATTCAAATAAATTAAATTCCTACCAAGTGATGGTGAATTCAGTGAGATCCGCCAAGGCCAGCAACGAGTTCCATAGGGCCATGGAGCCAAAGGGATAATAAGTGTAGCAATCGGGGTCAAGACTAATAAACTCGAGAGAAGGACACCTCGACATGGCGAGTGGGGCAAGAGATAAGGGGATAAAACATAAAAGTATCATATGTGTGGAGAGTAGGGCCACATGTGTTAAACTTGTCCACATCGAGAAAGTGGGACCAACCAGACTAGGAAAGTAGATAAGAACGGTGCTAGTGGGGACAACAGTTGAGCGAGATTTTCGACAGGGGATATTGGACTAAGATATTTATATTAAGAGGTTATCAACCTGAAAATGGTAGGTTTATGAATGAGCAATAAGGTCCTCAGAGCATCCCATTCCTCAGGGCAAAGGGTGAGGGAGGCCAACAGGGAAAGGGCCAAAGGCACGGGAGTTTCTCTGGTAGTTGTTACGGTTGATGAGAGACAGTCCACATGAAGAAGGATTACCAAAAGGGAGGCAGGAGGCAACTACAGGTTGAGATCCTGGATATACAATAATTGCAGCAGATCATGGGTCAGTTCCGGCATGAAAGTTCCATTGACCAGACAAGGTAGATGGAAAACAGAGATATAATTTTTTTTATCCTTAGAGCATGAGGTAGGTTTCGGGTGACATGTGTGCTTCACAATATAATGTTTAACACTAAAATTTGAGTGTGAGTAAGGTTTAATGGCGTTGGCGGTCTCAACCTTATTGTGAATGCATTTACTATTAGGTAGCTGGATTTTTTTTTGTCGTCTGCGAGGAGGATCGGGTTTGCACACTAGGAGGATTTTTATATTATGTACCCGTTTTTGCACCTTTTGAGTGTTTATTAAAGCATAACATATTATTATTATCTTGTGTAGTGACTGGATACCGAAGGTTTGAGCAGTAGTAGATTTTGTGACAAGACTATCGTGCACGTTGTCCCAGGGTGAAAATCACCTGAAAGAGGATTGAGCCTGCACACACACACACATACACACACACACACACACACATATATATATATATAGTAGATTTCGGTGAGTGTGTTGTCTTGTTATATTTGATCCCAGTGAGTAGGACGTTTAGTGATGTGATTCAGGGTATATTGGTTTACTGTCGAGCAGAGAGATTTAGCTCATTATTGATTTAGCGTTGAGAAACTATTGATAAGGAGAGTGCCGTGTTGCATCTTTAGTGGCATGGGAGTGGACAAGTATAATTTTATGTCAATGGATGGGAATTTGGGAGTACATGTTACGGGCCGAGCTTCTAAAGGATCTCAACGAATGATAATGTTAGACAATAGTGTATCGGGGGGTTCCTTGTTTGAATTTCGCTTTGCGAGACTTCCTACGCATGAAACTTAGTGAACGTCAGGAATTGGGAAATGTTTGGTCTTGAATGATGAGTTTTACCTTAGTTATTTTACGTATTTGTAGATATAACTGTGAGTTAATAGTTAAGTTTTGATTTAAGGTCGGTAAAGTCATATAGTGTTGATGTGAGAAAACATTGTTGAACGTTTACACCATGAGTAGATCGATAGATCAACCTAAAGAATGATTAAGTTGTAATTAATAGGGTAGTTGAGTATAATCTTACCGTATAATCAGGCTAAGTATATAAGGCTTAAATTGAAACAAGTATATTACGATCATTTGATTTTATAGAAATGAACGAGACATAGGGTGTATGGGCGCCCTGGTTAGTTGAGATTTTTAGCATAATTCACGATGAGCAGACGTGGAAACTTATGAAATAAACGTAGATGTATTGGTAAATTAGAGGCATAAATAAAATGAGACGAAGGGAAACGATGTTGCATTATGAGCAAGGTGTGTCACTAGGGACCGAGGAGTAGACGAAAATGGATGATTATAGAGGTAGAAAGTACAAAGAATGTACATTGTAGGTTTTTAGGGAAATCAGGAGTTACTCCGCGCAGAGGAGTAATATTACGAGAGTTACGTCATAACAAATTAAATTTTTTGAAGTTTAACATGAATAGTCGGGTATAATTGTTGATGCCTTCTGAAAGGAAGTTATATGATTTAAGAATAGGTAAGTTGGCACCTAGCTAGGTGGGGATTTCCAAATATAGTAAGTGATATAACCGTTAGAATATTGGCCCAATTGTGTTGGAATATTCTTAGGAGAAGGATAGCTGGTTTTGCATGAGCCAAGGTGTATCAGTAAGGGAAATGAAGAAGTGTTTCAGAGTAAAATGATGAGGGGAGACTGATCACTAGTTCGAATGGTTGGGTATAAACCACTGAACTAAAAAGTTCCATTAGTGAAGGGATATCGGGAACAAAGTAATGCCCTAACTTCAAAATGATATGGGTACCATGCGAGAAAGTACCTGAGACTGTTAGTACTGAGCTTATCCTAATTTTTAGGATGGAATTCCTTTGTAAGGGGGAGTATGTAACACCCCGTATATATGCATATTTATAATTTAATTAATTCAGTAATTAAATCGGGGTTATTTTGAATTACACGTGTGACGTAATTTAGTTGAATTAAATAATTAAATATTAATCAGGTGAGATAATGATTAACATTATGGAATAAAGTTACTAAGTGAATAATTAATAATTTACGGTAATTATTATACATGGTAAAGAGTGATATTGATGCAATTACATTATATCTCAGTCGAGAATCGCGTGTAGACTTGTTTGAGGTTGAGATAAGAAATTGGTATAGAGTGACTAGAATGATGATTTAGAGGTCATGGTTGATTCTGAATGAGTCAAAATATTCGAAATAGTACATCCGAGGGTATAGTTTGGGTCCTTAGGCGATTTTAGACCAACCCGACACCATTTAAGGGCGTAGCGGTCATTTGGTAGCCTGGGGTTGTGAGAGCTACGAATTTTTAAAGGTTATATCAGCACCTATTTAGAAGATGCTAGGGTTATAATATTAGAAAACTAAAAGAGGTCATAAGAGAAGAAATGAAGAGCAATCTTAGAGCTAAAGGGAGGATTTTTGTAGCTTTCAACATCCTATTGTGGATTGGAAGGGAAGACAAACACTCCATCATCCTATAAATGAAATCAGACCTGCTGGATCAAAGGTAAGTGCTTATCTTACATGTTTTTAATTAGTTATAATACCCATGTAGTGTAGGAATTATAATATCATGATTTTAATTGTGTTCATGAGGTTTGAAGTGAATTTAACAAATGAATTGGGACAAGAATGCATGTATAATGGATCAACATATGCAGAGGACACAAAATCAAATTTTATGCGTAAATCTTATGGTAGAGATCTCGGAAAATGTTGATTTTGCAAGAACATTAACTCAGGTTTTGGGTAGAAAAAACTCAATTAAGTCGTGAGAATTTTGGGATTTGATGGGGTTTTGATGATAAAGATTCATTAAAATTGATGTATATACTCTTATATAATGTTAGGACAAATTATAATGGAGTTTGGGACGATTGCATAAAGTTATGAATAAATAAAAATGGTGAATGAAGAAGAATACCTGACAGATTTTGAATCGATTCGGATGCCCTTCGGCAAATTGGTTCAGTTTCCCCAAATTTTGGTAATTTCCCCTATTTGAGCCTAGAACTTGTGAATAATTATGGGGGGCACTTTTGGGACATGTTTTAAACATAACGAGGGATATTATGAGTTACATTAGGCCTTAGTAGAATTGGGACTTAGTCATGAATGAGGTAATTACGGGTAAGATTAATTGGGCTTAAATATTAATATAATGAACTAGAGAGGATGGGAATGAGCCGCAGTGATTATGGGTGGATCGATTATATCGACCAAAACTTAAGGGTGACTCACTATGTGTGTGTATTAGTGGGACGGGCAGGTCATTTAGGTACATTAGGTATGTGCGTAGCCCAAAGGCTTAGAACTATGTTCGCCTCCAACGTACGCTGATTTGATTTTAGGTTCTAAGAGATACGTTGAACCATTCTTCCTTGATTTGGTATGAGAGGTACATGGACTTGATAGCAGAGTACGAAAGTGTGCATCGCGGTGGTGGGTCCAGTCCGAGGGATGTTGTGTGAATATATATATATTGTGTGTGATGTAGGAAGAATGGATAGTGTATATCTAAAAGTGATTTAAGTACAAAATAATTTAATTAATGTGTGATGGTAGTAAAGTTAGATAACGTATATCTAAAACATGAATTAAGTAGGAGAACTTATGAAATGGTTAAATGATAACATACGTGAAATGTTAATGGCGGTTTATTAATAACATGCGAGGAATGTTAATTATTAGTGTTACAGTAACGTACTGTATGGGTGGTATGAGGGAGTTACAGTGAGATAAATAGAGTGGGCGACGTGTTTCACAGAGGTGCTAATGAATTTGTGAAATACGAAAAGAGATGTCATAATGATGAAGAGTTTCTATATTCGTGTGATGGGTGTGAGAATGGTAAGGTGTTTGAGTGGAAAACAACTAAACTACATTTGTTAAGATGGGATATGAAAGATAATTATCGATTTTGGAGTTTGCACGGGGAATTGAAAGTTACTTTTATCCTCAAGCAACCTTCACAATAACCTTCAACAAGTAAGATAGATGTAGGAGGGGACGACATAGATCATAATATGTTACGGGATTTATTTGATAACACGTATGGAGTTCATGAAGTTGAAGAGAATGAGGTCACTGACGATGTACAATGTTCAGGTTCTCATGAATATATCAGGATAAATCTTGACAATGACTACCAAAGTTAAAAATTTAAGGCGACCCAACCGTTATACTCTGGCTGCGAGAATGATCAAATAACTTTACATGCCATGGTTGGTTTGCATAGTTTGAATACCCAGTACGGTTTGTCTGGCAATAGCGTGACATGAATTCTGAATTGGGTGAAGGGCTTGCTATCAAGGAGAATATTCTTCCAAATAGTTATCATGTTATGAAGAATAGTTTGAAAGGTTTGGGAATAAATTATAAATAAATTCATGCTTGTGTGTATGATTGCATATTATACAGAAAGGTCGGTGTCCGATTTGCGATGAACCTAGCTGTGTCCAATCTATTGGCAAGGAAGGCACAAGCTCAAAAGTGCCTAAAAAAATGTTGAAATATTTTACAGTTGGGCCTAGATTAAAGCATTTTTTCACGGTCCCATGGATAGAGAGGCAATGACTTGGCATGCTAGGGTAGAAGTAGGGGATAATCTCATGCGTCATCCTATTGATTATACAGCTTGGAAGAGGATGAGTTATGAGTACCCGAATTTTGCTCGAGAACAACCTAACATTCATTTGGCTATATCAACATATGGTTTCAATCAATTTGGAAATCTAAGAACCAATCAGAGTGTATGGCCAGTGATCCCAACCCCACTCAACCTCCCTCATTCACAGTGTACGAGACCTAAATTTTTGATTTTTTTTGTTAATACGCGGGCTAAAGGCACCAACTGATGACATCGATGTCTACCTAGCTCCTTTGGTAGAAGAATCAAATGAGTTGTGGGAAGAGGGTGTGTGAGCATTTGACTTTTTAAGAAAATAAGAGTTTACGCTGAAAGCTCTGTTGATGTGGGCAATTAATAATTTTCCAGCTTATGGGAAATTAGCCGGTTGTGTAGTACATGGTTATTTGGGGTGCCTTATTTATGGATAGGAGACTGAATCTCTTCGTCTCCCCGTTAGCTCATAAAATGTATACCATTTACATAAGAGGTTCTTACCCCCCGCTCATAGTATCAGATTTGAGAAAGGTTCCAATTTTTTATCTGACGGGGTTGAACATAGGCTACCGTCGAGAAAACTTTCTGGTTCAGAAATTGAAAGTAAATCTTCTGATTGTAGCCATAATATGCCAGGTAAGAATCCTAAACTTAAGAATGTCAAGCATAAGAAGATCCCAATTGGTAATGAAACTGAGAAAAGAAAGGCATGGTCTAAGAGGTCAATTTTGTTTGAATTGCGTTATTAAAAGAATAACTCGATGCACCATGTATTGGATGTTAAGCATGCAGAGAAGAACATCGTTGAACATATTGTGGGCACATGCCTTGAGGGGAGTCATTCGAATGATGGATAAAATGCACGAAAAAACCTTAAATCGTTTAAACTTAAGCCACAACTATGGTTGAAAGAAAATAGGAGGGGAAATACAATAATTCCCCCTGGTGCGTTTACTTTGACGAGTGGGTAAAGGAAGGTGCTTTTAAACACAATATATAATTTGAATGTTCCATCTATTTTTCCGTCCATCTTACAAAGGATTGTGAATTATACTACCCACGATTTACATAAGTGTAAGTCCCATGATTGGCATGTGATCATGCAATTGGTTCATCTATTATTTAAGCACTGTTTCTCCAAGCACAAGGATTTGCGGAGGGCTATTATGCAAATTAGTCTCTACTTATCACTTTTGTATGAGAAGGTAGTCAATCGAGAACACATAGTGGTCGCAAAATTGGTGATGACCGATGTGATTTGTGTGTTGGAGAAGTACTTTCCCCATTATTCTTTGACATAAGTGTTCACTTGTTGGTACACCTATGTGAAGAGGCACTTCTTTGCGGTCCAGTTAGCTATCAGTGGATGTATCCGTTTGGAAGACTGGTGAAAGCTTTCAAATATTACGTTAAGAATACATGATATATTACAGGATCAATTACAGAGGAATACATCATCGTGGAGTCATCAATCTATACTCGGGAATATATGTCTGACTCGACCAGCATTGATGACTTTAATGAGTTCGTCGATGAGGGTGGTCATGTGATGGGAAAACGAGTGAAATTGACGAGTTTACAACATAAAAAAGTAGCTCGTTATCTCTTTGACACACATAAAGATGTCGAAGAATGGAAAAAATAAGTTTGAATTATTTTAAGTTTTACATTATTTTAGATTATTTTAGACACGATTAATTTTGTACTACGTTCGTCACATTAATTTTATGCAGAAGATATGAAGCCTGTGAAAGCAATAAAAGACGAAAAATAATGGCACAATCAGACAACGAATTTAGGTTGTGGTTGTCGCACCAGTTAATTATACTGAAAATGACTGTTATACAACATTACATTACAATAAAACTTTACAATGAACCTAATTAATTTGTCTATATTCTCAGCTCTTAAGGACGGATGATGCGACATCAAGGCTTACTCGTCTAGCCACTGGATCTTTGTTCATGGCACATAAGTACAAAAAGTATCAGTTGAACGGTTACATATTCGGCGCAAGGGTGTATGAGGAAAGTACAAATGTCCAGATATCGGGTATTTCATAAAAGGCTCTTACTTTCTTTCGAGTGAGCGCAAAAGATAAAAACACCATTGAAGTTGAAATGACTTACTACGGTGTAATTCGAAAAATATTTGAATTGGACTATGTAATCTTCAAAGAGGTTGTATTTTACTATGATTGGGTAAGAGTTGAGGATAAAAATGTTTGTAAAGTTGATCCTGACACCAATTTGATTAAGGTTGACTTGTCCAAGTTGAAGAGCAACGAACATGTGAGAGATGAGCCATTTGTTTTTACATTTCAAAATGTCAAACAAGTGTTTTACTCGGAGTATATCAACAACGAGTCATAGTCAATCGTCGTACACGCGCCAAAGCATCTAAACAGTAGTGTGGATGACTTGGCTGCTCCCCCCGAATATCAATCCATTTTGGATGATAACCAAATTGTGAAATAATTTTTAGATTTGTAATAAGAATTCCAATTATCGAACAATAGTTTAATGCTTTTAATTCATTTGTACTTGATCAGTTTAGTGCATGTACTACTGAGATTTAATTCTTAAACATTAATTCAAAGTCCATGCCTAGTGGGTGTCTTATTCTAGTGTTTTATTATTACCGGACATCAGTTTAATGTTTTTAATTCGTTTGTACTTTGTCATTTTCTCTCTTTCTCTCTCTCCTTTGTATATGTGTGTGTGGGCGGGGGGGGGGGGGGGGGGGGAGTTTTCAACTTTTTTCTAAAATTACCTCACGACCCATTCGAGAGTGGCATGACCACAAAAAATATTTGTATGTCTTCTTCATGTGTGTGTGTGTGCATGTCTGTTTGTATTCTTCTAATTCATTTGGATTTGTACTAATAATAACAATTTTTACAGAAAAATGTCTCCTTCGGGGATTAAGGCAAGGATGATAGCGATGATAATAATGATGTGTTCTTCAGGGTTCGATGGTAGCGGAGGTGACGAGGGCTCCTCGGACCCTAGACTCCCCAAATGGGGAAAATTAGGAATGGCCGTTGAGAACAAGATGTGCATATTGGCTAGATCCCTAAGCTTGTGAAGACGATTATCGGTCCGGGGTACACCAGTTGGAAGGAGGTGCTAAATGAGCTCAAGTTAGCTATTTGGGCGGCACTACAGGTAGTGCATTTATATTTATATTTATGTTTATATTTCAATTTCAGTTTATATATATATTTATTCACAACTAACACTTACTTTATTTTTGTTTTGTATTTGTTTGACATGAACAATTCAGCATGCCCCCAGAACTCCGTGATTATGTGTTGGAGCAGTTGAAGGACCAACAGAAGACATGGAAGAAGAATTTGCTCACCCGGTACTTGGGGAA
Source organism: Sambucus nigra (assembly GCA_949130495.1). NCBI lineage: Eukaryota > Viridiplantae > Streptophyta > Magnoliopsida > Dipsacales > Adoxaceae > Sambucus > Sambucus nigra. Next base: position 648,878,736 of record OX422216.1, read on the forward strand.
GACCGTTGCCTTCATTCTCAGAATGCCTCAGTCCGTCCTGTCGAATGAGCTGACTGCATTGGCACAATGACAAAAGTTCATTAATAATAAGGTCGAGGAGCGACAATTGGCATCTCGCCAATCGGGGAGGGAAAATCAGGTAAAAAGATGGACGTGCACTACTCCGGTCAGACGTCTTACGTCGAGATGGAGCACAGGATGGTAAGTTTTTATTTTTCTATAATTAATAAAATATGTTATTTTGCATTATTTTACTCTGCATTACTTACTAATTTTGCATTATTTTATTTAAGGGGACGGGGAGTGGCCCTAGGGCTAGGCCATATAGGCACGATGACTATGTGGTATTTCGAACGAATAATGCAAGGATAAGGAGGCGTCCCCAAGTGTCGCGACCACGATTTTAAGTAATCCGATAGTTTAATTTTTGTGAATTACATTATAATTTTTTTTTACTTATTTAACTAATCGTGTGTTTTTTATTATTTCTGGCAAAGCTTAAGGAAGTGCATGAGTCGGATTCTGATGCCGACAAGGCATCTTTGTCCATGGACGCACTCAGCTAAGTGCTTGGTGCTGATCACAAGGAGAGGAATTGGGGGTGAGCTCGCAGGTGGGCAAATCTAGGATCATTGGAATGGAGACGAAAAAAACCAAGTTGGCTCGTCAGGTGGACACGCATGACACAAAGCTATCAAGGTTGGAGGCGATGGTTTTAGATATGTACACATACATGAAGCGTGTGTTGGGCAAAAAGGGAAATGGGAAGGAGAAGAATGAGGAGGAGGATATCGCTCAATCATTGCCGATATGCATAGACTCACTGTTTGATGATCTAGTCCCCTACTTGGCTCCCATCGAGTGACCAATGTCAACAATCAAGTGGTCGAGCATGTTTTTACTCAACATATTTGATGGCAAGCAGATAGGGCGGGAGTTGAGGGACCCGAATACAGTCATGGGTATGCCAGTTCATAACCGTATCCTTTAAAACATCGAGGCCAAGGTGCTCGTCACGCATATGATAACTGCCAAGGAGAACTTCATATTGTGGTTGCTCGAACAATGCAGATTGATGCATATTGAGCGGTCTATGAATGCGTATATCGAGTGTCCTTCTTTCCTCCTCGAACTTACCTCAGACACTATGCCGTGGCATTATTTTTATTTGGACGATAATATTTGAATTCTTTTGAGTTGTTACATTTTCGTTTGGATATGGATTGTATCATTATTTCATTTGGATATTGAATTATATATGGAATGATTTGGTGCACTATTTGTATTTTATTTGGATATATGATATTTGAACGGGTACATTTTTGCTGTAACAGGTACAAATATACTATTGGACAGTGGTAGTGGCCAAACTGCCCAATGTTTTTTTTTTTAAATTCTGTTCAGATTTGTCACGGTCAATGACCATGACAATTTTTTAAAGTTTGTCACTGGTTTGTCATGGTCTTTAACTATGGCAAACCTTGTCAAATTCAAAGACCGTGACAAGTCTAATGAACTTATCACATTCCATGATCGTGACAAGTCTGTGACAATAAAAGTTATCACCCCAGATTTATCACGGTCATTGACCTTGACAAGTCGGACTTGTTACCATCAATGACTGTGACAATTTGACAGTTTTAGTGTAGTGACCGTTGTGTAGATCTAGATGAGAGGAAGGCAATCCCACCATTCTTTTGAAAAAATTCAGAGCTATTGATTGAGGCGAGAATTCATCTTGCTAAATTCTGAATATATGTAACATCCACGTTAGTGTAGGATGATGAAAATCATAAATATATAAATATTAGTGTTAATTTAAAAGATTTAAATCGTGTCCTTGGGTTGTAATCATGTTAGGTTGAATTTAAATCCCTTATACATGCAGAATGTTGTGACAAATTGGTGGTATGAACATGTGAAGAAATCTGGTTTCTTATGGATGTTCTTGAATAAAAGTGATAATCTCGGGTTTTTAAGGGTTAATGTTGAATTAATTCAACTTAAAGGTGTTATTTGATGATATATTGATTCCATTACGCTAAAAGTCGTCTATACATGTTACTATGATGTTTGGTACACTTGGTTAGGAGTTTGGGATTGTGTAATTGAGGTTTAGAGGTTTGAAAATGGTGAAATCCCGTGACAGTTAAGGGAAGAAGACGATACATGTTATAGATAATCGATTCAGCTCCTTGACCGAATCGATTTGGTTTTCGAGATTTTAAAATTTCCCCCCTTTTTGCTTAGAACTCGTAGGGAATGACCGGATTAACTCTTAAGGTAATTTTAAAATATAATGGGGGTTATGTTGAATACCAATAGGTCGATGTTTGGATTGATACTTTGTTACATGAGGTGAATTTAGGGCTAAGGGTAATTAGGCCTAAGTGGGTAATGAAATTTAAATTCAAGGAAGACCATCGTGTCATAGGGATTCCTAGGGAACCAATGACTTAGACCAATAAGGTAGGAATGAGATATCTACTGAATTGACTTAAGGGGCAATTGGTAACCTTTCGAGTACTGGGAAACAGTTGGGATTATATCGTGAGGGGTGTTAAGATAAATCAATGATACGTAGGATATTTGAGAGTTATATAAACTACGTATGGGATATATTGTAGGTTATGTGCTTACTTATACTGAGTTTATATACATAGGTTGTGTGAATACCTAATGTGTGACTTATTGTGGGTAATGAACATGCATATGCTACTTGCTATCACAAGAGGTTTCACATTGTGGGACGATGGCGGAGCGCCGTGATAGATAGGGGTATAACTTGCTTGCTTGGCTATTTTTTATTCCTAACCGCTTTCTCTTCCTTATCGTACTACTGTATATAACTAGAAAAGGGGCAACAACTCTTGAGTGAAAAGCAGAATCTCAGAATCTAAGTATCCCTTCCTTGACTTAGTGGTCAGTTGCGATATGCGATATTCGTTCCCTTGGAAATGAATTCACTTCTTTCATTCCCCACCACCCATTGATTGAATTCATGTAGATGTCGCACTTCACTTCGTTGAGCTCTTTTTCGAATAAGAAAGCTTGTTTGTCTCTAATGCGAATGAGGAATGCAAGATAACATAGTAGTTTCCGCCTAAAGGGTCCTCTACTGGATCGTTCCCCGGGGATAAAGTAAACTTGCTTGCATGCAATCGAGGAACGGGCTGGCTAAGCTGGCTATAGTCTTAGCTAATAACTAGAAATTCAAACTGGCTTGGATCCCAAAATCCACCTTGAGCTCTGGCTAAGGCTGCCAGTAATCTAAATAAGACACAGGACTCTCAATTGAGATAAGCAAAGACTATCCAACAAGGACTACCGGTAGCAACAACAACCCTGCCCGAAAGACAAAGTATATGGCCAGAACTCAGAAGGTGACAGAAGATCGTTCAAAAGCGAGTACCTAAGACCCCGATAGCGTCGGCGAAAGCATCCAGAGATCCTGATGGGGGATTTTAGATTTATACCACAAAATATAAAACTTAGGGATTGAGCGCTACTTGTGAGTATGTTAGTGTGACCGGTCATTTTGGTGCGTTAGGTATGTGCATAGCCCAAAGTCTTGGAACTATGTTCACCTCCAATTTATGTGAATTGTATCTTTATGGTTTAAGAGTAATTCGGAATCGAAAGTCCTTTATTTAGTACGTGATGTATCAGGACTTGATAGGAGATTATGCACATATCGAGGTCTCAGCCTAGGAATGCCATATATGTATATATAGTGAGAGTGATATATATATATATATATATATATATATATATATATGCGTGTGATTTATTCTACTGTGTGTGTATTAGTAGATGGCATAAATGGTGATAGATAAACTAACCTAAGTATGTGATAATAAATACTTAGTCAGAAATCTTTAAATTGGCTAAAGGGTTGGATATTTAATAACGTGTTTTCTGGGAAATACGGGTGGGCTCAATGAGATAGAGTGCAAGTAGAGACTTATTGGGACTAGTTAGGCGGGGTAGTGTAACTAAGTTGGTTCAGAAGTATACATTAGGGGTGCACATTAGTTGAGAGGTGAGAATCTCAAGTGAGGGCGCGCAAATTTAACACGTATAAAATATCTTCTCTTTAATACATTTTAAATACTTGCCAAATATTTTAAAACTGTTTTTACTTGGGCTCTGACCCGTTGCAAATCCATTTTTGAAAAACCTTTTAGGTGCCCAGCCACAGGGACTCCCAACTTAGGAGTTCATTTCCAATTGATGTGTTGCAGCTACCGTGAAAGTTGTAGGACCTCGGTAGTAGACACTTCCACTTCTATCAGCTCCTTTTGATCATTACTTTATCTTAGTAGGGCATGTCGCCCATCTTAAGTTAGCAGTATTTTAGAGATATTGTACTTCTTTTATTCCAGCTGTTGGATCGGTTTTATTTATGGACAATCGTATTTGGGACTTTAGCCTGGAATGTTTGTTTATTCCAATCACCTTTATTCATTCAGTTGATTTATTATTTATTATATTGTTCATTTGTCGTGGTGGATGTGCTTTAGTAATTTAAAACTATTTGCATATTAATAAAAAGATTAAGATTTTAACACCGGGCTATTAGGGTATTAGTGATATATTTGTTTTCGACACTGATGCTAAGAACGAAACCATTGATGATTCCTGTTTAATTTAATAATGGTCTGATCACCCATGATTAGGAAAAAAAATAACAGTTTAGAGGGGAAAAAGTTTCGATTTCATCGTGTATCAAACTCAAACTCAAAGGGGATTAGCCTATTTATATTACAAGTGAGGCTAAGAAAATGACACACGAGTCTAACTAAAAGACACATTTTATGTGGAATGTATATGGACGTCTAGAATTTGTATAAGATGTAACATTTATTGATTTTCTACTTGTTTTATAGACGTGTTGAGGAAATGAGTAAGGGTTAGTCGAATTTACGTTGAACAATACTGTTAACGCGTGGCATGCGGTATAAATATTACAAAGTAAAATTGAGAATTGTTAAATATGTATATTTGAATATTATAGTGTAGATAAGAGAAATTTAAATAATTAGTGGTGTGCATTGTAAAATGGGTATTTTAAGTTGAGGGAGTATAATAAGTATATAGTATAATAGATGTAGCATAGATCGAATGAGGTGAAAATGTTTCAATTAAAATTGGTTTCATTGATTTCGAAAAAGCGACGACACTTATGTTTAAGTGCCTCCATAATCCCTGAAATTGCATCACTAAAATCCTGTGCAGCATCTCCGGAGAAGACAACGAAAGTGACGATCTATATGAAAATAAGACATGGTTCGTTGCCTTGTTTTCTTCAAGGCTTTTAATCATACCATTTCCACTGCTAATTTTATGATCTAACTAATCAAGTGTTCAATCAATTTATGGTTTCCTAATATTCAATCGAGATCCTTCTGAGGCAACAATTGACTCGGTTTCCCAATTTGCACAATTTTGAACTATCTTGCTTGATCTATAAGGAGTAAGAGTCACGATACGAGATCTTGAGCAGTAAGTTAACAGTCTCATGATTATATTATAGGACTCTTATAAGTTTGCCCCTTGTATCGAACTAGGAGATATATGCACAAAGTTAGGGAGATGGAATGTCATGCTCTTAGTTGGAATGTCTTTCTCATGGAACTATAAATGCAAATCATTCGCCCAAGGCATCTTCATTTAGTTAGGATATTTTGGGCTCTTCACGTTCTAACTCCTAAAGACTGATCCTTTGGTGTTGGGTTGGGGAGTCAGTAGAGGGGTTGGAGGGTAAGGATATATATTAAGAGAATCAACTCTTTAATTATTGGATTGGTTTTTACAATCACTACTAGTGTTGTTTAGAGCATCTCAGTAATCCATTTGAGTCTCGTCTTTGCACCCAAGGTATATACTTCCACTATTAGAAACTCTTACATCTTAGGCTTCGTGAGGCAACTCGAATGTATACCGACTTGTAAAGATTGGGTTAAGCATCCTTTTCAGAGTAGGACTTTGTCACCTAAGATTGATGATTTTTTCATAGACATTTTCGCTTCGTCATTTTTTGGTTCGACATTATTTTAAGGATATTATTATGCCCCAATATATTACTTCTGGTACCAACTAGCCGTTTCCCGACCCTTATAAGAAGAGAAAGGCTCGTCGACAGGCTTCGTGGATGTAATATCCCCCACCAGCCAGCATTCCTCTCTGTAACCTCCTTTAGCTTCCTTAGACGAGCCTTCAATTCCCCTCTTTTGTCTCTAAGCTTGGGGCTGGCGAAGATGAAATGGGATCCAAAGAGGAGAGCGATTATGTGGGAACAGGTTGATGGGTCTGATGACTCCTAAACCGAACAAAGGGTGGTTAGGAGATCTCAGAGTGCATTCGATATTGGATGTGATAAGATCATCGGAGCTGGTATATGGAGAAATCGAGTCATTATTCATGGTTTTAGTTTTGGTTTTCATTGTGTTATTTTGTCGTTCCACCAAAAATGGAGCAAATTCAATATTACAACCACATGGTATTTTAGATGAATGCTTATGAAAAGCTGGTGATGGATATTACTCCAAGGAAGCATGTCAACGAGCCTTTCTCTTCTTATAAGGATCAACAAATTGCTAGCTGGTATCAAAAGTAACACATCGGGGAATTATAATATCCTTAATACATTATACTTTGTGGATTTTTTGGAGGACAATGCTTTAGTAGGAAATTTCTAAAGTTGTGAACATATTTTGATGTTCATGTGGAACATGGATTCCCCCCCCCCCCCCCCCCCCCCCAATGCAGTTGTGGTCGTGAATGAATGAACCAAAGCTAAAAGTTACTTAAGACACACAAGAGGCCATCCAATTGTGTATGTTGTTTGTGTATGATATACTTCAGCAAACACTTTTTAGGAGGTTTTAGCGATGAAAGTTGAAACTTGGAGAAATGCTCTTAGAATCTAAGGGGTTAAATATCGGTAGAAATAAAATTAAGTATATGGAATGTAAATTTAATAATGATGATTCAAATAAAAGCACAATGATAAAATTGCTTATAATAAATTAAAATAGAAAACGGGAATCCTTATCTCTGGTTCCAAGTGATGGGATTAAGGCAAGGATGATGATGAAGATAACTTGCCTAGTCATATGTGTAGTTATATAAGGGGAAAAAAAGGAAAAATATTGATGTAAAATAAGAGATGCGTGAGTGTAAAATTAACTTACACAACGACAACAACTTAAAATAAAAGTTACGGAAGTTTCTCAATCTCTCTCTAAATGTGTGAGTTCCCCTAGATGAGGCTACAAGAGGGGTATATATAGGATTAGGTGTAAGGTCCTAGACTTAGGCTACAAGAAATGACATATTTACTAATATGCCCTTACTAGATTTAACCTCCTCACTTAAGTACAAAAAATATATAATAGCAATTAATCAACTAAAAAAAGAAAGTACATCAAAAAAAGAAGAATGAAACCTTATTTTCAAGCCCACACTATAGTGGTGTATACTGATATGCCACTCAAACAGGCTTTACATAAGCCATAAAAGTCTGAAAGATTAATTTACTTGGCAGTGGAGTTAGAAAAGTATGACATTGTTTATGAGCCAAGGTCTTCTGTCAAAGTCCAAGCAGTGGCAGATTACATAGTTGAGTTTACCTACCCTGATGCTCCCGATCAACAAGGAGGTAATGCAGAACAATTTAAGGAAACTAGGGGAGCAATTGAAATTATCCCTGACCAACTCTCATAACCAATAGATGAGATGGTGACCGACCAACCAGAATCTTCTGGTAAGGTGTAGGAAATGAAAAAAAAAGTGAAAAAGCGCGGATAATTCCCGGAGGGTGATTTTCTCAATTAAAATCAAAGTTAATTTCCTTTTTCAATAAATGCAGAAGCTAAGTCCCAAATTAAATGAGTGTGATAATCAAACCCGATTTTATCTTGAATTAAACCTAAAGCATGCGTTCTAAATGATGAGCAAGATAAAATAAACAAAGTCACACTACACCGCGATGTACGAGGAAAAACCCACTAACGGGAAAAAACCTCGGGACGGCCCTAGCCTCAAATCCATTAAAAATGGTATTACAAAATACAAGACAAAAGACTTACTTCCTAAACTCGAACCCTCTCAAGCCGTGACGCTCCTTCTTGTACCAACCTCCAATTAGCGGATAACCAACGGAGCTCCACCGTGGTATCGGAATACACCGATAGGACTTTAAGCGGTCACCGTCACCCGAACATGGAGCCTTTCTCCAAACGGGTAGAATCTCAACAAAGGTCTTCTTTGTGATGGGGTGTAGAAGCAAACCCGAAACGTCTCTTGAATTCGGTAGAGAAAACCGGTGCCAAAAACTCCAAGTAAAGATATGTATATAAAGAACTTGGATAAACAACAATGGGTGTAAACTAGAGTGTGTATGAATTTTCCATTAAAAATTAACACTCAAAACATGAACATTTTCCCTAATTAAATTTGCTCTCAAACTCTCTCTAAGAGTTGGATATGGAATGGAAAAGTTGTCTTGGAAAATGTGTTTCCCGCACATGATAATGCATGAAAAAGTTGGTTGAAAACCAAGTGGAGAAGTGGGGAAAAAACTGTCAAAAACTGCTGAAAACCGTTCCCGCCTGACGTCTCGTTCGAACGAACTTGACTCTCGTTCGAACGAGACTTCTAACGAGCGACCAGCCTGGGCTCGTTAGAATCTCGTTAGATATCTCGTTAGAACGAAACTCGTTCGAACGACATATCGAACGACATATCGAACGACTGACCAGATAAGGGTCGTTGGCAAACTCGTTCGAACGAACCTGGTTCGAACGACAAAACTCGTTCGAACGAAATCTGGTTCGAACGAAAAAACTCGTTCGAACGACATTTCTAACGAACTTCCAGAAAGTTTGTAAAATTCGATTTTGGCCCAGAAACTTTTATAAACTTTTATATACTTATTTTTTAAGTTTCTAATTGATTCTTTCTGAAAAATAAAATGCAGTTTTAATTCACCTAACACCCAATTCAAATTGTTCCAAGCTCCTATATACATATAAATACATTCATACCTTGGGAGCATGGAACCTAAGTTGATGATGTACAAACGAGGCACATAAACTACGGCATGTTGATGATGCTTTATACTCTTTGCCGCTACGTCTTCAACAAACACTTCATAGGTCTTGAATATTACAATTAAATAAAATCCTATGAATAAATGTTTTTGTCCGGAATTGAGCCAAACCTATAAGAGGACTTAATTGGAAATTTGTGTCCTTACAAATCTCCCCCTTTGGCTATTCCGGGACAAAAACCAAAACAAAAATCCTAAAGGGCCGTCAAGCTCTACTAGACTCAAAACATAACCCGCCCAATCTTGACTCAACCCAAGGATTAAACTCTTTGCCATAGAAAGATGCCGCTTTAGAATAATTCCTGCACACTTAAGCAAACTCATCAAATGCATAGGGAATATCAAAATATTAAATGCAATTAATTAATTACTCCCCCTAAATTAATTCTCCTCCCTGTAAACACATGACCTACTTAGAAAGACGTCTCCCCCTAAGATAAATCTCCCTCAGACGAAGATACGATAATAATAGGATTAGATACCATTTCTCCCCCTATCATCATTCTCCCCCTTTTTGTTCGGGAATAGGCAAAGGATAAAGAACTAATAAACCGCATATGGGCATATGGGCAATTAAAAGCAAGGCAAAGATAAACGAATATCATATATATAGACATTAGAAATATACCAATATAGAACTTGCATATATATAGATATAAACACACACATGACACCAAATACAATAAGTTTGCACACTCGTATGGCAAAAATGTGTCATATGGAAACGGAAGTGTAGGGGTGTGAACTAGCAACAATTAAATTTAGACCCAAACACTTAGGAAACGTTCACGGAGTTCTCATTTGATTGCAAACTTCATCACAGTTAAATATAACCTCATGTGACAATATAAAGATTGAACTCAATGAACAAACATACACAATGCATACAAGCCTAGCATGATGATGATTCTACAAACCAAATAGAGTCATGACATTAAAGACAACTAGGATAAACGGACATTGTGCAAACCGTTGATATACCATCCAATTCTCCCTCAATGAGCATATATATTATTTTGTTTATGAATGAATATATCAAACAAACATAGGCCTTGGCAATTGCTTTTTTTGAATGCCAAATATTCTGTTTTTAGGCCTTTGGATCACGTATTTCTTTTAGATCCAATCAACGGTGGCTTACAATCGCAAAGGATTTAATTCATCCTTTCGGAGCCCTTCCCCGTGCATATATTTATTTATCATGTTTTCATTTTTCGCACAAATCTCACATGCAACGGATTTTGACATGCACTAGTCCTCCTAGGTCATAGATATGTAGATGACTAGATTGATAGGAGAACACCTCAAAAAGCTCAAATATAACATGTGACATTAAGATTTCAAAAGAGCTCGTGCATGTGTGAATAGAGGCATATAGAAATAGAATCCATTTGAACAATACAAAATCCAACTACTCCATATAAAACATGGTAAAGAACATTTTAAGGATTGAAAATCTAAACCAAAAGTTCTAGCCACATGGGAGCGTAAACGATAGGATTCAAACACAAATATATGCCACATAAAGTGTGTCAAACAAAAATACACACAAAACAAAATCTTTTTGAGTTTTTAACATTTTTAATCAAAAATAAATATTTACTCAAAAGGACAAACAAAAATCATTTGTATTTTTCATTAAGCTTAAATGAAATAAATAAAACACAAATGATAAACAAAAATCTTTTTATATTATGCAGTCGATTCAAACACAAAATATAATACAAAAAGATAAACAAGTCATAATTTCTAGCATGTGATATGAAATAAGGCAATGACTAGAAAATGACTAAACAAGCATACATTTAGCATATGAATATAGCATGAAGTACAAACGCTAAAGTATGCAAACACTAACACATTCATCCATTAGATTTAGCAAGGGAGTAATCATGTGAAAGTAAATGAGAATCAAAATCCCTATTTTGTAAGGCAACCAAGTCGGATTTTCTAACCCAAATTAATGAAGAATTACTATCTTGGGGTGTAGGAACGTTAGCTATCGTGGTTACTTTACTATGGGATTTTCTAGGAATTCGTTTAAGATCTAAACAAAATTTCCTAAGATGACCTTGTCGACCACAAAGTGTACAAGTGAGAACATGTCGAAAAGATTTACTTAAGGAGTGATGTTTAAATTTATTCCTAGTTGATTCTCCTAAAACATTGGTTTGGGCATTATGAGTAAATTCATTACAAGGATTGAAGCCTAAACCACAAGTGTCATTTTTAATTTGGATCGTTCCTAACATTTTATCAAGTTTTTCCGAACGACATTCCAAATCAAATTTGACATTACTAGAATCTTTTAATTTATTTTCCAATTCAACAATGTTAGATTCTAGTAAAGAATTACGCTCTTCAAAAGCAAGAAGCTCCTTTTTCAAGGATTCCATTAAACCCCTAAGGCTATCTCTCCCACCCTCTACATATTCAAGCTTCTCTTGAAGAGTCCTCACATGTGTCCTAAGGTCTTCTATTAAGGCACTGTCATCAATGACCTTGACACTCTCTCTTAAACTCGCTTCTAACTTTAAATTAGCTCTTTTCAATTTAATAGATTCTTTGTATAATTCATGAAAAGCATTTTGAAGTTCACTCATATCAACCTCTTCTTCATTTTCACTCTCTTCTTCTTCTTCACTCTCACTATCATCAAAAATATGAGAATCATGTACAATGACCTTGGAAGTGGCATGTGCTATAATTTCATCATCCGATGAGTTCTCATTATCACTCACATGTGCCATAAAAGCCACAAAATTTTTCTTAGTGGGGGATTCGGGCTTCTCTTCCTTATCACTATCACTAAGGGTCGCATTATATGAAATGGGTCGTTTTCCCTCTTTCCTTAGTTTAGTGGGGCACTCAAAAGCCCTATGGCCAGAACCTTCACAACCAAAACATTTATTAGACTCGTCCCTATCAATATTTTCATTACTAGGTTTAGGGATCTTATCGGCTTTAGAAATCTTCTCGTTTTTATCATGTTTAGAAGATTCAAATTTCTTAAAATCATTTCTAACTTTATCTTTGTTAAATTTAAGAAATTTTCTAAATTTACGAGCAAACAAAGCCATATCTTCCGAGTCACTATCACTATCGCTCTCTACTACTTGTTTGACCTCTTTTCGGGCTTTTAAAGCAACGCCCTTTTCAATATTCTTTTTAGTTTTAGAGGGAAACATATCTAGTTCATAGGTTTGTAAATCACCTACAAGTTCTTCTAATTTCGTAGAGGCTAAAGTGGGTAAAGAATTTAAAACGGTCACCTTTGGAATAAATCTATCGGGTAGGGACCTTAAAATTTTCTTTACTACACGGTCGTCAGGTATTTTCTCTCCCAAGTTAAAGGATGAATTAACAATATCAGAAAGTCTAGCATAAAATTTATCAAAAGTTTCTTTTTCATCCATTTTGATAGTTTCAAATTGAGTGGTGAGGTTTTGGAGTTTTGAAGCTTTAACGACACTAGTTCCTTCATGAGTTAATTGTAAAATATCCCAAGCTTCTTTAGCGGTTTCACACGTCATAATACGTCGGAATTCATCCGGTGCGACAGCGCTAAATAATGCATTTAAACCACGGGAATTAAAATTTGCTAGCTTGAACTCATTTTCAGTCCATCTATCGACGGGTTTGGGAACACGTTCATTTTCAATTAAATGTGTTGGTGGGGTCCAACCATTAACAACAGACATCCAAACACGTTCATCGATAGATTTAAGTGCCGATTTCATTCGCGCTTTCCAATACGCGTAGTTAGAACCATCAAAAATAGGAAATTTTGAAAATGGGGAAAAATCCATATTTAGCCAAAAATTAAAGGATCTTAACGAAATAATTTATCGTTTTTGGCTCTGATACCAATTTGAAAAAGCGCGGATAATTCCCGGAGGGTGATTTTCTCAATTAAAATCAAAGTTAATTTCCTTTTTCAATAAATGCAGAAGCTAAGTCCCAAATTAAATGAGTGTGATAATCAAACCCGATTTTATCTTGAATTAAACCTAAAGCATGCGTTCTAAATGATGAGCAAGATAAAATAAACAAAGTCACACTACACCGCGATGTACGAGGAAAAACCCACTAACGGGAAAAAACCTCGGGACGGCCCTAGCCTCAAATCCACTAAAAATGGTATTACAAAATACAAGACAAAAGACTTACTTCCTAAACTCGAACCCTCTCAAGCCGTGACGCTCCTTCTTGTACCAACCTCCAATTAGCGGATAACCAACGGAGCTCCACCGTGGTCTCGGAATACACCGATAGGACTTTAAGCGGTCACCGTCACCCGAACATGGAGCCTTTCTCCAAACGGGTAGAATCTCAACAAAGGTCTTCTTTGTGATGGGGTGTAGAAGCAAACCCGAAACGTCTCTTGAATTCGGTAGAGAAAACCGGTGCCAAAAACTCCAAGTAAAGATATGTATATAAAGAACTTGGATAAACAACAATGGGTGTAAACTAGAGTGTGTATGAATTTTCCATTAAAAATTAACACTCAAAACATGAACATTTTCCCTAATTAAATTTGCTCTCAAACTCTCTCTAAGAGTTGGATATGGAATGGAAAAGTTGTCTTGGAAAATGTGTTTCCCGCACATGATAATGCATGAAAAAGTTGGTTGAAAACCAAGTGGAGAAGTGGGGAAAAAACTGTCAAAAACTGCTGAAAACCGTTCCCGCCTGACGTCTCGTTCGAACGAACTTGACTCTCGTTCGAACGAGACTTCTAACGAGCGACCAGCCTGGGCTCGTTAGAATCTCGTTAGATATCTCGTTAGAACGAAACTCGTTCGAACGACATATCGAACGACATATCGAACGACTGACCAGATAAGGGTCGTTGGCAAACTCGTTCGAACGAACCTGGTTCGAACGACAAAACTCGTTCGAACGAAATCTGGTTCGAACGAAAAAACTCGTTCGAACGACATTTCTAACGAACTTCCAGAAAGTTTGTAAAATTCGATTTTGGCCCAGAAACTTTTATAAACTTTTATATACTTATTTTTTAAGTTTCTAATTGATTCTTTCTGAAAAATAAAATGCAGTTTTAATTCACCTAACACCCAATTCAAATTGTTCCAAGCTCCTATATACATATAAATACATTCATACCTTGGGAGCATGGAACCTAAGTTGATGACGTACAAACGAGGCACATAAACTACGGCATGTTGATGATGCTTTATACTCTTTGCCGCTACGTCTTCAACAAACACTTCATAGGTCTTGAATATTACAATTAAATAAAATCCTATGAATAAATGTTTTTGTCCGGAATTGAGCCAAACCTATAAGAGGACTTAATTGGAAATTTGTGTCCTTACAAAAAGTATGAAAAGGTGAAAGATCAGATATTCCATCATGGGATCTTATCAACCCAAGGGTTCGATAATGATATCCCCATATAGAATTTATATATTGATGGTTCTTCATGCGTAACACGTTGTGGAGCTGGGATTATCCTCACCAGTCCGGATAGGATTGATGTTGAGTATGCTCTACGTTTTCACTTGCTCGGTTAACTTCTGTAACGCGCACCAAGCTACGCTGAACAATCCCCATTGAATTACTTGTAAGTAGACGTATAGATGACGACTTAATGGTTAATTTTGTAGCATTGGATATGGGACCATCATGGATGGATCCAATTAGAGCTTATATAGAAGAAGGGATTTCACCAGATGATCTACTTGCAACCAAGAGGTTGAAGTACAAGGCTGGTAGGTATGTTTTAAACAACGAAGTTCTTTACAGGAGAGGTCTGATAGCAGGATTGTAGAGATGTGTCCATCCATCTGAAGTGAAAGATTTAATTAAAGAAGTTAGTGAGGGGTCTTGTGGCTCCCGTGTAACAGGGAGAACTCTACTTCAAAGGATGAGTACACAGGGGTATTACTAGCCAATGATGAGTGCAGATTGTACATCTTACGCTAAGAAATGTGACAAGTGCCAGAATATCTCCATCATACGACGAACTCCACACCCGTTACTGACACCAATTACTTCCCCTTGACCATTTGCTATGTAAGGAATAGACTTGGTCGAGCCTCTGCCAATTACCAATGGAAGATTCTAATATTTGGCGGTGGTTGTTGACTAATTCATAAAATGGGTAGAAACTGAACCTCTCATTGACATGGCTTATGAAAGGGTATATCAATTCATCTGGAAGAATATCATTTACAGATATGGTCTGCCACATGCCTTTATCACTGATCATGGTACCCAGTTTGACAAGTTTTCAATCCAATATCTAAAAATTTAATTCTGCTCCAGATCATCCTCAGAGTAATGTTAAAACAAAGGTGACGAACATAACTCCGTTGAACGGATTGAAGAAGCGATTAGATGATGCCAAAGGAAACTCGATCAATGACCTACAGTCGATGTTGTGGGCTTACTGAATAAATCCCCAAACAGCAACTGGAGAAACACCATACATATTGGCTTTTGGAAGTGAAGAAGTGATGCCTGTTGAATTGGGACTACCTACTCATAGGGTTCTCAATTTTAATTCTCCAGTGAATGATTTGACGAGTTGATTGGATTTGGATATGTTAAAAAAGGTGTGCGAAGATGCAGCAATAAGAAATGCAGCATACCAGCAGCGATCTGCCATGTTCTACAACAAGAGGGTAAGTAAATACGCTCTGAAAGAAGGTGATTATGTGCTCAAAAAGGTAATTCAGAAGCATAATAAGTTGGAGCCTAATTGGAATGGGCCATATCGTATCACGTCAGTTGTTCGACCAGGTACATATCAGATGCTAGATTAGAGACCTTAGGGTTTTTATCACCAAAACTCAAAGACGCCTATTAGAGAAGAAGTGGATGAAGTTCCCAAAGGAGAACCACCATTCTTAGGCTTTTCACACCACCGCCACCACCATCGAATATATTGAGAATAGAGTATCGCCCCTATATCTTTTCCAATGGATCAGAACTTCCATTTCCAGACAAGTGATTTAACTTGCAATAATTCAGTGTATATATTATCCATGATAGTTTAGAATTAGAGAAAAACCTTGAAAAATGATGAATTGATGGATTTGGAGATTTAAATCTTAATCTTGGTAGGTTTTGCATGTAGATTAACTTCTGAAAATAAATAAGTCGAGAAATCAAGATCCATGTATAGAGAATTATAAATTAATGTTGAGTTATATGATGTTCTTTAAAAAAATAGAAGAAATATGATTTTTATGAAATATAAGATTCGATCCAAGAGAATGATAACCCATAATGATTTGATGATTCTAAGACGTTAGAATTTATGTGTTTATATTGGTATAACGTTTGGTATAATTATTTGGGAGTTTGGGACATTATACTAGGGGATTTGAGGGTTAAAAGTGATGAAACCCGTAGGCAAAAATGTACATAAATCGTAGGTCAATATCTGATGGATCGATCGATCAACCCAATAATATCGATCGATCGACTGGATCAATCGATCGACCATTTCCTTTGATCGATCGAATCCTCCTGAATTTTGTTAATTGTTTTTCTTTAAGGTTCAACAAAATCTCAAGCTTATAAAAACACTTAACGTGATTATGGAATATTGCGGGACATAGTTTTGGTCAATAGGGTCGTAGTTAATGCTCGAAAAATGTTATACCTTATGGGATTAAATGGAATACTTACGGGTTCTTGTCGAGTGAGGTAAGACTAGAAATTATATAAAATGGGATTGAAATTGGATGAATGATAACTTGAGGTTAAGAACAGTTGTAGGCGGACTTTAGATTACTGAGATAACCTTAGAGATAAATGGGAGACCTAATAACCTTTTAAGATAGGTTTGGGTATTCGAAATTATATGATGAGAGTTGTCACGCTAAATAATATTACGTAGGATAGTCAGGATAAATATACTACGTATGAGACTTACAATATGGGTCGGGTGAATACCTATATCAAATTTATGAATACATAGGATGTGTGACTACCTAGTGTATGGATGATTATGTATACGACATACCTACCATACTTGCTATCACGGGAGGTTTATTTGTTGGAAGGGGATAATTTTATCTCTATGTGCCTTCGGGGGGGGGGGGGGGGGGGGGGGGGATTTAGATTTGATACCTCAAGAACATAGAACTATGAAGACATATTTGTGAGGTGATAAGTCAGTTGACTGTGGGAGCGTGACCCATAGGTATGTGATCTATATTCGCCTCCAATGTGTGTGACGTGCATTGATATGATTCCTGAGTGATTCAGAACTCGTAATCCTTACGTACGTGATGTAACGGGATTTGATAGCAGAGTATGCCTGCACCGCAGTTTAGCCTTGGTTTGTCGTATTAATATGTATATTATAGTGATACATATATATACTTGTGATGTATTTTACTGCGTGAACTCAGTAGATGAGAAAAATGATGAAACCTAAAATAATGCTAGTATGGCAATACTTAACTTTAGATTGTGAGAACTCCAATTCGAAATAAAAGATGGAAAACATTCAACATGGCATATCATGGGAAATATGTGGGGGCACTATAGGTGATAGCTTGGGGGAGGAATGTATACATACTAGTTAGGTAGTCGCATAACTAGGATGGGTTAAGGGTGTGCGTTAAGCGTGCACTTTAGTTGAGGGGTGAGAAACTCATGTGAGAGAACGTTACTAACATGTATATAATATTTACCGTTTAATGCAATTAAACACTTGCTGCTTTTAAAATATTTTCACCTCTGGTGCTGACCCGTTTTCTTCCAAATCTATTTTATTTTTGTAAAAACCTTTTAGGTGACCAGCCATAGGGACGCCAAGCATAAGAGTTCCATTCCGTTGACGTACTGTAGCTGTTGTGGAAGTTACAGAATATCGGTAGTAGATGCCTCTACATCTATCTTTACTTCCTCCAGAGTCATTTATATTAGTTAGGGCGTGTTGTCCATTCTTATTCAGAGATAACACTTTCAGACTTTCATTTATTTTAGATGTTGGTTTTATTTATTCATACTTTTATATTGAGATTATATCTTGCTTTGGGACCATTATTGGAGTGTTTACTCCAGACTCAGTTTATTTCATTACATTAAATATTCATATGAGATTGTTTATATGAATGTTGAATGGTTGGTTATTCATTACTTGTAAGTCTATCAATCGGGATCTATGAGACGAGCTTGGGGTTGTTCAGGCTCGACCTGATTTAGATTTACTCAGCTCAAGCTCAAGCTTGGTTCGAACGAGCCTGAGAGTTCTTGACTCAAGCTCAACTCACAAAGCATAATGGGCTTCGGGCCCAATTTGAGCAGGCCCGAATTGAATATTCCACCATGTATTTATATATTTTATTAATAAATATTCATATATTCCAATACATATTTATTTATTTTAATAATAAATATTCACATTTCAACAATAAAATTTGTATTTCAGCAATAAAAAAACACATTTTAGCCATAAAATTCATATCTCAATATTAAAAATTCATATTTCAGCACTAAAAAGACATATTTTGGCATTAAAAAACATATTTCAGCACTAAAAAAAACACTTTTCATCATTATAAAAACATATTTCAGCACTACAAAAATATAATTCAGCATTAAAAAATACTTTTCGGCATTAAAAAAACATATTTCAACACTAAAAAATACATTTCACCACTAAAAAAAACACATTTGAGCATTAAAAAAAGCAAATTTTAGCAATAGAAAAATACATTTCAGCATTAAAAAAACATATTTCAAAATTTTAACTAAACTATTCCAAAAATAAAACATAAGAAAAAAAAAGAGCACTTTGCTACAACAAGTAATATCCATATTTAAAATATTTTTTACATATCATAGAAAATAAAACAATTTTGTATAAATAAATATTTATATGTATTCTTTCGGGCCGAGCCTAGTTCGAGCTTGAAAGTCCTTTGCTCGCACTCGGCTCAAATTGAATTTGGGCATAATACCTCGGCTCAAACTCGACTCAACTCAAACTCAATAGAATCTAAGCCCAAATTTAGTGGGCCGAAGGAGTGGGCTCAAGACCTGCTCGACTCAATTAACAGGCCTAATTACTTGGTAGTAAATTAATTTAATTAATAAAATTTGGCATCTCACTTTTAAATATTAGGTGGTTAGTAACTAATTAAATATTTTTCGACAGTGATGCTAAGACTAAACCAACTTGAAATTCTGTATTAATTTAATAAATGAGTAGCTACCCGGTATTTAATTATACGGGGTGTTATGTGTGGTATCAGAGCATCATGTTCCAGAGTGCTTAGGATCTGTACGACTTATTATGCTTTCAACGTAGCGTTCTTTGATATAGAGCCCTATTATTAGGATTGTTGCCTCCTTTATTACGTGTTGTAGATTACGTAGTTCTGCTACAATGTTATGTATGGTCGATGGACTGATATAATTTATTTGAATTTCAGATGTCGCTTTGGAGGGAGAGACAAACTAACACCGCCGAAGAAGAAAATGCGGGACAAGATCAACAAGTACCCCAGGAAATAGTGACAATCACAGAAGTGGCAAGAATAGTTGCACAAGCACTTACTATTGTAATATTGAACTTCCAATATCACCGTGTCCATCTTTGAGGGGGCAGAATGACAAGGCTAGTTAGTCAAACTGTTAGAAAAGGGAGTGACAATAGTAGGGGAGCACCATTACAACAGTGACAAGTTCCTTAGGGACATCAGGACCATGGGAACGAATGAGATGAAATTCAGAACCAAAGCCGTCAGGGCCAGCGTGGCCAGGAACAAGGATCCCTTAGAAGAATAAGGTGTTTTAAGTCAAATCAGGAAGGTCAGCATAGCCAATAGTATGCTCAGCAGGGCCAGTAGCGTGCTCAGCGGGGCCAACAAGGAGGAAGCTTTATTAGTAAGTGTTTTATAATCAACGAACGAGGCCACCCCCTTCGAAATTGCCCTAAGAAGGGCAGGACCCCGCAACAACCGCAGGATGCCTGCCCAAAACCACAGAATGCCAAACATGGGAAATCAAGTTTATTTACCCCATTATCACAAACTCTACAGCAGCAGCAGGCAGTACAATATATACGTGTTTATAATGCCGGATATACAGTTATGCCATTGATATTGCAATTACCACCCGCGTTTGGAGGTACGATACTATATTATTTATAGTGTCATTTAAGATAAAAGGAAAATCTTGAATAACATGGGTTACAATTTATTTGTACTACTTTGAAAAATATGAGCGTAAAACGTATTATTATCCTGATTTTCGAACTGGCTAACAATGGTTTGAGTGACAATAGACCATTCTAGTGATATTTTTATGTTCATTAGTACAAGATAAAAAGTAATTGTGCGATGTGTCACCCAAGAGAAGGCGAAACCACATGTATAAATATATGAATTGTATCGTATAGAGACTTTGTGAGTATGTCATCTGGTTATATCTAATCCCTGTGGGTAAGGACGTTTACTAAAGTGATTTAAGATAGAATAAAATATTTATGAGCATGGGGATTATCCGATGGTAAATTCAAGACTCTAACGTCAATTTAGTATGAGTGATGTGTTGAATATCGTCTCTCGTAACATGAGAACAAATGAGTTAATTTTATAGCAAAAAGCAGGGATGTGTGCAAGTCACATACCGAGGTCCCACAATCTCGTTGATCGAAAATGTTAGTTAATAGCATATCGAGGGGATTCCTAGTTTGGATTTCACTTTGCGAGACATCCCACACATGAAAACTAGCGAACGTCAGGAGCTGGGGATGTTTGGACTTTAGTACATAGGTTTGAGGATTATTTTGGAACACCCTGATGATGATAAATAAAGATAAAAGAAGTTGAAGATTTGAAGCCCTTTTAAAGACATGTCATTTAGTGTTTTTAGTTTTTGGGTTTAATATGGATATTAAATTTTATGTCATTTGTTTTGATTTTGGGTGGCATAATTCAGATAGTTTTTATGCATGTACCGATATAGACATAGGGGGAGATTTGTAATGATATGATTTTATAAATGTCCGTTTTAGTATCTAAATTTTTTTTAAAGTGTCATAGATCACAACATGTATGTTTTATACTGCTACATTCGGCACGTCAACGCGATCATCCATGACGACCTTTATCCGAATTCGAAGCTTCACTCACCCATCATCTTCATACGTGCATAGTGCACCCTCACCAAGCAACATGCAACGTGCGATTTTAGCATTCCCTCTACTCCACTCATGATTACGGTAAAATATTTAATTTGTAGTTTGTAAGGTTTTCATACTTATTTGGGATTTTTTTATAAACTGTTTTTCTGTACATGAAATGTTTTCCAGCGTGATAGATTTTTTTTGAGTGTTGAGGTGGACCAGATTTGACGTTTGTGTCATTCGAATGAGACTGCATTATTGTTCAAACTACATATGCATCTCGCACGAAGTCGTTCAAATGACATCGTCTGTCGTTTGCGCGACGTCCCTGTTTCGTTCGAGCGACAACACTGCCTTAACTTTCTTATAAATAACAGTTTTCTGTGCTCACGCTTTCCAAGTCTTTACAACTCCATTTCTGTAAAAAGAGCTGCAAATTATGACTTCGTTTTTTAGAGTTTTAAACACCTTTTGATTCATCAAACTGTCCCAAATTCATATGAGAATCATTTAAACCCTTGGTTACTTGTTCTACTCATCTGAAGTACTCTTGTGGAGAAGAAGGTTGATTTTTCACTGCTGATGATTAAAGCTCTTTCGAGATCTTTTGCCGATGACAACGAATCGACGTCTGCGGGTATTGGTGTGTCAAGATGTATTTCTCTATATTTGTAAGTTGTTCAAGATATAGTGAAATAAAAAAGGTCCTGCACCTTTGGGGATTTTTCCTCATTTTGTGATTATTTGCATGCTTCAATTTATTTAATTTGTCAATCACATTTAGTTGCAAGAGTTAGGATTTTTGGGACTAAAATTGGAATTTAATTAAACAAGTTCGACCATTGATTGCTGGCGCACTCTCAATATATGAAAATTAAACTATTTGATTATTTTGGGATAAATATTGATCCGGTTTGTAAAAAAGTGTTTAAAATGCGATATTGTTTCACTAAAACATTTTTGTTTTAAAAAAAATTATGCCTTAAGGTTTTTACCAAGAATAAGGCGTAAAAGGCTTAAAGCGGGCATACAAGTCTTAAAGTGGGGCGTAAAAGTCTTAAAGTGGGGCGTTTCTCTCAACCCTCATACCTAAATGTGCCTTTTAGAACAAATGATTTTTACATTATACAATTACATCATTATACATAGTTATTTTATATGAAAATGGTTTAATACTCATGTTGGCAATCACGTGGGTGGGCTTATCTAGATAACTTGGGTAATATAAGGATAATATTTGGTTAAGGCAATAATAGATTGTTGTTAGTGTTTTGGGTATAAGAATTTCTTAAAACTAACATGTAACCCGCGCAATGCGCGGGTGCATATATTTTTTTTCCTAATCGTACTTCGATACATACATGTGGTCAAAATCGTAGTTATATCGGTGTGGTAATTTTAAAACTCACACGAACATGAGTAAATCGCTATAAGCTTGACCCAAACGTAATATGCTAAATCATGTTATTTTCATTTTGTTCAGTTCGATCAATAATACTCACGTTTAAGTCATAATTGGTTTTATGTTGTGTTTTCATGTTCCTACTATATTTAATATCAATTTATACAAATAATTTCAAATTAATATCTTATACAATACATGGACAAAGCAAAATCCAATAATTAAGTCAAACAATAAATTTTGATTGGCAAAAATATATTCATAATAACTTGCTTAAATAAAACCTACATATTACATTATCTAAAATACCATTTAACTTTTTAACTAAAACATACCTCGTTTAGACGTCTATACATGAAGATCCTAATACATGAACCAATTAAATACATTGTGGACTAAATACATGAACCTCTATTTAAAATTCTATACATTAATTTCATAATACACGACCCAACTAAATTCATGTATTGCCCAAATACAAGAGAAAATATTATGGGAGAAGAAACGTAACGAGTCAATCTCGAGAGACACTCTTTTTTAAAAATCGAAAAAATTAGGAGAGTAGAGAGGCTTTTAAGAAATTGATTTAAATGAATTTTAAAGTGGTAATAATGCTGCTCATTAAACTCTTTTTCTATTGTTTTTAAAGTATACATTAGCCAAATAATTACATTATTGACTAAATACATGAACCTCTATTTAAACTTTTATACATTAATTTCATTATACATGAACCAACTAAATTCATGTATTGTCCAAATATAAGAAAAAATATTATGGGAGAAGAAACATAACGAGTCAATCTCGAGGGACACTCTTTTTTAAAAATCAAAAAAATTATTAGAGTAGAGAGGCTTTTAAGAAATTGATTAAAATGAATTTTAAAGTGGTAATAAATGCTGCTCATTAAACAATTTTTCTATTGTTTTTAAAGTACACATTAACCAACTAAATACATTATTGACTAAATACATGAACCTCTATTTAAACTTGTATACATTAATTTCATAATACATGAACCAACTAAATTCATGTATTGTCCAAATATAAGAGAAAATATTATGAGAGAAGAAACGTAATGAGTCAATCTCGATAGACACTTTTTTTCAGAAATCGAAAAAATTAGGAGAGTAAAGAGGCTTTTAAGCGATTGATTGAAATGAATTTTAAAGTGGTAATAAATGCTGCTCATTAAACTCTCTTTCTATTGTTTTTAACATATACTACATACAATATATAGGTTATGCAGCTTTCCATTAGGACCTACCCTCGGTACAATTATTTGTTGATTAACCGGGACCTCGTAGTTTTGGTGTTGTAAGGACACAAATTTCCAATTGAGTCCATGTATTGTGTTGGCTCAATTCCGGACAAAAAACTTTTATTCATAGGATAGTATGTAATTGTAATACTCTCAAGCCTATGGAGTGTTTGTTGAAGACGTAGCGGCAAAGAATATAAAGCTTCATTAAATATGCCGGTTTGCGTGTCTCGTTTCTACGTCATCAACTTTGGTTCCATGCTCCCATGGTATGAATGCAATATTATATATATAGGAGCTTGGAATAAGTTTTATTGGGTATTAGGTCTTATAAAAACTGTGTTTTTATTTTCAAAAAAAAAATCTATATTGTTGATTAACCGGGACCTCGTAGTTTTGGTGTTGTAAGGACACAAATTTCCAATTGAGTCCATGTATTGTGTTGGCTCAATTCCGGACAAAAAACTTTTATTCGTAGGATAGTATGTAATTGTAATACTCTCAAGCCTATGAAGTGTTTGTTGAAGACGTAGCGGCAAAGAATATAAAGCTTCATTAAATATGCCGGTTTGCATGTCTCGTTTCTATGTCATCAACTTTGGTTCCATGCTCCCATGGTATGAATGCAATATTATATATATAGGAGCTTGGAATAAGTTTTATTGGGTATTAGGTCTTATAAAAACTGTGTTTTTATTTTCAAAAAAAAAAAATCTATAAAAATTCTGGAAGTCGTTCGAACGAATTTTTCGTTCGAACCAGGTTTCGTTCGAACGAGTTTACAAACGAGTTCCCACCAATGTATACTGGTCCGTCGTTCGAAATGTCGTTCGAACGAGAATGTTCATTCTAACGAGATTTCCAACGAGATTCTAACGAAGTATATACTGGAGCGTCGTTAGAAGTCTCGTTCGAACGTGAGTTCGTTCGAACGAAATGTCGTTCGAATGAGGTGCCAGGAGGGAACAGTTTTTGGCAGTTTTTTCACCCACTTTCCCACTAAGTTTGTAACCAACTTTTTCAGATTTTAATATGTGCGGGAATCACTTTTGATAATTCATCTTTTTTATATCATACAAACTCTTATAGAGTCTTTTGAGAGTAAAAACTAAAAGAGAAAAAGATCAAGTTTTGAGTGTTATTTTTCAAAGAAAAATTCATATACATCACTCTAGTGTTTACACCCAAATATTTTCTATCCAAGTTCACATATATACATATCAATTGCTTGGAGTTTTGGCACCGGTTTGTCTCTACCGAATTAAATAAGCGAAGTTTCGGGTTTTGCATTTACCCCACACGAAGAAAGAAGAAGTGTTTCTTATGTTGATTTACCCATACGGAGAAAGGCTCCTGTGACACCCCGACTAATTAAATACCGGGTAGCTACTCCTTTATTAAATTAAATCAAAATGCCAAGTTGGCTCAGTTAATAGCATCACTGTCGAAAACATTTTTATAGTTACTAACCACCTAGTATTTAAAAGTAAGATGTCAAATTTTAAATTAAGTTTGATTAACATGCAATAAAAGAATACTAAAATAATAACAAACATTCACCATAACGAAGTAATGGAATAACCAACAAATAATAATAATAAATCTGGAGGAAAACTCCTCACAACAATCCCACAACTGAAATAAATAAAACTGTATCCTGAATTAATTACATGCCAAAAGTCTGAATAACTGAAAATGAAATGTCTCTAAAGAAATGGGCGACATGCCCTACAACTGACGAAAACTGAATAAAGAGTCAAGATAAATGAAGCGTCTATTAGCAAAGTCCTGTAACTTCCACAACAGCTACAGCTCGTCACCTGAATAGAATTCCTATGCATGGTGTCCTTGTGGCTGGGCACCTAAAATGGTTTTTACAAAAATAGATTTGAAAGCAAACGGGTCAGAGCCCGAAAGTGGAGAGTATTTTAAAAATAACAAGTGCTTTAATGACATTAAAACAATGAATACAAAATACATGTTAGGACGTGCACTCACATGAAATTCTCACCTCTCGACTAATTGTGCACTCCTAACGTACGTACCCATCTAAATGATATTCACATCTAACTAAACCGTCATAAGTTCTACTTCTATCTACTCGATTCCCATTATGCATTCTAACGTTATCAATTAAATAAAGGGCTTTACTTAAACTCGGATTCTCAACTATTAGCAATACAATTCATTACAGGTTATCCCTTTATATTTTCTCAAAGCGTTTCTGAATTTATACTCACAATACCAACATGAAAGTTCTCATTAATTAAGTGTATATTATTCACGTCATAAATATACAATACAATCACCCCGAGACTAAGCTGCAATGCACACTTACTCTGCTATCCATCCCGGTACATCACGTACATAAGGATCACGCATTCCGAATCTCTCAGGAATCGCTCAGATAATAGCAAATCACAAAACAGTGGAGGCGAACACAGTCACATCACATGGGTCACGCACATATCTACGCTCCCACGATCAATAAACTTATTAACATCTCAATAAGTCCTTATCAGACCTATGTTCTCGAGGTACCAATCTATATCCCCCCCCCCCCGTAGGCAACACAAAGGATAGATGGCCCTAAGCGAACGCAAACCTTCCGTGATAGCAAGTATGCTAGGTATGTCATACACATAATATCATATACATATACTAAGTATGCACATCTTAGTAAATACCATCATTGATTTGTGGTACACTTCTCATTCTCATACCAACTTATAATGTTACACAATTCACATGTTCCCGCCTAATTCAATTATTTAAGCCGTTAATAATTCTCGCATCGTAATAGTCACTCACGTCCTATCCCACAATTTCCATTTAATTCAAATCACACTTCTATGTTTTACTCCTCAATATATCCCAAATATCCCAACTATATCAATTTATCATCAAGGGAATGTTATCTCTACAATTAAACAAGGTTACGGGACACGCGAAATCAAAACAGTCCAAAAAGCCTAAACTGTCAGCTCGTTAGAAGTCTCGTTCGAACGAGGCTGTTCGAACGAGAGTTCGTTCGAACGAAGTGGCCATTCTAACGAGATATCGTTCGAACGAAAGGCATCGAACGAACATCCCCCTCGTTAGAAGTCAAAGGTCAACTCATTAGAAGCTCGTTCGAACGAGCTCGTTCGAACGACCTGGGCAGGCCTTCTAACGAGGAGACAACTTCGAGCCTAGAATTTCCCCTTTTCGTTTTTCCAACTTTTCTTCACCTCTAATCTCATCTAAATGTCATTCCAACAATGTTTCAAGGTTTTTAATCCTCCCTAAACATATTTCAATCGTATTACAACATTTATATGGGTTCAAATCATCCTAAACTACATCAAATTATCAAATCTCCCCAATTTTCCCAAATCTCAAGAACATGAACCCTAGAAATTTTAAAGTCATCAATGGTTATAATTAAATCCGTTTTTGTGATATAAAAGATATATTATTATCAGAATAATCTCCCAAATACAATTCTACATGCAATTCCTTATCGAAATGTAAGTTCCAAATTCCAATTCAATGGGTTTTTATCAATCTCCCAAAATAATGAAATTTTCAGAAATGTCTAAGCATGGAAGAAACATTCAATGCAAATAACGAAATTAACCCACTTGCCTCTAATCTTTCTCTGAATTTGATGTTGAAGGTTGAATTGTTATATCTCTCTCTCTCTGCAGAATTCTCCTCTCTCTCTCTCTCTCTACAAGTTCTTTTTCTCCAAGGTAACAATGGTGGTTAAGGTTGCCCTAGGAAGCTCTTGAAACTAATTCCAATAACCCCGTAGCCCATTAAGTCATTAAGTGTAGTTAGTGGGTTTAGTGGGTAAAGATTAAATCAGATTTTAATTTCTAATTTTCGTGGGTTTTAATTCCCAAAATTTCAAAATTACCAAACTACCCTTTTACGTTGCCGGTATGGCCTAAAAATGCTCCGGGACCCAAACTAAACCCCCGGCTAGTATTTTCTGACTATTTCGACCCTTCCGGACGCGTTGGCGCACTCAAAATGACCATACGGTTTATAAAAACAAATTCACTTTTTTAATTAAAATAATTATATTCCTGACGCGACTGTCATACGCATCCCAACAAATTTTCCAAATTGTCGTATTTCAATCTCACGACAAATTTCATAATTCAATATTCATATATAGCCATATATACTCATTAAAATCAAATACCAACTCGCATCTCGCTAGTATTTTTTTTATCCGGATTAATTTCCAATTAATACACAATTAATTCAATTAATCCCATAAATAAATATCACAAAAATACGGGGTATTACAGCTCCATGTTCGGGTGACGGTGACCATATAAAGTCCTATCGGTGGATTCCGAGACCGTGGTGGTGTTTCAAGGTTATTCGCTAGGAAGAGGTTTCTACAAGAAGAAGCGACGAGGCTTGAGAGGGATCGAGTCGTGTGTTGAAAGAGTTGGCGCTTGCGTTCAAATAAGAAATAATATAATAAACACCAATTTTAACCCAAATTAACCCTAAGCATGCAACTACGTGTGATTGAAACAATATGAAATCATGCACAAGATATTAAACACACAAAGTTTAAGGAAAAATCCCCCACAGGGACAAAACCATTTGTATATCACTATAATTTGTAAAATACAGTTTACAATCGGATTACAATTAAATACAGATTGACTAAGAATTACCCTCGGGTATCGGATTCTGTAGTCGCGGCTGGAAAAAAATCCCTTTCCAGAAGGGCTTGCGGCTGGAACTATCCCTGTCCAGTAGGGCTGCAATGAAGAGGAAGAAACGGTCCACTTCACAAAGGGTTGAACAACATCAATGGTGTTCTTTGGGTTACCAAATTTGATTCACAAAGATACGGAAGATGTGTGAATCTAAAAACCTAGAATCATAGGACTCAATAGGTGAAGACTTTTGGGTAGATATGCTCTGAAAATCGTGTATAAGTCTTTTGAAAACCAACTGCTGATCGTGGATTAAATAAGGGATCGAAACCCTTCAAAATCGGTTGTACGATCTGGCAGTGATTATCCTCGCCGGATCGGTCCGGTCGATTAGGCGGATCAGTCCGGGTAAGTCGGATCGGTTCTTTTTCTGAAACCGGATCGGTCTGGTTGGCATCGGATCGGTCCGGGACTTTTGCCTTCATCGGTTCGCTATGGATCCGGTGGCTACTGGAGTCTGACAAAACGGATCGGTCCGGTAGATGGTCGGATCGGTCCGGTAAACCGGATCGGTTCTTTTTCTGGACCGGATCGGTCCGGCCATGTCTGATTCCCAAATTCTTTCTTCTTTTGATCTTCGGATTTTGTTGATGACGATGTGATCTTTTCAACCAACAATCTTGTAACGGCGTATGACATAACATATACATAAAGATGGACAAATTGTCCTTACAAATCTCCCCCTATGTCTATGCCGGAACAAACATAAAAAATCCGAATTATCAAATATGAAATTTCCTATACAAATCTACCCTTCCATGAACCCAAAACTGAAAGAGTACAAGTGAATAAGACTGCATCGTTTGTTCTTCAATTCTTCAGGAATCTCAAAGCTTTTCTCATCAGGGTGTGCAATTCAGAGATCATCAAGATAGTGCCTTCACACATGAGATAAAGCAAAATACCAAGTGACGTATCGAGTTTTGAAATGAGATAAACATAAGCATATATATGTAAGATGATATTTTCAGAATTTCAAAAACTCCCCCATAATCAGATAATTCATTCTCCCCCTTTTTATGATGTCCCCAAATAGACAAATGAGAGAAATAAATCAAGCAATCAAGTACCGGGATGTCACAAGGCATAAAATCACACCATGAATGAACATAAAACAACCAAGTCGGTGATAGCGTAAAAGAATGGGTGTGATCAAAATTCGATAGGAAAATCAAAGCATACAAACATGACATATGTGCACGATGAATATTGGATATTCCTAACGAATGAACTCAAATGCCTCCTTTGGTGTAAACGAGTGACAGTATAAGATATTGACTCAATCAAATCATCAAATCAAAGCTCAAAGTGATTTCTACACCAATAACGTCCAAAATGATTTATGCTTTTTCAGGACTTTCAAGGAAGTGCAAACCCGTTTTTCAATCTCCAACCCAACTCCCTCAGATTTATATTATGAATAGAGGTATACTAAATTCTCAAACTTTGGAGAATTGGTGGTGAAAACCTAAATGGCCCATATTTGGCATGTATTGCTTTTTATTGCCTTTCATTTTTTTTGGGCTCTTTCAACCTCTTAGGACCTCGGATATTACAATTCCTCCATTTTTTAGGTCCTTTTTAACGGTGGCTTTTGCGCAAAGGATAAGAATCAACTTTCACAGCCACTCCCCGTTATGAAAATATGCGCACAGTCTCACCAAACGGTTTTTACATGCAATCCAATCTTGTCAAGTTTTATCGCATTTTATACATTGTATAGACATGATTGAGATGGAAACACTCAAGCCAACATGAGATTGACAAGTGCAACAACCAAATATAGCCGTGCATGTGTGCAAGAAAGGATATAGGATTCAAGCATGCAGGAAATATCACTAATTACATCTCAAGGACTCCAATCAATGTTAAGCACATGGATGAAATGATGTAGCCTCTCAAATCTCTATCAAACAGTCACATGGATATATGGAATGAAGTTGTGACTTGGCTATCTTAAATGCTCATCCATAAAAGGCAAATCTCTTTTTGAATTTTTTCAAAGAATTTTATCAAAATAAAATCTTTTTGTGCTTTTCTCAAAAATTTTCAAATTTTTTTTTTTTTTTTTTTTTTTTTTTTTGTATTTTTCTAAGAATAAGAAACAAATACATAAAAGCTGTACAACAAAGCTATGGTACATATAAACAGACTAGCAATAGGAAGCATATGATATGACCATGAAGAAGCATCCTATTCTAGACATAGACCAACCCCTCAGTCAACAGTGCAAATCCCCAAAGACTTCCTAAGACTCTCAAATCTAAGGGCATCTAAAGGTTTCGTGAAAATATCGGCTAACTGACGGTCGGTAGGAACAAAACTCAGGGTTACGACTTTCTCTTCAACTAACTGACGTATAAAGTGCTCGCGTAACCTGATGTGCTTTGTGCGCAAATGTTGGACAGGATTGCGGGATATGTGTATCGCGCTCGTGTTATCACAGGAAATGGTCATGGTGTCCTGTGAAATCCCATAATCCTCCAACATTTGCTTCATCCACATGAGTTGCGTGCAACAACTCCCGGCGGCGATGTACTCAGCCTCCGCAGTGGACAAAGAGATGGAGTTTTTCTTCTTGCTCAACCAAGAGACAAGAGCAGAACCAAAGTAGAAACACCCACCAGAAGTGCTCCTACAACCATCTACGTCCCCAGCCCAATCGGCATCCGAATAGGCGGATAAACGGTCATCGGTATCAAAGGAATACCAAATACCGTATGAGAGAGTCCCACTCACGTATTTGATAATACGTTTTAGAGCGAGTAAGTGTGACTCTTTGGGAGACGCCTGATAACGCGCACAGACTCCAACACTAAAGGCAATGTCGGGACGACTAGCAGTCAAGTAGAGAAGACTGCCTATCATACTCCGATACAAGGTTTGCTCTACATCCTTGCCTGAAGTGTCCTTACTAAGCTTGGTAGTGGTACTCATAGGTGTACGAGCATGCTTAGCGGAGTCTAAACCAAATTTCTTTACTAGGTCTCTAGCATACTTAGATTGGGAGATGAACATCCCATCCTCTAGCTGACGAACCTGGAGACCAAGGAAGAATGTAAGCTCACCTACCATGCTCATCTCAAACTCACTTTTATCTCCTCCTCAAAGTGATGAGCATGCTGGGAGCATGTGGATCCAAAGACTATGTCGTCCACATAGACTTGGGCAACCAAAATAGCACCGTCATCTCTCCTGACGAACAACGTCATATCAACTCCCCCTCTCTTGAAGCCACGGGCTAAGAGATAGGAAGTAAGCCTCTCGTACCAAGCACGGGGTGCTTGCTTCAAACCATACAAGGCTTTCCTCAGATAGTAGACGTGTTCAGGGTGCTTAGGGTCTTCAAACCCTTTTGGTTGTTCCACATAAACCTCTTCCTGTAGAATGCCATTCAGAAAGGCACTCTTGACATCCATCTGATATACCTTGAAGTGCAGATGACATGCGATGGCGAGTAGTAAGCGGACGGACTCAAGCCTCGCAACAGGAGCAAATGTCTCTCCAAAGTCTACACCCTCTATCTGTGTGTAGCCTTGAGCGACCAACCTAGCCTTATTTCTGATTATGGTACCATTTTCATCCATTTTATTCTTGAAAATCCACCGGGTACCAATAACATTAGTATCACTAGGTCGGGGGACAAGTTCCCAGACATTGTTCTTCTTAAACTGAAGCAACTCATCCTGCATAGCAGATATCCAGTGTTCATCTTTGAGTGCTTCCTTGTGATTCTTGGGCTCGACTTTGGACGTGTAGCAAAGATGGCTAACAACGTTCTCTAGCTGAGCACGAGTCTTGACCCCTAGAGTGGGATCACCAACAATGGCAGAGGGGTCATGACTCTTGCGAACCCAAGCAGGTGTGTCCCCTAACACAGGAGTAGGGTCCACAGAGTGTGAGAGAGGAACAGGTAAATCACTGTCAGAACAGTCCTCATCCTCACACTGAAGGTTGGGATCAATAATCGTCGGAGGTTCGTCATCTTGCACAGTGACGTTTATTGATTCCATAACCTTAGAGCTCTTCAGGTTAAAAACCCGGTACGCTCTACTGTCCGATGAATATCCTAGCAGTATTCCCTCGTCGCTCCGGGAGTCGAACTTTCCTAATTGCTCTCTATCCCGTAGGATGTAGCATTTACTCCCAAAAACACGGAAATATGCTAGGTTGGGTTTCTTGCCTGTCCACAATTCATAAGGCGTCTTAAGTGTGTGTGGACGCAGATAGACCCTATTCACCGTGTGGCATGCAGTAGACACTGCCTCTGCCCAAAATCTCCTAGAAACTTTACGACCTAGAAGCATAGATCTAGCCATCTCTTGTATTGTTCTATTTTTCCTCTCAACAATCCCATTTTGCTGAGGAGTTCTCATAGCAGAGAACTCATGTTTGATCCCAAGGCTATCACAGTACAAATCCACCTTTGCTTCCTTAAATTCAGTGCCGTTGTCACTACGTATTCTGTTAATAGTGACCCCGTGTTGATTTTGCAGGACACGGCACTTGGTCGTTAGAAATTCAACAGCATCTGATTTCTCTCTTAGAAAACCGACAATAGAGTATCTAGAGAAATCGTCCACCATCACGAGAATGTATCTCTTACCACCTAGACTCTCTGTGCGAGTAGGACCCATAAGATCCATGAGAATTAACTCAAGAGCACGTGAGGTGGTAATGGAATTCAACTTCCTATGTGGGCTACGGATTTGCTTTCCCAACTGACAGGGTCCACAGATCGTGGAAGTTGGCTTTCCAAGTGATGGTAAGCCACGTACTAGGTCCTTTTTGACTAAACGAGATAAGTCTCTAACGTTCATGTGACCTAGACGTTGGTGCCACAGATCCATATGAGTGATCGTGGCGCTGTTGCAGACAAGTGAGGATTTAGGCTCAGTCCCATAACAGTTATCTTTTGTCCTCACCCCTTGCACTAATAGTTTACCGGCTTGATCATAGACCTTACAAGTTTTCCGGTCAAACTTCACTGCAAAGTCATCGTCGCACAGCTGGCTGATGCTAATAAGGTTTGCTTTCAAACCTTTGACGTACATCACGTTCTCTAGCTTTGGAAATCCTGGTAACTCTATTGTACCTCTTCCTACTATGCTAGATTTGCTACCATCTCCAAAGGTGACTCTCCCATCATTATAATCCTCAAGATGGGTAAAATATGAGGTATCACCTGTCATATGTCTGGAGCAACCACTGTCAAAATACCACTGTGAGGTATTATGGGCTTTGAGAGCGACATGGACAACAAGGGCCTTTTTCTCTTTAAGCAAATTCTCTTTACTAACCCAGGCAGACTCTCTCTCTCTCATGGCGGTGCAGGTGGAGGACTCTCTCTCTCTCATCTTTCCTAACTCTTCTTCTAACGCGGTGATCCTAAGAACTAACGCCTTGTTACGTTTTTTAGTTTTGAAAGACTCATCATATAACTCGGCGTAGGCGCGTTGAAGGCTACTCTCGTCCTCACTACCTTCCTCACTCTCTTCGCTCTCGCTGTCGAGGTGTCCCTGTGAAGTAGCATCCTCATCGTCGTGAGATGCACTAGCAGTACTCACATGACTAGCCATGAACGCGGTGAAGTTACGCTCATGTGGTGACTCATCGCCCGAGTCCACCGACTCGACCTCACTGTCGTCACTAAGGGTAGCGTTTAGGACAGCTTTACCCTTTTCCCTATTCAGACGAGTGGCACACTCAAACGCTCTGTGTCCCTTACCGTCGCACTCAAAACACCTCTCACTGTCTTTAGGGGGTTCTTTGAAATCTTTCTTTTCAAACTTATTTTTCTGAAAATTCTTTTTATCTTTGAAATTTCCACCTTTTTTAAATTTCAGAATTTTCTTGAAGTTTTTAGCAAATAATGCCAAATCATCTAAGTCAAACTCACATTCAGAATCAGAAGTTTCTATCTTTCTAGATGACTCGACTCTCTTTCTTGCCGACCCCTCACTTTTTCTCTCTTGGGCTTTAAGGGCAATTCCCTTATCTTTTGGCTTGGCAGATTTGGGAAACATGTCTATTTCATAAGTTTGTAAATCTCCTACCAGTTCTTCCAATTTTAGAGTATTTAAATTACCCAATGAATTTAGCACAGTGACTTTAGGTATAAAACGCTTAGGAAGGGAACGAAGAATCTTTTTAACAACCCTAGCATTTGGAATATGTTCACCAAGATTATAGCTAGTATTAACAATGTCAGAAAGTCTAGCATAAAATTCATCAAAACATTCATTTTCATGCATGGTGATGGTTTCAAATTGAGTTGTTAAATTTTGCAATTTTGACTCTTTAACAGCATTTGTTCCTTCATGGGTAAGTTGCAAAATATCCCATGCTTCTTTTGACGTGGTGCACGTCATTATGCGTTTGAACTCATCAGGAGTGACAGACCCAGAAATAGCACTTAGACCCTTAGAGTTAAAAGACGACCATTTAAATTCATCATCAGTCCAAGTGATGTCAGGTTTCAAGTTGGTCACATTATCAACAGTCACGGTTGGAGGAGTCCATCCTCGTTCAACCAAAATCCAGACACGTTCATCAATGGCTTTTAAAGCCGACCTCATACGGGCTTTCCAATAGGCATAATTCGACCCGTCAAAAATAGGCATTTTATAATATGACTTCTCCATTTGAACACGCTCTTTTCAAAAATCAATTTATTTCAAAAATTGATATCTTTAGAAAAATTTTACGGAAAAAGGAATACGCGATAGATTAGCGTAACCTGGCTCTGATACCAATTTGAAAGAGTTGGCGCTTGCGTTCAAATAAGAAATAATATAATAAACACCAATTTTAACCCAAATTAACCCTAAGCATGCAACTAGGTGTGATTGAAACAATATGAAATCATGCACAAGATATTCAACACACAAAGTTTAAGGAAAAATCCCCCACAGGGGCAAAACCATTTGTATATCACTATAATTTGTAAAATACGGTTTACAATCGGATTACAATGAAATACAGATTGACTAAGAATTACCCTCGGGTATCGGATTCTGTAGTCGCGGCTGGAAGAAAATCCCTTTCCAGAAGGGCTTGCGGCTGGAACTATCCCTGTCCAGTAGGGCTGCAATGAAGAGGAAGAAACGGTCCACTTCACAAAGGGTTGAACAACATCAATGGTGTTCTTTGGGTTACCAAATTTGATTCACAAAGATACGGAAGATGTGTGAATCTAAAAACCTAGAATCATAGGACTCAATAGGTGAAGACTTTTGGGTAGATATGCTCTGAAAATCGTGTATAAGTCTTTTGAAAACCAACTGCTGATCGTGGATTAAATAAGGGATCGAAACCCTTCAAAATCGGCTGCACGATCTGGCAGTGATTATCCTCGCCGGATCGGTCCGGTCGATTAGGCGGATCGGTCCGGGTAAGTCGGATCGGTTCTTTTTCTGAAACCGGATCGGTCTGGTTGGCATCGGATCGGTCCGGGACTTTTGCCTTCATCGGTTCGCTATGGATCCGGTGGCTACTGGAGTCTGACAAAACGGATCGGTCCGGTAGATTGTCGGATCGGTCCGGTAAACCGGATCGGTTCTTTTTCTGGACCGGATCGGTCCGGCCAGGTCTGATTCCCAAATTCTTTCTTCTTTTGATCTTCGGATTTTGTTGATGACGATGTGATCTTTTCAACCAACAATCTTGTAACGGCGTATGACATAACATATACATAAAGATGGACAAATTGTCCTTACATGTGTTGTAAGTCTTTTGTCTCGTACTTGTAATTCTGTATCTAGTGAATTTGTGGCTAGGGCCGTCCGAGTTTTTTTCCCGTCTTGGATTTTTCCTCGTACATCGCGGCGTAGTGTGATTGGTTTATTTTATCTTGCACAAAAATTTAGAACGCATGCTTAGAATAACTCAAGATAAAATTCGGTTTAATTATCATACTCAATTTAATGTTGGACTTTAATTAAATATTGGGTAAATTTAGTTTCTTCAAGTCATTTGCCAAAATTGGTTTGGCCTAACTTTGAAATATGGATTATTATAACTTAGGCAAATTCTAGGACTTGAGTTGAGTTTAATTTTGTTTTAAAAAAATTAATATTTGGTAATTATTTGTTTTTTGTTGAACCATCTCATCACATCACATACTTTTTACGCTTTCGCATCGAGATTTAAGTTTAAAAGGAAATTACAACTTTGTTTTTAATTGTGGAAAATTAAAAACCCGGGGTTCCACTTTTCAGGTGTGAATAACAAACACAATCATAATATAATATTCAATTAAAAAATTAACAAGTATTGACATCAAATGCATAGTCCTTTAATAAAAGGTTATTTATGATAATGGGATCTGTGGTGAACCTGAACCAAACAATAATATAAACTTAGTAAAGACTAAATGGTTGGTAGATTCCAAATATGGGTTATCAGATAACAATTCTTGTGGAATCTTAAATGAAGAAGAAAATCTCAATGCCCATCTGATAATATCACCAGCAGTATCTTCTCAAACATTTGATTTTTCTTCTTATAGTTCAAACAACACCCATTTTTGGGATTCAACAACAGTTTTTACAGAAGCATATCAGCAACAACAACTGGAGATGGAAGAGTGTGTTTTTAGTGGAGAGGTGTTATGTAATATCTTCTCAGTTGATCAACCACCAACTATTTGTTGGTACTTCCCTGACCAGAGAAACGGAAGCTGGATAATCACGCGGTGACTGATGAATTTTGCTGAAACTTTTTTAATATTGAAAAAATAACCCATAGAAATGAATGGAGAAGTTTTTTTACCCAGACCTGAGTATCCGAGCAGAACAACCTTGAACAGGTAATCGTAGTCATCCTCCGTTCCGTACGCTGCCATCTATCACAATTATAATCTTTCAGATATCAATATATGTGTATTGTTCTATATGAATGTCAGATATAGAGAGAGAACCTCCTGAAGTTTTGCGTTTTAAAGGAAGAGTTTGTGGCTGAAAAGGAACGGGTAGTGCATAAAGAGTTTTTCTAGATGTCTAGCGGTGAACTGAACCAAAATCCATCGGGATATGAGGAACCTTTGATATTCACTGGAAAAATGAAGAGGACACTTTAAAGCATTAAATGGTCATTAATAAAGGTATTATACCTCTATTATACCGTAATAGAGATATTATATACATACATATATATATATATATATATATATATTATAATATTTTTATAATTTATACTAATCATAGCATAATCATCTTTACTCAAATTATGCAGTTAATTTATAATTTTAAAATAAATTCATGTTCGTATGTTCCAAACATGTTACTCGTTTTCTTCATTTCATATTCATATTAGTTTAAAAGACACAATTTTTATATTATTATATTAAATATGCCGCATATATTTTACAAATAAAATTATGGGCGGGGTATAAAACTAGTATAAGGATAATCCCAATTTATTTTTATAATTTACGGTTAAAAAAATTCGGAGGTGATATGCATAATTTCAGAATCTCGCGAGTTGGGTGGATAATGTTTAAAAGAGGTGAAAGGGGAAAAAAACCCTAAATTCCAGCAAAAAGCACCTGAACTTCTCTTCTCCCACTACTACCTCCGCCATCAACACAACACCACTGCCTCTGTTCGATCCCTTAAATTTCTGTAATTACAATCAATAAATATGCATACGCATATGCATACGCATACGCATACGCATACGCATACACAGGTGTTCAGTTTAAATTCACACCATTAAGATAGGAAAGGATGGAATTCTTTTACTTTTTGTAACTAATATCGTTGCCTCTCTTCCAATTTGTGTTCAGGATACAAATCGCACGGTGTGCTGCTGCTGCTGCTGCTGGTGCTGGTTCACCACAGGTATACCTTAAGGTTATGTAGAAATTCTTCTTGTAATTTATAGGATGCCTTTTGGGTTTGATTAAATTTTTTTCTCATTCTAGGGATTTGATTATGCAGTGCAATATACAATTCATACATGCTTTTCTCACTCTGCATATCATTCTGCATATCTTACCAAATGCTTTTCTCACAACAACTTAACTTATATATGGTTTGATTACAACTAATCTATACTGCTCTTACAAAATGAAGTCAAGAATCCATGTTGCATCATCCTCTGGGTATCAAAATAAAAGAGAGCTCATAATCCCATCACAGATCATCATCATTCCTTCCCTAGTCCCAACCCCAACCAACATAATTTAAATTTTTATATAGTCGTTTTCCTCACACTGACGGAACGTGCCCATGTCAGCATGGACAAAATTATACTTCTCATCCAAATGATAGTGAATTTGGAAGAGTGGCAGGATTTTTCTCGGGTTGACGCCCTCTGATCGAAAAATATTATATTTCTCTTCATCTTTGCACACTATCACTACCTTCACACCAATTTCCCTTTCAAACAGCTTAAGCAAGTCCCCTGCCCGAATGACATAACCTGGGCGAATTCCTCCATTCAGCAAAATGCTCATGGTGTCGATTCTCGAGCTGACAACGTCTAGTGCAGCTACGTATGCCTCTGGACGACTAAAGAGAATCCTCCCATGTTTGTTTAGCTGGTGAAGAAATAATTTCACGTGGCCATTTGGACTTGGTGGTTTGTCCTTACCACTCATCATCTTTTTGATTAATGTCATATTCACCTGCAAAAATATAATTACATCAAATATCTTAACAAAAAGTATTGATCAATCAATAATTACATTTGATATGTATTCATGGAAGTTAGAACTAAGACAACAATAAAATGAAAAGTATTATCGTCTTTTTCATTAGAACATGCCATATTTGATTATAAATGAATAGGGCACGCGAGTGTGTTTCCACCTTAGAGTACTAATAGAAGATCCTAAGTATTCACCGAATCGCACAAGTTCAAATTAAGAAAGGTTGATGGATGAACATGTGGCCGACCCCATATGATGGGATTAAGGCTATGATGGGTGAACGGGTTCAAGCCCAACCCAAAAATTAAACAAACCCAAATTCAATCCGTCCATATCAAACCCAAATCCACAATCGTCCCACCCATAACCGAGCATATCCCTCCGTTTGCTTGACCTAAAAATACCCCCCCCCCCTTTTTTGGGTATTTTAGGTTAAAAATGAAGTATTATTTGAGTTTGGGGTTTAAAGTTCGTGCTTTATCTTTAGATTTTTATTTTTTTAATTTGGGGTTTTGAAACTTCTATTTCCGAGGGGTGTAGTGCTTATTTAGTGTATAGTTTTTGTCGTGTTGCATGCATCTTTTTCATTTCATACTTGCAGTGATAAATATTGTGACAATGTTCAATTAGAAACTAAAAATATTTGCATTACATTTTATTCTTCTTTATCTTGAAACAATGTGAAATTAATGGCTTATATGACATGAGTTACTTATTATTTCCATTCCTTGGAATATTTTCACGCAGCCACAACGCTACCCAATTTGATTATTACATTGTTATTCACCAGAGGACTTAAGGGCCATATATAGTTTACTCATGTAAGTTTTATCGTATTTAATTCAATTCATTGTGTCTTCACTTATTCTCTCATTCGCAAGTACGGATGCATTTGGGCATCATAGTTGGAAATTTTATATTTATGTTCATTTGTGAAATGAAGCCTTTATATAAATTTTGATTATGTTAGTAATTACATTTTAAACTTAGCACTTACTATTATAATAGTGGTTTGAACGATGTTTAATTAGGTACCCACGACCCTTAATCTAAATTACCTTAAATGCCTATATCCTTTATAAATCAAATGTGGACAATTTTTACCCCCCCCATTTCTAATATCTGCCATGTAGCCATTCTACCACCTACACTAATGACACTCAACCTTTCCACACAACACGTAACATCAATGAATGCAGCTTGTCACCATCTTCCCCTCACCCTCACCCTTTCACTTTTCGATTTCTTTTTCTCTACTCAACAAAGCCCTTTCGTTTCCTTTTATCAAGTTACAAATGAAACGAAGAACACGATTGTCAACAAAGTACATCAACTACGAGGGTTTCTAATAACTACCATATCATATTTCCAAACAATACATGATTCCAAAATCTGCGGGCCCATTAGAAATCTTGGATTTTTTTATCAAGTTACTGTTGTAGCTGTGACCCACATCTGATATTCTAAATTTTTCTATATTAATCTCGAATTATGAACTCAACATCTCAATAAATTCATCCTTACCGAACATATTAGGGCTTTCGAGCTTTCACTTCAAATTATTGAAGAATTTTTGCTCTAGCTTGAAGATTTTAGAATTAATATGTAATTTTTTTTAATTAATAGAGTGTTGAGGAGTGATGCCCCGGTCTTACAGTATTTTTTAGATTTTTGTTTTTACTTTTGTTATTAAACTATATGGAGTGGGTGAGTGGTGTCCTTGAAGGTACATATTTTAGCGTCAAAAAGTTAATGAAGGTTTTCTTTAACCCGCTGAAGCGATTTGTAATTGTTGTGAAGGTCTTAATTAGCGTCTCAATATCTTTATAATGTGTAGATGTTATTATATTTTTTAGAAGCATGGAGTTTATGTGATTTACGCATAAATTATTAAAAGGTAATGATGGTTAATATATTGAAACTAGTGTCATATTCTACTAGATATTAGAATTATGAATACTGATTATTATACCATAGCTGAATGATGAATTAGTTTTATATTACAAGCCATAAATTATTTTCTTCTCTCACCAATGATGGAGAAAATTTGGTGAGTTTCAATCCCATGACCTCTACCTACCTTTTGTCTACCCTGTGTGCTGTTTTTAGTTTGTGGTATTTTTTAAATTTTATTCAATTTTCTCCAGTTTAATGGAATGGTAGCTTTTTGCCATATCTTATTCTTAACAAGATAGAACTAAATGTTTGTGGTTGCTAATGTTTAGTTTTTTGTTTATGTGAATCGATAAATACAAATTAATGAAAAGTGTTGTGATCAAAGAAGGCCAATATGATCTTGAACAATTGCCTACTCTTATTCTACGTAAATTAATACAATGACCAACGCTCACGTGCAACGCACGGGGTACTGCTAGTATAATTTAAAGGTAGCTTATTCCAAGTGGATGGCACTAAGACAACTGATTAGTTCTTAAAGTTTATTTCGTTTATTATAAATATAATTCATTCTGCTTATATTATTTTGTTCATGTATTTGCATCCTTTTTTCCAATACTAATCTGTCCTTTTAAGCTGTGATATTATATGCTAAATGTTTTCGATGACTTAAATGTTTTCAATGAGAAAGGTGACATCAGACTCTCTGCTTGCAACGAAAGAAGCATTTCCATAAATTTTTCTAGGCAAACATTATTTGTTTGTCTCATATACAAATATTGAGCTTCAACTACACGACGTTTACACAATGTTCAGTTAAGCGTAGATTAATCGGCCTTCTAGGCGGATTTTTATTTATATTTAATTTTAATATTCGTACTTTCTAACAAAACTATTCAACTACTAATAATGTCTTTCTCGAACAATAATAAGTCCAGACATAAAAAATAATTGGTAGCCATCAAGAACAATGCAAACATCATAATAAACCCTAAACCAAAACTTTGAAGCACATTTAGTAAAACACAACACAATAAAATAATACATTAAAAACAATTACTCTCGACAGTTAGTCACCTTTTACCTCCTATGCGGGGGGATTAGTCGGCGAGTCACCTTCTACCTTGTAGGTGGGTAGTAGCCGACCTTCTTTTAAAAAAAAAATGCGTTTATATAATTGGGTTTAGTCATTTCGTGTTTGCCAAGTATTTAGGGTTGAAAGTGGGCCAAAAGGATGTTCACGTTAAACTTCTAATTTTTAATGAGTCGTGATTTTCAATTCTAATTTTCCTTTACACGTTGATGGTAGTAGGAAGGATACCAAATTTTTGGAATTTATCCCACATGAATGTGTTTGTATTTCTCTCAGGAAAAAGGTCATTGTGCAATTTGTTCAATCTATTACCGTATCATTCCGAGTCGAGTAAAAACTTCACATTTGAAAGAGGGAAATATTATAGTTGTCTTGTTTTGTGTTATGTGATGTAGGCACGCAAATGGTCAAAGTCATGATAGTACTATTTACACGGTGTGACAATTTCATATAATAAAATATATGAAGGCCAATATGTATTAGTTAATTTAAAAGTGACTGAAATAAAATGTTGCAAATTCAAATGTACATGTGATAGGGTTTTGCCAAGGTTCAATAGGTATCATAG
This sequence comes from Sambucus nigra, assembly GCA_949130495.1. NCBI lineage: Eukaryota > Viridiplantae > Streptophyta > Magnoliopsida > Dipsacales > Adoxaceae > Sambucus > Sambucus nigra. The sequence goes on from OX422216.1 coordinate 648,921,570, forward strand.
CCTCATAGGTTGATTGTATTGCATTAGCCAACCATGTAAACAACGCAAGACTTGTATATTTACTTGCAACAGGTATCATATTCATCGGTCACTGTGTTAACACAAGTTAAATTCATTATAAGATACATGAGCTAGGATCAAGTGCGGACTACTTAAGGACCAACTCTATTCGGGCCAATTTTTATAAAATACTAAAATAATTTATTTTGAGTTGATTATTTTTGTAGTACCCCACCAAAAAAATTCAATCAAAAATGATTTACTTTCTCAACTCAACATGACACCTATTTTTCTATTCCTATTAAGCTCAATATCTTCTGTTAAATCACATGACATCGTGTCTTTTTTTACAATATTCCACTAAGTTAATTTAGGCCTACCTCTACCCCTTGCGTTATCATCAATATTAACTAAATCACTCTTCCTCACGGGAACATCCATTGGTCTACGTGTGACGTGTCCAAATCGTCTAAGTGATTTGCTTTCAATTTATTTTCTATAGGAGCTACTTTTACCGTTTCACGAATTTCTTCATTTTTAATTTTATTTTTTCGGGTTTTACCACGCATTGGCATTCTCATCTCGGCAACACTCATTTTTTGTGGTGTAGGATGAAATGTTTAAATATCTCCCCCAAAAAATCAACTTAAAATAATTTTTTTTAGTATTTAATAAAAAAGTGATCCATACCATGTCTGCATGGACTTGGTTTGCATTAGTTTTTTTTTCTTACATCGGTAAATATTCACTTAAAAAATACATGCAACCTAGTAACATACAACCTATTGAAATAAAAAATACATACAAACGTAAAAGTAAACATTTGATTTTTTGTAATCACCTAAAAATGAACATACAATGAATGCAAGTCCAAAATCATATCCAATAATTCTCATATAACAACTAATGTATCATAGGTAACTTTCTGGTCTCTTCAGTGAAAACCTTTTAAGGGTAGAAACCAAGCTAAGTGGAACCGTATGTATATAATGATATCAAACAAAAATATTATATCACAAACTCTACAAAATTGTTGGCCTAGCTTTACACCCAAGACATATTTCTATAATTCACTAAACAATTCTTATGTAAATCAACGGATGTAGAAGCGTAAAATAACTAATCTACACAACAACAACAACAATAATAACAACTAATCTACACAACAACAAGAAGAAAAAAACTAATGCTATCTCAAATTCTCTCTCAAATCCTCATACCTCAAAACTCTCTCAAATCCTCATACCTCAAAATCTTGGTTGGATGCGAAGGATGTCATACAAGGGACTTTATAGAGGTTTAGGGGAGGTTCTAGAACATTCCAAGACTCTCTCCAAGTGGGCGCACTTGTATAAGTGGGTGTAACAATTAACTGACGCTCCCACTTGTTAGAATATTCTAGAAGCCATTAGATAACTAAAAAAAGAACATAAAAGAAAATGCCAAAATTATAAATTACCCCAAACAAAAAAATACAAAAGACTACAAAATAAAAGATAAACTTCTCCCGTGAGCACAACCACGCGCCATAATCCAAAATACATTACTCTCCCTGTCTTAAAAAAACTCGTTCTCGAGCGTGAGGGAGTGACTCACCAAAATGTACACGATTCACACAAGTGTTAGCTTCCAAAGTAGAACCCAAATCAAATCAAACACGCAAATGGACCGGCTGAACTTCTGTTAGACCCATATGGACCTTTAACAATTGGGCCTAATATACCCGAATCTCAACGATGTCTCCTTACGGAATCCGAGCAACCAATAAATGACGACCATATCCTCCTTCTCAACACCACAAGCACGATTGCAACTTGGATCGGTGGACCCTTGAATCTGATCGGATGGTAAATCCGACGACTGCACCTTTGCGAGTACGATGGCGAAACAAGTAGGGCATGCTCGTTTTGGCGAAACAAGTAGGGCACGACCATATCCCAGAAAGTCGGGGTAAAAAATTTCAAATAGTCGGAAAATGGATCCCAAGCGGGACGCATTTCTCATGCAAGTCATGTATTGTGTCAAAGATTGACCGGATTAGAGGTCAATAGGAAGGGTGAGATCGTATAAAAGTAGGGCATGCCCGTTTTGGGTCAGATTTGCTTGCTGTTGGGCGTAGCCGCGTAGGTGAGTGGGAAAAGGGTAAAAATGGGGGTAAAAAGATTTAGGACAGATTTGGCTAAAGTAGGGATAAAAATTGGTTGGATTTTGGGGATTTGGTTGGTGTATGGCAGCCCTAAGTGGTAGTGGGGTTTGTTAGGGTTTGTTTTGGGATATTAGGGCTTGGCCAGAAGGGTTGATTTTGGACGAGATAGCATTATGCGGGTCGAAATAGCAGTGAGGGTGGTCGGAAAGGTGGGACAACAACTCCTGCCCATGCCAGGACAAGGGTATTTTTTTACCTTTGAATTTTCCTTTTTTATTTTAATTTTTCTGATAATAGAAAATGTACCATACTCTAACTTAAACTACATGTCCAAATCCCCAAAACAAAATAAACAACAATTTTAGAGAGTTATTCTTGTATTTCAAAATGTAGGTGTGTCCCGAGCGTGAAGGGTGAATGACAATGCGACTAGGCCTCTTTCCATAAATTCTTCTACTTGAAACTAGAGGCGACAACGTACGCGACTCGCGTATCTACTTGCAAGAAACCTAAAAAAATTAGGCAACAAATCCAAGGGGTTAGGTTGAATTAATGTGGGTTGATTTGTGGCCTAAGGTTTGATCTAGGCTGGTCCTTTTCTTGTTATTTCTCATCTTCCTTCGATTTTTGTGGAGTCTTGTCGATTTGGGCAACAGAGGTAGGGGCGGGACTAGAGGCAGAGGGTTGGAGGAAGCGACGACGACGGTAAAAGGTGTGGTGGTGAGGGTGGTATTTGGGGAGTGAAGGAGGGCTGATTGGGGGTTAGGGCAGAGGGTATGGTTGTGGCAGTGGTTTGAGAGGTGAGGGTATATGAGAGGGGGTTAGGGTTAGGAGAAGCTCTCTTTGGTCAACGTTGTTGTTGAGATCATGGTTAATTTGCCTCAATTCTTGTTTCAAATCTTGGTTACTTCGTTTCAATTCTTGAACCTCCTTGTGATGGTGGTTGGATTTCTTTGAGGCCATTTGAGGATGTAGCGATGTTGACGACACCCGTTCTGATACCAATTAGATGTAAACTACACGTCAAAAGGCTTAAAGAAAAGCAAACAAATTTAGAGAGAATTAATGAAGTATTCTCGTATTTCAAAATGTACGTGTGTCCCCAAATGAGGAGTACAAGTGAGTATTTATAAGGGAGACATTACCTACTAACCAATAATCGCCCAAATGACCAAAAAGAACAATTACTAACTAATAATATGATGCAGGAGCATAGCGTGCTCCATTTTTTTTTGTTTCTTTATTTCTTTTATTCTTGAGATCTTCTAGAACATTCTTTAGTGAGGGCTCAAAAGCTCATATGTAGCTATTCTAGGAATGTTTTAGAGGCCTCCTATGCTCTTTAAATACTCTAGCATAACCTCATTTGTACTCATTCCATAATTTTGTGATATGACATATTGAGAGAGAATTTAGAGAATAAACAATTTCTATTTTATTTTATTAATATTTTTATTGTTGTTGTGTAGTTAGTAATTTTTATGCTTCCGCCCCTTTATTTCCATCAAATTGGTATCAGAGCCTAATTTGTTCTTGGTATCTCATGGATAATGATTGGGACCAGGGGTGGTGCCACCCCGATCGATGGTGGAACCCCAACCATCCTAGCTTCCTCTAAATCCTAACCCCACCTCTTTTGCCCCAATCTAAACCCACGGACACTAACCTAACTTTTCCAGAACTTACATAGCCTCCTGCCGCTGCCGCACAAGACCAGGAGGCCTTCGACAAGCTGCCGAGCACCAAAATCGGAGGTTTTGATCCCGCATGCTTTCCCAAGACCTCGGCCGCCTTAGACCAACCACTTTTGACAGTTTCTGGCTTCACTCAGCAGCTTCCGGCCCGAGAAAGTTGCCTCCACTTTGTTAGCCTGGGACAACTGTGATTCTTGCCCAGATTCAAACCTCTAGGGCTTTTTTCGACCTAAATAAAATCCACCCTTTCATATTTGATCTATTACCACCCCACCCGATCTCATCGGCCACGACACCCCCACTCGGGACTGCACCAACATCCACCAAACCCCAAATCAACCCAGTTCCTTTCAAAGCCAACCATACCACGAAAATTTTTGCCAACCAAGAACTAAATAAAATCCCAACCATAAAACCCCAATTCCCAACTACAACCCCAACTCTAAACAACCCATATTACAAACACAAAAGAATTCCCTAACCTTTTATCAAAAACCCTTGACCCCACTCCCACATTCCAGGATTCCGACCCTATCTGCCCTCATTAGGCATCCTTCCCATACCCACCCATATTCCTTATTCCACCGCTTTATTCCGCTGCCGGAGATGGGACTCCTTTTGCCATGGTTAAGTAGGCTTAGCGAATGTATCTACGACTTACGTCCATGCCTTGGTGGTATCCGCCACGGTTGACCTCCAGTCAACCCCGCCTGCTGACAACGACTGGGTGCGCACGAGTATCTTCTTTACCCGTTGCACAACCAAAGGGCGTGTATGTACGGTAACCATTGATGGTGGGCCAGTGATAATCTGGTAGCTCAGGGGATGGTGGATCGATTATGATCATGGTTCAAAGTATCGGTCGAGTTGACTTGGTATCGGCCGAGTCAACTCGGAATCGGAGGGCACCGATCCGATACCGAGAGGCGTTTAAAAAAAAACACTGAATCGGCCGAGATAGCCGCGATATTGCCCGAGACAACCGATTCCGAGACACCTCACCGCGATATCGGCCGAGACAACCGATTCAAACGATATTGTCATATTTTGTTTTATTTTTTGATAGAACTTTTATCTTTTACAATATTTCTTCGTTGTTGAAAATATTTTGTAACATTTACAGAATGGTATTACTTTTTCAAAAGTATTAACATTAATTTTTTAAAACATAGAACTCTTTTTTTTTTATAAATGACTCTACTAAAAAAAATATATAAATCTTTTAAAAAGTAGCACTCTTTTTTTTTTAAATGACTACTAAAACTCTTTTTTCAAAGAAATGTTATTTTTTTACAAAAAATATTCAAATCTTTTACAAAAATATATAATGTACATATATGTTTGTAAAAAATGTACATTTCTGTTCAAATATTATTTTGTACGTTTTTGTAAAAATGTAAAAAAATGTACATATTTGTAAAAAAATATATATTTGTACATATTTGCAAAAAAATGTACATATTTGTAAAAAAATATATATTTTTGTTAAAAAAATGTACATTTTTGTAAAAATGTCCTTTTGTACGTTTTTGTAAAAATGAACATTTTTGAAAATTTTTGTAAAAAATGTTCTTTTGTACGTTTTTATAAAAATGTAAAAAGCAATATACATATTTGTTAAAAAAATGTACATTTTTGTAAAAATGTTCTTTTGTACGTTTTTGTAAAAATGTAAAAAAATGTACATTGTTGTTAAAAAATGTACATTTTTGGAACAATGTTCTTTTGTACGTTTTTGTAAAAATGTAAAAAAATATATATTGTTGTTAAAACAAAATGTATATTTTTGTTTTACAATATTATTATTGGTTTACTATGCAATATTGAATCTGACAACTCTACTGCGCTTCAGTATAACCAATTCTACAATGCAATGCATATTGAATGATGGGTTTGAATGTATCTCATTGGTCCACATTGTTAATCTTATTTTTTTAAAATTTTCTATATTTTTTCCGGAATTTTTTGCGCACTCTAAATAGCGTTTCTTTGCGTATCGCCCGATACCGCGACCGATACCGCTACCGAGTTGAAAATCGGGTGTCCGATACCGAGACTTTGAACCATGATTATGATTACTGACTGAGCTTATAGCCGCGCCATGCCGTATAGGGTGGTTGGGTAGTGGAGCTGCACTCAACCTTAGCAAATAGTGTCGCGTGGCCTTTTCCATTAGCGACTGCCATGATGAGATCACCTGCACACTAGTAGAGATGAGGGTATGTCACCTGCAGTTAGGGAGACCTGGCAGTTTGACCACCACAACATGCATGACGGGCGTGCCAACTTGTACTCTTTTATGAATAACGGACGGGACTTCATCCTTCAACCTATGAGACCTTTTTCGATATCACGACCATCGGCATTTAGTCGTATCCCAGGAGGAGTTAGCGGATGAGGCGATCGAGTATGGCCTCTGTTTATTCCCTTATCAGCCTATTACTACTCCAGGGATAGATATTCCCTCGATGGTTCCGAGTTTATTGGACAGTTATGAGGAAGTGTTTCCCCCACACGATGAGCTTCCCCCACTCTGGGATATGCAACATGTTATGAACTTCATGCCTGCGGTGCAGCTTCCCAACCTACAATATTATCGCATGTTTCCCACTGAGCATGCAGAATTGCAGAGGTAGGGTACAGAGTTATGTGACAAATGCTACATCCGAGAGCTAATGTCACCGTGTGCGATACCAACCCTTCCAGCTTAGAAGAAGGATGGGAGCAGGCGATGTGCGTGGATAGTCGGGCCATCAACAAAATCACGGTGAAATACCGGTTCCATATTCCTCAGTTGGAAGACATGCTAGATCAACTTTATGGAGCTCGAGTTTTCTCTAAGCTAGACCACCAAATTTGTATGAGGCCAGGAAACAAGTGGTACACAACTTTCAAGACAAGTGATGGTTTGTATGAGTGGATGGTGATGCCCTTCGGGTTGTCTAATGCACCTTTCACGTTTATGAGAGTGATGATCCAGATCCTCAGTCCATTTATGGGCAAATTTGTAGTAATTTATTTTGAAATCCTGATATATAGTAGATTCGAGGAGAAGCATTTGGAGCATGTGGCCCAAGTTTTAGCTAACACAGGGAGGAGCGTTTCCATCTCACCCTGAAGAAGTGTGCTTTCATGGTTCCGTTTGTCATCTTCTTGGGCTATGTTGTTTTGGGGGAGTGTGCACGAGTAGCTGACACTAAAATCCAGACGATAGTTGATTGGCCCACCCTACTTCTGTAACTCAGGTTCGCAGCTTTCACGAATTGGCGGGGTTTTATCGACGATTCATAGTCGGATTCGGTACTGTCATATCACCCATGACAGATTTGATGAATACTTACTCCACCATTGAATTTTGTTGGATCGAGGCGGTGGATTGACCCTTTGCCCGTATCAAGCAGTTGATGACTTTTAGCTCTCCCAGATTTTGATCAATTATTTGAGCTCTCCTGCGATGCTTGCAAAACAGGAATAGGCGCTGTCTTGAGTCAGAATGGAAAGCCGATAGCCTTTTATAGTCAGAAGTTGACGAGAGCCGCCTTTAACTATTTGACTTATGACTTGGAGTTTTATGCGGCGGTTAAGACCGTTAAATTCTTGTAACCCTACCTGCTACATAAGGAGTTTGTCATCAAATCGGATAATGAGGCCCTTTGCCTTCTCCACAGCTAGCAGCGTGTTAGTGACAAACACACCAAGTGGGACCACCCATCTCCAGTGCTACACTTTTCACTTACAGTAGAAGTCAGGTAGAGAGAATCAGGTTGCCGATGCCCTTAGTCGACGAGCGCACGCGTTAGTGACATTGCGGAGTTTGGTGTTCGTCTTCGTTGAAGCCCGAAGTCTCTACCCGATCGGTGTATAGTTTGGGCCCATATTTGCAGCATGCTAGCGGGGCAATGGCGCTTCATGGGATTATTTGTTACAAGATGGTTTTCAACACCGTGGCACAACTCATGTATTCTGGCATCTTCTCATCGGGATAAGAATATCTTCGAGATCCACAGAGGTGGGATATCCGACCATTTGGGACTGGCGCGTACACACATGACGCCGAGGGACCGATTTTATTGGCCCACAATCAGGAGGGATACCAATGCATTTATCTGACGTTGCTACACTTGTCAGGCAGTAAAGGACAACATTCAAATGCTAGGTTATACACCCCTCTACCGATCCCTGAGAGGCCGTGGCATGATGTTTCCATAGATTTCATTGTAGGACTCATGCGTACAACTGGCGGGCGTGGCTCCATCTTAGTTGTGGTAGATCGATTCGCTAAGATGACCCATTTCATCCCCTACACGTATGTCAGACTCTTTACACGCCGCTACCATTTCCTTTGTGAGGTTGTCCGTCTCCGTGGGGTCCCACGCAATATTACATCGGATAGAGACGTACGATTTACCGGATATTTTTGGCGCACCTTGTGGAAACTTCTACGCACAAAGTTACAGTTCTCAACTGCTTTTCACTCACAGACAAACGAACAGTAAGTGTTGGAGATTTATTACGCTGTCTCTCTTCAAAACATCCATGACGATGGGATATCGTGATAGCTCAGGCCGAGTTTACCTTTAATAATGATGTCAACCGTTCAACCGGGCTCTCACCTTTCAGATCGTTTTATCCCCCCCTTCTATTCCCTTGGATCTAGTAGAGTTAACCCCGATAGTGCCTACATGTCCTTTGGAAGCTGACTTCGCCACACATATGGCGTCAATTCAGGTGGACGTTCGCGCCTGGCTTGAAACTATTTGCGCCTCTTATAAAAAGGTAGCAGATGAGCACATGCGTTTCGTCTCCTACTAGCCATGAGATTTAGTTATGGTATAACTTCAAAAGGTACCGTGGCAGGGGAAAGACAACAAACTCTTTATGAGACGGTTTGGACCTTTTCCCATTATTCGGGCTTATGGGCCTGATGCCTACAAGGTGGATCTTCCTAAGACGTTTCTTATGCACCGCACCTTCAATGTGGTCGTTCTATCACCCTTCCTTGGTACTCATGTTCCACCTATACCACTTCCCCAAGCCACGATGCAACCGGTCCGCTCTCACGTTGATCGAATAGAGGCTATACTTGATTCTGAGTCCATTTCCTCTTCCTCTGGAGATTATGTCCGCTTCTTCGTCCGTTGGTTAGGCAGACCTGAGGCCGAGGATTCCTGGATTATTGAGGCGACCCTCAACATACCGATCCTGATGATTTCTACGGCCAGTATATGGAGTATATGGCATCTTTCATGGAGGGGAGAGTGATGTAGGATCATAGTGTGTTCCATTTTTTTTTGTTTCTTTATTTCTTTTGTTCTTGAGATTTTCTAGAACATTCTTTAGCGGGGGCTCAAAAGCACATTTGTAGCTATTTTGGGAATATTCTAGAAGCCTCTTATGCTCTTTAAATATTCTAGCATGATCTCATTTGTACTTATTCCACAATTTTTAGACATGACATTGAGAGTGAATTTAGAAATTAAGCAGTTTTTTTTTGTTGTGTAGTTGGTAATTTTTACGCTTCCGCCCCTTTATTTACATCATAATACTGAATTAGTCCCAAACATGCTTAGAGACCAATTTAAAGAAATAATAGGAAATAAAAAAAACTAAAATAACAGAAAGTAACAACAAAAATTCAAATGACTAATATATCCTAACATGAGACCCATTTTCATCATACTCAAAAGTCGATAATTAAAAGGTACTCAAAGTCGATTATTAAAAGATGCTATACTCAAAACCGGGTAATTATGGATGCATTTAAGTAAAAAATCCTTCACTTTGGCTTGAACTAAATTAGGGATGTTCCTAACAACCGCCAACCCGAACTGAACTGAACCGAACTGACTTTTGTGGTTCGTTATGGGGTGTTTTTTTTTATTTATGGGTTGGTTCTGGTTCTAAAAAAAAACTCAATGTAGTCGGTTCGATTCTCGGGTTGATATATAAACCGAACCGAACCGAAAAATCGGACCACATAACCAAACCGAAAACTGAGCTGAGAACCGGTAATTAGAACCGAAAATGTCTTTTATATTTTTTTACTTCTATATTCACAAAATCATTTTACCCTCACAAACCCTACTACACAGCCATGCATCGCGTCCTCTCTTTTCCCTCTCTCTACCTATATACCTCGTCCACAAACCCTACACACCTCGTCCACAAACCCCCTAAACATTGTCCACAGAACCCTCAATTCAGACATCGATTTGAACTTATATAGAAGGATTCAAAGTTTTTTATTTTTATTTTTTACAGTCCCAAGAATGTCTCTGCAAAAAAAATTACCAGCAGAATGTCTCTGCAAAAAAAAAATAGCAGATGATTTATGGTTTGGGCTTCTTTTAACCCCCCTCCTTTTTTTTTGTTTTACGAGTCATGCGAACTAAGGAAATCTATCATATTGCTAATTTTTTGATGACCTGTCAAGAATTGATATCTTTTTCCAAGTTTTAAAGCATCTGATGTGAGAGAACGTATTATTCTGTTCTCAGAAAAGCCAAAATTACTGTTTAGAATTTGGAATAAAAAAAATGAGGTTTAGAATTTTGAATTAGTACTTGGCAAAATGCTTCACCTACAATAGTTTGAATCAGCACTTGACAATAGTTTTTGAGGGTAGGACTGGCAAAATACTTCATCTACTATAGTTTGAATAAATGTTAAAAAATAAATGAATTGGAACCGAAAACCGAAAAAACCAAACTGAGAACCATCGGTTCACTTTCGTTTGGTTTTATACACATGACGGTTCGATTTTGGTTCCAAAATCAGAGAACCGAACTATTTCGGTTCCGGTTCCATAGTAGAATCGAACCAATCCGAACCGTGTGCTCCTAAACTAAATTTAAGTAGGGTTGACAAAGTTTCGACATACATTTAATAGCAAAACATGTGCCCTAAGGGCACATGTTATCGTTTTTCCATTTAAGTAATGTGAGAACCGTGAATCATACTACATATGTATTCATGCACATGGAGACATTGTAGGTTCTATGAGTCAACATCAAGTTTAACTTGTTGTTTATATATCTTACATTTTGAAGATGCTCTTTCTTGTACTTCGGCTTCCAGTTAGATGGGAGCCGAAAATAGTTGATGACACTGCACACAAACCTGTGATACTAAAATAGAAAAGAGATGAGGTTAGTTATTACAAGGACAACTAAGCTTTTTTGCCTTATCTTTACTTAATAATCAGATACAAGAAAAGTTACATTTCTTTTTGCTGTATAAGGAAACCTTGCGGGCTCCCACAAGCCATGCGTAACAAATTTCTTTGTCGAAGGCTGCCACTAAAAAGATAAATGACTATTAGAATTACATTATAAAAATCTAATTCTAATTAAAAAAATTAACTTACATATACTGAGTAGGCGTAATTTTTTGATAGGTTTCCCTCCTTGCTAGCAAGGAACAACGATATTTTCGAAACATCCTGCATAAAATTGACAATTAAACAATTAGGTTAATATTAAAAATACAAAAATTGATAAAGTTGCATGCTAACCAAATGTGTATTAAGGTTTATGGTATACAGGGCTGGTTCATGACGGCAATGTGAGTTGTAAAATTCATTTGATTATTTGCAATGTTTCGATTTTGTTGTGTGGTGGTTCTTTTCATAATGTCATCACTTTGTATTTACAGGTTACTGGTGGTGGATTGAGCAAACCTCTCTAGCCTCTCTCCATCCATTTTATACTCCCAAAGTAGACCCAATCCATTTTTTACCCGGTCATATCCGCATTATGTGATCTATGAAACAGTGAAACTCAGCCATGTGTGCTAGTGGGCATTGCGTAGTCTATGTGGGCGGGATGGCAATTTTCTCTGAAAATTCGGGTCCGCGGAAAAAATTCCCCGAAAAATCCCCAAAAATTCGAGGATCGGATTGGGTTCAGGGAGTAAAAAAAATCCCCGAAAATCGAAGAGGACTCCCTCATCTTCCCTCACTCTCTCTGTCATGCCGTCCTTGCTTCGTCCCTCATCTGCCTAGTTCCCTCATATCTGCTTCGTCCCTGCCTCGTCCCTGCTTTTTTAGGGAGAATCTCTTCCGGTATTACGAAAGTTTTTTATTTATTGATCTGATGTTTTTAGATGCATAAAGATGAGATCTTTTTAGTTTGGCTTTAGAAGAGTGTTTTTTATAATGTGGGTTTTCTGGATCTGCTGCTCTAAATATGGATATGGAGATTTTTTCTTTATTATATATTTTTGTTTGATGTATCAGTTATCTATATGTTTGTTTTGGGGTACTGAAGTGGTGGCTATACATGAGTTGCATATATGGGCTATTACAGTTGGGAAAGCTTTGTTGGCTTGCCATGTTAAAATAAGGCCAGAAGCTGATGCTGATATGGTGTTGGACAAAGTGATAAGACTATATTAGAAGGGAGTACAATATCAGTCAGATAACTGTACAAATTGAACGTTAGAGAAATATGTTTTGGGGCATTGTTAAAAAAAACTTGCAATCTTTATTTCTCATTTGTATTCAAATGTTCCCTTTTGTCACACAGGAGTATTTTTCTGTGGTTATGTGAAATTTTAGCAGGAAAAGATAATTTGATATCTGTTTCTTGATTTAAGTTTTATCACCTTTTTTAGTTTTATATTGGTGAATTCTTGTATAGAGTTTTCATAGTGTTAATTCATTTTCTAAATCTTGAACATTATCATAAGGGTGTATTTGGGAATCCCAGTTCCATGCCATGAATTTGGAATATTTTCAGTTCAAAATAAGGCTTGGAATTGGAGATTCCAAACAGAGCTCAAGGGAATTAGCTAATTTTTGGTTTAGTGAAAAAAAATTGGACTACAATATATCATATATACTATTAAATTTTGCCTGTAGTTTGAAACTGGCCATTGCACATCAATGAAGAAAAATATAATTGTACATATAATCTGTATGTATAACTTTGTATGCATGCTGTCAAGTTTAGAATTACATTTTCCCCCTGTAAATTAGTATGGGGGAAGGAATACACACATAAGTGTGTGTACATAGATACACTAAAAAATACATCCAACTCACTATTTGATTTCAATAGAGGAAATTAATGCATTCTCCAATATTGTTCTGTTATTTGTGTGTATCAGCTGACAATATGCATTTGGGTACCCATGTACAATTTTTACCTGGGTGCTTAAAGAGGGAAAAAAAATGAAAATGGGTTCCCCGCGGGGAATCCGATACCCGTTTTAAACGGGGACGGGGATCCCTGAACCCGTTATAACGGGGAACGGGGCGGGGAATGTTTTTTCTAACGGGGACGGGGATGGGGAGTTAAAACCCGACCCCGAATCGACCCGTTGCCATCCCAACATTTTTGTGATGCGTGTGAGAATAGTGAAACTACGAGGGTTTCGTGTGTGGTGGTGCGAAACTCCATGTGCAATGTGAAACTCTCTGCAATGTGAAGCTGTGTGAAGTGCGTGAACTGTAAAACTGTGTAGTACTGTGCAATGTGGGTGTGCAACTGTGTGTGGTATGTGAAGTTGTTTGAAGGTGCATTTTGTCACATCCCTAATTTTGTGTGTAATTGATTTGATAAACATGTTTTTTTAATTGGTGCAGCCAAACCCTACCCTTAAGAAATTGAAATAAAAGTGACTCCAATCAGATATACCCTAATTTCCCTATGAAACTAGGCCTCCTATGCTAGTTTCGACATCCTTTGGTGCATATATTCGTTCTACAACAGGAAAAGGCAACCATTGGCCATTACGAAAGCTGATGGTATAGGATTTTCATAACAAGGCTGTACGCCTACCATTTCTCTAATTAAGGGGAAGTTGACTTGTACAAAGTTAGCAGAAAACAATTAAAAGAGTTACTGAAATAAAAAACTGTATACATACGTGATTCCACAATGGACTTTAGATTTGATAAAGGTATGATTTTTTAATTCGGACAGTCAAATCCCACCCTTTAAAAAATTGAAATAAAACAAGTGTTCAAATAATAGTAGAATCAGCAAAAAAAAAGTTCAAAAAGTTTAAAACAATTAGCAGTTATTCAAACCTCGTGACTGAACAAGAGAGGATTTGAACGAGTGCAACTTACAACAGGATTTTTTTTAAATTACTTTTTTGTGAGGAATCTTCAATCTCATTGAGAGCAAAATCAAAACCAATCTATATTTAGCTACTCAAATACCTTTTTATTTGCTGCTTTAGTTAGCCTCTTTCTCTCTCTACGTGAAGAATTGAAATTCTTTGTATTTATGCCTAGTGTAAATAGGGGCCTTTCTAGTAGCACGTGGGTAGGATCGGCAAACCTAATTCAAATTTATTTATAGAATAAAAATATGGGTACAAAAACTACTCCCAAAACCTCCACCAAAAGTGATGTGGATTACATATATTTTCTCACCTACCTATTAAGTGTTTGTCTTGTGGTATGTGTAACATCCGGTGATTTTTGCGCCGTAAAAATCTCTGTAAATTAAAAATTTCAAAAAAAATAATTTTTGAAATCTATTTAATTTTGGTATGTAAAAAGGTTGGTAATTATATATAAAAATAAGGTTTTAAGTGGAATTTAAATCGAGAATAAATTGAAAAATCATAACTTTTGTATAAAAATTGTGGAGGATCCGACCTAAAGAGCAAGAAAATAAAAATAAAAATAAAAATAAAAATAAAAATAAAAATAAAAATAAAAATAAAAATAAAAATAAAAATAAAAATTCGATCGTTCGATCAAGCTGAATTTTTTTATGCCATTTAGTCTCGCCTTCAGCTATAACATATTAAATTTCAGTCAATTCTAACGGTCTGATTGTTCATAATGTTTTTTTAGTGCTTGTGTTTAATTATGACTCAAATTCTTTTTGGTATATAAAAATAAAGTGACGGGTTTAGGACTTTTAAAACACATTTTAGCCATTTCAAAATCTGTAACCTCCCATAATTTTATTTTCTCTCATCAACCAAACCTAAACTCCATTGAACACAACTTTCAATCAAAGTTTTTAAGATCTAAATCTTGTTTTCTCAAGATCATCCAAGGATGTGTCTTTATTGTTTTCTTGAAAGGACACAACCGTGCAATTGGATTCTTTAAAAGACTTCTTTATGGGCATGAATACTTCTATTGCTCCCCTTTCGTATTATGCGTTTTAAATGTTGCCTACACTCTAATTATCACGTTTTCTTAAAATAATCGTAGAGACTAATTAGGGAGAGTCAAACAAATTTTAGGAATGCTTTTATTCAAATCTTTAATACGAATTAAGACTCAAAAACCTTGTATGCTTAGAATAGAGATTGGGTTTCCGCTAGAATTTATGACGTTCACATGTAGGATAACTTGTAAAGAGGTTATAAATTTAATCCAATGCATAAAATCATGTTATATGCACGATTCTTAGAATATGATAAGGTCCATGTTATATTATTCATACA
Organism: Sambucus nigra; assembly: GCA_949130495.1. Taxonomy (NCBI): domain Eukaryota; kingdom Viridiplantae; phylum Streptophyta; class Magnoliopsida; order Dipsacales; family Adoxaceae; genus Sambucus; species Sambucus nigra. The sequence goes on from OX422216.1 coordinate 648,936,828, forward strand.
TGGAAGATTCTATCTCAAAATTTTACACTAGAGACGATTACATAGAGTCTATTCTTAATTCTTTCTCAACGGGTCTTTTCAACCCCCATAGAACTTTAGACTATGCACAAGCATAGTCTAAGACATGTTTGGATGAGGGAGTACCTTGCACTTGTGTAGTGGGAGGATCTAAAGAGATTGAATCAAGAACAAATATATGTGTCTCTTATGTTGGATATTCTAAAAGTTATAGAGGTGTTTACGTTTATAATCCTAAGTACAAGAAGGTAATTGTTCTAAAAAATGTCCAATTCTTGGAAGAGAATTATAAGTGAGACCACGGGCCCAGGATCAAGTTTGCATTACAAAAGTAATCAAGGGAACATCAAAATATCAAAGTTTCTAGATCACTAGTACGGGAAAAATTACAATATGATATTGATAATCCACTACCTAGTCGTAGTGGGAGCATTATCAAATACCATGATTCACGTATCACTTATAGTGAAACACGAGTAGGTCTACGCAGTAGTGGTAGGATCATGAGTCATACTGAAAGGTCAGTGTATTTAGTAACACTTCGGTGAAATACCAAAAGAAACACTAACCACATCCCATGACATACAGTGGGCATTCCAAGATAATAACTTTGTGTTTTGACTTAAGTTTAAGAATATCAAGATGGATTCGATACATTCAAATCATGTTTGGCATCTTGCAGATATGATAGATGATAAATATCCCATCAGGATGCAACTAGATTTGTAAGAATAAAAGAAGGCTAGACTGGAAGGTGAAAACCTTCAATGTAAGGCTTGTTGTGAAAAATTTACTAAAAAAGATAAGGGGTTGATTATGAGAAAACTCTTTCACTGATAACCATGTTAAAGTTTAACCAGTTTCTTTTATCCATTACATCTAATCTCATTCACAAGATTTGGAAAATGGTGTTAAGGACGCGTTCTCGAACGACGGTCTTAAATAATGTATCTCTCGATACATCCCATGGTATTTATAACAAATAGTCATGAAAGTCGAGTGTAATGGCTTAAAAATCTATTTATGCATTTAAGCAAAAGCAAAGGTCTTGGAACATCCGTTTGATTAAGTAATGATTTTTGATATTGATCAATGCATGGATGAAACTCGTATGTGTAAGATGCATGATGGAAATGTGGTGGTATATATGATACATTATAGGGATAATATTTTCCTAATTGGGAATGAGGTAGGTATATTATCTTTCATAAAGGGTGGTTATCCTGTCAATTTGATATATCTAATTTAGGATAAGCCAATCACATCCTTTAGATCATGATTTTCCAAAATTGGTTATATAAGATGTTAGACTCATCTTAATTTGTTAATATCAATATTGTACTCATAAAGGTCTGGCATATGGGATTCCAAGAAAGGATTTGTTCCTTTCGGGTACAAATTCATTTTGTCAAAAGATATGTGCTCTATAACACCTAATTGGACAATATTAAGGAATGGACTTTATCCCTCGGCAGTGGAGAAGCCTCACTTATGCTATATAATATATCATACATGATTTATGCTTTGCCGATGACATGAAAAATAGATTTTATCTGTAGCAAGTGAGGAGCATTGGACTCGGGTATAAACCATTGTCATGTACCTTAAAAGAACTAGATGTGCTAGTATACTCAAAAGATAGTCATGTACCTTAGAATACGTAAATTTGGATTTTTGGTCAGATATGGATTCAAAGTTGTCTACCTTAGAACATGTTCTTATTCTGGGAAAATGAGCTATAGGCTAGAGGAGCGGAAACAATCATGTATTTTTGACTTCACCATTAAGTCCAAAAATGTTGCCAAAACACAGGAAACTAAAGATGTCATATAGCTAAAAATCTTCCTAAGGTTCTTAAGGATGATTCTTTTAGTGCTTTCGGTTATTACACGACATTGCGATAATAACAAATTGATTGCATGATTGCAAGATCTGGTCCCATAAATAGATAAGGACATTAAGTGTAGGTATCACTTGTATCGAGAAATCATGCAGTAAGTGATAACGTTGTGACCATGGTTGCATCAGATAAACTTCTACAACTGAGACATCAAACTGTCATGTAAATGGATATGGGGTTAGATTCATAGGCACATAACTTTAAGACTAAGTGGGAGATTGTTGGGATTTTATTCTTAAAAACAAGTAATAAGACAATTATTATTCATTTAATATTAGATTATCTTTGCTCATTATTAAATGTGAATCAATGTTGTATAGAATGCAGTGTATTTATTTTAAATACAATGTTTGTTTCATTCATTTATTTTAAGTAGGAAATCTGGTGGGTATAAGTTAAAAGCTTACTCATAGAAAGATCAAAATTCTGGTTCTAGCATATTTGAAATGTTAACATCCTATATGAGGGGTGGCATCTCATCAGTAAAGTTGTGAGTATAATCTCATGGTAGTTTGTCTTGACTGGATGAACCAGTTTGAGGTTGTAGAACTTGTCTGATAGTTCAAAGGAGATTTTATCCGTACATTAGGAATGCATTGAACATGATCATTTATGAAACTCAAGTTTATATGCTGACGTGATTAACACTACACCAAAACAGTCAATTAGTAACGATAATGTAATGTTACTAAAATAATTACTAACACTAAAAACCGTTAGAAAAAAGATGTGGGGAATAAAATTACTAACACTTTTTTACCGTTACTAAATTCCAAATTTTTGTAACATTTAGTAACGGTATAGGTCCGTTACGAATCTTAAAAAAAATAAAAAATACCATATATATATATATATATACAGAGGCAGACTCTCGTACACATCAAGTTTGCACATCAATAGCTTTAAGATAGTAAAAAAATAATTTTGAGTTGAATTTTTTTATATTGCAATTAAAAATTTCAAGGGGCCCATATAAAAAAACCAATCCAAAATAATATTTTTTCCATTTTTAAAAAATCGATCAAATTTTCGTACCTTAAGCACTCTAAAAGCAGTGAAAGTTTGACCAATTTTTTAAAAATAGCAAAAAAACTTATTTTGAGCTTATTTTTTTATATGGGTCCATTGAAATGTTTAAAAGCCATAAAAAAATCAACTCAAATTTTTTAATATTAAAAAAATAGGTTCGAAATCAGCGTGCCAATTTAGTATACATGAAAGCCTGCCTGCCTCTCTCTTTCTTTCTCTCTCTCTCTCTCTCTCTCTCTCTCTCTCTATATATATATATATATATATATATATATATATATATATAATACACACACACACAGACACACACACAAGGGTATACAATGTTAAAATATGCTAATATAATGAAAACAAAATAATTGTTGACCCGATTTAATTTCAACTAGTTAAATTTGAAAAAAATAATTGAACAAAATTTCCTTTATTTATAGAACTTTCCACCTGTTTAAGGTATAAAAATAGTACAACAACAATACAAATAATTCGCAACAACACCAATACACATCTAGATATCCAACAAAAATTAATAGCCCAAATTCCATTAATAGAAAATTCATCTCAATTTATATGAAGTTCATCTCAATACATGAACTGTCCAGACAAGAATTATGACCTGTCCAGATAAGAATTACATAATGAGACTTTGACATAGTTAGAGACTTTGACAGATGTGCATAAATTATTTGGTGCAGGCTCCTCGATGTTAAGGCTTTCTCTCAACTTCAAAGCACAAGCACACAACAATCATAATTGAATTTTGGGAGGTGGAAAAAAGATATCATTCCCAATGAGATCCTTGCACTTGGCATCAGAAAGATGTTTATTCAACTTCACCTTAGATCACTTTTTTAGATTCCCACTCAACTCACGCTGCTTTTCCACCTCAGGCAGATTAGGAGGCTTCTTAGGAGAAATAATTTCTTCTTCACCAAATGAAATATGACTGATTTTAGCAACCTATTACTGCTATAATCTTAACAATCACAAGTGGTTTAAAATAAATTATTAGGGGATATATTTTTATGTTGTTAATCAAAATGACTTAAATATTTATATAATGTCATGACTGAAAACAACTTTTATATAAGTGACCGTCTGACATGTTTGGTAATGGTAAACTCATTTGATGGAAACTTTATATACTTGGCCCTTACTGTTATTTAAAAAGTAATTACGAGGAGAATACAATCAAACAAACCTGCAGGTACTACTCCAAGAGGCTTCCTTATTGCATTGTCCCAATCCTCTCTTTCAAGCTGTCCATTAACTACCTATTAATATTGTCAACCCCATAAATAAAGGGCATCGAGGTCAAGAATGTACTCCTAATTTAGTGATTACTTAAAAAGGTCACACTAGAGGCATCAAAATACAATCACAGTACAAGACGACAATAACCTTTCTTGATTTAGAATATAAAAGAGTTGTTTTAGTTTCTTGCCGATGAGAAGTTTTAATGGAATGGTACACCATATAAAAGGCCATCCTGAAGCAGCTCCTAGGTTGGACAAGCTAGGCTCGACCCCGTGCATGCTTTATTTATCCAACACTCAATGCTTAAAAGTATTAAGGACTATCCTACACCAAGCCAACCAATTATTTTCTTTCCAATCTAGAATAAAAAGTGGCTTGACAGGTAAAAATAATACCTTATGAAGACAAAAAATAAGCGTAAGCAACTAACCTCAACCATACTCCATCCCCGCTAACATTGGTAATAATGTATACCAAACGCTAAGTATGTATAAATTGGCAAGCCGTTGGATATCTTGATTGGGTAGGCCATTGATAATAATGTATCCAGATTCATCGAATCCGCTGGTAAGTTACGCAAAGCATGCATAAATTTCTCAAAAGGTAATTTTACCAAGTCATCATGGCAATATTTCAGTAGGGCCAACTTTGAGTTCTTATAACAGTAGTTGAGTAGTGGGTTGAGTAGTGTTGTATTTTTATATATAAAATTCTTTTTTATTAAAAATTATGGATTATTGAATTGCTTAGAATTATGTATAGCATTTTGTGTGCTTGATAGAGGTTAGGCTCTCCTCAATTAGAGCAAACAAAGCTCTATATATGTGCATAAAAGAGAAAAATCAGAGTATAACCTGAATCTTGTTGAAGAATTCACAGGAGGAAACAATGAAATTTAACACCACAGAACCTTTAGTCTCACTCTCTCTATATATCTTATTCTGAAAGATATTTCGAAAGAAATGAAATAATTTATAGGCAATTTCTTTTAGAGACTTAAAGTTACGCATCATATATAATATGTAACTATAAAAAAGTTTTTAAGATGCACCTAGGTGTGTAAGCGGTACGGTTTAGTCGCTAAATAGTAAATATCAATACCAAAACCAAAACCAAAACCAAACTCTGGATGGTAAAACCAAATCGTACCGGTTTACCACTCGGTACAACAAAATAAATACCAAAACCAAACCGAAAAGTATTTTGGTTTTTTCGATAATTTCGATTTTTTTGGTTTCGGTAAATTCGGTTTCATTTCGAGTTTTTTTGGTAAATATTTAAATTACAAGTTGATTTTATACATTCGGTAAATTTGGTACACGTGTCAATCTTTTAAAGACACCCATAATTAGCACTAAAAATATTCCGAAAAGCCCCAAAATTGTCCAAAAGTTCCAAAAATACCTCTCAAATCCCCCCCCAGGCGCAAAAGCACTAAAAATATCCTTATAAACAACACTAAAAGCCCCCCCAAAATGCATTAAAACACCCCCCCCCCAAAAAAAAGGGCTCAAAATGACCTAAAAACAACCCAATTTTAACAAATTAACTAACAAATTAACAAATTTCACACAAATTAACTATCAATATCCATAAAATTACCAGTGTTCTATGACGAGAGAGGAAGAACAAATGCATAGTAGTGAGAGCTACGAGGAGGGAGGCTTTCTGCTGGCAACTGCCCAGAGGAGGAGAGAGGAGGATGCGCAGCCTAGCCGGCCCGGGCAGGGGATGTTCGTACGAGAACAGAGGCAGGTACGGGGAGGTAGGGGAGGGGAGGGAGAGGAAAGGAGAGGAAATGGGAGAAGGTATGGGAGAAAGGCGAGAGGGAGGGGATAGAGGGAGAGAAAAGAAACGACCGATATAAAGTGAGAGCGAGACAATTAGGTGTTGTTTAGTTTTGTTTTATCTTTAGGTTTATTTCTTTATAAAAATTATTTTTGTATTGGTTACTATTTTTGGTTTATAAGTTGGTAATTGGTATGGTAAATCGGTACGGTAATTTCGGTAAATCGATTTTTTACATATTTAAACCAAAACCAACCGAATTTTTTGCGATAATTTCGGTTTAGGTAAGATTAGTTTTTGGTATTTTAATATATGAAACCCAAACCATTTTTTTTACCAAAACGGTATGGTACGGTAAAACCCCATACCGCTTCCACCACTAGAATCAACTATTGGAGTAGAATCGTCTCTGCGACACATACATATATATATAACCATAATGTATTAGACTCATTGACCTAACACACTAATATCAATTTACAATTTAATGGAGGAAAATAAAAAAACATTTCAAACTTACTCATTGGAGCATACCAAATAATTATCCGATTCAGAGATAGTGAAGAACTCAAGCCCCTGCCTATGATTACTGCAACAAGTGTGTTGTAACAGAAATTTCAATTTAGGATTTTACGAGAAAGAGAATTAAGAGCACACAAGATTTATGTTGCTTCAAAATCTTTTTCATACATAGAGTAAGGATGAAAATAGTGAAGGGGATAAATATTGAAACATAATTTTGTGATGGATTGAGGCGTGAAGAATCACTTTCCTTAAGGTTTTATTTGTCCTCGCTACAAGAGTTCGCTATCGAGTTTTAGGCAAATTACCTCCAAGATATAACAATCCAATGGAATATTTAGTTAGAAATCCTGAAGGATTCCCACCAACACTCGATTAAACTGATTGGACAAATTGATAAATAAGAGAGAAAATTCGAGAATGATCTCACACAAAAAAGGATCTAAAAAATGTGGGATGTTCTCCTTTTACAAGACTAATTTGTGTCTTTTCATGAATGGGAAAAACGCGGGGCGTGATTGAGGCGTGGAGGCCAAGCCTTAAGCCTTAGAAGCCTAGGCGAGCCTAGGCGTGAAAAAACGTGAAAAGGCGTTTAAGCCTTCTTAATATATTTTAATATTTTTTAACCATAACAAGGCTATTAAAATACAAAAATTGCACATATCATAAAAATATGTCTGAATATATGCAAATTAAAATACTATTTGATTATTTTGGATGAGATAATGTCCCGGTTTGTAAACAAATTCTTTAAAACGCGACATCGTTTCACTAAAACATTGTTGTTTTTAGAAAAAAAAGTGTGCCTTAAGGGTTTTACCAAGAATAAGGCGTGAAAAGCGTAAGGCGAGGCATTTCTCCCAAGCCTTAAGCCTAGGCGTGCCTAGGCGGGTTTTTTAGAACAGTGGGTATTATATTAATGGTCATGTTAATTCATGGATAAACATATTTAAAAGGTTATGTCTATTTATGAATTAACACATATTTAAGGAACATAATTATTCATAAATTGACACATCCTTTCCCATTTTCTCTTTTATTTTCTATAAATTATTACAATTTCTCCAACAATCCCTCGCTAGATTGTAATATTTAGTCAATTATTCATTGATATACTCATGAATAGAAGAAGGTATCTTTCGATTTAAACCTTCAATTACTGAGTGCATTTCAAAGTGAAAACTAAGACATAAGTGTGCTATGCATTAAACCATGTCTTAATATATTAACACCGGAAATACATCACACATGAGATATATGAGTTTCTATGAGATGTCATTATATAAGTTAACACTATTATGACATTGTGCTCTATATTGTCTCATGAACATTTACAAGAGCAAACCCATACTCTTTCTTAAAGCGACTCCACTTCTTATGTTCACATAGGTGAAGTTTTTCTACTTGTCCTTGCTACTTTAGACATAAATCCTAGATTTTAACTTCATTAAAACTCATCCTTATTTCATAGCAATTTGCACTGACATCCTGGAAAGGACAATATAATAATTTCAGTGCATGAACAATAACATATCAGTAACTTGTTTTTACCCGTTAAACTTGTGAATAATGGTAATTCTATTACAAAGTTGGATTACCATTATTGCAGATTTTTTTTAAAAGAAGGGTTTCGTCCCATTCCACTAGATGTATTGTTTACTAAATCTCTTCATATGCTTTTAGTCAAAGTAACATCAACAATATCAATAATGCCATCTTTATTAATCGTTTGACATTATGTCTAACCATGTCTATTTTACAAAATTTGTATACTCTCGACAAAGTATATCATTATCACATTACAAAGAAATAGATAACACCCATTGTGCCCACAAAAATCTATCTCACAGTCATTATATTTCCTTGACTTGCACAACCAAGTAGTATATATATTGGTGTTTTCCTTGATTGGTATCCAACTAACATCTTGACAACCTATTTACTTTAATAGAAAATTTATTATGACAACACTTGCACCAAATTAGATAAATACCTTATCTACACATTAATAATATTACACCATATGATGTATCTTACTAAACATCAATTGCTCAATGTAATTTCATACCATGGGCATATCATGTTAGCGAAAATTTTCGTAACATCATGCTAGTGAAAATTTTCGTACATATATGTGGAGTGACTTCACATTGTTCTTGTAAGACATAATTGACTTATTTAACCTCAATCTCATAAAAACAATAAAGTTTTTAATGAATTATGATTAGATTCTACCGTATTTGAAGCAGTCGCTAAACCGCTAGGTTCAGAATCTTATCATCAAAATTCAATGACTATATTTATAACCACTCCTTATAGAAGGACAAATTTAATAACTTGATTGTCCCCTCACATATGTTGGGATTGATAATTTGAAAATTATGATTTTTTCATAAATAATTTGCTACTATATCTAATATCAATAACATCAATAATATCTAAAATATCTCTCTCATATAACTCATTATTTAATACAATATCAAAACATGTGCCTATCATAGTACTAATGCAAGAATCAACAAACTTTTTGCTTTTTTTATATCTAAATATTGCATTATTACTAACAAACCCCGCTATAATGTAATATTTCTTCATGAAAAGCATGCATTGTAAATCAAAAATCTTAATTATTGATTAAGATTAAGGATAATATTTTAAAATGTTATAATGGATATATTGTATATGCTTCACATATCAAACTAATAATATATTCCAAATAAAATTAAGTATTTCAAAATATGATCTCATCACATGTGAAGGCCAAAAGGCTTTTCAAGAAAAAAATATTGTCTCATAGCAGTAACCAAATCTCTCAGTCTCTCTGTGTTTCATTCACGTCCTGATTGAGCATGATCCTACGACGGGACTAGCAGAATTCACGACTGTCTACATGACCCCAAATCCCGCAGCTTAAAACCAGGTATGGCAAGAATTAAATATTTTGTCCAGTTCTATTATCCACCCCTGGATCTTACTTGAGGATTTTAATACAATTTTAAGCCCACAAGAAAAGCTAAGGGACCAGGATTTTAAACCTTGTCGAGCCAAAGCTTTAAATAATTTTATGATAACACATGCTATCCATGATTTAGGATTTCAGGGTTCGTATATTACGTGGAAAGCTAACACCCCTTTTGGTCATCATGTTCGTGAAAGGTTGGACAGGGGGTTGCTAATACCACGTGGATGTACCTATACCCTACCACTATGATAACACATCTCCCTAATGCAGGTTCAGATCATTGCCCTATACTACTAGATAACATACCTCCAACTGTCAGAAATCCTAAAAGTTTCATTTATTGTAAAGAATGGGCATCATATCCTTCCTTCAATTAGATTCTCCGGTCTCAATGGGCCCCGCCACTTGAAGAGACGATAACTAGCTATTTTATTAGGAAGCGTGTTTCCTTCAAACAGGTGGATTTATCTTGGGAAACTAATGTCTACGGGAATATGGCAACAAAAATATCCCGTCTCCAACAAAGACTAATTCACATCCGAACTCGTATTGAGACAAATCCTGACTTAGCTCCTATATTACGCGAAAATGAAATTTCGGCGGAATTGGCATATCACCTTAACCAGGAAAATTTGTATTGGAAAAACAAATATAAACAATACTAAATTTTTCCATGCTTGTGTCATACAACGCCGCCGTATAAATAACATCCACGCAATCTATAACCCTAATAATGGATGACAAAAAACTCAAGAGGATATTTAAACCCAATTTATGAACTTTTATGAAAATTTACTTCAATTTACATACTTGACCCAGGTAGAAGGGATATATCCCTTCATACAAATCCATGACTCGGATAAACTTCGATTATTACAACCAGTCACGGAGCGAGACATATGGGCCACTATTAATCGAATAGGTAACAACAAAAGTCCAAGCCTTGATGGGCTTACCGCGAAATTTTATCAGACCCATTGGCATGAAGTGGGTCCAATTGTTTGTAACCTTGTGTGCGATTTCTTTTCCACAGGACATATGCGACATCACATACACCATGCGCTTCTCATTTTTATCCCTAAAAGGCGAAATCCAACCCAGGTGGCTCCCTATCGCCCTATTAGCCTTTGCAACATGATTTACAAAATTATCTCCACTATTTTGGTGGAGAGACTACGTCCAATATTACAATATATTGTGTTTCCATACCAATCAAAATTTTTGAAGGGACGACACATTTAGGATAACATCCTGGTAGCTCACGAAATGCTCCGTACAATGCGTAAGTCAAAATAGAAAAAGGGAGCTGCGCCATCAAAATTGACCTATCTTAAGCATACGATCAAATGGAATGGCCTTACCTATAATGGGTTCTGCGTCAGCATGGAATACCTAACCAATGGATCTCATACCTGACAACATGTATTTCCTCTACCTCTTTCAAAACTCCGATTAACTGTTATATGGGACCCCAATTCTGGCCTTTGAGGGGTATCAGATAAGGAGATTTATTGTTCCCACTCCTCTTTATCCTCAATTTATAAGTCCTTTTACGACATATTGATCTAGAAAGCCAACCCAAAATAGTCACTTCCCTCCGCTCCTCTAGAAATGGCCCAAAAACCCAAAGATTAGTGTTTACAGACGATTGTATTCTCTTCTTACAACCAACAAGCCAAACGATATCCAGGGTTCGAACAATTTTAGAAGATTTTTTAAAAGTTTTAGGTGAAACCATCAACCGTGAGAAATCCCTCATAACATTTGGGCGCTATACTCCTCGCACTATTATGTGTGCAACTCGCTAGATGCTAGGATTTTAGAGAAACTCATGACACGAAAGGTATTTAGGGCTCCCTCTCATTGGTCGTGTCACTCGCAGCCTGTTCATTGACCTCATAGAAGATTTTGAAACATGGCTTAACACATGGTATTCAGATTTTCTTTCATATGATGGTCGAGTTACTCTCATCAATGCGGTATGTACCTCTTTGCCAGCTTAGAGTATGTCCGCTTACCCAATGCCGAAATCCATATTTTCCAATCTCAATGATAAAATCAAGAAATAGTTTTCGAATGCAAACTCATAGATTCACACGACCTCAACCATATATTGGTACACGATTACCTTACCCAAGCAATATGGAGAACTAAGAGTTAAAAATCCGCGCAACCTTAACACTGTGTTCATGTAAAAAGTCTTATGGAAGATTTACTATAACCGGGCTAACCTTTGGGTGCAAGTTCTCCAACAAAAATACTTTCCTTGTTCATGACTACTTGAAGCAACAAGTCCTTAAAATGCGTCTTGGTTCAGGACTCGTGTCTCCACATTAATCCCCTTATTTAGGCAAGGAATTAAATGGCTATTGGACCGGGTACAATTATCTTCGAGAAATATAACTGGGTCCTTCAAGAAACACTTGAACAACGATTACCCAACATTCTGTCAGAGCTGCTCAATCTCTTCATCTATAACTATTAATGGAATCTAGGATTACTCGCCCAATATTTGTCGTCAGATTTTTTATTCTTTATAGAAGCCATCTACATATCACCCATGGCTGAAAAGGTTTCCCCTTTATGGTGGACGAGTTAAGGAACGAGATTTACCATTAAAGACACTTGCCTTTGGCTAAATAACACGAATATAAAATGTCAGATGCCTTCATTACCATGGATGTGGCTCTGGAAGAGCGGATTACCTCCAAGAATAAAACTATTCTTATGGTTTTTAATTCAATAGGATTTTCCTACAACAGACCGCCTATTCAATTACCATAAAATTCCTCATCCAAACTGTACTTTATGTGACCTCCCAGACTCAATTGACCATATCTTTATAGCATGTCCGATAATATTTCAGGTTTGCATGACTCATGCTGAGACTCACGTAACTTCACTGGCCATTCTCCGTTGTCTACGGGGAAGCTGTCAACCAGGGAAGCTCACATCTCAGGGTATCAAGCCTTTTTTCGTGCTCCGTAACCTCTGGCTTGCAATGAGGCGCTATTTAACCATAAACCAATTGTGAAATCTCTTATAACTTGTGCTATATCAGACCAAGTGATCCAGTTTCTCCACACCCACCAAGGGTAGATGCATTGGCCGGAACAGCAGCAGCTGGTGCTTTTTCCTATTACGTGGATGACCCCCTCTCACAGTTTTCTTAAATGTAACACAAATGGGGAAAAATCTCATACCACCGGTCTCGCTTCCATAGGTGTCTTAATATAAAATGCGACAGGAGATTTTATCCCGAGCTTTACAAAAAACATTGGAAATGTGTCATCATTCACGGCTGAACTTTGGGTATTGAAAACTGGACTAGATCTAGCTTTTCAGGTAGGGATAAAATGTATTGAAATCGAAACGAATTGCCAAATTGCATTCGGCATGATTTCTAGGAAACAATCTCATCATCAGACCCACGAGGATTTGATGCAACCCATCCATGAAGGCGTTCAGAGATTTCACCATGTAGTCCTGTCTTTTTGTTATCGCGAAGCAAATATGTGTGCTGATGTTCTTACTGCATTTTCGGTTTCTCGTCCTTTTTTTTCTGTACCTTTTACGTTATTCCTAGTTATATTTTTCCTTTTTTATGTCATGATATGAGTCGTAGTAGGGTGATTAGGTTTGCGGCATCGAACATCTCTTGTAACATACTCTTGGCTTGAATAAAGCTTCACTTTTACGAAAAAAACGTTGCCATCATAGCATGTTAAGGCCCAAAGGATTTCTTAAGAGAAAAAATCTCATAAAAATTACCAATATTGCTATCAAAGCGATTTATTTATATATCTTAAAAAAAATTTAATAGTTGCCAACTTAGAAACTTGCTATCATAGCATGTCAAGACAAAAAAAACTTTCTTAATAACAGTCACTCCATTCAACGGTTTTGACAATTCAAAAAATTTGGTTTACAACGGCTTATCCGTTCAAAATTTTACAGTTAAAAAAAAACTAACTCTATAAATTATATATATAGTTTCATTGCATAAAATTTAAACACCAAAACAAAATTATTCAGCACAAGCAAATATTTTTATTGACAGATATAATTCAAATTTCAAGTTGAAAAGTGAGTTTTTCTAATCAATATGCTCTGATACCGTTTATACAAATGTGATGTCTACACTAAATGTTCTGAAACGACTTGTAAAGTGCGTAAGCCCCCTAAATTTTAAATTCTAGACATTAATGTGATGGTTCAATTATATTGTAAACTAAAATTTCAATTCAAATATTAATCAAAAGCAAATCTCAAGTTTTAATTTCTTCAAAATTAAAATTAAGTTAAAATAAAAGTGAAATTAAACAACTCAAACATATTAATTTCCACTTAACGAAATTAATTCAACCCAAGTCCTAAAATTTGGCTAACAATAATTAATTCAATTTTCAATATAGGCCAAACAAACTAAACACCAATTTTAACAACTTAATTTTCCGATGACTCGAAATTAAATTAAACAAACACAACCCAAACAATTAATTAGCACCAATTTAAATAAGTGTGAAGATTAAAACAATTTTTATCTTATTTAACCTAGCATGCATCTATGGTGATATTTGCCAGATAAAAAAAGACACAATCACACTACACAACGATGTACGAGGAAGACCCAAATGGGAAAAATCTCGGATGACCCTTGCCTAATAAATCCACTAGGTATGAAAATTTTACAAAGACATGACAAGAAGACTCACATCACTCGACTAGATTCCTTCACCCCTGACGCTTCCTTCGCTCTTCAACCTCTGCCTTGTAGATAACTCCGGTGTCCACTGAAATCTTGGAGTCCACTAATTGAGGCACAACAACCGTGAACCATATATGGTGCCTTTCACCATATGAGAAAGCCGCAACACAAACTAATCTTCCTTCAAATGGTTGGGAAGAAAAACCGGTGCCAAACCAACTCGCCAAGCAAACCATATATATATGAATTTGGAAGTAAACAAACTATGGGTGTATATGTGTTTTGGAAGAATTTAATTCATAAAACTCACAAACACAAAACTTGAACTTTTTCTCTCAAGAATGTTTCTCTCCTTTTCTCTTGGAGGGAATGAAAAAGTTATCAGAAAAAGTATTTCCGACACTTAGTTAATCAGGAAAAAGGAGTGGGAAAACAAGTGGGCAAGTGGGAAGTTATTTATAAAAATTGTTAGAAAACTGCCCAGGTCGTTCGAACAAGGTCATTCGAACGACTTCGTTCGAACTAAAACATCTAAAATACCTGCTTTTGTGAAGAAATTTGTTAAGACTTTTGATTTACAAAAACAGCAGAGCAACTGCTTTAAGTCTTCATCTTTTATAGGGCAAAAACACTTTTTGAATTGCTCAATCGATTCCAAATACTTTTTTGAATCATATTTGAAACCCAAAGTACTTCTATATTGAAAGTTAATCCTGTGAAGGAATCATCACTATTGACCTTGTAGAGAAGGAGCCTCTACTACTGCTCTTGTGATTCTTGCGGGAACCATTGTTGACGACTGCGATCATTATGTTTTCTCGAGGGAATTCATTACTGAAGGAAGATTTCAATCTTTACGGTTCTCGAGGGAATCATTGCTGTATTTCTTTATTGCATTTGTAAGTTGTGACTTGCAAACTCTAGTGAAATAAAAGGTTTTTCCCTTTAGGATGTTTTTCCACAAATTTTGTTTTCTTTACATGCTTAATTTGAATCACATAGCTGCATGTTCAAGGGTTAATAAAAATTAAAAGTTGTTTGTGCGATTGACGTATAATTAACTAAGTTTCCTCCATTAGATAATAGTGCACACTCTTTCAAATTGGTATTAGAGCAGGTTTTACCAAATTATCGTGATATCCTTTTTTGTAAAAAAAATCTGAGATATCAATTCTTTTGAAAACTAATTTTAAAAAATCTCAAATTTTCTGATGTCATTGTCGCTAAGAGTGGACTTATTAAAAATAGCTTTGCCCTTTCTCTTTAGCATAGTGGGACACTCAAAAGCTTTGTGCCCTTTTCCCTTGCACTCAAAACATATTATATCTTCCTCTTTCTCAGCTCTATCCTTGACCTCATATTTTTTTTTGGTTTCTCAAAAATCTTTTTATTATTTTAAGAAATTTTGAGACACTTTAAAAAAAAAAATCAAATAGGGCTAAATTGTCGAAATCAACCTCACCCTTTGATTCAGACTGATTAACTTTCTCTTTTTTCTTTTTCTTAATTTGAGTCTTTAAAACTATCCCTCTATCCTTAGGCTTAATGGTCTTGGGAAACATGTTGATCTCATAAGTTTGAAGGTCTCATACGAGTTCTTCTAACCTAAGATAGTCTAAAACCCCTAAAGACTTGAGCACGGTGACCTAAGGAATAAATCGGGATGGGAGTGACCTTAAAATCTTTTTCACAACTCTCGACTCCTCAATTCTCTCACCCTGATTAAATCTAGTATTAACAATGTTCGAAAACCTAGCATAAAACTTATAAAAACTCTCGGACTCTAACATAGGAATAGTCTCAAACTAGGTGGTCAAAATTTGAATCTTAGACGCATTGAAAGCGTTGGTACCCTCATGTGTAAACTGGAGGATATCCCATGCTTACTTAGACTTAGTACACGTCATGATGCATTAGAACTCGTCAGGGGTGAAAGCTCCAGAAATAACACTAAGTTCACGGGAGTTATAGGTACTCCACTTGAGCTCATCATCAGTCCAATCAGAAATAGGTTTGGGATTCGTGACATTATTTACACTGATGGTGGGAGGATTCCACCCTCTTTCACACACACGCCAGACTTTTTCATCAAATGTTTTGATATAGATCTCATACGGGCTTTCCAATAGGCATAATTCGATCCATCGAAAATAGACATCTAATTAAATAAGTTTAAGCCATCAGAGAATCGTGCACACACTCACAATTGATTTGATTTATGAGATTTATCTTATTTCAAACTCAATATGTCACGAAGGTATTTGCTTTATCTATTGTGTGTATGTACACTTTTATGAGCAATTGAAAAGCACATATTTGACAAATCTCCCAAAAAGAAGATCAAGAGAAAGCAAGAGATTTGAAGATTTGAGAAGTTGAAGATTTTCAAGACTTGTACAATTTTAGTATTTTTCTATTTACGGATTTCTGGGAGGGTATTTGATTTGAATAGGATTTGTTGGATAATACGGATTTTTATTTGTACCGAAATAGCCATAGGAGAATATTTGTAAGGAAAATTTTTCCATTATTTCCCCTAGTATTAAGGAGTTGTCCATAGAGTTTAGTTTTCATCGAGTATGGCATATCCCATTACTTCTCTCATGGTGATTCACGTTCAAGAAGATCGATCTGATTATTAAGCATATTAAACAAGCTCCACGACTTGACTTAATATTGGTATCGATTTATTTTGTGTTTCATAGATTTTTTACTAATTATTGGGATATTTTTCTAAATTAGTTTTTGTCAAAACGAGGCGTTTTCAACTAGTTTTTGAATAATTTTTAAACTGAAAAATATTTTTTATTTTAAAAACTCTCGTTCAAACGAGATTGATATCTCGTTAGAATAACATGCTCATGTCGTTAGAATCTCGTTTGATGGCCTACTTTAAATGTACTTCAGACGAGAGCTTACCATCTTAACTTTTTGCATCTCGTTTGAAGCGAAGTTAATGTCATTCGAACGACATCATCATGCCATTAGAGCGACGGTTGATTCTCATTTGAATGAGATTGTGTCACCTCGAAATTTGTGTCCGCTTATAAATTCTTGCTTTCGTGAAGAAATTTGTTAAGACCTTTGATTTACCAAAACTGCAGAATAACTACTTTAAGTCTTCATCTTTTATAGGGAAAAAATCTTTTTGATTCACCTAATCGATCCCAAATACTTTTGTGAATCATCTTTGAACCAAAAGCACTTATATATTAAAGTTACTTTTGTAAATAAGGAGTCTCAACAGTTTCTCTTGTAATTCTTGAGGGAATCATTGTTGACGACTGCGGTCATTGTGGGTTCTCTAGGAAATTCATTGCTGAAGGAATATTGTGATCTTTATGGTTATTGATGGAATCATTGCTTTATTTCTTTATTGTATTTGTAATTTGCGATTTGAAAACTTTAGTGAAATGAAAGGTTTTCCTCTTTGGGGTTTTTTCCTTGAAATTCTATGTTTTTACATGATTGATTTGAATCACATACTTGCATGTCCTGGGGTTAATAAAAATTAAAATTTATTTATTTGATTGACATATAATTAACTAATTTTCCTTTATTAGATAATAACGCTCACTCTCTTAAATTTGTATCAGAGCAGGTTTCACCAAATTATCGTGAAATCCTTTTCTGCAAATTTTTTCTGAGATATCAATTATTTTGAAAATTAATTTTAAAAAATAGCAAATTTTATGATGGAGAAATTATGTAATAGGATAAAAAATTTCGATGATTTGAATTATGCATATTTGAAAGCTTGTATGAGATCCACTTTAAAGCAAATTGATGAAAAAGTCTGGATTGTGTGTGAATGAGGGTGGGCTCTTCCCACTGTCATTGTGAATAATGTCATGAATCCTATACCTATTTCTGATTGCACTGATAGTGAGTTTAAGTGGAGTATGAATATTTCTTGCGGACTTAGTGCTATTTCTGAAGCTGTCACCCCTGACGAGTTCCGTCACATTATGACGTGCACTACGTTTAAGAAAGCATGGGATATCCTCCAGTTGACATATGAGGGTACCAACGCTTTCAAGGCGTTTGATCTTCAAAATTTGACCATCCAGTTTGAGACCCTCACCATGTTAGAGTCTGAGAGTTTCGATGAGTTTTATGCTTGGTTGTCGGACATTATTAACATGAGTTTTAATTTGGGTGAGGTAATTGAGGAGTCGATAGTTATGAAAAATATTTTGAGGTATCCCGTACTACACCAAATCTGCCTAATTGTCACGATCATTGACCTTGACAAGTTCAATGACTGTGACAATTCGGGGCGAGACAACTTTTTTTGTCACCGACTTATCACGGTCAATGACCGTGACAAGTTTGTTAGAATTATCACAGTCGTGTCATGGTCCCTGACCCTGACACGTATAGTCACGGTTAATAACCGTGACAAATCCTTGACCCCCTTTAAAAAAATTATCATGGTCATTGACCGTGACAATTCTGGGCAGAATTTAAAAAAAATCTGCTGGGCAGTATGGCCACTGTCACTGTCCAGCAGTATATTTGTACCTGTTATAGCAACGTTGTACCTGTTCAAACATCATATATCCAAATAAACTAGATATAATGCAAATATACATTCAAAATGAAAACTATTTAGAAAGAAACAACATCACCATCAATTATCTCAAATCTATAAACTATTTAGCTGGAAAAGAGATTTTGTACCGCGACGCTTGGGGACACCTCCTTATCCTTCCCTTCTCGTCCGAAGAGACACATAAGTATCAAGCCTATGTGGCCTACCCCCAGAACCACTCCCTGTCCCCTGAAATAAAATAAAGTAAAATTAGTATCCGTCCCGTAAATATAGATAAATATAAAGCGAAATTGAAATTGAAATTGAAATTGAAATTGAAATTGAAATTGAAATTGAAATATTCATATAAATATAAATACATTACCTGTAGTGCCACCCAAACAGCTAACTTGAGCTCATATGGCACCTCCTTCCAACTAATGTACCCCGAGAAATTGTGTCAAATATAATTCCCTTCATATTTGAACACTAAGAAAAGCTATAATCCTATGGAGTTATGCTCTGGAAATTCCTTCCAACCGTTGTGTAGCCAAAAATCACCAGTTGAAGTTGTCAATTCCACCTTCCAATGGTCTCCCATGTTTTGCTAGAGGTTCCAAGTGGTGGGGTATGGAAAGTGGAATTGACAACTTCAACTGGTGATGTTTGGCTACACAACGGTTGGGAGGAATTTGCAGAACACCACTCCATAGGATTTTGGCATTTCTAAGTGTTCGGATAGACGAAGAGATTCAGTCTCCTCTCCACAAATAGGACACCCCAAATTACTATGTACTAATCACTTATTAAAGGTAAGAAGCGTATATTCATGGATTAGTATAAACAAAACTTAGATGTAGTTGGAATATTTATGTATTAGTCTCCTCTCCACACACGCACACTACACAAGAGTGAAAATGATAAAGTGTAAATCAATTAAAAGCATTAAAAATGGATATTTCGGTACAAATTGGAATATTTATTACAAATTGAAAAATTATTTCAAATTCGGGTTATGATAAAAAATGGATTAATATTCGGTAGGAGCAGCCAAGTCATCCACACTACTATTTAGACACTTTGGCACGTGTTGGTCAATTGACCACGACTCGTTGTTGATATACTCCGAGTAAAAGACTTGCTTAACCTTTTGAAATGCACAAACAAATGGCTCATCGCTCACGTGGTCGTTGCTCTTCAACTTGGATAAGTCAACCATGATCAAATTGGTGACGGGATCAACTTTACAAGCATTTTTATCCTCAACTCTTACCCAGTCACAGTAAAATACAACCTCTTTGAAGCTTATATAATCCATTCAAGCATTTTTCGTCTTTTATTGTTCTCACAGGCTTCATATTTTCTGCATATTACAAAATTAATCATGTATAAAATAATCTAAAATAATGTTAAAGATTATAATAATCGAAACTTACTTTTTCCATTCTTCGACATCTTCATATGTGTCAAATAGATAACGAGCTACTTGTTCATGTTGTAAACTCATTAATTTCACTCGTTTTCCCATCACATGACCACCATCATCGACGAACTCATCAGTGTCTTCAACGCTGGTCGAGTCAGGCATATATTCCCGAGTATATATTGATGACTCCACGGTGATGTATTCCTCTGCAATTGATCCTGCAATGTATCGCGTATTCTTGACGTAATCTTTGAAAGCTTTAATCAATCTTTCAAATGGATATATCCACCGATATCTAACTGGACCACAAAGAATTGCCTCGTCACATAGGTGTACCAACAAGTGAACACTTATGTCAAAGAATGCTGGGGAAAGTACTTCTCCAATACACAAATCGCTTCGGTCACCGCCAGTTTTTCGGCCACTATGTGTTCTCGATTGATTACCTTCTCACACAAGTGGGGGAAGGTAATACTAATTTTCATAATAGCCCTACGCAAATCCTTGTGCTTGGAGAAACAGTGCTTAAACAATTGAGGAACCAATTGCATGATCACATGCCAATCGTGGGACTTACACTTTTGTAAATCATGAGTGCATAATTCACAATCCTTTGCAAGTTGGACGAAAAAGTAGACGGGCCCTTTAAATTATATATTGTGTCTAGAAGCACCTTCCTTTCCCCACTCGTTAAAGTAAACGCACCAGGGGGAATTATTGTCCTTCCCCTACTATCTTCTTTCAACCATAGTTGTGGCTTAAGTTTTAACGATTTAAGGTCTTTTCGTGCATTTTCTCCATCCTTCGAATGACTCCCCCCCAAGGCAAGTGACCATAATATGTTCAGCGAAGTTCTTCTCTGCATGCATCACATCCAATACATGGCGCACGAGGTTATTCTTCCAATAAGGCAAGTCAAATAAAATTGACCTTTGAGACCATGCCTTTCTTGTCTGTGTTTCATTCCCAGTTGGGGTC
The DNA here is from genome assembly GCA_949130495.1 of Sambucus nigra. Taxonomy (NCBI): domain Eukaryota; kingdom Viridiplantae; phylum Streptophyta; class Magnoliopsida; order Dipsacales; family Adoxaceae; genus Sambucus; species Sambucus nigra. The sequence goes on from OX422216.1 coordinate 648,957,947, forward strand.
TTCTTATGCTTGACGTTCTTAAATTTGGCATTCTTACCTGGCATATTAGGGACACATTCAGAAGATTTACTTTCAATTTCTGAACCCGAAAGTTGTCTCGGCGGTAGCCTATGTTCAACCCCGCCCAATAAAAAATTAGAACCTTTCTCAGATCTGAAACTATGAGCTGGGGGTAAAAACCTCCTGTGGCGATGGTATACAATTTTTAACCTAGAGGATAGACGAAGAGTTCAGTCTCCTCTCCACAAATAGGACACCCCAAATAACCATGTACTACACAACCGGATATTGTCCCATAAGCTGGAAAATCATGAATTGCCCACATCAACATAGCTTTCAGCGTAAACTCTTATTTTTTAAAAGAGTCAAATGATTTCACACCCTCTTCCCACAACTCATTTAATTCTTCTACCAAAGGAGCCAGGTAGACGTCGATGTCATCGCTTGGTGCCTTTGGCCCAAGTATCAACAAAGCCATCATAAAAAATTCAGGTCTCATACACTGTGAAGGAGGGAGGTTGAGTGGGGCTAGGATCACTGTCCATACACTCTGATTGGTGCTTAGATTTCCAAATGGATTGAAACCATCTGTTGATATATCCAAACGAATGTTGCGTTATTCTCGAGCAAAATCGGGATACTCAAAATTCATCCTCCTCCCGGCAGTAGAATCAATAGGATGATGCATGATATTACCCCTACTTCTGCCCTAGCATGCCAAGTCATTGCCTCTGTAATCCATGGTATTATGAAAAATCGCTTTAATCTAGGCCCAACGGGAAAATATTTCAATACTTTTTGAGGCACTTTTGAGCTTGTTCCTTCCTTACTAGTAGATTGGACAAATCTAGGTTCATCGCATACCGGACAGCGATCGAGATTTTCATACTCCTTTCGGTATAGTTTGCAGTCATACACACAAGCATGAATCAATTTATACTTCATTCCCAAACCTTTCAAACTGTTCTTCCTAACATGATCGCTATTTGGAAGTGTATTCACCTTGGGTAATAAGCCCTTCACCCATTTCAGAAATCCCGTCACGCTATTGCCAGACAAATCGTACTGCGTCTTCAAACTGTGCAAACCAACCATAGCATGTAAAGTTGTTTGATCTTTCTCACAGCCAGAGTATAACAATTGGGTCGCCTTAAATTTTAAACTTTGGTAGTCATCGTCAAGTTTTATCGTGTTATCTTCACGAGCACTTGAATCTTCTACATCATCAGTAACCTCATTCTCCTCTGCTTCATAAACTTCGTACGCATCATCAACTAAATCCTCTAACATATTATGATCTACGTCGTCCCCTTCTACATCTATTCTACTTGTTGAAGGTTGTTGTGAAGGTTGGTCGGGGATAAAAGGAACTTTCAATTCACCGTGAAAACTCCAAAATCGATAACTATCTTGCATACCCGATCTTAAAAAATGTAGTTCAACTGTTTTCCACTCAAACACCTTACCATTCTTAACCCTAGCACACGGACACGGAAACTCTTCATCATTATGATATCTCTTTGCATATTTCACAAATTCGTTAGCACCTCTCCGAAACACATCCCCCATTCTATTTGTGTCACCCATCCACTCTTTGTATTTCAGATATCCCATCACAGCTACCATAACTAATCACCTATTAAAGGTAAATGAAACTTAGATTTATAGTATGTTTCATTTAATTATGTCTTATTTATATTCAAATTCAATTTATAATAGAAATGTATTTCCTCCATCTCCTCTAAAGGGTGAGTGGTACTATCCCATTCAATACAACATTTTTCTGTAATATACTTAACAACTCATGCACATTGTTACGATTTGAAAAAAAATCGACAGCATATCCCCGTAGTTCTCCAAGTACACAACGTAGATTGGCAAGTGTGAGTGTTATTTCAATTGATCAACTGAAATAACAGTCACACTTGTCAATCTAGTATGTACCCAGAGAACATTAAGATACGACTACAAAACTTCCTCCAAAAGTAACAACTTTAAGCCACTAAGAATATTATACAGAAATTATAGTCTCAAACTGTCCAAATGGGACAATTCGAGAGATCTCATTACAGGGGTAATGACTCTCGAACGGGGGTAAGGGCTATTGAATGCGTACGCATAAGAACTAAAAGGCTAGTATCTATGCGCACTATATTTAATTTCAAGTATGTTTCATTTAATTATCATACTATATATATATTGTTCTATATACAAAGTAATTTTCAAAAAAAGTTGAGAAATCCCACCCTCATATGGACAATAATCCAGTGGTCATGCCACTTTTAAAACTAACCAACCAAACATTTACTAAACAAAATAATCCAAAAGCAATGCCAACAACAAATGTGTATCCCATACTCCTTCTAATTCATCTATTCAATTAATTCATTTCATCAATTAAACTAACAATTAAAGTATGCAATTATTAATTTACTAATTTACAATGAGGGGCAATCCTACTTTCATATGAAATGGGCACTAATTATTAATTTACGTTCTTATAAAACTATACAATTAAAGCTATACAATTTATTAATTAAAGCTATACAATTGTTAAGATTGCCCCACCACACCCCCCCCTCCCCCCTCCCCCCGCCACACACACGCACAAACACTCCCCACCCCACCCCACCCCACCCCCTGCCCCCCTCCCCCCATCACACCCCCTGCCCCCTCTCACCCTACCCCCACCAAACCTGCACACAAACACACATACACACATAGCCCAACCCCTGCCCCCTCCCCCACCACACAACACCACACACACACATACACACATATACACATACATATACACACATATATACACACATATACACACACACATACACACACATGTAGAAATGAAAGATAAAGAGAGGAAAAAACATACCTTAGAGAGAGTGAGAGAGACCTCGAAATCGCTTAGAGAGAGAAAGAGGGGGGAAAACCATTTTTGGTGGGAAAAAAAGAAAGTGTAGGGCTTTTTTGCTGCAAAACTTGTCACGGTCGTGTCACGGTCATTGACCGTGACAATATTATAAGTATTGTCACGGTCAATGACCATGACAAAGTATTATCACGATCTTGTCACGGTCAATGACCGTGACACAAAACGAGTGTTTGTTGTCACGGTCAATGACCGTGACAAGGGTGGCCGTCTGAAAGGTGATAATTTGGCCATTTTGGTGTAGTGCCGATTTATTCCTAAGGTCACAGTGCTTAACTCTTTAAAGGTTCACTTTTTCTAAAAAAGAAACCGAAAATCTTGTTTTTATTAATTATTCAAGAAAAACAAAACTCTTTTTGGATTTTTTGAAAAATATATTAAGATGGAAAAAAATATAAATACAATGGTAGTGCATATTAGCAATAGGCATGAATGATATAAACCTGAAAGGCGTCTTATACTAGCAAACAAGTCTAAACGTCAATCATTAGGTTCAGAGGTGTTCTTCAAAGGAGGTGAATCCTATGAAAAACATCCATCAAATCATGTTTTTTTTACCAAATACTCAACTTTCTCTAAAAAAATGCTCAAAATCTCTCATGTGATGCGCGTGAGCATGAAGAGTAATATGTGTGAGAGTACGTGCGGTAACATGTGTAGTAGCATATCTTAGAAGATACCTATGAGAGTACACACTACCCAACTTAAAACAAAATTTCTTAAAGTGTCCTCTTTGCTTGCGATGGGAACAAATATAAAGAGGCTTAGGAACACCTCTCTCAAAACGTCTAGGATACACTCTCCTATGTGGAAATAGACTCCTATGTGGGTTAGGTTGAGAGCCATTGGGATGTATCAAAAACTCAGGAACCAACTTGGGTTCTACATTGAAAGTGGACGCACCGTCATAACCTATTCCTAGTCTTTCAGTATTACCCAAAGCGGGACTGATGAGAATATTTCCAACGTTCTTAGATGTGTCCTCTAAAGTGACTTTGACCTTCTGGGCACGTTCGATATCTCTCTCAAGTTGGGATACATGGGCTTCAAGTTTCTCACGAGTCTCTAATGAATATTGAAGATCTCCTATAAGACTAGCCACGATGTTGGTCAATTCACTCTTATCTGTGTCTAAGATGATCAACTACACACACAAAGAAACTCTCACCTTCCCGAGTTGACTCGCCAACGCTTCACACACCTTCAAAACTTCTATTTCTCTCTCCAAATCTATCACTGTAGGAGATAACTCCTTATTCATCTTTTTCGTCTTTAAAGTCTCGGTGTACAAATCATAAAATATTTTTGGATATCCCCTTCTCCCTCACTTGAAATCTCATCCTCACACTCAAGAGAATGGATTGAAACATCATTGAGGCTCTCATGTTTATAAGTTTCCTTTTTGTCGTGGGACAAATTATATGTGCTCACGTGACTAGCCATGAATGCAACACACTTTTCATGTGGTGATTCTCCCCCTGAATCATCCAACTCGATGTCACTATCTCTAAGAGTAGCCTCATTAGCAATAGCTTTTCCTTTTCTCTTTAGCATAGTAGGACACTCAAAAGCCTTATGCCCTTTGCCCTCACACTCAAAACATCTTATATCTTCCTCTTTCTCATTGCTATCCTTAACCTCATCTATCTTTTTATTTTTCTCAAAAATCTTTTTATTAGAAGAATTATTTTTGGAAATTTTGATAAACATTATAAAAAAAATCACAAATAAGGACAAGTCATCGAAATTAACCTCACCCTTAGATTCAGACTCACAAACTTTTTCTTTTTTCTTTTTCTTAATTTGAGTCTTTAAAGCTATTCCTCTATCCTTAGGCTTAATGATTTTTGGAAACATGTGAATCTCATAAGTTTGAAGGTATTTCTTCAAACCTACGTAGCTGTGTGTCTCTTCACGTGCATGTGCATGGTGATTGTTACATATCCCATGTGTGGCTTTTCATACGATTGACCGTGCACCTTCTTAGAGGTGGTCGACTGGGTAGTCGACCAACAGGTACTTGTGCAGACTAGGTTTGATCTAGTGTAGCGGGCCTCATGGTACTGTTACAGGTGTCACTATATTACTGGTCCACATGGTTAAATAATTTTAACCTATAACAAAGCCCCCAATGCTCCATATTTTAGGATTTTTCAAAAGAATGGAGTATTTATTTTAAAAAGTTTCACGGTGCTTAAAAAGGTTGAAGGTCGACAACCTACCTCTTAGACTTGTAAATATTTCACTATTGTACTAGAGCGGTGGCACTTTTGTAAATAACTTGAAAAATGAAAAACCACCGGAGGGTACATTGGTTCATTTGCTTTCTTGGGATTTGAGAAGACGTCGAAAGTTCAACCGTTTAGTTAAATTAATCATTTCAAACTAGGAATATCGAGAGTTTTCATTGTCTCTATAAAAGGTTGAGTTTCCCTCTATTTTCTTTACCCCAGTATTCTCAAACTCCATATCATCTACTGTTGCATATTCTCTTGCTGCTTAAGCATTTATCATCCATATAGTAGCAATTGTAAGACTTTTCTCTCCCTCATCTTTTTCTTTCTGAATTTGTTAGGATGGTTTATATTGTTGATGAAGGTTCTTTAGAGGAGTTTAAGGAGAGCAGGAAAATTTCAGAATGGGTAACCGTGAAAATAGTGCCTTGGCCTTGTGGTTTGTTTGCATTAAATGAGCGTCACTGATTGACCATAATAGTTATAGATGAATGTGGAGTCACTTTTCCTCCCAACAATCTATTTTTAGAGTTTTCCAATACTTTTGATGTGGTCCTCGCAAAAGTATCCACAAACAGTTATAGGTTAGTAAATGGGATTAACCGTCTTAACAGATTATACAGAACCCACATAGGAATAAAAGAGTAATGTATTGTTATAAGTGGGGAACCAATGGAGATGATACTTATTACCTAAAGACGCGTCAAGCCAATAGGGCTTTGGAAGTTAACTTACCTGATTCCAGTAAGGATTATTGGGATTATGGAGTCGTTGTAAAGAACTGGAAACATGCTCCCTTTCCTGGGGGGTAAGGTATACTAGTCCCAGATGCTCCCAGGAATGGTGTGGCATAGGTCTGATATTTGTGTTTTATTTATGCACACTTTTTGTTTATTGATATTCCGACTAATATACTGTGCCTTTTTGTTGAGAGAAGGAAGAAAGATTGCCCCCTGAATCAGAGGTGAACTTTGAGGAGCTGAAATTTATTTGGTCCATTTAGTAAAGAATTGAAGGAGGTAAGCCCATGTCGGCCTCTATTTTATTGGAGTACAAGAGCTCTACCACCTCCTTTGTAGCTAGGCTTATGGAGGACATTCCCCCAACCCTTATAGATTTGGAGGATTTTATCTCTTCACCTTTTGTATCCGAATTTCCTCTTGAAGGAGGAGACACTATTCTGGGAGTAACTTTTTCCTCATTTGAGTCACTTGGTTTAACTGCTATCCTGACCACTTCCTCATCTCCAAGCAAGACGGTGAAGAGAAAGATCCCCAACATGATGTTTTTGGAGCCACATCTCCTCCTCTAGTTGAGAAGAAGAAAACCACTAGGGAAGGTTTAGAGAGGCCAATGGTTGTTATTACTGAAGAAATCAAGAACACTGAATCTCAGTTTAAGAGATTGAAAAGAGGTCCTGCTATCTAGTAGGAATTCATCCAGAAAACTCAGGCTGACAAGGCCTCTGCAGTTTCTGCTTCTATTGTAGTGGACCCTGGTCTGGATAGGGGTTTAATTTTCTCGAGAGTATTGCCTTTAGATAGGTCAGCGGCTACTCGCCTATCCAAGGTAAGACTATTGGAGAGGGCAAACCAAAATTTGGCTTTGGTAATTATTTATATAGACTTGACTTCTTTAATTTATGCTCTCCTTTATAATTTCTGATGATTGCTTTGTGCTTGTATTGCTTGCAATTTTTAGTCGATTATGATCAATTGTTGATAAGGGTTTATTAGTTGAGAGCATCATCCACCGATGTTGAAGAGTCTTTCAAAAGTTTGAAGAGTTCTCTTGATGCCACTAAGGAGGCCCATAAAAAGGACCAGGAAAAATGGTAAGGTCTCTTAAATAAGATCGAGAAGTAAAAGAATGATGCTGAGAAAGTTGCTTCTAATTCTGCCTTAGAGACTGTTGAAGAGAAAAGGAAGTTCCAAGAGCTAAAAGTCATGGTGAAGAAGGGAAAGGAAAACGCCTTCACTAGGGGATGGGATAAGGCCTTCGCCGCTGCTGCTTTTCAAATTGAGTATATGAAGAAAGATGCCTTCAAGGAAGGGGGGACCATGACTTTGAATCTGGTCGACACTGCTGTCGATTCACACCTCTTTCAACAGGACAATCATGTCACCCCTCCAAACATTGATGAAGAAATGGAGGATGAAGAAGGCACTGGTGAGTCTTCAATAGTGCCAAAGGCTTCTATGGTGGTCATGGGCGGATCTGGGGGGGTGCCAGGAGGGGCGGAGGCCCCCCCTGAGATCTAAAAAAAAAAAAATTTTAGGGGTATAAAATGTGTAATTTTTTTTTAGGGGTGCAATTTTTAAGGGACGCCCCTCCTGAAATCTTGTCTACACTGTCTTTTGATAAAAATTTTGTATAAAACTTGAATTAACCCCAAAAAAATTTGCCTCGGGGGCCCCCGGCACCACTCGAAACTTTCGCCCCTCCTAACAAAAAATCCTGGATGCACCACTGATGGTGGTTGCCCACTTAGTTGAGAAAGATGCACACGACAAGGGGAAGGTGTAGCTTCTTTAGCTAATTGGAAGTTTTTAATTTCACTTTTGTAATGCTTAATTCCTTTTTGTAATTTGAAACAAGACCTTTTTACGATGTAACCATTTTTCAGTAATAATAAAACCTTGTGTTGGACTTTCATATTGTTGCCTCAGAATTTGTTGATCAACTGTTGTGCTCATAGTTTTGTTTTTCAGTTTAAATCAAGGTGAGATGCTATAGTAGCTGTTGAGAATCAATGTAAAAACTTATTTCTGCATTTTATAGAGAGTCAATGTGTCATCTTCATAAGAGAGCGAATTCTATCAATTTTCGGGTTCGTTGGTATCATTAAAAAAAGGTTGATTGTTATAACTTGAGAGACGAACGTTGAGATCTATTAAGAATTATAGCGGGACATATATAATTTTAAGGACATAACGTTTAACACTTGCCTCAATATGAATTTGTGCATTCATTCGTAAAACTAATCACTATAAACATAATTCAACCTATGTTATATAATATGTTCGAAGTAGATTATGTTCTTTTTATGTTTCTAGTTTATTATGACATTTATGCAATAAAAACGCAGTGCATTTATGCAATAAGATAAAGGCATTTATGTTATAAAAGTTGATGTGAAATAAATCAGAGAGACATATATTGAAGTTAACTGTTTGCTTTCTTGATGACCTTATCATGTAAGAATGAAGAGTTGAAAGATAACAATATAAAACCTTTAAATTCATCCTTCAGTTTTATTGACATTTTGGATGCAGTCATCTTTAATAAGTTTTTCAAGGCTCTGATCCCATGTTTTTCGTGATTAGTCCCGTGTCTCAACTGTTTATGGTAGCTGTTGCTGACAAATGGTTAAATTAGTGGTACCCTTTACCACCTGGCCATCATGAATTAGGAATCTGATCAAATGTTTAGTTTGGTGGTAATATTTTCTATAGGCTTAGTTTGGGATGCTAAATTTGTTAATTTTAATCATGCGTTCATATTTCTATTGAGATGAAATGTAGCCAAAAGTTGTTTCCATTGAATTATCAATGTGAGATTGAATGAATTGCGGTTATTTATCTCTTGAAGCTCCTGAAAGCATAACCACATTGAGAAATGCATTCTAGGCAAGATTGTAAAACATACTCGAATCTTAAGTTTCAGAATTCTGTACATTCTTTTTGTTTTATGAAAATGAATTATTTGCGGTGAAAGTTGCTAAAGAGATTCGGTGCATCTATGCAATCCTTCTAAATTTTGATCTCACTGTAAAATTCCTACATTTTCAACTCATTATTGATATTGCTAAGGCTTCAAAATGAATTTAAGAAGAACGCTGCAAAGAGAACTCATAGAATCCTACACTTTGATTATCATTTGTTCCCATATGTCATAAGAAGACCAACTACTTTTGTTATTTTCTTTCCCCTCTTTTGTTGAGCATTGCATAAATAATAAAATTGAGACACCTATTGCCTACTTTAGAGTTACAAACCAGGGTTAATATTTTTTATGACAATCTGAACATAAGAATTTCTTTTTGGGTAAGGATATTCCCACTCCTCTCAAAGTTTCACCCACTCCATTTTGCACCAAAAAGATGAAACTACCATCCTAGCACAAAGTTATTAACTAGCCTTATTTCTTTGATGAGTATGAGTGTACTTTCGGGTGATTGTATTTATGTGAGGGAGGGAGAAAATAGTTGAATCAATTAATTTAAAGATTAAACATAAACATAAAAATAGGTTATTTTAACTAATAAGTTTGTGAGTATTTGTATACTTTTTTTTTTCCAAATTTCACTAGCATGTGCTAGTTTATTAGCCACACTAATTTAAATTTTATGTGTAAGGGGGTGATATTATATGCAAGTGCGGGAAAAAATAAATAAGAAATTAAAGCAGTTTTTTTTATACTTTAATACCTCAAAAATTAGTATACATAAATTTTAATTACATGGCGGAAACACAGTTTATTTTACATATGAAATTATACTTGAAAAAATAAGACAAAATGACGCGAATCATTGAATTAGTTTGATACGAGATGACAGGAAATCATATTTTTTTTTACTAAACATGCACATGACCTAATTAAAAGAGACACAACATGTAACACATACCTTTTATTTTTTTATTTAACACGAACACAACTCAAATAAAAATTACACGACATTATTTTTTTAAACACGAAAACGACCCAATAAAAACACGATAAGATATGAAATCGTATATTTTTTATCTAAGACAAACACAACCCAAATAAAAGTGACACATAATTCGACAAGATTATCATTTTTATAGAACATGAACCCGATCCAATAAAACGGGGCATATAATAAACAATTCATCGAACATTTTTTAATACACGTTTAAGCAAAGTCTTTTTATTTTGTTCCAAGAAGTCCCTCATTACAAGTCAACCGAGTAACCAATTTGAGCTGAATTTTTTTATATGGGTCCGTTGAAATGTTTAAATATCACATAAATTTTTTATTTTATTTTATTTTATCTAATACGAACACGACCCAAATAAAAGCAACAAGACACGAAATATATTTGGGTCGTATCGTATTTTAATTGTATTTTGTTTGTGTTTTGCAAAAAAAAATAAATAAAAAATTCATATCGTGTTACTTTTATTTGGGTCGTGTTTGTATTAGGTAAAAAAAAAGATTGCATGTCATGTTTTATTTGGGTCATGCAATTTTAATTGTATCGTGTTTTTGTTTGGTAAAAAATAGTGTTCGTGTCGTGTTACTTTTATTTGAGTCGTGTTCGTATTAGATAAAAAAATATCTTGTTGTGTTGCTTTTATTTGAATCGCGTTTTTGTTTGGTAATTTTTTTTTTGTATCAGGTTGCTTTAATTTGGGTTGTGTTTGTATTGAATAAAAATAAATAAAATTTCACGTCGTGTTACTTTTATTTGAGTCGTGTTCTTATTAGATAAAAAAAAAATTATCCCTGTGCTGCTTTTATTTGGGTCATACACTAACGACTATGGAACTTTAGTGTTAAAATATATATTAGTGGATTAAAGCTCAAAATCGCTTATTGGTCTAGGATTATATTAAGAAACTCCCTTATTTTTTATGTATCAAAAAAATATTTAATATAAAAAATTTAAAAGCTAAACATTAGTTATCTAAAAAATTCTAGCTAAACATTTATTTTCTAGAAGTAGAGATGAATATATGTTTTTCGGTTAAGCAAAGAAAGCTAGATGGAGGAGAAGTCCATCTCCTTTGAAAGGAAGGAATGGATTTCAGAATATGCAAGGGGTCATTATGGTCATTTTTAATGTTTGGGCACAAAATGGAGTGCCTTAGTATTTATTTGGAGTGTAAATAGCATCACCCTTTCTTTTTTCAGCTGGAAATTTCAAAATATGAATTCAATTTGAATACCGATTGATATAAAATATTGTCTCACGACTAATGGCGTATTGTTGCCCTTGCATTTGTGATACAGCGGAACCAACATGAGAGTCATCAAATCATAGAGAGCTAGTACTTGTCTCATGAGAATGGTGTATTGTTGTCCTTACATGTTTCACAATGAAGATGCATAATGCAGATGTAGATGCATTGCATTTGTTTCAAGGTGAATTCTCATTTTTCATTGCGTTGTGAAATTCTTGAGGGGAACAAGCTTTATCGTATTGAAATACTTTTTACTGAAACACTTTTATTGTTAAGAGAGTTATACACGCATACACACACACACATTCACCAGACACTAGGTGATAACGAAATAGTTTCATACGTTGGAGGCACATATTTTTCTGCGTGGTTGTTTCAAAGACTTGCAATTACATGAAGGGGAGAACTCACTTTTAAATATTTCCTTATTGCTCTACTAAATTATATATATATATATATATATATATATATCAGCATCATTCTTTATATCTAGTAATTTGGGGACGAGTGTTGGTAGACTTATTTCAATATTGCTGTAAAACCAGAACCATAACCAAAGTTGGTCCAAACCAACTCATCAGTTTTCATACTGATCAGACTCAGTAATATGTACACAATTACCTATTTCACTCGCATTATTCTTAAAATCTACTACAAACTAAAAATTCTACCACGAATCAAATCCCGGAGTTCACTAAATACTATGTGAGAGGCACATATTATATACAAATACAATTTGTAAATTTGAAGCCTCTTTTCGAGGCAATCCCCACTGTTTGGAATTGGGAAGAATAATAATGTATGGATTCTGGATAGTTTGTCCTAGCCCTCCCTTTGCATCCCCAAAAGTGTCCAGTAGTTTGTCTATGTTTCTTTAGAAATGTAAACGCTCCTCAATTTGGAAAGTCTAATCTTAAAGAAGAATGTGCAAGATTTTCCAACTTGATCCAAAATTGTGAATCGATTTCTAAGTTCTTTTAGCGGTGAATATTTTTATTTTTTATGGTAAAAGCATATTATAAAATGATGGATTTTGACTAGGGTGTCAATTTTAGAAACGACACGAAAAAATGACATGAAATGACACAAAATTGACACGATTTGTCGTGTTCGTGTCGTGTTCGTGTCTGAATTATGAGTCGTGTCGTGTCGTGTTCGTGTCTAAATTATGAGTCGTGTCGTGTCGTGTTATCGTGTTTTTTAGGCGTGAAATTTAAGAAATTCTGGTATTCGTGTCGTGTCGTGTTATTTTTTAAAAAATACGAATTCGTGTCGTGTCGTGTCGTGTTCGTGTCCGTAAAAACCTTATCGTGTCGTGGCGTGTTAGCCCAAAACACGACCCGTTGACCCGAATTGCCACCCCTAATTTTGACATTATCCCATTCTTTTAACCACCCCTGCAAATAGTTTGATTACATAAATATAACCCATATATGAAGACTAGACTATAAATTTGTGTTCTAATTTGTTTCTTGGTTTGCTTCATTCACCCCAGAACTTTCAGTTCCTTGATTTTTATTTATTATTATTTTATAGTAATTTAAACCAGGCCATTTTCCTGTTTGATAAACACTGCTAAGGTCATTTGTTGATATGAGTGGCCTGGGAGCCTGAGGCGTGTTAATGTGACGATTATGAGCACGTGCACACTCTCCATTGAAAGCTTAGAATCGTATTTTTGTATGCTCATACGTCTAATGATACATCGAAAGCTTTTAAATTTCTCACGAAAGGCTACGCATCCTGAAATGGGAGATAACTTAGTGGCCTTTGAATTTGACTCTGAATCCATCAAATTATAGACTATAGTTTAACTAGTTGACCATGTCCCATTAGAGGGGTGAATATGCGTGTCTAAGGCCCTTTAGAGATGTGAAAGGTGTCGCGGGGTATAATATAATATAATATAATATAATATAATATTATACCACATTCATTTTTAGTATTGTACACTTTTTGCCCCTGAATTTTGAGCCCTCTCTAGGTTTACCTACTAAACTTCTTATTTTTATATTGACTAATTATATTTTAACCCTTGAAGTTATTTCCCATTGCGCTTTAGTACTCTATGTTTAATTTTGGTGGACATTACTTGACTTGTTTTTTTAGAGAATTGAGATCATCTCTAAGATATTTCTCCAAAATAATCCCTCAAGTACTCTAATACTGTATTTTGCTTGCCCCAAAATGCACTCAACTCTAGAGCACTAAGCAAATAAAAAGGTAAAATGCTCTCGTGGTAATTCAACTGTTACGCGAAGGCTAATAAATAAATAAAATTACTAAATAATGTGAAAATGCTACAAGATAAAAAACGATTGCACATCAATTCAATTGTCGTGCGAACATAAATTTGTAACCTTCCAAAAGTTGCAAATTTCACACCCAATCTTGCAATTCTCAATCATTTTTGGATTACCCCCTTGCTATGGAGAACCAAAATCACAATTTAGGGATTCAAAAATAATTTTTTTGCTCAAATACTACTTGACTTAGAGATGGTTTAATGCATTTTATCTCTCTTTCGTGCCTTGCCTGACAAGTCCTCGCATTTTCCTTCATCAAATCAAAGGATCGGCTAGAATATTGTATCAATCAGAGCATTCAAAGCAATTGAAGTTTACGGGTGCGTTTGGAAACTCAAATTCCTTAGTTTGGAATTGGAATTGAATTTTTTTAGTTCAAATAACGAATTGAAAATATTCAAATTTGAATTCAAAACAGGGGAATTGGAGTCCTAAACACACCTTAAGAGAAATTAAACGCTTGAAGGAAGGCGATTGGGAAAAATGAGTTAATACCGAGGAGTATGGGATTCCTATTTATGGTAGTTTTATTGGTTTCCTTGATGTACTGTTACAAAATATGTAATTTATAGGGCTATTTGGTTCTCAAAAGTTTTGGCGGCTTGACAATTGGATTGTTTTTTTCCTTGTACTCTTGTTTCAAATTAATAATCCCACTATCATTTTTAGTATGCCCCAAATTAATAATATTTCTAAAATTAATATATAAAATTGGGTGAGGTCATAAAGGTACACATCTAAACTATACTGATAAGAGATTTGTGATTCAAGTGGATAACTTGCATTAAAATATATTCAACATTTTTAAGAGGATAAACTTGAAAAGTAGAACTTATTTTTCTAATGTTTAACTTACAAACAACGATCATTAATTTAGAATGTAGGGAACATATAATTCATAAAGATTATGACGTAACAATTGAGTTGTGAGAACACTTTTCGTCAAAAAAATTATGATTGGACAAAATTTAGTTCTAAGAATGTGTGTTTGTGTTAATGCTACACATAACTACCTAACATACTTGGCTTACGAAACCCAATGATCTAACATAGTTACGTTTTTCAAGATTGATTAGTTGAGGGTTTATTTTAATTTTTAATAAGGATATATTGGTTGACATGAAAATAATAGTGAAGAAATTATTTATAATTATTTCGATAATTTTACTCAAAAATTAAATTTCATGATCTTGGATGTACAACAACTTCAGACGAGAGCACTTCGTTCGTACGAGAGAGACTTCATAGTATAATTTAAATATTCAAACAAAAGAGGTTGTACCAAGCTCGTATGAAGATGATATCCTACAAATATCATATGAGAATATTGGAGTCAGAAATGGTCGTACAAAGCTCATACAATATAAGTTTCTTACGAAGTTTCGTACGGAACTTGTTCTCGTTTGTATGAGGGTGACCTCATTCATACAATGATATGTTTTTTAAGGAATGTATTTTTGACCTACCCGACTTCTCTAAAACCTATCGAATGTTGTAAAGCCTTTGTATCAATGTATTAACCTTTTTTTACAAATCTTAAAAAGGGTTATGAGTGTTCTTGAGTGATCTCAGAGAATGCAAAACATAAAATTCCTCCTCTCTTTAACAACTGTTAAAGATTGAGTGAGGATGATTCGACCGGACGCGTCCTCGATAGAGAATGCTAAATAATGAAGCTTTAGAATTGTGAAGAATTATTTTGTAGAAGCAATTGAGACTAGTGCGACAAATGTTGCTAGTTTGAAGGCAAAGAAAGATTCGTGGGTTATCAAGTTTGTGTGAGTTTTGTATGAACTTATGTAACACTTATATTATTACATTAATGGACTTTTTGGTGTTTGAGGCACCGTGATTTTCTTATAAGAGTTTCTACATTAAATTTCGGTATTGTAAGATTGCATATATAATTCCACATTAATTACATGACAATCACAATAAATTGAATTTTATTAACGGAACTACTTTTCAGCCCAACCTAATGCGCAAATGATTTTCATATGTGATAAAAAGTCTAAGGAGACAAATATGCAATTATTTCATCTTGTATAAATTGTTTGTTAATATTTAAACAAAGAAATCAAATTGACCAAGAATAATTTATCATTAAGAATTGTTTGAAAAATAGATTTAGCTAATGTATTGATCTCCCATGACATGATGGTGAAAGCTTAAAAAAAATGAGGTCAAAATAATGAACTAACGATTTTCGTCAATTTTAGATCCCATCAAATTATTATGAAAACTAGTGGATCCCAACCTCCAATATAGAAGAACTACTGGACCCCAAACAATAAGAGACCTAATTTTGTATCACCTCGAGTATGTACCGCATAATCATTGAGATCTCGTCCCTATAGTGAAACATTTCTAGATAAGCGAAAATACATTTAAATAAAAATTATTTAGTATGTATCCATTCAAAATATTCATTTATATGAATGTCCACATAAGCATTTTTTATTTTCGTGTCTTTGAAAATATTTGAGAGAAAATGACCGTATCCATTTTCTTTAAATAGATAAGAATACAAATACCCTCTCTTCAAAAATAAAGGCATGTGACAAAATTACTCATACTATTATAATAATATTTTTATGTTATATATATGCATGTAATTAGGTAATAATGTGATTGCATTTGGGTGTTGTGTGCAGTTTGATGAATCACGTGTATACTTATTTTCTTTATTTTTTGTACTACCTTTTTTCCATTATTAGTTTATTTTTTAATGTATGCGGGCATTATTCAATACGAATCATGCTAATAGGACCACATTTTTTTTGGCACCACCCAGTTCCTAGAAATAATTGTATATTGTGTTTTAAAAAGTAGTATTGTATTGCCAGAGAAAAAAATGAGGGTGTCTTTAGTACAACCCTTATATATTTATATATATGCAAGTACTTGTTATGTATGTGTGCAATTGTGTTATTAAACATGGAATCCTGTAATTTTTTTTATGAATATGATACTTTAGTGATGGTTATGTTTCAATTCATAATTATAGCTCGAATCATTATGATGATTTTTTTTTATTGAAAGACTATCAATTTAGTATCAAGTTCATTGCGAATTTATCCATAGGGTATGAGTGCTCATTCAATTAGGATTATTGCAATGATGTTTCCAATTATCAGAGTGCATCCAGCGCGATGCGCTAGTTGATTTAATGAAGTTGTGAGACAATGTTATTGAATTGTAAATAACCTAAAAGTAAGAGTCGAGAAGTGAGTAAAACTGTTGAGATAATGCTCGACGTGCTTTGCATATTTTCATCGTTTGTTAGAGAAAGAGAGATGTGAACTAAAGGAGATGGGGATTGTTAGTTGCAACCAAGGATTGGAATTCGTGAATAAGAGGTACATCTAGAGGGGCTAATTACAATGATGAAATTTTAATTAGTAAAAAAGGAAAGATGTAAACGCGAAGACATTGAATAGAAAGAGACACATAATGAGTGCCTCTTAAAATCTCTTTTACTTGGGAGATGGAAACTGTTGAGAAGATAAATGGTTTTGGTGCATTGAATAATGCAACATTACAGAGATAAAGGACCAAGAGTAGGAAATGGAGGGTTAGAGAATGAGAAATAATGCGCCACAAATAAGTATGTGTAAAAGGGTGCGATATCGGTTATCAATTTAACTCGCCAATTTCCAAACATTAAACTTATTTAACTAGATGTCAATTTTTTTATCCGAATTGATTAAAGCCTAAAACATGAATCTAGGTGAATAAATTAATCATGCCATAAAAAATAATCACAAATCGCTGGAAACACTATTTTCAGGAAAAATCTCCCGAAAGGGCAAAACTTTTATTTCTATAAATGTTCGCAAATCACAATGCACAACACACTTACAGAAATATGCAATGAATCTACCACAGTAAACTCACAGAGGCCGCAACCTCGAAACTAGCAATGGACTCCTGCAATGACCCAAAAGAATCGCAGCTCTGTCTCCATCAAGGAACACCCCTGAGTCTTCCCAAGTGATCGCAATCGTCAGCAAACAACTCCCTCAAGAGCTACCAATCCAGTAGTAAATATGGCGCTCCACAAGAATAAACTTCAACAAGAAGTGATTTGGGTTCCACAAAAGATTCACAAAGGCATTGTGATGATTTGATGTGAATCAAACACATAAAACCCCCTAAAAGTGAAGACTAAAATTTTTAAAGAATTGTAGTTTTCGTGTATTAAAAGTCTTAATGAAAAAGGTCTTCACAACAGGTATTTATAGCTGAGCAAATAAGTTGATGCAATGAAGGTCATTAGAACGACATCTCTAAGTTGCTTGAATGATAATGAATGTCATTATAAGTAACTTCTAATGACCTCAAAACGACTTTAAAAAATCAAATAAGTACGGGTTCGTTTGAAGCAAACAAGAAACGTCCCTTCAAATGGCATTGCACGTCGTTTGACCGACTTCTCAATGTCATTTAAACGACATTGCTATGTTGTTTGAATGACAGGAGTGACACAAGTTATTTTTAAAATGCTCGCCTACAGGTCTTCAAAATTATTTTGACTTAGAAAAAATGCCTCATTTTATTTTAAAATAGTTTCGAAAAGTATCCCAATACTAATGTAAAACAATTACGAAACTTGAACACATTCTATATGAAATTATACCTCATGTCTCGCAAATGTTGAAGATACTTAAAAATTCAGATCCGTCTTCATGAATGTATGAACTTGAGCTTCCCTCGACGGTTGTAGCGGTATACGACATATTTTATGTAAACTACGAACAATAGAAATTATGTCCTTACAAATCTCTCCCTATGTCTATATCGGTACAAAATAAAAATATCTGAATTATAAAAAAAAATCCTATACAAATCTATTACCCTCCTATGTAACCCAAAAGTAAAAAAGATGCTAAAAATGCAAGTCTTCAAATACATAACATCTTCAAATTTGAGATCTCTTGAAATCAAATATCTTTGCTTTCCTTTCGCCTCCGAAAAGATACTAAAAATGCAAGTCTTTAAATACATAACATCTTCATGCTTTGAAATCTCTTTAAATCAAATCTCTTTGCTTTCCCTTCGCCACTTTTGTGTGCATTCCAAATGATCATCAAAGTCCTACACACAATAAATAAACAAATACATTCTTGACGTATCAAGTTTGAAATGTGATAAACATAAAGTAAAGTAAATTAAATAAATCTCAAATCTCCTCCATAATGTAAATTCTCACTCCCCCATAATTTATAATTCCCTCTCTTCTTTTTATTTGTCTGAAATAGACAAGAAAACGAATAAACAAAAAAATAAGCACGGAGTGTCACAATCAAGAAAATCATCACGAATAAAGCAACTATGATCATGCAAGGATAAACTAAAAAATATTCACAAGATATTTTTGAGTTTTTTGAGTTTTGCAAGGAAAGAAAATTAATAAAAATAACACACACAATTAATTTACACTAAGATAACCAAATTGTGGGAATATAATGAATGGGTGTGAACATATTCAATAGGTAAATCAACTCAAACATACACAATAAATGTGCACGATGAATATGGATACTCCTAACGATTGAACTTCACAATTATCCTTAGGTGTAAAAATTATTGAATTCAAATGACATCAACTCAATCATATCAACAAATCAAAGTCTAAAATAATTTTCATACCAATAACGTCTAAAACTATTCAATGCCTTTCCAAGACTTTGTCAGGACGTGCAAACCCATTGGTATATTTCCAACCAAACTCCCTCAAATATTAGATAATGATCATATTTTTATATTCAATTCTTTTCTTTTGAATGATCATATCAAACTAAACGAATTTGGCCTTGGCTACTTTTTTCAATGTCACACTTTTTTGGCTCTTTTTAAACTCTTTGGACCTTGGCTACTTTCTTTAATGCCACAGTTTTTAGGTCCAATTTAAACGGTGGCTTAATCCCTAAGGACATGTGTACCTTTCGTAGCCCTTCCTCGTGTTCACTCATTATTTTTTTAAGTTAAGCATATTCCTCACGGGCAACGGTTCTTACATGCACTACTTTCATCTTCAAGTTTTATAGCGTATGGTTTATTTCAAAGACATGATTGATATGAAAACACTTCAACCAACATGTGATAGACAAGTACAATAATTAAATAAATCCCTGCAAGTGTGCATTAAAGGAAATCATGAGTCAAATATGTAGAAAGTAATCTCAAATCTCATCTTAATGACTTCAAACATTATAAAGCACATGGATGAAATGGTGTATCATCTCAAACTACTATCAGATAGTCACATTGATATGGAATGATGTTGTGACTTGGTCATCCTAAATTTCCATCCATAAACGTTGTAAAACAAAATACAAAAATCTTTTTGTCTTTTTCAAAAAAAATTATCAAAATCAAATCTTTTTGGCTTTTTCAATTTTTCTCAAAAAATAGAAAATCTTTTTGTATTTTTCCAAAAATTTTCAAAAATAAAAATGTTTTTGGTTTTTGAAAAAATATATTAAAATGGAAAAGATAAATACAAAATTGGTACACACTAGCAATGAGCATAAAATATCATCATGAAAATAATCTTATATTAGCAAACTCAACCATTAGGTGCGGAGGAGTTTTTCAAGGGTGGTGACATCCTATGAAAAACATCCATAAAATCAAGTGAAGTTTTGACTAAAAACTTAACTTGCTCTCGAATATGTGCAAACTCTCTCATGTAATCTCCTGGAGTAGGCAAAGTAACATATGTGGGTGCATGTGTGGGAATACATAGCAAAACTCTATGTGACACACTACCTAACTTAAAATACAATTTCCTAAGATGTCCTTTCTTCTTAAAATAAGAGTAAATATACAATGGCCTAGGAACACCTCTCTCAAAGCGTTTAGGATGCACTCTCCTATTTGGAACCGGACGCCTCAGTGGGTTAGGTTGAGAGCCATATATATCTATCAAAAACTCGAGAACCATCTCGGTGCTGAAAAACGTTGCTAATGCCGTTTAATACAAGATTAAACTATATAAGCAACTCCGAGATGTTTGTTGAAGAAACCCTTTTATTTTGAAAATAAAAATTATAAACAACAAGATGTGTTTACAAAAAACTTATGTACGAGAGTAATCAAGACTTTGTAATCAGTTTTTTAAAACTAAGGCAGTTTAAAAAAAATTCAGCACACTTATAGAATGAGATGAGTAGATGAAGATAATCAACACACAGTTTTTAACGTGGTAAAACCTCTCCCAATAGAGGAAACATCCACGGTGACTTCTAAGTCACAAAAGTAAAAAAATCCACTAATAACAAATAATAGTTACAAACAATACAACATACATGCACACAAATCAACCTATTCTAAGTTTAGGAATATACCCCACTTGGTGTCCTTCTAACTTCTCATAGATCTGATTGTTGATGATGTCCTTTCAGTTTGATAACTTCCTTTGCTTTAGCTTCCTTATGTCGACTCAATGATCTCTGATCTTATTCACAACACTTCTAGTGTAGTAGTGTGTTAAGTGTTTGTGAAGTGATTCCTAGCAACATGCATGAACTCACACACACTTAGATTAACAGACAGTCCTAGAAAAATTACATATAAAGACTATATGCCGTGATTTTAGATTATTTCTTTCTTACAGAACTTGAACCCTTTTTGACCTTTAATCTATCCCAGATTCCACGGAGATCTTGCTTCAGAAATCGGACAAGACCTTAATCAATCTCTGTTTTAAAACACTTATGAGATTGAAAATCTCCAAGTGTGAATCCAACTAGGTCAAGGTTAAGTTTCGAAAGAATAGAAACCATAAAACATTTTCAAAACTGAAACAGTAAAGATTTTCTTAAAAATAAGAAAGAACATGCAGATCTAGTGAAAATGTAACATGCAGAGTGTAAATCTACAATTTTTATGAAGAAGAAATGTAGATCTTTACACGAATGTTTAAGTTGTTAACAAGATCAAAGACAAAGAGGTTACAGCTTCAATATGAACAAACCACTCTCTCTCAAACACTCAAGGTTGTGTTTGGGGTTGTGAATATACGAAGGTTTGATTCAGAAAATGAAGTGTTTAGGTTTAGGGTTAGGGTTTGGCTAACTGTTTTTCCTTTCTCTCTCTTCTTTTCTCTCTTCTCTCTCACTTCTCTCTTCTCTCAATTTTTTTCTCTCAGAAAGACGAATGCCCAAAAGTCTTCAAAGGCTGAGAAGTGGAGGGTTTTTATAGGGGTGAGGGAAGGTTCTGGAACGACGAAGGGAATCAATGGTTGAGATCAAGTCTTTCTATCTTTGACTTGATCCAAGGGTTATGAAATAGCGGTGGTTAAGATGATTGTGATTGGTTCATAGATATAGCACCAGGATTGACAGAAAACACATGCAGTCCATTGATTAGGAATGATCCAACGTTCAGCAATGCACAAGGCAATCCTCTCACATAACAAACACAAACTGATGCAACAACCAAGTGACAAGTGTTGGCATGTGATAGGTGTTCAAACGCGCGTCTAAAATATTTACAAGCAACCCCCTTGAAGTCTCTAGCGCATTTATATCCTTCCCAATCAAACATTTCAATGATAACTGAAGTTTCCAAAATAGAATATTAACCCCAAAAATTTTATAACCAAATTTTATTAATGAAAACATTTATTTAAAAAATGTTAAAAAATGTTTAAAAAAGTTTTAAAAATTCCCAAAATATTATTAAAGCTCCATTTTTAAGGGGAATTAATCACACACTCAATTTTAAGCAATATGTACACATGTATGCTCTTTTAATTGTGTGTAGTGTGATTCAATTTATAGCTTCATGGATTATTGAAGAGGATTAGAGAGATAGGTTTTGAGGCTCTTTGGATTCTAGGTTAGACAACCAATTTTTTCACAATTTCCAAACTAGTTGAACACTTATACAGTATAGACTTAAGCAAGTCAAAGGTATAAGGTGCTTCAATCTCCCCCTTTGGAAATATGAGACAGAATCTCCTTTGAGTTAACTTAAAACTCGTAGGGAACTGAAAAAAATAAAACCTAGTCCTATACAAAAGATACTATCTACCCATTTCCTAGAAATTCAAAAATTACATAACTCAACTATTTACAAATTTGTACACTAGAAATGGTAGACAACCAATAGAAGAGATTCCTGCAAATATACACACTAAGATTAAGCACTTTAGATGAAATGTGAACAAAACATTGAACTCATAAAACTCAAATTTCTCCCCCATTTTGTCTCAAATGGACAAAGGGTAAAACTTACGGTCTTAAGAGTTTAATCAGCACATACCATACCGATAGAATTTCACAAATACAGAAATCTGTTATAGTCTAGAGGTTTAGTGAACATGTCTGCAAGTTGCAGAGCAGTAGGCAGGTAATGAATTTCTAACTCCTTAGTTTCAACAAGTTCGCGTATAAAATGATGTCTTATTTTAATATGCTTAGTTCGCGAGTGTTGAACCGAGTTTTTAGATATGTTAATGGCGCTTTGATTGTCACAATACAATTGTAATTGGTCTTCTTTAATCCCATAATCGCTTAACATCTGTTTTATCCATAACAATTGAGCACAGCAACTTCCTACTGCTATATATTCGGACTCAGCCGTAGATAAAGATGTGCAATTCTATTTCTTGCTACTCCAACCAACTAAATTATTGCCGACATAATAACAGGCACCTGATGTACTTTTACTGTCATCAGTACAACCGGCCCAATCAGCATCAGTATACACTATGATGGTGCTACAGGTATCATTAGTGTACCTAAGTCCAAGATTAAGATTGCCTTTTATGTACTTTATTATAAGTTTTACACACGATAAATGGATCTCTTTAGGGTTATTCTGGTAACGAGCACACAGACATACAGCATACATTATGTCTGGTCATGAGGCAGTTAGATAGAGTAGGCTACCAATCATACTACGGTAAAGTGTGGAATCAACTGACTTACCATTTTCATCTTTGCTTAATTTAACAGTAGTACTCATAGGCGTTTTGGCGACTTTAGCATTCTCTAAACCAAATTTCTTAACCAGATCTAAGGCATACTTGGTTTGAGAGACAAATAGACCATCAGAATTCTGTTTCACTTGAAATCCTAAGAAAAGTTGTAGCTCCCCCATAAGGGACATGTGAATCTCCTTATGCATAATAGCAGAAAAGGATTTAACTTCAGAGTTTGAAGTAGACCCAAAAATGATGTCGTCTACATAGACTTGGGCTATGATAATGTTTTTGTCAAAATGTTTGACAAAGAGAGTCTGGTCATTTCCTCCTCTCTTAAAACCCTTATCCAACAAAAAGTTGGAAAGACGTTCATACCAAGCTCGAGGAGCTTGTTTTGAGCCATATAGAGCCTTTTTTAGACGAAAGACATGGTTAGGGTATTTAGGGTCAATGAACCCTTTGGGTTGTTCTACATACGTTTCTTCGGACATAATTCCATTTAGGAAGGCAGATTTAACATCCATTTGATAAAGTGTGAATTTTAAGTGACACGCTATGGCGAAAAGAAGTCGAACAGATTCAAGACGAGTGACAGGGGCAAATGTCTCGCTGAAATCTATCCCTTCTACTTGAGAGTAACCTTGAGCAACAAGTCTAGCTTTGTTTCTAAGAATCACCCCATTTTCATCAGATTTGTTCTTAAAGATCCAACGTGTTCCAATAACATTTTTGTTTTGAGGCCGCGGTACAAGATACCAGACATCGTGAATGACAAATTGTAAAAGTTCTTCCTGCATAGCAAAAATACAGGGTGTGTCATTCGATGCTTCATTAACATTTTTCGATTCCACAAGGGAGACGAAACGTGCATAATTAGCATAATTTCTTAACTGGGATCTAGTACGAACTGGCTCATTAGGATTACCGACCACGTTGTCAATGGGATGATCTTTAGAGACCCAGCCAGGTACTTCTGGACTCTCAATAGGTAATGAGTCATCTATTTCTGGTGAATCAGTTTTGAAATCATTTTCAGATTCAACCACAATAGGTGATTCAGAAATCTTATTTTCGACAATAGTGTCGCTTACAATTACATTTATCGATTCCATAAGGGCCTTAGTACGCAGATTGTATATACGATAAGCACGACTGTTTGGGGAGTATCCTAAGAAGATGGCTTTATCACCACGTGCTTCGAATTTAGACAAATGTTCTCTGTCTTTACAGACATAACACTGACTTCCAAAAGTTCTTAGGTATTTCAGATTAGGCTTCTTACCGTACCACAACTCATAAGTAGTTTGTTTAGAGTTTTTCCTTAGATAGACCCTATTCGTGATATGACAGGAAGTTCTAATAGATTCTACCCAGAAGTATTTTGGTAGGGATTTGGCATGGAGCATGACTCGTGCCATCTCTTGAAGAGTTCGGTTTTTCCTTTCGGCAACACCATTCTGCTGAGGAGTCTTAGGGGCGCTGAATTCGTGTTTGTAACCGTTGTAGTCATAATATTCAACTATTCCTGTGTCTATGAACTCTCCCCCTCTATCGCTACGAATACGATTTACTTGTGTGTCCTTCTCATTTTCAATTCTAAGTAAGATTTTTAAAAAATTCTGAAACGTGTCAGATTTATGTTTCAAGAAGGCAACCCAAGTGAATCGTGTGAAATCATCAACCATGACTAGGATATAACTATGTCCACATAGACTAACAGTTCTAGAGGGACCAATGAGGTCCATATGGATGAGATCTAGGGGTCTAGAGGTGAGAATGTCTTTAACCTTTTTATGCGAAGTCTTAAATATTTTTCCTTCCTGGCAGTGACCACAGACAACACTTGAAATAGGTTTAATTTTAGGAATTCCTCTAACTATCTCTTGACTAGACAATCTACCAAGGATATCATAACTCAAGTGACCCATACGATTATGCCAGATTTCATTGTCATCCATTCTGACAATGTTACAGGTTTCAGAACTAGTCTTGACAGTATAACAATTGTCAGGTGTTCTAAATCCTATAATAATGCATTCACCTTTATCATTTAGAATTTTACAATTGTTCTTTGAAAAGGTGACTGTATGGTTAGAGTCACAAAATTGTGATATACTTAGGAGGTTGGCTTTAAGGCCTTTAACTAATAGGAAAATTTTCGAGGACAGGCATTCCTTCTTCTTTTAGGGTTCCTTTACCTATGATCTGGGATGAAACTCCGTCACCAAAAACTACTTTGCCACCAGCAAATCTGGTTTTGTTTAAAAGTTTGGTTTCATCTCCTGTCATATGTTTGGAGCATCCTAAATCTAAATACCAACCGGATGAAGTGTGTTCAGCTTTTAAAGCAGTGATGACAATATTACACTTCATTTGTGGTAAAAGATCATCTTTTCTAACCCAAATAGCTCTAGTTTTAATTTTGCTTAAGTTTGCCCTCATTTGATAAAACTTTCGAGAAACAGCTTTTTGTCGAAAAACATTTGGGGCAACAAACTGATTATTGTAGAAAATTTGAGCTTTTGGTTTAGGAAAGTTTCTGGGAGCCTTTCTCTTAAATGAACTCTTAGTTTTGATCTTTCTATTTCTGTAGTTAGAGTTCTTGTCAGGTTGTCTTGGAAGGACATAATGGTTACGATTTTGCCTAGAATAGTTAAAGTTCTTGTAGACAGAAGTGTTATACACAGGAGTATTTAGACGTCTAGCATAGCAACCTTCAAAGGAATGACCATAAATGTCACAGTAGGAGCAATATTGATTGCTTGAGGGATGAACTTCCTTAGGAAAACTTCTAAAGATGGGTTTAACAGCATTCTGTTCAGTAGAGCCATTCCTAGGAGTGATGGTTTTAAAGGTAGATTCAGCCTTTCTGATCAAAGGACAGACGTATTTAGTCTTAAGTGTAGTGTCAGCCTTAGAATTACTCGACTCTCCAATGTCTTTCTGTTGTTGCTTTTGATCAAATTCCTTTTTAATAAAATGAAAATCTGGACATGTTTCAATTGGTCTTTTGCCCACAGACACAAACTTAATAGGTTCAAGCTTTGTAGTTTGTGGTTTGTTCTTAGGGCAAAATCCAATACCGGTTCTATCATCCGAATTAGTCTTGGAGTCAACAACAAAGTCACTAAAACAATTTGAATTGCTTTCAAACTTAGAATTTTTTTTGAAAACAGTAGCAGTCTTTGTTTTTGCTTCCTCCAGTTCTAATAATGTTCCCTTGTATTTCATTTCCAGAGTTTCATTAATTTTAGTCAACTCTTTTAATTTTTGATCAAAAGTTTCAATTTCAGATTGATGGGACAGACACTGGTTAGTGTACTCTTCGGCATTCAGCTTCACAATAAGACTTAGATCATCTAATTTCTTAGTCAGGTCTCTAATAGTCTTCTCCAGTCTAGTGCCTTTTTTGAGAGTTTTAGCATACAAAGTATGAATATCTGGGAGGTCATCTGTGTCTGAGTCGCTAAGTGAAGTGTGTGTAGTGACCCCTAACGATTCAGTTTTAGTACTCACGCACCCATTTGCATCGTCATTATCGAGATCACTTTGACTCACACACACGGAATTAGAACTAGCAACATTTTTAGATAATAAAGCATCTAGGCCAGTCAAAACAGTATTCACACAAGCAGGAGTAGAAGCATCATTATCACACACAGGCATATCAACATTGTAAATGATCTTAGCATAAAAGGACATGCAAGGGTCAAGTACATTTGATGCCTCAAGTTCCTCTTCATCAGAGTCACTTGAATCATCCCAAGTTTTACAAACATTGGCTCTATTGTGTGTGTTGGCTTTATTCAGATTTACTTTGCAATCGTGAGCAATGTGACCTAGTTTCCCACATCTAAAACATTCAATCTTTTTAAGGTCTCTAGTGGGTCTGGAGTTATTGTCCTTAGGATGTTTGTCAAGACCTCTCTCATGAGGTTTGGGATTAGACAAAGTATGATAATTAGGCTTGCCTTGTTTAGATGCCTGTTTGTTTCTAAATTTGACAATTTTCTTAAATTGTTTAGACATTAAGGCAATCTGATTATCTAGTTTGTCTATATCGCACTCCTCATCAAAGTCAGAGTTGATCAAATTAGACTCAAGTTTAGATATCTTAGAGGCAAAACTCAAGTTAGAGTTGGGCTATTTTCTTTGAGAATGATTTAATTGTTTCTTAAAGTCTAATTCCATTTCCACAGTTCTAAGTTTGCTACTGAGTAACTCAGGGGTAAGATTTTGATCACTCATTTCCTCAATAGCATACCTCTTACTGTCAAATTTTTGTGGTAATGATCTTAGGATTTTAGAAACAATTTCATTCCTATCATAAGTAATACCATTAGCATGCAACTTAGTGACTATATCAGTTAAGTTCATGTAAAAATCATCAAAAGATTCAGAATCAGACATGATCAAAGAGTTGTACTGATGGATAAGCATTTGAGTTTTAGCAGCTTTAACTCTTGAGTCTCCTTCATGGGCAGTGATTAATGTGTCCCACGCTTCCTTAGAAGTGGCACAAGATGAGATTCTTTTGAACTCATACTCATTAATAGACATAAAAATGGCATTCTTGCCTTTATTGTTATTTCGAGAAATAGTTTTCTATTCTTGGGTAAACTCACTTAAGATTTTCTTTACCCTCTCATCACTTCCTTCAGTGGCTGGTTTAGTAGGATAAGTGTATCCATTTTCAATAATGTCCCAGACATCATCTCCTAAAGTCCCTTGGATGAAGGCAACCATTCTTACTTTCCAGTAAGCAAAGTTGTTTCCATCAAAGAGTGGAGGTCTGGACAGATTACAAAACCTTTCATTCTTCTCGTCCATAGTTAGGTTTTTCAGAAAACGATTTCAGAAACACAAGATCTTTTTTGAAATAAAAGTTAACAGGGCTCTGATACCAATTGAAAAATGTTGCTAATGCCGTTTAATACAAGATTAAACTATATAAGCAACTCCGAGATGTTTGTTGAAGAAACCCTTTTCTTTTGAAAATAAAAATTATAAACAACAAGATGTGTTTACAAAAAACTTATATACGAGAGTAATCAAGACTTTGTAATCAGTTTTTTAAAACTAAGGCAGTTTAAAAAAAATTCAGCACACTTATAGAATGAGATGAGTAGATGAAGATAATCAACACACAGTTTTTAACGTGGTAAAACCTCTCCCAATAGAGGAAACATCCACGGTGACTTCTAAGTCACAAAAGTTAAAAAATCCACTAATAACAAATAATAGTTACAAACAATACAACATACATGCACACAAATCAACCTATTCTAAGTTTAGGAATATACCCCACTTGGTGTCCTTCTAACTTCTCATAGATCTGATTGTTGATGATGTCCTTTCAGTTTGATAACTTCCTTTGCTTTAGCTTCCTTATGTCGACTCAATGATCTCTGATCTTATTCACAACACTTCCAGTGTAGTAGTGTGTTAAGTGTTTGTGAAGTGATTCCTAGCAACATGCATGAACTCACACACACTTAGATTAACAGACAGTCCTAGAAAAATTACATATAAAGACTATATGCCGTGATTTTAGATTATTTCTTTCTTACAGAACTTGAACCCTTTTTGACCTTTAATCTATCCCAGATTCCACGGAGATCTTGCTTCAGAAATCGGACAAGACCTTAATAAATCTCTATTTTAAAATACTTATGAGATTGAAAATCTCCAAGTGTGAATCCAACTAGGTCAAGGTTAAGTTTCGAAAGAATAGAAACCATAAAACATTTTCAAAACTGAAACAGTAAAGATTTTCTTGAAAATAAGAAAGAACATGCAGATCTAGTGAAAATGTAACATGCAGAGTGTAAATCTACAATTTTTATGAAGAAGAAATGTAGATCTTTACACGAATGTTTAAGTTGTTAACAAGATCAAAGACAAAGAGGTTACAGCTTCAATATGAACAAACCACTCTCTCTCAAACACTCAAGGTTGTGTTTGGGGTTGTGAATATACGAAGGTTTGATTCAGAAAATGAAGTGTTTAGGTTTAGGGTTAGGGTTTGGCTAACTGTTTTTCCTTTATCTCTCTTCTTTTCTCTCTTCTCTCTCACTTCTCTCTTCTCTCAATTTTTTTCTCTCAGAAAGACGAATGCCCAAAAGTCTTCAAAGGCTGAGAAGTGGAGGGTTTTTATAGGGGTGAGGGAAGGTTCTGGAACGACGAAGGGAATCAATGGCTGAGATAAAGTCTTTCTATCTTTGACTTGATCCAAGGGTTATGAAATAACGGTGGTTAAGATGATTGTGATTGGTTCATAGATATAGCACCAGGATTGACAGAAAACACATGCAGTCCATTGATTAGGAATGATCCAACGTTCAGCAATGCACAAGGCAATCCTCTCACATAACAAACACAAACTGATGCAACAACCAAGTGACAAGTGTTGGCATGTGATAGGTGTTCAAACGCGCGTCTAAAATATTTACAAGCAACCCCCTTGAAGTCTCTAGCGCATTTATATCCTACCCAATCAATCATTTCAATGAAAACTGAAGTTTCCAAAATAGAATATTAACCCCACAAATTTTATAACAACATTTTATTAATGAAAACATTTATTTAAAAAATGTTAAAAAATGTTTAAAAAAGTTTTAAAAATTCCCAAAATATTATTAAAGCTCCATTTTTAAGGGGAATTAATCACACACTCAATTTTAAGCAATATGTACACATGTATGCTCTTCTAATTGTGTGTAGTGTGATTCAATTTATACCTTCATGGATTATTGAAGAGGATTAGAGAGATAGGTTCTGAGGCTCTTTGGATTCTAGGTTAGACAACCAATTTTTTCACAATTTCCAAACTAGTTGAACACTTATACAGTATAGACTTAAGCAAGTCAAAGGTATAAGGTGCTTCAATCTCCCCCTTTGGAAATATGAGACAAAATCTCCTTTGAGTTAACTTAAAACTCGTAGGGAACTGAAAAAAATAAAACCTAGTCCTATACAAAAGATACTATCTGCCCATTTCCTAGAAATTCAAAAATTACATAACTCAACTATTTACAAATTTGTACACTAGAAATGGTAGACAACCAATAGAAGAGATTCCTGCAAATGTACACACTAAGATCAAGCAGTTTAGATGAAATGTGAACAAAACATTGAACTCATAAAACTCAAATTTCTCCCCCATTTTGTCTCAAATGGACAAAGGGTAAAACTTACGGTCTTAAGAGTTTAATCAGCACATACCATACCGATAGAATTTCACAAATACAGAAATCTGTTATAGTCTAGAGGTTTAGTGAACATGTCTGCAAGTTGCAGAGCAGTAGGCAGGTAATGAATTTCTAACTCCTTAGTTTCAACAAGTTCGCGTATAAAATGATGTCTTATTTTAATATGCTTAGTTCGCGAGTGTTGAACCGAGTTTTTAGATATGTTAATGGCGCTTTGATTGTCACAATACAATTGTAATTGGTCTTCTTTAATCCCATAATCGCTTAACATCTGTTTTATCCATAACAATTGAGCACAACAACTTCCTACTGCTATATATTCGGACTCAGCCGTAGATAAAGATGTGCAATTCTGTTTCTTGCTACTCCAACCAACTAAATTATTGCCGACATAATAACAGGCACCTGATGTACTTTTACTGTCATCAGTACAACCGGCCCAATCAGCATCAGTATACCCTATGATGGTGCTACAGGTATCATTAGTGTACCTAAGTCCAAGATTAAGAGTGCCTTTTATGTACTTTATTATAAGTTTTACACACGATAAATGGATCTCTTTAGGGTTATTCTGGTAATGAGCACACAGACATACAACATACATTATGTCTGGTCATGAGGCAGTTAGATAGAGTAGGCTACCAATCATACTACGGTAAAGTGTGGAATCAACTGACTTACCATTTTCATCTTTGCTTAATTTAACAGTAGTACTCATAGGCGTTTTGGCGACTTTAGCATTCTCTAAACCAAATTTCTTAACCAGATCTAAGGCATACTTGGTTTGAGAGACAAATAGACCATCAGAATTCTGTTTCACTTGAAATCCTAAGAAAAGTTGTAGCTCCCCCATAAGGGACATGTGAATCTCCTTATGCATAATAGCAGAAAAGGATTTAACTTCAGAGTTTGAAGTAGACCCAAAAATGATGTCGTCTACATAGACTTGGGCTATGATAATGTTTTTGTCAAAATGTTTGACAAAGAGAGTCTGGTCATTTCCTCCTCTCTTAAAACCCTTATCCAACAAAAAGTTGGAAAGACGTTCATACCAAGCTCGAGGAGCTTGTTTTGAGCCATATAGAGCCTTTTTTAGACGAAAGACATGGTTAGGGTATTTAGGGTCAATGAACCCTTTGGGTTGTTCTACATACGTTTCTTCGGACATAATTCCATTTAGGAAGGCAGATTTAACATCCATTTGATAAAGTGTGAATTTTAAGTGACACGCTATGGCGAAAAGAAGTCGAACAGATTCAAGACGAGTGACAGGGGCAAATGTCTCGCTGAAATCTATCCCTTCTACTTGAGAGTAACCTTGAGCAACAAGTCTAGCTTTGTTTCTAAGAATCACCCCATTTTCATCAGATTTGTTCTTAAAGATCCAACGTGTTCCAATAACATTTTTGTTTTGAGGCCGCGGTACAAGATACCAGACATCGTGAATGACAAATTGTAAAAGTTCTTCCTGCATAGCAAAAATACAGGGTGTGTCATTCAATGCTTCATTAACATTTTTCGATTCCACAAGGGAGACGAAACGTGCATAATTAGCATAATTTCTTAACTGGGATCTAGTACGAACTGGCTCATTAGGATTACCGACCACGTTGTCAATGGGATGATCTTTAGAGACCCAGCCAGGTACTTCTGGACTCTCAATAGGTAATGAGTCATATATTTCTGGTGAATCAGTTTTGAAATTATTTTCAGATTCAACCACAATAGGTGATTCAGAAATCTTATTTTCGACAATAGTGTCGCTTACAATTACATTTATCGATTCCATAAGGGCCTTAGTACGCAGATTGTATATACGATAAGCACGACTGTTTGGGGAGTATCCTAAGAAGATGGCTTTATCACCACGTGCTTCGAATTTAGACAAATGTTCAGCAATGCACAAGGCAATCCTCTCACATAACAAACTCAAACTGATGCAACAACCAAGTGACAAGTGTTGGCATGTGATAGGTGTTCAAACGCGCGTCTAAAATATTTACAACCAGCCCCCCTGAAGTCTCTAGCGCATTTATATCCTACCCAATCAAACATTTCAATGAAAACTGAAGTTTCCAAAATATAATATTAACCCCACAAATTTTATAACCACATTTTATTAATGAAAACATTTATTTAAAAAATGTTAAAAAATGTTTAAAAAAGTTTTAAAAATTCCCAAAAAATTATTAAAGCTCCATTTGAAGCGGAATTAATCACACACTCAATTTTAAGCAATATGTACACATGTATGCTCTTCTAATTGTGTGTAGTGTGATTCAATTTATACCTTCATGGATTATTGAAGAGGATTAGAGAGATACGTTCTGAGGCTCTTTGGATTCTAGGTTAGACAACCAATTTTGTCACTATTTCCAAACTAGTTGAACACTTATACAGTATAGACTTAAGCAAGTCAAAGGTATAAGGTGCTTCAGGTGCAACATGAGAAGTAGACGCACCGTCATGACCTATTTCTAATCTCTCAACATTACCCAAAGTGGGACCGATGAGAATATTTCCAACATTCTTAGATGTATCCTCACTTCCATCCTCACTCTCACACTCACTAGAAACACTCACATCATCATCGGGGGTCTCACGTACACAATTTTCCTCATCATCGTGGGACAAACTAGTTGTGCTTACTTGACTTGCCATAAAGGCGACATACATACCATGTGATGACTCATCCCCGGAATCATTCACCTCTTCATCACTATTGCTAAGAGTGGCTGATATAGCAACTCTCTTGCCCTTTCTCTATAGCATAGTGGGACATTCAAACGCTTTGTTCCCTTTATGCTCGCACTCATCTCTCCTCTTCCTCTTTCTATTTCTCATCGCTCTCTTTGGCCTCTCATTTCTTTTTATTTTTCTTAAAAATCTTTTTATTTGAAGAATTTTATTTAGAAAATTTGAGAAACTTTTTAAAATTGTA
Source organism: Sambucus nigra (assembly GCA_949130495.1). Classification (NCBI taxonomy): domain Eukaryota; kingdom Viridiplantae; phylum Streptophyta; class Magnoliopsida; order Dipsacales; family Adoxaceae; genus Sambucus; species Sambucus nigra. Next base: position 648,991,433 of record OX422216.1, read on the forward strand.
GCAAGCATGGCCACATCATCAAAATCAAATTTTCCCTCTAACTCGGACTCACAAACTTTCTCTTTCTCTTTCTTTTTCTTCTCTCTCTTGGACATTTCCTCACCTTTTCTAAACGGGGCCTTAACTGCTATCCCTCTATCCTTAGGCTTGACAGTGTCAGGAAACATATCGATTTCATATGTCTGGAGGTCTCCTACCAGTTCTTTTAACTTAAGGTTGCTAAAATTTCCTTAGGAATTCAACACAGTGACTTTAGGGATAAAACATTTAGGCAATGATTTTAAAATCTTTTTAACTACTCATGAATCAGAATGTGTTCACCAAGATTGAAACAAGTATTGATAACATCACACAAACGAGCATAAAACTCATCAAAACATTCCAATTCAAGCATGGATGTTGTTTCAAATTGAGTAGTTAAATTTTGCAATTTAGATTCTTTCACTACATTTGTACGTTGAAGAATATCCCATGCTTCCTTTGACATGGTGCACGTCATGATGCGTCAAAACTCGTCGGGTGTGAAAGCTCTAAAAATTTCACTTAGCTCATGAGAATTATATGTGCTCCATTTAAATTCATCATCAATCGAGTCTGACACCGGTTTAAGGTTTGCCACATTATCTACAGTGACACAGGGAGGAGTCCACCCTCTTTCACAAACAACCCAAACACGTTCATCGATAGCCTTTAATGAAGATTTCATGCCGGTTTTCCAATAGGCGTAATTAGTGCCATCAAGGACAGGCATCCGATTATATAAGTTATCCATAGAAAATATTATGATTTTTTTTAAAATCAGATTTAAAAAAAATCTATATCACAAAAATATTAAGGAAAATGATCACTCAATAAATTAAAGTAACCTGCTCTGATAGAAATTTTTAAAAGGGAGCGATATCGATTATCAATTTAATTCGCAAATTTCCAAACTTTAAAATTATTTAACTAGATGTCAATTTTTTATCCAAATTGATTAAACCCTAAAACATGCATCTAGGTGAATAAATTAATCATGCCGTAAAAAATAATCATAAATCGCTGGATGGACTAATTTCAGGAAAAATCTCCCGAAAGGGCAAAACCTTTGTTTCTATAAATATTCGTAAATTGCAACGTACAACACACTTACAGAAATCTATAATGATTCTACTGCAGCAAACTCACGTAGGTTGCAACCTCAAAACTAACAATGGACTCCCGCAATAACTCACAAGAACCGCAACTCTGTCTTTAGCAAGGAACACCCTCGAGTCTTCCCAAGTGATCACAATCGTCAGCAAGAAATTCCCTCAAAAGCTATCAATCCAGCTGTAGATATGGAACTCTATGAAAAGAAACTTCAACAAGAAGTGATTTGGGTTCCACGAAAGATTCACAAAAGAATTGGGATGATTTGATGTGAATCAAACACATAAAAAGCACTAAAAGTGAATATTGAAACTTCTACATAATTGCATTTTTCGTGTTTTAAGAGTCTAAATGATAAAGGTCTTCATAAGTGGTACTTATAGCTGAGCAAATAAATTAAGGCAATGGAGGTCGTTAGAAGGACATCTCTAAGTCATTTGAACGATAATGAATGTCGTTAGCAGCAACTTCGAATGACCTCAAAAATGACTTTTAAAAAACCAAAATAGTACGGGTTTGTTTGAAGCAAACAAGAAAAGACCATTCGAACGACATTGCATGCCGATAAAAGCTGTCGTTTGAACGACTTCTCAATGCTGTTTGAACGACATTGTTATATCATTTGAACGATAGAAGCGACAAAAATTATTTTAAAAATGCTCGCTACATGTCTTGAAAAATTATTTAGACCTAGAAAAAATGTCCCATTTTGTTTTAAAATAGTTTCAAAAATTATTCCAATACTAATGTAAAGAAATTACGAAACTTAAACATATTCTATATGAAATTGTACCTTATGACATGCAAATATTGAAGATACTTGAAATTAGGATTCGTCTTCATGAATGTATGAACTTGAGTTTCCCTCGATAGTTGTAACGGTATACGACATATTCTACTTAAACTACGGATAATAGAATTTATATCCTTATAATATGCATTATATAAATTTACCTGTCACAAATATCACTCAAATACGGTGGAAATTACATTGCAATTGTTGAGATACATTGGACAAAAATCTCTCTTAAAATTAGTTTTATAAACCTAGCCATCGTAAATTGTTTGAGAGCAAAAATAATGAACCCAGATCAATTACACAACATCGTGGTGTAAAATATTTCAACGGAATAGCTAAACTATTTATTTTTGGTTTACACCTCAAAATCCCAATTGTTTTAATCCTAACCCAAAACAAAATATAAAATAATGATAATAATAATAATAAATAAATAAATAAAAAGACACAAACCACTTGACTGGCATGACCTCAAACATTTTTTCGAACTTTGCTCATTTGTCTACCGAAACGGTCTCCTCCTAAAGTGACCCACAAATCAACCCTGACCATTGGTTACTCACGCATATACCCGGAAGTGAAACGTGGCTCTATTTGTTTTGATCGAATGGCTTTGGTAAATAGAATAGTGAGTGAAAATGGAGAAAATGGGTAATGTTAGTGTCAATGAGATAATTTAAAGAGAAATATAAAAGGGATATCAAGAAGAATAGGAATAGACCCATAATGATAGAGTCTATTTTTTTTCTATAAATGACAATGGATTCTCTTAAAATATGAGCGTGAATAACTCATCTTGAAAGATCTTTTACTTGGAAGCAGTAAGTGTGGAACGACTAAACAATTTTAGTGCATTAATTGACATCGCCTAGTTTTTTAGGCTAATGAAAATTCTTATAGAGATGAAGGTTTGGGAACCGAAAATAGAGAGAGTTTTTCAAGATTTCATTGTAGATATATACTACAGATAAAAAGAGATTAAATGGAGAAGAAGTAATGCCATTAAATGGAGAAGAGGTAATGCCAGGGAATAGAAGTGACTAAATCCATGAATAGTCTAAAATTCAGTGTCAATGTTAAAAACCAAAGAGAGAGAATAATTGAAAAATAGCTTATTAATAGATCCGCATGGCATACTGTGGTGAGAAGCTCCAATTTTATATAGATACTGTAGATTAAGAGCATGAAGTAGTTTCGTTTAGACACATATTTACATATATGTATACTCATGCATGCCTATTGTTTTTCAATGCTTTAGACTTATAGTCTCTGCAATACTTTGCAAAGTTGCATCTTGTTTTTTTAACAAGAAAAAAGTATTTTCTAAAGAAAATGTTATATTTTTTTTATTTGGATTCATACTTGGTGCTTGATGACCTTTACATGTCTCACTTGTAGACAATTTTTAATTAGTATATACATCCATACATAGATTCCATAATCAACATTGCGTAAGGGTGCCACACATCTTCCTACGGAATTAGGAGGTTTGGTTCGTGTTATGGAAAATAATTTTTCAAGTTTATGAAATTTTAATGCCAAACATGTTATCTTACTGTGGGAAGATATCATTCCAACAAGAATGGTATTCGGAGAATCGTGAATGAATGAATTTCAGAACACAATGAGAGACAATGAGAACACAATGAATGGAGATGAGAGAAATGGTAATTATAAAGAAATAGTAATTATAAAGAATGGAGATGAGAGACAATGAGAACACAATGAATTTTACCTGGTTCAGCCCTTCGATGAAGCCCACGTCCACGGTGGTACTGACTTGGTATTGCATTTGCTGACACAATTACAATTAGGGTTTAAGTTACAACTCGAGGCATGAGAAGGTATCAGTGGAGCCCCCATGTTTCGTGGACTCGTATCCTATTTATATGTGATTTGTAAATATTTACAAAGTGAAAGATGGGTTGCCCTTATAATTCGGGCAATTACACCTAGGGGTGGAAATTTTAGAAAATACATGAAAAAATGACATGGAACGATACGTAATTGACCCGAAATTGACACGATATGTCGTATTCGTGTCGTGTTTATTTTACACGAAGTCGTGTCGTGTCGTGTTCGTGTTTGGATTATGAGTCGTGTCATGCCGTGTCGTGTTATCATGTTTTTAGGCGTGAAATTTAAGAAATTATGGTATTCGTGTTGTCATGTCGTGTTGTTTTTTATTCGGATCGTGTTCGTGTCAACTAAAAAAATACGAATTCATGTCGTGTCTTGTTCGTGTCCAAAAAAACCTTGTCATGTTGGGTAGGCCCGAAACACAATCCGGTTGACCCTTAATTGTCACCCCTAGTTACACCTTGATACAAGTTTATCATAATAAATATGGACGCCTTGAAGTACGGAACAACTTTGGTGTTGAGCCCCGGATAATCATGAGATAACAAATTGGCGGTTATAATCCCGCGTGATCAATAAGGGATATCTTGCATGTATGTGCTTACAGGAGTATAGATGTATTCAATCTTATAATCAACAGGTTGGTCGAGTAGTCCAATACTGGTACGACCTCCTTTGGGGGTGAGTCCGAGCACATTTGCTAATTGCCTTTGATTATCTAAAACTTATCCTCTGGTGGGATTATATAGGTATAAAAATTGGAAATTAAACTTTAACTACTCAATTTAAATGAAAAAACTCAGTACAAATATACAAGTGAAGTAAAATGGAAGATAAAAGATGATTTTAAAATGTCAGTTTTAGCATGACTTAGCCGCCTCTACAAATGGATGCTCCATCTTCAATTTATAGATGTCCATTAAACTATTTTGAAACCCCCACCTACTAATTTGAAATTAAACCAACTCAAAACCTCCTTAGTACGTGTTCATACATGCATGTTGCCTCATCAACTATCAAAATTGTGTTATATGAAGTGTTGTGTCATTACCAACGCGTTTGGATTTTACAATGCGAAAAAATTGTTGCTACCCCATGCCATGTGTAACCTCGTAAAAGTTTTAATGGCTCAGAATGCACATATTTATCAATTTTTTATTTCACCAACTTTTCGAATATTTTTTTTATGAAATTATTTGCAGATAATCTCCTTATTGTGAATATATCTCCACTAAGTCTGGATGTAATCCAACTCATTTCTTTATTATTTTAAATAATTGATCTATTTTTTTTATTCTTTCTCTAAGGCCTGCTTTATATATATAGTGTTTTTAGGGTAAAATAGTGTAAATATAATTAAACTTTTAGCTTTACACATGCCAATATATCAATAGAATGAAAGTTACAAAATTGAAAAAAAAATGATACGATATACAGGAGGAGAGTGGAGGAGAAAAGAATTGGCAATTCAGCAAAACAAGAGGTTAATTAAAGATGATATATCATATCCATTAGCTTATAAGCTATTGACTACGTCACTAATACTTCATGCTGCGATTCCTATCGTTGTGAGAAGATTTTTCACTTTTAAAACTATGAAGGCTCAATTATGCAATCAATCAATGGATGACTGATTCATAGGGGTGGCAATTTTAAAAACGACACGAAAAAACGACACGGAACGATCCGAAATTGACACGATGTTTCGTGTTCGTGTCGTATTTTTTTTACACGAAGTCGTGTCGTGTTCGTGCCTTAATTATGAGTCGTGTCGTGTCGTGTTATCGTGTTTTTTAAGTCTGAAATTTAAGAAATTATGGTTGTCGTGTCGTGTTATTTTTTATTCGGGTCGTGTTCGTGTCAGCTAAAAAAAAACACGAATTCGTGTCGTGTCGTGTTCGTGTCCGGAAAAACCTTGTCGTGTGGTGTCGGGCCAAAACACGGCCCGTTGACCCGAATTGCCACCCCTACTGATTCATTGGACACATACATTGAGAAAAAAATATTTAATAGCATTGAAATGATGTTATTATGTGCTATCAAACTATCAAGAGTCGTCAAGGGCAATCGTAGGTTTTTTTTTGTAAATCAAGAGAGTGATTAATGAGACGTATTTAAAGTTTGATAATATAGTGTGAGTATCTTGTTTTTTTGGTCTATACTTCATACGTAAAAGAGCGCATTCTCTCATGTGGTATTATTTTAACGAAATTCAAAACTTTTTTGCTATCCAATATTATATCTATCACTTAATGTTGAAAGTTTGTCGCTTTTAATGAGAAAAATATATTATTATTATTATTATTATTATTATTATTATTATTATTATTATTATTACAAAATCTAATTAATAGTAACATTTTTTTGCTTTATCCAGCATAGATAAGTTTTTTGGGTTTTAGGACAAAGGGAATATTTATGTACATGTATATGTATGGTTGAAGTTTTATAGGGGCATATCCAAATAGTCCCTTGAACTTTTTTTAATACATGTATAGTCCAAGCCTGTTTATTTTGCACCAAAAAGTTCTTTACCATACCAAAAAGGTTTTACCATGCCGCTGACGCGGACCTTTAAAGATAAGAGAATAAGGGACTTTTTGGTACAAAATAAAAGGTTTGGACTAAATGTATATGAAAAAATATTTGAGGGACTTTTTGGTATTTGATCCAATTTTATATTGTATATGTGATTTTTTTTATGTACACGTGTTATGTTTATGCCTTATTATATAAGATATACATTAAGGGTAAGAAACATTAGTACTTAAAAAATATATTAGTTGATTAGAGGAAAATAATTTATTGGTCAAGAACTAAATTGGGTAGAAACCTTAAATTTAAATACTATAATAAAGTCTAAATAAGAAAATTATAAGCATATCAAGTCCAAAAAAAACGTACTTATCTGATCAAAATTTGTTAAATCTAAATTTGCTCATAGAAGTATTGTGTTCGTGGTGGAAAAATTAACAACAATAAATTAAAAAGTAGGAATATAGAGGTTAACAAGCATACAAGATGGATAACCTATCTAATTCACAGAAGTTTCTCTTTTCATACGTGGCCACGTCGTTGTTCATGATACCAATGAAACAATCTTTAGCCACAAATCAATAGATTTTATTTGTAATACATTTTATTATTGCATGAAACATCTGACTAGTGATAGAATTATTAAAACATACAATAAGGGTTCGGTGTTATTATATACTTATAAGGGTCCTTCTAATATTAGCCCTAAAGGCACGTATTAACAATTTAAAAATAATATAAACAGAATTTCAATATATATTTAATAGAATACATATAATCGTGTCGAACTCTAATATTTATTATTTTGAGACTCAAACTATGTATAACACATGTTATCATTTTCCTATTTATAATAATTAGAGAATTAAGGTAAATGTCATGTTCCTTCCTATATTTGAAATTTTAGGATAATGCTTTTCAAGTTTATATATCTAGTCTATGTGGTACAATATCATTTATTTGTCTGCTCCCTTTAGAGTTAGGAGTTCATTTTCTTGGTCCGCGCCAGCGACACCATTTTTCATGGTGTTTTAGTACAGGGACTAAATTTATAAAATTATGTGGAGTGTCCTATTTTTATACACTTTGAGAATTATGAGGACCTTTCCCCAAAATCCCTTATAATAATTCAAGAATATGAATATATACACTAAAAGAAACATTCGATTGAAACATATGCTTTGCTTATTTTGGCTTTAGGGTGATCGAAGAATCAATATTGTGGGACATTATAGATGATGATCTTGGCCTTTATAGCGTGACATTATAGATATTGAGTTTTATTTGGGTGATACTTTTGATTGATATAGTATATATAGGTAGCATTAATGTGTTAAGAATATATTTATTTACGTGTGAAATGATGATATGAGGGCTTCACAATTTAACTAATACGTTGTCAAGACTAACTTCATGTGGTGGCATGCAACGTATATATTCTTAAAATTTAACAAAACATTCTTAACAAAATAGTTTTTGAACGATTAAATTAATCACATCACCCGTTTAACAAAAATTAATTCACCTAACCTCCCTTTCCACTTAATCTTTATAAGTTAAGCAGTTACACATTTTACATGTAACCAGGGAGGATAGCCATGAGAGTATTTCCATATCTCCCCCGTGCATGTGTGATGTGACTGATGTTGTTGTCATTCTATCTCATGGAACATGCTCGTTTAGACGGTGTTATATAACAGCATTAACTGTTGTGAGTTAGCTGAGTTAAGTCGAACACCTTTGAAACTGGGGACGATCACAATTGTACTGCCTGACCAGATGGGTAGCTGAGCCGACCTCCTTTAAGGAATAAATGGGTCCATCTATTGCCTTCTGATTAGTTCTCGGGTCACACTATATTGATGGTACGACAATTACTAAAAAAAAGACATTGAGTAAAAAGTCTCAGTCACTCGCCATCGATGAGGGCGTGTTATCCAAAAGTTGGGTTTGTAAAAAGAATTCCATATTATATCATATTATAAGTGTGAAAATATGTTGCAGCCATTATAAAGTAAGTGTAGAGCTATATTTGGGTGGTATAAGGCAATACTAGCATGGGAAATTATGTCAATCATTGGTATCTCTTTAAAATTTATGTTTAGTGATTATATTGAGGATATGTATGTTTTTAATGAAAGAAAGGATATAAGATTAAGATCCCATAAATCCTACTAGGATAACGTAGGGATCGCATGTGATAAGAGCAACAAGCGGAATAACGTAACATGGTAGATGAATTTTCAGAGTTTAATCCACGTTCGAACCTTAGTGGTTGTGCATGAGTTGACAATTTAAAATTGAATATACTAAAAATGGCATTTTCACTATATCTCGATCCTTTACCTTACATTAAATTTCAATTTTTAGTTTATTAAAAATTTAGAATATCACAAAATATTTCATTACAAATCCAGTACTTTAGTTGATCTTCGTAGTAAATTATCAAACACTACTTATTATGAATATCAAATAATGTCCAAGAATGAGTAAATTTTTGTTGACTTTGAAAAAATATTACAAACGTAATTGTGACACAGTTACTTATATTTTTTTTGTGATTTAGAAGATTATATAATTTTTGGATATTCCATACCATAAATAGAATAATAAAGAAACACTTTACCAAACTACCTTTCTTGGTAGGCACTCCAAATTTTATGGATAATGACAATCTTACCCTTATTTATCTCATGGCACTCAAAATAGAGAATAAATTTATTAATAATTATTCAAATGTTGATGCACTTTTTAAAAAATGTTTATAAAAAATATTATTCTTTTAATTTTTTTTATAGTTTTACAAAAAATGTTCTAATAATAATAATTGTTTTGAGAGTTTACAAAAAACTGTTTTAAAAAAGTAAAAAATTGTTGTTTATATAAAAAAACAGATTTTTAAAACAATCAAAACAATTTTTTTCAATAACGAACAGTATTTTAAAACCTGTTTTTTAAATAAAAAAATAACTGTTTTTTATATAAAAACTGTCACAACAGTTTTTTTTAAATAAAAAAAGGTTTTAAAAAAACTATTATGAGAGTTTTAAAAAAGTTTTTTTAAAGATGGATTTAAAAACAGTTTTTTTTTTTTCAAAAAAACTGCTTTTTACATAAAACTGGGGAAAAATTAACAAATAAAAAAAACAGTTTTTTATATTAGAAAAAAATGGGTCATTCTTTAAATTAACGTTTAGTCCAGACATTTTTATTTTGGTCCAAAAAATCATTCACAATATAAAACACTCACAAACACTTTTTTTCTCTTATCCTAAACTTTAAGAAAAAATTATCAAAAATAAACAAGGACATGTAGTCGTTAAAAAAAATATCGGTGGTGCGGACCATTTTTTTTATTTTAAAAATAATATTTTTACTATTTAAAAAAAATATCCGCGTCAGCGGTACGCATAGGCGGTCCAAACACCTATACATACCGCTGACGCAGACCATTTTTTCTAATATGTTGGTACGCGTTAGCAGTATGTATAGGCGATATTATAAAACATTTTAAAAAAAATGTACAAAGAAACAGTTTAAATAAATCCTTTTGTTTATATAAGCAAATCTGGAATTTTATTCATATGATTGCATTTAAAATTAAGGATTTGCGTATACAAAAAAAATCTGCTTATTTAAACTGTTATTTTTTTGTGCATTTTTTTGTAAAACTATAAAAAAAATTAAAAGAATAATATTTTTTTGTAAACACTTTAAAAAGTTCATCAACATTTGAATAATTATTAATAAATTTATTCTCTATTTTGAGTGCATTTTGAGTGCCATGAAATAAATAAGGGTAAAATTTTCATTGTCCAAAAAATTTGGAGTGCCTTAAGAATGTAAGGAGTGTTAATAGCCAGCTCCTTATTTTAATCTGGGTAAATCCAACTTGTAAATTTTCAATGCATCATTTTGATTATTAAAAGCATCATTTTGGTTATTAAACAGCTGGCTTCAACGTGGAAGATTAATTTCTCTTGGACCAGCTAATAAAGTTACTCATTGGTTGGCATCCCACATAGCTACTTTATAGCTGGTGAATTTCGGTCAGTTATAGCTGCTCCTGCTGAGGAGTTCATAAGTGTATGCAGGTCTGATGTATGTTAGGGGCTAAGGCCCTTTTTATTTGTCAATTTACATTACATACATGAGGCGCACCAAAAATTAAATCTAATGGTAAATTAGGATGAAATACGTTCTAATTATTAAATGAACCATGACAAGGCATCACCTATCATTTGTACCTATAAAAACAAAGCATGTTAACTCAAAAGACAAATTTACAACCATATATTATACTCCTTATAATTCCAATCACTCTTCTTCATCTTCTAACTTGTAATATCAAATCAATGGCTGTAATTCTCCCATTCACCTATTATCATAATTCCAATCAATGGCTTGCAAAGAGTTATATTTCAATTAAGAGTGCACCTCAACTTCAGACATCTTGAAAGAACAAGGCTGGTTTGTTTTTATCTTATCTCATGTTATTTTAATAATCTTTATTCTTTTATTTTAATTTGTATTTGGATCTTAGGGGGAAATATGAAGTTTATAGTATTACTTTTGTTTCACTTATGTTTTTCTGTATTTTTTTTCTTAGTATTCCATCTCCAATGATTGTGTAAATTATGTGTAACGTGAGTTTTACAATAGAAAAAGAATATATATATATATATATATATATATATATATATATATATATATATATATATATATATATATATATATATATATATAATAATGCTCTTGTGCGGACTAGTCCGCATTTTAAGAATGCGGACCGGACATGTGTCACCTAACGATGCGCCTAGAAATTTTTGTCTAAATTATAGGCACACTCTCTCTCTTATATGGGCTCACCGCCAGGTGACACATGTCCAGTCCGCATTCTTAAAATGCGGACTAGTCCGCACAAGAGCAGGACTGTATATATATATATATATATATATATATATATATATATATATATATATATATATATATATATATATATATATATAGAGAGAGAGAGAGAGATAGATACTATGGACAATTGAAATTTTTGCTCTAATGGTCCCTTTTTAAGTTTCTTATGTGAAATTAAGAGTAAAAATTTAGACAAATAATATACAAGCATGCAGTGGCAAAGTCAAGGTTGAAACTTGAGAACAAGGATGAATAATCAAATTTCATAACAGACATTTATCATTTTAAATATATTTGAGAGAAAATTTTAGACACTTTGTGCATGTTTCAAGAAAGTACATTGAACAATTATATGAAGAGCTTATATGTGAATAACTACGAATATAAAGTAGATAAAGTGATTTTAAATTTTAATCATCTATAAAGAGAAATATAGAAAGTATCAAAAAATTAAGAGGGCCCTAATGCAAATTTATAATAGAAAATGTCTTCAATAATTGCAAATTTTTCCACTAGAAAAGGTCATACCTAATGCATAAGGTTGTTGCTTAACTGCAAGGTCTCAGAGAGGCAGATGTCGGCATGTCTTACCCCCATATATATATGTGGAAAAACTGTCTTATATTTCGAATCCGAGACCAACCGAAGCTTGAACAAGAGCACTTGCCGTTGCAAATTTTCTCGTTGCGAGCTTTAAATCGTGTCTTGTTACCTCTAATACGCATGTTGTCACACATTGTATAATTTAATATCCAAATATCATATCTATGATGTACACTTAATAAACAAAAGACAATCCAACTATGTCAACTAAGTACATCAATGAGTATATTATTTTAATGCCCATAGTTATTTCTTAATAGGCTTTTGAAGATCTGTCAAAGGGTATTGTTTGTTTAAGAGATGACGATGGGGAGATAACATGTGAACGATATGATGAGGGGCCTCACATTGACCAAGAGTTTACAAGATTTACTTGTATTGATCCAAGGTAAATAAATTTACAGAGATTCTGAATTCGCACCCATATTTTAACGAAAATTCTCACTAAACTCACTATTTAGGTTGTCATTATTTGACTTTAGCCACCATTTTGTTTCATTCCAATCTTCAACCGCCAATTTGACTTTTAACGATCCAAAAAAAGTCACAAAAAGTGAGAAAAAAGCGTCACTAAAAGTCAATATCAATACGATGACTATATTTTAAAAGAAAACAAAATTTTGGCTAAAGTTAAATAACGATAACTAAATGGTGGTTACGGTCAAAATGACCCATATCATAATGAAATTTTGAGTTTACACGATATTTTAAAGGTTTCTTTTACTTTGACCCTTGAGATAATTGCGTAATTAAACTTACCCCCGAGAAGTTCTAAATTGCATTTGCATCAATCCACTTGTAACTTGGGCGTTATCTATTGTAGGGGGTAACTTCTAGAGGGTCAAAGTCTAGTTATGCAATTGTCCTCCGCTTGTGACACATTTATTTTTCTTTGGTGACGCTTTTTTTAGATTTAGTGCTAGACTGCAGGGTGCAAAAGTAATTTTTATTTTAAATATAGGGTACAAACTCAAAAAGTGTCACAATAACATAGGTTGCAAAGTCAAAATAGCTCATAAATTTCACATACCAAATCCATGTTGTAGTTACAAGTAACAATTGCTAACTAGGTTGATTTTGTTTCCTATGATATGTACACAAATGCTGAGATAATTGATCTTCTTGAAAGTTGGTTTCAAATTGTTGATGGTGGTGAATTTAACCAAGCTGACAAAGATATCACTGTGGCAAAAGATTTCTACTCCAATGGATTTAACACATTATATTAATCATTTAGTCAATTATACTTGTGTATGTGTGTATACATACACAACATGCACATGCTTCCATGGTTACTTACTTTTGATGTTCTAATGTAAATACTCAGAAATAGAGCACAACAATTTGACTTTTAAAGCCCGCTTGCTCATCTAGATCCACATTTTTAGTTATGTTTTTCTACCCCATTTTTTTCTGCTTTTCAGGTACAAGGATTTGATGAAACTAAATATCAAGGGTTAATTATAATCCTCCCACCACACCCACCCTTGAACATTACAACTTTTTACTGTCACCCGAACTTTCATTTTCTGGACTTAAATCTTTCAACTTTCGAAACGCCTTCAAGTACCCCCTATTGTTAACACCGTTACTAGGGGTGGTAATTTTAGAAACGACGCGAAAACACGAAATGAAACGACGCGAAATTGACATGAGATTTCATGTTCGTGTCGATTTTTTTTTGCACGAAGTCACGCCGTGTCGTGTCGTGTTCATGTTAATATTATAAGTTGTGTTATCGTGTCTTGTCATGTTAATCGTGTTTTTTGGGGGAATTTTCATGTCTATTTATGTTTAATTTAGTGTAAAATTTCGTGTTAATCATGTCATGTCGTGTCGTATTCTGTTCTACTCGGTCGTGTTCGTATTAGATTAAAAAAAATCGTGTCGTGTTCGTATCCAAAAAAACCCTGTCGTGTCGTGTCGGCCCGTGACCCGACCCAAAAACATGAATTGCCACCCCTAATCGTTACCTTTTTGGACGGAATATTGGTCGTGTGCATTGCACTCTAATCAAACACACCGTTAATTCAGGACCGCCTCAAAAGAAAAACGAGAATTAAAATTTGAAGTGATGCGCCACTAGTAAAACACAGTTATTTTCTATCATTTTGGTTACCGTTTTGGGATGGTCTAACCGATCATTTAATCGTCACAATACCAATGCCAGCAGAATAAAATGCATTTATTCAAAATGGAAAGACAAGCTTCAAAATGATAGATATAATAAAAGGCCAAAATTTCTATTGTATCACTGTAATCCATATACAATTTGAATTGCTATAATAAAAGGAAAAAAAAAAGATAAATGTACAAAATCGTCCCAAGGATGTCATCTAATATTTATACGCCCAGAGAATTTTTCATGGCTTTAAGAAATAACAGCCTTCTTCTGCATCTTCCAATATATAAGAAAAAAATTCTCAAATACTGAGAATATTTTCAACGGAGAGATGATGCCCAAAAGAATCCAAAAATAGAAAGGAGAACAAAACTTATATATAAAAAAATAAGGTTTATTTTACTCTACCCCCTGAGATAATTAAATATTTAGAGATGCCCCCTACATGTTCATTAATTTGTCTCTCAAGAATTATCCCCACCCCAAAATACAAGTGGGTTGATGCTCATGAGGGGGGTAACTCTAATTAATGAACATATAGGGGCTATCTATAAACACTGAATTATTTTGGGAGGTAAAGTTAATAAAAAAATAAAAAAAAGGCATCTATGAAAGAAGGAAAACTGATGCAGAGTTCATATATATGTTCAACTATTCAAGAAAATGCTATTTTTACCGCATCACTCAACCGGGGTCCCACCTTGAGTGTTCTCATCGCATAAATTTGTTTGAGACTTGCTTGGTATGATAGTAGGAGGAGACCATTGATCCGGGACCATGAGAAAATAGGTTTTCATGTCTTTCCTGAACATCTTTTTGTATTGTTTGGGAGAGATAACCATCGGAGATGCATTTTGGGGGCCACCGAGGATGCCCGAAGCCTTCACCCATGTTTCGAGGTTCTTGTGCTTGTCCCATGTGTATTGTCTCATGAAGTTGATAATCCCGAGAACGAGTTCGTTTTTCTCTTCGTCCACTCCAACCAGCAATGAGTAATCCATTACATCAATAGACTGTGACAACAATGTATTAAATTGGGAACAAAATCCAGAGGTCACCGGTTTGAGTGCCCCAAAAGAGATGTATGCAACAAAATGCGTAGTTCAGCAGTGTTTTTGCATTAATTATTGGGGGTATCATGCAATAACTGTAAAGTTAAAATGAAGTTTCCCTTCATGAAAAATAGTAGAGAAAGTTACACTGACTAAATTCAAGAAAAGGATAAAGTGAAAAGAAGAAGAGGTCGTAAGGGACTGAACTATCTAACTTTCACAAACGTAGCTAAAAATGTAGCTAAAAGCCCCCCCAAAGGGGTGTTGATGCATTAAAATAGTTTACGATGGTTTCATGCAAAAAGTGCAAAGTTCAGATGTTTTTCTTTTGGGATTTTTACCAATTGGTTCCATATAGCAAGTGTAGTCAAATAGATCCTACAGTTTTTTTTTTACAACAGGACTTATTTGTCAATCTCCCAATTGTTTTGCACTATCCCCTTCTTGAAAAATACTAGAGAAAGTACGAAACCGAACTATGCAATTTTTGGCAAGAACGTTCTCTGAACTATGCTATAAACAACGCTAGAGTACCCAAACAGAGGTCTATGCAACAAAATGCATAGTTCAGGGATGTTCTTGCATTCATTATAGTTTAGGTGGGTTTCATGCAAAAAACTGTATAGTTCAGGGAATTTTCCTGCACTATCCCCTTCGTGGAAAAATACTAGAGAGAGTTGTAGTGACTAATTCAAGAAAACGAAGATAGTAAAAAAAAAGAGACTGAAGTATTCAACTTTCGAAAGAACCCCCGCCGACCTCTGCTAAAAACGTCGCTAAAAGTACCCGTGTTTTGGCATTAAAATAGCTTACGCGGGTTTCGTGCAAAAACCCTCTGAACTATGCTACAAGTGTCGCTAAAAACACCCCAAAAGAGATTTATGCAACAAAGTGCATACTGCAGGGATTTCTTTGAACTAAAATAGTTATTGGGGGTGAGGGAGTGCGTTTTTTTTTTTTTTGGGGGGGGGGGGGGGGGCGTGGGGCAAAAACTGCAAAGTTTATACTACAAAAAGTTGCAAAACTTACAGTAAGAAAAGCGATATCGTTCCAGACAGCTCTTTCCAACAATCGCTTCGCCTTGTTTCCAACAAATATGGGAGAAGTGGGCATTGCTTCAATCAAATTATGATCTAGCAAAACCTTATTACATGCAGTACAATCTGGATTATAACGCGACTTGGAAGATCCTTTGAGATCATAGAGCCGCGTCACTTTTCTCCCAAACAAAAGATTCTCCATAACCAGCACATCCATTTTTTATTCCTTCCCTCCTTTGATGTAACCTTCAGACAGAAAGCCAATAAAAATAAGAGGTTCCGGGAAATATATAAACTAAGATGGAAACAAAAATTTGATTTTTAAAAACAGATTACAAGACGAGAAATATCATAAACCACCACAAATGTGGCCCGAGCTATGGTGCGTATAATTTGCAACCTATACAACTATTGCCTATAATTAGTTCTCACAACACTGTAATGTGTTGGAAACTTAACGCTGAAAATGAAGAAAAACAAAACCAACTCGGGCCATGTTGGTATGAAACATTTTTCTTTTACAAGGTAGTATTTATAATTTTAACTATAAGGAACTTTTTATTTTCCAAAACATGAAAAAATGAACTTATAATAAGCATGGGAATGTTATATGATGAAAGTAATTATACAAAAATCGAGTAAGGATGTAAAAATAACCAATTTTCTTATTATGCCTTCTATTGGAAACACGATCCACTAGCGAGTAAAATCTTAGGCACTCGGTTAATCTAGCCAAATTAACATTACACTCGCAAAAAATTGGGTTTTTTAACTTAAAAACCACCATAATTGAAGCTTTCAGAATTCAGTACATTTCACTAATTGATATTGACTTTGGTTGGCCAATTAGATTTACAGTGCAAGGCACATGAACGTAAATCTACTTGGCCACCGACGAAATCAATATCATTTGATGGAACAAGTCTGAAAGCCCAAATAATGAAGGTATTTAATATATAGTTAGAAAAAATACCTGATATATTCCCAGGATCTTTGCGAGGCACGTTGGGCTTCCAGTGCCAATTGATTCAGATAGATACTTGAAATATCCGGGAGCAAATTTTATAAACGACTCCAACTCTATCTTTGTAACCTGTTTGATTATAAACCGACCATCCAACGTTTTCGCAAAGAAGACATTGCTCTTCCCACCTTGTGCACCCCACTTCTTACAACGACTAAGAGACCTCACATAATCCATTTCAGAAGGGCAACATATCCTCCTTAAGGCTTCAAAACGTTTTGCGTAATAACAAGTCACTGTATATATTACTTTAACGAGGGTTCCATCATCCCCAAAAGTAACCCTGGCATGCAGCGCCTTTGTGTATGACCACGGATCCAAAACGAGGGATCTACGGGAACTATACATGGATAAAATGCAGTCATCTGTAGATCCAAGAATTTTGAAGGACTCCAATGTCATTTCATCGGTAGAACTAAAGGACTGGAAATTCCCCGAATCAAAGGACATCAGAGGAAAAGTAAATTCCCCGTTGTCTTTTCATCTGTCAAGCTCGTCAGACACCTTGGCAAGATAATCTGGTGAAATAAGTGTGTACGATATAATACTTGTGGGCTCATCATCATATATCAGGACAACAGTGTCGTTAACACCCACGGGGAGATGAAACCGTGCGCCTCGTTTGAGTTTCGCTTCCCGAAATGACGAGATGTAGATGGGATTATACTCGCTAAGCGAGTCAAGTTTATGACTGCTACCTAAAAAGTTTTTGTTCAACGAGCGATAAAAATTTATGAAGGGAATTCCCAACCGACCCATAGAATCCTCCATATTATCAGAACCTTTGGAGGATAAAACAGGTACCTTGGGTCCACATGGGTCTTCCCCGCGATCTTCTAAATCAAACGTTTCAGCCACTGAGGCGGTGGTTGAAGAATCTGCCGCAACTGAAAACGCATTTTCGGGGGTTATTTTCACCGGTCCACGCTGCATCAAGAGTATCGGACAAACTTTCGATAAGAGAAAACTGCCCATCCGAGAGGACCCGGTGAATAGGAGGTAAACAAGATACCTTGGGCCCACTTTGGTCCTCCTCGCGATCTTCCAAGCCCAACATAGTGGTTAAAGAATCTATTTGGCCGATAGGGAACTGCCCATCAGAGAGGGTTCTATGAACTATTGCATTGAGTTCCGAATGATGAAACCCATCACAACTGTTTGTACCAACACAAAATTTAGCCTGGTCTTCCTTGTTTGGATTTAAATCTCTCCTTTTGGGGTCTGATGTTCATCAAGTTTTGTGTCCGCAAGGAGAGAGTCAAAATTGTTTGAACCTTTGCCATGATGAACAGGAATATCGATATCAATGAGCTTCTCATTAGTAGAGAGAGGTTTCTCCATATGTTCACCCTGAATGCTGTTGCTATCTGAACTCGCCACATAAATCAAGCGGTGGTGCCACATATAAGACTGGAATAGTAACTGTCTTCGCAGCCGATTAATCTCGAGAATATCAATGAGAGGCTGGCCTTTTTTCACCTCCTTGTTCACAATTTTTTTGGAGAGATTCCTGCAACAATATCAATAAATACATCAAACCCCACGTGTTGGTCAAGAAATGCGCCAAAGCCCACATATTGAGAGGGTCTACATTCTAACACAAAAATGGTACATTAATGTCTTATTGAAAATGTGGGTTCAAAATTTGTTAAGAAAAAGAAAATACAATGTCTTATGATATTGCATGATCCCATTCTATGAAGTACAGACGAGAAGGTTCTACATTTAAACAAAAAAGATGGTACGTGGGTTCTAAACTTATCAACAAAAATAAAATCCAATGCCTTGCGAAATTTCATTATCCCATTCTACAAAGAACGGATATGTGACAACCCGAATATAATTATGATAAATCATGTTTAAATCATGATTAGCTTATGTGATATGAATAATATGTTATTTGTATATATATAATGTAAGTAATTATGTTTAGTTTAATCCTACCTTCATAAAGCTTGAAATATCGAATTAGTTACAAATGTGAAATTTTAAAGTTTTTTGTAGGAATGTTACTGTTGGAGGCTAGTTTGACCTTTATGACGTAACAATGAACTTGAGGTGTAAAATAGATATTTGTAGATATATGAGTTAGTTTTATAACAAAAGAAACCGTTCATCGAACGGACATCCGAGTGGGAAGATATTGTCTTTTTACGAACAGGGGGTAAAATAGTCATTTAGCCTTAAATGATATTTTGTTTTATGTAATGCCACATGTTATATTTTGATTGGAACAAGAGGGGGTGGACTTATGCTGACTTAAAACCTTGAATTAAGATCTTCCTTCAGCATATTTCAGCCATGGAAGAGTTTTAACCTAAGTAAAGAGAGTTTTGAAGTTTAGGAAGAAAGTGTGAGGAGAAATTGAAGAAAAAATCATAGAAAAATTACTTAAAAGCCCCTAAGGTATTTCCATCCATAAATCTTGTTTATTTTTTTGTATTACTTATTTAAATGATTGAAATAATCATTTGTTTACTGAATTTCCATGTCTTGATGTGTACTTATGGATAGATGCAAGTTTAAGCAAACTTGAATGTGTAAACCCTTGAAATTGTTTTGTTTAGGAACCTTGTTTATTCAAACTTCCATATATTTTTGTATACTTAATGGAATTAGTTGATTCCAATTGGAATTAACCTGGACTCACATATGTATGACATATCCGAAAATCATGGGAAAATACCAAGAAATGAGTCTTTGGTGAGAGTTTGAAGTTCGGGTATGAAATCTGCCCTAAGGGTGAAAGTATGCCCGCCATGTGTTTGATGTTTTGCTTGACATAGCAAATGAACTCTAAAAATTATGAAATTTTAATCATGTATTGTTCAATATGTTTACTCATGTTGGGTTAAATATCATATAAATTTATGATGTAAAAAAAATTATGGAAATTCCTGGAATTTGAATGAACGATAAAAGAGCCTATAGGGTAGATTTGCTATGTGGTAAAGAAATGTGCATATCTTGCTCTAGGAGACTTGAAATGATGTACTGTCTTTTGTATTGGAATATTAATATGACAAGGATTAAATTACCAAGAATAAATGAATTTATATTTGGTCTATGATTTGGATATCTTAAATATATTAACATGGATTTGGATGGAACTTCACTTGTGATAAATGATTTGAATGGAATCATGTGATGCTTATGGATTGAATTATGTTTAAATCATTATTTGGATTATTGATATTCTTATGATGATATTAATATTGTAAGAATGATAGGAAGGGAAGAAGAGTTGATTGAACAAGTACCGAATAAAGGCAAGGGAAAAGCCAGTTAAACTATCGAGGTGAGTGTACTTATGATTTGTTTCATATATAAATATGAATATAGCTCTAAGAGCAGGATTCATTTGAATACTTTGGTATTCAGGATTTGTTTGGATATTGAAATATCCAGGATTTGTTTGGGTCTCATGATCCAGGATTGGTTTGAATACTTCGGTATTCAGGATTTATTTGGATATTAAAATATCCAGGATTTGTTTGGGTCTCATGATCTAGGATTGTTTGAATACTTCGGTATTCAGGATTTGTTTGGATATTAAAATATCCAGGATTTTTTTGGGTCTCATGATCCAGGATTGGTTTGAATACTTCGGTATTCAGGATTTGTTTGGATATTAAAATATCCCGGATTTGTTTGGGTCTCATGATCCAGGATTGGTTTGAATACTTCGATATTCAGGATTTGTTTGGATATTTAAATATCCAGGATTTGTTTGGGTCTCATGATCCAGGATTGGTTTGAATACTTCGGTATTCAGGATTTATTTGGATATTAAAATATCCAGGATTTGTTTGGGTCTTATGATCCAGGATTTATTATTGCTAATGGGCAGAATTATTTGGATCTTATGATCCAGGATTTGTTATCGCCAATGGGAAAAATTATTTGGATCTTATGATCCATGATTTGTTATTGCCAATGGGCAGGATTATTCGGATTTTATATCCACATATTCGATATAGAATTGTTATTCAGTTGCAGGGAAGGAGTACCTCACTAAGCTTAATGCTTACGGTTTATATTTTAACAATTTCAGGTTCGTACGCTGCCAGCTAGGATACCATATAACCGGTAACTTTGAGAGTTGCACCGTTGGAGAGAGCTGGGGTTTAAAAATGGGGATTTTATCGTTGTCACACTGAAGATTTTAATATACTCACACATTGTATATATTGATTTGGTAAGGATTGAGCTTATCATAGTTAATCACAGTGTTGTATGTCCGCTTAATTACGACTCTGATATTGAATTTTATGGTATAAGAATAATATTATGTTCATTATGCACATTGTGCAAAAAAATATTGATAAATGAAGTATATTTTCAAATCGGCTGGAGATTATGATCCAATTATTTTAATAACAAATGATTAGTATGGATATTGGGTTTGGGGTGTGACAATTAGTGGTATCAGAGCGTGGTTATTAATTCTGGGCGTGTTTGACGATTAGATGACAATATTGAGTTGATTTGATATTTATGAATTGATTATGTACTAACCAATAGTTTAGTTGTATAAACTATTTATATTATTTGTTAGAACTTTGTTGTATTACAGATAATTCCAGATGGAACCTGGGAATGGATAACCTATAGAAGAGGGAGTAGCTTCTCGTACAGACAATACTGAAGTAGAGCAAAGTGTTGCTGGAAGGGCTGGAGTGCAGGAGCAGCCTACAGAGATGCAAATAATGGCACGGGCAATATTGAGGATGGCAGAACAACAGGAAAGAAATATGGCATTAATGGCAGAGCAACAAGCTAGATATCTAGAATCAAAGACTGTGGCCAGGATTGAGAGAGAGGCAAGGAAGGAAATGAAAGATTCCATGCATGAGAAGTTTTTGAAGTTGAACCCTCCAGAATATTCAGGGCCAGTTGA
Organism: Sambucus nigra; assembly: GCA_949130495.1. Lineage (NCBI taxonomy): Eukaryota > Viridiplantae > Streptophyta > Magnoliopsida > Dipsacales > Adoxaceae > Sambucus > Sambucus nigra. The sequence continues at coordinate 649,013,413 of OX422216.1, forward strand.
ACCTACAGAAGCTGAGATGTGGGTCAGGGATATAGAGACTATATTTGCAGTTATGAAGGTTCCAGATAACCAGAAAGTGATTCTAGCTGTGTTTAAGCTGAAAGGAGAGGCCAAATATTGGTGGGAAGCTAGAAACCATTTGGTTCCCAGGATGGAAGGTACTGATGTTATTACTTGGGCTGAATTTATTAAAGCTTTGTATGTTAAGTATTTCCCTAAAGTTTATAGGAGGGAGAAGAGGAGGGAATTTATAAATTTGACCCAAGGGAAAATGTCTGTGAGGGAGTATGATGCTAAATTTACTGCTTTGTCTAGATTTGCTACTAAGTATGTGCAGGAGGAAGAAGATAAATGTAGTAAGTTTCAAGATGGACTAATTTGGCCTATTCAAAATAGAGTGGCCACTTATGAGTTAGAAGATTATTCTTCTCTGGTAAACAAAGCCATGATAGCAGAAAGGCAAATGAACCAAGGGGTGGCGAGTAGAGAGAGTTTTAAGAAGAGTAGATTCGAGGCATCTCACTCCAAGGGAGGTGAGGGTGGAAGTGTTAATATGGAACCTCATAAATTTCAGAGAGGTGGTGGAGATAATGGTAGAGGTCAGGGGAGATTGGGCAGAGATACCAGGGGTGGAGGATCTTTTGGTTCAGCCAGAAAGTCAGGGAGAGGTGAGGCCCCAATAGGAGGTGTTACATGTTTCTTTTGTAAAGAGGAAGGGCATTATAAATCTGAATGTCCTAAGCTTAAGGGAGTGGAATGCTACCATTGTCATCAAGTGGGGCATGTTAAGAAGAATTATCCGCAGTTAGCAGAGATTCTAACAGCACCGAGTGAAGCAGCAAGCAGAGTGTTACCTCCAGGCAGTGGAGTGAAAAGTGTGGGTAGAGGACAAGATAGTGGTTCCAGGCCAGGTGGACGAGTCTTTACGATGAAAGAAGCTCAGATTACTCCAGATGTGGTGACAGGTACACTTTCTGTTACTGATAGAAGTGCTTATGTTTTGATTGATCCTGGTTCCACACATTCTTTTGTGTCCTATACTTTTGTTGTATACCTGAATAGACCATGTACTCGTTTAGATGTGGGGTTGGGTATTTATATGCCTATGGGGGATATGGTTGTAGCTGAATATGCTTTTCGTGATTGTGTTTTAACTGTGGGGTCTAGAGATACATTTATAGATTTACTTCCATTGGATATTTCTGATTTTGATATCATTCTGGGAATGGATTGGTTATCTAAATATCATGCATCTATGGATTGTTTCTGTAAGGAAGTTATTTTTAATATTCCCGGTGAGCCTGAATTTAAATTTGTGGGGGAAAGGAAAATTGTTCCCAGTTGCATCATTTCTATTATTCAGACGAGGAAATTATTGAGTAAGGGTTGTGAGGGTTTTATTGCATATGTTCTTGACACTAGGAAGGGGTCTTTACAATTAGTCGATGTTCTTATTGTACGGGATTTTCCTGAAGTGTTTCCTAGTGAGTTACCGGGGTTACCTCTAGAAAGAGAAGTTGAATTTAGTATTGAATTAGCACCGGCGACAACACCTATTTCTATAGCACCGTATAGAATGGCACCTGCTGAGTTGAAAGAACTCAAGATTCAGTTACAGGATTTACTTGATAGGGGGTTCATACAGCCTAGTGTATCTCCATGGGGTGCGCCAATTTTATTTGTGAAGAAGAAAGATGGTACCATGCGTTTGTGTATTGACTATAAGCAACTGAATAAAGCTACAATTAAGAACAAATATCCTTTACCCCGTATAGATGATTTATTTGATCAGTTACAGGGTGCTAAAGTGTTTTCAAAGATAGACTTGCGATCAGGTTATCATCAGTTGAGGGTGAAGGGGAGTGATATTTCTAAAAATGCTTTTCGTACTCGGTATGGTCATTTTGAATTTCTAGTGATGCCTTTTGGGGTGACTAATGCTCCATCTGTATTTATGGATCTTATGAACCGGGTACTGCACCCTTTTGTTGATTCATTTGTGATAGTTTTTATTGATGACATTCTGATTTATTCACGTGATATGGCTGAACATGAAAAGCATCTTCGAACTATTTTGAATGTGTTGAAAGATACGTAATTGTATGCTAAGTTTAGCAAATATGAATTTTGGCTATCAAAAGTTGTATTTTTAGGCCATGTTATTTCTGGAGATGGTATATGTGTTGATCCCAAGAAGGTGGAAGCTATTGTAAATTGGGAGAGTCCCAATAATGTGACTAAGGTGAGGAGTTTTCTGGGTTTAGCTGGGTATTATAGAAGGTTTATTAAGGGATTTTCTTCAATAGCCTTGCCGATGACTAAATTAACCCGGAAACATGTTAAGTTTGAATGGAATTCTGATTGTGAAAATAGTTTTGATGAATTGAAAAAGAGGTTGGTAACTGCACTTGTTATTACAATTCCACATGGTGGAGATGGTTTTATTCTTTATACTGATGCTTCACACCAGGGGTTGGGTTGTGTTTTTATGCATCATGGTAGAGTTATTGCTTATGCTTCTAGGCCGTTGCGTACACATGAACGTAATTATCCTACACATAATTTGGAACTTGCTACTATTGTGTTTGTTTTGAAATTTTGGCATCATTATCTATATGGTGAGGTATGTGAAATTTTTACTGACCATCAAATCCTTAAGTAATTATTTACTCAGAAGCAGTTGAATTTGAGGCAGAGGCGGTGGATGGAGTTAATTAAAGATTATGATTGTACAATTTACTACCACCCAGGGAAGGAAAATGTAGTTGCAGATGCTCTGAGTAGAAAGGCTTCGGGAAGGTTATCTTGTATTCAATGTGCTAGAGTTTCCCACATCATGGAGTTGAGATTGATGGGAGTAGAACTGAAGCTAGTCGATGGGGACAGGTTCTTTGCTCATGTAAGCGTGAGGCATTTGTTAGCTACCCGTATTCATGATTTGCAAAGTAAAGATCCTTTTCTTGAGAAGAAACGACAAGATGTACGAGATGGTAAGTCTGAAGATTTTTGTATTGTGAATGATGGCACTTTATTGTACAAGCAGCGATTATGTGTGCCTAATGTGTGTGGATTGAAAGAGGAAATTTTAGATGAGGCTCATAATTCCATTTATACTATGCATCTTGGTAGTACTAAAATGTATAGGGATTTAAAGGAGAATTATTGGTGGAATAATATGAAAAAGGAAATAGCTGATTTTGTTGCTAGGTGCCTTATATGTCAGAAAGTGAAAGTGGAGCATCAGAAGCCTACTGGTCTGCTTCAGCCATTGCCAATGTCGGAATGGAAACGGGATCATGTAACGATGGATTTTGTGGTTGTGCTTCCTCGATCATAGAAGGGGTCAGATTCGATTTGGGTAGTGGTGGATAGATTGACGAAGTCCGATCATTTTCTATAAGTCAAGACTGCGTATACAGTTGATAGGTATGCTAGATTGTATGTTAATGAAATTATTCGATTGAATGGAGCACCAGTATCTATTGTTTCAGATAGAGACCCTACTTTTACATCCAGATTTTGGGATAGATTACAGTATGATATGGGTACTAACTTGAAGTTTAGTACGGCTTTTCATCCTCAGACAGATGGGCAGTCTGAAAGGACAATACAGATTTTAGAAGGTATGCTTAGAGCTTGCGTGCTTGATTTCAAAGGTAATTGGGATGAATAATTGCCTTTGATGGAATTTTCATATAACAATAGTTTTCAGTCTACTATTGGTATGGCTCCATATGAAGCATTGTACGGTAGACTATGCCATACACCGATATGTTGGGGTGAAGTTGATGAAAGGAAGATAGAGGGTCCAGAATTGATTGAAGTCACCACTGAAAAAGTGAAGATTATTCAAGATAGAATGAGAACAGCTCAAAGCAGACAAAAAAGGTATGCAGATAAACGACAAAAAGATTTGGAATTTCAGAAAGGGGATTATGTGTTTATTCAGATATCTCCATGGAAAGGAGTTATGAGGTTTGGAAATAAAGGGAAATTAAGTCCACGCTACATTGGACCTTATGAAATCCTTGAGAAAGTCGGGATGGTTGCCTACAAGTTAGCGTTAGCACCAAAGTTAGCTCGGTTACATGATGCTTTTCATGTTTCTATGTTAATAAAGTATGTAGCAGATCCATCACATGTATTGGTGGAACAACCTATTGCGTTGAAAGAAGATTTGAGCTATATGGAAGAACCACTTGCAATCGTCGATAGGAAAGAACAAATATTGAGATCAAAAGTGATCCCACTTGTGAAGGTTATGTGGAGAATGCATTCCATGGAAGAATCTACATGGGAGAGTGAGGATATCATGAATATGCGTTATCCGTATTTGTTTGATTCAGACAACCAAGGTATGTCAATTTCGGGGACGAAATTTCCTAACGGGGGGAGAATTGTGACAACCCGAATATAATTATGATAAATCATGTTTAAATCATGATTAGCTTATGTGATATGAATAATATGTTATTAGTATATATAAAATGTAAGTAATTATGTTTAGTTTAATCCTACCTTCATAAAGCTTGAAATATCGAATTAGTTACAAATGTGAAATTTTAAAGTTTTTGGTAGGAATGTTACAGTTGGAGGCTAGTTTGACATTTATGACGTAACAATGAACTTGAGGTGTAAACTAGATATTTGTAGATATATGAGTTAGTTTTATAACAAAAGAAACCGTTCATCGAACGGACATCCGAGTGGGAAGATATTGTCTTTTTACGAACAGGGGGTAAAATAGCCATTTAGCCTTAAATGATATTTTGTTTTATGTAATGCCACATGTTATATTTTGATTGGAACAAGAGGGGGTGGACTTATGCTGACTTAAAACCTTGAATTAAGATCTTCCTTCAGCATATTTCAGCCATGGAAGAGTTTTAACCTACGTAAAGAGAGTTTTGAAGTTTAGGAAGAAAGTGTGAGGAGAAATTGAAGAAAAATTCATAGAAAAATTACGTAAAAGCCCCTAAGGTATTTCCATCCATAAATCTTGTTTATTTTTCTGTATTACTTATTTAAATGATTGAAATAATCATTTTTTTACTGAATTTCCATGTCTTGATGTGTACTTATGGATAGATGCAAGTTTAACCAAACTTGATTGTGTAAACCATTGAAATTGTTTTGTTTAGGAACCTTGTTTATTCAAACTTCCATATATTTTTGTATACTTAATGGAATTAATTGATTCCAATTGGAATTAACCTGGACTCACATATGTATAACATATCCGAAAATCATGGGAAAATACCAAGAAATGAGTCTTTGGTGAGAGTTTGAAGTTCGGGTATGAAATCTGCCCTAAGGGTAAAAGTATGCCCGCCATGTGTTTGATTTTTTGCTTGACATAGCAAATGAACTCTAAAAATTATGAAATTTTATTCATGTATTGTTCAATATGTTTACTCATGTTGGGTTAATTATCATATAAATTTATGTTGTAAAAAAAATTATGGAAATTCCTGGAAGTTGAATGAACGATAAAAGAGCCTATAGGGTAGATTTGCTATGTGGTAAAGAAATGTGCATATCTTGCTCTAGGAGACTTGAAATGATGTACTGTCTTTTGTATTGGAATATTAATATGACAAGGATTAAATTACCAAGAATAAATGAATTTATATTTGGTCTATGATTTGGATATGTTAAATATATTAACATGGATTTGGATGGAACTTCACTTGTGATAAATGATTTGAATGGAATCATGTGATGATTATGGATTGAATTATGTTTAAATCATTATTTGGATTATTGATATTCTTATGATGATATTAATATTGTAAGAATGATAGGAAGGGAAGAAGAGTTGATTGAACAAGTACCGGATAAAGGCAAGGGAAAAGCCAGTTAAACTATCGAGGTGAGTGTACTTATGATTTGTTTCATATATAAATATGAATATAGCTCTAAGAGCAGGATTTGTTTGAATACTTAGGTATTCAGGATTTGTTTGGATATTAAAATATCCAGGATTTGTTTGGGTCTCATGATCCAGTATTGGTTTGAATACTTCGGTATTCAGGATTTATTTGGATATTAAAATATCCAGGATTTGTTTGGGTATCATGATCTAGGATTGTTTGAATACTTCGGTATTCAGGATTTGTTTGGATATTAAAATATCCAGGATTTTTTTGGGTCTCATGATCCAGGATTGGTTTGAATACTTCAGTATTCAGGATTTGTTTGGATATTAAAATATCCAGGATTTATTTGGGTTTCATGATCCAGGATTGGTTTGAATACTTCGATATTCAGGATTTGTTTGGATATTAAAATATCCAGGATTTATTTGGGTCTCATGATCTAGGATTGGTTTGAATACTTCGGTATTCAGGATTTGTTTGGATATTAAAATATCCAGGATTTGTTTGGGTCTTATGATCCAGGATTTGCTATTGCTAATGGGCAGAATTATTTGGATCTTATGATCCAGGATTTGTTATCGCCAATGGGAAAAATTATTTGGATCTTATGATCCATGATTTGTTATTTCCAATGGGCAGGATTATTGGAATTTTATATCCACATATTCGATATAGAATTGTTATTCTGTTGCAGGGAAGGAGTACCTCACTAAGCTTAATGCTTACGGTTTATATTTTAACAATTTCAGGTTCGTACGCTGCCAACTAGGATACCATATGATCGGTAACTTTGAGAGTTGCACCGTTGGAGAGAGCTGGGGTTTAAAAATGGGGATTTTATCGTTGTCACACTGAAGATTTTAATATACTCACACATTGTATATATTGATTTAGTAAGGATTGAGCTTATCATAGTTAATCACAGTTTTGTATGTCCTCTTAATTACGACTCTGATATTGAATTTTATGGTATAAGAATAATATTATGTTCATTATGCACATTGTGCAAAAAAATATTGATAAATGAAGTATATTTTCAAATCGGCTGGAGATTATGATCCAATTATTTTAATAACAAATGATTAGTATGTATATTGGGTTTGGGGTGTGACAGGATACATCCATGGCGAGACGTATCTGTATTAAATACATCTAGGATGCCGATACTCTCAAATATCAAGCACTTATTCTGTGATGTGTCACCAATTTAATAGATAAATTCTTAATTTTGAAATCATGATAAAAAAATTTCTTGGACACTACAATATGGTTTACAAGGAGCAAAACAAAGAAGATGAGTCTATAATACCAACCTCACACTAGTTAAAAACTTTTTGGACACTACAATGTGATTTACAAAGAGCAGAACAAAGAAATTCAGTCTATTTTACCAGCCTCACACCAATTTAAGTCTTGTTGGGCTGAGTTAAACTACCTACCAATCATATTTACATGGACATCGGCATGAAAAGGTACATAAACTAAAGGTGCATGATTATTTGCTCGTACTACTATCTGGCGTTTCTATTTCAAAGGACTCACCTCATATAAATGATATAAATCCAAAGAACTCACCTCGAATTCTATCTTCTCATTCTGAAACATTTCCTCTAAATCTGCTATTTGGCGTCTTGATTCGGGTAACTTCATACTGATATTGAGTGAACATAGAGCATTGTGTACTTCAAAAAATAAAATATCATCCCAACCAATCACCTGCCCAATGTTTACAATGAGGTTATATATATACTCAATGAGGATTTAACTAATGCCTTTCAATTCAAAAAAGTTATCATTGCACCTCATGCAGCTCCCTTCGTATCCACTCCTGATTTTCGTAGTTAAAATCAAGTTTGTAGGGTGGAAGGTACACTGAGTGAACATAAATTGATGCATACCGAAAGCAAGCAACCATATTTCCAAATCTGCAAATATGTGGTAAGTAAGAACTCAGAGAGAGAGAGAGAGAAGAGAGAGAGAGAGAGAGAGAGAGAGAGAGAGAGAGAGAGAGAGAGAGAGAGAGAGATGCATCATAGAGACAATACAAATGAATAATAGACAATAAGAAACATTTTAAAAGGCCAACCGAAAAGATCACTTATGTCATAATCAATCTGATGGGAATCCACATTTTATTTTCCTTTTATGTTCTTTCATTGTATTTTCTATTTTCTTTTAAGTTCTTTTATATTCTTTTGAGCCTTTAATTAGCCTCCAAGCATGTTTGGGACTAATTAGGCATTCTTTTATTTTTAGTAGGCCCTTTTAGTCATTTTAGCCAATTACTTGATTAGCAAGTAATTCAGCCCCTATAAATAGGTTTGTTTCTCTCATTTGTACTTACTTTTCAATTCTTGAATAGAAGAACTCTTTTGTTTCTCTTTAAAAATCAAAGTGTCTTGATTTTTAGGTCATTGACGTGTAGTTCACGTCACAATCTCTTTGCTCGAAAAGTTATTTGAAATTGAAGTCAAATATATGGATGATAAGCTAGCAATGGCACGTACACATGACACACAACCCGACACGTTTATTTTAGAAAAAGGCCCGGACACGTTGGGAACATGTAAACTATTATTTATATTTTTCTATATATTACTAAAAGGAAAAACTTAACATTGTTCCAATAGTCGGACAAGGACGTGATCTCCTAGAGAGTGTCGATGCTTAATAGTCTCCAAAAATGAATAGCAGGCACAAAAATTATTTTAACAAACAACTCAAACCCAAAAATATCATCTAGGTCATATATCAATCTCTTTGATACACAACTCAAATTAAGCCAAGCACATATATGGATGATAAGAGGGACAAGAGAGAGGATACCCGTAAAAACGAAGACAGACTCTATGTAGAGAATGGACACAACTTGCAACCCTGCTAGTAGGTGCATGATTTGAGAAACTGAGTTCCAAAAACTTCCCAAATGACAAACCCCAAGCAGCATCATACATCACTATTCTTTGAGTTGCTGGAGGAAAACCATTGGTACGTGGATACCTCAGGCACCTGTGCCACATCCAAGTCTTTCCTTCCCTTTCAGTTGGTAATAGAAATTCGGCCAACTTCTTCACAGAAATGGTGAGGGTTCCTTGTCGATGAGTATAACAATGAACATGTGCTTCTGACGGAATCTCACATAAACAACATCTATAACCCTGACAAACAAGTAAAGATTCCTCAATTCCAACGTACACTTCCAGTAAGAGAAACATGTGCACATGCATGTCATGCACACACACAAACACAAGTAAGTCTGTCAATAGATCAGATTTCAGTACGAATCTGAACCATTTATTCGGATATGGATTGACATTTAGTAATCCGATATTCCATCTATCTATTTATACGATTAGTAAATGAATAAGATATGGATTTAAAATAATCCGATCTGCTCAAAACCTGACCCTGTTTAATATATTACAAAAATAGAATATTTAACACTAAATATTCAATGCTGTTAATTTAACCTTTTATATAGCTATCTCACAATTGTTACATTAATAAATAAATATTAGATGTCTAATCTTTATAATAATAATAAATATATTTGTGTTATTATCAAAAGTAGTATTTACAGTTATGAATAAATATTATATATTTCATACCTTTTAAAAGTGTCGGACAATATCCGATCCGAACCCTAATGGGTTCAGATATGGATTGGAGATTTGATGATTAGACTTCGATTCAATACAACAATTTGCTTAAATTGACCGTAGTCCAATCTTAATTTGATTCGTTGACAAGCCTATACGAGAGAGAGATAGAGAGATAGAGAGAGAGAGAGATTACCTGATCAAACAAATGATCTCGTAGAAAACGTCCCAACGGTTTATCAAAGTTTCCATAGTATTTGATCCGGAAGAGATGGGACCTTTCACACACATTCCCCTTCCACCCGCACCGTGACGATAACAAAACCAAAATGCTCTGATGGTCGGAAGGCGACGGAGGAAACTCTTCCTTTGAAGTAAATTGCACAGATGATGGATCTAAACTGCTTTGGTTTTCAATCATTGCACCACAATCATTTCGGGGCCCAAACCCATCTGCCCCAAGATAATTCCCAATGACGTCGAGACCATTATCAGTCGAGCCGACTACACTTTTATAGGTAGATGAATAAACAGGTGGAGAGCCTCTAGGAGATTCTAAAACACCATTCCCGGAGGCAACAATGGAGGAGAGAGAATCAGCAAAGTTAGTAAAATTCAAAGAAGGCTTTGAATTTTGAACGCTTGGAACATTGGAAATCGTAGAGACCAGTTCTAGAATGGGGACACTGTAGGACCGTTGTGGTTCACCAAAGAATTCGGGCATGGGTAAAGAGAAACCAGATATAGTCTAGATGGACCGATCGATTGTTAATGGTTTATCTGGAAGTGCAACAGTTATTGGCGCCTTCAATGGAAGTTCTGGTAAAGAGGCTCCTTCATCCGCAAGAAAAGACGTCTCTAAATCCAAGTGATAAGCTGCAAAAACTCCATATTGAACAACATGGTTAACTTTATTCAACTCATCTCCATTGGCGCCTCTGAGTAATATCTGAAGAAAATAAAAATATAAAAAGACATTTGAAGTCAATGTTGGATGTCAAACCGATCAACTTATATGCAATAAAAAAATTTAGAAAATGGTATAATGTCATAATATCGACTTAAAACAAGAACAACCAAATCGTGGGTCCTCCACAGATGGCCTTCTAGTCAACAATCATGACAAAAACAAAGATTTTGAAGTAACTATTACCCTTAAAGCCGTGTAATTTTGCAAACATATACACCATTGATAATGGAATAGTTTCAGATACCCCTCGCACGAGGAGGAATTTTGAGTTCACTACAACTTTTATAACCATTTTTGCAATACTTCCCTTAATATTCGCAAGACAATCCCAGCATAGATAAATATAAAACCTTTTTCAGGTTAAGTAAGCTAAAAAACAACTCAATTGATCTTCTCTCCTCCCTAATTTCACAGAGACTCGTAAGGTCGTACTCTGTGCACAAGGCTCCTGCGTAAGTAAGAAAAATATTTTTTTTCTTTATCATTGATAGTTGAACACTTACAGTGCAACCCAATGGCTTTGGACACCCTTCAAAATACATCAATATCTTCACCAACTTTTTCCCACCCGGGCCGACAGTGCCATGCTTTTCCAGGAACCTCTCAACATGGAACATATCACAGTACCCCAACCTCTGCGAAGAGAGATGATCAATTGACGGGATTATCTGACCACCCGTGCAGTGGGCTATACGCTCCAAAAGATGCTTTTTAATATTGAGAACAAGTGATATGTCTTTCGCAAGAAGGTACTCTTGTGCATACCGTGAAACTGCTTTCTTAACCAAAAGGATATCAGGATTGTGTGAATTTATCTTTGCAACAGCCATTTTTAGATGATCCATTTCCTACATAATGATGTGAAAGTCATTAAAATATAGTTTAAGATCCATATAACAACTAAATATATACTCCATTCCAAATTAATAGCCCTACTTTCCGTTTAAGACGTCCCAAATTAAAGGTGCCAAATAGGGTCTATTTGTCTAAGATATAAAATTAAAATAAGTCCTTTCAGAGATGATTTTAAACTTCAGATAAAAACAAATGCACTCTAAGAGTCCACCTTCCCTTTTTGGGCGTAGTAATGAATCGGTCTTGATTTTGGCCATTGATTGAGTGTATCCTTAATAATGTCGTTCTTAAATAGAGACTATTAATTTGCGAAGGAGGGAGTATATTATCAAATAAATAAATGAGGGGATTTTGTAAACCTGTTGCAACAGTGTGTCAAAACTTGACAAGTGGTTGGAAACCCGCTGGTACTCTAGAGCCCCCCCCCCCCCCCCCCGAGAATCAAAAATGAGGTTTCTCTTTTCTCGAAGTCATCCGCCGATGAGCCACATTTTTCTTACAAACAACTCCTTTAACCACCATACTAAAAGAAAGCAACCGGTAGTATTTATAACAAAAACTTACTTAAAAATGCAACAGAAAAGAAGATGTAGAGGTCTGGTTCAGAAGTATATTTGAGATGAGAACTATATTTAATGCAGTTAGATCTAATCAAAATATTAATTGTAGTTTCTATAGTAGTAGTATGGACTCCATAAGACTTCCTCTGGTGGCCCATTGTGGAGGAAGCAGATCATAGATCCTGTCTTACTAAACACCATTTTCACTAAACTTTTTCTAAATTTCATTCAGAACCCGTAACTATGGCTAAAAGCCACGTACAAACACTATAAAAGGAAGAAAGAAACTTAAATTCGATACACAATAAAAAAGACATTTTAGTAAACACTAAACTTATTAAATTTTGTAAGTATCCATAATTGAAATCACTTAGAAATTGAAATCACTTAGAAATTGTTAAGTATCCAGAATAAGAGAAGTATAAACATAATATAACATACCTGGAAAAAAAAAGTGTATAACAACAATATCTAATGATTCGTCAGACAATAATATTTCATCTTTCTTCTTACTTCGCTATTTTTAATAAAAAAAAGGTTGAAATTTTCAATTTGAAGCGAGACAGTTTGGACCAAATTTAAGTAGATCAAATTGAAACGGTTGTAAGCAAACCAAAATACGTCAAGCTAAAGGCACCCCCATTTTTTATCCCCACATCCACATACCACTGCAAAGGATATTTGGGAGGTTGTCTAACGAACATATTCAAAGGCTAAAGATGTAGCCCAAGTGTACGAGATCAAAATTAAAATTGGTGCAGCAAAGCATGGAAGCAAAACAGTCAGAATATGCTAACATGCTAAAAAATCTGTGGCAGGAACTGGATCATTATCAGTGTATTAAGACGAAGTGCCCCGATGATGCGGTAATACTGAAGAACTACATTGAGAAGGATCGAGTCTATGACTTTCTTGCTGGTCTCAATGATAAATTCGATCAAGCTAGAATTCAAATACTCGGTAAGGAGGAAGTTTTATCTCTGTATAAGGTTATCTCTATAATCCAAGCAGAGAAAAGTAGAAGAGGATTCATGCTTGAACCCCAAACCTTAGAAGGCTCGGCTATGGTAGCGGGCAGTAGCAATAATCTAAACACAGGAGTAGAACAACCAGATATCTTGCGAATGGAAGGGTAGATCTGTCAACAGCTCCGAGTCATGATAGCAAAGACAATTTGTGGTGTACGTACTGTAAGAAGTCAAGACACTTGGGAAAAGTGCTGGAAACTCCATGATAAACCCTCTACATCCAACAAAGAGTGGGGATACAAAGGGGGACAACAGAGAAACAATGGGCAGGCATATGCAACCACAGTGCAATCGGAATGAAATAAAAAAGATGAGAGTGTTGCTTAGAACATATAAAAAAACCTCAGGTACTTGCTCATTAGCACACTCAGGTAAGTCTCCTATTTTCATTGGATTAAATGTCTCGGATGAAACCTTTGTCAACTCTTGGGTTATGTACTCGGGAGCTACCGGCCACATGACACACTCATCAAAAAAATTTAGCATACATACACGTTGCCCAAGCAGTAGGAAAATTTCCACATCAGATTGTTCATTAACCACGGTAGTAGGAATAGGAGATATCCAAATTAGTCCTTCACTTGTGCTAAAAGATGTCCTCCATGTTCCAAAGTTGTATACTAGTTTTGTGTCCATACAAAAACTTAATCATGATTTGTGCTGCCATGTCATTTTTCACCCTACTTATTGTGTTTTGAAGGACCGGGATTCGAGGAGGACGATTGGACCGAGATTCGAGAAAACCACCCTTGTCTTTTCTATCTGGAAGTACCTTATCCAATAAAGAAAAAGTCTGGCTTTATCATCATAGACTTGGTCATCCATCATTATGAACTCTCAAGTGTATGTTTCATTCTCATTATAAAAGGTTAGACGTTGTGAATTTGCAAAACATAAACGTGTACCTTTTCTAATAAACAATAAAAGAAGTTCAGTCCCTTTCTTTTTAATCCACAGTGACATTTGGGGTCCCTCCACTATTCTAATATTTTTAGGGCAGGATGGTTTGTATCATTCATTGATGATTGCACTAGGGTATTTTGGATTTTTCTACTAAAAACAAATCAGATGTGAGTCTTGTTCCCCCCTAATTTCCATGCCATGGTACAAAATCAGTTTGGTGTAAAAATCATACGTTTTAGGTCAGGCACTGCTAAGGATTATTTCAATCAAGTCTTAACTCCATACTTTCAAAAGGAAGGATTAATTCACAAGCGATCATGTGTAAATACCCCACAACAGAATGAGTCGCTGAAAAAAAATGGTCATCCCCTTGATACGACTCGAGAATTTTTGTTTCAAAATAATGTGCTTAAGTCTTATTAGGGGAAAGCAGTTCTAACAACAATATACCTCATAAACATGTTACCATCTAGAGTCTTGGATTTCAAGAGTCCCTTGGAAATGCTTTCCAAATTCTATCCTAACCTACGTACTTTCTGTAATACCCCGTATTTTTATGCTATATTAATTTGGGGATTTATTAAATTTAATGAGAATGATTATTTAATAAAAATCCGGAAATTAATTATGTTATAATTATTAACGTGACGAGAATTAGTAATTATGGGAAACTTGTTGAATATTACTAATAAGCATAGTAATATACTATATTGGTTATATTGAATGTCATAAGTGAATTAAATGACTATTTCGGAAATTTAAGTCGGGACGTGCCCGTGTCACGTCGGGACTAATTTTGTTAAATAAAAAGTGAATATTTTATAAGTTGTTCATATGGTCATTTTGAATGCGCCAACGCGTCCGGAAGGGTCGAGATAGTCCGAAAAGTGTACCCGGGGGTTTAGTTTGGGTCTTGGGGCGTTTTTAGGCCTAATTAGTACCCCGGGAGGGCATTTTAGTCATATTACATAATTGGGTAATTAAACCCACGAATTTCAGCAACCTATATCAGCCATTAGGTTATCCCTTTAGGGTTAGAATATCCAGAAATCAAGTGACGGCCATTGGAGAAGAGAGGAGAGAGCTCCAAGGCAATTCAAGGCCAAAAAGCCACCGGATTGCACCACCACCACCACCACCGCGTAGATCGCGAGACAAGGAACGCAACCATACCAAAATTAGCCATGAATCTGCATACCAAAAATACCAGGCAAGTATTTGACTTGCGTATTTTCGTTAATGCAATCTTCATATTAGTCTAGGATTGTTTAGAGATGGAAACTATGGAAGAAAACTCAATTTGTGTTAGGATAATGCATGTAGTTTTGATTATATGGAAATTCTGGAACCCTTGCCATGTAGAGGAATATAACCCACGAAATTTTGATTATATATTAGAAGGAATTTCTGGTAAAAACAGATTAGAACCTTGATTAAGAAAAACTCTAGGGTTCTTGATGATTAGATGGGATTTTGAGTTAATTATCCATGTTTAATGTTAGATATACACATGCTTTACGTTATAAACATCTGGTATATTGTTATAATGATAGTAGTAGGATTTTTGGGATGATTAGAATGGAAAGACATGGTTTTGGTTGAGGAAAGTTAGTGAAACCCGTAACTGCATTCTGCAGAATTTTGCCCAGACCTGCTTGATCGATCGATCGAGACTAGAGCTTCGATCGATCGAAGGTTCGATCGATCGAGCCCCAAGCTTCGATCGATCGACCCCTCCTGGCAGACTCCTAATTTCCTCTTTAAATGCGTTAAATTCAAATTGTCGTGATATAATTCTTGGGCATTCTTGATAAATTGATTTGGGAGACATTGAGGACCAGTAGGGTATATGAATAAATGTTGGAACCTTAAATCTTCAACGAGAATAGTATTATGGGATATTTACTTTAGGTTGGTAAACATATAAATTTAAAGGGGTGAGGTGCGTAAGAGAGTTACGTTGGAACCTAATAAAGACACTTACTGAAATTCAGAGTTGTGAGGATATAGCCCACGAGTGTTAAGTAATAAGTGAGAAAACCCTTCGAGTTAAGGTTAGGAATGAAACCTTATACGTAATTCTAAATGTGAAATTAAGGATAAATGGTATAATTATGGGTGACGAGAAGAACCTATATTAATATGATAAAGTTGTATTATTATATGATTTTGTGCACATATATTATATACATGTGAAAAACATACCGCGCTACTTGCTATCCTTGAGGTTACCACGCTGGGACAGTCTTATCTCGATGGGACCTTTATGGGGGATATTGACTTGTACCCTAGAAGATAGATATCCTTGGTACAGGCTATCGAATTGATATTTCTGACGGTCCTAAGAGACGCGAGTATGTGCCATCCTCTTAGAGACTTGGAATCTATGCTTCGCCTCGATATTTATTGTGTATGTGTTAATACAATTCGAGAGTGATTCCGAATTTGTATTCCCCTTGATTTGAGTGGTATGGGGTTTGGATAGTGGAAGTATGAACGCACCATAGTTTTATTCGGGGTGCTGTTATATATATATATTATACGAGTAGTTATTATGTATATGAGGTTATGAAATTTGAAACTGCCTACTGGGATTTGATAAGTAGGACATGGTTGTTGACTCAAATTATTAAATACTTGTTTTGAAAAAGTATAATATGTCACTGTAAAACTTTATTAATTTTATAAAGTTAAAATGGAGAACTTTGGTTACTGTTTGGAACATTCTTTTTAAAATGGAATCGTGAATTGTAAATCTCACGAGTAATCTAAGATAAGTTAAATCTTTTAGAAAGACTAGTGTGATAATTTATAAAACAAACCGTTGAGAAGATTAGTGCGATAGGTGTGCACATTAGAAGAGAGGTGAGTATTTCTCAAGAGAGTGACGCACTAATATGTTGTTGCATTGGCCTGTATCAATTTAAATACTTGCTAAACATATTTTTAATCAAACACACTTTCGGGCTCTGACCCGATTCTTTTTCTCTCTTTCTCTCTCTTGTATATATATGTATATATTTCAGGTGCCCAGCCACAGGGGCGTCTTGCTTAGGATCCCTTGAGAGGAACGTGCTGCAGCTTAGGTGGGAGTTGCAGGTCACTTGCGTAGACGGCTTCCTTTACTGACTCCACTTCTAGCATTCTCATTTATTGGGCATGTGTCGCCCTTTCCATTATTTCATTTGTTGTTGGGACATTTTTATTTCTGTTATTTCCAGTATTGTTCTATGGGATTTATTCAGTATGGATTTGTGATTTTAGTTTTCATATGTTGACATTCGATTGACGAATGCATTATATTACTTGGTTTACTGTGATGTGATTCTTAATTGTAGAAATGTTGTTTTTAAATAAATAAATCTTTTTCTTAAATTAAAATTTGGAAAGTATGTATGAAAATGGTTTTGACACTTAGCTTAATTATTTAGGGTGTTAAATTGGAAAATTTATTTTTATCGACAGTGATGCTGAGAATGAACCAACTGTTTACCTTGATTTAATTTAATAAAGGAGTGATCGCCCGGTATTTAATTAGGCGGGGTGTCACAGGTGGTATCATAGCATCACGTTCTAGTGTCCATAGGATCTGTACGGCTTATTTCGCTTTCAACGTAACTTTATTGCTATAGAGCCCTATTTTTAGGATTTTTGTATTCTTGCTTTTACGTTTAAGTCTTCAGCTATTTGAGATTTGATAATAACTGTAGACTAATAGACTTGTTCACGTTTCAGATGCCTCCGAGACGTGCTCCAAAAGATAGGCATGCCCAAGCCGAGCAGCCAGCAGCTCCGGCACCAGGCACAATGAATGCGAACGAAGTAGCCGCCATTGTTGCTCAGGCGGTGAATGCCGCAATAACGATGATTCAGTAGGCTCCACCCCAGGTTCAGGCAGTGGCGCCAGTACCAGCACAACTTCCATCCGCATGGGAGAGGGTTCAGGATGCTTTCCAGAAAGCGCATCCCCCTGAGTTTTCTGGTAGCTCAGATATTGTTACAGTCAGCCAATGGAAGAAAGACATCCAGCAGCACCTCCATATGTATGAGTGCACTAACGTGCAAAAGCAGTTATTGGCTTCCTTTAAGCTGGCGGGAGCCGCATTACAGTGGTGGGAGTCCACTACTACTTTGGAGGAGCGGGACACGATCCCTATTCAGTTGTTCTGGGAGCAGTTTGACAGCAAGTACTTTCCACCCGCGGTGCAGACTGAGATGAGGCGAAAATTACTAAATCTGAAGCAGGAGAACCTTACGGTAGCTGAGTATGAGGAGGAGTTCACGAGACTTCTCACTATTGTGCCGGATGAGGCACCCACTGAGAGCAAGAAGATTTTGCTGTTTATCGACGGGTTAGCTTGGAGGATCCGTCAGCACCTTATTAGAAATCTATCCCTGAGTACTTTCACTGACGTACTCAATGCAGCGTTACTACACTGCCAGGATCACTGCTTCCATCTTCAGGGAAGCAAGAGAGCAAGGGAGTCCAGCCAGCAGGGCAGGACCGGGGGTAATAGTGCCAGTGGGGCACCAACTCATGGACAGACTCGTCAGCACGAGCAGAGTTCCCACAGGGGGACCCTGCTAAGCGATTCCGTTCAGGTGATTCTAGGCAGGGATTCGGGGGTTTTAGGCAGGGCCATCAGGGCCAGCCTAATCAGCAGGGCCAACACAGACCACAGGGACAGCAGTAGGGCCAGCAAGGCCAACAGCGTGCACATCAGGGCCAGTCGGGCCAGTGGCGTGGAGGTAACGGCCAGCAGGGCCGTGGACAGCAGGGTCAGAGGGGCGGTAACTTCAAAGGCCGATGCTTTGGGTGCGGTAAACCTGGCCATAGGCCCCAGGATTACCCAGAGGGCGATAGGGCCCCACAACAGCAGGGAGCCCGAAATGAGCCGCAGAGACCCCTTTTCCCACCTGCCCTCCCAACTCCAGCCCAGGTGCCAGCCCTACCAGCCATTCCAGCAGCTCCAGTGCAATAGGGGCAATTGCAGTATGGACGTGTCTATAACGTCCACCAGGCAGCAGCTCCACAGGCACCACCCGCGATTGAGGGTATGTTTCCTATCCATGGTACTATGGGTCGAGTTTTGTTTGATACGGGGGCAACGCATTGTTTTATAGCTACGCATTTTTCGAAGTCCTTAGGGTTGTTAGCCACAGCAGAGAGCACCGTGACGTGTGTCGACTCACCACTGGGGAGTGGGTCACTTATTTTCTTTATATACCGGGGAGTGGGGGTAGAGATTGGTAGCTTGGTATTACCTGCAGACATGTTAGTCTTAGACATGCACGAGCATGATGTGATTATTGGTATGGACTGGCTCGCAGCTTATAGAGCCATGATTGATTGCTTCGGTGGGAGCATTGTTTTTGCCATTCCAGGGCAAGAGATGTTTGTAGTGGCGATGCCTCGCCCAGAGGGAGGTTCGACCGCTCATTTGTATTACATAGAGGAGGATACCTCCAAGGAGGTTGTGATTCCTCTGGATTCGATCCCAGTGGTTAGGGAGTATTTTGATGTGTTTCAGGAGATACCAGGCCTACCGCCCAGTCGTGAGATAGACTTTGTTATAAATTTATTGCCAAATACGAGACCTATAGCACGCGCACCGTACCGTATGGCTCCGGCAGAGATGCGAGAGCTACGAGATCAGATAGAGCAGCTATTAGGTCAGGGCTTCATTTGTAGGAGTACCTCACCTTGGGGCGCTCCAGTCTTATTTTTGAAGAAGAGGGATGGTTCACTGAGATTGTGTGTGGACTACCGGGAATTGAACAAGGTAACGATACGGAATAAGTATCCGTTGCCTCGAATCGATGATCTGTTCGTCCAGTTGAGGGGAGCAACTTTCTTTTCGAAGATAGATCTGAGGTCGGGGTACCATCAGTTACGTATTAGAGAGCAGGATGTTTCAAAGACTGCCTTCTTGTCGAGATATGGGTCCTATGAGTTTAGGGTGATGCCGTTCGGACTCACAAATGCCCCAGCCGTTTTCATGGACTTAATGAATCGAGTATTCAGAGAGTTCTTGGATCAGTTTGTCATCGTCTTCATAGATGAGATCTTGATATATTGACACTCCGAGGAAGAGCATGCCGAGAACTTGAGGCAAGTTCTTCAGACCCGACGAGAGCATCAGTTGTATGCTAAGTACGAGAAGTGTGGATTCTGGTTATGAGAGGTACAGTTCTTGGGCCACGTTGTTTCTGAGCAGGGGATTGTAGTTGACCCGAGCAAAGTGTCAGCGGTGAGGGAGTGGGGACAGCCCACGACACCGACGGAAGTGCGTATTTTCTTGGGATTAGCCGGATACTATAGGAGATTCATTCGGGGATTCTCCAAAATAGCGGGTCCATTGACGAATCTGACTCGCAAGGGGGTACCATATGTTTGGGATGACGCTTGTCGATTGGCTTTCGACGAGCTGAAAGACAAGCTAACTTCAGCACCAGTCCTTGCATTACCACAGCCGGGTGTAGATTACCTGGTTTACACCGATGCGTCCTTACGGGGACTTGGGGGAGTACTTCAACAGGAAGAGAAGACTATAGCTTTTGCTTCCCGCAAGCTTAAGCCGCATGAGAAGAATCACCCCACCCACGACCTGGAGTTAGCAGTGGTCGTCTTTGCATTAAGTATATGGAGGCACTATTTATTGGGTGAGAAATTCCGTTTGTTCACAGACCATAAGTCACTGCAGTACCTGTTCACTCAGCGAGAGATGAACATGCGTCAGTGCAGATGGCTAGAGTTTGTGAAGGACTACCAGTTCGATATACAGTATCATCCGGGGAAGGCCAACGTAGTTGCTGATGCATTGAGCCGTAGACCGGTAGACGATGTAGTGGACATCTAGAAAGCAAAGTGGAAGGAGTTGGGTCACCAGGACGCAGTGGCACGTTCTTTCATATCCGTGATGTCAGTCACACCCGAGATTATTACGAGGGTGATACAGGCACAGACCACAGACCCGTTTTTCCAGGAGCAGATTGTGAGACTTCTAGCCGAGGGTGCTGAGTCCTATTCTGTTAGTTCTGATGGAGGTTTGCGGTTTAATGGGAGATTAGTGGTTCCATAAGGAGCGGAGTTACGTCTTGAAGTGATGACTCATTCTCATGGGTCCCGATTTGCAGTACATTCGGGAGGCGATAAGATGTACCAGGACATGAGGCGTCAATACTGGTGGAGTGGGATGAAGAAGGACATCGCCGAGTTTGTGTCCAAGTGTTCTACCTGCCAGCTGGTGAAGGTGGACCGCCAAAAACCGTCAGGATTGCTTCAGCCATTGGAAGTACCCGCGTGGAAGTGGGAGGGTATTTCCATGGATTTCATTACAGGGTTGCCTACATCACAGCGGGGCCACAATTCTATCTGGGTGATTGTAGACCGTTTGACCAAGGTGGCTCATTTTCTGCCAGTGAGGACAGATTATACCACGGGTCAGTATGCTCAGTTGTTCATCGCTGAGATTGTCAGATTACATGGGTTGCCCCTGAATATTGTGTCAGATATGGACAAGATTTTTGTATCACGTTTCTGGGAAAGCTTTCAGGAGGCTATGGGTACTGAGTTGAGGTTGAGTTCAGCTTATCACCCACAGACAGATGGACAGACAGAGCGTACTAATCAGATGTTAGAAGATATGCTACGCATGTGTGTTCTCAATTTTGGGGGAGGATGGGAGCCACATCTTCCACTGGTAGAGTTTGCTTATAATAACTCTTATTAGTTTACGATTGGTATGGCTCCATTTGAGGCTTTGTATGGCAGGCCTTGTCGTTCTCCAACTTGTTGGCTCGAGGTGGGGGATAACAAGTTGCTAGGGACAGAAGTGATTCAGGAGACCTCCGCGAGGATTGAGATAATCAGGAGTCGTATTCGGGTAGCCCAGGACAGACAAAAGAGCTACGCCGATGCGAAACGGTTCTTCCGGGAGTTTAATGTGGGAGATCAAGTGTTATTGCATGTATCTACTATGAAGGGTGTGATGAGGTTCGGGAAGAAGGGGAAGTTGGCCTCGAGGTACGTGGGACCATTTCCAATCATCGAGAGGATTGGGCCGGTAGCATACAGGTTGGGATTGCCAGAAAATTTACATCGCATCCACGATGTATTCCACATCTCGTCGTTGAGACGATATCTTCGGGATGATATGGCCCATACTCACATTGCGATAGATGAGATAGACTTACAGTTTGATAGCTCTTACGAGGAGAGACCAGTGGCTATTCTAGAGTATAGTGAGAGGAGATTGAGGTCGAAAATAGTTCCACTTGTTCGAGTCCAGTGGGAGCATCATAATGTGGAGGAATCCACTTGGGAGCGCGAGGCAGATATACGCGAGAGATATCCAGAGTTGTTTTTACCAGGTATGCCTTATTTTCTGAATTTCGGGACGAAATTCCGTTATTAGGGGGGAAGTATGTAATACCCCGTATTTTTATGCTATATTAATTTTGGGATTTATTAAATTTAATGAGAATGATTATTTAATAAAAATCCGGAAATTAATTATGTTATAATTATTAATGTGACGAGAGTTAGTAGTTATGGGAAACTTATTGAATATTACTAATAAGCATAGTAATATACTATATTGGTTATATTGAATGTCATAAGTGAATTAAATGACTATTTCGGAAATTTAAGTCGGGACGTGCCCGTGTCACGTCGGGACTAATTTTGTTAAATAAAAAGTGAATATTTTATAAGTTGTTTGTATGGTCATTTTGAATGCGCCAACGCGTCCGGAAGGGTCGAGATAGTCAGAAAAGTGTACCCGGGGGTTTAGTTTGGGTCTCGGGGCATTTTTAGGCCTAATTAGTACCCCGGGAGGGCATTTTACTCATTTTACATAATTGGGTAATTAAACCCACGAATTTCAGCAACCTATATCAGCCATTAGGTTAGCCTTTTAAGGTTAGAATATCCAGAAATTAAGTGACGGCCATTGGAGAAGAGAGGAGAGAGCTCCAACGCAATTCAAGGCCAAAAAGCCACCGGATTGCACCACCACCACCACCACCGCGTAGATCGCGAGACAAGGAACGCAACCATACCAAAATCAGCCGTGAATCTGCATACCAAAAATCCCAGGCAAGTATTTGACTTGCGTATTTTCGTTAATGCAATCTTCATATTAGTCTAGGATTGTTTAGAGATGGAAACTATGGAAGAAAACTCAATTTGTGTTAGGATAATGCATGTAGTTTTGATTATATGGAAATTCTGGAACCCTTGCCATGTAGAGGAATATAACCCACGAAATTTTGATGATATATTAGAAGGAATTTCTGGTAAAAATAGATTAGAACCTTGATTAAGGAAAACTCTAGGGTTCTTGATGATTAGATGGGATTTTGAGTTAATTGTCCATGTTTAATGTTAGATATACACATGCTTTACGTTATAAACATCTGGTATATTGTTATAATGATAGTAGTAGGATTTTTGGGACGATAAGAATGGAAAGACATGGTTTTGGTTGAAGAAAGTTAGTGAAACCCGTAACTGCATTCTGCAGAATTTTGCCCAGACCTGCTTGATCGATCGATCGACCCCTCCTGGCAGACTCCTAATTTCCTCTTTAAATGCGTTAAATTCAAATTGTCGTGATATAATTCTTGGGCATTCTTGATAAATTGATTTGGGAGACATTGAGGACCAGTAGGTTATATGAATAAATGTTGGAACCTTAAATCTTCAACGAGAATAGTATTATGGGATATTTACTTTAGGTTGGTAAACTTATAAATTTAAAGGGGTGAGGTGCGTAAGAGAGTTACGTTGGAACCTAATAAAGACACTTACTGAAATTCAGAGTTGTGAGGATATAGCCCATGAGTGTTAGGTAATAAGTGAGAAAACCCTTCGAGTTAAGGTTAGGAATGAAACCTTATACGTAATTCTAAATGTGAAATTAAGGATAAATGGTATAATTATGGGTGACGATAAGAACCTATATTAATATGATAAAGTGGTATGATTATATGATTGTGTGTACATATATTATATACATGTGAAAAACATACCGCGCTACTTGCTATCCTTGAGGTTACCGCGCTGGGACAGTCTTATCTCGATGCGACCTTTATGGGAGATATTGACTTGTACCCTAGAAGATAGATATCCTTGGTACAGGCTATCGAATTGATATTTTAGACGGTCCTAAGAGACGCGAGTATGTGCCATCCTCTTAGAGACTTGGAATCTATGCTTCGCCTCGATATTGATTGTGTATGTGTTAATACAATTCGAGAGTGATTCCGAATTTGTATTCCCCTTGATTTGAGTGGTATGGGGTTTGGATAGTGGAAGTATGCACGCACCATAGTTTTATTCGGGGTGATGTTATATATATATTATACGAGTAGTTAATATGTATATGAGGTTATGAAATTTTAAACTACCTACTGGGATTTGATAAGTAGGACATGGTTGTTGACTCAAATTATTAAATACTTGTTTTGAAAAAGTATAATATGTCACTGTAAAACTTTATTGATTTTATAAATCTAAAATGGAGAACTTTGGTTACTGTTTGGAACATTCTTTTTAAAAAGGAATCGTGAATTGTAAATCTTACGAGTAATCTAAGATAAGTTAAATGTTTTAGAAAGACTAGTGTGATAATTGATAAAACAAACCGTTGGGAAGATTAGTGCGATAGGTGTGCACATTAGAAGAGAGGTGAGTATTTCTCAAGAGAATGACGCACTAATATGTTGTTGCATTGGCCTGTATCAATTTAAATACTTGCTAAACGTATTTTAAATCAAACACACTTTCGGGCTCTGACCCGTTTCTTTTTCTCTCTCTATCTTGTATATATATATGTATATATTTCAGGTGCCCAGCCACAGGGGCGTCTTGCTTAGGATCCCTTGAGAGGAACGTGCTGCAGCTTAGGTGGGAGTTGAAGGTCACTTGCATAGACGGCTTCCTTTATTGACTCCACTTCTAGCATTCTCATTTATTGGGCATGTGTCGCCCTTTCCATTATTTCATTTGTTGTTGGGACATTTTTATTTCAGTTATTTCCAGTATTGTTCTATGGGATTTATTCAGTATGGATTTGTGATTTTAGTTTTCATACGTTGGCATTCGATTGAGGAATGCATTATATTACTTGGTTTACTGTGATGTGATTCTTAATTGTAGAAATTTTGTTTTTAAATAAATAAATCTTTTTCTTAAATTAAAATTTGGAAAGTATGTATGAAAATGGTTTTGACACTTAGCTTAATTATTTAGGGTGTTAAATTGGAAAATTTATTTTTATCGACAGTGATGCTGAGAATGAACCAACTGTTTACCTTGATTTAATTTAATAAAGGAGTGATCGCCCGGTATATAATTAGGCGGGGTGTCACACTTTCAACAATCTCATTCCTAAGATCTTTGGGTGTGTGTCGTTTGTCCATGTTCATAGTCCAAACAGGAAAAAATTAGATCCAAGAGCAATAAAGTGCATTTTTGTGGGATATTCTCCAACTCAAAAGGTATATAAATGCTATCATCCACCCACCAAAAGTTTTTATACCTCTGTTGATGTCACATTCCATGAAAGGGGATCCTATTTTTCTACTCCTTATCTTTAGGGGGAGAATCAAGTCATGGAAGATAATGACTTCTTTCTTATTGATCTTTCTTCATCTTCAAAACATGTGTCTTCTGTTGAGTCTGTTGAATCTATGTTATCTGTTGAGCATGTCCCTATTAAACCTATATCTCGATTGCCTCGGTGGTTTGCCAAAGTGTACTCAGAGATAAAGATTCAGTTGCTCAACTTGCATCAGTCCAAGAATCTGACCTGGACCTGGAAATGAGGTAACACTTCCTACTTCTTCTGTAAAAATAGAATCTGAAGGTCATTTGGGTAGCAACCTAAATCAAGACCTTCCTATTGCTATTTGGAAGGAAACCAGAGTGTACCAAACGTCCATTGTACCCACTGTCGCATGTTGTGTCATTTGAAAAAAATTCAGCATCTCATAGGAGTTTCCTTGTAAACCTAAACAGTATCCCCATTCTTACCAAACTATTCGAGGCTTTATATGATGAAAATTGGAAACAAGCTATAAATGTAGAGATGGAGGCCTTAGAATAGAACAAAACATGGGATATTGTGAATTTAACTGCAGGAAAAAAGGCACGTGGGGTGCAAATGGGTGTATACCGTGAAATACCGAGCAGATGGATCACTGGAAAGGTACAAAGTGAGGTTGGTAGGTGAAAGGGTATACTCAAATATATGGTGTGGATTATCAAGAGGGTATATTCAAATGGGTGTATACCGTGAAATACGGACCAGATGGATCACTGGAAAGGTATAAAGTGAGGTTGGTAGCTAAAAGGGTATACTCAAATATATGGTGTGGATTATCAAGAGATATTCACCCTAGCTACCAAGATGAATACCATAAGAATTATGTTATCTTTGGCAGCTAATTATGAATGGGTCTTGCAACAGTTTGATGTCAAAAATGTGTTTCTGCACGAAGAGATTTATATGGAAATCCCTCCTCGATTTGGAAGTAACCGAGATACTAATCAGGTATGTGAGCTTAAGAAAGCCTTGTATGGACTCAAACATTTTCCGAGGGCATGGTTAGGAAGATTTGCTAAGGTGATGACTGATATGAGATACAGATAAAGCCAGGGAGATCATACGTTATTCGTAAAATTCAGGGAGAGTCACAACACTTCTTCTATATATATTGACGATATCATCGTGACAGAAAATGATGGAAAGGAGAGACAGGCTTTGAAGCAACACTTGGACAAAGAATTTGAAATCAAGGAAGTGGGGAGATTGGAGTACTTCCTAGGAATTGAAGTTGCAAACTCTAAGAAGGGAATCTTTATCTCTCAACAAAAGGATGTCCCAGATCTACTAAGAGACACAGAAAAATTAGCGTGTAA
This sequence comes from Sambucus nigra, assembly GCA_949130495.1. NCBI lineage: Eukaryota > Viridiplantae > Streptophyta > Magnoliopsida > Dipsacales > Adoxaceae > Sambucus > Sambucus nigra. Next base: position 649,040,135 of record OX422216.1, read on the forward strand.
ACCAGCAAGCACACCAATAGACCCCAATCACAAGCTCGGAGAAGTTGAGGAGGATGTTGTAACAGATAGAGAAATGTATCAACGTCTAGTAGGCAGACTCATTTACTTCTCTCACACTAGGCCAGATATAGCCTATAATGTCACAATCCAAGGGAGGTTCATATACAAGCTATAAACCAAGTATTACAGTATCTTAAAGAATTCTAGGGAAGGGAATTATGTTCAAGAGAAGCACAAGCCTAGTGCTTGAGGAATATACTGATGCAGATTATGTTGGATCTGTGGTTGAGATTATGTTGGATCTGTGGTTGAGAGGAGATCGACCTCAGGGTATTGTACCTTTCTTGGTGGGAACCTAGTGACATAAAGAAATAAGAAACAAAGTCTAATGAAAAGATCAAATGTTGAAATGGAGTTTCGAGCAATGCTCATGGAGTTTGTGAACTATTATGGTTAAAAATCATACTAGAAGATTTGAAGATCCCGTGGATGGTTCGATGAGACTTTATTGTGCCATAATCCTGTGCAACATGATCGAACAAAGCATATAGAAGTAAATCTGCACTTCATCAAAGAGAAGCTAGATGTGTCTAATAACCGGCAACTGGCAAATGTGCTCACCAAAGGACTAGCAGTGTGAGGTTTCAAACAATTGTGTCCAAGATGAGAACTAGTTTGTACATTATAAATATGTACTATTCTTCTTCCATGAAATAGAAGAAAAATACAATACTTTTTCACAATTTCCATTAAAACTAACACCATCACATCCATAATTAACCATCCACGAAAGTGACACTGGCAAAGCTCGTGCTTTCGGAAAGAAAAATGTAACAGGTTATAGCCACAATGAAAACCCAAATGAGGATGCGAAAATTCTACTTAGCTTTTGGACTTTCAAAATGATTTGAATTTAACATAGCAATGGAAAGTTTTTCATCCATATGGGATACTTTCTTAAATGATTTCAATATCATCTCTTGCCCCGGTTTTTCTCTATCGCGCTTGTACAAGAAGAGCAGGAATTATAAACTTGAGTCTCGATTTATAACCCAAAAGCCTGGATCGCTGATCACGTTGAAATTGGAAAGATGGGGGCGAATGAGAGTTTCAAAGTAAAGAAGAAATAATGAATGCTAGAATTGTAAAGAATAGCAAATCTCTCCCTACAGCAAAAATCATTTATCACATGGATTGTCTGAGTTGTGTATGTGTATGTGTGTGTGTGTGTGTGTGTCAGGGTAATGTCCTCCATGTTACAAGAGAATTTGTAGCACACACATCTCTTAAACTTTCAAAGAGGGTATCTTTCACTTTAAAAAGATACTATCGTGAAATTTATTGGTGAGAAATTTACAACCCAAGTAGTCTGAAATTTCATATTGATGGTAAAGGACAAATCTGTCCAAATTTTGTTTCTCCCCTAAGCATATAAGCTCCACACTAATAAAAAATGAACTTGAGTTTTCACTAAATAAGATTTCAAACTGGACTAGATGGAATAAGATCTTCATATAAAGGGGTTTTGATCAAATTCTGCACACAAGATAGAAAAAGAACACTTAAAACTGTATAACACAAAAGAAAAATGTCAAATGTGATTGTTGAAGGATAAGTTCAATAAAAATATAGAGGTGGTGTGTGATTATATTCCTATCTTGGAAAGTAAGATCTTAGGTTATTTACGCTGCTAACTCAATGGCACTTCTCTAACTAAATGGCCCAAGCACCAAGATCACTCTTCCCCTAAGTCATAGGTTTGTTTACATCTCTCATCCAATTGGAACTAATACCAATGTAAAGTTCTGTAATTTGAAGCCTGTGGGCTAGTTACGCAGCCAAAAACACAACTAATCGTTAAACTAGTGGAAAATTTTCAGCATCAGTTTGATAAGACCAAAAATAACAGATTATAAATATACGTTAAAAGCCATGGACAACCCTATATATGTTTGTGTCGGGCACCAAAACTTATACTCCGAGAATTGTGTCCATCACTCACTGAAAATGTTAAAAGTTTAATTAATCACAAGTTCAAATACTCCCAAATAAAGAATGAGAAAATGTCATCAAACTCCATGTCACCCCGAATGAGAAAAGCTCCATTGTATGAGATGGGAATGTGGAACGTTGCTTAGGTTGTACCCAGTGCACAAGGCTCCCGCTTAGCTGCAGGGTCTGGGAGAGGTAGCCTTACCCTCATATATGGAGAGGTTGCTCCCATGTCTCGAACTTGAGACAAACCGTAGCTTGAGCGAGGGAACTTACCATCGCACCATTACTACTAAATAATTGAACAAATTAATCAACTACCTGAATTGAACTCCTCATATTTTATGCAGTTTCACCGGTTTAGCTTCAAAATTTTCCATCCTAGTAAGTTCCAATTAATTAGTTTTACGGTTCTCTTCAAAAAATGAAATACTGCGGTAACAAATAAGAATGGAATCAAGAAATATTTGGAGTAAACAATCTCAGTATAGTACACTGATGTGTGACTTTTAGGATCATGCAACTGGTCCACAAATCAAAAATAATTATTTTATCTTATCATACCCGTGTTGCATCCATTCCAGTTACTTTATATAACTGTGAAATCTACCTTAATAAGGTGAGTGTAAGAAAAAGTGTAAGCATAGCATAAGGGACAATATATGTAAGATGATATAAACTAGCATTAGTTGCATTTAGGGTCCAACAATTATAAGTAATGTTAGGCTGGGGACCATTTTCACTTTTTGAGATGCTTTTGAATATTTCTCACAAACGCATCGCAAAAGTGAAAATGGACCCCATAGTGCATATATCCAAAACTTCGGACCCTAACATAAAATTACCCCAATGAAAAGGGGTAAGGATTTCCTTTTGATATAAACTCAAGAGATGCTACGGAAGCGTTATAAAGGTGATGGTTCAACTTCCAAAAATTAACAACAACAAGTTTTAATTAAGTCAAGTCCTATAATTTGCCTAAATTATGATTGTTCATATTATCCAAAGTTAGGACAAACCAAATTAATGCAAGTGACTTGAATTAAATAAACATTACCCAACATTTAATTAAAGTCCCAATTTAGATTAGTGTGATTGTTAAACCGAATTTTATCTTGAATTAAACCTAAAGCATGCGTTCTAAATTTTGTGCAAGATAAAATAAACAATGTCACACTACACCGCGATGTACGAGGAAAAACCCACTAACGGGAAAAAACCTCGGGACGGCCCTAGCCTCAAATCCACTAAAAACAGTATTACAAAATACAAGATAAAAGACTTACTTCCTAAACTCGAACCCTCTCAAGCCGTGATGCTTCTTCTTGTATTGACCTCCAATTAGCGGATAACCAACGGAGCTCCACCGTGGTCTCGGACTCCACCGATCGGGCAATTAGGCACACCGACCAAAACTCTCTTTGAATGGTGTAGAGAAACCGGTGCCAAACTCCAAGCAAGATGATAGATATATATGAACTTGGAATAAACAACAATGGGTGTAAACTAAGTGTTTAAAGATTTTTCTTTAAGTTGAAGAACACTCAAACATGAACATTTTCCTTTTGTAAAATAATCTCTCAAACTCTCTCTAGGAGATGTATTAGGATGGAAAAGTTGTCTTGGAAAATGTGTTTCCCGCACATAATAATGTATGAAAAAAGTTGGCTGAAAACCAAGTGGAGAAGTGGGGAAAAACTGCATAAAACTGCCAAAAAAACTGTTCCCGCTGGAATCTCGTTCGAACGAACTTGATTCTCGTTTGAACGAGACTTCTAACGAGCGACCAGCCTGGGCTCGTTAGAACCTCGTTAGATACCTCATTAGAATGAGAAAATTCGTTCGAACGACATATCGAACGACTGACCAGTTAGGGTCGTTGGCAAAACTCGTTCGAACGAAACCTGGTTCGAACGAAAAACTCGTTCGAACGAAACCTGGTTCGAACGAAAAAACTCGTTCGAACGACATTTCTAATGAATGACCAGAATGTTTATAAAATTCGATTTTTGGCCCAGAAACTTTTATAAACTTATTTTATTAATCCTAACACCCAATAAACATTGTTCCAAGCTCCTATATGTAAGGACAAAAATTTCCAATTGAGTCCATATATAGTTTTGGCTCAATTCCGGACAAAAACATTTATTCATAGGATAGTATTCATTTGTAATATTCTCAATCCTATGAAGTGTATGTTGAAGACGTAGCGGCAAAGAATTTAAAGCTTCATCAAAATGCCGGTTTGTGTGCCTCGTTTCTACGTCATCAACTAAGGTTCCATGCTCCCAAGGTATGAATGTAATTATATTTGTATAGGAGCTTGGAACAATTTGTATTGGGTGTTAGGTGTAATAAAAACTGCATTTTATTTTCAGAAAGAATCAATTTGAACTTTAAAATAAGTATATAAAAGTTTCTGGGCCAAAATCGAATTTTTCAATCTTTCTGGTCATTCGTTAGAAATGTCGTTCGAACGAGTGTTTTCGTTCGAACCAGGTTTCATTCGAATGAGTTTTTCGTTCGAACCAGGTTTCGTTCGAACGAGTTTGCCAACGACCCTAAACTGGTCAGTCGTTCGATATGTCGTTCGAACGAGTTTTTCGTTCTAACGAGGTATCTAACGAGATTCTAACGAGCCCAGGCTGGTCGCTCGTTAGAAGTCTCGTTCGAACGAGATGCCAGGGCGGGAACAGTTTTGATCAGTTTTTGGCAGTTTTCACCCACTTTCCCCACTTGGTTTTTAACCAACTTTTTCAAGACTTATTATGGACGGGAATCACATTTTTCTAAGTAACTTTTCCAACATTGTTTATCTCCTAGAGAGAGTTTGAGAGCAAAAATAGTTTAGGAAAATGTTCAAGTTTTGAGTGTTAATTTTTAATGAAAAATTCATACACACTCTAGTTTACACCCAATAATTGTTTATCCAAGTTCTATATATACATATCTTTACTTGGAGTTTTTGGCACCGGTTTTCTCTACCGAATTTAAGAAGAGACATTTCGGGTTTGCTTCTACACCCCATCACAAAGAAGACTTTTGTTGAGATTTTACCCACTTGGAGAAAGGCTCCATGCTTGGGTGAAGGTGACCATATAAAGTCCCATCGGTGGATTCCGAGACCGAGGTGGTGTTCCGAGGTTGTTCGCTAAGAAGAGGTTTCTACGAGAAGGAGCGTCGAGGCTTGAGAGGGATCGAGTCAGTCGTTGTAAGTCTATCTGTCTTGTAATTCTAATTCCATATCTAGTGGACTTGTGGCTAGGGTCGTCCGAGGTTGTTTCCCGTCTTGGGTTTTTCCTCGTACATCTCGGCGTAGTGTGATATTATTTATTTTATCTTGCACAATAATTTAGAATTAATGCTTAGGATAATTTCAAGATAAAATTTGGTTTAATTATCACACTATATTTAATTTGGGACTAAATTATATATTGGGTAAATTTGGTTTATTCAAGTCATTTGCTAAAATTGGTTTCGCCTAACTTTGGATAATTGAAAATTATGACTTAGGCAAATTCTAGGACTTGAATTAAGTTTTAATTTGTTTTCAGAAATTAAAACTTGTTGTTGTTAATTTTTTGTAAGTTGAACCATCACCTTTTTACAACGCTTCCGCATCATCTATTGTTTTATATTAAAAAGGAAATTAAATATTTTTAATTGTGTGATTTTAAAATCCGGGGCTTTTCAAATTGGTATCAGAGCCAAAAACGATAAATTATTTCGTTAAGATCTTTTAATTTTTTGGCTAAAATGAATTTTTCCCCATTTTCAAAATTTCCTATTTTTGATGGTTCAAACTATGCGTATTAGAAAGCGCGAATGAGATCGGCACTAAAATCTATCGACGAGAGAGTTTGGATGTCTGTTGTTACCGGGTACTCCCCACCAACTTACTTAGTTGAAAATGAACGTGTTATCAAACCCGCCGATAGATGGACTGAAAATGAGTTTAAACTTGCTAATTTTAATTCCCGTGGTTTAAATGCCTTATTTAGCGCTGTCACACCGGATGAATTCCGACGTATTGTGACGTGTGAAACCGCTAAAGAAGCTTGGGACATTTTACAATTAACTCATGAAGGAACTAGTGTCGTTAAAGCTTCAAAACTCCAAAACCTCACCACTCAATTTGAAACTATCAAAATGGATGAATTAGAAACTTTTGATAAATTTTATGCCAGACTTTCTGATATTGTTAATTCATTCTTTAACTTGGTAGAGAAAATACCTGACGACCGTGTAGTAAAGAAAATTTTAAGGTCCCTACCCGATAGATTTATTCCAAAGGTGACCGTTTTAAATTCTTTACCCACTTTAGCCTCTACGAAATTAGAAGAGCTTGTAGGTGATTTACAAACCTATGAACTGGATATGTTTCCCTCTAAAACTGAAAAGAAAATCGAAAAGGGCGTTGCTTTAAAACCCCGAAAAGAGGTCAAACAAGTAGTAGAGAGCGATAGTGATAGTGACTCGGAAGATATGGCTTTGTTTTCTCGTAAATTTAGAAAATTTCTTAAATTTAACAAAGATAAAGGTAAAAATGATTTTAAGAAATTTGATACTTCTAAACATGATAAAAGCGAGAAGTTTTCTAACGCCGAGAAGATCCCTAAACCTAGTAATGAAAATTTAGATAGGGACGAGTCTAATAAGTGTTTTGGTTGTGAAGGTTATGGCCATAGGGCTTATGAGTGCCCCACTAAACTAAGGAAAGAGGGTAAATGATCCACTGCATATAATGCGACCCTTAGTGATAGTGATAAGGAAGAGAAGCCCGATTCCCCCACTAAGAAAAATTTTGTGGCTTTTATGGCTAGACATGTGAGTGATAATGAGAACTCATCGAATGATGAAATTATAGCACATGCCACTTCCAAGGTCATTGTACATGATTCTCTTATTTTTGATGATAGTGAGAGTGAAGAAGAAAGAGAGAGTGAAAATGAAGAAGAGGTTGATGAGAGTGAACTTCAAAATGCCTTTCATGAATTATATAAAGAATTTATTAAATTGAAAAGAGCTAATTTGAAGTTAGAAGCGAGTTTAAGAGAGAGTGTCAAGGTCATTGATGAAAGTGCCTTAATAGATGACCTTAGGACACATGAGAGGACTCTTCAAGAGAAGCTTAACTATGTAGAAGGCGAGAGAGATAGCCTTAGGGGTTTAATGGAATCCTTGAAAAAGGAGCTTCTTGCTTTTGAAGAGCGAAATGTTTTACTAGAATCTAAAATTTTAGAATTGGAAAATAAATTAAAAGATTCTAGTAATGTCAAATTTGATTTGGAGTGTCGTTCAGAAAAACTAGATAAAATGTTAGGAACGGTCCAAATTAAAAATGACACTTTTGGTTTAGGCTTCAATTCTTGTAATGATTTTAACCCTAAAGTCAAAACCAATGTTTTAAGAGAATCTTCTAGGAATGCATTTAATGATCACTCCTTAGATAAATCTTTTCGACATATTCTTACTTGTACACATTGTGGTCAAAAAGGTCATCTTAGAAAATTTTGTTTAGATCTTAAACGAATTCCTAGAAAATCCCATAGTAATGTAACCACGATAGCTAACGTTTCTACACCCCAAGATAGTAATTCTTCATTAATTTGGGTTAGGAAATCCGACTTGGTTGCCTTACAAAATAGGGATTTTGATTCTCATTTACTTTCACATGCTTCCTCCCTTGCTAAATCTAAAGGATAAATGTGTTAGTGTTTGCATACTTTAGCGTTTGTTCTTCATGCCATATTCATATGCTAAATGTATGCTTGTTTAGTCATTTTCTAGTCATTGCCTTATTTCATATCACATGCTAGAAATCATGACTTGTTTATCTTTTTGTATTATATTTTGTGTTTGATTTAACTGAAAAATATAAAAAGATTTTTGTTTATCATTTGTGTTTTTATTTATTTCATTTAAGCTTAATGAAAAATACAAATGATTTTTGTTTAGTCTTTTGAGTATATACCTTTATTTTTGATTAAAAATGTTAAAAACTCAAAAAGATTTTGTTTTGTGTGTATTTTTGTTTGACACACTTTATGTGGCATATATTTGTGTTTGAATCCCATCATTTACGCTCCCACGTGGCTAGAACTTTTGGTTTAGATTTTCAATCCTTAAAATGTTCTTTACCATGTTTTATATGGAGTAGTTGGATTTTGTATTGTTTAAATGGATTCTATTTCTATATGCCTCTTTTCACACATGCACGAGCTCTTTTGAAATCTTAATGTCACATGTTATATTTGAGCTTTTTGAGGTGTTCTCCTAACAATCTAGTCATCTACATATCTATGACATAGGAGGTCTAGTGCATGTCAAAATCCGTTGCATGTGAGATTTGTGTGAAAAATGAAAACATGATAAATTAATATATGCACGGGGAAGGGCTTCGAAAGGATGAATTAAATCCTTTGCGATAGTAAGCCACCGTTGATTGGATCTAAAAGAAATACGTGATCCAAAGGCCTAAAAACAAAATATTTGGCATTTAAACGAAAGCAATTGCCAAGGCCTATGTTTGTTTGATATATTCATTCAAAAACAAAAGAATATATATGCTCATTGAGGGAGAATTGGATGGTATATCAACGGTTTGCACAATGTCCGTTTATCCTAGTTGTCTTTAATGTCATGACTCTATTTGGTTTGTAGAATCATCATCATGCTAGGCTTGTATGCATTGTGTATGTTTGTTCATTGAGTTCAATCTTTATATTGTCACATGAGGTTATATTTAACTGTGATGAAGTTTGCAATCAAATGAGAACTCCGTGAACCTTTCTTAAGTGTTTGGGTCTAAATTTAATTGTTGCTAGTACACCCTACACTTCCGTTTACATATGACACATTTTTGCCATATGAGTGTGCAAACTTATTGTATTTTGTGTCATGTGGGTGTTTATATCTATATATATATGCAAGTGCTTTATTGGTATATTTTTGGTATCTATATATATGATATTTGTCTTTGCCCTGCTCTTATTGTCCATATGCTTTCATGTATTTTCACTTTATGCTTCCACATGCTGTTTATTAGTTCTTTATCCTTTGCCTATTCCTGAACAAAAAAGGGGAGAATGATGATAGGGGGAGAAATGGTATCTAATCCTATTATTATCGTATCTTAGTTTGAGGGATATTTATCTTAGGGGGAGACGTCTTTCTAAGTATGTCATGTGTTTAAAAGGGAGAATTAATTTAGGGGAAGTAATTAATTAATTTCATTTAATATCTTGATATTCCCTATGCATTTGATGAGTTTGCTTAAGTGTGCAGGAATTATTCTAAAGCGGCATCTGTCTATGGCAAAGCGTTTGATCCTTGGGTTGAGTCAAGTTTGGGCGGGTTATGTTTTGAGTCTAGTAGAGCTTGACGGCCCTTTAGGATTTTTGTTTGGTTTTTGTCCCGGAATAGCCAAAGGGGGAGATTTGTAAGGACAGAAATTTCCAATTGAGTCCATATATAGTTTTGGCTCAATTCCGGACAAAAACATTTATTCATAGGATAGTATTCATTTGTAATATTCTCAAGCCTATGAAGTGTATGTTGAAGACGTAGTGGCAAAGAATTTAAAGCTTCATCAAAATGCCGGTTTGTGTGCCTCGTTTCTACGTCATCAACTAAGGTTCCATGCTCCCAAGGTATGAATGTAATTATATTTGTATAGGAGCTTGGAACAATTTGTATTGGGTGTTAGGTGTAATAAAAACTGCATTTTATTTTCAGAAAGAATCAATTTGAACTTTAAAATAAGTATATAAAAGTTTCTGGGCCAAAATCGAATTTTTCAATCTTTCTGGTCGTTCGTTAGAAATGTCGTTCGAACGAGTGTTTTCGTTCGAACCAGGTTTCGTTCGAACGAGTTTTTCGCTCGAACCAGGTTTCGTTCGAACGAGTTTGCCAACGACCCTAAACTGGTCAGTCGTTCGATATGTCGTTCTAATGAGTTTTTCGTTCTAACGAGGTATCTAACGAGATTCTAACGAGCCCAGGCTGGTCGCTCGTTAGAAGTCTCGTTCGAATGAGAGTCAAGTTCGTTCGAACGAGACGCCAGGGCGGGAACAGTTTTGATCAGTTTTTGGCAGTTTTCACCCACTTTCCCCACTTGGTTTTTAACCAACTTTTTCAAGACTTATTATGTACGGGAATCACATTTTTCTAAGTAACTTTTCCAACATTGTTTATCTCCTAGAGAGAGTTTGAGAGAAAAAATAATTTAGGAAAATGTTCAAGTTTTGAGTGTTAATTTTTAATGAAAAATTCATACACACTCTAGTTTACACCCAATAATTGTTTATCCAAGTTCTATATATACATATCTTTACTTGAAGTTTTTGGCACCGGTTTTCTCTACCGAATTTAAGAAGAGACGTTTCGGGTTTGCTTCTACACCCCATCACAAAGAAGACTTTTGTTGAGATTCTACCCACTTGGAGAAAGGCTCCATGCTTGGGTGAAGGTGACCATATAAAGTCCCATCGGTGGATTCCGAGACCGAGGTGGTGTTCCGAGGTTGTTCGCTAGGAAGAGGTTTCTACGAGAAGGAGCGTCAAGGCTTGAGAGGGATCGAGTCAGTCGTTGTAAGTCTATCTGTCTTGTAATTGTAATTCCATATCTAGTGGACTTGTGGCTAGGGCCGTCCGAGGTTGTTTCCCGTCTTGGGTTTTTCCTCGTACATCTCGGCGTAGTGTGATATTGTTTATTTTATCTTGCATAATAATTTAGAATTCATGCTTAGGATAATTTCAAGATAAAATTTGGTTTAATTATCACACTATATTTAATTTGGGACTAAATTATATATTGGGTAAATTTGGTTTATTCAAGTCATTTGCTAAAATTGGTTTCGCCTAACTTTGGATAATTGAAAATTATGACTTAGGCAAATTCTAGGACTTGAATTAAGTTTTAATTTGTTTTCAGAAATTAAAACTTGTTGTTGTTAATTTTTTGTAAGTTGAACCATCACCTCTTTACAACGCTTCTGCATCATCTATTGTTTTATATTAAAAAGGAAATTAAATATTTTTAATTGTGTGATTTTAAAATCCGGGGCTTTTCACTATATAAATATAATTGCATTCATACCTTGGGAGGATGGAAACATAGTTGATGACGTAGAAACGAGGCACGCAAACCGGCATTTTGATGAAGCTTTATATTCTTTGCCGCTACGTCTTCAACACACACTTCATAGGCTTGAGAGTATTACAATAAATCACTAACCTATGAATAAATGTTTTTGTCCGGAATTGAGCCAAAACTATATATGGACTCAATTATAAATTTGTGTCCTTACACCCAAAGTGCAAATAACCCTATAAATTATTGTAGCCTTTACCTCTCACAACGACGTCCAGATGCTATACATTTTATCTTCACATATCCTCCCGGGTCCATTCCCCCACCTTTGCTCATGTATGGCTTCAATAACGAAGCGGCCTCCCATGAAAGATACAATATTATCTCTAACCAATTCTCATTTTCATCTTCCTCACCCGTGAGAAGGTTTTCAACCTGCAATAGCTGAGACACTAACACCTTAAAGTGACCATCAACCACGCTCTTCATGGCCTTCTTGTGCTCCTCGTTAGACTTATCCCTACTACGAAACTCACCACTTCCAAAACTGCTTGAATTAAGTAAACGACCCCATTCTCCAGTATCATCCCCGTCGCCATCATCTTCGTCGTCAAACAGAAGAAATTCCCTCTCAACTTCTCCGTCTTCTAGCTCAGGCGGGAGCCAAAGAACTCCGTTGTTTTCAAAATCCACAGGCTCCGCACCAACATCTTCCAAAGCATATAAAGTGGAAGGCTCTTCACATTCATCACCAATATCATGTTTTTGTGTATCAAAACTGTTGTGTAAAGGAGTGTTGCTCATGCATTTCACATCAATGGCTTTTTCATCGGGATGAATTTTATGTGATCCATAGCCATTGTCAACCTCACCAAACTGAAACTGCCCATAATAACCATTAACCTGACGGAAATTCACTGGGTTGGAATCTAATTGATAAACACCAAATTCGTCGTCATCATCATCAATCCTGATGCCAAATAATGTAGAAGCAACAATTAACTAATTATAACTCAACAAAATCTGCAAAAATATACCGTAACTATACTAAAATTGCATGATTAAAAAAGAATAAGTAGCAAAGTAGGAACTCTTCAAAGTGATATATAAGCATCATTAGCAGGGACACAAAACAAGTGAAGTCCATTATCAATAGTTCAGTGTAAAAAATATTCCTTGATCAGTAACTAAAACTCTTTCACTACTCAGAGACAGTCACTGATGGAAATCTCACTATACCAACTTATGCTTTAAATTAAAGTATAATTTACAGAAGTCTTATGTATTTTGGATATTACTACTTCTAAATTTCATGTTGATGAAACATCATGTAAGAGTGATTTGTCAAATCGAGATTTTTTAGGACTAAATCTTTCCATTAAACTTGTTCAATGACAAGTAATATTCAACTCATACGTTTTAGTATAATCTTCTTAACTCATTTTTATTGTAATGTTATATTTAGTTTGATTTGTCTTACCAATGTGTATCCGTCCCATGCTACGAAGTATCAAAGCAGTGTCAATTTAGTATCCAAAATTTAGAATTTAATCATTCAATTATATACACATAACTATAATGCATTATTTCTCTCACACGAATACCCTTTTAAAATAATCTTCTTCATTCTTACTTTTGTTGTGATTATGCTAAAGAAAGTTTTCATCTAGTTATCCAATAATACTATTTATTTGTAACAAAATGTACCAAATGTGTACTTTATATGTATCCACAAAGTATCTGAGATCATTTGTGAAGTATCTAGAATAAATGTTTCTTCATTTAATATTTGACATAAACAAAAAGTATCAGAAACATATATATATAAGTATCTACAGGTATCGGTATATCCAATACAGATACATAGCCTTCGTACAATATCCGTGCATCTCAATTACGTGCAAGGGGAGCTTAAAACATAAGATGGAAACTTCTCCTTAGATTAAGGTGGAGGATTAACCTTCATCTTAGATAGACCAAGGAGGTGTAACTGCACAACTCCTTAATTTTTGGTGTTGGTTAAAAAACTCCCTATGAAAAGAAAAAGTATATAAGGGATAATTCTCATACTTAGGTCCCTAATCATACCATAATTCCGTTTTACAGTTTCGAGAGATTAAAAGACTTCAAGTATGCTTAAAATCGACGACTTTGTGAGTTTTCATCATCAAATCATAAGGTCTGTAACAACGACAAGCGTTTGCAGGCTATAAAAAATCTACCAATTCATATACTCCCTTTATCCCAAGTTAAGAAAATTCAGAGACCCGTTTTCCTTTTTAGTCCTTCTAATAATAGTATATAAAATTTGGTGAGATTCCAAAGCTAATCCTCATCATAATAATTATTGGAGGGCAGTGACCCAAGTCCATGTGTTGCACTCTAAAGGTATTCGTAATTCATAGTAGGATAAATTTGGATGTTATGATTTTGACTTAAAAAAATTTTTACTTTCAAAGAGTGACTCGTAATTTGGGATGGAGGGAATGGGTTGTTGATTTGTAAACTTGTTTTTCAAGCCCAAATCCATTAGAGGGAAGTCCAACCTAGTTCTTTGGAGGCCTAACCAATAGAAGATTCTAAGTTAGGTGAAGGAACTCAATCATGGAAATGACTCATCATACAAGTTTCTCTTCTTGTGTGTGTGAATCAAAGTTGCAGCAAAATAGTGAGTTAAAGAGTGTTTTTCTTTTTATTAAATTTCCAACGAAGTGGTATCAGAGCGATTGGAAGTTTGTTTCAAAGTATACGCTATAGCATATCAAATCGAAGCTCTCGACGAGACGAATCCAACGCCGCCAGATTCATCCCGATCGGAGGTCTGATGTGCCGCCACGTGTTATGAGAATGTTGCTGCCAGAAGGTGAGTTAACTCACCGAGTTAGCCAAATCATCCGAGCTGGAGCCGAGTTGATCGAGCCGTGAAGCCTGTTGACCGCGTTGTTTGAGCTGCTGGACCAAGTTGTCGAGCGTTGACCATACTGTTGACCGTTGACCAAAGGTTTTCCGTTGACTTTGACATTTGACCATTGACTTTGAGCATTTATTTTTTTTGGCCCACGTTGTTTATAAGGTTTTTGGGCGTTCCGGATCCATCCGCGCAATCAAAATTTCCAGATTCTCACTAGAATTATGGCAAATGGTGGTATGTCATCCTTTCAAGTCCTGATACTCAACAACAACTATGATAATTGGAGTAATAAGATGAAAGCACTTTTGGGTGCACACGATGTTTTGGAAGTCGTGGAGAGAGAGGTTACAGTGAGCCAGAAAATGAAGCTATCTTAAATCAAACTCAGAAGAAGAGTTTGAAAGACTCAAGAAAGAAAGATAAGAAATCTCTTTATTTCATCTATCAAGCATTAGATGATGATGGTTTTGAGAATATTTCAATTTCAATCTCCTCTAAGCAAGCGTTGGAGAAACTGCAAACCTCTTACGAAGGAGCCGAACAAGTGAAGAAAGTTCGTCTTCAAACTTTAAGAGGTGATTTCAAATCTCTTCATATGAAAGTATCTGAGTCTATCTCTGACTACTTTTCAAGAGTCTTAGTTGTTTTAAATCAATTAAAAATAAATGGCGAGAAGTTAGAAGATGTGATGATCATGGAGAAGATACTCCGCTCGTTAGATCCAAAATTCGAGTACATCATTACGACGATAAAAGAAACTAAAGACTTAAATGAGTTGATAATTGAACAACTAATGGGATCATTGCAAGCATACGAATAGAAGAAGAAGAAGAAGAAGAAGAAGAAGAAGAAGAAGTAAGAGATTGTGGAACAACTTCTTAAGACGGAACTCTATTCGATAAAGAAAGAAGAAAGTTTCAACAACGATAGAAGCCAACGTGGAAGAGGTCGTGGCCGAGGACAAGGTTACGGATGTGGACAAGGTTGGAATTCTAATAACTACAATTCCAATAACAACTACAAGAGAGGGGAAAGCTCAACACGATGTCGTGGAAGAGGCAATCCGAACTCGAGGTATGATAAATCTCAAGATTGATGTTATAATTGTCAGAAGTTTGGGCATTATGCTTCAGAATGCAGAGCACCCAATAATAGAGTTGAGGAGAAGGCCAATTATGCGGAGGAGAAGACAAATGAGAAAGAAAATCCTCTTCTTCCAGCACGGAAGGAGACTGATGGTGGCTAAGAAAATTCTTGGTTTCTTGACAGCGGTGAAAACAATCACATGTGTGGAAGGAAAGACATGTTCGTGGAGTTGGACGAGTCAGGAAGTAGAAATGTCTCATTTGGAGATGATTCCACAATATCGGTGAAAGGAAAAGGTAACATCCTTATTCGTGCAAAAGATGGTAGTCACCAATTAATTTCAAATGTCTACTATGTGCCTAATATGAAAAGCAACATCTTGAGTTTGGGTCAACTCTGAGAAAAAGGCTATGATATCCATATGAAAAATTCTGGTCTTTTTATAGAGATGACAAAGGAGATTTAATTGCCAAGGTAAAAATGTCAAAGAATAGAATGTTCCCTTTGAATATTCAAAACGAAATTGCAAAGTGTCTAAAGGTATGTTACAAAGATGCATCGTGGCTATGGCATCTTCGATTTGGGCATCTCAACTTTGGAGGATTGGAGCTACTATCCAAGAAGGAAATTGTGAGAGGCTTACCTTGCATTAATCACCCTGACTAACTGTGCAAAGGATGTTTACTTGGGAAGTAATTCAGAAAAAGCTTTGCAAATGAGTCACTCAAGAGCTAAGAATCCACTCGAGCTAATCCATATCGATGTATGCGGTCTGATCAAGACAAGATCTCTTGGTAAAAGTAATTATTTCCTTCTATTCATTGATGATTTTTCAAACAAAACCTGGGTATATTTCTTGAAGCAGAAATCAGAAGTTTTTCAAGAAGTTCAAAGCTGCCATAGAAAAGGAGAGTGGTCGTAAGATCAAGGCAATGAGATCTCATCGAGGAAGAGTATTTACTTCTAGTGAATTTCAAGAATTTTGTGAAATAATTGGAATTCGTCGACCAATGACAGTTCCTCGATCCCCTCAGCAAAACGAAGTAGCGGAAAGAAAGAATCGAACTATCCTCAACATAGCTCGGAGTATGCTCAAAAGTAAGAAGTTGCCCAAGGAATTTTGGGCGGAAGTAGTGGCGTGTGTTGTCTACTTGTCCAACCGATCTCCAACAAGAAGTGTTTGGGGAAAGACACCGCAAGAAGCATGGAGTGGAAGAAAACCGGGTATCTCCCACCTGAGAGTTTTTTAGAGCATAGCCCATGTACATGTACCAGACGAGAGAAGAACCAAACTTGATGACAAAAGTGAGAATTTCATCTTCATTGGCTATGACAAAAACTCCAAAGGTTATAAATTGTACAATCCTAACAATGAAAAGATTGTAATTAGCCTAGATGTGATATTTGATGAAGAAGGAGAATTTGATTTCGGCTCAAATATAGATTATTTCAACTTCTTTCCCGACTTTGAAGAAGAGAATGAAAAAACCATGATAAAGCAAGAAGGTGAAGTTCAACAAGAGACCACTACTCCACCTACCTCTCCAATATCAATAACTCATGGAGACTCATCACCATCTTCAAGTGAAAGTTTCAATGAAAGAATTGTTCCCCGCACAAGAAGTCTACGAGATCTCTATGAGGTAACCGAAAGACATGATAATCTTACACTCTTCTGACTCTTTGCCGATTGTGAACCAAAAAACTTCCAAGAAGCTGCACAAGATAAGCAATGGAGAGACGCGATGAACGAAGAAATCAGGGCCATTGATAAGAATGGCACTTGGGAACTCACTTAACTTCCAAAAGGTCAGAAGGCTATTGGTGTCAAATGGGTGTACAAAATGAAGAGGAAGGTTATGGGAGAAATTGAAAGACACAAGGCGAGGCTAGTCGCAAAAGGATATAGTCAAAGAGCTAGAATTGACTACGATGAGGTATTTGCTCCTGTTGCCCGCTTAGAAACTTTGAGATTAATTATCTCCCTTGCTGCTCAAAATACGTGGAAGATTCATCTGTTGGATGTAAAGTCTGCATTTCTAAATGGAATACTTGAAGAAGTCTACATCGAGCAACCTTTGGAATATGTAACAAAGGGGCACGAAGACCAAGTTTTGAAGCTGAAGAAAGATCTCTACGGGTTAAAGAAAGCACCAAGGGCGTGGAATAGTCGTATTGACAAGTACTTTCAAGAGAATGGTTTCAGCAAATGTCCATACGATCACGCTTTATATATCAAGATCAAAAGATGGAGATATTTTGATCAAAATTGACATGATATGTCATGCTCGTGTAGGGATTTTGTGAAGTCGTGTTCGTATCAAAATTATGACGTGTGTTATTCTTGTTATCATGTCTTGTTGTGACATTCGTGTTTTGACCCGTGTTTTTGTGTACTACTTTGTTTAATTGGGTGTGGAAATTATTTATCGTGTTAGTGGTATTCATGTTAGCTAAAAACACGATTTTGTGTCGTATATACATGTCTAAATGGTATTTATCGTGCCAACAATATCGTGTCGTGTCAAACCCAAAGACACCCGAAAAACAGAAATTGGCACCCCTAGTCGTAGTGTAAATCCTCTCTGTAAAGTAGGTTTTACACTAAAATTATACACTACTTCAATTTGTACTCCAATAATTTTCTTTCAACTTTATGAGTAAAAATAAAAAAAATAAAAAATATAGAGAGAGAGATGTAAAATGAATGTTTTTCACCAATATTTTTTATATAATTTAATATTAAAAATGGATCTTGCTTGATAAATTTCAATGAATGTTTTAAAAATATATACTCCCTCCATTCCAAGTTAAGAGTCCACTATTCCTTTTTGGGTTTCCCCAAATGAATAGTCCACTTTCCTTTAATAGACATAATCAACGTACCAAATTGCATGATAGGAAACAAGTGTTGACCTTGACCATTGATTGAGTGTATCGTTAATATATATAAAAAATGGATAGGGACTCTTAGTTTGGGATGGAGGAAGTAGTTTATTACGCTCCAGAGATCCTCAATTGTGGTTGATGCTAGATACATTCGGTCAATGATGATCGGTGCTAAATTTGGACCCGTTCAACACCAGTCAACTCTTAATAGATCTAGACCTAATTACTGACTATCTTATGTTCTAGTAGGGCTCGTGGTACTGAAGAAGAAGGTTTACAATTCAACGGTGAGTTCTCATATACGGTGTTTCTTCAGTAGTGGGGGTGGAACAGTGACACACAACACGACCTAAATGATCTCATACTGGGTTTGGGTTTGGGTAAACATGACGCAAACAAGACACGAGCCCGAAAGGACTCGACACGAAAGACACAAAAGGCATAATGGGACGAATTTTGGGTATAGATGATTTAACACGAAACCAACGTAAGCAAATATGGAAGTTGTGGTCACAATAGTAATGAATGTGGATATTAAAAAAACTTTGTACTTATACTGAATTAATCCTAATATAATTGAAAATGCGCCTATAGTACTAAACTAAAGTGACCACAGTCTAAAAGCCATCTATGATCATAGATACCAAACCACCTAAATCTATAACCACTTTATAGCATATTAGACAAAGCTATGTACTATGTACTCATACATACCCAAACCACCTACATCTTTAACCGCTTTATAGTGTATCTACGAAAACTATGTACTGTGTACCCATACATAACCATACCCCGAATCAGAGCAACCCATAACATTGATAGTACCTAAAATTTAATATTAGGGACCATTTTTAGTATAAATATTTTATCATGTAAAAGAGGCATATGCAGAGTTGGAAAGAAGGGTGCATGGCCACTGCCAGCCCCTTTTTAGGTCTATCTCGTCTTATAATGATATCGTCAATATTAACTAAATTACTCTTCTTTAAAAAGTTCCTTACGGGTCCACATATGTATCCAAACCATCTAAGGATTTTCACTCAATTAATAAAATTCTCTGAGTTTGTCACACAAATATAAACTGAATGAACATAATATTAGACCCTCAGTTGATGATAATATATTGCCAACTTGTTACAAAAACTAGTCTTTAGTTTGAAGTTTAATTTCCTAGGAAGCAGTTTACTGTATAATTAAAGGTCAGGAACAAAAGTTAATTGATTCCATTTGGTATCTTAATAATTGACATTTACATTGGAATGTCCCAAGAAAGAAAGTGGAACTCTAAAAGGGAGCAAGAGTAAATTGTTTAATATATCTATCAGTACCTCCTACTACCAAATATTCAACAAAACGGTTCAGAAAACTTACACCATGTGTCAAATATGTATGATTTTGAAGTCCACATACAATATCCTTCACTGTTAGATATTGTCATATGAAAAATCCTCTTATGATGACACATTTCATTTTGGTAAATCACATATATATATATATATATATTAGCCTCAAATATGTTGCCCATCCAAGGAAAATTATACACCGTGATCATTGATAGAGTCATAAAGGTTCGAGTGACAATCTTGTCTCGACGAAGATGGTTGACAAGATCGACCTACTAATGGAACCATTGCAAATTTCGTGTCGTATCGGGTGGGTGGGTTGGTAGCGGAACCACTTTGATCCCTATCAAATAGTGCCACATCCCATTTTTTATCGGGTCATATTTTAATTTCGACGTATGCATTGTGATTGATGTGATTGTGCCACCTTCTGGATTAACCATGACAATTTGACACGGGCATTATTTATTACGGTCCTTCAAACATCTACCTTTAAACATGACGAAGCTTCTTTCGATGCGGCCTCCGCGTCCCGTCCTTCCTTTAGTTACTCTTGTGAGTTGTGATTGCATCGGCATTGATTTCAGAGGCCCACGAGCAAGGATGGAGATTCCTCCTACCATGAGGGCTATTCTGAATGCATTCCCAATAGGATGACGACACTGCTGGACATTCACCACGCAATTGATTTTGTGTTGGGGGCCCTTGGCTCGATATACCTCTTTACCGTATAGCACCTGTCGAGCTTGAGCAGCTGCAGAGATAGGTGTCCAACATGTGTGCCCAAAAGTTGCTGAGAGAGATTATGTCGCATTGTACCATTCTTGCGCTTCTCACATTAATAAGATTACGACCAAGTACAAAGTTCTTATGTTCCAATAAGTCGACGTATTTTCTAAGTTGAATATGTGGAACGGGTACCACCAGATTTGTATACTTTCAGTAAATGAGTAAATGAGTGGAAGATCGCCTTCAAGGCGAAGGATGACCTATATGAATTTGGATCAGGTGTTCACCCCTATCGGTTCCACCTTCAAGTGCGCAAGTGTAATACCATGTATTTTCTTTTTATTTACTTAAATTGTGTAGTTAATTAATTATTTGCCTGTCGTGACATGTGATACATCGCTTAGTGTGTGTGTGCGTGTCTCTCTCTCTCTCTCTCTCTATATATATATATATATATATATATATATATATATATATATATATATATGTATATATTGTTATGTGATTCGTATGATCAAGAACTAGGTGTCAGAGGTTTCCCTGATTGGATTATTCCCTTGGTATCCGGTTCCACCGATCGTGAAGTAGTTTCTTATAATGTCGAGTCACACTTGACTAATTAACAATTAAGTTTTAACTTAATCGACTCGTACTGGCAAATAATTTAACTTAGTGAGATAATCAATTTATCAATATATGTTCTATCTCAGGTTGACTTTTGGAACATTTAGAAAGTCCATTTTTAAATTAAAATAGTGGAATTAGTCCGTTGGATTACTATATGGTTAAACAAAGTTTCAGTCCATTTGGAGCATGTTTTGGGCTCATTGGGTTAAGGCTATTTTTTAGCCTAGACCCAATTTCGAGGATAGAATCTTTAGTTACTTAATTTAGAGAACCTAAACACTGATAGCACATTATAGACAAACCATGGCATGTAAGGAGGTGAAGAGAGGAATTGAGATTAAAGATATTGAAGATTTGGGACTCGATTCGTACAATCGGTCATAGACAAGTTTACTTTGATTAAGAATTTAGTTAAGTTTGTGTTAGAGTAATACTAGTAGTTCATTAGAATCTGACCTAAATTCATAAAATATGATTTTAATCATATCAAAACCTAATTTTCGTAATTAGATTAATTACTCGTTAAAGCCTTAATCACATGTTGATAAACTAGGGTAGTTTGATAATGAATCCCTTAATTGAACCAAGGAATCATATAACGATAACTTGTAAAACCCTCATCTTTAATTGATCATTGAATCGAATTTGAGAACAAATTTGAATAAATTTGAATAATCTTGTTTAAACTATGAACTTAGGGTTCAAAAACTTATAATCTTAAATTGAATCATGAATCGTAGTTATAATTGCCTAAAACTTGTTAATATAGATTAGTAATGTTGTTAAACACTTTATACTTGAAGGAGAATGGTTATAATGATGTATATAGGTTTTGACGTTGGTTTTTGGTTGATTATGGACGTTTCTCCACTTTGAGGAAGATGATTTCTGTGACAATCTCGTTCAAATGACATTGTGAATTCGTTCGAACGACATAGTGGGTCTCATTCTAACGAAGAGGCATTTTGGTTCGAACGACTTTGGCCTCTGGTTCGAACGAATGTGGATTTTGGTTTGAACGACATTTGGGGTTTCATTAGAACGGGTTGGGGATTTCGTTCGCACGACTTTGCATTAGCTTGGTATTTAATTCTTAATTAATTAGAGATCATTAGTCTAAGGTTTAAGATACCGTTAAAGTAAGCCTTAAGTAGAAATCGATTATTGTTTAATTATTTTATCTGCAAATATACCCGAGTGTGGGTGTATCCTCATGTAGTACGTACTAGGAGGGATTTAATAGGGTGTGTATGACGCTGACCATGCAAGTACCCCAGTGATTGCGACAGGCTTACCTTGATCTCATTTATCCCGATCTTACTACTGACGTACCCGTACCCAAGTGGAGCAAACGGGGGAGTCCTTTCGTATAGCCTTGGGTATGGGGGTTATACGATATGCGGGAAGTCGTAGTGATTTTCCCGTTATTACTCCGAGGTTATATGAATGGGACAACCTATAACTATTCCTAGTACAAACAAGTGATCCACGAAGGCAATAAGGATAGGCCTTAATACTTTTATGTGCGGGCTTAAGCATAGCCTATCTGTTTTTGCATGTGAGTTGGGTATACTCACTTGGTTATTGGACTTATATAATTCTATTTCTTATACTGAGATTATACAAAGGATATATATACGCAATACTAGTTTATGGAACCTTGCAATCATAAATAATCGAGAAGATTTATAATTATGTATCATTGGTTCATTTGGGCTTGGGACTAGACATACCTGTTATATTTAGGTTGTTTGGGTTGGGTTAACTTAAAAACAACTAAAATATAAGAGGGAGGTGCATTATTACTGTGGCCCAAATATAGTTATATTCTTACTCAATGTAGACTTGATAGATTTAATCTGATTTGTGTAACTGTTTTTCAGGTCCTAGATAGCAGCAACCGCCGCAACCCTGATCTTTCTTATCATTCATTTTCAGTTTTGGCATTTCAGCTTCCATTCGTAGGATGTAGGTGCCGAGTCAGTGTGCTGATCTCTATTAATCGTATATCCTTTTACTACTTGTATTTCCCTTTCAGTAGTCAGTGAGTCAGATTATTATATTTGGATTTTATTATGTTTGAACCATTTCATTTATATTCCGAAATGGATATCATTATTGTCAGACGGTTATTTATTCCAGTATGTAGTTTTATTCAATTCTGGTTTTGGGATTGATATCAAAGTTGTATTTTCTTTACTTCATTTTATTACTGTTAGTATTTATTTTTTATTTTATACCAGTCAGTCATGCTTAAAATAATAAAAGTTATTTTGACTCTCATATTATTTATATTTGGACCTGATCAATCTAGTTATGGATTTTGCGAGGTGTTAAAGTTAGTATCATACCATTCTAGGCTCTAGTGTCCTAGGGTCTTGAGTGCGCCCATCACTTTTCTGCATTGTGTTCTTTGATACGTTAAACTAAACTATTTAGACTTTGTATTTTTATCTCGTATGACACTGACACACTTTTGGTTTTCGTCTTTCAGATAGTGAACACATGGAGAGGAGCCACACAGAGGGTGACACACCGTAACTTCCGAGTCAGAGGCATCACAGACCTAACCACAACTACATGGAAAGGCGCCAACACTTGCACCTATGGACTTAGCATCCATCATAGCATAGATAATATCAGCTACTATGGTCGTCATGCGTCAGGCCATCCACCATCTGTGGTTGTACCTGCACCGCATACTACTTTTACATGGGAGAAAGCTAGGAGCGCCTACAGCAAACGCAATCCACCAAAGTCTGCAGGATCTATAGAGCTTATTATCTCCCAGGAGTGGATGCGTGATATCGAGAGGAACTTATGTCTGGTAGAGTATTCGGAGGTTGAGAAGCAAATGCTAGATAGATTCAATCTAGTAGGAGATGCGCTTCAGTGGTGGGAGTCGGTCACCATAGATGAGGAGAGGTCGAGAATGACTAAAAGAAAGTTTTGGGTAAAGTTTGAGGAAAAGTACATCCCACCACTACAGTATGAGAAAAGAGTTTCTGAGACTGCTAAAGGAGGACCGTAAAGTGACTGAGTACGGGCGGGAGTTTATCCGTCATCTTTCTTTGCCCCAAACGAGATTAACACGGAGGCAAAAAAGATGGATCGCTTTATCAAGCCTGGAGTGCTAGGCAGGTGTTTCTTGGCAACCCGACCTTCACTATGTATACTTAGGTAGTGGACGTCGCTTTGCTCCATTTCCAAGACCACTACAACTTTCAAAGAGACAAGGCTCCGAAGAGGGTTGAAGACTGGGGAGAGAGGTAAGCCATCTCGAGCAAAGGGAGGTTCACAAAGGAGACCCCCATAGGGGGAGCAGTTCCTAAGGGGTTCTGAGGTTTGAAGGATCAGCATCATTAGGGCAGTCTGAGGCAAAAGTTCACAGAGCCAGTAGAATCATGGGGTTGTTCGAGTTATCTTTTCATAATTGCAATAGAAGGATTGGTGCAGTTTTTAATCAAAATGTCTGCTTGATAGCTTATTAAACTAAAAGAAATTTGGCCACATTTTGAACTATTAGACGTATGATCTCAAGTTCTACACAGTGCTAGTTCGACACTGACATGAGTACCTTACTCATAGAAAACTTGTCATCAAGTTAGATCATAAGGCTCTCTGTCTTTTAACAGGTAAAAGAAGATCAGTGACCATTGTGCGAAGTGATCCAATTTGTTTAGTGTTACACGTTACACATTTAGTACCAACTAAGGAAGAGAACTAGGTCATAAGCGCCTCAAGTCCCCGATCCCATACCTTAGCAATCTTCGAGGTTCCGTATTTGGTTTTGACAAGGTCCATGACTTGTATGCTAGTACTTTGGGCAAGTAGTAGTCGAGCGCTAGCCTCCACGCGTATGAGTATCATCTCCCCTGTAATGGATTCTTATTTCGTAGCTCTGGCCATACAATCCCACTTCTTCCTTACAAGAGAAGATCATCACAAAGATTCGCTTCGGGGGACTAACCGAGAACTGGGAGATCGCATGCACCATGAAAACTCTAAGGAAAAGGTTCTTCTCATCTACAACGCAAAATGAACTAACACCCTTATTCTTAATGGTTATGCTTACCTGTTAGGCAGCTAAGGGCCAGCACACCAAATTTCAGTCTATACACTCCTCTCCCCATTCTTGACGGGCCAAGATAAGATATCTCTATGATTTTCATAGTGGGCTTATCTCGGACTACCAAAGATCATGATTCCATTTTAGATTGTTGATCGATTCTCGAAGATGACCCATTTTATTCCCAACATCCATCACACCGATGTGTTGCATGTCGCAAATATGTATTTCTATGGGATCATCGAGTTTCACAGCTTCACACGCAGCATTATATTATAGAGTTATGTTCGCATCATGCGTCACCTCTGCCATTCACTTCGGCAGTTATTAAGTTGTTCGCTACATTTTTCCAACGCCTTCTTCCATCTACAGACCAAGATTAACAATCGTAGCATTGGAATTACTTTACGATGCTTAGCTACGAATAAAACCCTAAGAGTTAGGACATCGTTTTTACATATGCGAAGTTTGCATTCAATAATGTCATTAATTTCTCTAATGGTCTATCGCCATTCTAAATTGTGTTGGGTGCTAGCCCCCAGATTCCCATTGACCTAGTGTAACCTCTTCTGTGTCGATGGCCGGATAGTTTGATTATCGCCGACTTCGTTACATGTCTAGCCTCCATACACAACACTAGAGCGTTTGACTCGTATACATGTCTCCAACAAGGAATAAGTGGACGCTCACCACTGGGAGGTTGTTTGACGGATAAGAGACATAGTCATGATCTACTTTCGAAGGGAGTGACGATGGGGCAAAGTCCATAAGCCACCGATGAAACAGTTTGGACCATTCTCTATCATACATGCTCATGGAAAAATACATATGTGGTCAACCTTTTGCCCGAGTTTTGTATTCACCGCGTGTTTAACATAGTGAACCTTTCCCTCTTCCGAGACCACCATGTTCCATCGGTTCATTTGTTGACCAATGACTCCCATCCTATTCGCTACCATGTCAAGGAGTTTATGGGTCATGCACCAAGACATTCACATGCCCCACTGACCGGTTGACTAGGTATCTTGTTAGTTGGGTGGAGTAATCAATTTCCAAGCATTTTTGGATCACTAAGGTGACCTTAGAAAGCATCCATCAGATCTTTACACCATCTTTGTGTTGGGAATAAATTAACGTAATTGGTTTGTGAAAAATTACTTAATTATACAAACTTAATAAATAATATATATTTTTTATCACTAGTTTTTGCCTGGCACACCCAAATCCTATTTCTTGTCGATTCTTCAAATCGGCACACCTGCATCCGTGTCGCATCCGCAACCGCACCTTTGCCTCGTAGTGGGAAATATAAGATGAAACCAATTTGGACCTCAATTTGGGTTTCTTGTGTATTTTTAGTTTGGAATAAAATGGACTCGACTAGAACCAGTTCGTGGAAGATGGGACCCCTCCACTCTAGTTGATGCTAAATAGGTTCGACCAATTCTAATCCACTCCGATGGATGATATAGACAGATTCAGCAAATGTAGAGCACTTTGGAGCGGAGTCAATCCACTTTGATAGTGTTAGAGAGACTCAATCAATGCCGGTCCTTGGTATATTTGGCCCTGGTCAACTGTCAATAGACCTAGCATTAACTGACTTTATTATGTGCTAGTGGGGCTCGTCGTACTAGATAGGGTTTATGAATCAATGGCAAGTTATCTCATTGCAACTTTTTTCAGTAGGATCGGTTGCATTTTGATGATGCATTAGAGAAGAAAATGTGGAAGTTGTCGTCATAATATTATTGAATGGCAACAATTAGAGCCAGATCATTGGCTCGTCAAACCACTAAACAAAAGTGTGCTAATCCCGTTATATGGACAACATTCACAATAAAAGCAAAACCATGTCTGTATTTTGTTTGTTCTGTTAAACTAAATGTCTATATTTTTTATATTATTCATAAACAAAAATTAATTATGGAATATTCAAAGAAAAAAAGAGAAAAAAAACAGATGCGAGGAATTAAATAGTAACTATAAGAGACCAAAGACAAGATCTCTACGTCTCCACATGTAGGGAGGGTACTTAGGTAATCTCCAATGGAACAATGGTGGTATAAAATATACACAAGGTGAATATTTTTCATGCTTCCATAGTGCTGTGAAAACCTTTGCCATCTCGGCAAAGTGTAAAATGAACATGAAAAATGCACCTTAAATATTCACCGCCACATCAATTTTCTCTCTCGTCCAAAAATTTAAACTTTTATATCTTTCATTTTCCATGTCTGGTTATTATAAAGTTTATGTTCAAAAATCATTCACCGAGATCTATCAAACAAGGTTCGTAATCAATATTAAATTCTTTAAAAAAAATCTTAGTAAATAATACCCATTTTACATGACTTTGTCCCCCAATGGTCGGTTTCATTTTTACCCATAAAGTTACAAGGAAACGTTGGAGTACAAAATGTAGTGTATAATTTTAGTGTAAAATCTACTTTACGCACAGGATTTACTCTAAAATTTTATGCTGCTCGTAATAGACTACTCACAACAGTACAATTCCATATAAACCACATTGCATTAGATAACATCGAAAGAGTTTCCCCACCTGGCTTTGGGAAGCCTTTTGGATATTCGAGGAGATCCAAGAATCCATATCCAAATTCATATGCTAAATCACATGGTTGCTCCATTGACATTACTTCATTCAGTTGTCGCACAATGAAATACAGTGGATAAGAATTTGAAAGCCCGGCCAAAACTGACCCACCTGAGTATTTCAAGGACTCATTAGATTTTAACAACTACCAATAAAATGATATGTAAGGCTAGTTAAATCTATTCTTTTTTTTACAGGAGTCGCATATTGGGGGGGAAATTTGTACAATATTAGGACAAGATGTCTACTGCATAACATCAAGGAAAAATATAAATTGCTAATCCAACAAATGACTCACTCAATGCACTATACGATTTAGAAGGGCACTCAGAGCCCAAATCAACCCACGACGAGATGAAAATGGCCACTCATCTTTATGTGCGGGTTAAAAGTGGGCTGACTCGTGGGTTTAAACCCAATCCGCAGAACAAACCCTTCTCTAAACTAATATTTAATTTTTCTACCGAATATAGTTTCACCAACAAAACCTGTGTTTCTCTCTCAGCCGCTCACCTCTCTCTCTCTCACAAACACACACGCGTAGAGCCGCTTTCATCTCTTCTCTCTACACCGCTCTCTTCTCTCTCTCTCTCTGAGCCTCTATCTTCTCTCACTACCTCTCTCTCTTATCTCTCTCAGCATCCTCTATACATATCCATTTAAAGTTTTGGTAAAAAATTATATACATAGCAGCAACAAATAAGGCAGTACAAAAAAGGAAAGAGCATGGTTAGCCCAACCCAACCCAAATCCAACCCGCCCAGAGTTAGCCCGAGCCCAAATCCAGCCCGCCCATGTTCGCCCATGCCTACCTAAATGCCATCTCTAATCCCATTGTATAGATACGCAATAAAGGAGATATTGTTCAATACTGATGCTGAAGCTGTACATTATGATGAAGTGAATTGTATTATCTCCCCAAAAAATGTTCCTTAGATCCTATCATGTTGGCAATGATATGGTAGGAATAGTTTGAAGAAATAGGAGAGAAATTTGAACCAAAGCAGAAGACATCTCTGTGGTGTCGAAAAAGGTTGGATACGCGGCTTTATGAATTTCAACATCAAAGCACTTTAAAAATACCATCGTGTCTACTATATCCTATGATGTGGACAGAAGTTAGATACATGGTTTCTTTGTGGGATTCAAAATTAAAGCGTTTTTAAAGATATCAACATGTATACCATTATTGATTCTTGGAAAAGATTATTCTATAATTGATGATCAAAGGGCTATTTTTCAGTTTCTTTTGTCCAAGGTGGATTTCTTGTCTCCCTTTTGTATATTCTTTTCTTTTTATCAATAAAGTTTGTTTCTTATTAATCTGTCACACACACAAGACACAATCCAAAGTAGAACAGTCAGCTTGCTCACGAATAAGTTAGATTTCACTAGGAGATTTATGAAGAGAAAACATGTTTTGAAATTTCATGCTATCTTCCAGTAAATATAAGCATGATAAACATGTCTTATTGGTTTCAGAAAATGCTACTGCATGGGGGGGAAACAAGTATATAACTATTTTACTGAAATTAAATCAAATTACCAATAAATCGTCTGTATGTCTATCCACCCTTGCAACAAAAAACAACCTGGTTCATACCAAAACAAAAAAGGCATCAATTTGTTAATCAATAATATATAAGAAAAGAAAGAAGAAAAGGTGAAACAAATTAATATACGAAACTATGTTAGAAAGGCATCCATAAAGAAGTTGAGATAATTTACCTTCTTGAAGAAGTTCATCCAGGCAATAGGTGGTGGCCCTGTTTTAAAAAGTTCACGTGTCAAAAAAAATTTGGAAAACGTAATAAATTAAAACTAAGAAAGTAATAATTATATTATTAGAGGCATACTGCATAATATTATAAAATCCTGCTAAAAAGAATAACAAATAACAAGCTCTTTATCTACAGAGTGTAAAATGACGCTTCCCCTTCATTTTCGCTATAAATTCACTGCTCAAATCTAAATGTATGATCAGGTTAATTAATTGATTTACTTCTAAAAAGCTATTTCCATACTTTTTGGTCTACGACTAAACCAACATTTCAAATGGAATATGATATGCAAAGGTTTATATTATATTCTCCAACTGTTAGTATTATCTTTATACTTTTTCATGAAAAAAATCACAACATTGGTCCTTAAACTTGTCCGCCCACTTCCTTTCATTTGACATGCATGAATTCTTCATGAGGTAAATTAATCAAAGTAATGAATCTTTTATCTAATTGTATGACAAATGTCTCCTTTTGTGGTGGTTGCTAAGGGCAACACAAAAATTACTCCAACACCACAGTCTGCTTAAAAGTGATTTTACATTATGTTTAAATGATTGTGCATGTGGTGGTGAGTAATTTTGCCGCTTAACAAGTGCACCTTGTACAAAGTTGCTTTTGGTGCAAAAGATGTTACTATATCTAAAGAAATATCTAAGATTGTATACCCACTTTGTGAAGATCTTGTAATGTAAATGTCCTAAAAATCGACCTAAGCAGTGCTAGGTGCTAAGCACTGGGCTGGAAACTCGTTCGTCCAGGGGAAAATTTTCCCGATTAGTTATAATAATTGCAGTGGGGGCGGCATGTCGGCATTTCGGCTAAGGGTCTAAGCATTTAAAAAATCGCCCTGGAGAAATATCATCAATTAATTGAGAACATCACACTTTTTTAAATGATCTTTTTCTTTAAATTTTCTAAAAACCCTAAAAGACGTTGCTTGAGAGAGAGAGAGAGAAAGAGAGAGAGAGAGAGAGAGAGAGAGAGGAGGCTCAAATTTACAAAAAGATTAAAAGTGAATAAATAAATTTTAAAAAAAATCTCTCCCTCTCTCTGGTATAATATATGTACATATATACATTATGTCTCCAATACCTTTATCTCTCTCGCTAATACGCAATAAACACCTCGGCACTAAGCGCCCATCAGTTGCCTCCTAGCGTTTGCTAAACATTGGATGTTCTTATTACAAATAGTTGGTAAAATCGTAGTTTTCCATAGTTTCAATTATATATAATTATAAGTTGAAAAAAAGAGGGCGTACCTTGGGGCGATGGTAAGTGCCCTCGCCCAAGCTACGGTTGGTCTCGGGTTTCTAGACTTATGGGGGTAAGATCAGCCGACATCTACCTCTCTTAGACCCTGCAGTGAAGCGGGAGCCTTGTGCGCTGGGTACGATTATTTTTTTTTGTAAGTTGAAAAAACAAAGAGAAGATTCGTGGTATAATTGGTCAACGTATATCCATTGCGTGAATCACAACATAAACACATGATACAATTTTTTGGTTCCACTAGCAAACTAGATGCAATTTTCTTTGTTATCTTAGGATCCTCATATTTTGTTCCAGCTATCTCCCGAGCTGTTGATATGAGTCTGGGGTACATTTTAGATAAATAATTAATAATCAAGAGGAGAAACACCTTCAACTTACTTTATAAATAAGATATGAGTACAAATATAGTAGACACAATAAACAAGTGAAAATTGACACACCGCAAGTGCGATGGTTTGAAACATAAATGTTAGAATGTGGTGATATATGATTCGATTGACCATGCGATTTGAAATTCATTACTTAATCGATACGATTTTTGTGTTATCTTTCCACCAGCAGACCACCGATCACTCGCCTTATGTTCACCTCTCCTTGGTTCAATTTTGGCTGCGTTAGAAAAGGTCGGATACAATTCCTACTTTTTGTTTCTTGGTTCGATTGTGGATGTAGAATACAATTTTATTCTGTGGGGGATGATTTGGATTTGTATTTGGATTTCAATTAGGGTTTTCATTTGTGTATTAATTTCGGTTTCAATCGGAAGCGGAGACGGCGGTGGCCTGCGTTTGGGCTTCAATTGATGGTGATGCCGATTTTGTGTTTTATTTTCTTTTTGTTTTAGTTTTTATTTTTCTTTTGTGTTTTTGTTTATTTTTCTTATTTTTTAACGGAGGACTCACGGATACATTGGGGTTAACTTTGGCACTACTATAAAATATGGGGTAGAAATCGAATTCAACCCAAAACTTAGGGTCAACAATACTGTGTTTCTAAATATTTATAAATTTCTTATTTTCGTATCAAATCTTACTATTCCATTCTTAATATGATTCCCCTTTCCAGTTCATTAGGTTTTAAGATTCGCAATATGATCTACAATTTGACAACTATGATTTGAAAATTCTAAACAAACTAGGATACAAGGGTGTTATGTAAATAATAATAATAATATATATTTATAATTATAATTATTTCTATTTTTTTTTGTAGGGACAATACATTATTTGTTTACAGGAAAAATCAGTAATGGTGAATTAGAAACAAAATTCAGTCTATTAGTCTCCAAAATAGTTACATTTAATTCAGATGAACTATATAAACAGACATTATACCCAACTCAAAACTAACATGAAATCCCCAGTGCTCCTTAACATCTCTATCCCCCGGCTTCTCTCATAAATATCAAACCAAAAATAATATTTCTACTCATCACTTCGTCTTATAGATCCTCTGGACGATTTTACCAAATTTCTTTTCTTTTGTGACATAAATATTTAGGATTTTTTACTCACCCCCTATGAAATAATGCTTTATCGAGAGAGAACCCCCCATGAAAAACTAAACAAAAACCCCATTTCTGACACCATCACTCCTCCATTAAAAACCAACATCTAACTCATATTAAAAACCAAGTCGAGACCGAATCCAAGTTCAACAACTTTGATTACACCCACATTCAGAACCAGCTGCAACATTGCAATCAAGTTTCAGTTTCATCTGAAGTTTTTTCGTAGAGCATTCATGGCGGTCATTATATGGTGCACATAATCGATTCAGTGGAGCTTCTTCACAAATTTAAGTCGGACTCGATTCAATGGCTTGTGGAAGTGGTTCACCGTCCAATCATCATCCCCACCCCTACTCTAAATGCATATGAATCTGAAAACTCTCCAAGTCTAAAACTGGTTTTGAAGTCTCTAAACAGTGAATTTTCTAAACAGACAACTTCAAGAATTATGTCTAAATAAGAGATTACCGCAAGAGGATAATTTCATATAAAAAACATTAATTTTTCAAAATGAAGCCATTTCCAATTTTTTTAAATGTTATACACCTTAAAGATGAGAAATATATAGTTAGGCAAAGACAACTAAACTTAGTGGTGTAAATAAGTCGATCCGGCCCTAAGTTTGCTCAAGCTTGGTTTATAAAGTTTAATGAGCTTACAAATATATTCAAGTTTGGTTCATTTATCTTACCAACCGAGCTTGAACAAACTAATACAAGTCGAACTAGCGTAGCTTGGTTGTTTATATTATTTTAGTATAAATATTAGTTATCAATCGGAATTAGAGGCGAACTCAACAAGATAAACGAGCTTTAAAATACGTTCAAGGTTGGCCCGTTTATTTTACGAGCCTTTCTGGAACTATCATTTATCCAAAAGGACTCGTGTTCAACATCGAGTAACTTGGTTCGCTTTACAACACAAACTTAACTATGTCCTTGCATCCTAATATATGTGATGGGTTTAACGATCCTGGCAATGGCATGCACAAGCACCACATAAATGAAAAGATATACGGTCCACCTAGTGCACATGCACTCGCATTAATAAAAGAATCAAATTATTCATAAAATGTAACCTATATTGTAATAGAGGAAATACCTTAATTATAGACACGGAGACAATTAGTGAAGAAAACCAGGAAAAAAAATGATAGACTAACCTAGGTTTAAGCAAGTAGAGCAATCGATGTCACCTTTCCTCTGGAATATCACTAATTTTTTTACTGCCAAGAAACATAAAGATTAATATTGGGATACATTAAACTTATAAATTCATGTCCTAAATAAACAACCATCCACATGAGTTGAATAGAAGTAAATTTACTCCCATGAGTTACAGGAGTTTAAACCAAATAAGAAAGTGCAATGATTCCATTCACATGCGTAAGGGATCAAAATATCCAAAAGCACATATAATGCCAATTGCGATCACTGACTCGCTAAGGATGGCAATTCATGTTTGTGTAGTGTTATTTTGGTTCGTGTCCAGTATTAGGCAATCCTAAACAAACATGTCTAACTTGTCATCTACATAGTTATTTATTAAATGTGTCATGTTTGGGTTGACGTGCATAACCCGTAAATTATGAAATAAGACTAGGATCTTCTTCTCTATGCTATTTACCAAGAACTATTATAGGGGCTCAAATCTTTGATAATTTTAAATACTAACAGCAAATAAGTAAAATATCATTTGAATCTACAAATAAATATACAATAGTGGATCAAGATAGAAAAATAAAAAAGTTGAGGCTTGATAGTCTTAACTCTCAAGTCCCTTTAGGTTGCAATGCCGCCCTTTTAAAATTATTAAGAATAGGGTCTCTCCCTTACAATATGACATTGTTGTTGTTGTTTTTATAACCCTGAACCTCCACACGAACGAGCCTTTTGAACCCCCCCGGCAAGCTAAATAGGGGGTGTGTGCTAGTGCTAGAGCCACTCTGACACACACACCAAATTAAAGTCCGATATCCTTTTAGGGAATCGAACTCGAGACCGTGCGCATAACCCACACAATCCAAACTCGTCCCTTACCGCTGGAGCAACCAGGGCGGATTGACATTGTTATATTGCAAAGAAATAAGAAATACATTTATATTATCGTATAGTTTGTCAAATGTAATAGTGTTCTTACAAAGTGAAGTCATGTTACGAAATATAATACTATGACACAACCACCATTATATATATAAGTTATAACAGTGTAGGACTGTACACTGAACACTTGAAAATTATTGGTATACACGCAAAATGTCCCCTCATCTAAGGGGCTTCCAACAAATTCACTAAAATTAATAAAATCAACTCAGTTTTTGGATATTAGTGTACTAGCTCAACACATTCATTATTTGTGTTTGTGGGCCCAGTTATTAAAAAAAATAGGGTTAATTGCAAATTTAACCTTAAAGTTCGGGTTCATTTCGAAATTTGGACATATTTTATCTATTTTTGCAATATTAATCGTGATGTTTTAATTCGCGCAATTTTGGACATTCGTCAAGTCCCCGTTAAGAAGGTTAACGGAATGGGTGTGACTAGCAGCCATGTGTCATTATTTATTTTTTATTTTTGAGTTAACCATTAATGAAGAGAGAAAAAATAAAACACACATATTAATCCCAATCATTGCATCACTGAACGAAGCCCCACCGCAAGCTACTCCAAAATCGACCCACCCTTATCCTCCACCACCACCGGTGGCACCACCTCGACATGTGTAACCCAAAACTCCTCAAACCTTATCATCATCAGCCCTAAATCAAACCTCCTCATCAAAACCACACTCTTCCCCTTCCCAACCAACCTCACACAAAATCCATAAACATCAAAGATGGCACTACGCTCTACGCCACGTTGGCCATAAAACCTCTCCGACAACTGAATGAATTAATTTTCAAGCGTATTGATTTTGTTGTGGTTGAGTAAATCAATTTGGTAGTTTTCTTTCAATGAGTCGTTTTAGTTACGATTTGGTTTTGGATTCATTCAAATGAAATTGATTTGGATTTGAGGTTGGGGTGGAAGATTTTATTAGTGATGGCTCCGGTTGAAGGTGGGGACGATGGTGGAAGGTGGTGAAGGTGATGGTGATCGTGATCGTGATATGAAACTGGTGAAGTTGTTGGCGTCGGCTGTAGGTGGTAGTAGTTTGGACATCTTCATGTGGTAAAGTTTTGGTGGGGATGGAATCATGGAGGTAGTGGGGATGAAGTTGAGAAAGTGGTGGTGATGTTGGTGGATTTGTTTTATTTTCTAATAGGTGTGTTTTATTTTTATTTTAGTAAATTTATAATGTCACTTGTAAAAATTCAGATTTAACTAAGCATAAACGTTAAGCCTCTTAATAATGTTGCATTGCAATAAATATGTTGTAAATGTAGGGTATGGTAATAATGATGGAGTACAACACTTTTTCGCTATACCGCGTTATTTACTGAATGAATTAGGGATGTATTTGGTACCAATAATTCTAGGCCAACTAAGGATTCCAACTCATTTTGTGCTACACACTAACATATTTGTATTTTGAATAATGCTCACTAAACCTGTGACACCCCGCCTAATTAAGTACCGGGTGATCAGTCATTTATTAAATTAAAATCAAGGTGAACGAACACGCATGTCGATCGATCCCCAACCCCCTCACTCGGTCCCGCAACCCCAACCCCAACCACCACCATCACCATGGCAGCCCTAATGGCAGCAGGGTTGCCATAGGGGGGGAATCTATTGACACACGTGTTCGTTGCCGCTGACGCGGACCAATTACAATATAGAAATTAAGATTAATGAGTTGTTAAGTGTTATTTTGTTAAGGTTTATTAAAAAAATCATCTTTTAGGTTCACTTGTGAACCTTTCCCTATATATATATATATATATACACACACACACACACACAATAGTGCTCTTATGCTGATCAACCCACATTTTAAGAGTGCGGACCGGACATGTGTCATCTACCGGTGGTCTAGAAATTATCAGCTAAATTATAGGCACGCTCTCTCTCTTTTCTGAGCTCACCGTCAGGTGACACATGTCTGGTCGGCACTCTTAATATGCAAAGTGATCCGCATAAGAGCATGACTATATATATATATATATATATATATATATATATATATATATATATATATAGAGAGAGAGAGAGAGAGAGAGAGAAAGAGAGAGAGAAGTAACCAAAGATACGCAGCGGGATTGTAAGAAGAAGGGTCTAAACGAATGAGGTCTTTAGGAGGATCAAGAAATGTAACAACATCTTGCTCGTCCAAATACTCTCTCTTTCCACTCGGTAAAACTTCGTAGGGTTTATCATCATCCCAAGCTGATGACGTCGTATTTCTACCAAACTGAACGGGCCTCCGTTAATTAGTTCCCAAGGCTAAACCTGGTACAGTAGAAAAGATAAACACCAAACGTTAATGGAAAAAAAAGGTTATATGTAGTTTAAAGAAAGGGTTTGTTAATTAGTTTTACCGGGTTTGAAATTTGGAAACCCTCGGTGATGATAAATTGAGAGTTGGGTAAGGAAATTTGGCGTGACAGGAGAGTTGATAGTTGCTAAGTTCATTCTCGTTCGTCATTGCATAGCCAAATCTCAAAGTCTTCAAAAGTTAGTAGGCTTGGGTTCGGTTCGGTTCGGTTCGGTTCTATTTTTTTAATCATTCGATTGTTTTTTTAATGGTTCGATTTCGATTTCAAAAATTAATAATCGTTTTTCTTTTGTTCGATTTTTCGTTATATGATTTGGAAGAGAACTAAAGACATAGGTTGAACTGAAACTGGTTCAATCCTATCATGTTTTATTCAATATTTATATATGACAAATGTTGATTTCTACTTATTTTAAAGGTTTTAAATTAATTGTGACTTTTGGGATTTTGATTACATTTGTAAAGTTGCTTTGAGTATTTTTTTAGGTTATATTTGAGAATTAATTATTATTTTATTTATTTTTTGATATCTTTTTGGAATCGGGAATCGATTTGAACCAACCCAAGAACCGTTGGTTCGGATTGGCTCGGTTCTTGTGCTGGTTTTAAAAATGTGGAACTGGTGAATTCCGGTTCCGATTCAGAGATTGTAGTGGAACCGACTTAACTTAAACTATATGCACCTTAATATTTTCAAATAACTTCGGGAAAATGAATATTAAGTCATAAACGGATGATATATGTCCTCCAAATCCCTTTTCAGTATTTTGACTTCCCTTGTCACTTTTTATGGATAATTATGCCCTTGGTAACCTGGTATACACATTATGTGACTTTTCAACTGGTTTGTCCGATCATATTTCACAAATTTCATCTCTCTACTGATGCTTAGAAACCCTCATTCTTCATGCCAACTCCCTAAAAGGCTCAATGAAATCGAAGGATCAAGCTTCGAAACCAAGGGCAAACAAAAGTTTAGGATTGTGTTGACCAACCAATGACTACAAGTCTACTTAAGCACATAAAACCATTTTAAATTTTTAATGATTGAACATGCAATGCCACATGCTCCAAACCTCTTATCGCACTCACTCATGAGGCTTAAGCCATATCTTATGCTTTAGTTTATGGTATAAAATAGGTCTTTAATCTTTAAGAGAATACTTGATATGAATCAATGATTTCAAAATAATCTCAAAGCGTTCCATGAGATTTAAATTGAGCATAAAGTCCAATCAACATATATCTTATTGTGGTATTGAGCTCCTGGAATCGCTGTGCATGGGAGTCCGACTTTCTTTTGTTGTGTGATTTCAAGTGTTTCCTGGATCCTTGTTTAGCATATGTAGTGTGATTAGGGATGTGTGGAAGAAAAGGTGAGCGCAAGGGTGATCAAAATCGTTCGTTCCGGTGAGCCCTAATAGGCTAATCCAAAGGATTTTTCAACTTGTGTTAAACTAGAGATATATGATGGAGGGTTGGGGGACCGTGTTACGAATGGGTAAGGTATTAGTCAGTCCAGTTGTTAGCTTTATCTTCTTTATATTATCGTTTGTCATATATTACTTAATTACTACATAAATGGAAGATAAAGGCTCCTTAAGAAACCTTAATACTGTACTCATAGACATATATAATCTTAATTAGGCCCGAAAGAATGATGGATGAATGCCACTTTGTATGTGTGCCCCAATAAAAGTGGTTGTGATGCGGTGTGTGGACTTGTGTGGATGAGTGTAACTATAGTATTGCGTTAATGTACTTATGTGGTTACGAGACCAAAGTCAACGTATCATGGGTGTGTGTTTATAAGTGAACGTGTGTGTGCGGCATGGAGGCTTAGGCTCATGAGTGAAAACTCAATATTGTGCCTACATACTAACAAGAGCATGAGATCAAAGTCGACTCAAATTGGGATGTAAATAGTCTCTTTAGAGATATCATAATATCTCGTGATATGGATGCAGGAAGATGTGAGTAAGGATATTGTGTACCATGGGGTGGACAATAAGCTTTCATATAGAGATATTTGGATATCTCGAGGTTTCCGCGTCTTGCAGGGTGATGTATCGAGGGATATATCACAAGGGCTTGTGCTCATGAGGAGGGATCGGTATTGAGCCTACGTACCCGTTTGTCAATGGGATCAAAGTCTACATAGTTTATACAAGGTGTGTGAGAAGACGTGGTTTAGTCTTATAGACTGCGCGTACAAAGTGTTAATGTTCTTTCATGATCCATCTATGATATAACATTCAATTTCTAATCATGTTATTATGTCCTTGCTTTAGAAATATAATTGGTGTGATCTCCATGGATTTTTTTAGGAATCATAATTTTGGTTATACTCATCCCTTAGGAACGAAATCAACTGTCAGAGAAGTTAAACGTAAATGGACCGACTTTAGACTTTTGCTATGTCAAAGGTTTTCAGGACATCATCATTGTGTTGATTATGACAACCCATATTTTCCATACATAGGATGTTCAGTCCCATGTACCATGAAGGTTATCTAAAAATTAAATACCATTATAAGCATGAAGAAATAAATTGAGATGGGAAATAGTATATGACAACATACATAACTGAATAAATAAAAACCTTCGACTATATTAAATGATATCCAACATAAGTCTAAATATCACAATAGTAATAAATAATCTAATAGAATTAAATAAATCCAATTGCGGTAACAACATTGCCCTTGCGTAAACTCTCATAAAACTGAAATAACATAAATACAAATATATATTGGATGTAATGTATGACACTTACAAAGCTAATGGTTGGATATAAATACTGGAAATAGAGTTAATGTCGTTATAAGCCCAACCCTAAAAATGTTATTGACACTAACTTGAAATGTTTCAACGTAAGAAGGTTAAGATCACAACAACAACTTCCTATGTGATTCCGATTAAAAGATCCATATAAAAATAATAAAACCATGGCATTCTTACGCGAATTAATTAGGTGAATATCCCAACACAATATTATTACGCCATCCATACCTACCCATTATATTAAACTATTGTAATATTCCAATTTATTATGAAGTTACACATCTAAATAATGTAATGTTAACTCTAGTTATCCCAATCACATAACCACCACATATATATTGTCTATATAACAATTTCATTATAATATATTGCATAATCACTCTCGACCCAACACATAAATCATAGGAAATCCTCATAGCCCACACATAAAGTATCTCATGAAGGTTTACCTTGTATACTTCTGAGGATCTCTCGTGCCTCTACTAATCTTGAAAACTAGAAGATCCGTATTTTGAAGTCTTTAAATACACAATATGGGTATATATATACGCATATGCCCCGTGTCACTTGGATTGTCATATTATGTTTTACAAAACACACTTTGAGTCTAATCCAAAAGGTTTCAGAAAAGCTTCATCAAATTCATATCGAACAATTCATGTTGTTGCCCCGAGTTAATCAATTAGGATAGAGGTATATTGAATAGAGGACTTAGATTCACCCATCAGTTAAATATTTTCTTAAAATGAAAAATGAGTTAATTTAACCTTGTGGTATTGTGATTTGATAAATATATAATTTTATATATTCTTATTATATAAAATTTGTGTTTGAAATGCATCCATTGTATTTAAAATTTACTTGCTCATACGTTGGATAAGATAATTTTAAGCTTTGCGAAATTCTACAAAAGTGGAAAATTCTAGCTTTGTCCGTGACCTTAGTCATTGGTTGTTCGCAAAGTACATCCTTCATTTGTCTCAATATTTTGGAATACCTCGTAAAAAATATTGATTTGGTAGTTGTGCCAAGACAAAATCGTGGTTGGGAAGCCAAAATGATCTTTTCTTGACCTGTGGATTTTTTATAACTTTAGTGTATCCCACTTCTCTTTATAAACTTTTGTATATAATCAAGAGTTGCTGCATGATTCCAAAATAAGGCGAGGAGATAATTTTGAAGAGAGAAAATATCTTATCTTTCAAAATCATTCTTTTTATCTTCTCATTATGTTCTCCTTATTTTTATTCATTCTTGAATAAAAAGAAGTCCGGCTTTCATATTCAAGCTTATTTTCGAAAATAGTTTTATTCTTGAATATAGTCTACTTTCAAAAACCTTAAAAACACTTTGTGAGTTTTTTTGGAGAAACCAAACCTTTCGATATATCCTCACACATCTTAGACTGTATTTGGTGGTTACTCGGTGGTTCCACTGCCTTGGAACAAAAGTGTTCTTCCACGTAAATGAAGATTTGTTTAGTGGAAGATTTGAAGATATTGGTAGTAACCAAAATCGGTAGTACTAGTGTAGCGTACTTCAAATGTTGGTGCTCTCCTATGAGAATATGGTTTGAAATATTTGATAGGAAGTTAGTGCATTATGTGATTATAATTATTTTAGACCCAATTTTTTTCCCATTAATGGATTTTTCCTCATACATTCGGTGTTGTGTGATTTTTTTTTATCTTTTCGCATTATTATCACTTGTTTTGATAATAAAATAAATTGATTAGATTCTAATCTCTATAAAACATTTAGTCACCTGAGCCTTTTGGATTTTTTATACACTTTGTTGTTTTAAAAGGGAAATTGTCTATAAATTATTGATTAATTTTTAATTGGATATTTACCTTTGAGGTTCATGCTCTCGATTGGTATTAGAGGGGGTCTTATTCTTTTTGGGCTTAAACCGTAAAGTAAATCGTTTGTGTAAGACAGATGGTGTTTTGTCTCACCGACCTCCACTGTTTGATGGTAGAAAATATTCATATTAAAAGGTTCGTATGGTTTCATATATAATGTCGTTGGAAGATCGAATCCGAAATAGTGCTTTGATGGTTTGGAACCTGCATATTACAATTGTTGATAATGTCGTAGTCCTATAAATAAGATCTAGTTGGGATGAGAATGACATGAACGATGGTGATTAGAATGCTAAAGGTCTTAACACAATCTTTAGTTGCTTCACCATTAGTGATTTCTAGCGTGTTTCAACGTGAACTACATTATGGGAAGTATCAGAAATAACCTGTGAAGGCACCATCACCATAAAGCATGAAAAGCTTCAATGACTAACCACTCACTTTTTTCCCCTTACCAAGAAGGATAATGAAACCCTTAATGACTTTTATGTTCAACAAAATGACATGGTTAATTTGACTTTTGATTTGGGAAACAATGATCAAATAGGATATAATAATTGATAAGATCCTTATAGCTCTTCCCCTTAAGTTCTTTGGTAAGGTTGACACCATCTGAGAAGTTCGATCTCTATTTAAAGCACTCTTGAAAGTAAATGAGTTTGTAGTCTCACTTCAAACGTATGAGGAAATTTTGAATTATTGCCAGAGAGAAGCTATAAAAAAATAGCATAGTCTTTAAGGTGAAAGGTCACAAGGTTCCCCCGTTTATGGATTTAGGATATAATTAGAGGTGAAAGCTCAGAAGTATATATATAAATGTACAAATTTGTATACAAATGTATATATATATATATATATATATATATATATATATATATAGATAGATAGATAGATAGATAGATAGATAGAGAGAGAGAGAGAGAGAGAATGGTGACCTGGAGTGTGGTATTGTGTGGTAGATTTTGCAGAGAGGTTTTCAAAGAGACGGAGAGTGATAATGAGATAAATTAGGGGAAATAGACCCTAAGGGTGTTGTTGATACAAAAAATTACCCACCTAAGTGGTCCAATCATATATGAACACGTGTCATCCCATATGGAAAGAATCCTAGTCAGTAAGTAATAACTTCACCGACTAACATACAAAGTGCCAACCAATGCCAGGAAGCCCGACCAACAGTAGGGAGGCTGACCAACATGACCAGCGAAGTGCCAACAACCAAGAACATTATGAACATTATGTACTAATGTAAATGCCTAATTTATAAAGCCATTCTATCCTTTAATATTCCATATCTTTATTTCCCTACATGGTTATAAATACATTGTAATTCCTTCATCAATGGTAAGTTTCACAAGGTTCGAAACACTCTCAACAAGAAGAAGACAGAATACAAGGCACGGTGGACGTAGGATTTCCCAAATAGTCAAACCATTTTAAAAACCTTTTATCTCTCTTTTATTTACTTATTTTTATCTGTGATTGAAAAATTAGATCTATATAAGTTTTTTACATCAATAGATTGGCGCCGTCTGTGGGAACGTATTGCTAACAAATGTTGTCACTCTTATTCACTTACGATAACACAAAGATGATTGATATCCCTGAATCCAGTACCAGAAACGATGGTAATCCGCCTATTTCACCCGATTCGCTAATAAATAATGATCTGACTGGAATCTTGCCTAGTATTATTAGAGGACAAAAGTCCATGTAAGATATGATCAGGCAATTAGCCCAAACGCTACAAGCCAAATATCATGTCTTGTCCATTCATATAAACATGCCACCGCCACCTCCAAGAACCAGCAGGCATAACCACTCCAAGGCTTCCAGAAACATGTCATATCGTTCAGGAGCAAGTTCTTCCCTCATGACTTCAGAGCCTTATAATGAACAGTCTTTTTCTCTTAAAAGGATAAGTTCCTTAGAAAGGCTAAGTCGAGCATCGCCCTTTGATCGTCTGGGACCCTAAATAAATAGAAATCCTCCAAGGTCATTATCGAGGAATAATCGATGACCGGCAGACCAACATGAGGCCTCAGCCCAATCAAGATCATGCGCCCGACATTTTGTTTATGTCGAGAAGACCTCTCAAGAGGAGAGCTTAACACATGTAAATGGTCGAAATAGTCGAGATGCTTTGCACAAATCTGAATCGGTTAATCATGCACGGAAAGGCTCCATTTAGCGATTGGAAGACAGGTTGGGAGAAATGGTGAAGGCGAAGAACCCTTGGCAATGAATCTTTGTGAAAGGGTCTCCTTTTGTTCATGCTACTGTGGATTTTCCTAATCCTTCGAAGTTCAAAGCCCCTATTGTTACTCACAAATATGATGGTAAAACTGACCGCATTCTTCACATTAAATAGTACCAAATAGCAGTAGATATTTACGTTGTCCCCGACGAGATGAAGTGTAAGGCATTTTCAGGTACTATAAGGGGTCCTACCTGTTGATGTAAAAAACTATATTTGATCTAATTAATTAATGACAGATAAATATGAAATAAAAAATAAGATAAAAGATTTTTAAAGTGGTTCAGCCTTATGAAAATGGCCTACGTCCACTATTTGTATTTCTAATGTTTGCCTTAATCTCAATGATGATTATAAGAGATCGATCTCCTTTGTGGAGAGTGTTACAATGTATTTATAGCCTTGGGACTATCAGTATGAATATACGATATGCCGTTGTTTAATAGACACATACATGAGTACAATAAGAATGTTCATTAAATCCGATGTTCATTGAATGTGCAATCGTCGCTTGATCATTTGGCCAGATGCTCTGTACGTTGGGTAGCTCGGTGCGCTCCGTAGCTCAGGGTGATGAGTAGCTCAGTGCTGCGAGTTGTTCTGTGATTTTAATCATTTTCCATGTAAGATGACACATGTCTTTATAT
Source organism: Sambucus nigra (assembly GCA_949130495.1). Classification (NCBI taxonomy): domain Eukaryota; kingdom Viridiplantae; phylum Streptophyta; class Magnoliopsida; order Dipsacales; family Adoxaceae; genus Sambucus; species Sambucus nigra. The sequence continues at coordinate 649,084,043 of OX422216.1, forward strand.
AATTGGTCCATGTCAGGTGCCAAATTTTCGTATCAACAGAAGCCCCTAATGTTTCACAGTTGAGTTTTGATATGAGAGTGTGGAATATTTTACTCGAAAGTTGCTCGAGAACCTTTGTACGTCTTGATTACTTATAGATTTCCAAAACTTAGGAATTTTACCTCTAGTCTTGTCATTTGAGCGCGAAATGGCAAATTTGTAAATATTTTAAATCTGCGAGAGATGCTTGGGTGTTTGCGTCTTTTCCATCATTTAAATACCGGAAACACAATCGTCTTTTCTAGTAATCATTTCTTTTCCTACTTCCCGATGCAAGGCATTTAAAAGTGATAGAAAAAGATCATCATATACTTTTTACCTCTAGATTTCTAAACTCTTTATTTTCTCACTCTATTTTTATACTATCGTTCTTTCCATCGTCCGCCTTAGCAGATTTCTCAATTTTCTGTAAGAATTTCTTCCTTCTTCTTTCTTTGCTTTAGTCATCATGGTTTATCTTGTCGAATCTTTGGATAAATTTCGAACCGATTTTCTAATTCCTTCTTGGGTTATTCTAGAAGAACCTCCTTCTCCATCTGATTTACTTTCTCTGGCTGAGGGACACTGGTTTCCCTCACTTTTCATAGATGAATGTGGCTTTTCTTTTCCGCCTAATCCCTTGTGTTTGGAGTTTTGCCAATATTTCGATATTGTGCCTACAAGAGTAGCTCCAAATACATGAAGGGTAGTTAATGGCGTACATAGGTTAAGCCAAACTCAAGGGACTCACTTAGGGATCCCTGAGATTATATTTTGTTATAAATGGGTTACCAGTGATACCATATTTTATTTAAAAGCTAGGTTTTCCAATAGAGCTTTAGTGGTCAATCTTCCCGATGCCAATTGGGACTATTTTGATCATGGGGTGGTGATGAAAAATTGGCAACACCCCTCATTAAATGGAAATAATGTGTATCAAGGTCCCATATGTCCACTTTATGGCAATGGGATAGGTTGTTTTTACTTTTCTCAATTTAGCTCTGTTTATATTTGATGAAATGCGTCATTGATATTCATGTTTGTTTTGTTTTTATAGTTGATAACAAAAGAAATCCCCCAATGGAAAGCGACATTAATATAAAAGATCTGAAACTTATCTGGAGTTTGCACCAATCAATTATCGGGGAGCACGTTAGAGCTGTTTCTTATTTGCGGAGATACCAAAACACCACCTCTTCTTTCATTGCTCGTCCTCTTCCCCTCCTATGGTAATTGATCAAGATCAAGTGCCAACATCTCGAGCAAGTGCCGAAGAACCTTCTTCTGATTTGAATACCTGTATTATTGATTTAATGACGAAGAAGAGGAGAATGCTTGCGTTCTTTGTCAAAGATGCTATTGGCACGGATGGGGAAAAGAAGAGCAAAGTGGATGTCCCAGCTGAGGGGACAAAGAAAATGGACAGTACTCCATCTAAAGGATCAACTGCGAATGTCAAGGAAGTTAGCAGGACGCCACCTGTTGTCCCAAAAGAGGCATCACCTTTGATTGAAGGTGTTGCTATTACGTAAGAAGAGGCGGCACCTTTGATTGAAGGTGCTCCTTTAAGGAGATTGAGGATAGGTCTTGTAGAAAGACCTGTAGAAACTACTGTTCGACGTTCTGATATTGGGGGTCCTTCCTCGGGAACTAGCACTCCAACTTTTATTGCCCCGAGTTCAGCCAAGGGTTTGATCAAGTCTTGGATCATTCTGGAGTATCGAGCTACTGGGGGTTCCCTTTCACGGGAGACGGTCGTTGATTTAGCGGCCCAACATATCGCGTCAGTAAGTATCATCGTCCCTACCACTTCATCTCCACCTACTGTATTCATATTCTAATTTGAGCTTCTTTTCTTTTTTCAGTTTATGACGTGCTTTAATAATATCCTGGAGAGAGATGAGGCTATCAAGGCTTCAAATTCGTCCAGCGGGATTGAAAAAGCTTTTGCTCGATTGTCTTAATCCTTGAAGGACTCCCAAAAGAGATACAATGAAGATAAAGCTGCTTGGGAGAATAAACTTCTATCTACAGAGTCAACTCATAACCAAGCCATAAATGCTTCCAAGGAGTTGGAGGAAAAATTAAAAGTCATCGTTTCCAACAAGAAAGAGGCTGATGGCAAGCTTGAAGGGTCTGAACGGCGTAAGAAAGACCTTTAGGAGAAGGTGAGGCTTGCTGAGGAATGTGCTTCTTCTGAGAAGATGAAGAGAAAGGCTGCCGTGAAGAAATCTTTTGACTGTGGTTGGGATAAGGGATGGAACAGAGCCTTAACCGCTATTACTTACCAGATGGAGTATGCAAGTCTAAAGTACTTCAGGGACGGATGGGTCAGAGCATTAAAAGAGTTGAGTGTTGCGAATGATTCTGAGTTGTTTCAAAAATACACTCATGGCCCTCCTCTTACTATTAACGAAGAAGAAGGGGATGAAGCTGCATCTGATAAGTCTTACATTATGATAGTAGAACAAGTCCCTATTACTACTGCTCTTCAACCCTCCGAGCGAGTTCAGCAAGCATCAACTTCTATCGAGAAACCAACTCCTTCGTCCAAACCTGTTGATGATGTTATAGGACATAAGGAGAAGGTATAGCATTGGTCGGCTCTTTATTTATGTTGTTCTTCCGCTTTTCCTTTCTTTATTGTAACTTTGGTTGTACTCTCTCCTCTTATGATCAATAAAATGGGTTGTGATCTAATCTGAATTTCTCCTTAACTTACTCGTGTCTGTATCATTGTTATTGTGTTTTTATTTTTCCTTGCTAGTTTGTTGCCATGTTGGAACTTTTATCAGCTCATGACACATAGTTGATGAAAAAATGTAATGATTACTTCAAAGCAGGTCATGCAGATTTTACTAAGGCCCAAATAATTGATATCCTTGGAGTTGATGCTTCTGAGCGAGCAGTTGATGCATACTAATACTTAAAGTGTTTGCTTGATCGGGCTGTAGCCAACAATGTGGCTTATTACGAAATGATTGAAGACCTTTAAGGGATGACTGAGGAACTCCAACTTTAGCATAAGAAATCCACTGCACTCTTACACGAATGTTATGAGAAAAAATACCAATAATTGAGTGCTGACAGGGGCTATGACAACTACATCTTAGCCCATGAGAAAAAGGAAAGTGTGCTGAAACTTAAGATTGAAGAGCTCAAGAATATTGCCAAGCTGCTAGAGCAAGAGAATATTAGGTTGCAAGATGAAGTGAAGCAACTCAGATCTGCTGCCTCCTCTTCTTCGAGAGCCTTAGTTCCAGTTAATGATGAAGGTTTTTCCTTTTTAGAAACTGAAAATGCTGCCTTGAGAGAAGAGTTGGAGACTTTTAAATGAACCGGACCTACCCCGTCTGCTCGTGGCAGAGAAAGGACTTCTACCCGTGGTCGAGCAAGGGCTGGTCAGATTAATATTGAAGAGATGAGGACCCAACTGGCTTTAGAAAATTAAGTCGTTTAATTGACGGTAAAAAATCAAGCCCTGACAAAAATGTCTAGAAAAACTCAAAGTCTTACCGACTAACTCTCCAACTAGAGAAGCTTGAGAGATTGAATTATTATTTTCGCAAATAGCCTAGAGAATTTTAGATGGCGGGATACAACGAAGCTCTATGTCATCTCGATGCTCGACTGAAACAATCGAATAACGAGGGATACAAACAGGGATAGTTGAATGCCTTATGTGTGATGAAAGTTGATCAAGGACTATCCTTATGGGATTGGTGTGATCCTGGATTACTTGATTTTCATATTCCTCCTTTTAAACTCGATGTCAACTGGATTCCAGCTCGTGCCATTCCTTGATGTTTGATCTCTAGGTATCTTGGTGATTACCAGCTTCATTAGAGTTTGAGATATTGAGTCCTCAATATTTGCTTGATCGACCATGTTCGAGCAACGTCAGAATGCTACAAGATATGAATTTTTATCAATTCTCCCTATGTGTTAGATGACTCTCCAGCTGGGGTGGAATCCGTATCAAAATCAGAGGGAAAGAAACCCATAGAATAGGAAATTTGTATTTAATAAACCAAAATTCATCTTTATGTAATCCGCTTGTATTTAATGAAGAAAATTTGGTCTTTGTACAATATTCTTTCCTAGGAGATAATTGACAAAATGTTTTTCTTATATATATATCTTTCGAGGGACAATTTGTCTTGTTTTGCCTGGACAATGGAGCTTGCCCCACTTGCTGCCTAGTTGTAGTGACTTATCACCCATTAATGCCTAAGCAATGGAATGATTTTCATCCCATGTTCCTTCTTAGTTGTAGCAATCTTATCTAGATTACCTTGGTGCCTAGACAGTGGATGCCCCGGGAGGTCACCCATCTTCTTGCCTAGTTTGGGATATCTCTTGAGATTATCCGTGATCAAACAGGCTTTGCCTTGTATGATTATTATGCCAACATTATTGGTTAAATTTATTGGTGCCGACCAACCGGAGTTGGTGGTTGCTGATGTTGATCAATCGGAATTGATGTAGTGTGTAGTACTAGTACTCCGAAAAAAATTGAACCAAAAAAGGAATATGGAAAAGCCAACACTTTTATTCATTTAAAGAGAAATGTGTACATATAAGTCTGTGTTACTGATAATACTTGCGCAGGTGCTCCGCATTCCATGCTTTTTGAATTCTTCTCCCTTTAAGGTTTCTATTCTATAAGTCCTAGGACGAACAATTGTAGTTACTCAGTAGGGCCCATGCCAGTTGGCCTCTAACTTGTTATGCTTCTGAATCACCTCCTTGAGCACATAATCCCCCTCCTTGAGTTCACATTTCTTCACTCTTTTATTGTAGAACATGGTTGTTCTTTGTTGGTAGGCTGCGTTCCTGATTGTCGCATATTCTCTAACTTCCTCGAGCATGTCCAGGTCTAAGCGTCTCATCAAATCGCTTATAGGAGAGTTGAAATTAAGTACCCTGTGTGTAGGCAGGCCCAATTCAACAGGAATAACTGCTTCGCTTCCAAAGGCTAGCATGTAGAGTGGTTCCCCAGTGGCTGCTCGGGGTGTTGTACAATATGCCCATAGCATAGAGTGTAGCTCGTTAATCTAATTTCCTTTTGCATCATCCAGTTGTTTCTTCAACCCGTTGAGTAGAGTCTTGTTCGTCACTTCAGTTTGCCCATTGCTCTGGGGATGGCCTGGTGCAGAATGGATCTTCTGGACATTAGATTGATGAAAATATGCAGCGAACTCCTCATTATCAAATTGGGTACCATGGTCAGTGATGAAAGCATGTGGAAGACCATACATGTAAATAATATTCTTCCAGATAAACTAGTAAACCCCTTCGTACGACATGTTAATGAGAGGTTCCTACTCAACCCACTTGGTGAAATAATCGACAGCGACTACCAGATATTTGAACCTTCCTTTGGTGGTCGGCATTGTCCCGACCAAGTCCATGCCCTATATAGAGAATGGCCAGGGGGAAGTAATGGGCATTAACAATTCCTGTGGAGTTCTTCGAACGAGAGAAAAATGTTGGCATTTATCGCATTTCTTCACATAGGTCGTGCAGTGAGCTCTCATCATCGGCCAATAATATCCCTGCATCGTTAACCTCTATAGAAGAGTCCGACCTATTACATGAGCTCCAAAAGTTCCTTCGTGAACCTCTTTAATAAGGTTTTTAACTTCTGAGGGATGCACACATCTCTGTAGAGCTGCGATGATACCCCTTCTATACAAAATGCCATTATTCAGTACATATCGAATAGCTTTAAACTTCAGGTTCTTGGCTTCAAGTTAGTCGATTGGCATAACCCCTTCCTCGATGTATACCCTGATGGGATCCATCCAGGATGGTCCCATATCTAGGGTAATGAATTTAACCATTAAAGCTTTATCTATACTTCGTTCTACCAGTATCTCGATAGGAATCGTTCTTCGTAGCTCGGTGCGAGTAGCTGAAGCTAATCGAGCTAGTGCGTTAGCTCTCACATTCTCTAATCTCGGTATTCTGATCAACTGAACTACTGCAAAGGTGAACACAATCTCCATAGCTTTAGAGTGATATCTTGACATCAAGTCTCCCTTCGTCGCATACAACCCCAGAATCTGATGTACAATTAATTATGAATCACTAAACACGGTGGCTTGCTCTGCATGTATTATTTTTGCTAAACTGAGGCCCACGATCCTAGTTTCATATTCGGCCTAATTATTGGAAGCTTTAAATTGAAAACGCAGAGCGTATTCGACATCTAATCCATCAGGGTTGTTAAGAATTATTCTGGCTCCACTTCCTGTTTCACATGAAGAGCCATCGATATACAAGTTCTATACAGGTATACCATTATCAAACTCTTTATCTGATAAGGTTCCCTGATGGAATATTTGGTACTTCCTCTTATCATTATCCACTTTTGGGCTATTACCCGATGATGCTTGTTGCCCGTTATTCATCCCTTCTGATGAATCTGCTAACGGTAGTTGATCGAGTGTTGTCTTTAATAATCCCGTAACATCTTAGGGTTGTTCTGCATTAGACTCTTGTTGATCGGAGGTATCTGGGTAAGTGAATTTCGTAATGAAATCTGCCACCTCCTGCCCTTTGAGTGAAGACCTTGGCTCATAAACAATATCATACTCGCCCAGTTCGACCGCCCAGTACAACAGTCTTTTGGATTTTTCTAGCTTGTACAAGGCCTGTCTAAGTGGCATATCAGTGTATACCACTATGGTATGGGCCTGAAATAAGGTTTCATCCTCCTACTGGCCTCTAGTAGAGCTAATGCTAGCTTTTCCAACCTTAGATATCTAATCTCTGCTCTTCGGAAGGCTTTTCTGGTGTAATACACCAGTTTTTATACTCCATCCTCCATTCTTATCAACGCAGAACTGACAGCATTTTTTGAGACAGCCAAGTATAAGTATAATCTTTCTCCCATCACCGACCTGGATAACAATGGAGGTGTCCCCAAATATTGCTTCAATTCCTGAAATGCCTTCTCGCACTCATCATTCCACTCGAAAGTTGTTTTGAAAGTCTTGAAGAATGGGATACACCTATCCGTTGATCTTGATATAAACCTGTTGAGAGCTGCAACACGGCATGTGAGGCTTTGTACCTCCTTCTTCGTAGCTGGAGATCGTAATTCCAGCAAAGCTTTAATCTTTTTTAGATTCGCCTAAATGCCTCGATGATTCATAATATACCCGAGGAACATGCCTTCTCGTATACCGAATATGCATTTCGTTGGGTTTAGCTTCATCTAATATTTATCCAACTAGTCAAAGGTTTGGACGAGGTCAGCTAGATGGTCGGCGGCTTTCTTTCTTTTAGTTAGCATATCATCGACGTAAACCTCCATGTTTTTTCAAATTTGCTCTGCGAAGACTTTATTCATCAACCTATGGTACGTAATGCCCGTATTTTTAAGTCCGAAAGGCATAACATTATAGCAGTGTGTTCCCCTTGGGGTAATAAAATAAGTATTCTCCCTGTATTTTGGTATCATCTTAATCTGGTTGTAGCCGGAGTAAGCGTCTATGAAGCTCAATAACTCGTGTTCCGAGGTAGAGTCCACCAACTGATCAATTCGGGGTAAGGAAAAATGATCTTTTGAGTAGGCTTTATTGAGATATGTGAAATCTACACACATCATCCACTTGTTATTCTTCTTCTTCACCATCACAACATTGGCTAGCCAATCAGGATATTTGATACTTCAATGAAAGTGGTCTTTTGTAGCTTCTCGACTTCCTCCTGGATAACTTGGTTCTTCTCTTGGCTAAATACCCTTCTTCGCTGCTTCACTGGCTTGACCTCCTTATTAACATTGAGCTTGTGGCACAGGAAGGTCGGGTCTATTCCTGGCATATCTTCATGACTCCATACGAAAGCTTGCTTTCTTTGCGGTAAAAATGCCTCTAGTTCCTGCTTTATTGATGGCTCCAGTGAAGCGCTAATTTGAGTTATCCGTTCTGGTTATTCATCATCCAGAATGACATTCTTCATAGCTTCAACGACCTGACCCTTTACAAGCTGGGACTTATCCCTAGGGTCCAATGTTTCAACCTCTGCATCTTTAGACTCATCCACCTGGTAGGTGGTGGTTTTTTTCCTGGCTTCCTCCAGTTCCTCCCGTTCGACAGATGAATAATAACATTCCCGAGCTACTTTATGGTCGCCTTTCACAATTCCAACCCCAAAATTGGTTGGAAATTTCAAGCATTGGTGTACCGTGGATGGTACTGCCTCGAATTTCTTAAAGCTTACTCTCCTTATAATTATATTGTCGGCTAATTGGACATTCTTCTCCATTACGAAAAAGCGAACCTTTTTCGTTCTACATGCAGGCCAGGTGCCGATGAGCATATCCAACTTGATCGTCCCAAGTGGAAAAACCTTTTTACCGATAAAGTTGAGGAGGGGCCTATGATATGGCTCCAACTGGGCTAACTTCAAATTCAAACTATCAAAACAGGGGTAGAACATGATGTCCGCAGAGCTACCAATGTCTACCAATACACGTGAAATCACCACATCCTTCATTCTCATCTTGACCACCAAGGGGTCGTCGTGAGGATACAGTACACCTGCAAGATCATTTTTGGAAAAATCGATAACTAGTTTATCCTTGTTCACTTTCCTCGGGTGATTGTCTTCGGCCAAATTTATGCGCTGTATGTAAAAACAAGCTTGAGCCTTTTTGAGGTAATCTTTTCGTTCAACAGTATGATCTCTTCCTCCTGTATCGCCACCTGTAATCATATTAAATTCAAATTATCCAAAATGGATTGAGAATACCTCACGTTCAGGTTTCCTCGATTTTTTAGGGAGGTCAGGGTCATCATCTGAATTATCTTCATGGTCCCTCTTTTTTTCATCTCTTGTTTGGCGCGGAGATTTAGACTTTTGTCTTCCTCTCTCGTTAGCCTTCCCACCATTCTGGCGATCAACGAATTTATTCAATTTTCCACGCCTAATGAGTGCTTCGATTTCATTCTAGAGAGCTATGCAACGCTCGGTCGTATGGCCATGATCTCTATGGAATTCGCAGTATTTGGATTTATCCCTCTTATCAGGGTTTGTCCTCATTTTCTCTGGCCAGGTTAGCTCCTCGCTGTTCTTGATCTCCTCCAGGATATGGTTTATGTCCACCTTTAAAGGAGTGTAATTCCCATATATCTTCAATTGCTCGAGCGTCTCCTTGCCTTTTTGTCACTTGCCATTCCTGTTATGCTTTTGATCCTTCTTCTCCACTACACCTTCAGCCTTGGTCACTGTTTTAGTGTCAGCATTCTTCTTCGCAGCCACGGCCTCTTCGGCGTTCATGATCTTAGCTGATTTTTCCATTAATTATGCCCTAGATTGGGGGGATCCTTGGATAAGGTATAATATAACTTGTCAGGCAACAAACCGCGCATCAGTATTGTAATTGTTATCTTCTCTTCGTAGTCGATCACCTCTAGTTTCTCGTTATTAAAATGAGTAATGTAATCCATGGTGCTTTCTCTCATTTTCTTCCTTACGCTCAGTAGGTGCGCTAATATCTTAACTGGCTTCGCACCAAAGCAAAAGTTTCCTATAAAGAGCTCTGTCAGCTGATGGAAGGTGGAAATCTTTCCTCAGGGAAGGTTATTGTACCATATCTGGGCTGACCCAGTGATAGTTCCTGGGAATGCACTGCATCTCATCTCATCAGGAACCGTATAGATATCAGCAACAACTAGGTACTACTCTATGTGGAGGACGGGATAAGTTTTTCCATCATATTTAGGCGTCACTATAGGAGCTTTAAATTTTGATAGTGTGGGGAAATCCACTATTGCTTGTACAAAGGGTGATCCTTGGACAAAGGTTATTTAGAGAGGGTTCTTGGCCTTAGCCATTTCCCCTAGCCGGTCTTCCAATCACTGAATAGAACCCTTCCACGCATCGTTCCCAGCCTCATGCCTATTTTCCCGAGAAACAGAGCGCGCTAAATTTTCCTCTTGGGATCTTTCACTACAAGTTGCGGGGTGTGATTGAGCAGAAACTTCCCGTAGATCGGTTGGTCATTGAGAATTCCTCGATGCAATCGTAGGAGGATTTCTGTTCCTCCTAGGACCCAAACGGTCAAAGGGAGAGACTCTGCTTAACCTTTCCAAAGCGCTTGTTCTCTCAGGAGTTAAGGTAACATTTTATCGAGAATTTATAGCTCTTATAGATGAAGTCCGTCCAGGCTGATATGATGAATCATTGGACCTCTTAGTATGATGAGAATCAGTGCGCCTTGGCCATGAAACGTTCGGTAATAGTGTACATATGGTTATTGAAGATAACAGATGTGTGTTTCTCTGAATGCTCCGTTGACCTGACTGGGTAGGTGATCCATTACGAACAGTCTGAATAAGTTATTGCGTGGTTTCTTGCATAGCCGTGTGCCCTTGGGATAAGTTGGCCATTATGCCAGTAAGTTTATCGATAGTTGGAGGAACAGAGGGGTTGGGAGGGACCCCGGTATTGTTCCTATTACTGGATTCTGGGATCTCAGCCATTGGTGATAAGTTTTTAGTGAAAAATGCTATGTTCCCAGTAATCAATGCTCATTTGGGATTTATTCTTCTATCATGTGGATTACAGTTGTGGATATTTATTTGGGTTTAGATTTCTAGTTCGCATTTCATTTAAATGGATTGTTTTATTTATCTCTCGCCTTAGTCATAAATTGTTATGATTTAAAGGGTTTTATTATGAAATCTAATAAATGAAATATTATTTTAAAATGTTTTGACACTTAGCTTAATTATTTATAGGGTGATTAAAATGGAAAATTGTTATCGACGGTGATGCTAAGAATGAACCACACCGTTCACTTTGATTTTAATTTAATAAAGGACTGATCACCCGGTATTTAATTAGGCGGGGTGTTACAAAAATGAGTAAAGAAATGCAGAAAAAGATGTTGAAACTGATAGAAGCTTCTTTACAATCATCCATCGAGGTAGCACTGGTGTATGACTATTTTTGTACTCCTTATCCTTAGGAATACAACGATGAGCTTTACCCAAAGGACTATATTCCTCTCATCTTTAACAAATATACAGGAAAATAGAGGGAGCTCGAAGGAACATATCAAATGCTTCATCGAACATCTGGGGGCTCACTACAATAACAAGAAGAAGCTTAGGTTGAGGGAGTTTTTCGAATCTCTAACTGATAACGCTTACACCTGGTACTCCTAATTGGCTCCTAAAAGTGTCTCAATGTGGGAGGAAATGCACGTGATGTTCGTGGCAGAATATGAGTTCACGTTGACCCATCTAGGTAGGGATAAGTAGCGGCCGGGGGAGGATGTGGTAGCATACGTTCGAAGGTTAAGGGAGACATCCTTCGATGTAAGAGAATAGGCCAAGGAGTCCAAACTAATGTAGCTTTGTGCTGAAGGTTTGCTCTAAGAGCACAACTGCCATCTCATCAACGAAACGTGCAAAGAAACTTTTACATCTTTTCTAACAGCGTCAAGGAATATATCACTAGTTGTTCGGCCAAATCACGTCGTGGTTCCTGTGATGTTTAGGCAGCTGATACAGCCCATCGCAACACAGGGCCAACCCCCATGGGTTGGGTATGCTGATGGAGGAAAAGGAGCCAAGCAGCCAAAGAAGGACAATAAAAGGAAGTTTATTAGGGATAGAGAGGGCCCACCACCACCACCTTGCACTATCGAAGAGGCTATCAGTTGTTACAATGCTATGGTCTAAGGGGGAACGATGTATGAAACCAAGGGCATCCTCACCGTGGAATCAGATACCGCAACAAGAGCTGATCCCAAATACTGCTAGATCCATCAAAAGGTGGGTCACCCAACGAAAACCTGCTTCACGCTAAGGAAAATAATCATCAAGCATATGAAGACGGGGACTTTACAGATCCCATAGGAGAATTTTAATGGCAATCCCTTTCCAGCAGAGGGGGCAAACTTTGTAGTTGCTTATGATAAGGCGGCTGAGTGGGAAGCAAGAGGACTGGATATCCAACGAGAAAATTTTGAGGATGCATTGGAGGACTGTACCAGGGGGATGGACAACGTGGTGAGAGCTTATAATGAAGCTAATGTAAAGGATGTGGAAGATATGTATAACTTAGAAGGAGAAGAGATAGACCAAGGGTTAGAGTACCAGGCCATTTTGAAGTCACCCAAGTTCTCATGGTTCTTCTACTAAGTGGGGATGCCAAAGGAGATTTGATTAGAGATAATGCAATCGATTATATACATTGCACGGTAGAACGCAGTTCCATCGCTGAGGTGGAAGGGGCCCGTAGCCAGGTTGGTGAGGAAGTTTTTATCTGAAGTAACCTTTAGCGATGCTGATAGGGCTCTGAGATTCCCACATAACAAGCCCCTGTACGTAATGACTAGTATTAATGGTGTGAGTTTTGCAAGGGACTTGATGGACGGGGGAGCATCAATAAACATCATGCCTATCATTTCATACCAGATAGCCAATATTCTGGAGGAAAGATTGATACCAATGCCTTTGGTAATTTCTAGTTATGATAATAAATCGTCCAAATCGATTGGATATGTGAATGTGGGGATTATGATGGGGAACCTTACTTCACACATCAAATTCCACATGATTGAGAGTGCTACTTCATACCACCTTCTGATAGGGAGGGTGGGGATGCACAACCATGGTTTAATTCCTTAGACATATCACCAATGTGCGAAGGCAAATGTGAAGGAGACTCGTTTGGTTGATTTAGCTTTCTACATGGAGCTGGAGGAAAATTCTAGGATGTTAATAAGAAGGATGGAAGGAGAGAGGGTTCCCTCCATCAGAGAACGAATCGGATGCGTGAATAGCCAAAACAATTGATTAGGCATAAATTCTTCCCAATTTATCCCTTTAATTTAGTTACTTTTAGCACCTCGAGCAACGTAATCGATGTGATTTTATCTCATAATCTTACTACTGACTTATTCTAATGAGTACACCGAGTTTCTAGTATTTCGTCCTGATTTTATAGGTATTCAATGTCAATAAAGAAAGAAAGAAACCGAAAGAATCGAGAAAGAAAAGAAAGAAAATTCAAAAGGGCAAAGTCGTAATTTTTACCTGGAATTCGGATGAGGCATCTAAAGAAAAGTTGAAAATATCAAGTTCACGAGTACGTAGGAAGAAACGGCTCCTCAATCGGAGTCCCGGTGTGAAAGTTATGAGCAGTCAAAGTCTGAAAAAAAGTCAAAGGAAATTCGGACCGATCCGGATCGGACCGATCAGAAATGCCAATTTCCAGAGAACCTCGGACCGAAGACGGATCAAAGCTAAAGGAAAATAAATGAACCAATCCGTACCAGATCAATCCGGCTAAGAAATAAATGAACCGATCCAAAATCAAGCCAGCCCGAACCGAAGGAGGACCAGACCGGTCCGACTGTCGAATTTTTATTTTTTACTCCTCCTCTAATGGAGAGTCCTAGTTCAGATAAAACTCTTGGAGTTTTGTAGGGTATTTAAACACGTGTTATTATCATTTTAACAACGGTGAATCTATCTAATTTTCCATTCTTTTGAATAAAACCCTAGTTTGAAGATAGATTATAATTTTAATTCCAATATAGAAGATTGTTCAGATTTCTGTGATTACAAGTACTTTTAGTTTATGATTTCAGTGCTTTGGTAAGATTAGTGATTAATTTCCTCTGTCTAATTTCCCGCTTACATCATTCTTCAATTTTTTCTTAGTTTAATCATGACTTCCTGCAATTCCAAAATTGTTTTCATTACTTTCATCATGGTAGGCTAGACTTTTAAGGGTCGGGATGCATAAACCCAACCCGATGTGATAATTGCATGTGTATCAAATTAATCCTCTAAATTTAATAATTTGATTACGACCGTATTGCGTAGGAATGCGACAATTGTAGATCTTTGGATCTCATTTGCTTCAAGGTAATAGGAATGCTTCAAAATACAATTCGAATGTAACTATTGCAATACCGATTTACTCGTCCTCTGATTAAGTATGGTGCGGGCTTGAACCTCATATACGTAATGCTTGGGAGTACTAAATTATGGGTTTAATTAATCATTTAAATTTACGATTAGTTTTATACCATCAATACACTAGGGTTGAGGGATTGTATTCATGTTCTGTTTCTTTCATCATATAGTTCAAATCTCAGTTCAATCACTTTCAGTAATTTAGATAATTTAGAATAGTTACATTTGATTCATACTTTAGTTCATTAGTTACTTATTTTCAAAATTGCATTTAGTTGTAGACAATCTTCAAAACCACTCATCCTTTCCTTTTTCTTTAGAGTCAGAGTTAGGATTCATTCATCTGTCCAATGTCGTTACAATTCCATTGTCCTATTTCCCTATGGATACGATCCCGACTTACCGAGTTTATTACTAACGCGACAGGCTTGCAATCAAGTTTAGAGAGTACACACTTCTGAGACACATGCTTAGCGGCGTCTAGTTTTTGGCGCCGTTGCCGGGGTAGTAGGTAGACTTAGGATTAGATCGAGTCAATATAAAACTTTGATAAAAAATTTCCAAAAATCCAAAAACATATAAAAATTTGAAAAAGGAAAAAAATATTCATCATCATCTCTCATAAGCCCGTTAATGCAAAATTCTGAACTCACTCCAACCCATATTCACGAAAATACAATAGTTGAGTATGATCCTAATAGCCCTCACACTCCTAACACTCCACAGTTCTGGGTGCCACCTCCCACACCGTCACACTCAATCTCAAACAACACCCCGTTTTCCTTCTTAGGACACACTTCAGAGCACGCTCCGAGCATACCAAGTGAGGATACCGAATCTTTGAGAAAGATAGACATGTCACAACACGGTAGTGCAATCGGCGACAAGGGAGAGGCCCCGTATCGCCCTTTGAGAGACGTCTTATATCCCGAGCGCACTGTCACTCCGGGATACATTTTACTCCAGTACAATGCTGGGCAATTTCTCTTTAGGAATGGGATGATCCAGATACTTCCCACTTACCATGGAATGGATTCAGAAAAGCCATACGCCCACATCATGGAATTTTAGGAGGCGTGTGATCAAACTTGCACAAAAGATGTGCTTCGCCTTAAACTCTTCCCATTCTCGCTAAAGAATAAGGCTAACACATGGCTATGATCTTTACCTCCAAATTCTATTTCATCATGGAATGAGCTACAATCCAAATTTCTCAAGAAGTTCTTTCCTCCACATCGAACGATTTCCATCAAGGCTCAAATACAAACTTTCCAACAATTAGAAAATGAGTCATTCGATCGATGCTATGAACGTTTCAATGAGTTAATTGCTTCGTGTCCCCATCATGGTTTTGATAAAATGCAAATCATTTCCATTATCCATAATGGGCTGAACATTAATTCCAAGCAACTCGTTGAAACCATGGGTAGTGGTCCGTTTGTCGACTTAGACGCCCACGATGCTGAGCTTCACCTGAGGTATGTCGCCAAGACTATCCAATCTTGGGATACATCTAACCCTAATACTCAAAATAGAAATCGTCAAGTGACCACCACTCCATCGGCGTCCGGCCTATTTTATGTAGAAAAGAATTCTATGACAGACAGTCGACTCGATATGATTGAGAAAGGACTGCGAGACCTACGTGAGGTATATGAAAGAGGACCAACTGGATCCATTTCAAACCCCGTCGAGAAGGTGTGTGTGATTTTTGAGGTGGTTCATTCAACTGAGGAATGCCCGACTATACCCGCCTACAAAGTGATGCTTCAAGAACAAGTAAGTGGTATTGGAGGATTCAAGGGTAATTTCGGCGCACTGCACGAGAATTCTTACAATCCTTCATGGAAAAACCACCCTGGTTTTAGTTATGGGCAACAACATGCTGCGATGAATCGTAATTCACATGTTGCCCCTCCTCCACCACCGCACTTTCAACAAGCCCCACACATGCAAGGACACGTGCAAGCACCACCAACTCAAGGAGCATATATCACTCCACCACGGAGAAATCTAGAGGATACGATCAACCACTTAATCAATACCCAGACTGCAACTAATGCTAGGCATGAGCACATGATCAACGACATGAATGCGAACATTTCACAGTTGCAATCATCGTTGAGTATCCAAGAGAAAGGCAAGTTTCCTACCCAGGGCCAAAGACCGCCCCAAGGTCAAACTAGTGTTAGCTCCACCTCGACAGAACATCAGGAGCAATGCCAAGATGTGACCACTCTTCGTAGTGGGAGAGTCATTGATTTATCACCTCCCCCACACGACGCAACCAAAGACAAGGAGATTTCTCCCGGCATGAAAGAGGCCGAAGATGTCCCCTTGAAGGAGAGTGATAAAGAGGACACTAGTGAGCCCGAGTTAGTAGTGAAACCACCCACCGCATCACCGTTTCCTCAAAAGTTGATTCCTTCCCACAAAGGAAACCCCCGTGATGAAGTGCTAGACGTACTAAAGCAAGTGAAACTAAATTTACCTTTCCTCGATGCTATTAAGCAAATTCCAGCTTATGCAAAAGTCATCAAAGACTTGTTGACGGTAAAGAGGAGGATGAAGGTAAAGAAAAATGTCTTTCTAGCACAGAATGTGAGCTCCATCCTACTTAATGATCTCCCACCCAAATTCAAAGATCCCAGTGCACCCACCATTTCCTGCATCATTGAAGAAAATATAATTGAAAAAGCCTTACTTGATTTGGGAGCAAGTGTCAATATCCCCCCTTACGCCATCTATAGGCAACTTGATGTGGGTGACCTCAAGCCCACAAAGATCACTCTCTAGTTAGCGGATTGAACCGTGAAGATCCCAATAGGTATAGTTGAGGACATGATCATCCAAGTTGACACTTTCTACTTCCCGATAGACTTTGTCATTTGGGACACGGAGCCTTCCTTCTCCTCGAGCAATCATGTTCCCATCATTCTTGGTCTCCCATTCTTAGCTACGACTAACGCTATTATCAACACTCGGAATGGGAGGATGCAACTCACTTTTGGGAACATGACCTTAGAGACTAACATCTTCCATATAGCCAATATACGGGGGAAGAAGATGATCTTCACGCTGTGAGCTTCATAAATGAGATCGTAGAGGAGTACTTAGAGGAAAATTATTATGGAGATGTCCTAGGGTCCTGTTTAGTATCGAACCACGAGAATGCGGGGTTCCACAAGAGAGAGCCGTTAGGGGTGTGCCTTATGTCATCGAGCAATAGCGGTAGTTGTGATGATGAGAGAAAAGAGGGGGAGATGTGTGTAGTGATCGCGATTGAGAGAGAGCGAAATGGGTTAGAAGAGAGAAAAATGGTGGAGTTAGAGATCTACTCGAGAGAGAGAGAGCTAGGGGACATGAGCATGGACGAATTTGAAAAAGAATTCGGCCCGGTGGATGAGAGTCTTAATGACAAAGTCCAAAATCTATTGGATTCATGTAGTCACCTAGAAGAAAGCGAATGGAAAGATAAAATCAATGAATTCCTTCTTTGTGACCATCCACCCAAACCACTAGAGGTCCCGAAGGCGATTGAGGAGAAAAGTTGTGTTTCATCTGACCTAGAGCCTGAACCATGCGTTCCAAAAATTGAAAGAAACTTAGGTGTTCCCTCCGAGTCGATGCTCGCAGGCCACGCTTTGAGTAAGCATCATAGGGATCCCTTTCCAAGTAGTCATGATGCATCTCTCGGTTTTTTCCTTTATCTATGGGCGAGGTCCCAACTTGTTCCAATTATTGGTTTATGATATGAAGACGGGAGAGACGAGGAGAGCACCGAACCCTGTAAGTGGGGTCGGGTGAGTTTGTGGAGAGATGAGAGGTCGTCGCACCCCTGACGCGTATGGGGTGATTTTTATTAAATCATTGCGTCATTTGTTAGGGTCATTTAGTGTCTTTATGCATTTTAAATATTTGTTTGTTTTATTTTTCCGCACTTTTCATTCGCTTTGAGTTAGATTTTAGTTCTTTTTGCTTGAGGACAGTGCAAAAGTCTAAGTTAGGGGGGGGGGGTCACAAGTGCGTATTTCTAAAATTTCACAAATTTTCAAAAATGCCCAAAAATCTCAAAAAAATCATAAAATTTTGAAAAATCCAAAAATATTTTTCTTCAAAATAAATTAAAATTGGGATTCAAAATTTTCAAAAATATCATTAAGAGTCAGTTTTAAGTCTCAAATTGAAAAACACAATGCACAAAGCCGAAATTGACCAAAGATGGAAATTGAGCGAACGTAGGCGACTTAACGAATAAATGTGGAGATTAACAACCCCGGTGAGATTCGAGCCTTTCATCTTTGTGAAATTTATAAATCAATTCGAGTTAATTGTTAAATCAAAGTTCTTTTCAGTGTCTAAAAAGTTGTCGAGGATCTCAATCCTTTCATTTTGATCGGTTATGAAAAAATGTGTGTGATATTGCTTTGAAAAACATGCCAAAATTGATCTCTAAACTTAATTCATCTCGAAACGCATATGGTAATGCAATTAGTATGTTGGACAATGAAGTAGACCGTCGTTTGTCAGCCAAAAATATTGGCCAGAAAAAGTTGTGAAACAAAAATCATCCATTTTGTAACCCAAATTGAGCCGAAAAAAGAATTATCCTTTCGTTTGATAACCTGAAAACCCCAATTTCTTAGCCTAAAATTGCAAAAATGGAATATTCAATAAAGTCCGGAAAGTGCATAAAAAGGGGCAAGAAAAAATAGATATGCTCAACAAAAATAGCAAGAAAAGAAAAAAAAAAGTGAAACAGAAAAAAATAGAGAAAAAGAAGAAAAAAAATGAGCAATAGCCCAGAAAAATCACAAACGGACATCATAAGCAAAATTTTCCGATTCCGAAATTCCCTACCATTTTCATTTTACTCAATATACCTTAAAACCCGAAAAAGTCCAACCGAGTCCAACTTGCGAGATTGGTTACCGCGTGGAGAGCTAAGACACCAAAAGATAATAAAAGAGATTAAATGCGTGAATAAGAAGCAATGTTACCGTTTTTAAAACCGTATTTCGTTGACGAGATCCTATCACTATAAAATTTTTGTCTTTCTACTTGTATGCGTGACTTTGCGTCCAATATATTTACTCTTTATGTCACACATACCGAGATAATAGCCATAATTCGAGAGATTTTTTTGTGAGAGTATCCCGTGAGAATTTGAAATCAAAACGAATTTTCGGATAAGTAACGTAACGATCAATCGGTGGAAATTCACGGTAAAATTTCCAGCTTCGCACCCACGCACTATGATTTGAGACTCTTGAGCATGACTTGATGATGATTATTTTCTGAGAAAATTTTAATTATACAATTTTTGCGTATTTTGAAATTTCTTTGAGTCGAATTTTATGGGTATATTCGCTGCAAACCCTCATGAGACACAACTTGTCCTACTAGGGTAACCTAGGGGTTTAAAGGCTTGTTGCATACACTGAATGCAATCGCTTGCCCACAAAAAAGGTATTCTATCCCAATAAAATAATTTTCAAGAGTTGAGCCTTGCTAGGATTCTTTTACATTATTCGGGACGCGCAAAGTTCTAAGTTAGGGGGATTTGATTAGTCATAAATTCTTCCCAATTTATCCCTTTAATTTAGTTACTTTTAGCACCTCGAATAAAGTAATTGATTTGATTTTATCTCATAATCTTACTACTGACTTATTATAATGAGGACACCGAGTTTTTGGTATTTTGTACTGATTTTACTGGTATTCAATGTCAATAAAGAAAGAAAGAAATCGGAAGAATCGAGAAAGAAAAGAAAGAAAAGTCAAAAGGGCAAAGTCATAATTTTTACCCGAAATTAGGATGAGGCATCTAATTAAAGGTTGAAAATATCAAGTTCACGTGTACGTAGGAAGAAACGACACCTTAATCGGAGTCCCGGTGTGAAAGTTATGAGCAGTCAAAGTCTGAAGAAAAAGTCAAAGGAAATTCGGACCAATCCAAAATGCCAATTTATAGATAACCCTGGACCGAAGACGGATCAAGGCTGAAGGAAAATAAATGAATCGATCCGGCCAAGAAATAAATGAACCGATCCGGATTCAAGCCAGACCAAACCGAAGGAGGAACGGACCGGTTCGACTGACGAATTTTTATTTTTTACTCCTCCTCTAATGGAGAGTCCTAGTTCAGCTAAAACTCTTGGAGTTTTGTAGGGTATTTAAACCCGAGTTATTATCATTTTAACAACGGTGAATCTATCTAATTTTCCATTCTTTTGAATAAAACCCTAGTTTGAAGATAGATTATAATTTTAATTCCAAGATTGAAGATTGTTCAGATTTCTGTGATTACAAGTACTTTTAGTTGTTGATTTCAGTGCTTTGGTAAGATTAGTCATTAATTTCCTCTGTCTAATTTCTCGCTTATGTCATTCTTTAATTTTTCCTTAGTTTAATCATGACTTCTTGCAATTCCAAAATTGTTTTGATTACTTTCATCATGGTAGGCTACACTTTTAAGGGTCGGGATGCATGAAGCCAACCCGATGTGATAGTTGCATGTGTATAAAATTAATCCTCTAAATTTAAGGATTTGATTATGACCGTATTACGTAGGAACGCGACAATTGTAGATCTTTGGATCTCGTTTGCTTCAGGGTAACCGGGATGCTTTAGAGTACAATTCGAGTGTAACTATTGCAATACCGATTTACTCGTCCTCTGATTAAGTATGGTGCGGGCTTGAACCTCATATACGTAATGCTTGGGAGTACTAAATTATGGGTTTAATTAATCATTTAAATTTGCAATTAGTTTTAATCACTTTCAGTAATTAAGATAATTTAGAATAGTTACATTTCATTCATACTTTAGTTCATTAGTCACTTATTTTTAAAATTGCATTT
Organism: Sambucus nigra; assembly: GCA_949130495.1. Lineage (NCBI taxonomy): Eukaryota > Viridiplantae > Streptophyta > Magnoliopsida > Dipsacales > Adoxaceae > Sambucus > Sambucus nigra. The sequence continues at coordinate 649,104,873 of OX422216.1, forward strand.
AGTTATAGTCAATATCCAAAACCACTAATCTTTTCCTTTTTCTTTAGAGTCAGAGTTAGGATTCATTCATACGTCCAATGTCATTACAATTCCATTGTCCTATTTCCCTGTGGATATGATCCCGACTTACCGGGTTTATTACTAACGCGACAGGCTTGCACTTGAGCCTAAAGAGTGCGCACTTTTGAGACACATTCTTAGTCGCGTCAACGGTGAAGGGGAAAGGAAAGGAAATGGTAGAGGAAGCTCACCTTACTGATCCCAAGAAATAGAACCTCTCAAAGTAGTTTAGGGATATAATGGGTCTTAGGATGGATTCGATGTAGCATGAGGCTCAACGACAGAGTGTGCTGAGTAGTTTTTGGGAAGCAGACTGTTAGAAGCTTCGAAGGAAAAGAAGAGGAAGGCAGTTGTTATGGCAAGCAGGTAATGTAAGAAGAAAATCACAGAGGATGGAAGAGTGATTTACCTATTCCGAGGGTGTGAGCAGGAAGTCAAAGGAGCTGATCTAGAAGTCGATGAAGAGGCTAACCCAGTGTATGAATATTTCTTGATAGACCAACAGGGGCAATCTATTGTCATTGATAACTATGACATACAAGAGTTTATAGAAAAAGTGAGAGAAGATCCAGAGTATATAACATATCGGTCGAGGCCACAAGTGCAAGAACTAAAGCAGCTGGACTTAGCCGATGAAGGAGAAGTCCCACGACTCATCTTCATTTCGAAGGATCTGAGAAAGGAGAAAAGGAGGGTTTTGGTTGAGCTGGTTCGGGAATATAGGGACATTTTTGCATGGAAATACACTGAGATGGAGGGCCTAGATGAAGAAGTGAGTTTCCATAAGCTCAACTTTATTCCTTTAGCCATACCGATGAAGTAAGCCATAAGAACTTAAAAAATAGAGATAGATTTGAAGATAAAAGATGATGTTAAATGATTTCTAATGATAGGGTTCATCGAACCGATACAACATCCACTTTGGTTGTCAAACATCGTCCCAGTAAGAAAAAATGATAAGAACGAGATAAGGATTTGTGTGGACTTCAGAGATTTAAACAGACCTTGCCCAAAAGATGAGTTCTATGTGCCTTTCATTGATACATTGATTTATACAACGGCGGGTCATGATATGTATAGATTTATAGATAGGTATGTGGGATACAACTACATCAAGATGGGTCCAATAGATACAGAGAATACGACGTTCAGGACCCCATTGGACAACTTTATCCATAAAGTGATCCCTTCGGGTTAAAGAATGCTGGGGTAACGTATCAAAAGACTATGATGGCCATTTTCCATGACTTCTTTCATAAGTTTTTGGAATTTTATATGGATGATTTGGTCATCAAGTCAATGAATTAAGACTCCCGTCTAGATGACTTGAGGAGGGTGTTCATTCACTCTGGAAAATACAAACTGAAGATGAACCCGTTAAAGTGAGCTTTTAGGGTCACAAGTGGGAAGTTCCTGAGTTTCGTGGTGGATCGGCAGGGAGTACAGATGGACCAGGACAAGAAACGAACAATCCTAGAAATTCCATCTCCAAGAACGATGAAGGAGCTCAAGAGTTTCCTCGGTAAAGTCTCATACCTTAGGAGATTTGTACCGGGACTCGTCGAAATAACTCACCAATTGATGGAGCTGCTGCGAAAGGGCACAAAATTCAAATGGGAGGAAGCTCACTAGGAGTCTTTAACCAAGTTAAAGAAGTTGCTCACTTCTCCACAAACGATCATTTCTCCAAGAGCAGGGATACCGTTGCAACTCTACCTCACATCTACCACCAGGTCTATCGGAGCTCTCTTGACGCAGGATGCGAATGGGTAAGAAATTCCAGTTTACTACACGAGTAGGATCATACATGGACCAGAGGTAAGGTACAATAGTTTAGAAAGACATTGTTTATCCTTGGTTTTTGTAGCACAAAAACTTAGACATTACATGCTATCTTTCATAATTCACATCGTGACATGATGTGACCCAATTAAGTTTTTATTGGCAAGAACTATTTTGATTGGAAGAGCAGCTGGGTGTTTCCTTATTCTTTTAGAGTGACTTAAAATGTGTGGTCCCTCGCACGATTAAGAGCCAAGTGTATGCGAATTTATTAGCAATTTTCCTAACTGGGGTATTTGAGCCACCCCGAGAAAGCATTCCAGGAAATGACTTGTAGGTGAATTTTTTGTATGCCAACCTTGAAGGATGGGCGATGCAATTCTATGGTTCTTTGGTGGAAAAGAAAGGTAGGGCAGGGGTTATCTTCTCTATAAAGAATGAGGAATTTTTCCTTTCCTATAAATTGTATTTCCTTGCTCCAATAACGAAGTAGAATATGAAGCATTGGTACTAGGGTTGTTAGAGTTCCTTCGAAGGGGGATCCGTTCATTATGCATCAAAGGCGATTCAAACTTGGTGGTCCAACAAGTTAACGGGGAATATGCATTGAAGCACCTCGGTCTAGCGAATTATAGAACGATCATCCAACGCCTGATCAATCGGTTCCATCAAGTCAAGATAAGAAGGCATCCCAGAATGATGAATAGATATGTTGATGCCTATGACATAATTGCTCAAAAATTAGCCATAAAAATTAATACAACTACTGTGGTGATCCAACAGAGAACAACCCCATCAATTGTGTAATCAATCCTACCCATGGAAGGTGATTTGGATTGGAGGGGAGAGATTAGGAGGTAGTTGGAATCTAGGGAAGGTAAGATGGAACTGAAGGAACTAGCACAATACTTTGCCAATCATGGAAACCTCTACTTTAGGAACGTGGGAGGATGGCTATCAAGATGTGTCGATCCAGAAGAAGTAGAACAAATATTAAAGAAGACATATGACGAACACTACAAAACAACGGATATCCCTCTATACATAAGAATTCAGAGGGACAAATACTTCTGACCAACAATGAAGCGGGATGCAGGGGAGTTGCAACGAAGGTGTGGTAAATGCTAACTTTTCTTTCAGGCAGCTGAATGCCACTTCATTAAAACATAAGAAGACTGGAGGTAGACCTATATCGACTTTATCAAAGACGAAGTTATTCCTTCGAATAAGATAGATGCAATGGGACTCAAGCGAAGGGCTCCGCGATTTTACGTCCAGGAGGGTTAGCTCTATCTAAGAGGGTACTTCAACAGATCGTTGAGATGTATCATAAAGGAAGAGGCAACGGAAGTTTTGAAATAAGCTCACGATCTGGCTCACATTGGAGGAGCAAAGTTATATGACCAACTAATGACCTTGGGTTATTATTGTCTAATTATGGAGAAGGATTTTGCTGAGTTTGTGTGAAAATGCAAGGCGTGCTAGTTGCATAGAGACATGATCCATGCCCTTTCGGTGGACTTACATTCTTTGTCCACTCCATACCCATTCTACACTTGGGCATTTGACCTAGTAGGGGTGATACACTCATCTTTGAGGGGGAAGATCAGGATACTCATGGCGACATAATATTTTACAAAGTGGGCTGAGGCGATACAACTCAAGAGAGTAACTGCAGGTGTGGTGGCTAACTTTATCAGGGAGTACATTATTTACAGGTTTTGGATTCCAAAGGTTATTCTCTCTGATAATAGGACCCCGTTTGTCAATAAAGAAGTAACGATGCTTACAAACAGATACTCCATCATATATCATACCTCAATGGTGGCATATCCTAAGGGAGACAGTCAGGACGAAGCAACTAATAAGACCTTAGTTAATATTTTAGCCAAAATAATGGAAGACTTCCCAGGATTGTGGGATGATAAGCTCATAAAAGTCTTGTGAGCCTATCGAACGACCAAGAGGAAGCCTACAGGGTATACTCCATTCTAACTTGTGTTTGGGGTCGAAGCAATTCTGCTAGTAGAACTGGAAGTCCCCTCTCCCCGATACGCCTTACAAAGCAACATTCTCCCTAAGAGTAGTTATGTCTAGTTGGAAGCACTAGATGAGAACATAGATAATGCGATGCAATATTTCTAAATGTACACGAAGCACCTCTCAAGAGCATATGACAACTTGGTGAGGCCCATGAAATTTATGGAAGGGGATTTAGTCTTAAAGGCAGCGGTGAAGCACATTCGGGGGCTCCCATTGCCTAAATTCGCTGCGAACTGGGAGGGATCTTTCATTGTAAAGGAGGCCCACGATTTAAGTTACTGTCTAATTTCTAAATGGAAGAGGATAAATCTTTTAAGATTAGCAACAAATGGTTGAAAGTTTATCATGTATAGTCTAGTAACCTCAGTTAGAAATTGTTTGTTTTCGTTATGGTGCAATTTATTGTATGAGTTATTTCTTTTGTAATGAGATGAAAATAATGACTTCGTTCGTAAATTATAAAAGTTTGAACTTTCCGATAAACAAAGATATTGCAATGAAACAACATATGGTGACAAAAGACTATATCTTTTTCATTAATACGACTTGTAATGATTACAAAAAAACAATTAAGGGTTAACGCCCAACGATTACATATGAAGAAAATACAAGCGGGGTGTTAGCCCAAGGGGAACTATAGATCTGGGGAAGAAAAGAAATTCCCAGGTAGAATCGAAGTAACTGCAAGGAATGTTTGTTGTGCAGTGATGGAACCCTCAAGTTTAATATGGGATTGATCCCGTTGAATAACCAGGACCTCACGTACCTGCATCGCCTTAAGCAAATCCTTTTCAGCAACCTTGAGCTAAGATCACCAACCTCCATCAAAGGTAGTAACTCCAGCAATTTGGCCTCCTCAGCTCGTTGTGCCTCCACCTTCTTCTGGAACAGTTCCCTCTGGTTAGTCAGTTGGGTGGACTTCAGAACCTTCAAGTATTCAATAAGCTAAGAAAACTGGAAGCCATCCCTACCTAGATCCCTCAAGTTGCCCAAATGTTGATTTATAACAGGCCTTGATAAAGCTGGAGTAGGAGTATTAACGACCTCAGCCACTATAGTCGTCATAACCTAAATCTTATATCCCATCTGGACAGGGTTGGAACGAGGGTAGTCTTTGGTAAAAGTCTTTGGGTGATGGGTGGCCAATTGCTCGATAATAGTTCGATGGCAAACAACAAATTGAGGGGATTATCAAAGGAGCTGCAAGCAAAAGGCATGAGGGGCCATAATCAGGAAGTGGCACTTCGCGATCGGATTCACTATCAGTCTGAATATTTGTCATTAAACCTTGGTTATTGTGGCTTGACTCATTCGAGAAAGCTGGTTCCCGATGGGGCGAAGCGACAGGAGAAGGGATTTGTTGGGTTTGATCTTCAACAGGAACGGTCTCTCTTACAACCTAAAAAAGATAAAAACATATGAGTTCTAACAAAAATTTTAACAAATAGTTTTCATTATTAAGTCACCATTACCGCTGGAAAAATCTTAACAAGTGATTTTCATTGTTAAGTGATTGTTACTGGTGGAGTTTGACAAAAAATCCTAACAAGTGGTTGTCATTGTTAAGTCACCATTACTGATGGAGTTTGACAAAAAATATTAAAAAGTGGTTTTTATTGTTAAGTCATCGTTACTGATGGAGTTTGATGAAAAACATTAACAAGTGTGTTTTTATTGTTAAGTCACCGTTATAGGTGGAGTTTTAAGAAAAACCTTAACAAGTGTGTTTTCATTGTTAAGTCACCGTTGTAGGTGGAATTTGAGATTTTTTTAACAAGAGGTTGAACCATATTAAAATAACACCACCTCAGCTAGAGGAACCTTGACATTTGATGAGGCACCTAAACTAGAGAAAGGAGTCAGGGCCAAGATTGAGGGAGAATTTGAAGGAACTATTGGATCTCCTACGGAGAAATCACACTTGTAGGGGCTAAAAATACCCCTGGACGAGCAGATGACCCAACGGTGGCTTGCATAACATAGGGAACCACAAGTGAGGATGGCGTATTCAAACTGGGGGAAATCTGCACACAATGATAAAGCGTTAGGCATGGGAAACATAATTTAGCAATGCTGGAAAACATAATGAAACACATTTGTTATAAGGAAGTACATCGACGACTATGTCCTTGATAGAGATTATGAAATCTCCCGACCTCAACACTTGGTCAATAGGGTAAGTCCTATGGAGCATCAAGGATCAGAGATATGTATGCGATAGCTACTCCTCATGCAATGGAAGTTTCGCCTACTGGAGTTGGAAGTTCATTTTATGAGTTATACCGGTCGCACAGTTAATCTAGTAATTAATCCAGTTGTGTAGGGGTCTTGAAGATAACCTCTGAATTATAGATAAGCCTCCCCTGCTCATATAACAGATATAAGAGATTAAAGCAACATAAATGTAGTGAGGCAGCCCAGGGACGTCTTCCAGCAAAGAGACTGGGCGAGAGAGATCATCCTTTATTTTCTTTATTTTATTTAATTATGTTGTGATTTAACACATATTGTAATGATGTAACGAGTGTAGTGCTATTTAGTGTGAGGTCAAACGGTACTCGCAAGAGACTAGGCCTGACAGGGCCTAGGAGAGCTTTCATTCTCTATCGAGTGACCTCATCGTGGGAACTTCAGAGGGACTTGGTTTGGAGGATTGATAAGTAAAGCGGCGTTAGGGCTTGTCTTGACCATCTTAGATACACCTGGTAAAATACTGAGAGACCTTTCACCGTGTAAGATTGTGTGGAGAAGCCTTGGGTTCCATCGTATGTTGATTTTAGAACAAAACAACCCTCTACCTAATGTTACATCTACTTTAGGTGATGTCACCAGCCAGCTAAACACTATCCAATCCATACTTGAGTAAACCACTGTGGTATTAGGGTTATCAGACGATTTGGTGAGCCACCTCTGTGGTAACAGTCCTCTGATGCACAATAGTTAGGCAAAAGGCATGTCTTGGCATTTATGGTTTATGACATAGAGCTAACTAATCCATCAGGTTTTTAATGTTTATGATGTAAAATATGGAGGGACGAGGTACAACTATAAGGGACTAAGGCATATTGGGAGTGGTGTGGGGACTATTTATTGGCCACATACACCTCTAAGAGAGGGGTTCTTTTCTAGAGATTCATTGGCAAGAGAGAGAAGATAACAGGGAGAAGTTATTGCAAATCAGAGCTCATACTCACTCACTCGCCATTGTCATTTATTACAAAGCTTTGAATAACTAATCGAAGATCTTTCAGGAGTTGTTTGTGATACACCGCCTAATAAAATACCGGGCGATCACTCCTACACCAAATTAAAAGAGGAGTCTCATATGGTTCATTCTTAGCATCCCTGTCGAAAACCAAATTAATTACTAATAACTTATTAGGCCGACGTCAAAATTTTATTTAACTAATCTTTTTAAACAATTTATTCAATTAAAACATCCACACAATTTATATATAAATGAAACTGGGATGAAATAAAAATAATCGAACACTCGATTTAACATAATACAACCAAATCGAATGCCGTACTAAAAGGCGGTGAAAGAATAAATAAATACAATTGGGCTTTTGGCTCGAGTGTTCTACAATACCTCCTATTTAGATGACAAGGATAGAAGCGTCTACAGTAAACCTGCATGCATCCACAGCTGCCGCAGCACACGTCTGACTCGAAGGAATCATCATCCAGGCGTCCCTGTGTCTGGACACCTATGTATATATATGTATAGCAAAAGAGAGGAAAATGGATAAACGGGTCAGATCCCGGGTTGTGAAAATATTTTGCAAGTGCATAAATGTAATATTTTTAAAATATGTTTTATCTCATATTTAAATTGGTATCGTACTCTCATGAGATACCCCTCGCCTCTCTTCTAATCGTGCACACCTAACGTATATCTCCTATATAATCTTGTTAAGCCACCCTGCCTAACTAATTCGTTTTACCAAAACCCTAAAAAATCGTAATTAACCCGAGTACTAAGGGTAAAACTTCTCCCCATTCTCAACACTGTGCCACGTTCGTGCATGGGGTGTATCACGGAGCGAAATCCAAACAAGGAACCCCTCAATACACTACTACTTGGCAGTGTCGATCGTCGAGATCCTTTATACCCTCAATAAACAACATATATATATACACCCATATAAATACATATACATAACATACTAATTTTATTATACATATCACAATTTAAGTCCGGATAAAATCTCCCAGAATGAGAATAAATTCTTATTCATTTATCTTTTTACTCTAGTTAGAGATATATATTATCTCGTTCTCATACACAAGTAAAATACTATACATACAAGTATAATAACCATCCCAACGAGCTATAACTCGAGGATGCAGTCTTAATGCTATCATCTACCAGAGAATCACTCACATACCATCCCGAGTACCAACGGTCGGAATCTCACACCACCTTGGTAAAAGCCAAATCACAACGTATGGGAAGCGGTCATAGTTCCTCCCCGAAAGTGAGACGAAACATACGTACCACGTCTCACCCCTAATAAAAATCATACAATATAAAAATGGACGCTATGACATGGGTACTATACGCTCCCTACTCCTCAATCTAGGGGCCTTACCCACGTCGCGCAGCTTTCCATGATAGCATATAGGGGGTATACTTCACTTAAATATATATATACCATACACACACACACACACACACACACACACACACACACACACACACACACACACACACATATATATATATATATATATATATATATATATATATATATGGCCATAATTGCCAATCTCACATAACGATAGCTAATAACCCCAATGTTTTCACTCGTAATAACATTCAAGTATTTGCACACTTACGGTACTAAATCCCAAAGTAGTCTCTCTCTCTCTCTTCCTAAACTTTTGATAATTCCATATCCCGAGTTAACCTCTTAAATGACCCAAATTCAATTCACAACTCCTCAAATCCTTTAGATCATAATCCTCTATAATACCCTAATTTAGAAAGCCCCTAAGCTTTAAACTCAAGGAGGAGAAGGAATAAAAATCTCAAAAATCTTGGGCTGAAAACAAAGTGCCGGTCGATCGGCTCAGGACCCCCAGTTGACCATGATTTGCAATTAAGCCTAACAAACAAGCCATTAGGACCTTCTTCATTAATGCGGTCGACCGGCCATAGGGGCATGATCGACCGGTCATACTAGATCCTTGAAAATCAGTTCTCCAAATTTTCCATCCAACAACCCAAATTCCATTTTCATGGTTTCTAATCTACACCAATATCATCACAAACATCTACACGATGAATTCTAACTGACACATCAATAAATTTTATTTTTCTCCCAAGGTCATGTTAGATTTCTGACTAACAATTTCGATCTCGGACAGCCTTTCGTTGAAAAATCATTATAAATTCAAAAAATATAAGAAAAATACGCGATTAGCATCCATGCGGCCGTATCGAAACGTATAATCGATTCGATTCCTAGCCGAATCGATTCGGAAGTGACATTGGTCACTATTCACCTTCTTCTCCAAAAATCCCAAACCTCCATTTTTGTTGTTTCTAATCTCAACCAACAACTCCATAAACATCTAATCTATGTTTTACAACTAACACATCAATTAATTGGGGGATTAAACTATTTTTCTTAGATTTATACCCAAAAACCCTTAAAGCCCTAGTTTTGACATCTCCCCCATATCTTCTCTCCATTTACATGGATTCAACACTAGAAATCATTAAGAGTTTACATTACATCAATATGTAAACTCATACTCAAATTTTCCCAAATTTATTTTAAGGATTCTAACCCAAAATCATATAGTTTACCAACTATAATATGAGATATATACACTAAATGAAATAAAGCAAGCACACACTTGCTTGGAGGATGAAATTCGACGACCTCGAGTCGAATCCAATGGAGTTTGGCCGAAATCTCCCATTTCTCTCTTCTTTTCTCCTCTTCCTTTCTTTCTCTCTTTCTTTCTTTCTTTCTTTCTTTCTTTCTTTCTTCTTTCTTTCTTTTTTCTTTCTTCTCCCATGCCTTATAAGGGAGAAAATGAGGGCTTGTCCCTTATTAACCCAAAAATGACTCGTTTACTCAATTACGAGTCCCTACGGGTCCAAAATTCTCGAAACCCAATTATTACGCCTGGATACTCTATTTTGACTATCTCGGTCATTCCGAGACCAACCGCGCAATCTAAATATCCATCCGAGTCACTTAACCGCAAGTCACTAATTTAACACAACACAACTTAATGTGGTTTTGCAATTAAAATATTATCCTTTGTCGCTTTACCCAGCTGCGACAAATAATAAAATACTCCGACTCATTCACTTAATCCCAAAAGTAAATATAACATACATCGAAAATCATTTAATCCTTGAAAACCTCAAAAGTTACTATTCATTATAATTTCTTAAATTCCCAAATTGCACTTAATTATTAAATTTAATTACCCATAAAAGTGCGGGGTATTACATTCTCCCCCCTTATAACATAATTTTGCCCTCGAAATTCGGATTCCATCAATACTACTATCACTAACCTAGGATCACGAATCACTCCACATTCTAATGCCTCAAAGTGGAATGGTACTAACCCAAATGGTTCTCAACCATACATTCCTTCAGTCCACACCTCTAACAAGGTTTATACTATACTACTAGATTATCTACATCTACATATGCTACACTGCTACCTCGGTCGTAAGGTTGACTCTAACGTCGCGTCGTATGTAGTGCTTCTATAATCGCATCTAAAGGAAATGGGCCTATGCTTACTTCTTTACTCTAAAAGTCCATTTACTCACCTAGGGATTTCGAATTTCCTTCAAAAGGAAACTACACTAATGCTTGACTATTCCCATCAGTCTCATCGCTTAGTTTTAGACGTTTTACCTCTAATTGCACCTATACACTTGGATTATCACGTAACTCTTACTACGTTCCATTCACAAACTTCAATCTCACTTATAATTGCCTCACAACCATTTTAAACATCATACACATAATACTTTCTCTAGAGATAGGCGTCACTTTCTCAGCGTGGCGCTCACACATGTGTATCCTCAACCACTTTCTCAAGATCCCATCCGTCCTATAACTTGTGGTTAACTCATAACTAACTCCTTACCTCGCCGCTACTAATTATACTAAACTTACATCCTAATGATCCTAAGACCAACGCATTTTCCTACCCACGTAAAATGAGAACTGTGCTAACTATATCCCTAGTGCCCAAGACCTCTCTCAACTTCCGATATTTGCTCGGTTTCATGCGTGGGACGTCTCACAAAGCGAAATCCAGATAAGGAACCCTCCCATTACACTATTTCCTCGCATCATCGGTCATCAAGATATAACGGTCTAAGGCACACTAGAGGGATGTCCTAAGTCCTACCTTGCTAACCTACTAACGTACCTCTATTACTTTATTCTTCCATCTTAGCGAAATGGAAAGCCTAACTAATCGAGGTTCCTACTCTCTCCAAATAGATTACAAAAATCATACCTCAAAACATTTTACCTCCAAAATGTGCCTTTTCATCAAGGCCTGGCTATAAGCCTCAAATCAATTTCCTTTACCTTACCTCACCCACATACTTGCGGTGAGAGAACTAATTCAGTGTTTCTCCATAGTGCTTATGCCTATATAAGCATACAGTCATCAAACGGCTCTCAGTCCATAGTGTTTTCTCTACACCAGGTGACTTATCGTCAAAACCAACATCCTTGCATTCTATAACATCTCTTCACTCTCGACGTCGTTAAAGGTTCGTGCGTGGAGCGTCTCGTAAGAAAAATACAAACAAGGAAACCCTCCTATACGCTACTACTTAACTTTATTGGTCGTGGAGGTCCGCTAGTTTCACATATGCTACTTGGATAATCACATCCCACATATTGTCCAAAGATGTGGTCTGAACTCCTATGCCCTTTTAGGAGCCATACCGCATAGCGCGTGTACTAACACTAAGTCCTTAGTCCAAACAACAATGAGATTAAACCCACAGCTCAGTAATAAATTCAGCATACCTTATTTCATATTTATAAGGTCACCACGCACTCAAAGCATGATAATGAAACCTCTGCTCACCGAAGTTCCATCTACCCATAATAATAAAGGCGAACTCAACTTATATCCGGGTGAGATATCGCAACAACAACCCGTTCCACTTTGGAACCATGAATACGATAGTCTTATCATCCTTAGCCTACTATCGCTTCGATAATACAATAACATTATTCCTACAATAGTATTATACTCGTATAACACATATAAAACGAGTAGTACAAACAAGATATAAATTCAAAATAGAACCCCGCTAACACGAAAAACATATAAACATACACTATATAATGTTATCGATGCCGCCACCGAGCTCGAATTACACACACGAATCTATCGTTAATGAAGTACCACAATTCTATCTAGTCACGCAAAAATATACCTTCTTCCTCCAAGGAAAAACTCGTAACAACATTCTTGCCAATTACCCTAGATACTCCAAATGGTTCCCAGACAAGGTACACTTGTCCTAACTGAACCAAAAACTACTTTAATCAATGCTCCACCTGAGCACCATACTTTTGTCCTTTAAGTCCTACTGGGCAAGGACTGACTATGAGGTTTTATATTTCGCATTGCAACTTTCCCCATCTCCGGTCACCCTGACCATATTGAGATTATTAGTATCTCAGACTCCATAGTCTCGATTATGAAAATTACCTTCATAGTCCCCTTGACTTCTTCGCCAAAAGGGAACTCCACTACTGGCCTCAACAGGACTGTTTCAATGAATTCCCCGAGTGGATGTCCACCAATGGGGTTCCACGAACAAAAATTCTCCATAAGTGTTAACAATACTTTTTTAGTAAGCCTATAATTCTTCTGAAGGACTCTCTCTTCATTGTACCTACCTTATTTCAGTACAAGGTTCACTTCTCCATATCACTATTTATTCACTGTCGGCCTCTGACCGATCCTTATGTGAATAATTCAAAATACGTTCTCTTCATTCCTAATAAACCAAAGGAACCAATGGTTATATCCGTCCATAAGATCCCTCTATGAGCAAAACATCATGCTACCCCGTATATGGTGACCATCGTTTTCACCATTTCAACATAGCTCCCACGAGTGAAATTTTTTTCTCAAATTTTCACATATGGGTATTTCCATACCCAGCTCTAAGCCAAAGATTCTGAGCCCTTTACTTCCACTGAGTAATACTACACTCACTACGCATGACTTAACTTCAACATATGGTCTTTGTCAAAGACCTTTTTCCCAATTTACTTCACTGGGTACTTCAACTTTAGCACCACTCTTTACTATAGAGGCACTTGGATACTCATAACTACTATACTTTAATAGTTATTTCAACCATCCTTGACAATCGGCCTTGTCTCCAATTTCAACTTATAGATCCAATTATTCCCCGCCTCCTGCTTCCCTCACCACGGCCTTCCTGTAGTCTCCTTCATCGATCAATACCCGAGTCTCGAATGAGCACGCAACAGATATACTATAGTCTTTTGTAATAGCATGAGAACGGAAACTCACAAGAGTAATCAACTATCCTAATCTGAAGGCTCTATATCAAATCGAGAGCAACGCTTGAAAGTAGTACGTCTGCACAGATTCCTAAAGACACTAGAACCTAATGCTCTGATACCATCTGTGACACCCCGCCTAATAAAATACCGGGTGATTACTCCTGTACAAAATTAAAACAGGAGTCTCATATGGTTCATTCTTAGCATTCCTATCGAAAACCAAATTAATTTCAAATAACCTATTAGGCTGGCATCAAAATTTTATTTAAATAATCTTTTTAAATAAATTATTCAATTAAAACATCCACACAATTTATATATAAATGAAATTGAGATGAAATAAAAATAACCGAACACTCAGTTGAATATAATACAACCAAATCGAGTGCCGCACTAAAAGACAGTGAAATAATAAATAAATAAATACAATTGGGCTTTTGGCCCGAGTGTTCTACAATACCTCTTATCTAGATGATAAGGATAGAAGCGTCTGCAGTAAACTCGCATGCATCCACAGATGTCGTAGCACACGTCTGATTCGAAGGAATCATCATCCAGGCGTCCCTGTGTCTGGACACCTATGTATATATGTATAGCAAAAGAGAGGAAAATCGATAAACGGGTCAGAGCCCGAGTTGTGAAAATATTTTGTAAGTTCATAAATGCAATATTTTTAAAATATGTTTTACCTCATATTTAAATTGGTATCGCACTCTCATGAGATACCCCTCGCCTCTCTTCTAATCGTGCACACCTAACACATATCTCCTATATAACCTAGTTAAGCCACCCTGCCTAACTAATTCGTTTTACCAAACCCCTAAAAAATCCTAATTAACCCGAGTACTAAGGGCTAAACTTCTCCCCAGTCTCAACACTGTTCCACGTTCATGCGTGGGGTGTATCGCGAAGCGAAATCCAAACAAGGAACCCCCCCCCCCCAATACACTACTACTTGGCAGTGTCGATCGTCGAGATCCTTTAGACCCTCAATACACAATATATATATATATATATATACACACCCATATAAATACATATACATAACATACTCATTTTATTATACATATCACAATTTAAGTCTGAATAAAATCTCCCGGAATGAGAATAAATTCTTATTTATTTATATCATTACTCTAGTTAGAGATATGTATTATCTTGCTCTCATACACAAGTAAAATACTATACACACAAGTATAATAACCATCCCAATGAGCTATAACTCGAGCATACAGTCTCAATGCTATCGTCTACCAGGGAATCACTCACATACCATCCTAGGTACCGACGGTCGGAATCTCACACTGCCTTGGTAAAAGCCAAATCACAACGTATGGGAAGTGATCATAGTTCCTCCCCGAAAGTGAGATGAAACATACCCACCACGTCTCACCCCTAATAAAAATCACACAATATAAAAATAGACGCTATGACCTGGGGACTATACGCTCCCTGCTCTTAAAGCCAGGGGCTTTACCCACATCGTGTAACTTCCCATGATAGCATAGAGGGGGTATGCTTCACTTAAATATATATATATATACCATACACACACACACATACAGATATATATATACATATTCGTATCATATAATATATATAATGTAATCACATCGAATATATAATCTACATCGTTCCTCATATATATATATATATATATATATATATGGCCATAATTGTCAATCTCACATAACGATGACCAATAACCCCAAATGTTTTCACTCGTAATAAAATTCAAGTATTTGCACACTCACGGTACTAAATCCCAAAGTAGTCTCTCTCTCTTCCTAAACTTTCGATAATTCCATATCCCGAGTCAACCTCTTAAATGACCCAAAGTCAATTCACAACTCCTCAAATCCTTTAGATCATAATCCTCTATAACACCCTAATTTAGAAATCCCCTAAGCTTTAAACTCAAGGAGGAGAAAGAATAAAAATCTCCAAAATCTTGGGCTGAAAATAGAGTGCAGGTCGACAGCAGTTTGCAATTAAGCCTAACAAACAAACTAGTAGGCCCTTTTAGTAGTCTGATTTCTAAAAATAATATATAAAACTAGGTGAAATTATAAGTTACCATCCCGCCAATACCTATGAGAGAACTGATTCAAGCGAATGTGTTTCTTTCTAAAGGTATTTGTAATTCTTAGGAGGATAATATGGAAGGTACAATATCTCTGTAAAATGTTTTACTTTTTAAAATAACTATTAATTTGGGGTGGAGATAGAATAAAGTTAGGCGAGATTTCAAAGTTAGGAATCCTGACAGTACCCATGAGAGATCAATGATCTAATTGCATGCATTCAGTGGTATTCATAATTCTTAGGAGGATAAATTTGAAAAGGATTTTTCTCCATAAAATGCATATATGTACTCTTAAATTGGGAAAGAGGGAGTGTTTCATTATTGAAGCAGATGAAACTGTATTATTTCACTCCCTTTTATCATTTATTAAATGTATGCCTGGTCATTTCTCAAGGTTTGCAGCAATTGCAATGTTACTTGTCTCTTGCAATGTTAGTTGTCTCTGTACAGTTGATGAGGTGTACTTAGCTTCTCTTATTAACAAAGGATAAGAAGTTTTTGCAAATGGAACCACTTATCCTATAGCTCTTCCTACCGAAACAATTCTTAAATGGTGAAGGTAAATGGGGCAAACTCAGTACTTTGGGACAACGAAATAGGATCGCTTGAAGTTGGAGAAAAGGTTGTCTTACCCTAAACCGTAACCAATCTGTTATTGAACTTTGGTCAGATTAGACCTTATTCTGTGTTCTAGTTGATCATAAAGGAATTTCTTCTCCTTTTTTCAGTCCTAAGAAAAACAAATGGTGAAGATGGAATTTTTGGGTGGATACTTGTCAAAAAAATTTACATAAGTAGTTGTATGACTGGATCCTTCTATTTCACGCGTGATCAGTCTTTGGAAGTTGAATTGGTAAACATATTTAAGTTCACCTATGAACCAAATTTCAAGACCACATGAAACGAGGCTAAAAACATCTCTAATTCACTTTGGAATATGTTCTGTTCTAATTTGTTCTTTTCCATTTTGCATACCTATATAAGCATCCATATTGCAGTTGGCTCATACTTTTGAAGATGTTCATATTTGCGCAACGTTGTGTCTCATAAAATAAGGCTACAAATTTCTCTTTGTTTAACAAGTCTAAGCTATTACTACTGCACCAAAAGATGACCCTGTTGAATAAGTGTAGTAATATTTTACAAGATAAAACAAGCCGAAATAGAAAGGAAGACCATGTGAAAGAGCTAGGGGAATAAAGTATGTGGTCTCAACCTACCTCAATAAGTTCTATTGATTAAAAGATGATGTAACACACCATGGAAATTAAGGACAACCTCTAAATTATGTCTGAAATTATAATTATGTTTATAAGGTCTGATTAGCATGGATGCCTAATCCTTTTTATACTAAAATACCATAGAGTTCCAATGATGGTTATAATTAACTGAATAGACAAGAAAATCAAAGATAAAGAGGCTTTCACTGTGAAATCCGATTTTCTTGCACTATAATGATTTTCATGAGCTAAAGTTTACGTCAAGTTATTTTTTTTATAGTCAGCCTTTTTTACTTGTTTACTGGATTTCTATTCTATTATGCTTTTTCACCTCTTATGACTTATTCGCTTTTCTTGATTCTTTGCTAGACCATTGGCGCTTATTATTTTTTTTATACATTATTCAACAGGATAACATGATTGTAGTCAATCCTTCATCTTGGTATATGGTTCATGTTCATTACTAGTATGAATTCATCTTTTAAATGGTGTTACATTGTATTTTCATTTATTTTTAGTTTTGTAAACTTTGTCGATTACCTTAATTTGAACTCACCTATAAGGTCATACCCAATTCACAAATCATATGAATGACATGTGTTTACTCACCTAAAATAAATATTTGTGTTTATTTCTCTTTGCATGGTTAAGACTCTCTCTCATCGACTTTCATCACTATAAATCCGATCATTTTCTCCCGATTCCATTTTTCTCAATCAAACCAAAGGTCACAATAGGTTAAAGGCAGACTAAGTAGTTTGTCCTTTTTTTTTATCCAGAACGTTAGAGATTGTATGGTTGTTATGATTTTTCTACTCAAGTATCCTGTTGTGATTTTGTATCTCAATCTCTATAGATAAACTTTGATTTGTATTTTCAGATTTACTTAACATCAGAACAGGAAATAAGTGCATTGGCGCCAGACGTGAGCTAAGGTGTGACTTCAATATGGACTTTGATTTGTGTTTTTAGAGGTAAATTCCTCTTATAAGTTTGTCCTCTGTTATTATTATGTTTTCACTTTGATATTACTTTCCTTTTTATAGTTTATGCTCATGCATATGGAATTAAATGAACTACCCAACATTATTTCCAACACCACAATCAAAATTATTCATCTAATCGAATAAAATAGGCTCCAAAAGTCATATATTTACTAAACCTTCGAACCTTCAAGAGCAAACTAAGTTTCAAAAATATTAATGAAATAAACCTCAAAATTTAAGTTGAGGAGGTTTACACCACTTTAAAATTGAAATCAACTTAAAGATATATTGTACGTTAACATCGTCAAGTGGCAACACATTGAAGTGTGAGATACCTTAATACAACATATGTATGGTAGATTTACAACATATAAATTTAAAATTACACTTCAAAATACCATGTATACACACTTAAAATGATAAATCACTTCAAAAGGGTCGCTAAAATGGGTAAGTGCTTAAAAATATGAAAACATTGAATCGAGTAATACCTTAACAACCCCCTAGGTATGAATTACCTAAAAATTAGTGTCAGTAGATAAAATGACTTCATTTCAATTGGCACGTTGAATCAAAACAGGGGTTGCTATATGGATAAAATGAGTTCATTTCAATTGTTCATTAGTACACTTTATTATATATATATATATATATATATATATATATAGCAGGGGATGATATATAGAGAACAGTTAAGGTCAGCAAAATGATTCTTGTGAGAACATTAAGAAATGAATAATTGAGTTCAGAGATTTTCCTAGCCCATCCACGTTGCAGTAGCAGCTAGACTATTTGACTAAGAATATTGTTTCCACATCAGAATAAATGCAGTAATCCATGCTCAGAAACAAAATTAAAATATTAAACTACCACAGGAAGGAAAAATGCCGAAGAAAACCCTCCAAATTGTTCAGAAAATTGATAATGCAACTGTGGATTTATGCATAGCTGTTGAGTTTAAAACGAACCCTTGCATCCCTAATTTTTCCCTGAATTCTACTACCCAGAAGCCCTCGAGTAATACCTCAGTAGGTAGAATGGTGGAAAATGAAAAAGTAATTACTAAGCATTTGAATAATGTTGCAACAGACTTTATGATAATTGGACTTGAAAATAAGACAGTGACCAACTCTACCCCAGGTCGATCATGATTCTGAACCTGACCTGGACAAATGTGTTACATCTGATGGAACCATTATGTTTGACCTTCTTTTGGACACATATCATATATCTAGGAATGTTTTTAAGCTTCACTAACTTGATCATATCCTTCATGTTATACAGGTTCTTTTTACTGTTACTCTTGGAGCACTTGGAGAAGCTCAACGTTTGGGGTCCCTTGTTGGTCCCCCAACCAAGCGCTTCATGCTTCACTACAGTTTTCCACCATTTTGTATTAATGAAGTTGGTAAAAGAGTAGGCCTGAATAGGCGTGAAGTTGGGCATGGTAAGCTAACATACTTTTTTCCATATGGTTTTCTAACTGAAAGTGAACTGTGTTGTATAAACATAAGAGAGTAAATGTCCATATGGTAACGAAACAAAGGAAACTCTGATCAAATGCTATATTCACCTTAGAATTGAGAATTGAAGAGTTGACATCAACCATTTAAGCCCGTGGACAAGGCATCTCCACCACATACTCACTAGGTTGTCATTTTGTCAATGGTTCAAAGACATGGTTCCAATCATAGACTAGGCAGCCCAATTTTTGATTCGTTATCAGTACCGTATTGTTGTCGGGTGAGACGAAACAATACTTTATTTTGAGGAAAGTTTTTTTAAAAGGTAGTACAACTCATTTATCGACAAAAATTGTTGAATTTTCTACATAGATAAATTTGTAATAATATATGGTTGCCCTATGGAAGTTAGGTCGTTCACAACAAATTTAATATAAAAAACATATTATGGGCGTTATGCAAAGTTTTGGTAGGATAAGTCAAAACAAGACTATGTTAATACCGACATGATTAATAAATAAATGGGTGAAGTCTGGTACCATAGCATTGTAATTTATCTTTTTGTTATAAGTGTTTCCCCTTATTATTCTCCCTTATCTCATATATATAACATAAATCCTATTTTATTCTTTGTGTTGTTTTTTAGTGTTTGGCTTAACTCTCCATTCCTTAGTCCAAGTATTGGTAATATAAGTTATTGAAGATTATTCAGAAGCTTTTCCTTTAAGGAATGTGTGTTATGGATCATTTGTTTTTGGCTTTGTGTACTTGATTTCATTGCAATGAAACTATACTTTGAATGGATCTCTTTACACACTTAAAAATGTCTAACCATTTTTCAATCAAGTGAGCTTTTATTCGACTTCCAACTTTTAGTTCGGCGGTCATTTTGGAACCTGGATAGTGACCAAGCTAATGCAGAGCTAAAGCCAAACGATGCTGGGGGGTCCAATTTGTAATGGGACTCGAGTTATTGGATGGCACACTGATGACGTGGCAAGAAGATTACGTAGATTGCATGTCAAAATGTCAGGGTTTGGCTACATACTTTACTTTGGGTTCAAAAGAGATGTCACCCTCTTACTTTTGAGCCCATTAAGCAGATCGATACCATCAAAGACGGATTTCATGTTAGTGTTAAGTCCTTCATAGTTCTTGCCAGTGATGTTATTAAAAGATCATTATAAGTCCATTTTTGTTTTAGGGTAAAATGGTTAAAACACTGAAAAATATCTTTAAATAAATGTACAAGGCATAATACTTATACGATTATTTTAATAATATTGAGGTCGAATTAGATGCTTTTTTTTTATCTTCACCAAGATAATAAATAATATTTAAGGCAATTATCATGCTGAAATGGGAACTGCAAATACCATATCATCTCTGTTGCCCCATCCCCATACACACACAAAAACAATGAATTGATTAACAAAAGGAAGGGAAAGAGTTCTGTAATTTTACACATTAATTAAGCACGTTCTTATTAATTACAGATGAGCGCATTTATTCAACAAGTTGAAGAGGATGGAAGCCAAATGGAATGCCTACTCGTGGACTACTCAAAGGTCATGGTTTGGCAAATTCATGTTGAATCATCGTGTGCTTACCATCAAGAATGGGATATGAAGAATAATCCACATGTAATTGTGCCACTTGCATTGAGCTTTTGATCTGTTGAAAATTGCAACGTGACCGTGAATGTACAATTATTTCGCAATACTATTGTAGTGATCTTGTGACAGTTGGGAAAGCCATGAAGAAAGTCCCATTTATAGTTGGAAACTGCATTGGATTTTCCGTCAATCGAACCTTCTTTCCATACACCCAGGGTGCACAGATCTTAATAAATCTAGGAGTGGACATGTTCAGAATTGATAGGGTGATTAGAAGTTTTGGCCTTCTTATGGGTCCATTCCAGTAATATTCTTCCCTTTAACATTATATTCCAAGTATAAATTTTCACGTGTATGTTGTTTTCATGAGAAAAAAGCACATCTTTGGTTGTATGTTGACCATTCCTTTATATTTGAATGGGGATTTTGACTTTCACTACTACTTTTGTTCCAATGTTTGTGCATACATCCATTTTTTTTAGAATTTAAGATACCAGAAAGTGTCAGTTTGTGAGCTTTAGCAATGCGTTATTAGTATATCAAATTTTAAGAAAAAAGTGGGGGTGTAAGAGAAAAGTTGTTACAGAGTGGGGGTGATAATCATAATTACTCTTTATTTATTTTCTTTACAGAGATCATGCATAGGTCATTTTGAAGTCTATTCCTCAGTTCTGATTGTAGGCTGTCTAAATGCACGACATCAGTTTGGGACTGGAATCTATAGCTCTCCCCGTCCTTATCATAAGTGTATCCATTGTTTCATCTTTCTGGCTAGGTCAAACTTTAGGACTTGTTGATGAAGATGGAAATCCAACTGATGGGTTGTTTGGGACAGTTGTTGCCACTATGGGAATGCTTAGTACTGCAGCCTATGTTCTCACTATGGACATGTTTGATCTAATAGCTGATAATGCTGGTGGAATTGTTGAGATGAGTCAGCAGCCTGAGAGTGTCTGGGAGATTACTGATGTTATTGTTGCGGTCGGGAACACCACGAAAGCCACCACCAAAGGGTTTGTCATCAGATCTGCTGCACTTGCATCTTTGATTCTATTCAGTTCTTACATGGGCTAAATAGCTATTTTAGTTTGCCATCGGGGTTAATATTTTGAATGGTGATTTCCCTGCTTCAACTTAACTCAATTTTAGTATCCCTGTCCTTGAGTTGTTGTGTCTAAGACGTATCCATATGCAGACGATTGAGGTTATAAATATTGATGCTCCCAAGCTTAGCAAATTTAAAATGTCAAAGTATGGGATGGTTGATGAATGTGTGATCAAGATCAATGCAAATAGTCTCACGAATGTTGAGTCTTATTTATTTGTAGATTTTATTATGATTATCCCTCTATCAGTTATTAGTGCAAGTATCGATTTTTTCACTGCTGCTTTGGATCATCAGCCACTTGAGATCGGTTTGCTTACATGTACATTCCTGAGACAATTTACAGCCTAATATATCTAACGATTCCTGCTCAATCCATTGAGGTATGTTTCCTTCATTTGTAGCAACTTTCAATTATTTATTCCTTACTAGGCATATAAATAATTATGCAAATTTAAGAACGTGCGGCATCAACGATCTCCATAGGTCAACGAGATGTTAATATTCGGAACATGACTTTATATGAGAAATTGATATATTTTAGAGAGGTTAAAATAACGTCACAATCTTATTAAGCAATGAATATTCCAGTTTAACATGTACATTACAATTTATCAGTCACTATAGAGCTTCCCCTCATAGTTCAACACAAAGGTAATTCTATCAAATATGTAATTCTATCGCAAAAGTGAATGAATAATTGCAAAGCAATTATATTTATAAAGAATCTTGAGTTTGGAAAAAATTTATTCTCCCCAATCCTTCTATAGCCTGTACTACTATATATACATATACATATATCTATAATAGGAAGCCCAGAATAAGGACAGGTAGTTAGGAATTGATGCATATAATAATTGGACTTAAAATTACTTAATATTTATATGTTCCTTCCTTTAAGCACTAAATAGAATGAAAGCACTAAATAGAATGAAACATTGACTTTTAGCTATTGTGTCACCTATAGCTTTTGGTCTCGTGTTCCGGATATTGGGATATTATACAGGGCTTCCTCTACTTGGTCCTAAAGTGGTGGCTTCCTTGTTGATGTTCTCAACGGTTTTGGTATTCTAATGGCTCTATCCTTGAATACCACAGGTGGTGTGTGGGATAATGCCAAGTACATAGAGACGGGTTCTTGGTGGAAAAGGGAGTGTCACAAAGCAGCTATTACGGACGATACTATTGGAGACCCATTCAAAGACACAACCGGACCTTCCGTTCACATCCTTATCAAAATGCTTGCAATAATTACTCTAGTTATGGCTCATGTATTCCCGTGAGAGTTCATTTTATATCAAAGTCTACTTCGGCATTTTTCACCCATTCCCTAAAAAAATCTTCTTATATACTGATTGACTATACACATATGGGCGTTTTGATGTAACTGGGGGTGCAATGAGTTATAGTCAATTCCAATTTTTTCCCAGGAGATATTATTGACATGTTTATTTTCTCGAATTTAGCAGTTGTAGAATCCAAATTATCGAGACCCCCTCATTGGTCGCTATCATGTTTGTTTTCCAAAAATCGGATAAGGAGATTTTGAAGATTGTAAAGGAGTTTGTTTTCCCAAATCTTTTTGAATTTTCGAAGGAAAAGTGTGATTAGCTTGGATTTCAATTTCGTTATGCTGAATTTGACAAAGCACACATCGTATCTCATCTACAACGCCTGTCTTCTTCAGCGATGTTGTTCAGAGATAATACCACGAAAAATATGGCTTCGATGAGATGATACCTGTAGTTGCAAATGATGTAGATTTTTCCATACGTGTCATACTGATTGCATTTACTTTGTTCCAAATTATAATATTTATGACCTTAATTATTATCTATTTACAAGGGTTGATTTAACCTCAAATAATAGTTGTCTATTGATGGAGTACTGATTTCTTTTTTAATATTTATATCAGCATTTTAGTTTCGAAAAAACTCTCATAAAATTTCTAAAACTGAGATAAATATGATGTTATTTATGTCAATTTTTTATTAAAATGTGATTAAAAACATGTTGAAGACCATAGTTTTTATGTGTGTTTTTAAAAATTGAGATAAATGTGCTCTTATTTATGTCATTTTTACGAACATTTATGTCAGGACTTTATATGTCAGTTTTAAAAAATTCTAAAACTGACATAAATGGTCATTTATGTCAGTTTTTGACTGACATAAATGACCATTTTTCTTGTAGTACATGGAATGATTCTATTCTAGTTCAAAGTGGTTCCTATTTTTGTAAGAACCATATGCTGAAGAAACAAACAGCCTAATTTGTTTTTCACCCCTAATTTTGTTGATGACTTTCCAGTATCCATGAAAGTAATATATATATATGGGAGGCTATTGGCTAAAGTTGTCAAGGTAAGCTTTGGATGTTTAGTTAATTTAAATGAAGTTAGTTAATATACCAGTAGAAGTAATTTGGCATCTACTTAGTATTCATTATCACGTTATGTTCTCGTATCACTCGGGGACTGAACATACCCAATCCCAAAGACTTATGAAGGGAACCGTACACTGTCGCTTCTTTGTGGAGACCTTTTGTTAAGCAACAGAAATGGTAACCTAATGGTTTCTCACTCTTTCTTGTTCTTTCATGTTTACACATCCATATTGGGTTTCACTTTTTTTTTATTTAAAGTTAAAGCTAAAATTTGATTTAATGTTAAAGTTGAAATTTCGATCCAGGATTAAGGGTTGCCTTAGATTCAAATTAGTTTACTGGTAAGTTAGATTCATATTTTTTTTGGAGTACCAAACGTCTCTTAGCAGTTAGCATTATAAGTAAAAATTTCTCACTTATCTAAGTCCGGAAAAAAAGGAAGCAAATACTAGATAATAAATTAAATTATTGTCACTTTGTCAATCCTCCAAACATTTGTAGAATCTGCAAATTCGGACACTGTTGAGTTAGTGTCAAACAGGTGTAACTTTTATGTCTTGCCGCCATCTTATTACACATTATCATACGGACTGCCACACGGAAGCTTAAAATTCATCATATTTAGCTCATTACGAGAATATTTCCAAAGCAGAAATATTGCATCCAGAAACACTGACTCTCTTATTTATCTTATATACCATCATCTTTGTTTGACTTCTTGTTCTGCGTCGGATTAGAATTTGAAGAGTCGGAACCCGAGTTTTCTGCTATTACAGCACCAGTGCTGTCATTATTTTGGCTCCCAAATATTGATGCAAATGACAGGGGTTGTAGGTGGAACTCGCCCTTTTAAGTCCTTGTATAGGTTTAATTGCGGCGAGGGTCATCCTGTATAAATCATCAGTTTTTTCCTCTCCAAATGATGAGAATGCGTCTAAGGGTATATTTTCCATTTCAGCAGGTGTTGGGTGTACATGTTCTCGTACAGGGGAAATAATAGATTCAACAGCTTCAGCCTCCAACGGAAAGAGGAGCTCAAGATTTTACTCGCACTCGTGAGCTAGCCTGGTGAGAGGTTCTGTTATAAAAAGCGGTTGGTGAAGGGAAAGTTGTGTGAACGGTAGATGCAACAATCCGCCCATTCTTTTATCATATTTCTTCAATATTTTGGTGAGGCCTGCAAAATTTAAGGAGGTGTAAATTTTAAGAAGCACTATCTCCCCATGAATGGTGACAAAGTCTTTACGGATGTCCATCATCTCATCATTAAATTTACTCTCCGTCGTTAACACTCCATTCTTGAAACTCTTCCCCTTCATTTGTTCAATTCTTTCCATCAACTCCTAGAATCGGATGACGAACTCTTCCTCTTTGTCAACATAAAAATCATTGAATTTTTCGAGTTCTTGGGTTAGGATTTTGACAAACCATTCTTCTAGGCCGGCCAAGGGACTCTGTCTGCATTGGGAGGGAATGAAGATGAATCAACGGTGGTTGTGATGTGCTTAAGGAGCTTCTTAAGCCTTTTAAGTTGGATTCATATTAGTCTAGTGGAAATTTGGCCTCAATTTTCACTATAGATTTAGTCGCAGTGGTAGGTTTGTTGAATTTCTTGGATACACTTTATTATTGCTTTATAATTCATGAACCACAATGTATAGAATTCATTATGTTTAATTTTGATATCTTGCAAATTGTTCTTCATTGTTTGTTAAGCATGACAATCAAACATGATTAACAAAGTTAATAAAACATATAATTAGAATGATTGATTTGGGTATGCTAGGCAGCAATATTTGTTTTGTTCTCACATTTTATCTGAGTTCTGCTTTAGCAATAAAACTATAACAAAAACTACTAAACATTTATGTTTCTATTCGTTTTGCCAGGCTATTCCATCTTTGCTTCTGGCATCAGTTCTCTGCTTTGACCATAGAAATGGCAAGGAAAAGGGTAGTGTGAGCTCCTTGGATACACCTTTTTATAAAGGGTACAAATACATATGGTCTGCTCTTTCTGGATATGCACTTGTACTAATGGCGTTTTGACCTATCACACTAATTGCAATTGAAGCTATAAGGAAGGTGATACATACATTTGGTCTAAAATCTAACTTTAACTTTGGCTTAATCGACCATAAACACATGTTAATTCATTCTTCACTGCTAAACATCCATTTCACATTCCTACTGCTAAACATCCTCATCTCCTAAAGCCTATTTTATAGTATGAAGTTTAATTTCAACTATTTTATGGTCTTCGGTTTATATCATAATAATCATCGTTCTTCATTTTGTGCTTTTAGCTCTCACTCTTTCACTTGGTGCTTAGGTACATTCTCTCTCCATTTGATTTGTTTGTCTTAATAGTTTGTGAAGCTTCTTTGTACCTACTCTATCACCATTGCTTAAACTTTGAAGAAGGTATTTTTTTTAGCTTGAGCAACCATTGGTTTGAGAAGAAAAAATATGATTTAATCAAGCATTTTTTCCAATACTAAGATTGAGTTTGTTCAACAGGTTCTTATTGGGAAATATGAAGATTACTTCTGGGAGAATGAATTCTACTTTTGCAAGAAATATCACGAGACTACTTTGGGGAGACTATTATGTTTAGAACTTTACAGTTGTTAGACTTCATTTTGAGTACTATTATGGTTATAAACTAGATGGTTTATCTTGTACAACATTTTGTTTTTGGAATTTTAATGGTTATGAATAAAATATAGTTTTAGATCAGTTTAATGTCACTGGAATATTTTTTGTCATCGAAATATAGTTTCATACATTTTGTCACGTGTATATATTTTTTGAGAGAAATTTGTGGGTATTGGTTAAGTGCAGTGGAGTGCCATTTGTTGAGCATGAGTTTTAACTAGTGTATTTATATCTATTTATTTCATGAGAAATTGATATATTTTTAAAAATATACAAATATTGTTAATGGAATTTAACCGTTAGAAAACAAAACATCCGTTGTAAATATATGACACTCTCAATCCTATACAATGTATTTTGTAACGGTTTGCATCCGTTACAAATTCTATAATTGTAACGGATAAATACTGTTATAATTTAATAAATCTATTACTGATATATAGTATATGTACCAATGTTGAATCCGTTACAAAATAAATTGTAACGATTTTCGTCCGATACAAATATTATTATTGTAATGGATTTTATCGGTTACAAATTTTCTTAGTAAAATAAATAACGCCAATTTTCTAACGGATTTAATCCATTACAAATATTTTTTGTAACTGTTTTTGCCCATTACAAATTACCTGTTTTGGTGTAGTGGTCATAATGAGGATTCCTTACTCCGACCAAATCATAGTCAGTGAAAATGATGTGCTTCACATAATCAATATATTCAGGTCGTCAGTTTTTGCCTACAATGGATTTGGCCGGTTGATTTGAAAGGCTTCCATGAATGTTGTGATATTCTTAACCTCTATACTAAGGGCGTTCCCCTTGATTTGGTTTGGGTTTGAGGCACCATGAATCAATGGGAATTCATGACCCAAACATTCATCCAAGACATTATTCGATCTTGGCCACCCGCATAGATTATCGCAAGTTCGCGCCCCATATCATCATTCAGGATGATGCCTAGTGTCTGGTTATGTATAGGTTGCGTTGTGCCTTTTTTCTTCTTTAAGAAGTTATTTAAGTGCCAAGCCTGAACTAGTTCCTCGAGGTTGGGCTTGAGTGTCTTGTAGTTTTTGGTTTTATGACCGTAATCTTTATGGTATGCATATTTCAGTGCTTGGTTCCTCTTCTTCGAGTCATTGAACATCTTCTCGGTCCATTTGAAATATTTCCAACCTTTGATCTCTTATAAATTGGTTCAAAGTATATCGTGTAAAATACCATGAATGATTTTTCGGGATACTTATTATCATCCCCTTTTACCTTCCCATTTTGCTATCTCCTTACTTTGTTGTTCTCCCGTCCTTAACCCCGTTCTTAAGATGCTTTTATCACTCCCCCTCCTGACCAACTTTGGTCACAATATCTTTAACCTTAGCATATTTTAAATCATTGCCCTGAGGTCATCGATCATGATGGCCTCTCAATATGTGAGGGATTGGTATAATATGGAACTTCTCGACAGATTAATTTTGAAGGATTCCATTGTGATTTTCTCGGTGCACTCCTCTAACTTGTTGTACACCTCCCAGTACCTTATGGAGTACTTGCAAAGTGTTTCTCGGGACTTTTTATTCATCTTAAAAAATAAATCCATACGCTTCGGAAGGGTTTACTTGTAATGAATATGTCCATTAAGGACTCGATCAGTTGCTTGTAGGAGGTTATCAATCGATGTGATAACTTTTTGAACTACTTATGGGTAGTGTCTTCAAGACTGAAGGAGAATATTAAGCACATTAATCCTCGTTAGTGTTCCACAGTGTCATATCTTGATGATATTGACTAACTTAATTGATGGGATTAGTCTTCCCATGATAGATCTTGAATCTTTAGGGAGAAAACTTCTTGTAAGGCTTAAACTCTTCTATAGATCGGATAAAAGGTGATTTCATTTGGCAGATGAGTGCACTTCTGGTGAGATTCATGGTAGTACGAACCCCTTGATGGGTTGGGTGTCACTCTGCCTTCCTTTCAATAAAGTCATAAAGCTCTATGTCTCCTTGTCGACCTTAGGGATCTGGTCTCCCTTTAGCAGACCTTCGACGAGGAGAAATTCTATCTGTTACTGAGTAACCCTTCCTCGATTGCAATATCTTCTTGCCTTAGGGCTAGGAGTTCGTGAGCGGCAACCACGCTTGCACTTCTCCTTATGGGACTCCTTCTCTAGCTTCTACAAGAACCACTGGAGTGCTAAGTTCTGCTCCTGTTGGAAGTCCTTTAATCTCGAAGGTGCTTCTCATTGTTGTCAATGAGACTTAAGATCTGGTTGGATCATTCAATCTCATCGATGTTCATTTTTTTAACCTCCAGAGCTTTATAACGAGCATTTGAGGATTGGTAATACTCACCAATCTCAGATTTAACCCTATAAGAGGGAGGGGTTAGTTGGTGACCCATCGGATCACTGTGATCTCCATGGTCAAGGGGATAACCCCTGGGTATCCATAACTGTGTTTTTGATGAACCCCCTAGTCATTTAAATTCATACAATCTTGTTTGGGTGAGTGAGACATCCTAAGAATTTAGCTAGTGTCAAAGAACTCAGATCATTTCCCACAGACGACGCCAATTGTAGGTGGTAATTTTTAGTGTTTGTATCGAACGCGCACAAGCTAAATTAAGAGATATTTTCAAGGAGAAAAATAAAAAACACACAACACGAGATATAAATGGTTTGGAAACATGCCTACGTCCATGGGTTTGGGGTTTTCTTTTTCATTAACTCAAGTCGACAGAGTTCTAGTACTGCTCGACTATACAATATCACATACCCCTATCAATGAGGGGCGAGTTTTTCATTGATAGAGAATCTTAGGAGAATCCTAAGCTCTGTTAAAAACTATCCCTAGAATTTTGAACCTATCCCTTATCAATTTGAACTATTCAAACTGATAAGTACACATGAGTTTTCCATGACTTGGACACTTCATTAACTTGATGCGCAAGAAGCTTGGAGTCTAGTGTCAAACACGTGAAGGTTATGTGTTACCATAATTCTGGTCCCTGCATTTAAGTTTGTTGTTGCTTACTTTATTATAAACAATTACTTTACTCATAATTTACTTTCTTGCAAGTCTGTAGTTTCATCAAATTTTCTTTTTATTTGTTTACAAAGATTTAGTTTTATTTAAATTCATGCAATTTACTATTTTTGTCCTACTTATTACTAAAACTTAGTACTCACTTCAAAGTCTTCCTCGAGGGAAACACAAGTCCTCTTAATTGAGGAATCAAACACAATATAATTACCTGATAAATTATCAGTAGGCTAAAAATTTCATATGGCAAGACCACAAATCTTTCCTGGTATGCTTGCAATCCTAATTAACTATTAACCCAGTGAAAATAACCCAAACATATTTCTGGCATACTCAGTGGGACACCAGTTGATGATGCCGGAATCAACACCACCAGGTAAGGTGTTTCCAAGCTCAATATAAAAATAACAATGGCAGCACAGTTATATAAAGAGAAGAGAATGAGATGAGGATAAGTGGAATCAACACCAGAATATAAGTGGTTCAGCCAATTTGGCCTACGTCCACTGTGAGTGTGTGTGAGTAATATCACTGAATAAAGGCACTAATGGCCATGGATACAACCTTTTAAGCTTTCTCTCTCTACTGTGTATCTAGACAAAGCTTCAGCTAGGGTTTAATATCTGGGATCATTTTGCAAGGTAGGGGATGATCCCTATATATAGTATCTAGGGGGTGTAATATACCCCCCATGCATGCAATGAGCATGTGTGTGGTAACCTCACCAATGTGGGAGTGCCATCTGTCACTGTCACATGTAAGAAATGATGATGAAATATCCTCCCCACATGTGGAGAGTAATCTTGTTACAACTGATTTGTGCCCAGGTGTCCTTATCCAAATGTCAACAGATGCTCGGTCGCCATATTGGTGGATGACCTCGGCCTGAAAGAGGCCGAGCTATAAAGGATTGATGTTCGTTCAATCCGAGATGTGTCATAGGGAGTCTCGGCCTAACCTCAGCCGAGACATTATGCTGGGGTCGGCCCAAGCTGATGTTGGACTAATGCCATGCTGACGATTACTAAGGCTTCTTGTGACCTCGGCCCAATTCGAGGTTGGACTGGTTCCATGTTGAAGGTTACCAAGACTCCTTGTCACCTCGGCCTACACTCGGACGAGGTTGCCATACCCAGGTATATGAGAATGCTGTTGATGTCTGCGATGCGATTAGTGTCCATTGGAAATGTAGGTGGTAGTGTCGGCCTGGGCCGACCCTGGTCTGGCCGAGGGATGATATCGTGGGCCCATGGCTCATCGAGGGTCGATCAATGTCTCGGCCATCTTCTCGGCCGAGGTTGGTGTCTTTAGGTCGAGGTTACACTTGGGGTCTATCAATCACCCCCCAGCCCTTAGTCATATGCGAGAGCAAGTGGCTAGGGGATTAATACACCTCCGAGGCCTGTCCGTCCCAAGCTAATACCTGCATGACACCTGTCCACGCTAGAACGTACTTACTTGGCTGGCGTGTACTATCATCCATCCTTTGGGTTTCCCAAGGCAATGATGGGCCTTGGGAAACGTGACCAAGTATTTAAGGGTTTAAACCCTTATTTTTTTTCCTTCTTCTTCATTTCATTCCTACGCACGAACTGTTCTTGCGATTTCTCTCTCTCCAAAGCTTCTCTACTCAACGCTCTTCTGCCTAAGACTTTGTCGATTATCTTGCGAATTTTCTTCATTTCATTCATCGATTCATTTTCAGGTACTTCTTCCTTTCCATTTCCTTTGTTTCTGGTATTTGGTTTGCATTTTCCGGCGACTTTTTAAGTTTTTCGGCGAGCACCATTGTCTCAGGCGAACTGGGTTTGGTTTAAACTTCCAAGTTTGATCTTTAAACTCCTTTATTTTACAAGTCAATCGTGTTTGTAGTTTTAGGAGTTATTCCAAAGTTTAGGGTCGTCCTCTGATGCTCAGTCCTTTATACCAGCTTCTTGAGGATTTCCCCTCTCTTAGAGAGAAGACCCTAGAAAATATTAGGCAAATAGAGAGAGCTCAGGAGGAAGCTCGTAGGTCACAAGAGTTTCCTATTAGACCTATCTTCCCCCCACCTCTCAAGTTGGTGTATCCTGATCCCCCTAAGAACTTCTATCAGACAGAGGTCTCTGCTAACCCATTACCGATCTCTGAGTCTGAGTCTTCCACCTCAGATCCCATGTCTGTGGACTTTTTTCAGCAAGCCATGGATTTTACACCTCGGCCTAGTCAGGTCCCTGATCAGGCTGAGGTATCCATCCGAGCTTCATCCCATGATGGCTCAAGCACCTCAGCCTCTTATTCAGAGGTTGAAGTTGTTGAGCCGAGTGTGGTTGTGCCACCCATTCTTGACGCCATCCCTCTGTCGGCTTCCACAGAGGCAGAGTTCGCTCAAAGATTCGCTAATAACCCATCTACATCTGCTCCGGTCGACGTTGAGCTTGATGATGATGAAGATGCTGAAAGTGAAGTCGACGTCTCTGAGGCAGCCGAGTTCAAGAGCACAGTAACTGAAGTGGATCTTTTATGCTTCAGATATTTGTACTCCATCAGTCCTTCCATCAAGTTAAGGAGACCTCTGAGGGAAGAGAGGGCCTATCATGGTCGAGATGGAAAAACCTGCTTGTACGAGCAGATGTTTAAGTTAGGGTTTCGCCTACCCATTCATCCCATCATCAAATCCATTCTCTCTTACATCAACTTGGCCCCCTCACATCTATCTCCCAACGCCTGCGGAGTCATCATAGGGGCCATTATTCTATGGAGGGAAGTCCACCACTCTGACCTCCCAGTTCAGGTCTTTGTTGGTTGTTATGTCCCAACCTCGGCCAAAAACCATCCGAGCTACTATCATTTCGTGGCTCGGAGGCCTGAGAAGAAGATACTCTAGGTGACTCAGACCTCAAACCATAACTGGAAGCCCCGTTATTTTTTTGCCTCATGACCATGGGAATTTGGCCCATGTGTCCCCTCTTCCACACTTGAGCCGAGGATACCCCTCAAATGGGGCAAGGTCACCATGTCTGCCAGGGCCGATCGTGGTCTAAGTCTTCAGAATATGCAGAAGGTGAAGGCCCTGCAAGACCAAGGGGCACATGGTCTGTTTGTCAAGTTCGAACACTTGCTGACCCCCCAGTATCTCTCGGGGACGAACCTGGGTGGAAGTCCCCTTGTTGACTTTGGTAAGAATTTTTATTTTAAGTCCAACCTCTGAACTCATTCATATCTGATTTCTAACCCTGATCTTCTAACTTTTGCACAGCGACCACAAGATATCCTAGACGAACTGTAGGAGATGGCAGCTCCGAGCTTGGCGAGTCTTGCTAAAAATGCTGGTCTGAACACTCCTCCCCCAGCTCCCTCAACATCCAAATCTCAGGCTTCGAAGAAGAGGCCCCCAGAGGCCCCTGCCTCTGAGGATCAGAGGCCGACCTTGAGCCAAAAGAAGGCCTCAGACGCTGCAATTCCAATTTCTTCGGTCGACATCCTGAAGGCACGTCTTGACCAGCTAAAGTGAACTGATAGTGTGGTCGGCCATAGCAGGCAGGCCATGGATGCACTCACCTCTGTAATGACCGAGGCAGACAAGCGTTTCTACAGAGCCATGGACACCTCCCTTCTGGTTGAGTTCGGCCTTCACAGAGCCGTCCAGGTATGAATTGTTCCTTCGTCAAAATTTTACAAGTGCAATATCTAACTTTTCTCCCGCTTAACCTCTTCATCAAATGTGCAGGGAGTGACTGCCATGTATCAACTATCAAACTGGGCTATAAGGAAATTGTCCCTCATCCAGAAGGGGCAAGAGGCCGAGAAGGTTGAGAGTGCCTTGAATGCTGAGGTCGACCGTCTGAAGTCCGAGCTGCAGAACTCTGAAAATAAGGCCAAGGGGTTGGAAAAAGACATCTCTGTGCTCGTCAAGGACCATGCCAAGGCCCTGAAGGCCAAAGATGACGTCCTACAGCAGAAGGTGAGCTCGGTCGTCAAATCTGCCCTTGAAGATGCCACGCCCAAAATAATTTCTGACTACAAGGCCTCGGACGAGTTCATGGGTTTTGGTTTTGAATACCTCGAAAGAGGTGTCAAGGCTACTACCAAATGGGCTAAAGTCCAAGAGAAGGAGTTCGGCACTCTAAAGGCCTCTGACTTTATGGATCTCGGCTTTGCCGACCCTCAATTTGCTCAGGCGCTTCAAGAGGTGGAGGACGAGGCTGCTGCTCCAGCCGAGACTGCAACTCTGGGAGGTACCGAGCTCAGAGGGGCAGACCATGCTGATGACGTGGTCGAGGTGACTAATTCCGATCAAGTCAACCCAGCCGAGACTGTTGATGTTCCACCCCCAAACCTTTAAACTTTTTAGCTTGTAACTCATAGCTTGTAACTTGTAGCTTGTAACTTGTAGCTTTGTATTAAGGAATATTTTGTTACAATGCCTCTTAATGCTATATGATCTCTTCCTTTTACTGAATGCCAATCTCTTCTCTTATTTTGTTGTAGTGTTCTTGTTTATATTCAGTCAATAATTCTGACCTCACCACTGAATTGCTATTAGGCTCTGAAGTCATTACTTAATATGCTGTTCTCATAACCAACTTCACCAAATTAATGATGTTAAAGGTCTGAGGTCATCTAGGAAGGTGTCTGAGCTCAGACCTCATCACCACCGAGTGATGTTATGAGGGTCTGAGGTCATCACCTATGATGGTAGCCTCATAATAAATTTCACCAAATTAATGATGTTAAGGGTCTGAGGTCATCTAGGAAGGTGTCTGAGCTCAGACCTCGTCACCACCGAGTGATGTTATGAGGGTCTGAGGTCATCACCTATGATGTTAGCCTCATAATAAATTTCACCAAATTAATGATGTTAAAGGTCTAAGGTCATCTAGGAAGGTGTCTGGGCTCAGACCTCGTCACCACCGAGTAAAGTTATGAGGGTCTGAGGTCATCACCTATGATGTTAGCCTCATAATAAATTTCACCAAATTAATGATGTTAAGGGTCTGAGGTCATCTAGGAAGGTGTCTGAGCTCAGACCTCGTCACCACCGAGTGATGTTATGAGGGTCTGAGGTCATCACCTATGATGTTAGCCTCATAATAAATTTCACCAAATTAATGATGTTTAGGGTCTGAGGTCATCTAGGAAGGTGTCTGAGCTCAGACCTCGTCACCACCGAGTGATGTTATGAGGGTCTGAGGTCATCACCTATGATGTTAGCCTCATAATAAATTTCATCAAATTAATGATGTTAAGGGTCTGAGGTCATCTAGGAAGGTGTCTGAGCTCAGACCTCGTCACCACCGAGTGATGTTATGAGGGTCTGAGGTCATCACCTATGATGTTAGCCTCATAATAAATTTCACCAAATTAATGATGTTAAGGGTCTGAGGTCATCTAGGAAGGTGTCTGATCTCAGACCTCGTCACCACCGAACGATGTTATGAGGGTCTGAGGTCATCACCTATGATGTTTGCCTCATAATAAATTTCACCAAATTAATGATGTTAAGAGTCTGAGGTCATCTAACCAAGGTGTCTGAGCTCAGACCTCGTCACCACCGAGTGATGTTATGAAGGCCTGAGGTCATCACCTAAGATGTTATCCCCATAATATATCTCTGATCTAAGAATGAAGCAAGAACTATCGTGGAAACTAATTTTTATTAATAACCTCTTCTCAATAAGATGGTACATTTACATAAAATTCTATGAAACATCGTATGAAATATCTCTTTAGGTGGTCAGCATTCCACGGGTTAGTGAAAGGTTCTCCTTCTAGGTTTTCTAGCATGTAAGTGCCAGGCACAACCTCTTCCGTTACTTTGTAGGGGCCATGCCAGTTCGGGTGTAGCTTATTTGCCTTCTGTAGGGTCTTCTTTAGCACTAGGTCTCCCACTGCGATGGGTCTTGACTTCACCCTCTAGTTATAGAATCGCGTTGCCCTCTGCTGGTAGGTTGCTTTCCTGACCTCTGCGTCTTCTCTTCTTTCTTTGATAAGATCCAGGTCTAGCCTCCTCCTTTCCCCATTGCTATCAGGATCGTAGGTCTGAATTCGATGAGTTGGTAGTCCTATTTTCGTTGGTATGACGGCCTCTGAGCCATGTGCCAGCATGAATGGGGTTTCTCCTGTGGGTGTCCTTGCCGTGGTTCTGTAGGCCCATAACACAGCATAGACCTCTTGTGTCCATCTCCCCTTCGCATCCTCTAACCTCTTCTTGATTCCGTACAGGATGGTTCTGTTTGTGACCTCGGTCTGGCCGTTTGCCTGAGGTCGACCAGGAGATGAGAAGAATTTCTTAATCCCCACTCTTAGGCAATACTTTTCTAAGGAGGAGTTCTTGAACTGGGTCCCATTATCTGAGATGAGCGTGTTTGGGAGGCCATATCTACATATGATGTTCTTCCAAATGAACTGTAAGGTCTTCTGCTCTGTAATTGTTATCATCGGTTCTGCCTCTACCCACTTTGAAAAGTAGTCAATGGCAACTATCAAGAATCTATAGTTATTGACATCTCTTGGCAAAGGTCCTACTAAGTCAATTCCCCACACCGCAAATGGCCATGGAGAATAGGTTGACGTCATAGGCTGATGGGGTTGATGAGGGATAGTGGCGAACCTCTGACATTTTTCGCACCTATTCACATAGTCTGCAGCGTCCTTAGACAAGGTAGGCCACCAGTATCCCTGAGTGATGATCCTCTTAGCTAAGGGTCTTCCCCCTATGTGGTTAGAGCAAGAACCCTCATGAACCTCCTCTAAGACCCAGGGTACTTCCATGGGATGCACACACCTGAGGAGAGGTAATAGAAACCCCTTCTTGTATAAGACATCTCCTACCATTGAGAACTTGGCAACCCTGTATCTCAACTTTCTCCTTTCTATATTGGACTCAGGCAGCTCTCCCTCTCTTAGGTATCTGGTGAGTGGGTCGATCCATGAGTCTCCTAGGTTCACATTGTGACAAGGGATACATACCTCGTCCTCCTCGATGCTTGCTTTTCCTAAGACCTCGATTGGAATGGTCCTTCCCAAATCTGTCTTCATTGCCGAGACCAGCCTTGCCAATGCATCAGCGTAATTGTTACTCAACCGAGGCAATCTCTTTAGTTTTGCCTCTTCAAAATACTTTAACAACCTTCTTACCTTCTTTAAGTACTTGGCCATCCTTTCATCTTTGGCCTCGTATACCCCCAACACTTGATTAACAACCAACCTTGAGTCGTTATGGAGTAGGAGTCACTTTACTCGAAGAGTTATTGCTAATAAGAGACCTTCTATCATGGCCTCAGAATCGGACTCGTTGTTTGAACCCTGGAAGTTGAATCTCAAGGCGTATTCAATGTTGGCGCCATTTGGAGCCGAGAGTATTAGCCCCGCACCACTTCCACTCTCACAGGAAGAGCCATCAACGAAGAGGCTCGAGACGTCTGCATCCGATGAGAATACCCCTTCTCTCATAACCCCTTTCTCGAAGAGGTATCGATCCTCTTCGTTCTCTTCTACTCTACTCCGTGTTTTTCCTGGGATGACCTCTTCTCGGCCTCAGAAGACGTTCGGTGCATTCTCTTTCGAATCTCGGAAGACACTACGGTTCGTCTCTTCGCTGTCATCTAAGCCTTTCTCTGTCTCGGCCTCTTCCCAGGTGAACTCTGTGACAAAGTCCGTGAGGGCCTGCACCTTGATGGCTGTCCTGGGCTGGTAGGTAAGATCATACTCTCCTAGATCGATGGCCCAAGTCATCAGTCTCCCGGACTTCTCAGGTTTGTACAGAACCTGCCTTAGTGGGGAGTCAGTAAGGACTACCATCGAGTGAGCTTGAAAGTAAGGCTTTATTTTCCTTGAGGCATGGATAAGGGCATAAGCTAACTTCTCCATTCGAGGATAGTTTTGTTCAGACCCTTGAAGTGCCTTACTGTTGAAGTACACAGGCCTCTGGATTCCATCCTCTTCCCATATGATGGCTGCGCTGATGGCTGATTCAGAGACTGCCAAATACACAAATAACCTTTCCCCCGTGATGGGCCGAGACAGCAACAAGGGAGATCACAAGTAGGACTTGAGTTGGTCAAAGGCTTTTTCACACTCTTCGTCCCACTGGAAGGCCTTTCTCAGAACTTTAATGAATGGAAGACACTTGTCCGTTGCCCTAGAAATAAACCTGTTAAGGGCAGCCACTCTTCCCGTGAGTCTCTGGAGATCCTTGATACTCCTAGGAGTCTTCATGTCAAGTAATGCCTTGATTTTCTTAGGGTTTTCTTCAATCCCCCTCTGATTAATGATGAACCCCAGGAACTTCACAGCTCCTACCCTGAAGACACACTTCGCTGGGTTGAGCTTCATTCTGTACGAGTCCATGACATCAAAGGTCTTCTCAAGATCTGCTACGTGAGTACATGCTTTCAAGTTCTTCGTTAGCATATCGTCCATATATACCTCCATGGTCTTCCCTATTTGCTCCTCGAACATCTTATTGATAAGACGTTGATACGTTGCCCCCGCATTTTTCAGACCGAAGGGCATCACCTTGTAGCAATACGTCCCTTTGTCAGTAATGAAGGCTGTCTTCTCAGAGTCTTCAGCATCCATAAAGATTTGATTATAACCTGAATAAGCGTCCATGAAGTTCATGAGCTCGTGCCCTACCGTTGCGTCCACCATCTGGTCTATCCTAGGTAAGGGATAGTTGTCTTTCGGGCAAGACCTGTTCAAGTCAGTGAAATCTACACACATTCGCCACTTCCCATTGGCCTTAGGCACGATGACTGCATTTGAAAGCCACTGCGGATAGGTAATCTCTTTTATGAACTCGGCCTCTTCCAACTTTTTCACCTCTTCCCGGGTGACGTCATACTTCTCTATGGAGTAGACTCTTCGTCTCTGCTTTATTGTCCTGGCATCTTTGTCCACGTTGAGCTTGTGTATCATGACCTCAGGGTCGATACCAGGCATGTCTGCGTGACTCCATGCGAAGACACTCTGCCTCCTCCTGAGGAAGCTTACCATCTCTTCTTTGATTCCTTGCTCTAGGGCCTTGCCGACTTGGACGGTTTTTTTCGGCTCGTCCTCATTGAGGACGATGGATTCTACCTCTTTCCCAGCCTCGCCCTTCTTCAATTTTCTTTCGTCTCTTGGGTCAAGAGTATCAATGCTGTAAGTGGTGGTTGCTCTCTTATGGGCTTCTCTCTCTTCGGCCTAGTTGAAGTAACACTCCCGCGCCATGGTCTGGTCCCCTTGCACTTCCCCTACTCCATAAGGAGTCGGGAATTTTAGCATCTGATGGACCGTCGACGGCACGGCTTCAAACTCTTTGAGGGCCACCCTTCCTACAATGAGGTTGTAGACCGAGAAAACATTTTTGTCCATAACAAAAAAGTTTATCTTCTTGGTCAGCCTCTTAGGCCACTCATCCCCCATCCGTACATCCATTTCATACATGCCTAAGGGGTGCACCTTTTCACCACTGAAGCCTATCAATGGGTGATGGTAGGGCACCAGCCTTGCCCTGCTAAGACCCAGGCTCTTGAAACAAGGCCAAAACATCACGTCTGCTGAGCTTCCCCCGTCTATGAGGATCCTCCCTACCTCGCACCCATGCACCCTTGTTGTTATGACCAAAGGGTCATCATGGGGGGCTAAGATGCCCTTGAAGTCGAGTTTGGAGAACCCCACTACGAGAGTGTCCATGTCTACCTTCTTCCTCTTCTGCACTGCGTCAGAAGACATTAGATTCACAACCTCAGGCTTGGCCACTGACCTGGCCTCTGCTACATGAGCCTTCCTATCGGCTACCTCAGAGCCACCTCCTGCAAATCCCCCACAGATGGTGCTAACACCAAAGGAGATCATTCCGACCCTCTTCACAGGGGTGTTGTCATCCTTTGGCGGAAGATCTGGGTCATCTTCATCATCTCCCTCTGAATCGTCATCCCTTCTGGCCGGGATATCGCCACGGCATCTGTCATTTCTTCTTTTCTTAGGGTCTTCTCTTCCACCCTTTGGAGCTTTGCCATCCACATACTTCCTTAGCTTTCCGGACTTCAACATCTTCTCAATCTCATCTTTTAAAGTGAAGCATCTATCTGTGACGTGGCCATGATCCTGGTGGAACTCACACCAGAGGTTTTTGTTCCTCTTATGTGGCGGGG
Source organism: Sambucus nigra (assembly GCA_949130495.1). Taxonomy (NCBI): domain Eukaryota; kingdom Viridiplantae; phylum Streptophyta; class Magnoliopsida; order Dipsacales; family Adoxaceae; genus Sambucus; species Sambucus nigra. Next base: position 649,144,991 of record OX422216.1, read on the forward strand.
CCTTCAGCTTCTCTGGCCACCTCAGAGTACGATCAGTCTTAATCTCATTAAGGATGTGCTCACATCTCACAGTCAAAGGAGTGTAATGAGTGAACTTGTCATCTCCTGACCTATTCTTCCCCTCTTTCTTACCCTGGGACCTCCCAGTGCTACCGCAGTTCTCCTCCTTATACTTGGCTGCCATTGCCTCTTCTGCATTCATCATTTTTCCTGCGGTTGCCAGCAGCTCCGCCATAGACCTAGGAGGGTCTTCCGCTAGTTTCCACAGTAGCTTCCCCTTCTGGAGGCCTCCTATAAGGGCGGTCATGGCTGTGCTCTCTTCATAATCCTCCACCTCCATCTTCTCCTTGTTGAATCTTGCTATGTAGTCTCTTAGGATTTCACCCTTGGCCTGTTTGACATACAACAGGTGGGTAGTCTTCTTTTGAGGTCTTACCCCAAAGCATAAGTTGTGGATGAACTGCTCAGCCAAGCCTTTGAAGTTCTCAATCGAGTTCTTCGGAAGAGAGGTGAACCAGCTGTGCGTTGCCCCTGTCAAGGTTCCTGAGAAGGCCCTACACTTCATCTCATCGGGTATCGAGTAGATATCTGTCGCCGATTGGTACATCTCGATATGGTGCACAGGGTTTGTGCTGCCATCATATTTGGGAGTCACTGTAGGAGGTTTGAACTTAGCTGGGGCTGGGAACCCCACTATCCTAGCCACAAATGGGGAACCTTCTAAGTAACCCCTTTGTAATGGGTCCCTGCTCTTTATGAGGTCCCCTATCTTCTCCTCAAGGCGTTGGATTGAATCATTCCAGGGTCTTTTGTCATCAACTTGGCCGAGGTTATCCCCTGCCACCTCCCTGCGATGGACAGATGGTTCCCCAGCCACGACCCGTTATCTGTTGACCTCTTCCTGCTCCTTGGCTCTTCTCTCACAGGGTCGGCCTTGGTCTGGATGAGCCTGCCTATTCCCTCTTTGGGAGCCTGCTGCGCTCCTTGACCTCGATAGCCTCTATCTTACGTCATTCACTGGGCCAAGTCTCTCAAAGGCCGACCCTCTGCTCAACCTATCAAAGGCCGATCCTCTTTGCTGGGCCTCTTCACCTCTTCGGCCGACACATCCTTGACTCTGCCTAAGAGGTTGTATGGTGTTATCTGACACCTCATACGGCTCCCAGCACTCTTTTGGGACCTCTTCATCTCCTAGGTCATCATACCTGTCCTTTGGGCAAGGGTTTCCCTGCCTCCCCAGGTGCAAGTGCCTAGGGTCAGCAACGTCCCTCCTCCGCTGGGGTACAGACTGGTCCTTCATCGGTGCCTGGGGTGGTCCCCTGGCGTCAGGTTGGGGCTGAACTGCCGCCGGAGTGATCATGTCCGGTGAGACTCCAGGTGGCCTCATCATCATGGTTTGACTGAGATGGGCAAATTTCTCCTTCATGGCTTGTTGTGTTGCAGCTAAAGATTTCAAGGCTGCAGCTACCTCCGCCATTTCGGAATGGGGAGGAGCCTGACTGGAACTAGCCCCTCCACCCCCGGGCGGCGAAAGAGGTGGTGGTAAGTCTGGTGCCATATGTTAACACTATGGAGCTTGAGTAGCAAGTGAGCTTAATACCTTAAAGGACCTCTTTCAATGGTGAAACAGCTCCACGCAAGGGGTGGTTCCTGGTTAACCACCAAAGTCTCCGGTGAGGTAAAGCAGAAAAAGAGGATGAGATAGCTTCTCAATTCCCATAGACGGCGCCAAAATGATGATGCCGGAATCAGCACCACCAGGTAAGGTGTTTTCAATCTCAATATAAAAATAACAATGGCAGCATAGTTATATAAAGAGAAGAGAATGAGATGAGGATAAGTGGAATCAACACCAGAATATAAGTGGTTCAGCCAATTTGGCCTACGTCCACTGTGAGTGTGTGTGAGTAATATCACTGAATGAAGGCACTAATGGCCATGGATACAACCTCTCAAGCTTTCTCTCTCTACTGTGTATCTAGACAAAGCTTCAGCTAGGGTTTAATATCTGGGATCCTTTTGCAAGGTAGGGGATGATCCCTATATATAGTATCTAGGGGGTGTAATGTACCCCCCATGCATGCAATGAGCATGTGTGTGGTAACCTCACCAATGTGGGAGTGCCATCTGTCACTGTCATATGTAAGAAATGATGATGAAATATCCTCCCCACGTGTGGAGAATAATCTTGTTACAACTGATTTGTGCCCAGGTGTCCTTATCCAAATGTCAACAGATGCTCGGCCGCCATATTGGTGGATGACCTCGGCCTGAAAGAGGCCGAGCTATAAAGGCTTGATGTTCGTTTAATCCGAGATGTGTCATAAGGAGTCTCGGCCTAACCTCAGCCGGGACATTATGCTGGGGTCGGCCCAAGCCGAGGTTGGACTAATGTCATGCTGACGATTACTAAGGCTTCTTGTGACCTCGGCCCAATCCGAAGTTGGACTGGTTCCATGTTGAAGGTTACCAAGGCTCCTTGTCACCTCGGCCTACACTCGACCGAGGTTGCCATACCCAGGTATATGAGAATGCTGTTGATGCCTGCGATGCGAGTAGTGCCCATTGGAAATGTATGTGGTAGTGTCGGCCTGGGTCGACCCTGGTCTGGCTGAGGGATGATATCATGGGCCCATGGCTCATCTAGGGTCGATCAATGTCTCGGCCATCATCTCGGCCGAGGTTGGTGTCTCTTGGCCGAGGTTACACTTGGGGTATATCACTAGTGCCGTGTGAAGGCTACAGATGGCTAGTGTTGATACCAAAATTAGTATGCTGATGTGGACGAATAAAAAAAAGACATGTGTCAATCTATGTGGCATAATAGCAACGAGGAAATTCATTTCCCCGACCATGTCATGATCATTCCGAGGAACTACAGTACTCCGAGGAATTTCAGTTTTCCGAGGAACTCTAACGTTCCGAGGAACTCCTGAACGACGAGCAACTAAGGCGGTTCGAGCTGCATCTCGACCCCAGCATTAATTGCCATATAATCAACAGTTTAACTATTCATTGAATGATTATCCTTGACGCACACGTTAGAAGAGCATTAAATGAATGACCCTTTCATATGTATATCATTGAATGTATCACCCTTTCAGATGATAGCCTCAAGGCTATAAATACATTGTATCACCCTCATTCAAAAGGACCCGGAATTTCTTGATAGATCTTGTAATCGAGAATTCCCAAAACACTCAGCAATAACATAACAGTGGACGTAGGCCATTCTTATAAGGCTAAACCACTTTAAAAATCTTTGTCTCATTTTATTTATCTGTGATTGAATAATTAGAGCGATCTAATTTTTTACATCAACAGATTGGCACCGTCTGTGGGAACGACTGTTGTTATCGTTTTTCACAAAATTTCGTTCATTATCAATGGCAGATAATCAGGAATCCAGCAATCGAAATGCTGGAAATCTTCCAAATCCTTCTGCACCCCCAGATCTGGCTGGAATCATGACGAATCTGGCTCAAGGAAAAACCGCCATGCAAGAAACGATGCGGCAACTCATACAAACTCTTCATGGTGTTGCACCAGCACCTTCAGGATAACGAAGTGGTCAGAGGCAAACCTATTTACCTTCTTCACGATCCAGGCGTACAGAGACGTATCGTAATGAGGAATCTGATGATTTCTCTTATCAACCTGGGCAAACTTCATCGATAAGGGCAACAGATACTGAGCAACGTATTACTCTCTCTCCAGAGAGAACCAGTGCCATGGAAAGACTGAGCAGGGTGTCTCCCTTCAGTCGATTAGGCCCTAGGAGGAATAAAAATCCACCTAAAGCCATGTCGAGAAGTTCTCGACAACCATCAGATCTGAGAGAAGGATCAGCACAATCACGACCAGTTGCTCGTCAAGAGAGATCTCAGGAGGCTAATTCATAACAATCAATTGCTCGAACAAATAGGCCCGAGGAGGGAAATGACGCGTGGAAAGGCTCCATTCAATTGTTGGAGGATAGATTGGGAGAAATGGTTAAGGCGAGGAACCCCCTACAGCGAACTTTTGTTCAAGGGACACCTTTCGTAAAGACCATTGTGGATTTTCCTACACCGTCAAAATTTAAAGCACCCGTGGTAACTCCCAAATATGATGGAAAGACAGATCCTGTTCTTCACATAGAGCAATATCAAGCTGCTGCCGACATCTATGTTGTCCCCGACGAGATGAGATGCAGAGCATTCTCGGGAACTCTTACTGGATCTGCACAGATATGGTATAACAATCTTCCTCGGGGTAAGACTTCAACTTTCTTTCAGTTGGCTGAGTTGTTTATTGGTAATTTCTGTTTTGGAGCAAATCCAGTAAAACGAGTAGCACACTTGTTAAGTGTTAGACAAAAATCTGGTGAGAGTACTAGAGATTACATAACTCGTTTCAATAACGAGAAGCTAGAACTCATAGATTATGAAGAAAAGACAGCAATCACTGCCTTGATGAGTGGGTTGTTGCCTAATAAATTGTATTACACTTTGGCCAAGGATCCACCTACAACTATGTCAGAATTGATGGCAAAAGCAGCCAAAATCATGAATGCCGAGGAGGCTATGGCTGCGAAGAAGAATATGGATAAAGAAACTAAGGTGGAAGTCGATAAATCTAAGAAGAAAGAGCATAAGGGCAATGGTGGTGACAAGCATTCTAAGAATAATAAGACGTCATGGGAAGTCCTGAAGAAATACGACAATTATACTCCTTTGAAAATGGGTATTAATCATGTCTTGGAAGAAATCAAGAACAACGAGGAGGTAAAATGGCCAAAGAAACTGAGGTCAGACCCTGATTCGAGGAGTAGGGATAAATATTGCAAGTTTCATAAAGATCATGGTCACATGACCAAAAATTGCATAGCTCTTCAGAATGAGATTGAAACACTCATCCGAAGAGGAAAGCTAGCAAAATATGTTGATCGGGGAGGTGAAAGAAAAAATAACGACCGAACTAGAGATAGGTCTAGATCTCCTCGTCGATCAGAGGAGAAAAAGAAGAGAAACCATGAAGATGATCCAGATGATGACCCCAACCTTCCCAAGAAACCAAGGCAGCCAGAACGAGAGGTATTTTCTATACGTTTTGGGTCATTTGATTGTAATGTCATTACAGGAGGAGATGCAGGAGGATGAGACCTTACTGCAGAAAGAAAGGCTTACCTCGAAGAGGCCCAAGCTTGCTCATACATTCAGCGAATAAATTTGGCGGAGGAAGATCGCCCGAGGAAGGTAAACAAAGATAAGCTTGTCATTGGCTTTTCGAAAAACGACCTGACAGGTGTTCTTTATCCTCACGACGACCCTTTGGTGATCAAAATGAGGATGAAAGAGGTAGTGATTTCAAGGGTTCTAGTAGATAATGGCAGTTCGGCAGACATCATGTATTACTCTTGCTTTGATAGTTTAAATTTGAAATTATCTCAATTGGAACCTTATCACAGACCCCTTCTGGGTTTTGCTGGCGAGAAAGTTTTTCCACTTGGGACGATCAAGTTGGATATATTTATAGGAACTTGGCCTACTTGTCGAACAGAGAGAATACGCTTCTTTGTGATAGATAAGAACGTACAGTCAGCTTACAACATCATCATGGGAAGAGTTGGTTTGAAGAAGTTCGAAGCAGTTCCATCTACAGTACATCAGTGCTTAAAATTCCCAACAAACTTCGGAGTAGGAGTTGTGAAAAGTGATCAAAAAGTAGATCGGGAATGCTATTATTCATCTGCCGAGCAAGAGGAGCTTGATGAGTCAAGAAAAAAGACTGCTACCTACCAGGTGGAAGAAGGTACAGAAATTGAAACACTTGATCCCAGGGATGAATCCCAACTTGTAAAAGGACAGGTGGTGGAATCTACAGAAAATATTATTTTGGACGAAGAGCACCCTGAACAAGTAACCCAGATAGGTTCGACGTTGGATGCTTCAATAAAATAGGAGTTAATAACTTTCTTGAAAAATAGGAAGAAAACTTTTGCGTGGAGTCATGAAGACATGCCAGGAATAGATCCAAACTTCTTATGTCACGAGCTCAATGTGAACAAGGAAATCAAACCTGTAAAGCAAAGAAGAAGAGTATTCAGTCCCGAGAAGAATCAAGCTATACAAGAGGAGGTCGAGAAGCTCCAGAAAGCCCAATTCATTGAAGATGTAAAATATCCAGACTGGTTGGCAAATGTAGTGATGGTGAAGAAGAAAAATAATAAATGGAGAATGTGTGTTGATTTCACCGATCTCAACAAGGCATGCCCAAAGGATCACTTTCCATTGCCCAGAATTGATCAACTAGTGGATGCTACCTCGAGACACGAGCTGCTCAGCTTCATGGATGCTTATTCTGGATATAACCAGATCAAAATGAAACCTGAAGATAGGGAAAGTACTTCTTTTATTACCCCTAGGGGTAGTTATTGTTATAATGTTATGCCTTTTGGTTTGAAAAATGCAGGAGAGACATACCAGCGGCTGATGAACAAGGTTTTTGCCGAACAAATCAGTTGCAATATGGAAGTCTATGTCGATATAATGCTAACAAAGAGCAAGAAAGTTGTTGATCGTCTAGTTGATTTGAGTCAGACCTTTGATCAACTAGATAAATACCAAATGAAGCTCAACCCGACGAAGTGCACATTTGGAGTACGAGAAGGAATGTTCCTCGGATACATCGTCAACCAACGAGGCATTGAAGCAAATCCTGAAAAGATCAAAGCTCTTTTAGGGCTACGATCTCCAACGACGAAGAAAGAAGTATAGAGTCTTACAGGACGAGTTGCAGCGCTAAACAGATTTGTATCCCGAGCAACTGATAGATGCCTACCATTCTTGAAAACACTTCGAAAAACCTTCGAGTGGAATGAGGAATGTGAAAAGGCCTTTCAAGACTTGAAGAAATACTTGGGAGCAACTCCACTGTTGTCCAGGCCAGTAATGGGAGAAAAGCTGTACTTATACCTGGCAGTATCAGAGAACGCAGTCAGCTCGGCATTGATCAGATTGGAGAATGGAATCCAAAAGCTAATTTATTACACAAGTAAGGCTTTCCGAGGTGCAGAGATCAGGTACCCAAAGCTAGAAAAATTGGCATTGGCGTTAATTGAAGCAAGTAGAAGAATGAGGCTATATTTCCAGGCCCATACCATCATCGTGTATACCGACATGCCACTAAGACAAGCCCTTCATAAGCCAGATAAATCGGGGAGACTGATGTACTGGGCAATAGAGCTTGGTGAATATGATATTTTGTATGAACCCAGATCGTCATTAAAAGGGCAAGTTGTTGCAGATTTTATAGCAGAGTTTACTTATCCTGATACCCCCGAGGAACAAAAGATGCTCGCTGAACAACCTGTGGATGTTACAGGATCAACAGACATAAGTCCAGACCAACTCCGGTTGGTAAAAGGGCTTGTGGATGTAGAAAGATCATCAAACTCTAACCCAGATCAACTCCGGTTGGTAAAAGGGCGAGAAGAGATGGTCGACGAGGAGCGAAAATTACAAGGGGAAGATGAAATAAAACAACAGATATTTCATCAAGGAATTCTATCGGATAAGAAATTTGAAGACGAGTTACCTACATGGAAATTGTATGTAGATGGATCATCTTGCACAGCAGGTTGTGGAGCAGGTATTGTTTTGAAAACCCCAGACGAGATGGACATGGAATATGCCCTGCGATTCCAATTCAAAGCCTCCAATAATGAAGCTGAGTATGAGGCCATGATAGCAGGTCTTAATTTAGCAAAGATTATGGAAGCACAACAAGTGATAGTATTCAGTGATTCTCAATTAATTGTGAATCGGATGATGGGAATATATACAGTTAAAGGAGAATTAATGGTCAAGTATCATGTAAAGGTGATGGAGTTGTTGGTAGAATTTGATGCCATTCAGTTGATCAGAATACCCAGAATAGAAAATGCAAAAGCAGACGCACTGGCCCGACTAGCATCAGCTACTCGTACCGAGCTGCGAAGAACGATACCAATTGAAGTACTGGAAAGTCGGAGCATAGATGATGACCTGACGATGAATGTTATTACCCTTGATTTAGGACCATCTTGGATGGATCCCATCAGGGCATATATTGAGGATGGAGAATTACCGGAGGACAAACTCGCTGCCAAGAAATTGAAGTATAAAGCTGCTCGGTATGTACTAACTAATGGTGTTTTATATAGACGAGGAATTATGGCAGGTTTACAGAGATGTGTACATCCCTCCGAGGTGAAAGAATTAATTGAAGAAATACATGAAGGGTCTTGTGGAGCTCATGTAGCAGGTCGGACACTTTTGCAAAGGGTGATGACGCAGGGGTATTATTGGCCGACGATGAGGGCTGATTATATAGCCTATGCCAAGAAATGTGATAAGTGTCAACGCTTTTCCTCCATTCGACGAACTCCACAAGCATTGTTGAATCCCATAACTTCTCCTTGGCCATTTTCCATGTGGGGAATTGATTTGGTTGGACCATTGCCCACGACCCGAGGAAGATTCAAGTACCTCGTTGTTGCAGTGGATTATTTTACTAAGTGGGTAGAAGCTGAGCCGCTTATTGATATGACATACGAGAAAGTATACCAGTTTATCTGGAAGAATATCATCTGCCGATATGGTCTCCCTCATGCCTTCATCATAGACCATGGAACATAATTCGACAACGAGGATTTTGCTGCCTATTGTCAACAATCAAACATCTTGAAAACCCATTCAGCACCAGGTCATCCTCAAAGCAATGGGCAGACTGAGGTGACGAACAGAACACTACTAAATGGTTTGAAGAAGAGGCTAAACGAAGCTAAAGCTAATTAGATTAATGAGTTACAGTCAGTATTGTGGGCTTACCGAACAACTCCCCGAGCAGCAACGGGAGAATCCCCATATATGCTAGCATTTGGAAGTGAGGCAGTAATACCTGCCGAGTTGGGTCTTCCAACACACAGAGTGCTGAATTTCAATTCCCCAGTCAGCGACTTAATGAGAAGACTGGATTTGGATATACTTGAGGAGGTTAGAGAAGAGGCAGCCATTAAGAATGCTGCTTACCAACAACGCACAGCTCTGTTCTACAACAAAAGGGTGAAGAAATGCGACTTAAAAGAAGGGGATTATGTGCTAAAGAAGGTCATTCAGAAGCATAATAAGCTGGAAGCAAACTGGCATGGACCTTACCTAGTTACAGAAGTTGTTCGACCAGGAACTTACAGAATAGCAACTCTAGAAGGAGAGGAATTTAAGAATGCATGGAATGCTGAACACCTACGCAAGTATTATCAGTAATGTAAAATGTAAAGCAGTTCCTTCATTATGAATAAAACGATGATGTTTCACCATCTTCCTTCTTTTATTTCAAGTTTTTCGGGGAATACTAGTGTGATACACTACACTGATAGTTCGAGCGTGATCAACTTCGGTTGGTAAAATAGCGAGAACAAATTATACTCCTTTGGTTAGGAGGCGTACACTTGCGTGATCAACTTCGGTTGGTAAAAGAGCTTGTGGACAAGATAGTTCGAAAGAACCTGATAGTTCGAGCGTGACCAAATTCGGTTGGTAAAATAGCGAGAACAAATTATACTCCTTTGATTGGGAGGCGTACACTTGCGTGATCAACTTCGGTTGGTAAAAGAGCTTGTGGACAAGATAGTTCGAAAGAACCTAATAGTTCGAGCGTGACCAACTTCGGTTGGTAAAATAGCGAGAACAAATTATACTCCTTTGGTTAGGAGGCGTACACTTGCATGATCAACTTCGGTTGGTAAAAGATCTTGTGGACAAGATAGTTCGAAAGATCCTGATAGTTCGAGCGTGATCAACTTCGGTTGGTAAAATAGCGAGAACAAATTATACTCCTTTGGTTAGGAGGCGTACACTTGCGTGATCAACTTCGGTTGGTAAAAGAGCTTGTGGATAAGATAGTTCGAAAGAACCTAATAGTTCAAACCCACGACCAACTTTGGTTGGTAAAAGGGCAAGAACAACATTCTTAAAACGCCATTCTCGGTTGATTAAGAAACAAATATGCTCTCAAATGCCAATTTATGTTGGTCGGGAGGCAAGATTATTGCAGAAAAATACAATAAGTTCTTTGAAGAACAAAATATTCCAAAATGAACCAAGTATAATTGGTCGGGGATAAAAACCCACTATTTGTAGTTGGTCGACGAGGATAATTTATCGACCTTGGTTGGTCGAACACATTTTAAAGACAAAAGTTACCAAGTATGGTTGGTCGGAGATAAAAACCCACTAATCATAATTGGTCGACATGCACAATTTAACAACCTTGGTTGGTTGGAAAAATTTTAAACATTTTTATACTCATTACTTTATTATTAAGTTATCGAGCAACATTTCTGATACTTGTGGTTTTTTTTTATTATTATTAATTTGGTCGATGAACCATACAATATTGTTATGCAAGCACAAATATAAAGTGTTTAACAAGCCCAAGATAATAGCAATACAGATTTACAAACAGAAAATGAAAGTCTTTCATTAAAATTAAAAATGAATTACAGGTTACATATATGTACATTGAGATCCCTACTCTATTGGTTTCTTTACCTCTGCTTTTGAGACAGGCTCCTCGCCGACAGGAGGATCTTCCAGGCAAAAAGGAGAATTAATAAAGTTAAAATCTCGGAGCATTCTAACGTTCATTACAGAGGGACGATCTAGAAGATGCTCAGGACGAGACACTTCAAACTGGGAATGTAAGCTGTAGTCACCAAGATAATTCGAAATTAAGCTCCGAGGAATGGCGTGAGCTGGTATCCATTCCATGTCCAACTTGAAAGGTGGCACAGGCAAGTCAATCACTCCAGGCTCGTAGTAATCCCATAAATAATGTCCCTGCTCGAGCTTTAATACACATAAGGCATTCAGCCAGCCTTGTTTATAGCCCTCATTATTGGCAGTCTAGATACGAGCATCTAAATGAACTAGAGCCTCGTTGTATCCAGCCATCCAAAATTCCCTGGGCTGTTTATGGAATTGGAAAGTTAATATATCCAATTGTTCATGAAGGTTTTTGGCGAAAAGGTCCTTGGTATGTAAAGCAGACTTCGTCGCAGTAAGTTGATCTTCCAAAGATAGGTTTTTCTTGGACGGTTCAGACAAAGCCCGATCTTTTGCATTCAATTGGAACGCTTGAGTTTCCAGCGTCGATTGAGTACGAGCTTCTTCGACATTACGGCTGAGAACTCTTGATCGACTCCGAGCAGATGGAGAACTTTGTTCCTCGACAACATTTTGAACAACTCGTCCTCGCCCACGAGAACCTCTTCCTCGCCCCCGAGCAGCAGTAGAGGCACCAGACCTTTTCAAGGTGTCCAACTCTTGCCTTAATTTGGCATTTTCAACCTCTAGGAAGGAAAATCCCTCATCAGTCACTGGGATTATAGCTGTTGAAGAGGAGGCTGCAGACTTATACTGAGCTAGCTCCTTCTGTAAATTGTTGTTTTCTTGTTCCAGCAGCTCGACAATCTGTCTACACGCTTCAAGTTCACCCTTAAGGGTTCTCTCCCTGACATCGTACCCAGCAATGATCTTTTTGTGGCCTGTCTCGGAAGAAAGTTGTTGATACCTATTTTCATACCCCTCGTGCAAAAGGGCAGTTGATTCATTGTGCTGATTCTGAAGATCTTTTAGGGTATAATGAAGCTCCTCGATCAATTCTTAGTAGGCCACGTTGTTGGCCACAGCTCGGTCAAGTAAATCCTTAAGTATTGATAAGCCTCAATTGCCTGCCCAGAAGCGTCATGACCAAGAATATCAGCAACTTCAGATGCACTTAGAACTGTGTGACTAGCTTTATAATACTCATGGCATTGCTGCATCAACTTTGTATCATGGGCAGATAGTAATTCCATTCTACTCATAAACTAGTAAAGAAGAGAAGGCAAGAGTTAATAAAAAGCAGACAGAGCATCAACAATGTAGAGGAACAAAAAGAGGTGATTTTATTACATCATCAAAAAGAGTACATCGTTCAGAATACAAAGTATAAGTAAAAGAAAAATAGAAAGAGAGTACCGAACAACTTCACACATTTTCCTTGTCTCCCAAGACTTTCTCGGGAGGCTGGGACGAGGAGCTTGGTTGCTCGGTGGGAACAATGATTTGATTGCTAGAAGCTGGGACGTGTTCTGGAGGAGCAGGCAAGGACAAAATCTCCTCGGTGGCTGTCTGGTTGGGTTGTGGAGCAAGGACTTGATCACCCACTGACATTGAAGATTCTTCAGATGCAGCCTCGTCTTCATCCTCATCGTCAATAACTGGAGGAAGACTAGGGAGATGTTGTTGAAATAGCTCGGAGTCCTCGCTCACCTTCAATTCCTGCAATGCCGCAACCCAACCATCATGGAAGTACTTCAAACTTCCATACTTCACCTGGGTCATCATTGATGCTACCCCCCTGTCCCATCCTTTGTCCCAACCAATTCGAAAGGACTTCTTCACAACTGTTCTGTTCTTCATTTTTTCCGAGGACAGCTTCTCGGACATAAGATTCTCGGTGGCCTTCAACTTGGTTTCCACCTCCTCTTTCTAGTGATTTACTTCTCGCAGAAGGGCCAGCTCTTCCTCAGCTGATTTCAATTTATTCTCAAGATCCCCAAAGCCTGTAAGCTTCTCGGCATAGTTTTTATTCTCTTTCTCCAAGTCCACCACCTTATTTCCCAGCTGTATCTTCTCTGCATCAGACGCAGCCAACTTTTTCTCCCAATCAACTTTATCCTCGTCATACTTCTGACGGGATTCACTCAGAGATTTGGTAGCCTTTTCCAGTGCTCCCTCCACGGTGGACGAGGAGCAAGAAGCTTTGATCGCTTCATCCTTTTTAAGGATTATATTGAAACAGCTCGTCAACTGTAATCACAGAAGGGAAACTACATCAGAAACAAATATGGGAAATAACAAAGGAAAATATGAAAAAGCTCAGAGTAGAGATACTTACTGAAGCAAGATGACGAGCAGCCAAAGAAGTAACCATATCCCGAGTAAAGTTGTCTTCGTTACCTTGCACCTCGAGAATGGTAAAGGACTTTGCAACACCATCTCCACCAGCTGGGAGCTGGGGAATGGCTTCAGAAAAACTAACCGAGGAGGATTTCTTCAATCTCCTCGATGTCTTCTCAACAGCTTCAACCAACGAGGAACTTTTGGTTGGAGGAATGGTGGTTATTTCCACAGGTGCATCTTTCTGCACATGAGCCACTGGGGGCTTCTCGACAACCTTCTAAGTAGCAACAGAAGGAGCAACATCCACTTTCTTTGTCCCCTTTGGGACATCAACCTTGTTTTTCTTTCCATCTCCAGCAGAGGAGGTCTCCTCGAAGATAGCAGGAACTCTTCTCTTGCCCATCTTCTGACTCAAAGGAATATGAGATTCTGGTGAAGATTCTTCTGAAGCTGGCAAAGGTTCACTGATGTTGACCACAGGACGAGCAGTAAAGGACGATGTATAGCTCCTGTACTGCAACAAGTATGAAGCAGACCTGATGTGCTCGTCTGCAATCCTCTGATGCAAACTCCAGATATGTTTCAATTTCTTTATATTAACTTCTGACTCTTTGGGAGTTTTTCTCTTGCTGTCAACTGCAAACAAAAATATATTGAAATGTCAATCACGCATTTTTTCAAACATGATGAAATCACAATTTCATAAATAAAATAAAACAGAAATAACCTATCCCATTGCCATATGGGGGGCATTTGGGACCTTCATATACTTCATCTCCGGGCAAAGGGGCATGTTGCCAATTTTTTATAATTACCCCATTTTCAAAATAATCCATGTTAGCATCAGGCAGGTTGACTACTAGAGCCCTATTCAAAAATCTAGTTTTTAAATAATAAACATCGTCTAGAATAGCCCATCTATAGCAGTACATAATCTCAGGAATTCCTATATGAGTTCCATGATTTTGATTTAACCTATACACCCCATTAACTATTCTCCATGTATTGGGGGCTATTTTTGCAGGAACAACATCGAAGTACTGACAGAACTCTAAACATAACGGGTTTGGTGGAAAGGAAAACCCACATTCAGCAATAAAAAGACTGGGGAACCAATGTCCCTCAGCCAAACGAAAGTAATTTTGAGGTTCAGAAAGTTCCTCCAAAATTACCCAAGATGGGATGGAAAAATCAGAACGGAACTTCTCAAGAGATTCAATAATGTAAACCATGATGAATAAAAGAGGGAGGAAGAAGAGCTTACAGGGAAAGAAGATAGATCTGTTGACAACGAACGAAAACAAGGATGAACGCACAAGAGAAAGAAAAGCTATGGAAAACTCGAAAGCAGAAGATTGGAAAAGGTAGAAGACGGTATGATTACCTAAGAAGTTTAAATACTTTGTCTTGGGAAACGGCGAAAGAAATGATTACATAAAAGATACTATTGCACTACCGGCGGCTAAAAGGACAAAAAGTGCACGAAGATCGAAGCGCTTATGAAAAGGCAAAAAGGCAGATTATGCGAATTTGGAACGAAGTTCAAATACAAAGAAAATGCTCCTAAAACCCAGGAAGGTCATTTAATATCGCCATATACCGAGAAAGAATGTTCCATACTCCTCAAAGTTCGAAATATAAAACATTGGGGGCTTCTGTTGATACCAAAATTAGTATGCTGATGTGGACGAATAAAAAGAAGACATGTGTCAATCTATGTGGCATAATAGCAACGAGGAAATTCATTTCCCCGACCAAGTCATGATCATTCCGAGGAACTACAGTACTCCGAGGAATTTCAGTTCTCCGAGGAACTCCAACATTCTGAGGAACTCCTGAACGACGAGCAACTAAGGCGGTTCGAGCTGCATCTCGACCCAAGCATTAATTGCCATATAATCAACAGTTCAACTATTCATTGAATGCTTATCCTTGACGCACACGTTAGAAGAGCATTAAATGAATGACCGTTTCATATGTATATCATTAAATGTATCACCCTTTCAGATGATAGCCTCAGGGCTATAAATACATTGTATCACCCTCATTCAAAAGGACCCAGAATTTCTTGATAGATCTTGTAATCGAGAATTCCCAAAACACTCAGCAATAACATAACAGTGGATGTATGCCATTCTTATAAGGCTGAACCACTTTAAAAATCTTTGTCTCATTTTATTTATCTGTGATTGAATAATTAGAGCGATCTAATTTTTTACATCAATAGCTAGGTTACGTCGAAGCTAAGATAAAACTAAAATTTTTGGTGAAATTGGATCAAGTAGTGAGCCCATTACCATTTCATAACAACTATTGATTGAAACAACTCAAGTGTTTGGACCAATGACTCGTAGTTAAGAGTTGAATATTCCAATAGCTCCCATAGCCAACAATATTCGAAGTACACCAGCAATTAGTAGGCACATAAACATTTAAGACCAATTGATAACCAACTAAATCCAGTTTTTGATCATTTTGGGAATATGGTAAAAAATCTCAACAATATGATCACCACGGTGACTAGTAGATTTTCCTTACCTAATGGAATGGCAACTAGTAATTAGACCTATACACCATAATTTGGAGCAATTATAACTACTCAACTAAATCCCTACCACCCTATCTATTATCGGCCAAATAATGGTGAAACCAATGTTAAAAATAACCTCAGGATAGGAGGATATGTTAACACTAATGGTTTATGTGTAAGCAACCCAATGGAAACAGTAAGACCATTCAATACCTACCAAGAAATGGGTAACAATAACCCAATATGTAGAATATCTCTCCCAGAGGTAGGAAGGGCAGTTACTTAGTTTACCAAAGGAGTTGGTTACACCCAAGGTGGTGGAATTTTTGGAAGCATAGTTTACCAAGAAATAGGCAACTGCCCTCCAAAATAAACAACTGCCCGGGGGGGGGGGGGGGGGGGGGGGTAGGAAGGAAAGACATTATAGACATGATATATGAAATATGTGGATCATTATCCTAAGGGTGAAGACCCCAACTTACATCAAGCCCTATCCAAAATGTGTAGATGGGATTAAACTTCCTAAGGCCTTCAAATTTCCAACCTTTACTCTCTTCTCAATGAATGGGAGTTAGTACAAAGTGGAACACATTGCTAGGTTTCCTAGTCAATGTGATGATATTGGAATAAAAGATTACTTAAGACTACGTTTGTTTTCCAGTTCCCTTACAAATCTATCCTTTGCATGGCTCATAAATTTGGCACCAGACTCTCTTTAATCCTGGAAACAGATGGATGATATGTTTCATGCTAAATTATTCCAAACTAAATCAGAGGTTTTCATGGATGATTTGGCTAGACTAACCTAAAAGCCTGATGAAAAGGCTACTAGATTCATAAATAGATTTAAAAAGTTTAGGAATAAGTGTAAAATATTCTTTTTAGGAGTTTGAATTTGTAAAATTGGCTCAAAATGGTTTTGTGTTAAGACTTTGAAAGAATTTTAATGCCACAAAATTTATAGATTTGGTAGATTTAATTGCCAAAGTATCCAGATTCATAAGAGAAATACTTTTTCCTTCAAAACATATTATAAAGATCCTATTTTGAAATTAATCCTACTGAAATTATTGGAACTGAAACTATAATATGTGAACCATTAGTTTGAAAGGATATTGTAGTAGAATCCTTTGCACAAAAGTCAAAAGGAATGATTAAAAAAAATAGTCTTTCGACATTACTAAGTCTAATTAGACTTTCATTTTCTCTTAAAGGCCAGAATGTTAAAACCATCTGATGATGCTAAAAAGCCACATGAAACTAAAGGAAAATGTATTGTAAGTGGAATTTATTATTTTCTCACTCAACTAATGTATGCTTTGTGTTTCGTGACATGGTGCAAGAGTTGATCAGGTGGGGGAAGATCAAATTCCTTACAAAAGAGGAAAGAACAATTAGGGTAGATAATGTACGACCTGGAGTTGATCAAGTGCATGTGGAGTTCAAAGTGAAAACTACGGATAAATCTAAGGCTTTAAAGCTTGAAACCATTGAAGATCTTGATCAAAAGGCGATGAATCACCTATACATCAGATATGGAGAGTATTATGCTGAGATGTGCTAACTGTTGACTTCAAAGAAAAAAGATCAGCGGAGAAGGACACCAACTGTATTCATAGAAATCCATCCAAGGCCCCAATATTCCAAGATCAAGAGGTTCAAAGAAAACCTTGTAGAAAGTAAGACCATTCTTTAGTAGTTTTTAACCACAAAGGAGTGCTAAGATACTAAGGAATAATCAATACATCGGGCCTAAATTTACAGAGGCCAAATTTCACAAACACATGGGTAATTTAGGGCCAATAAATGTTCCAAAATTTCTTCTAATGGTTAAAGGTGTACTTGGCTCGCTTGTGGCTCAAGTCCTAAAGGTTTTTCACTAATTTAATAATATGCTAATGAAACCAAAGTTTCTTAAACCTGAAAAATGCCCCCTCTAATGTGGCATGTAGTGCAACAACCAAAATAAAAAAGAAGAGAGCTTGAAGTGTAATCTCTCAAACTCAGCGCATAAGGATCCAAAGAAAGTGTATGTCTTGGAAAAAGGTTCTGAATTGGTTCAAAATAATGAATCATAAGGCTTTGCTTCTTCATCTTTAGAGATAAATGCAAGGTTTCACAGGGAACTAATGAGGAGTTATGCCTCTTTAAACATGTTAACAGAATGACTAAAGGCTTTGGAAAAGACTATGAGCATGAATGAATAAATTTCATGTGAGGAAAGCTCTTCGAATGAAAAAGAGAAAGGATGAATGATGGAAATTGATGCCACACCACCTGTTAAAGAGGTTGAACAACAACAATTCATCAAGTTTGACTCTCTACCTCTGCAAGTGCCAATAAATATGGATTTGATCCTTCCCAAGAGGTTCAAAGCTGATGGAGACCAAGGGGTAGCTACCATAAATAGATCCCCATAATTGTCCCTAAAATTTTTGGACTGACTATTTGGGCCCACAAATTTTAATTAAGTTCAAGGACCATCGCCTAAAACTTTGTTTTAAAATCGAAGTGGAGATTTTGCAATTCTGCCGAATTTAAGAGGGCATGCTCATCCGAGGTCAAAGACCATGGTAAGCTTGTTATTTTATTAAAGAAGTAAGGATACGTTGGTCCGAGCAGACATATGAAGCACCAAAATGCTTGTTGGTTATCGTGTTCTATCATTAACTCGAACTTCAAACAGAGATACATTACCTTCAACTGCTATCTTTCAAACGTTCCTTCGTCTACTGAGCTTCCAGTGTCTACTTCTTCAACTTCTTGTATTCTCAAAGATTCTATTGATTCTTATAAGTTTCCCTTATCTCCTCTTTATTTACACTTCTGCGATTGCTCGTTGTCTGTTACTAGGGCTTTTCTCTTTTTTATTATCCATGGCGTTGTTTGATAATAAGTCAATAAAAGATTTTAGGAAAACTTATAATATTCCTGACTGGGTTGAAATCAATCGTGCCTCTCTCCCTAAAGATGTTCGTGACATTGCAAGGGTCACTAGATTCACACCTTATTAATCACCTAAGGGGGGTTGACAATTTCCCCTAAACCATATTTTTTTAAGATTCTTCAAATATTTTGATGTCATCCCTACTCAGTGTGTCCCTAATGTTTAGAAGATTTTAAATGGGGTTTATAGAATAAACACGTTGCATGGAACCAATCTAGGACTTGCTGGGATCTGCTATTGTTACGTATGGTCGCGCAACAATGACGATATCGTATATTTGAAGATAAGAAAAGATGATAGGGTTCTAGTTGTAAACCTCCCAGATTCTCACAATGATTATTGGGGTCATGTGTTTATTGCCAGAAATTGAAAACATCCTCCCCTTGCTGAGGGCGAGAGATACCGAGCCCCTTAGATTTCGGATTTTGGGGAAGATCATATAGGTCAATTTCTTTTTTCTTTCATTTACTTACTATTTCTTCTTATTTGGTTTGCTTGCTCGCTGCTTCTGTTTCCTATCTTGTGGCTTATATTTTCTTCCTCTGTTCTGCTACTCGCGATAAAAATTAAGAACTTGATTTGAGCGAGGTGAGTGTTCCTAATCTCCTGAAAGCTTAGAGATCTCAATAGAGACTTTCAGACAGTTAGCATCCATGTTCTGCAACCTTCTTTCTCAAATACAAGAACACCACCAGTAATTTTATCGCTCGGACAGTTGACAAAGTCCTTGACTTGGACGTTCCTGAAGTTGGTCCCTATAAACCAATTATGTTAGAGGGAGAGGAAGGAAAGGAAGAAAAAGAGGAAGAAAAGGAGGAGGAAGAAAAAGAGCAAAGGATGTCACTCCATGTAAAGAGGAGAGTGTTAAATGTTGATGGCAAGGATAGGGTGGTGCTGTCTGATAGAATAAAATCTTTAAAGAGGTCGGAGATTGATTCCCCAAGGGTTAGTGGCTCTATACCAGGAGCTAAGGGAAAGGAAAAAGATAAGGATAATAAAGGAGAAGAAGAGGAAAGAAAGAGAGAGAGAAAAAGAAAGAAAAAACAGAAGAAGAAATAGGAGGCTAAAAAGAGGCTAGCCTTAAAGGCCCTTACTATGCCCTTCTTTACTTCTGATACTGAGGGGTCCAGTATGGCCAACACCCCTATCCTTTCCCCTGACCTACTGAAGGGGGTTGTACTCATGGCAGACTATGAACGCTCCTCATGGATGGGTTTAGGCTAGCTTTCACTTAAGTCCGCTCAGGTACGCTTTAGTAATTTTTTTCCCTTTATTCTCTTATCTCTTCTATTCCTTATTTGTCTTCTCTATACTAACTTAGCTCCTCCAATTTTATGCAGTTCTTGGATGATTTTACTACTCTCTAGGATAGTCATGCCGTCCAATCCAAAAATAATAAGGAGCTAAAGGATGCCCTGAAGAAGTTTGAAAAAAACTTGGCTAATGCCCTCACTGCTTGGGGGCATGAAAGGGAGAGCTCAGCAAACGCCTATCTCGATCTCCAGGCGACTAAGAACTTAGTGGTCACTAAGAAGGAGAAGCTAGCCTCATAAAACTTAAACCTAGCTAGGAAGGTTTATAAGTTAGAGAAAGAGGTCCCTGGTGAGAAGGACGGTAGTTACATCAAAGGATAGAATGAGGCCTATGATGATGTCAAACTCTACATAGGCTATGCAAAGAATATATCCTTCAAAAAAGGATGGGACCAAGCACTCGTGGCTGTGGGAGTTCCCTCTGACTTTGAGTTCTTCAAACTTCACTCTCATGGACCCAACTCTCTTATAGAAGAAGATCCAAACTTTGGTCAGCCTGCCGACCAAACTGAGAACGAGTTTGTTGAGGTAGGGGAAACTTCCAACCAAGAAAGGAGCGCTATAGAGAAGGGGAAGACTAGGGCCTTTATCTTAGGACTTTTCCTTTTCTATCTTTTGTTCCCTGTAATCTTATTTTCCCTCTAGTTATACTGGCCTTTGGCCCCTTAATCAATAAATGAAACATAACTTTTTGCTTATATTGATGCGTTCCGCCCTTTTAAAACATATTGATGTTTAATTGTAATATTATCTATTGTGCTATTTGTATCTCAATGAGGATTGTATTCCCCCTATCTCAAAGTTGGTGATGATTTTAGGACCTAACATTTTCCACCAAGCTTGCAAAGCATTTTTAAGAATTTACATGTCCCCGAGGTTGACGACTGAGAAGTACAAGAGTCATTTCGAGCTGGTCTCCAAGCTTAAGGATGATCTTCAAGTCTTGAAGGAGATCGATTCTTCACTTCTAGAGGATATGAACGGTTTGAGGGCTAAGATCATGGACAACAATGATGTGATCCAAGTGGGTGAAGTGCTTCAAGTCGAGAACGGTGCTCTGAGGAAGGAGATCATTGAGATGAAAAATAATGTTCAATAGGTGTATATAAATGCAATCGGACTTCAAAGAGACGTCACGAGGCTGAGACATTTGCTCATAATGGGCCCTCGAGAGGCATGGGAGACTGGTTATGATTTGGGCTAGACTGATGCCCCAGCAAGGCTAAAGGAAGCTGAGGATGTGGCATTTAAGCGTGGGTGGTTGACAACCCTCAGGGAAGTCAAGAATCCTAAGGAATCAGACCTAGGGTAGAAGTATAAGGTTGATTGCCTGTTTACCATCACAACCCCTTATCGAAAGATGACAAATGGATCCCCACCGATGCTATTCTTGCCCAACTCCTAAAGTATTATCTTAAAGATGATGAGGAGGCGTTCGCACCGAACCCAGATGATGGACGAAGAGAACACATAGCGGATTATCTTACTAGCCATCCTATGTTGGTTTAGGTCCTTGTTGAATATTTCTACATTTTGTCCACTTGTAATTATACTTTCCAATTTTAGTCAATATATATGTAATATCCCATATTTTTGCGCATTAGAAATTTAATTAATTCAAAAATTAATTGGGAAAATACGTTTTAGTTAAATTACACATGTGTCGTAATTTAATGTGATTAAATAATAAATGTGAGGTTATATATTAATCGAGAGATAGATACTGATTAATATTATGAAATGAAATTTACTAAGTGTGAATAGTAAATAATTAATGATAATTGAATTACGCCATAACGAGTGATATGGGCGTATTTGTTTATATCTCAACCAAGAGTCGCGTGTAGACTAAATTGAGGTTGAGATAGGAAATATATTGTAAGTGACTCGAATGATAATTTAGATGTCACGAATGATTTCGAAAGGGTCGAAAAGTCAGAATAGTGTACCCGGGCGTATTGTTTAGGTCCCAGGTCAATTTTTGGCCAAATCGGCACCTATTGAGGGCATTTTGGTCATTTTACATAAGGAGCTTTAAAGACCTATGAAATTTACAACCCTATATTAGATATTATACATAAGGGTTTAGGGTTAACAACATTGAAAACATAGAGATAACATTAGAGAAGAAGAGGAGAAGAATTTTGGAGCTTTTGAGGAGAATTTTGAAGCCTTTCACCCCGTTCTTACAATACAATCTATTGGGGAGAGAGGATTGGAAGAGAAGAACCAAAATCCATCATCACCACTGCCTGGTGTTTAAAATCGAGCGTCCGTGTAATACGCTAATCGTTGTTATTGGTTTCAAACGTCAATACAAAAACCTAAACTTTAACTACACTTTTGCAGAGTATAGCGGCGAGTATGGGTATCGAATCCACATGGAAATAGGGTACCGTAGACAGACGAGTGAATCCTAAATCTGACTTTAAAGAAAAGGTAAAGATGATATGATTGGTGGGATAACTACAACTATTTTCAATTTTGAAACAATTGATTAATGAATTAAATTACTGATGATGATTAAATTGAAACTAGGATTCTATAGTGAAGAAAAACAAGTCGGGAATGCAGTCTCTCAACCTTAGTGTATTGTACATATGAAACTAATCGTAAATTTGAATGATTGATTAATCCCATACTTTATAACTTTCAAGCATTACGTATATGAGGTTCAATCCCGAATCATACGAAATCAGAAGATGAGTAAAGCGGTAACGCGCGATAGTTACATTCGCATTGCGTCCTAAAGCATCCCGGTTACTCGAAAGAAAACGAGGTCCAAAGGTCTACAATGGTGGTGTTACTACACAATACAAACATAATACATCCTTAAATTCAGAGAATTAATTTCATACACATACAACTAACATATTAAGCCAAGTTCATGCATCCCGACTCTTATAAATCTAGCCGGACATGTTAAACTTAACTATGCAAAGAATAATTATGTTGCATGTGAAAGAATTCATGGTGAAACTATTTTGAAACATGTAAACAAGTGTTATAAACTCATAAATCTATCTAAATTAAGTAAGATCAAACAATCATAAGAAGAATGAAACTTGAATTAGAACTTGAAACAAACCCGGAAATGAATCGGTCTTGATACAAAATAATTCCAACTATTTTATGTAGTCTTATACTTCTTTTCTCTCTACAAAAACTTTCTACAATTATATGGAAATTCTCTCTTAACTATCTAAATGAGAACCTATGTATATGAGAAAACTGAACTCCCTCAAAAACCCTCCAGAACTGCCCTTATAAGAGCCTAACTTCGGACTGCAGTACACCAAGAATGAGTTGTAACCCACAGAATCTTGTTGGACCACTCAGGATAAAAGAACAATTTCTGCCATCAGGGACCCCGAACTGGTTCGGGGTACATGCAAACCGGTTCGGCCCCCGAATCGGTTCTAGCTGGGTTCGCGGATATTTGTTGGTTTAGGGTGACAATTTTGATTTCAACACTTAGAAAATTCTTCATGTTTTTATCTTCTCTTCTTGGATTTTTCTTCAACTTTGAATGATCATAATTCCTTCACCGTAGCTCGGATTTGGGTACCGTTTCTTCCAGTATTCTCTTTGTTCCGAGATCTTCAACTTTCCAGTTGGCCCCATCTCCGGTATCCATCTGTAAAATTACTAAAATGCCCTTGAACTTGCCTTCCTAACCTTTCTTTCACTGTTTTGATTTCTCTTTTGTATCTTTTGCATCATTAACCTGTTAAAACACATCGGAGAGACACGAAACACGAAATACTTGCCTACGAAGGTTAGTAGCAACAATGTGAGTTAAATCCATATCAATTGCATCACTCGGGCCCACAAATGTACCGAAATTAGGGGAATAAATATACAATATTTATGCCCAATCAAATCCCCCGAACTTAGAACTTTGCGCGTCCCGAGCAATATAAAAGATAAAGAAAAGAGGTTACAACTATTATAAACATATTATTGGGATAGAATACCTTTTTCGCGGGCGAGAGATTGCATTTAGCGTATGCAACAAGCCTTTAAACCCCTATGTTACCCTAGTAGGACGATTGTTGTCTCGTGAGGGTTTGCAGTGAATATACCCACAAAATTCGACTCAAAGAAATTTCAAAATACGCAAAAATTGTATAATTCAATCTTTTTCGGAAAATAGTCATTATAAGTTCATGTTTAAGAATATCAAATCATAGTGTCTGTGTGCTAAGCCAAAAATCAAACCGCTAACTTCCACCGATTGATCATTACGTTACTTTTCGAAAATTCATTTCGATTCAAATGCTCACGGGATGCTCTCACAAATGAATCACTCGGAATGTGGTTATTCTCTCGGTGTGCATGATTTATAAAGAGTAAGTATAATGGGAGCAAAGTCACGCACACAATTTGAAAGAAGGAAACATATGGTGAATGGATCTCATCAACGGAATACAGTTTGAAAAATAGGAACATTGCCTCTCATACATACATTTTATCTCCTTTATTATCTTTTTGTGTTTTAGCTCTCCATGCGGTAACCAATTTCGCAATTTTTGACTCGGTTAGGACTTTTACGGGTTGAAGGTGTAATGGGTGATATTTGAAAAGGTTAAGAATTTCAGAATTGGAAAACTTTGATATGATGTCCATTAGTGATTTTTAGGGATTTCTCTCATTTTCTTCATATTCACACTTTTCTTTTCCTGCTTTTGTTGTGAATTTCCATTCTTTTTCTGGCCCGTTTTGTTGCACTTGTTTGGACTTAAATTCTGACTTTTTTCATTTTTCCCAATTCCGTGCTTTTTGGGTTTTTCGGGTTGTCAAACAAAAGGGAAGACTTTTATTTGGCTCAAAATGGGTTACAAAAGGGATGATTTTTCACAATTTTTTTATGGTCAATATTTTTGGGTGACAAACGATAAAATACTTCATTGTCCAAAATACTAATTGTGTTACCATATGCATTTCAAGATGAATTTAATTTAGAGATTTTTCGGCATGTTTTTCAAGGCAATATTATACACGTTTTTCAAAACCGATCAAAGTGAAAGTCTTGAGATCCTTGACAACTTATTAGGCGCTAAAAAGAACTTTGAGTTAACAAATAACTTAGATTGATTTATAAATTTCATAAAAAT
This sequence comes from Sambucus nigra, assembly GCA_949130495.1. Taxonomy (NCBI): domain Eukaryota; kingdom Viridiplantae; phylum Streptophyta; class Magnoliopsida; order Dipsacales; family Adoxaceae; genus Sambucus; species Sambucus nigra. The sequence continues at coordinate 649,169,869 of OX422216.1, forward strand.
GACAAGCTCAAATCTCACCGAGTTTGTTAATCTCCACATTTATTCGTTAAGTCGTCAAATTTCGCACAATTTCCATCATTGGTTGATTTCGGCTTTGAGTATTGTGTATTTTGACAACTTGAGACTTTAAACCGAATTTTTATGATATTTTCGAAAAAATTTGAATTTGAATTTTTATTTATTTAAAAAAAATATTTTTGGATTTTTCAGAATATTCTTTGGGCATTTTTAGAAAATTTGTGAAGTTTTAGAAAATTGCATTTATGACCCCCCTAACTTAGACTTTTTCATTATCCTCAAGCAACAAGGACTAAAATCTAACTCAATGAGAATTAAAAGTGAGGAGAAAAATAACAAATTAACACAAAATGCATTATTGTATTATAACAACTAAGAAGCATGTTTTACATAAGAGACTAAGAAGCATACAATGATTCTGAACCACCTACAACAATATAACACTACACAAAACAACACAAACAACCACACAAAAACAGTCACGGGCTATGATGGGGAGGCTGATTTGAGGTTCCGGGTGCATGCGGATCATAAGGATCACAGAAGAAATATGGTTGGGGACCACCAAAGTTGAGCTCATAAAGGTGTGCTTGAAGCTGGTGCATCACACTTGTATCTCTCCTATAGGCCTCTTGATCCCTTTGATATGCGGCGTGATCTTGATTGTATTGGGTGATGAACCCGTCAAGACGGGATGCTCCCGGGGGTTCGAAATCAGAATCATCCTCATCATCCTCATATTCCTCTTATTCTTCTCTGACATCCATCATTGGGTCATCATATCCTTCCTCCCCCGCATCCTCATCGAGTATGGGACGGTCGGGGTGAGCAACGCGCATTTGGGGCTCACTCCGAGTGGTGGAAGTAGCACCAATTGGGCGGAGGAGGCGGATATGATCCCTGGTCTTCAACCCCGGCATCGATCAAGAGCTCCGTAATGAGGCGAGCGTAAGGGAGCGCAGTTTTTCCCCACTCGTCATATACAGCATTGATGATATCAGCGTAGAAAAGATGGTCCAAATTAATTGTGTTCTCGGGGTTGAGAAAGTGATATAGGAAGTTGGCGTGGCGTAACCGGACCACTGAGTCATTGGTGGTTTGGTGGATTGCTATATAGGTTTGACTTAGTAAGCACTGAAGAGATGTCTTAATGCTTACAATTTTTATGATGATATAGTGCACATCTTCCACGAGAATCGTGATATATATATATATATATATATATATATATATGGATATGTTAAGTACGGTATTGCATGATACTCTTCATAAAAATAAGGCCACTTTTGTGAGAATTTTGAAGGCTGAATTCTCTAAAACACTCATAAAAATAGGTTTTCAGGACCAAAATGAACACAATAAGAACCAATTATGCTTGAGGGGGAACTATATGACTTCTATTGTCTTGGTTTACAAAAAAGACTGATTTTTCAAGGCATCATTCCCATTCACGAACCAAGTAAACCTAGTAGATTTTCACTAGGGGAAGTTCAAAGTCTCTGACTACTTATCCCGATGTAGTTACTCTTCACATTTCATTCATCTGGGGGGTTGTTGGAAATTGTTTATCAATAAACATGTTAGGGGTGAATTCGTGGCCAAATTCAAGTGGTAGAAAATTCCAAAGGTAGTGGGACCACACAAAATTATGTTCTCGTATTTGAGGAGAACAGTGTGGTATATTCACATGTAAAAAACAAATATGTATTGAATGAGAAAATTGTCTCTAAAGATACCCACTTGAGTTAATAAAATAAAGAAGACCTTGTATAACACCTTGTCTCACGTAGAAAGAATAATTAAATATGAAGAGTTATACTCTTAGATGGCCACTCTTTGGTTGGACCAAAGGAACCCCACTTTTGTGGAGTGGAGATAACTTAGGTTCGCGTGCATGTCGCTACCTGTCGTGTGCTGACCCGACCAACTCCACTCGGGCATGCTCGAGCCTAGCCTTACATCATGGATTATTTGATTTATTGACCAAAACTCGTTCATTTATAACTTTTGGTTCTGATTAATCCCAACCCATAATACAAATATTAATATAGTTTGGCCCATTTGCAAAATAGGTCCAATTTTATTTTACAGGCTTTGGAATTTGGTTAAAATGTATTGGTGATAAGGACAAAAGCCATGTCAAATCATGATTTTATTTCTTGATGGTCTATTCGTTGAAAAACCACACCAAACAGACAATATGGTTGTTTAAATAGTCATGAATAAATTTATAAATGTCCTTAGGCCTACTATGAATTCTCACTTAAATTCTGCAAATTATTCCTCTCCTTTATTTTCTAATTTTTATGTTCCTATGATGACTGCAATTTTTCTTCCATAGGAACGAAACACAACGTGAATTCGCAGGGTTCAGATTACCTATTTATACTTAATTTAAACATTATACAAAATAATTTGTAGATTTTTTATTATTGTTCATACATTTTGTTTTTATTCCAGAATAACAATTGTTTCTTAAATATAAAACTTATTCAACCATAAAGAAATTGACACTACACATTTGTAAAGCCTACTTTTTAAAGTTAAGTACTAAAAAGAATACGTGATTCGAAATTATAGACAGGACATGCAATTTTTTTTACGAATTTTGCTCCTAACGACTCCCTACCATTTCAACTTTGATTGACTCTTGCAATGACCATTTTATTTTTAAAAATGAAGATATTATATGAGGTTAATTTGTGTTCTCTTCTATAAAAAGTAATATCAAATTAGAGGTCCTTTTGTACAAAAACCTACTATATATCTATCTTCAAGCCTACAATGAACAAGGTTTAAAATGTATACCAGAAACACCATAGGTTGAAAACGACTACAATGAAAAATAAATGGTTATTTGCATTTTGGATGTCGTTTGTTCTTGTTTATTATCGAACACACACACACACACACACACCGGAGTGTTGGTGACATATAGTTTCAGAAATATACATAATTTAATTTTACATCTATACAAATTTATTTTTAGAAGAAAGTAACAAACAATTGATTGGTATAAAGTTTATTTTCAAATCCAAACATAATATACATTAGATAATAAGTTTTTTTTCAACCTTTTCATTTAAACAATATTGTATGCTTCCGTGTTGCATCCAAGTTACATAAGGAACAATAGTTATACTATTATTACATACTCAAAGAAAATACGTGGTAAAGTTTTAATTGATAAAAAATTATTGAAAAAATATAAGGGAAAGGACTAAAATTAACCTGCTATTCACTTTTTACTTCACTTACACTTACCCAATTAACCTGAACAAAGTATGATGAGAAAAAAAAAAATAAAGAAGTTTCTACGATGATTTTTCAATCTTCTTATCAATCATATAAATCTCATTCAATAACACCATTGTCATACTATTAGATACTACGAGCATAATCTTTTTTGTAACCAAGGTAAGAGTATTACTCGCATTAAGGAAAGAAACTAGTTGAAAATGCATATAGATAATAATAATAATAATAATAATAATAATAATAATAATAATAATAATAATAATAATAATAATAATAATAATAATAATAATAATAATAATAATAATAATAATAATAATAATAATAATATGGATGAAATTAATAAATCTAATAAGGGACACATGAGATGAACCACCGCATGACGTAAATAGGTGCCTTGATTATCTCAAATGCCCAGTCTCCTACCACCTCAATGCACATGCAAGGCGGGCATACAAGAATCGTCAACGCCCTGCACATACATACATATATTACACTCAAACATTTATATAAAGTAATTCTATGTTGTCACAATATATAGACATGAAAAAACCGTGTCCCTGCACAATTACTGATTACAATAAAGAACATTTCACTAAGTTCATTGACAATTAGCTTCATATGTAATCAAATAACTAGATAGAGAGAGGGAGAGACCGACCATGGGATCCAGATCATGACGCCGATCATGGAGATGTGGATGGCAAAGAATGCGAAAGGCAAACCCAAGAAAAAACCCAAAGGCTTACAAACTCCATCCTCGGTACACATGTCGACGTTCTTCGCTCTCTTTTGAAATCTCTAATGTAAAATTGGTAGTGGTTAACACGCAAGGATAATCTAGCTAGTACATGAAGTAAAAATACATATAAAAATCAAAGCTGATGAAAATGAAGCACAATTAATGTTTAGTCCTTAGGAGATAATTATATTTCGCATTTAGTTCACCTTATTGTTTTATTTTGCAAAAGTGCCATTGTTTATTTTTTTGATAATTTTTTCTTAAAGTCTAGGATAAGAGGGAAAAAAAATTGTGAGTGTTTTATGTGGTAAGAGATTTTTTGGAACAAAATAATTTTTTTTGGATTAAAGGTTGATTAAAAAATTATCGAGGGACTTTTCTTCGAATAAAGAGAAGTAACAATTTGAACGAAAATATAAGTTTTAACATAATTAATATATGAAGGCGTGCTCCCAGTTTTTTATGTCCTTTTTTGTTCAGTGATAGAGTCATAGTACTACAGTCAGGGTAGTAGCAAGCAACATTACTTGTAAAATATCTTTGTTTTGAATAAAGCTTCTCTTTTGGGAAAAAAAAACTCTTTAGAAATAGAAAACTAAACAAAAAACGTTGTGAACCACAATAATAAAAACTTCTATTTTTTATATGGAAGATACCAATAATGATACGATAGAGTTGAAAATTGTAATTATATTGACAACATGCAAATAAGAATCAGTAGATGGGCAAAAACTTTTGTATCCTTGTGTACGATGAGATATTTTGCTAAACATTTTTTAAGGAACCAATTCTAAAATAAAAATACATATATACAAAGAAACTATAATTTACATAGAAGGATAAAATGAAAATATTCTTCTTTTCGACTCCGTGATAACAAATTCGGTGGTGACAGTAAAATAAGAAAATATGATGTTCTTACACAAATAATAATTCTCAAAAAGATTATGAATAATAAAATAGGAAAATAGGTTGTAATAAACCCCCAAATTTTAATCTAAATAAGACCAAATCTACCACAAATAGTATTTCTCAAAAAGAATATGAATCTCATTTACAATGATCATCAATTCCTAAAAGAATGATATTTTGTTCATTCTATAGATAATAGTTATAAACATCTAATTCTATGTGGTGAGATTACCTAAAGTATTGTACTACCATTTAAATTATGTGCAAGCTACCATTAAAGGATACAAATACTACTTACAAACTCATTGGGCCAAATAAAAATGTAAATACACCCAATGACGAATCCAAGAATATATGTTAAGGGGGGCCTAGATAATTTTTTTACAATTAATTAGGTTAGAAAAATAGTTAACTCGGGTTGAGGAGTAATTAACTAAATAAATAAATGTATTATTATGAAAGTTTACAATACAAAAATAACTATATTATGAATGTTATGATTTTATTATCTATTGGAATTTACATTGTATACTAAATTATGTTTCTAAATGCTATATTGTATTGATAAAACTTATTTAAAAAAAGACTCAATTGTTGATTAAAAAAATTATAAAGTGCAAAATTTAAAAACTTTGAAAGTTGATGTGGCCATGGCCCCCTTCCGAATGGATTTAAAGCCAAGTGAAACTTCTTTACAGTGTAAAAAGGGAAAAGGGATAATGATTTTTGAACATGAATTATAAATATTAGCACGTTGAATTCTAATATAAAAAATGCGCTATGAAGAACACTGATTTACTAATCCAAATTATGAGTACATTATTCTTTTTTGGATTGTTCCAAATTAAGGGCCCCCCTCCTTTTTGGACATAATGAACGAAAAAAGTTCCACGATGGTGAAAGAAAGTTAATCGTGGGCATTGATCGAGTGTGTCATTAATCTGTGTAAAATAAATACACAGACTCTTAATTTGGGAGGGACAGAGACTATAAGTTAGATGTATAAAAAAAAAAGGTCATATATATCTTCCAATTTGTGGTATTGTTGAAGTCAAAAGTTCTCTTGTAAGTAATAAGAATTAAAGTAGTCAATGCTTAATGGGGAACATATTTAGGATTGTGGGACTCCAGAATGCATTACAGAGGGAGATGTTGTGATCTCGGTAACTATGGTTTCCTCTAGTATCACAGAGGTTGATGTAGTGATCCAATATCATAAGTAACCAAAAAGTATGTGAAATTATAATAAGTTAATGAAATGAGATAAATGAGAGAAAATTAAGATAAGAATTCCAGTAATGTAAGAAAATCAGATACTATACTAAAATATTAAGAGACAATTATGGGTTTAATTTTCTATTTAAATTCTTGTTTGTCTAAGGATTAAAGCTCGGATCGTTTTATAATAGTTTGTAGATTTGTAAAATAAAATTGCATTCAAATAATTTATTAGGAAGTGGTAGAAAGAGTATAGTACTAATGGACTACAAAACAGAATAATAATTAAATCCTCAAAATTAAACTCAATTTTTTACAAACATAACATTGGCAGGTTGCCCTCTTCACCAAATATATATAATGCAACACCAGGAATAGATATAAATGTTTTTTATAATGTGTTAAAGGGGGTATTTTACTTTTAGAAACAATAAACAAATTATAGTTATGTTGAACTCTAAGGCAAAACGGGTTGTATTCAGTAAACTCAAAAGTGTATATTTGTGTAAGATTGGAATGCTTTAGTCTTTAATATTTGTGACTCTAATAAAAAAATCAATAAACTAAGTTTTGGCATTTTCTTTACTTTTAAAATTTAGAATTATCAATTAAACATCAAGAACTATATATATATATATATATATATATATATATATTTATCATAGATCTTAATTTTTATTTTGCATTTTATGGCTCACAAGAATGAAAAAAAAGATAACATGATCAGATGTTAATAGTAGCAGTTTGACTATCGGAAATTTGGAAGGGGAATGTAAACACAAATGTAATTAAAAAAAAACGAGATTAACACAAAAAAACTCTAAAAGTGTGTGGCAAAACAACACAACCCATTTCTTGTGTATTGGTTTGTCAACAAAGTTCTATGAAATCCACACATGGGATAAACAATACGAAGAGAAAAAAATTCTAATAAATCCAAGTAATGATCAACAAAGTTCAAAATAGATGGGAGTAAACCTGATAACAAAAAAATAGAGAAGAAAAAAAATTAACAGATAATAAAATTGTCATAACAAAGCAAATTCTTGTGTATTGGTTTGTGATCCCAAGTGTAATAGTTTGGACAATAGTAGATGTCTAGGAATAAGAATGAGGTCTGTGAGTTAAGGAGATGAATGCAAGGAAATGAATATCACATAGACAAAAATACAAAGAGATAGTATGCCAAATTTTGGTTACTTAAAAAAGGCACACGGTTGTTTTGGAGATGATGATAAATGAATATAACACCACCACTCTACACCACATTCATATTTCTTCCTCCTCACTCACCTTGGTTCATTCATCTTCACCTCCATAAACTAAAAGATATCTAAAACTCAAACCCCAAAACCTTAGTCCATCCTTAAAACATATCTTCACCTTTTAAAAAAATTACTTTCTTAGCCCAAACCCACCCCCAAACTAAGCCTACCATCCCCATCCTCCTCAACTAGATCTTTGCCACAATCAGGGGCGGATCTTTAGGTGGTGGGGGGGGGGGGGGGGGCTGGGCCTCTACAAACTTTTGAAAAACCCTCAAGAAAAAATTATATATACACAAGTAAATACTTTAATTTCTAGATCCACCAATGACGACAATCCTCCTACGTTATTTCTCTTGTATAACCTCCTAATCCCCAATGTAGAACAACAATTAGGTCAGACCCGCAATCCAAAATATCATCAACTCCATACTTTTTCTCCCTTCAAAATAAAATTTATTCGTAGTCACATGTTTTTTTTCCCAAAAGGTCCAATGAAAAAACATTTCTATTCCAATAGGTCTCATTACAAAACATGTGAATATTTACTGCATGTATATATACTTAATCAGTCAAGCTCTCCAACATACCTCACTTAGTATACCTATGAACACACCCATTTTTAAAAAATAGTAAAAAAATATATTTTTCAACCAAATTTTGTATACATGATCTACATAGTAAGGAGATCATCTAAAAAAAATAATCAAAAATTCAATCCGAAAGTGGATGAAATGAAAAGTGGGTATATATGTGTATTTTTTACCGTTCAAATTTTTTCTATCATCTCACCTATTTTTGGGTTCAATATTTTGATGATTTATTTTTTAGATGATCTTCTTACTATGTAGATTATGTATGTCAAATTTGGTTGAAAAATACATTTTTTTACCTTTTTTTTTTAAAATGGGTATGTTCATAGGTATATCAAGTGAGGTATGTTGGAGTGCCTGAGTGATACTTAATTAATCGATTTGTATGCATAATAACAAACACAAATTTATGTACATGCACACACATAAATCTATAAGTAGATATCCACACTTGTTTATACAACCATACAAAAACATACAATAAGAATTTATTTTATCACCTTTTGAATTGCAAAAGAACCTCAAAATTAAAACGAAATTAAAAAAAAACTTGAACTTTAAATAACCATGCAAAAGAAAAAAACAATGTACAATACCTGGAAATACAAATTCAGTTGATGAATGGCTTGCCTAAACTCAAAGAAAACCAAAAAATATATCAAACCTAGAAGTATAACAACATAATTCAACAATGAGATAAAAACTTAAATGGCTAACCTTAGTTTTGAATTTGAGAAGAGATGGTTTGAAATGAGACCAAGGGACGCCATATATATACACAGAGCAAAGTGTAACGCATTGACAACTTGTCTTTGACTCTTTTTGAAATTGGTCTAATTGTGCTATATGTCTAATCTCGAATTAACATTAGTGAAATATTACTTTTAACGTTTGTATCCCAATTTTAAATATTTTTTTACATAATAAAAAATGATCTTTAAAAAACTATTATCAATATTAATATTCAAATTCCTTATTATTTAAATTTAAAAATTTGATAATCAAAATAAAAGAAAATTCCAAAATAAAGGGGACGGATTAGAAACCGAGCTTGTGAAATATAGACATAAATTGGGTACCCGTTCCCCCAAACGGTGGTCTGGCTAAAGAATATATATATATATTTTAAAACTGAAAACCAAGTGAATTATAAATATTGGCACCTTGAACTCTACTATAAAAAATACGCTATGAAGAAGAATAATTTACTAATCCAAATTATGAGTCCATTATTCTTTTTTGGATTGTTCCAAATTAAGGGCCCCCTTTCCTTTTTGGACATAATGAACGAAACAAGTTCCACGATGGTGAACAAAAGTTAATTGTGGCCATTGATCGAGTGTGTCATTAATCTGTACAAAATAAATACACAGACTCTTAATTTGGGAGGGACAGAGACTATAAGTTAGATGTATAAAAAAAAGGTCATATATATCTTCAAATTTGTTGTATTGTTGAAGTCAAAAGTTGTCTCGTAAGTAATAAGAATTAAAGTAGTCAATGCTTAGTGGGGAACATATTTAGGATTGTGGGACTCCAGAATGCATTACAGAGGGAGATGTAGTGATCTTGGTAACTATGTTTTTCTCTAGTATCACAGAGGTTGATGTAGTGATCCAATATCAAAAGTAACCAAAAAGTATGCGAAATTACAATAAGGCAATAAATTGAGATAAATGAGAGAGAATTATGATAAGAATTCCAATAATATAAGAAAATAAGATACTATACTAAAATATTAAGAGACAATTATGGGTTTAATTTTCTATTTTAATTCTTGTTTGTCTAAGGATTAAAGCTCGGATCGTTTTATAATAGTTTGTAGATTTGTAAAATAAAATTGCATTCAAATATTATTAGGAAGTGGTAGAAAGAGTATAGTACTAATGGACTACAAAACAGAATAATAATTAAATCCTCAAAATTAAACTCAATTTTTTACAAACATAACATTGGCAGGTTGCCCTCTTCACCAAATATATATAATGCAACACCAGGAATAGATATAAATGTTTTTTTATAATGTGTTATAGGGGGTATTTTACTTTTAGAAACCATAAACAAATTATAGTTATGCTGAACTCTAAGACAAAACAGGTTGTATTCAGTAAACTCAAAAGTGTATATTTGTGCAAGATTGGAATGCTTTAGTCTTTAATATTTGTGACTCTAATAAAAAAATCAATAAACTAAGTTTTGGCATTTTATTTGCTTTTAAAATTTAGAATTATCAATTAAACATCAAGAACTATATATATATATATATATATATATATATATATATATATATATATATATATATATATATATCATAGATCTTAATTTTTATTTTGTATTTTATGGCTCACAAGAAAGAAAAAATAGATAACATAATCAGATGTTAATAGTAACAGTTTGACTATCGAAAATTTGGAAGGGGAATGTAAACACAAATGTAATTAAAAAAAATGAGATTAACACAAAAACAACTCTAAAAGTGTGTGACAAAACAACACAACCCATTTCTTGTGTATTCGTTTGTCAACAAAGTTCTATGAAATCCACACTTGGGATAAACAATATGAAGAGAAAAAAATTATAATAAATCCAAGTAATGATCAACAAAGTTCAAAATAGATGGGAGCAAACCTGATAACAAAAAAATAGAGAAGGATAAAAATTTGACAGATAATAAAATTGTCTAACAAAGCAAATTCTTGTGTATTGGTTTGTTACCTATAGCACGAGCTCAACCTGGTTACAACTTCCCATCCCATGTAAAGGATCAAAAATACTATTGTGCCCGATTTTTTGACTGAATTTCAGCCGACACACTGACGTGTCGGCTTGGTATTGGTTGGTTTGTGGGGTTCGCGCCAGCGGGATCTCAAAACCAACCAATACCAAGCCGACACGTCGGTGTGTCGGGTGAAATTCAGTCAAAAATTCGGTCCCTGTAGAAGTGCTTATAAAGGATTCATAATCTAAACAGTAGATAGTTGGCCAAACATGAATATATGTCTAATTTGAAAAGAAAAAATTTAGAAAAAAAACCCACTAATTATCAGTTATCATTAACTATGGTGACAAGGTTGTCTTGTGTAGACAATGAATCACAAGGAAATAAAATAACACCTATCAGACGAGCAAGCAAGTTAAAGCCCCAGGTGACTGAAAGTATTGGTTCAAGAGAACCCAAACCAATACCCTATATCTCCATTAGGCACTTAAAATTTTGAATCCCCCTAACATTCGTCTGTTCCAGCAGCCCCAAAGTTCGGAAGTAGCAACTTTTATAAACACTTGATACCTTGCACTCATTTGGCGGCAGGAAGGTAGACCCTTATGGTATTTTTCATAGTGATTTTGTTTCTGCATGTTGGGCATTTACTCTGAACAGCTACGGCAGCCTTTATGCACGCCTTACAGAACATGTGACCACACTTTGTTGACATCTCCTCAACTAATGGACCCATGCAAACTGGACAACTGAAGGTGGGCTCCTTGGGTGGCGGTGGCGGCGGCGGCGGCGGTGCTGCCACACTTAGTACATTCTCTCTCACTGAAATTCTTTGGTTTCTGCGATTGTTGCGACTGTAAGCAATGAACCTAGTTGATTGTTCTTCTGAATCTACATCAATCAAAACAGTTCTTCCATGAGTTCTTCTGGAATTGTTTTTAGCTTCTGCAAATGCCCTTGGGGAGGATATAATAACATCATCATCAAACTCATCCAGATCAACCAAAACAGTTCTTCCATGAGTTCTTCTGGAATTGTTTTTAGCTTCTGCAAATGCCCTTGGGGAGGATATAATAACATCATCATCAAACTCATCCAGATCAACCAAAACAGTTCTTCCATGAGTTCTTCTGGAATTGTTTTTAGCTTCTGCAAATGCCCTTGGGGAGGATATAATAACATCATCATCAAACTCATCGAGATCAATTGTTTGAGGTATTACAGAGTCTGCTTGTTGGCCAACTTGTCCTTCCTGAGACCTGGCATCAGCTGATGTCCCCTCCTGCTCCCGAGATGGTACAATATTCAGATCCACATCTAGTATTGCCTTCCTCCCTCGAGATCTCGAGTACATTATAAATGGTTCCCCACACGTACTCATGCTAAATATATTTCCTGATTAAAGGTTATAGAATCAAAACTAGAGGGTTAAATTAGAAGGGGGAAATTGGGTCAAATTCCCATTGGATTTGGAACGCCAAAAACCTTTTATCCGATAAAAATGACTCTTTACATAAATTGGGAGATTTATCTCATAACGATTCATCAATTAATCCATTGCGACTCCATCGTATTAATAGGAGATAAAGTTGTATTGCAAAATGATCTATTTAAGAATTCATCTTCTAATGAAGAATTTAAAAGTGGTGAAGATATGACTCCTTTAAAAAATACAAGTGAAGAGTTATCCCAAGTTAACCCTATTAGTGTAAAAATTTGCGATGACCGCGGCATTAATTTAATCGTGAATCTCCCCAAACTTTATTCAGTATCTGCGGTGGATTCCGATCTTATCTCGAATGTTGTAAAATCTACTGTGGAAAATGGCAATTGGAACGTCGTCCGTAAGAGAACGCGTTCAAGAAATCGTAGGACCTAAATGTTTTTAAATTGGCTTTAGCTTGTCGTTTTTTTTTGCAAGATCCTTGCTCTAGCGCTTGTTAGTGCCCTTGGAGAGGCTCTTTCTCCATCTATTAATAAAATATTTTTCTTCTTAAAAAAATAAAAAATAAAAAAATTTAGAATTATCAATTAAACATCAAGAAATATATATATATATATATATATATTAGATCTTAATTTTTATTTTGTATTTTATGGCTCACAAGAATGAAAAAAAAGATGACATGATCAGATGTTAATAGTAGCAGTTTGATTATCGAAAATTTGGAAGGGGAATGTAAACACAAATGTAATAAAAAAACGAGATTAACACAAAAACAACTCTAAAAGTGCGTGGCAAAACAACACGACCCATTTCTTGTGTATTGGTTTGTCAACAAAGTTCTATGAAATCCACACTTGGGATAAACAATATGAAGAGAAAAAAATTCTAATAAATCCAAGTATTGATCAACAAAGTTCAAAATAGATGGGAGCAAAGCTGATAACAAAAAAATAGAGAAGAACAAAAATTTGACAGATAATAACATTGTCATAACAAAGCAAATTCTTGTGTATTGTTTTGTGATCCCAAGTGTAATAGTTTGGACAATAGTAGATGTGTAGGAATAAGAATGAGGTCTGTCAGTTAAGGAGACGAAAGCAAGGAAATGATAAATGAATATAACATACCTTGCTATTTCCAACGAATGGGTCCAATGAAAAAACATATGTGCCTCTCTCATTCTCATATATATATATATACGGTAAGGATGGCATATCAAGGGGTGGAATATGCTGAAAGATGGCATAGGAAGGGGCATAAATATGAATGGAAGGCCCAGCAGCTGTAATACAAGGAATGGGAACCGACCACTTTTGTTTAGGCAGGAAAAACGTCTGAATCTTTTATCTTCTTGTATTCTTAAAAGAATAATGATACAGTCCCGAATGGGACTTACCCAAATCCATCCCCATTAATTCCAGCCATCCATCCCATTAAATGACAAAATAATTTGGATCCTTCATATATTTTTAAAAAATAATGCATTATATTTCTAAAGTTATGATTTAATTTAAATTAAAACTAAAAGATATTTTTTTAATTTTAAAAAAAAATTATTTTAGATTGATAAATAACTAGAGTTATGATTTATTTTAAAATTATATAAATTTTATATTAAATCAATATTTAATGGATCAATTAATAAAAAGTCCTCAAACATTTTTTAATACACATTTAGTATTTTTTTTGTTCCAAAAAGTCTTCAAACACAAATTTTACTAATATTCTCTCATTTTTAAAGGCACGCGCCAGCAGCATACATTGAGTGTTTTTATGTTGTGAAAAACTTTTTGGAACGTAGTTTTTTTATTTATGCGGTGTTAAATAAATTTTACATGAAACTAATATTTAATGGATCAATAACCAAAAACTCCGTCAAATATTTTTTAATAGACATTTAGTCCAATCTTTTTATTTTGTTCCAAAAAGTCATCAAACACTAATTTAACCAATATTCTCTTATTTTTAAAGGTTCGCGCCAGCGGCACACATTCAGTATTTTTATTTTGTTTCAAAAAGTCCCCAAACACTAATTTAACCAATATTATCTTATTTTTAAAGGGCTGCGCCAGCGGCACACTTTGAGTGTTTTTATTTTGTTCAAAAAAGTACTCAAACACTAATTTAACTAATATTCTCTTATTTTTAAAGGTCCGCGCCAGCGGCACACATTGAGTGTTTTTATGTGGTGAGTGACTTTTTGGAACATAGTTTTTTTATTTTTGTCGCGAGGAACTTTTTAATAGTAAACATAGGTTTTTTATTTAAAAAAATATTTACTTTAATTTTAATAAATAAAAAACTGTTTAATTTAATGTTTTAGATTCACGACTGATTAGTGCCGCTCGCGCGAACCTACATTCCCGGACCAACATCGTTTATTAAATGTGGGTCTGCGCCAGCGGCACTAATCAATCGCGAATCTAAAACATCAAATTAGCATGTTATTTTTTTTTTTATTAAAACTGAATTTATCAACAAAAAAAAAACTCATATCGTGCCTTAGCTAACACAATTTAATTAACATTAGATAGAACATAAAACTTATTTTATCAACAAAAAAAACACTCCCAAAAATGTGTTAAAATTGTTTTTTACAAAATAAAATATTACCTAAAAAAATTACTGCCTAAATAATTTATATTGCGGCATGTCGTGTTTTAATTAGGTTATGTTCGTATTTGGTAAAAAAAATCGTTTTTTGTCGAATTTAATTGGGTCTGAATCGGGTTATTTTAATTTAGTCATATTCGTGTTCTTTTTTTTTTATTTACAAAAACACAATTTTTTTTTTATAAAAGCACAATTTTTTTTATTTATAAAAACACTGTTTTTTTTTTTATATAAAATCATTATTAATTAAACAAATGAGGTGCCACGTGGGATGGGGGCTTTCGGTTTGGAATGGGGATAAAACTTTCGGGGAGTATAGCACTACTCATAAAAAAACTACGTTCCAAAAAGTTTTTCACAACATAAAAACACTCAATGTATGCCGCTGGCGCGTGCCTTTAAAAATGAGACAATATTAGTAAAATTTGTGTTTGAGGACTTTTTGGAACAAAAAAAAATACTAAATGTGTATTAAAAAATGTTTGAGGACTTTTTATTAATTGATCCATTAAATATTGATTTAATATAAAATTTATATAATTTAAAATAAATCATAACTCTAGTTATTTATCAATCTAAAATAATTTTTTTTTTAAATTAAAAAAATATCTTTTAGTTTTAATTTAAAATAAATCATAACTTTAGAAATATAATGCATTATTTTTTAAAAATAAATGAAGGGTCCAGATTATTTTGTCATTTAATGGAATGGATGGCTGGAATTAATGAGGATGGATTCGGGTAAGTCCCATTCGGGGACTGTATCATTATTCTTTTTTTTATTTATGCGGTGTTAAATAAATTTTACATGAAACTAATATTTAATGGATCAATTACCAAAAAATCCGCCAAATATTTTTTAACAGACATTTAGTCCAATCTTTTTTATTTTGTTCCAAAAAGTCATCAAACACTAATTTAACCGATATTCTCTTATTTTTAAAGGTCCGACATTCAGTATTTTTATTTTGTTTCAAAAGTCCCCAAACACTAATTTAACCAATATTATCTTATTTTTAAAGGGCCGCGCCAGCGGCACACTTTGGGTGTTTTTATTTTGTTCCAAAAAGTACTCAAACACTAATTTAACTAATATTCTCTTATTTTTAAAGGTCCGCGCCAGCGGCACACATTGAGTGTTTTTATGTGGTGAGTGACTTTTTGGAACATTGTTTTTTTATTTTTGTCGCGAGAAACTTTTTAATAGTAAACATAGGTTTTTTATTTAAAAAAAATATTTACTATAATTTTAATAAATAAAAAACTGTTTAATTTAATGTTTTAGATTCACGAGTGATTAGTGCCGCTCGCGCGAACCTACATTTCTGGAAATGTGGGTCTGCGCCAGCGGCACTAATCAATCGCGAATCTAAAACATCAAATTAGCAGGTTATTTTTTTTTTATTAAAACTGAATTTATCAATAACAAAAAAACTCGTATCGTGCCTTAGCTAACATAATTTAATTAACATTAGATAGAACATAAAACTTATTTTATCAACAAAAACAATACACCCAAAAATGTGTTAAAACTGTTTTTTACAAAATAAAATATTACCTAAAAAAATTACTACCTAAATAATTTATATTGCAGCATGTCGTGTTTTAATTAGGTTATGTTCGTATTTGGTAAAAAAAAAATCATTTTTTGTCGAATTTAATTGGGTCTGATTCGGGTTATTTTAATTTAGTCATATTCATGTTCTTTTTTTTATTTACAAAAACACAATTTTTTTTTATAAAAGCACAACTTTTTTTATTTATAAAAATACAGTTTTTTTTATATAAAAAGATTATTAATTAAACAAATGAGGTGCCACGTGGGATGGGGGCTTTCGGTTTGGAATGGGGATAAAACTTTCGGGGAGTATAGCACTACTCTTCTTAAAACGCAGTCCTCTCGAGTAAAGATATCCACGTGGACAATAAAACTTAAAACTAATATTTTGTTTCCCCCATTTTCTGTGTTGTCTTTTCCTCTTCTAATTAATAATTAATAATCTCTCTTCCCCTGCCTTTTAACATCATCCATTCCTTTTCTCTCTGTCTTTCTTCATTTTCCTTCTCCAAAAATGCCTCTCCATTTTTCCTTCATAAATATCATCCATCTTTTTACCTGTTCTGTTGTTAACAGCTCTACGCTTCTGATTCGCTCCCAATTCCTCATCTTGTATCGTATATTAACGATTGTATTTGCATGATGATTTTGGTGAGGAGCTAGGGTTAGGGTTTGAACATCAAATGCCTA
Source organism: Sambucus nigra (assembly GCA_949130495.1). NCBI lineage: Eukaryota > Viridiplantae > Streptophyta > Magnoliopsida > Dipsacales > Adoxaceae > Sambucus > Sambucus nigra. The sequence goes on from OX422216.1 coordinate 649,186,899, forward strand.
CAAATGTAGAATTTGAGTGGGAGGAGGTGGACGTGGTTGATGACAGATAAGGTTCCACCTCTGTGATTGATAGAATTGATTATGGACGGGCGCTTTAAATTTTTATTTACATCAAGTTCTATAATTTTATTTTAATAAAATCAAATACATATACACAAATTTTTTATTTTAAAAAAGAGATTATTTAAATGAAAAAATATCACCCCAAAAAATAAATGTCTAACGTTATATCACCCTCCAATCGATAAGTCTCTTGGTGAATAAGCTAACATAAATAATTGACAAAATATATAAATTGTATAACCCGAAAAAAACTCCAGCAAAACCCATGATCCACCATCCTTACAACTCCCAAACCCGGATCCAACCCCCATTTCTACTATACCTCTACCCGACCTACACCTCCAACAAACACCAGGCAAAACCATTTGCTACAAAACCAGTCCAACTGATTGAAGCCTCTATTGTTCTTCTTACCTCACTTTTCTTCCATCAGTTTTGTAGCAAATGGTTACATTTGAAAATATTATCTAGAAATGTGATGAGGCATAAAAAGTAAATAGCTACTTGTTAGCATTGAAAATTTGTTAGACGTAGTCTGATGCCTCACGTTCCCTTTTAAGTAACAAAAAAATATTTTAGAAAAAAATAGGTGCTACAAATATTGTCACAAATATATGGGAATACTTGAAAAATATTAAAAACTTCGTTATGAAGTCAGAGTTATAGTAGAATCAGAATAAATACGAAATTGATCGGTAATATAGCTCTTTATCTACGTCAATCCAATTCAACAGTCAGCCATAAACAAAGATGAACTCTGATTTGTACCGCTATAATCCACAAACGCTCTGCATATTGAAAAACAACAAAACTATTTTATTAAAAAAAATAGTTGTTGAGAAGAGAGAAAGTATATAACTGTGCATTTCCCACCAAAAATCCCCAAAAATGATAATTATAACATGTAACCATTTGGCATCACCTTAACAAACCCTAACCAAATAAGGTATCTGTAAGAGATGGAAACAAAAAATTGGTCTTCAATGTGTCAAACACTCTGACAAAAAAAAATAATTAAGAGCATAACCAATCAAAGAGATGGAAAACTTACCAGGGAGAGAGAAGAAACAACGATATAATGTATTGAATCACGTAGATTCCTCTAAAAAAAGGACACTGTTAGAATGAAAAATAGGTGACGGTCAAAATGCAAAAAATGGAAATATACAATATTTGTACTTTTAATATTGACATATTATCAAACATCTAAAATCCCAAACATATAAAAAGACAAAGGGCGCAAACCATTTTTTTAAAAATATTAAAAATATATTTTTGAATTGATTTTTTTGTGTAGTATTTAAATATTTCAAGGGATCCATATAAAAAAAATCAGTTCAAAATAATGTTTCTGCTATTTTAAAAAAATCGGTCAAACTTTAATACTATTTAAAAAAATGGTTTGCGTTCTCTCTCTCTCTCTCTCTCTCTCTCTCTCTCTCTACATATATATATATATATATATATGAGAATAATAATTTGATAATCTAAGAGAATGAAACTTATAATCTAACGGGTAGACGATAAGGAGCCTGAATTAAATCAGTAAATAATTTGAATAGATAAGCAAGGGTTATGGAATATTATATGGCATGACAATTTGCACCGATTTTATATAAATTGTGTAATCAACATTATGAATCCATTCGGAGATTGGGGTGTTAGACACAAGTACCCACTTTTAGTTAACTCGTATCTAGATGGATTATTCCTTACATGACCGATTAAATAATGGAAGTTACAATTGGCATTTTAGTTGAGGATACGAGTAGGACTGCTTCTAGATGAGATGTGAGGTACTCATCACATGTGAGCGTCGATGGAGAGACATGAAGTATGAGTTAGTAACAAATTGAATATTTATTGGTGAAAAATCCTTGCAACTCTTGGGCTCTGACCCAAATTATAAATGCCCCCCCTCCCCCCAGGTATTCTTAATGACAGGGATAGCAGGACTGACGATGGATCAGACTTGCAGTTGTATTGGATGTAGTGAATTTCGCTCCATTGATTCTATTATATGTTGTACTTCAGCATTTTGTCATTTTATTTCAAACGGGAATTTGTACGGCCATAAGCCCAAGTGTTTATTTACAGCAGTTGTGCTTAACTTTACATTATAGACTTTGTGGACTTTGCTATATTTAAAAAAAAAATTGATTTTTTTAAATATAGCCCAAGTTTTTATTCATTGTGGATTTTGATATATTTAAAAAAAAAAATTATTCCTTCAGTGCTGAGAATGGTATAAATTGATAAACAAGACCCATCTTCGGCGTATCGTGCCTGGCCAACCTTTACGTGAGAACATGGGGGTTATTACATAGAGATAAAGAATGAATGATCAAGCTTCGCACTCTTGGAGACATCCGTCTAATTGGGGAGATTTTTAAATTGAAGATGGTTCCATAAATATTATTCATCACATAGTATTCTATCTTGAATTCCATCTATTCAATGACATAAATTAACTTTGATGTGAATTTATTGTTGCAGACCCATGTGTGTTTGACTGCGTAATGGTTTATGAATTAGACGGCCGTAGTAATTGTTTATGGAGTGTTGTTTCCTCGTGTATTGAGATGAATTTTCTCATGCATTGAGATTAATTTCATATGTATTGACATGAATTTTCTATTAATGGAATTTGAGCCGTTAATTTTTAGTGGGCTTGCTTATTGTCTGGATGTGTGTTAGTGTTATTGCAGGCTATTTGTATTGTTGTTGTACTATTTTTGCCATATTGGTTTAATATTATTATCGAATTTTTGTTGTTCTAAAACAGGTACTAAAAATAGTGGAAATGTTGTTGATTTTTTTGGGTAATAGTATTTATAATTATTATTTTTCTTTAATTCAAAATTTTGGCACAATTCAAAACAATGCCAAAAGTGTGCCAGAAATATCAAATTCCGGCACGGTTTTAAAATGTGCCAAAAGTGTTCTTGTTTGACCAAATATGGCACACTTTTAACTGTGCTAGAAAAAAATGGCTATTTTGGAACACATAATTCTGACACAGTTCAAAATCGTGCTAGATTTGATCTGGTACAGTTTTAAACTGTGTCAGATTGCTGTTTTTGATGTAATGTCCTCATCAAAGCCCTCATGGACTCCTTGATCACTAGGCAAGTCGATTTATACGTCTCTTGGGGGAACACCACATGGAGAGATGTAATACCCGAAGTCAATGAACTTCTGAATAGAGAACAGCTTTTCAAACTCTACGGGATTGGGGGTACAACTGATTTTAACCAACTCCTTCATGGCTTGAAGAAGTTTTGAAACCTTCTTGACTGAAAAAATATGAACATGAAATGAGGTCAATAGGCATAAATAAAAACCAGTATAACATTATAAAATATTAGATGTGTACCAACATGGTAGGGTAGCACCAATCATGAGGAATAGTGCATGATCTATCCCTCTCGTCAGAGAAAAACTCTAAATTGTCTTTTATGAAGACAGGATGGTTTTTCCAGCTATGATTTCTCGTCTGCACGACCTGCGCCATCTTCTAATCGCACTTCCAAGGAGATAAATAATAGTATCCATGGGTTTTGGCATTGTCTTTTATGTTATATACCCACTGAAAAATTTCACCAATCAGGTCGAAACCCATGTAAATCTTCCAATATGCTATACACCCAAGGATGGACCTATAAGGGTTTTATGGGAGATGAGTAGGAGCCACGCCATAATCCCTCAAAATAGATATTATGATAGGTTCCTTGAACTCCTACCTGCAGTGCCAATATAGGAAAACAAGGAAACAGATCTCTTTGGCATTAGGCCAATCATAGACCCTTTCATCACAGTCTGGCAACCGCATAGCTACATTTATTGGGATGCTATATCTATCCCTCAAACCCTCCAGCTCATCCTCCAGGATATCACACCTATGATTTATTGCATCAGTGGTGGGTGAATCCCAATTGTCAGGGATACCACAATAGGAGATGTGGAGGCCATCTGATCGTTAGAGAATGGATAAGGAGGAGAAGGATTGAAATAAACTATGGACATAGATACGGTATTTACTAACCTCTCATAATTAAAGAGATGATCCGCCACTAGGGTGTCTGCAGCAGGGGAAAACCCAGGTTCCACTAGTGGGGGTTGTGAATTAAACCTTATGGGTGAGGCAACTGTAAGGGTGTACATAGGATGTCTAGGTTCATCTTCTAGTCGAATGACCTGGACAAACGTTAGTAACCTCTTATCAGTGATACCATTACGAGTTGGATCTAACTCAGCTCAAATTTCAAACAATCGTTGAACGTGAGGTGGATAGTTCATCAAGAGGAAAGACGGATAGAGTTTATATCGTTTGCCTAAGCTTGGGGGATACTCCGATGCAGAGAGTAAAAGTCGGTTTTAGACAAAACCCTAACCAAATCAGGGGTCCTAGGCCAACCAACTCAATGGCCGTCTAAACACCGACACTCCTCCAATACAATCAGTAAATCACTAATCAATAAATTCATCCACAGCAAAATTGAGATGGAAGAAATTTCAAGAAAAGAGGATTCCCTCCCAAAAAAACCCAAAAATTGTAAAGTTAGAAAGGAGGATGTACCCGGAAAACCCAAGAGAGTTTCGAAGAATCAAACTCTAGAAGAAATTGAGAGTAAGAAGCTTAGAAAACCATTATCTATGGCAGATTTGAAGGGTTGAAGAAGAGTCTGTGGAAAGAAGAAATTTTCTCTCTAAAACGCACTCAAGAAGGTGAATGATTGGGAAAAGGGAAAATAATTTTGAAATAGGTATTTACAATCAAAAAATGGTCGTAACTTTTAATCGTAACACATGATGCCATGCCAAGAAAAGTGGACATATGCTATCAGTTTAAACGTGTGTGAACTGCCCCATGCGCACGTAATGAGTACTACAAGCTTAAATCCAGCTATCGACACAGGTTAAATTAAACTTTAGAATGAAATATTTATTCCAGTCAAATTTCTCGACGTGAACCGAGAAGAATCTAAAACTACCAGATTCACCAAAGTAGAGAAGAATCTAACACTTCGTCCATTGGGTTCACCTAGCAACCACTCTGAAGATTCAATACTTGAGAGAACCCACTATAAACTCCATCCATGAATGAAGTCTTTGGGGATTTTGTTATACCTTAAATATGGAAGACCTCCTGGACCTATCAGGAGGTGACACATGTCCTCATTAAGGGCATAAAGAGAGGTCGGCGTGCCTAAAATCTGCTCGGGCATAAGCAAGGAGATCGACTCAAGTATAAATATTCTCGGATCAACACTGTAACAAATTGTCTCATTAGTTAACAGTTTTTACTAAATCCCATTAACTTCAGCGTTGCAACAGTTACATCACGTGATGGAATTCCAGCAATCACGTTTATCCCACCTGCACACGTAGGGAAGTTACGTAATATCCTGCCTTTATTATGCTGTAACATACTCATCATTATCTGTCCCCTGAAATGTAACAGGTGTAACTGCTTGACCTATAAAGTCACTCCACATGTAAGACTATATTATCTCTCTATTAACTACTATAAATAGCACTTAATCCTACAGAATGAGGGATCCGAAATTATTCTACCTGACGGCTATAGGCTAAATCCTAGGGAGAAAACCTTGAGAGCTTATAACCATTACTTTCATGGCTATTTCCCTTAAAAATGCATACCATCAACACTACACCTATGGATGTAGGAACCGCATTGGGCCGAATCACGTTAAACTTTGATTTCCCTCTTTATCTCGTATCCCCCTTTATTCACCCCAAATTAGCACTTTGGCATTGTAATTTCTTATTTAATATTGTTTATTATTGAAAGTTAATAGCTAAGACTTCAAAACCCAAACACCAATCTTAGACGATAACAGCCATATTCCCAAATTTTTCTGCAGGAAAAACTTTTCAAAACAACATCTTACCAATTATTCAGATTTTTCATGAAAGTTAAAGGGAACTTTGTTATATTATCATGAAAAATATTTTCTCATATTTACCATTATGATTAACAACTCTTCATAATAATACACTATTTATCGATATTTATATGAATTAAATGTTTTTCCTAATTTTTATTTTGTATTTTATAATGTTTAAGGTATCAGGATGTTTACTAAATTTATTTTGGGGCGGTTTAAATAAAAATATATATTATACTTTTGTTTATTGTAAAATTATAACACATGCACATTTTTTCAGCAATATTCCTACAACGTTTCTTGTTAAACAAACACACACAAGAAAATAACTTTCATTTTCCGTCACTTCACTTTTCTTGGGAATCATTTTCTCGCTTAACTTTCCCGACAATCAAAGGGAGTTGTAGTGTGCAAGGGAATTCTTATCACCCATTTATATGCCTAATGGGTAACCCGTTAACTTGGTGTAGTGTTAAGAGTTGAGTAATACTATGGAGATACTTTTAGGGACCCTTTTTTGGACAATGTGATGTGTCAAATCTATATTTGGTGTTATTTGTAATGGATCCCATTTTAAACTACAAATCACTCAATGTGTACAGACACATCACTCTCTTAAAAAAAACGTCCAAAAAAAATCTCCCTAGTATTACTCTTTGAGAATTACTACCCTATGTCGAGTCTTGATGACGTGTATTCTTAAATAGAAAGGATGACCACGATTTAAATAAATGAGGAGTCCTTCTATGCCGACTCACAAATACGATACATTTGGTGTGATGCAGTGACATGTTGCACGCGTACTCGCTTATGTTCCAGCCCAACAGTAGTGGAGCATGCGACACATCTGTGTGTCGCACCATTTTGTGTCGCATTTCTAAGTCGGCCTAGGATTAATGATAAATCAGCACCTACTTTTTCTTTAAATTGATAATGTGCACAATGCGTGCCCTAATAGCGCACACTTTATTAGAATCCATTTGTGCTAATTCGAGTTTCCCTCTAATTATTTTCACTGTCTCACATAGCAAACATATTGACCTTCCATAATTATTGAGGAAACGTGGTGATAAATCCTTAAACTCTTTAGAAATTAATGATAAGGGCAAACTAAAACCAGTTTTTTCAATAAGTCCACGCGTGTTACAATTATTAATGCAGGTACCGTTATAATGATGAATAAAGATAAAATTACACTTATTAGTGCAAATCTTATTACACTTATTAATGTAAATTTAGTTACAATTGCAATTGTATCTACATCAATAAGTGTAATTGTATCTACATTAATTAGTGTATCGTTTGGACTTATCGTAAATTAACTAAAAAGTTTATGGATTTAAGATATCAAACATGATTATCTCTTGGACTGATCATATATAAATCGACGTTTAAGGGATTTATTAGTTAATGCCCCAATTATTCATAGTTTTATTCTCCATAATTGTAGTGTTATTTTTTAATTGGGTTAATTACACATAGGCCCCCTAAACTTCGACCCCCTACACTTCACCACCTTAAAATAGTTATATATATATATATATATATATATATATATATATATACACACACACATTATCCATACATCACACCTAGTTGTAAGCCCTAAAAAACTTTTTTTTTCAAATTTTATATTTTTCCCTTGAAATTAACCTTCCACTAAACCCATGTTCAAAAAATTCGGTCAAAATAGATTTTGTAGCTATTTTTAAAAATCCACAAAAAGGCTCAAAATACCTTATTTATAAGGGTCTGCACCAGCAGTTTTTTGTTGATTTTTTAAAAATAGCTACAAAATATATTTTGACCTAACTTTTTGAATATGGGTTGATTGGAAGGTTAATTTCAAGAGAAAAATTAAAAATTTGGAAAAAAAAGTTTCTTAGGGCCTAAAATTAGGTGTGATGTATACATCATGATGTAGGTGAGTCTTCATTTATATATATATTAGAAATCTCTTCTTTACTTATTGAAAATACTTTTTTATTGGAAATCTATTTTTTTACTATTCAAAATTTGTTTATGTTAAATGTTTTTAATATTGTTTCCAAATTTTTTATTTTTTTGGTAATGTTTAGAATTTTAATTACTGTTTTTGTAATTTTCCTAATTTTAAACGATTTTCAACAATATTTTGTATTTTTTTTGCCATTTCTTACTTTTAATTTTTTTTCCCCTGATTTCTATATATTTTTTTACGATTTATCATATTTTTAAATTTTTTTTGTATTTCAATGTATTTTTTTGTAATCATTAGTATTTTTAAACATATTTTTTGAATTTTCCAGATTTAAATATTTTTATTATTTTCAGCATTTTTCAAATTTTTGTAAAAAAATTCTACGATTTTTATATATTTAAAATATTTTTTAGTATTTTCTTACTTTTTAAATATTTTTTCTATTATTTTAAGATTTTATTTATAAAAATTATGTTAGGACGATATTGCCCTCACTTTTCCCGCCAAAAACTATTATTATGTTAGGATGCACAATCATAACTTTTTCCGTCAAAAACTAACGGAGTTGAACGGCAAAGGGTTACTTGTAGCCGTTTTCAAAGTTTGGAAGGTTAAGTGTAGAAAGTGGAAGTTAAGGTGGTGAAGTGTAGGGGGTCAAAGTTCTGGGGACCTATGTGTAATTAACCATTTTAAATTTTACCTCGTTGTTTTGCTATTATTGAAGAACAATGCCAGGGTACATTGAAAGAGAGAATTTATAATCATTTAAGAATTATAGAGTGAAGAGATTTTAAACTAAATCTTTCAAATCCCTTAATTTACAAAAGTCATTATTTGGACAAAACCTTGTTACTACTATAAAAAAATCCAAACCACTGTGTTCAAACAAATACATTTGGTTGCTTTCTGTTTTTTTTTCTCATTTTCAGAATTTGGAATTATATGACGTATACCCAAATGAAATAGTGTGAGTGCACTCATAAAATAACGGAACTTGAGCCTGGATTCTTTAGTTTAGTTACGAATGAAGGTTTCAGTCAATGAGTGGAAGCAAAGCCTAGGCAATGAGTTTGTATTTTTATGTGTCACAATATTCTCATCCCACATAACATAATCGTGGGTTGTTGTGGATTTATCATATTATAGTTTTGGCAGTGAAGTTTGGTTTGAATCTGGTACACTTGTTTTCACTCAATTTGGTAAGAAGTTTGGTGAAGAACATAGCGCTAAACTAGAAATCAACTAAGAATAATTTTTTTTGCAAAACCAATTTGGTAGTTGATTCAATTAAGTCTGGTACACTTCTTCCCTTTTTGCAGTAAATTGCTTTGCGAAGATCTCGGTCCGATCTATGGGTGATTTTATCAAATTTGGGAATACAATCACTAACTGCAACAAAGCAGCAGTTAAGCTCTTTAAGTTGCTTGACATTTTTTCAGCTCTCAATAAATTGAGAATAAATTTCAACCGGCTTTTTCGTGGTAAGGCTTGCGATGAAATTCAAACTCAAACAAGTATCTTATCAAGAAAGTAGTGAATGGGGCTTGTGAGATTGTTTGAGAATTATCAGTTCAAGTTCAGTTACAAAGGCAAATTAGTCCTCCTTTAAATGGTAGTGTCCCGAGGCTTGTAAGCTTCGTCACCAATTGCTCCAACAAACTTCTCAACGATTATTATAAACCCGTATTGGCCGAAGTTTTGGAAATTCATTGGAGTTGGAATCACGAGCGATTCGAAAAAGTGGTACTTTTAAACGAGGTTGAAAACGTAGTAAAGGCGCTCAAGATCAACTTGAAGATATGGGGCAAGGCATACGAGGATACCACCTTGTCCCATTTTTTCATGATGAATAATCATTGGTACTTAATGAATCTCAAGGGCACAAAACTCGGTGACCTAATGGGAGATTATTGGTTAAAAGGACATGAGGAGCGCGTTGAATATTACGCGTCGGTTTACATATAAGAGAGTTGGGAGACGATTACGCATATTTTAAGCGAGGAGGATCTAGTCTTGTTTTCGGGTGGGAGGTTTATTGATAGAGATGTTGTGAAAAAGAGAATTAGGGAATTTGGTGAGGCTTTTGATGACTTGTTCTACAAGCAATCCAAGTGGGTTGTGTGTGATAAAGGGTTAAGGTGGAAGATATGTTGGCTTGTAGCGCAGGATATCGACCCGGTTCATAGGAACCACATGCAAAAATACATGCATTTGGCTACACAAGAAAGCACCACCAAGTTTGTGAAATATAGTGTGGAGGGTTTGGAGGATATGGTGAGCTCCTTGTTTGAACCAACGCTTGGGAAATATGGTAGTAGGGCTATATGCACACATATGATGAGTGAGATTAATAATGTTGTCACTACTCACTTTTCCTCTAGTCCAGTTGCTGCTTAATTGGAAATTGTATGTGTTTATATCCATATTCACTATAATGGGAGAAATGTAATTATTTATCTTTTTTCACATTATAGAATCTCAATGTTCATTTATGATTTAGCATTAGCTTAGTTGAGTTCAACTGGGAAAATTGTATACAATGGGATTGAATGTTCATATACTATTCTCAGTAAGATATTACATGTACATTGCTCCACACCCACCCCACCCCACCCTGCCTCGCCGAAGTAGCACCTTCCCTGCCGGAGCTCCCTTTCTCTCCTCGCCTCTCTCTCACCCATACTCATTATATATACACTAATCTCTCAGTCTCTAAAAACACACATATCACACATTCTCTCTTTATCAGCTCCACCCCCCCCCCCCACCCCACCTTGTCAGAACCCACCTCCCCCGCCAGAGCTCTCTCTCTGTCTCTCACTATCTCTCCTTTTCTTACATTTATTGACGTGTGCCATCGGCACAATCGCTCCTCACATTTATTGATCCGTGCCAATGACACAATCGCCGAAGCCGAAGGTGTATTGCCGAAAAATATAGTTTTTACATAAACAAATAAATTGTTTGTTTCATTTTTTCATCAAAATATATCGAATTTGGATCTTGTTTGATTTGATGAGTAAATTTCAAATATATAAATTTTATGAATTTGGGAACTATGGACTTGAAGTTATGGACTTTTAAAGATTTGACGAGTTTTTTGTGATAAACGAGGTAGTTCCAACCCATTGGAATATTTTGAGGGTATATAGGTCATCGAGTTGTCAAAATAAAACATTTAACACCATTGACCAAGTGAAATATTCTTTTGCATCATTGACCACTACCTGCTAACCCTTTAAAATATACAGGATTACTTCCTTACTTTCTCAAATTGGATTCATATTAAGCACCACCTTATTGTGGCATGAATATACCAACTTTTGAGGGATTAAGTCAAATTTTATTTTGATATTCAAATGAACGCTATAATTAGGAAATCTCTTTTCTTATTTTGTCAAAGCGGAGGTATAATTTACAATGGATTTTGATGTAAAATAAAAAATTGTTATTCAGCCTATGTACCTAATAAAACCGAAAGGAAAAAGATAACTGTGTTTTGTCACGGCTCAATACATTAGATATACTGCATTAAATACAAAAAATTGTCCAACGAATAAGTTTCAAAATTAAAGGTGCGATTGTTACAAATTTTAAAAAATTATACTTTTATACAAATTACTTTAAAAAGAGAAAAAAAGAGTGAAAACTGAGATGGGTGATCTGCTCTCTTACTTCAGTGACACTTGGTATTAGAATTTTAGCAACACTTTAGGACCAAAATGAAAAGTTTAATAAGTTGTTTACCTTTTTAAAAATAGGAGCCATTTAACAAAAAGCCCAAATATATTTTCATATAATTTTTAGTCCTTAACATATTTTCATAAATACTGTTTAGCCCTTGATAGTTGACATTAACGTACATATAGTGACATTAATTTTTCTCTGTTTTTTTGTCATTAAGCCACTATCTAGGAAACCTTATAAAAAAGGGTAATTTACATTATACAAACCACCCAGAGTGTAAAAAAAATTATATACACAAAAATAAGTTTTATCCCTTTTTTCACATTTTGAGTGGGTTGTAAAGCATTTATAGCTTGGGGGGTTTAGTGTAATTTACCCTAAAAATCACAAACTAAACAACACTAATTCAGTCATAAAAGAAAGATTAACAAAAATGATAATAATCAACATAAAATACAAAAATCTTTCCCCCTTCATTGATTTTCACCTAAAGCATAATCTTTTACCATCAATATCTCACCACATAACTTTTTAGGTATTTGTTGCAATGCTTCTCCTTCTTTCCATGCTTGCCCCACCACTACCCCTGGTCCCACATGACGTATGTACACAACAACCTGGTCATTAAAGGGCCATGGATGGATTGCTGCAAATGTTAAAGAGGTAACAACAATCAAGTAACGTACACGGCACAAAAACAGAGACGAAACGACTCAAAATTGACATGATATGTCATGCTCGTGTAGGGATTTTGTGAAGTCGTGTTCGTATCAAAATTATGACAGGTATTATTCTTGTTATCATGTCTTGTCTTGACATTCGTGTTTTGACTCGTGTTTTCGTGTACTACTTTGTTTAATTGAATGTGGAAATTATTTATCGTGTTAGTGGTGTTCATGTTAGCTAAAAAACACGATTTTGTGTCGTATATACATGTCTAAATGGTATTTATCGTGCGAACGATATCGTGTCATGTCAAACCCAAACACAATCGAAAAAGATAAATTGGCACCCCTAGTCGTAGTGTAAATCCTCTCTGTAAAGCAGGTTTTACACTAAAATTATACACTACTTGAATTTGTACTCCAATAATTTTCTTTCAACTTTATGAGTAAAAATAAATAAATAAATAGAGAGAGAGAGAGAGATGTAAGATGAATGTTTTTCATCAATATTTTTTTTATATAATTTAATATTAAATATGGATCTTTCTTGATAAATTTCAATGAATGTTTTAATAATATATACTCCCTCCATTCCATCTTAAGAGTCCACTATTCCTTTTTGAGTTGTTCCAAATGAATAGTCCACTTTCCTTTAATAAACATAATCAACGTACCAAATTGCATGATAGGAAACAAGTGTTGACCTTCACCATTGATAGTGTATTGTTAATATATACAAAAAATGGATAGGAACTCTTAGTTTGGGACGGAGGAAGTAGTTTATTAAGGCCAGAGATCCTCAATTGTGGTTGATGCTAGATACATTCGGTCAATCATAATCGGTGCTAAATTTGGACCCGATGAACACCAGTCAACTCTTAATAGATCTAGCCCTAATTACTAATTACTGACTATCTTATGTTCTAGTAGGGCTCGTAGTACTGAAGAAGAAGGTTTACAATTCAACGACAAGTTCTCATATAGGGTGTTTCTTCAGTAGTGGAGGTGGAACAATGTCACACAACACAGCCCAAATGATCTCTTACTGGGTTTGAGTTTGGGTGCGAGTCCGATAGGACTCGACACAAAAGGCATAATGGGATGGATTTTGGGTAGAGCTGATTTTAACACGAAACCAACATAAGCAAATATGGAAGTTGTGGTCACAATAGCAATGAATGTGGATATTAGAAAAAACTTTGTACTTATAATGAATTAATCCTAATATAATTGAAAATGCGCCTATAGTACTAAACTAAAGTGACCACAGTCTAAAAGCCATCTATGATCATAGATACTAAACCACCTCAATATACAACCACTTTATAGAGTATTGGCCAAAGCTATGTACTATGTACTCATACATACCCAAACCACCTACATCTTTAACCACTTTATAGTGTATCGGCGAAAACTATTGTGTACCCGTACATAACCATACCCCAAATCAGAGCAACCCATAACATTGATATTACCTAAAATTTAATATTAGGGGACATTTTTAGTATAGATATTTTATCATGTAAACTGAATGAACATAATATTAGACCCTCGGTTGATGCTAATATATTACCAACTTGGTACAAAAACTAGTCTTTAGTTTAAAGTTTAATTTCCTAGGAAGAAGTTTACTGTATAACTAAAGGTCAGGAACAAAAGTTAATTGATGACATTTGGTATCTTAATAACTGACATTTACATTGGAATGTCCCAAGAAATAAAGTGGAACTCTAAAAGGAAGCAAGAGTAAATTATTTAATATATCAATCAGTACCTACTACTACCAAATATTCAACAAAATTGTTCAGAAAACTTACAGCATGTCTCAAATATGTATGATTTTGAAGTCCACATACAATATCCTTCACTGCTAGATATGGTCATATGAAAAATCCTCTTATGATGACACATTTCATTTTGGTAAATCATATATATATATATATATATATATATATATATATATATATATATATATATATATATATATATATATATATATATATATATATATATATATGGGCCTCAAATATGTTGCCCATCCAAGGAAAATTATGCACCGTGATCATTGATAGAGTCATAGAGGTTCCAGTGACAATCTTGTCTCGATGAAGATGGTTGACAAGCTCAACCTACTAGTGGAACGATTGCAGATTCCGTGTCGTATCGGGTGGGTGGGTTGGTAGCGGAACCACTTTGGTCCCTATCAAATAGTGACACGTCCCATTTTTGATCGGGTCATATTTGAATTTTGATGTATGCATTGTGATTGATGTGATTGTGCCACCTTCTGGATTAATCATGACAATTTGACAAGGGCATTATTAATTACGGTCCATCAAACATCTACCTTTGAGCATGACGAAGCTTCTTCCAATGTGGCCTCCGCGTCCCATCCTTGCTTCCGTTACTCTTGTGAGTTATGATTGCATCGGCATTGATTTCAGAGGCCCACGAGCAGGGATGGAGATTCCTCCCGCCATGAGGGCTATTCTGAATGCATTTGTGGATGTTTGCACCCAATAGGATGACGACACTACTGGATATTCATCACGCAATTGATTTTGTGTCGGGGGCCCTTGGCTCGATCTAACTCTTTACCGTATAGCACCTGTCGAGCATGAGCAGCTGCACAGATAGGTGTCCAACGTGTGCCCAAAAGTTGCCGAGAGAGAGTATGGTGCATTGTACCGTTCTCACCCTTCTCACATTAATAAGATTACGGCCAAGTACAAAGTTCTTATTTTCCAATGAGCTGACGTATTTTCTAAGTTGGATATGTGGAACAAGTACCATCAGATTTGTTTACGTCCAAATGAGTGGAAGATTGCCTTCAAGGCGAAGGACGGCCTATAAGAATTGGGATCAGGTGTGCACCCCTATCGGTTCCACCTTCAGCTGCGCAAGTGTAATACCCTTTTCTGTGCATTTACTTAAATTGTGTAGTTAATTAATTATTTGTCTGTCGTGACATGTGATACATCATTTAGTATATATATACACTAGCGGATGCCCATGCCTAAGGGCACCGCGATAAATTTGTCCCTGTGATAAAACTCAGCACATAATAATCCTCCTTTAAAAAAAAATTTAAAAAACTTTAAAACATAAAATAAGAAAATAAGAAAATATATATGTTTTTAAAAAAATATTTCAAAAAAAATATATTTTTTGAAAAACAATATATTTTTTAATATATTTTAATGAAAAAATAAAAAAAAATAATGTATATATGTATGCATACATATGCATGCAAGCATGCAACACATAAAATGCCATGCATGTTTATCATGCATGAGTTACTATTCATAACACCATCGTCCCATATTATATAGATATACTAACGGATGCCCGTGCCCGAGGGCACGACTATAAATTTGCCCCCGTGATAAAATCGAACCCATAATATCTCGCATTTAAAAATAAAATTAAACTTTTTAAAAAAATAAAAATATTTTTTTAAAATATTTTTTTACAAAAATATTTAAAAAAATATTTTAATAAAAAAATAAAAAAATAATAATGTATGTATGTATGCATGCATACATGCATGTGTATGTATGCAAGCATGCAACACATAAAATGCCATACATGTTTATCATGCATAAGTTACTATTCATAAGACCATTGTCCCATATATATATATATATATATATATATATATATATATATATATATATATATATATATATATATATATATACTAGCGAAATGCCACAGAATTGAATCGTGTAAAATTTAAGGTAAAAAGTTTTTTTTACAACACAAATAAGTGTAAAGAATTTAGTAAATTTGTGCTTAGTTCTCTTTGTTTATAAGACCATCTACCCTATTTAAAAAATAAAAAATTACTCCAAGAACAATACTAATAGTCCGTCTTGGACCTCATATAAATAACATCAGAAATTTATCTCAATTCGTGGAAATAGAACCAAGACATTTATAAATAAATAAACAATATTAAGAATTAAAAGAAAGTAAACCTACGAATCATTTAAGGGAAAGTAAGAACAAATATTGAACGAAAGAAGGCAAAAATATTAAATAAAAGAAATAAATTATCCATGGCCTTGTTTAATAAGATAACCAAAGTAGGCCAGAATGATAGCTCAGTTTACCCATTTTTTTAACATCATACCAAAATTTTTGCTTGAACATCATACCAGAATGATAGCAAAGCCGACGATGCTGAGTTTACACTTTTTGTATATTAATTATTTTTCAAAAGCTAACACATCATACTGTAATTATATGTAGAGAATATCAACAGAAACCATGACTCTCAAGAAAAAGCTTCAAAATAATATGATAAGCTGCAATACGTGAAAAAATTAAAATAAATTGAAAAGGAACAAAGAATCACAATAAGGCAGGGGGTGATTCTACTTCCCGGTACCTTTTCCTTTATCCATTAGTTTGTCTATCAATGCATCAGTTCGGTTGTAAATGAATCAGCTCCAAAAAGCATCTATCTCCATCACTTTAGTGGAACATATATGAATTATAACCTATATCTCAAAAATCTCATAAATGATATACCAGTTTTGACTCATGTACACTAAAAAATATATAAGAAGCTACATAAATAAAACAATAAAAGAAACAACAATTAGTAAATTCTACCAATACTTCCACTTTACAGTAGGAAAGTCTGACAAATCATCATTCACCTCATCATCAATCTTGTAGGGAATAACCTTCAACAATGCGTTTTCATCTTCAATAATGCCTGTTGCGAGTAGATTCTTAAAATAAGACACACAAATGCTAGTTATACTCTGAGAATCATCAGAGCCTTTTTTTCATCTCTTATGACTTGAGATTCAAAGTTTACAAAACTCAAACCAAAAATTATTCATCAGAGCCTTTTCTTCATCTCGTAGTAGTAGTTGTGAGTGTGAATAGAGTGGATAGAGAGGGCATGTATTTGTTTATGATCGATCCACAGGTGATCACACTAAAGTAAAGATAAAAACAAAACACTAACAGTAAAAACTAA
The DNA here is from genome assembly GCA_949130495.1 of Sambucus nigra. NCBI lineage: Eukaryota > Viridiplantae > Streptophyta > Magnoliopsida > Dipsacales > Adoxaceae > Sambucus > Sambucus nigra. The sequence goes on from OX422216.1 coordinate 649,204,182, forward strand.
CAAACGATCAAAAGTATATGGCATTCAAATGCTTCTATATGAACTTTATTTCAAATGCTTCTACATGAATCATAGTTTAAAAGTACGTGGATTGAAAATTTAGTTGAAGTAGATATTTTCACCCCTAAATTTGAGACATATCTTCAATCAATGTAGAACCATCCATCAAACTTAGAGATAATCAGACTTACATGAAGAGACAACCAAACATACAAAATGACTTATAGATAATTACCTTTTGGGGGTGATTGATGATAATTCTCAGATCCAACCCTCGTTCATTCCTATAGGAACAAAACAGTTCATGGAATAATGTTAAAAACACTGTGGTTAGTCTGAAATTTCAAAAAATAAACAAACAAAAACAAAATATAAGCATACATCTTGAATAATAGTATCTCACTGAAACCATAAAAAAATTCAAGGAAAAATATCTAGAATTGAAAAGAATGAAATGATAACATACAGTTAGTGTCGCCTGATATGGGATTGACTGAGCGAGATAGATTTGTTTGTGATAGTAGGGTCGGTGTCACAGATGTTGCTGATGATTCTAATTGAGCTTTGATTGTACTTTTATGACTATCCTTTTCATACTGCTATGTCAAAGAAAATTACATGAATCAATTCAAACCCCCAAATAATAGTTTCATGAATCAACTGAACAAATTATAAACATATACACGAATAAATTGAAACCCCCAAGTAGAAGAGAAGCCTTTAATGTCATGTTAATTGTACAAAATATTGTTGAAAACCCCCAAATAATAGTTGCAATACATGTGAAGCACTCAAGCAGTAAATTCTTCAAACATATTACCCACGTAAAGATGTACTCATGAGAGAAGAATAAATTATGAAACAGATGTGCCAAAAAATTCCTAAATTCCATTGAGAATATCAAACTTAAAGCTCATTTTCAAGAGAATCGAACAAATTAAACATGTATAAAAATCGCCCCAATTGCCTATATGGATATAACCGAATAGGTTATGACACGCCGACTAATTAAATACCGGGTAGCTACTCCTTTATTAAATTAATTCAAAACGCCAAGTTGGCTCAGTTAATAGCATCACTGTCGAAAACATTTTATTATTACTAACCACCTAGTATTTAAAAAAGTAAGTTGCCAAATTTTAATTTAAGTCCGATTATCATGCAACACGTGTAATGAAGAAATAAATAACACCATTCACCATACTGAAGTAAATAGAATAACCATCACATAATGTAAATAAAGTCTGGAGGAAAAACTCCTCACTACAATCCCACAACTGAAAAAGTAAGCTGAATACTAAAACAGTACATGCCAAAGTTTGAAAACTGAAATGGAAAGATGTCTAATAGAAATGGGCAACATGCCCTACAACTGATAACTGCTGAAACTGGAAATCCAAACGATAGAAGCGTCTAAAAGCAAATCCCCGTAGCTTCCACAAACAGCTACAGCTCGTCATCAGAATGAGAATCCTATGCTTGGTGTCCTTGTGGCTGGGCACCTAAAATGGTTTTACAAAAATAGATTTGAAAAGCAAACGGGTCAGAGCCCGAATGTGGAGTTATATTTAAAAACCTGCAAGTGCTTTAAAAACATTTAAAACATTAAATACAAAGTACATGTTAGGACGTGCACTCACATGTAATTCTCACCTCTCGTCTAACTGTGCACTCCTAACGTAAGTACCCATCTAAATACACTAACACCTAGCTAGGTGACATACTATCTAGCTAGACCGTTGTAAATTCTACCCTTTATTACTCGGTTCCCATTCTCAATATAAAGTTAACAATTAAATAGGGGCTTAACGTATAATTAAGTTCTCACAAAAGTAATACAACTCAGTATAATTTATCCCATTTATCTTTCCCATAATTATACGCACGATACTATATGAAAGTTCCCATTAATATAAGTGTATATTATTCACATCATAATTATACAATACAAGCACCCCGAGAACTAAGCTGCGGTGCACACATACTCTGCTATCCATCCCGGTACATCACGTACATAAGGATTACCTATTCCGAATCTCTCAGGAATAGTTCACAGATAACAACATCACAAATAATGGAGGCGAACACAGTCACATCACATGGGTCACGCACATACCTACGCTCCCACGATCAGCGGACTTATTAATATCCCAATAAGTCTTTCTCTGACCTATGTTCATCGAGGTAACCAGTCTAAATCCGGGCAACACAAGGATTAGAGGGCCCTAAGCGAACGCAAACCTCCCGTGATAGCAAGTATGGTAGGTATGTCATACACACAAATAATATATCAATACTAAGTAAACACGCATCTTAGTAATCCCCGTAGTTTAATCATAGTACATATGGCATTCTCGTACCAACTTATAATTATTATAATTGATACGATTCCGGTTTATAATCATACGCGCCATAACTTATTCTCACTTCGTAATAGATATTCACGTCTCAACCCAAACCGTCCCTTTAATTTAACTCACTTGTATATAATTTCCTTCTCATAAATACCCAAATGTCCCAAACCTATCACTACATCATCATCGGAATGTTATCTATATCCTCGAACAAGTTTACGGGACTCCAAAAATCAAAACAGTCCAAAATGGCCCAAACTGCCAGCTCGTTAGAAGTCTCGTTCGAACGAGACTGTTCAAACGAGATTGAACTGTCAGCTCGTTAGAAGTCTCGTTCGAACGAGGCTGTTCGAACGAGATTCCAGTTCGTTCGAACGAACTGTACCTTCTAACGATATCTCGTTCGAACGAATATATCGAATGAAGTCTCCACTCGTTAGAAGCGACTGGTCAACTCGTTAGAAGCTCGTTCGAACGACCTGGGTTGGTTTCTAACGAGCTACCAGCTGCGAGCCCAGAATTTCCCCAAACGTTTTTCACCCAATTTCTACTCCTCAAATCTCCTCTAAACTTCGTTCCAACTATGTTTTAAGGTATCTAATCATCCTAAAACATGCTAAGGTCATACACTAACATCTTTTAAGGGATTAATACATCCTAAACATCATTAAATCAAAAGTTTCTACATTTTGCCCAAATTATTCAAGAACACAAACCCTAAAATTTTAAATCATGAATTAACCCAATTAAATCTGTTTTAATTTCATCCAATAACTAATATCATCAGTATGATCATCTACCTAACCTTCTACATGCAATTTTTCCTCAAGATTTCAAGTTCTAACCTTCAAAATACATGGGTTTTCATATATCACCAAGAACAAATCAGTTTTATTAAACTCCTACACATGGAAAGAGCATTCTCTGAAATTGAATGATAATAAAACACTTGTCTATATTGTCTCTGAATTTGATGCTGATTTCCTCTCTTAATTTCTGCAGAATTCCTTCTCTATTTCTCCCTCTCCAAGTTTCTTCTCCAATGGTGGCTTAAGGTGGCTAGGGTTTTCTTATGAAAGTTGGAAACCTAAATGATAACCTCCGTAGCTTAATGGGTTAATGTGGGTTGGATAGTGGGTTTAATTCACATCAGATTTACATCTCTAATTTTTGTCATTTTTAATTTCCCAAAATACGAAATTACCAAAATACCCTTTATATTGCCGGTATGGCCTAAAAATACCCCGGGACCCAAACTATACCCCCGGCTAGTGTTTTCTGACTATCTCGACCCTTCCGGACGCGTTGGCGCACTCAAAACGACCATACGGATAATAGAAATAAAAATCACTTTTATAATTAAAATAATATACCATGACGCGGCGATCACACGCATCTCAACAAAATTCCCAAATTTCCGTATATAAATCTCACGACAAATTTCATAATTCCAAATTCATATAAAAACATGTATGCACATAATCAAATACCAACTCGCATCTCGTTAGTATTTTAACCCGGATTAATTTCCATTTAATATGCATTTAATTAATTAATCCCAAAAATAAATATAGTCAAAAGTACGGGGTATTACATACTTCCTCCCTAATAACTGAATTTCGTCCCGAAATTCGAAACTAGAAAGTACCTGCTAAAAACAACTCTGGATAACGTTCGCGCATCTCATCCTCGAGCTCCCATGTGTACTCCTCGACATTGTGATGTCGCCACTGAACACGCACTAACGGAACTATCTTTGACCGCAGCTTCCTCTCACTTTGGTCCAAAATAGCAATTGGCCCCTCCTCGTAGGAGCTATCCGGCTGGAGATCGATGTCCTCCACAGCAATGTGAGAATGAGCCAAATCATCTCTGAGATATTTCCTTAGCGAGGAAATATGAAATACATCGTGAATCCGATGCAAATGCTCCGGTAACCCAAGTCTATACGCAACCCGTCCGATCCGCTCAATAATAGGAAACGGCCCCACATACCTCGGTGCCAACTTCCCTTTCTTCCCGAAACACATAATCCCCTTCATAGGAGATACTCTGAGCAAAACCTGGTCCCCCACTTGGAACTCCCTGAAAAATCTCTTCGCATCAGCATAACTCTTCTGCTGGTCTTGAGCTACCCGAATGCGATTCCGAATCAACTCAATCCTTGCCGAAGTATCCTGAATCACCTCCGGCCCAAGTAGTTTGTTGTCCCCCACCTCCAACCAACATGCTGGGGAACAACAAGGCCTACCGTACAACGCCTCAAATGGTGCCATGCCAATAGTGAACTGATAGGAGTTGTTGTAAGAAAACTCCACCAGTGGAAGGTACTGCTCCCATCCACCACCAAAGTAAATAATGCACATGCGTAGCATGTCCTGTAACATCTGATTGGTGCGCTCTGTCTGCCCATCGGTCTGCGGATGATAAGCCGTACTCAACCGCAATTCCGTGCCCATGGCCTTCTGAAAACTCTCCCAAAACCGCGAAACAAATATCTTGTCTCTGTCAGACACGATATTTAGGGGCACACCGTGAAGTCTCACAATCTCTGAAATGAAGAGCTGGGCATACTGTCCCGTAGTGTAGTCAGTCCTTACGGGTAAAAAGTGAGCGACTTTGGACCCCTCTGCGACGTAGGCAGCCCCGTGATAAAGTGGCATACTGTCCACAATTACCCAAACGGAGTCGTCACCCCTCTGCGACGTAGGCAACCCCGTGATAAAGTCCATGGATATGCTCTCCCACATCCACACCGGGACCTCCAACGGCTGTAGTAATCCTGCCGGTCTCTGATGATCAACTTTTACAAGCTGACAAGTGGCGCATTTCGAAACAAACTCAGCGATGTCTCTCTTCATACCGCTCCACCAATACTGTCGTCTCATATCCTGATACATTTTATCCCCTCTGGGATGTACAGCGAACCGTGAGCCGTGCGACTCTGCCATCACCTCGTGTTGAAATTCTTCCCCTTTCAGAACCACCAATCTCCCATTGAAGCGTAATCCTCCGTCTGAGCTAACGGTATAGGATTCGGCTCCCTCTGCTAGTAATCGAACTATCTGCTCCTGACAGAACGAGTCATTTGCCTGTGCCCGTACTACCTTTGTGACAATCTGCGGTGTAACGGTCATCACAGACATGAAAGATCGGGCCACTGCATCCTGGTGTCCCAACTCCTTCCATTTAGCCTTCCACACCCCTGCCACCTCATCTGCTAGCCTGCGGCTCAACGCGTCTGCCACCACGTTGGCCTTTCCCAGGTGATACTGGATGTCGAACTGGTAGTCTTTCACAAACTCAAGCCACCTACGCTGCCGCATATTCAACTCTTTCTGCGTGAACAGGTACTGTAGGGACTTGTGGTCCGTGAACAGTTGAAACTTCTCCCACAAAAGATAGTGTCTCCAAATCCTTAGGGCAAATACCACTGCCGCCAACTCCAAATCATGCGTGGGGTAATTATTCTCATGAGTCTTAAGCTTACGGGAAGCATAAGCTATGGCCTGTCTCTCCTGCTGCAATACACCTCCAAGTCCTTACAAAGACGCGTCGGTGTACACCAAATACTCAACTCCCGGTCTCGGCAATGCTAACACAGGTGCTGAGGTTAACTTGTCCTTCAATTCATCAAATTCCAACTGACAGGCATCACTCCAAATGAACGGCACACCTTTAAGATGTGTCAAAGGACCTGCTATCTTCCAAAATCCCCGAATGAACCTCCTGTAGTATCCGACCAGGCCCAAGAAACTATGAATCTCGGTCGGTGTCGTGGGCTGTCCCCACTCCCTCACCGCGGATACCTTCCCCGGATCAACAGATATCCCTCGGTCGAAAATAATGTGTCCCAAAAACTGGACTTCCTTTAGCCAAAACCCGCACTTCTCATATTTTGCATACAACTCGTTCTGACGAAGCGTCTGCAAAACCTGCCTCAAATGCTCGGCGTCTTCCTCCTCTGTCTGGGAGTAAACCGGAATATCATCAATGAAGACAATGACAAACTGATCTAGGAAATCCCTGAACACTCTGTTCATTAAGTCCATAAACACGGCTGGAGCATTGGTCAAACCAAAAGGCATAACCCGAAACTCGTAAGAGCCATATCTCGACAAGAACGCAGTCTTCGAGACATCCTCCTCCCTGATACGCAACTGATGGTATCCCGATCTCAAATCAATCTTCGAGAAGAAAGATCTCCCCTTAACTGGTCAAATAGGTCATCGATTCGAGGTAATGGATACTTATTTTGTATCGTGACCTGATTCAACTCTTGGTAGTCCACACACAACCTCAGTGAACCGTCCCTCTTCTTCACAAACAAAATTGGAGCGCCCCAAGGTGAGGTACTCCTACGAATAAAGCCTTGACCTAACAGCTGCTCTATCTGGTCTCGTAGCTCTCTTATCTCAGCTGGAGCCATACGGTACGGTGCGCGTGCTATAGGCCTCGTATCTGGTAATAGGTCTATAACAAAGTCTATCTCTCGACTGGGTGGTAAGCCTGGTATCTCCTGAAACACATCTGAATACTCCCTGACAACCGGGATCGAATCTAAAGGGATCACAACCTCCTTAGAGGTATCCTCCTCTATGTAATACAGATGAGCAATCGATCCTCCCTCTGGGCGAGGCATCGCCACTACGAACATCTCTTGCCCTGGAATGGCAAAAACAATGCTTCCGCTGAAGCAATCAATCATGGCCCTATATGCTACGAGCCAATCCATACCGATGATCACATCGTGAACATGCATATCTAATACCAACATATCTGCAGGTAATACCAGACTACCAATCCCTACTCCCACTCCCCGGCATATAAAGAAGATAAGTGACCCACTCCCCAATGGTGAGTCGACACACGTCACTGTGCTCTCTGTCGTAGCTAACAATCCTAAAGCTTTCGCGAAGTGTGTAGCTATAAAATAATGTGTAGCACCCGTATCAAATAATACCCGACCCATAGTGATATGGATAGGAAACGTACCCTCAATCGCGAGCGGTGCCTGTGGAACTGCAGCCTGGTGGATGTTATAGACACATCCATACTGTAGTTGCCCCTGCTGAGCTGGAACTGCTGGAATGGGTGGCAATGCTGCCATCTGTGGCGGTGCGGGGAGAGCGGCGGGAAATATAGGCCTCTGCGGCTCCTGGCGAACACCCTGCTGCTACTGCTGTGGGGCCCTGCCCCTACCAGGACAATCCTGACGTTTATGGCCAATCTTTCCACAAACAAAACACTTCCCTGGGTAGTTTCCCCCTCTCTGGCCCTGATGTCCCCGGCCCTGGTGGCCGTTACCATTCCTGCCTTGGCCCTGCTGGCCCTGATGCCCGTTCTGCCCCTGTTGGCCCTGATGGCCGTTTGGACCCTGATGGCCCTGACAGAAACCTCCCTGTCCCTGTCTGTAGTTCCCTGATCGGAACCTCTTATTATCCCCCTGCTGCGAACCCTACTCATTCAGTCTCTGCCCCTGACCATGTTGTGCCCCGCTGACACCATGACCTCCAGTCCTGCCCTGATGGCTAGACTCCCCCGATCTCTTGCCCTCGGCCATATGGAAACGGTGGTCCTGGCAGTGTAACAATGCAGCGTTAACCACATCAGAATACGTGGCCAACGAAAGGTTCCCTAACAGATGCTGACGGATCCTCCAAGTCAACCCGTCCGTGAATTTCTCAATCTTCTTCTTCTCTGTTGGTATCTCATCTGGGACGATATTTAACAGGTTCGTGAACTCGGCCTCATACTCGGCCACAGTCTTACCTTCTTGCCTCAGACTCATCAATTTCCTCCTCATTTCCCTATGAACTGCGAACGGAAAGTACTTGCGGTCAAACCGCATCCAGAAGTCCTGAATAGTGAGAGTATCCCTCTCCTCCAAGGTGGTAATAGACTCCCACCACTGCAGTGCAGATCCAACTAGCTTGAAGGTAGCTAGCACCTTCTTCTGAACATCTGTGCACTCATACATCCTCAAGTGCCTCTGCATATCTTTCCTCCATTGGCTCGAGACTACCACATCTGAGCTACCTGCAAACTCTGGCGGATGCGCTTTCTAAAAAGCATCACGTACACGTTCCCAAGCAGACGGGAATGCATTAGCCTGTACCAGCGCGGCAACCGGCGCCTGAGGCGGTGCCTGCTGAACTACGGCAATCGCGGCATTTATCGCTTCGGCTACTATAGCTGCAACCTCAGCGGCGTTCATCATGCCCTGAACTGGAGCGGGCTGGGGTTCGGGCGTTGCATCCCTGGGAACTCGTCATGCACGTCGTGGAGGCATCTGAAATACGAAAAAAAGTTTATAAGTTCACAGTTTATAAACTTTAAAATAGCTGAAGAACGAAACATACACACAAAAAGAGTACAACAGTCCTAAAATATAGGGCTCTATATCAAAGAAAACGTAGCGGAAACATAATAGTCGTACAGATCCTAAAGGACACTAGAACCTGATGCTCTGATACCACCTGTGACACCCCGACTAATTAAATACCGGGTAGCTACTCCTTTATTAAATTAATTCAAAATGCCAAGTTGGCTCAGTTAATAGCATCACTGTCGAAAATATTTTATTATTACTAACCACCTAGTATTTAAAAAAGTAAGTTGCCAAATTTTAATTTAAGTCCGATTATCATGCAACACGTGTAATGAAGAAATAAATAACACCATTCACCATACTGAAGTAAATAGAATAACCATCACATAATGTAAATAAAGTTTGGAGGAAAAACTCCTCACTACATTCCCACAACTGAAAAAGTAAGCTGAACACTAAAACAGTACATGCCAAAGTCTGGAAACTGAAATGGAAAGATGTCTAATAGAAATGGGCAACATGCCCTACAACTGATAACTGCTGAAACTGGAAATCCAAACGATAGAAGCGTCTAAAAGCAAATCCCCATAGCTTCCACAAACAGCTACAGCTCGTCATCAGAATGAGAATCCTATGCTTGGTGTCCTTGTGGCTGGGCACCTAAAATGGTTTTACAAAAATAGATTTGAAAAGCAAATGGGTCAGAGCCCGAATGTGGAGTTATATTTAAAAACCTGCAAGTGCTTTAAAAACATTTAAAACATTAAATGCAAAGTACATGTTAGGACGTGCACTCACATGTAATTCTCACCTCTCGTCTAACTGTGCACTCCTAACATAAGTACCCATCTAAATACACTAACACCTAGCTAGGTGACATACTATCTAGCTAAACCGTTGTAAATTCTACCCTTTATTACTCGGTTCCCATTCTCAATATAAAGTTAACAATTAAATAGGGGCTTAACGTATAATTAAGTTCTCACAAAAGTAATACAACTCAGTATAATTTATCCCATTTATCTTTCCCATAATTATACGCACGATACTATATGAAAGTTCCCATTAATATAAGTGTATATTATTCACATCATAATTATACAATACAAGCACCCCGAGAACTAAGCTGCGGTGCACACATACTCTGCTATCCATCCCGGTACATCGAGTACATAAGGATTACCTATTCCGAATCTCTCAGGAATAGTTCACAGATAACAACATCACAAATAATGGAGGCGAACACAGTCACATCGCATGGGTCATGCACATACCTACGCTCCCACGATCAGCGGACTTATTAATATCCCAATAAGTCTTTCTCTGACCTATGTTCATCGAGGTAACCAGTCTAAATCCGGGCAACACAAGGATTAGGGGGCCCTAAGCGAACGCAAACCTCCCGTGATAGCAAGTATGGTAGGTATGTCATACACACAAATAATATATCAATACTAAGTAAACACGCATCTTAGTAATCCCCGTAGTTTAATCGTAGTACATATCGCATTCTCGTACCAACTTATAATTATTACAATTTATACGATTCCGGTTTATAATCATACGCGCCATAACTTATTCTCACTTCGTAATAGATATTCACGTCTCAACCCAAACCGTCCCTTTAATTTAACTCACTTGTATATAATTTCCTTCTCATAAATACCCAAATGTCCCAAACCTATCACTACATCATCATCGGAATGTTATCTATATCCTTGAATAAGTTTACGGGACTCCAAAAATCAAAACAGTCCAAAATGGCCCAAACTGCCAGCTCGTTCGAACGAGACTGTTCGAACGAGACTGTTCGAACGAGATTGAACTGTCAGCTCGTTAGAAGTTTCGTTGGAACGAGGCTGTTCGAACGAGATTCCAGTTCGTTCGAACGAACTGTACCTTCTAATGATATCTCGTTCGAACGAATATATCGAACGAAGTCTCCACTCGTTAGAAGCGACTGGTCAACTCGTTAGAAGCTCGTTCGAACGAGCTCGTTCGAACGACCTGGGTTGGTTTCTAACGAGCTACCAGCTGCGAGCCCAGAATTTCCCCAAACGTTTTTCACCCAATTTCTACTCCTCAAATCTCCTCTAAACTTCGTCCCAACTATGTTTTAAGGTCTCTAATCATCCTAAAACATGATAAGGTCATACACTAACATCTTTTAAGGGATTAATACATCCTAAACATCATTAAATCAAAAGTTTCTACATTTTGCCCAAATTATTCAAGAACACAAACCCTAAAATTTTAAATCATGAATTAACCCAATTAAATCCGTTTTAATTTCATCCAATAACTAATATCATCAGTATGATCATCTACCTAACCTTCTACATGCAATTTTTCATCAAGATTTCAAGTTCTAACCTTCAAAATATATGGGTTTTCATATATCACCAAGAACAAATCAGTTTTATTAAACTCCTACACATGGAAAGAGCATTCTCTGAAATTGAATGATAATAAAACACTTGCCTCTATTGTCTCTGAATTTGATGCTGATTTCCTCTCTTAATTTCTGCAGAATTCCTTCTCTATTTCTCCCTCTCCAAGTTTTCTCCAATGGTGGCTTAAGGTGGCTAGGGTTTTCTTATGAAAGTTGGAAACCTAAATGATAACCTCCGTAGCTTAATGGGTTAATGTGGGTTGGATAGTGGGTTTAATTCACATCAGATTTACATCTCTAATTTTCGTCATTTTTAATTTCCCAAAATACGAAATTACCAAAATACCCTTTATATTGCCGGTATGGCCTAAAAATACCCCGGGACCCAAACTATACCCCCGGCTAGTGTTTTCTGACTATCTCGACCCTTCCGGACGCGTTGGCGCACTCAAAATGACCATACGGATAATAGAAATAAAAATCACTTTTATAATTAACATAATATACCATGACGCGGCGGTCACACGCGTCTCAACAAAATTCCCAAATTGTCGTATATAAATCTCACGACAAATTTCATAATTCCAAATTCATATAAAAACATGTATGCACATAATCAAATACCAACTCGCATATCGTTTGTATTTTAACCCAGATTAATTTCCAATTAATACGCATTTAATTAATTAATCCCAAAAATAAATATAGTCAAAAGTACGGGGTATTACATAGGTATAGAAATCGACCCTAAATAAAAACAACAACCAATCAACCCCAAATCAACCCCAAATCATAAAAAGTAATGCAATTCATAAAAAAAAATGAAACCTTACTCTTTTATCACACGAAAAATCAAAACAAAAAACACCCTATATGAAACTATATAAAACAATGAGTGAGACATTTTAACAATACATATTACCCACAGTATAGCATAAATAATTACTCATATAACCTAAATAACTGTACTTTAATGTCAAATAAATCTCTGCATGTAATAAAACATGAATAATATGCTTAGAAATGTCTTTAGCAACTAAAAATATTACTTCATATACACAAAACCTAAAATACATAAATAGACACAATAAAAAAAGGAGTATACCTGTTTAGGGTGTTCAACTATAATCTGGTCACCTACAAAAGAAAAAATAAATAGCAAAACACAAAAACTAATTAGATTCCAAAACATAAAAATAAATGTTATCAGATCTAAAACAAAATGAACAAAAACGAAGCAGATCTTAACCGAAACGAAAATGAACAAAGCCCTAAATTTATCAATAGATCTTAAACGAAATCAAATCCCTATATCGCCCCATATTTTAAGATCAACAAATCCCTAAGAACAAAGCCCTATGTGCGTGCGTGTTACTGTAAGAGAATCGAGAAGATTACATGTAGAGAGCTGGGAGGACGACGGATGAGATAGGGGAAGAAGACGGATAAGAGACGGAGAGACCGAGGGTAAGTAGAGTTTGAGATCTGAGGGGAAGAAGACAGATGAGTGATATCTTGAGAAGTGAGGGAGGGTTTTGAGATCCAAATCTTTCTTAGTAAGAGACCCTTATACCCTTTATTTTGAATTTTGAAGAAAGGGGGAAATAAAGTAGTGTGTATTAAAAGAGGGGGAAACCAAAAATTTTAAGGGTAAAAATGATAAGAGGGTTATTATAATTTCAACCATTGGATTCTTGCATTGTTGGTTTAATCCTAGCCCCTAATTAGGTTATGATCTTATTGAATAGTAACCAACGTTCTACTCCTTATTATATAGATATATTGTTATGTGATTCGTATGATCAGGAACTAGGTGTCGGATGTTTCCTTGATTGGATTATTCCCTTGGTATCCGGTTCCACCGATCGTGCAGTAGTTTCCTATAATGTCGAGTCACACTTGACTAATTAATAATTAAGTTTTAACTTAATCGACTCATACTGGCAAATAATTTAACTTGGTGAGATAATCAATTTATTCATATATGTTCTATCTCGGGTTGACTTTGGGGACATTTAGAAAGTCCGTTTTGAAATTAAAATTGTGGAATTAGTCCGTTGGATTACTATATGGTTAAACAAAGTTTCAGTTCATTTGGAGCATGTTTTGGGCTCATTGGGTTAAGGCTATTTTTTAGCCTAGACCCAATTTCGGGGATAGATCCTTTAATTACTTAATTTGGAGAACCTAAACACTCATAGCATATTAGAGACAAACCATAACATGTAAGGAGCTGAAGAGAGGAATTGAGATTAAAGAGATTGAAGATTTGGGACTCGATTCGTACAATCAGGCATAGACAAGTTTACATTAATTAAGAATTTAATTAAGTTTGTGTTAGAGTAATACTAGTAGTTCATTGGAATCTGACCTAAATTCATAAAATATGATTTTAATCATATCAAAACCTAATTTTCGTAATTTGATTAATTACTTGCTAAAGCCTTAATCACATGTTGATGAACTAGGGTAGTTTGATAAAGAATCCCTTAATTGAACCAAGAAATCATGTAACGATAACTTGTAAAACCCTCATCTTTAATTGATCATTGAATCAAATCTGAGAACAAATTTGAATAAATTTGAATAATCTTGTTTAAACTATGAACTTAAGGTTCAAAAACTTATAATCTGAAATTGAATCGTGAATCATAGTTATAATTGCCTAAAACTTATTAATATAGATTAGTAATGTTGTTAAACATGTTATACTTAAAGGAGAATGGGTATATTGATATTTAGAGGTTTTGACGTTAGGTTTTTGGTTGATTATAGACGTTTCTACACTTTGGGGAAGATTACTTCTGCGACAATCTCGTTCAAACGACATTGTGAATTCGTTCGAACGACATAGGGGGTCTCATTTGAACGAAAAGGCATTTTGGTTCGAACGACTTTGGCTTCTTGTTCGAACGAATGTGGATTTTGGTTCGAACGACCTTTGTGGTTTCATTAGAAAGGGTTGAGGATTTCGTTCAAACGACTTTGCATTAGCTTGGAAGTTAATTCTTAATTAATTAGAGATAATTAGTTTAAGATTTAAGATACCGCTAAAGTAATCCTTAAATAGAACTCGATTATTGTTTAATTGTTTTATGTGCAAACATATCGAGTGTTGGTGTATGCTCATGGGGTACGTACTAGGAGGGATTTGATAGGGCGTGTATGACGCTGACCATGCTAGTACCCCTGTGATTGCGATGGGCTTACCTTGGTCTCATTTATCTTGATCTTACTGCTGACCTACTTGTGTCCCGAGTGGGGAAAACGAGGGAGTCCTTTCGTATAGCCTTGGGTACACCAAATTCGCTGATTTGTAAGTGTTTAAAAAACTTACGAATCAAACAGTAACGATTTTAAACTGTTATAAAATGAGGAGTTATAATTTTTTTGTAACTTTTCAAAACACTTACAAATTGAAATTAGTAACGGTTCAATCAGTGAATATTTTGTGCTCTAATTAACCCATTATAAGTGTTTAAAATCGTTACTGTTTGATATTTTATAAGTGTTTAAAACAGTTACTATTTCCCATTTTTTAAGAGTTTACAACCGTTACTATTTTACATATTGTAAGTGTTTAAAACCGTTACTGTTTGTAATTTTATAAGTGTTTAAAACCGTTACAAATATCGATACAAATAAAAAAAAAGTTCAGCCACAAGGGCCTTATCCAAAGAAGCCCAATCATCTGAATACAATAAAATTTTTGAAATTTCCTTGTTCAATCACCAACAAATTAAATTCGTTAAACATTTTTTTCCATCTAAAAACTAAAAATATATCTCCAAATATAAAATTCAAATATAAAAAAACTTCGACCACAATAACCTCACAACAAAAAATGATTCGGTTACAGCTATATTTGGATTGACAATGGCCTGTTGCGTTATCTATTTTTTCAAAATATTCAAATCAATTAATATTGACATGATTTGTTTGATGTTCAAGTGTTATTACAAATTATCAAATCTATCAAACTACACAAGTGGATAAAAATTAATTATGGGCATACCTCACATCCATCTTATTAGCCCTAATGATCCCAGTCTTGGCCATGCTAAGAGTTTGTTGTTCCATCAATTCATGGATTGTTGCACAATCTGATTCGCCCATCTTGTCAAACTCATCAACAAAACATTTACCCATATCAACTAGCACCTAAAATGGAGCATTAGACAACAAAATTCATTAGGGAATTTGGATAAAGATTCAAGTATCCAAAGTAATTATATGTAGTTACTAGATCATCGTTCAAATTCACTTGATAGTCCAATTTGTTAAACAAAATACATATGATACAAATAAAGTTTGCACAGTTTATGCTCAAATCAAGAATACATACATTACATAAGCTTTATGTTTTAACCATCTAATAGTAATAACAAAAAAACGATTGAGGTTCATTTAAGAATAAGCCAGCGACGGGATCTTTCCCTCTCATTTTTTTTTATGAATTACATAAATACCCCTGAATTACATTTAAGAATAAGGATCCTCTTTAGCTGTAAATTTTCTGCACTTCTTTGTCATTGTTATAAATTTGAGAATTTGTACATAACTCCTACTTGTATATTTTGTTTGCCATGTTTGAATAAAGGTTGTCTACTATTCTCTTTCCTCACTACCGACATTTTATAATTTGACCCTAATGAAGCTTGGTTCTAGCCATATTGGCGAATGGTGGTTGTTACCAGAGTTACTTGAAAGTTCGCCTAATCTTCAAGTTCTTATTTTTTATGAGGTGAGTCGGGATGCAGTTTGAATTGTATAGCCATTTCATTATAGTTTTTCAACTAAAGGTTTTGTTTCCTGAACAGCATTTATACACTAGTATAGAGTCAAAACAGAATTTGAGTATAGTCTTCCTGAGAGTGTGCCTGTAATTCATCAAAAAAATGAGTATTTATGTAATTCGGGGGTATTTATGTATCTACTTATTGAGTTCGAGAATTTTGAAAACTGCAACCACAAGTAGGCAGAATCAAGCTCGTGTTTATCCATCTTAAAACCTTGTAAAGCACTCGAAGAAGTTGTTGCACAGGTGGGATTTATGCAATCCAGAAGGTGGGAGCTCATAGTCAGGGCGATGTTGAATCAGATCAATATCGTCAATATCACCCAATGTTAAGCTTCTCCTCTCTAGAAGATGTTGGAATTCCATGTTATTTCATGAATATATATTGTAGTTACACACATATTTAAAAATATTAACCTAGACAATGCAGACTGATTACAAGTTACAACCATTAAGTTTATGTAATACCTCGTATTTTTATTACTTTTAAATTTTGGGGATTTATTAAATTTAATTAGAGATATTAAATTAATATTAATCCAAAAAATCATTTAAATACTTACTAGCGCGATGAGAGTTAGTAATTATTTTGTTATAGGTTACTTATGGGTAAAGTAAGTGGTGTATTTATGATGAGTAAAATTATCACCAGAATCTAATTTGGTAATTTTGGAAATTTATCGGGACGCGCTTGTGTCGTGTCGGGATTAAATTCAGACTATTAAAAGTAAATAAATTATAAGTCACCCGTATGGTCATTTTGAATGCGTCAATGTGTCCAGAAGGGTCGAGATAGTCAAAATAATGTACCCGGGGATTTAGTTTGGGTCTCGGGACGTTTTTTAGGCCTAATTAACACCCCGGGAGGGCGTTTTGGACATTTTACATTTTTGGGCCTATACCCCACGGAAATTCTAAGGTAATATCATATGGTAAGAGTCACTTTCTAGGGTTAAAAACACCATAAACCAAAGACGACCATTGGAGAGGAAGAGGAGAGGTTTTCCAAGGAGTTCTAGGCCAAGAGCCTCACCGTTTGCACCGCCGTCGCCGCCAAACGTTAGATCGTACAACGAGGATCACAACCACGCCAAAATCTCCACAAATATGAACCAAAAAAATTCTCAGGCAAGTATCTATCTTGCTCTATTTCAGTTAATGCTCCAATAATATTAGCCTAGGATTGATTAGGGCTAGTTTTTGTGAAAAAAAAACTTATTTTGGAGATTTGAATTCGCATGCTGTGTGAGTAATAGATGTATTCTGGAAACCCAATTCATATGTAGAGATTGAACCACAAAATTACTGTAAATAAAGAGTATGAAAACTGGTAAAAGAATGGGAGTAAATCAAACAAAAGAAATATTAGGGTTCTTGATGTTTTTATGGATTTTGCCCTTTAAATTCATTATTCATGATGAAAATCCGCATGCTTGACGTAGAAAATCACTGATTTGAGGTCATAATACTTGTAGTATAAATTATTGGGAGTTTGGAAGTCAAATATATCGTTTTGGATGATGTTGGAAGAGAAAACCCGTGACTGGAAATTCTGCAGATTTGTCATACCTGCTTGATCGATCGATCGGCCTTAGAGCATCGATCGATCGAGGATTCGATCGATCGAACACCTGCCATCTATCGATCGACCCCTCCTGTATAACTCACATTCCCCTTTTTATAAGTTGTTCCAACTTAAATGATTAGACATTCTTGGATATTAATGTTAGAACATTTTAGGATATAATGAAGACCAGTAGAACTTATTAATAATATGGAACCTTTAATGTAAGACGAGATTAATATTTCACTGGGATGTTTTACATATAAGGGACAATGGGAATATGTGTTAAAGGGTGAGACTCGTAAGGAAGTTATGTTGTAAAATAAATGAGTACCTACTGAAATTACACTTGGGAAGTTAGGAATCCACGAGTGTCACTTAATAAGTTGGAATAATCCCACAAATTAAAATAAGAGACAAACTGCTATACGTGATGACTAAATAATGAGTACTAAGAATAAATATCATAATTATGGGTCGTGAGAGTGTACCTAAATTTGATATGGGAATAGTAGTATACATATACGACTGTGTTTATGAATATATTATATACATGTAAAAATCATGCCCGCGCTACTTGGTATCCCTGAGGTTACCGTGCTGGGACAGTCTTATCTCGATGGGACCTTTATGGGGGATATTAACTAGTACCCTAGAATATAGGAATCCCTGGTACAGGCTATCGGATCGATAGTCAGACGGTCCTAGGAGACGTGAGGGTATGTGCTGACCTCTTAGTGACTTGGAACTATGCTTCGCCTCATTTTATATGTGTTTTGTGTTATTACAGTTCGAGAGTGATTCCGAACTAGTATTTCCCTTATTACGAGTGATACGGGGACTAGATAGCAGAGTCTGCCCGCACCATAGATTTTATGTGGGGTGATATTAGGATATATATACATTATATGAGTATTTAATATAAATATTTAAATCTGGAATTTTGAAACTGCCTACTGTGACTATGGTATGTAAGAAAAGAATAATTATTTCAACTTGGGAATAAGTGTTTGAAAAGTACGATATATTATTGAGAAAATTTATTATCAAATAAGGCTTATGTGAGAATTGTGCTATTAACTATAATTAACCTCCTTAACATTGGAAATTGTCGGCTTGAAATCTTACGAGTAACTTAAGATAAGTTAAACTGTTGAGAATATTAGTGCGATAGGTGTGCACATTAGAAGAGAGGTGAGAATTTCTCAAGGGTGTGCCGCACTAATATGTTGGTTGCATTGGCGGGTAAGCATTTTAAATACTTTCTAAACTAATTTTAAATTGTTTTACAATCGGGCTCTGACCCGTTTTCTACTTTCTCTTTTCTCTTGTATATATATGTATATATTTCAGGTACCCAGCCACAGGGGCATCTTGCATAGGATCCTTTGGAAGGAATGCGCTGCAGCTTAGGTGGGAGTTGCAGGCCTCTTGCTTAGACGACCTCCTTGTTGATTCCACTTCTAGCACACTATTTATTCAATTGGGCATGTGTCGCCCTTTTCAATTATTCAGTTGTTTTATCAGAGATTGTGATTCATTTATTTCCAGTATTTATACCTTGGGATTTATTGCTGTCAGGATGTTTTCCTTAAAGTTTTAAAGTTGGAATTAATTAATTTGTTGGATGTTTAATTGTTTGGATTATATGTCCCAGTATAGTGGTTGTGTGATTCTTCAACTATGAATTATGTAAAGTTTTTAAATGTTGGTTTTTAAAATGAAATTTGGAAATTAATGTCTAAAAATGGTTTTGACACTTAGCTTAATTATTTAGGGTGTTTAATTGGAAAAGTTATTTTTGCGACAATGATGCTAAGAATGAACCAACCGTTCACCTTGATTATAATTTAATAAAGGACTGATCACCCGGTATTTAATTAGGCAGGGTGTCTCAGTTTAGCTATATAAATTTTGACACCAATTCACTATTTTTTAGGACCACATATCACGATGCACTTTTTTTCCTAAAAAAGGTGAAGTTCTTTTGGCTGCCGCACCATCTATCCAAGTGAAATTCTGAGAGGGAACTTTCATGTAAAAAAAATATAATAAATAAAATCATCGAAGTTCAGAAATCTGATTAAGAATATTACCTTGAGTACTCCCGCAACAGATGAAGAAAAATTTCAACTTCTAGATCTTTCGTTGACAATTTGGTTGAACAAGGAATGCTCAATTTTTTTCTCAACCCAAGCAAGAGATTTCTATAGGTTGGCCTCCAACCCCTACCACAAATATATAATGAAATCAATCAAATGTAGATTGATATTCCTTAAAATAATATAGTTATACCAATAAATAATTAATATTTGAATCGAACGCAATACTTAATGTCTTTAGTGATTGGATGTGTTGCATAACAGAAACTTAACATTAAAAAAAACAAGTAGGCTGTCAAGTAATTCAGAATAATCCAACACTCAATTTAGTAGTGAGTCCTTAATATAGTCTAAAACTAGTTAAATTAATAGCTGTGTAATTTGGTAAAGAAAACACTGTAAAGAGGAAATGTGAAAGAACCTCCAGGGCATCAACTGTGAGCAAAGAATTTGAGGCGGGTGGCCCAAATGAATTAGAAGCTAAAAATGGTTTAGCCTTATTTAGCCAGGACCTAGCCACTGATTGCGCTTCCTTGATATCATCAAGATGAGGTAGAATGACAAATACGTCCTCGGAAGTCCTGAAATATTCCAATTAGAAGTATATGGTGGGAAAATATACAAGATGAGAATATGAGAAATACTATAAGTTAAGGCAGTACAAGCACAGTGAAAACAAAACCTTATAACATCCTTAAATTCAGACAGCTCAGCCTCACACACAAGAATAGATTTTGCTCTTTCTTCCCAACGTATAGCAACAACAAGTACGCCAAACATATTTGCGAACAATTTCTCTTTCTCAATATGTAGTCTGAAAAACATCAACATGACATTAAAATTTTGATAAAGTAAATAAAAAAAATTATTTCCAAAAGGCATCGGCAAAGGGAGAATACAAGGTCTCCTCTGTCACTACTTCTTGGATAAAATCCAAAGACATAATACAGTGAAGTGCCCGTACAAATTTTAATAAATTGATTAAATTAGAACAACAAAATTATAAAGAAATGCTATAACTACAACCATCAAATTAGAGTAGTGAAAAATGAACTGAGCTTGAAAGTAAAATACATATGATCGGTCAATAAAGAAATATAAATCTAAGAGAAAATAAAAATTATCTTGTATCGAAATGGAATATATTTTAAAGAATTAAGGAGCAGGAATGAATGTAAAAACATTGGCATGCATAGTGTTTACCCTCGTAGATTTTACTTTGCAACAAGCCTTCTTTAGATCAACCTCAACACGAGGCAACTCATCAACTAAACAAAAAATGAACCAGATATTATGGCCACATATAATAAAAACAATGATAGGGGTCTCAAACTATATTAAATATATCTAAAAGAAAAAAAATATGCATACACTACAAAGTAGACCTTGAATTTTCAACAATGCTCCATCTTTCTTAATGTAAGTTAACTCGTCAGCAACATTTTCTTGATCCTCTCAGCTATGACCATTCTTTACAACATCATTCAAGCAGGAAACCCATGAAACATCGTCGCACTGATATTGCCGTAAAATTTGTAACTCTGGAATTTTAACAGTAAATTCATCGAACTCTTGAAGAAGCATTTCAAGTTTTTGCATAAATAGAAATATCATTGTCACATCATTCAATCTTCAAGATGAAAGATATCAGGGTATAGTTCCACTTGCAACAAAGTTAAATATACCTATGGGCTCATAGAACCTATCAAAATCTCATTGCACCGAGATCGACATGATTCAACTTGCCTAATTAGAGCCAAAAGCATTTCAACTTCAGGTAGTTGAACTTGAAGCTGTGAAATCTGACCAGAAACCATAGCATAAATAAATCAACACTTAGAAACATCAAAATATTAAGGTTACAGTTGGTTCACTGTGATATATATATGCCTAGGTGAAAAGAAAGTGTTTGAAAACATTTTTGCTTATTCAAACTTATATTCTTCTCACTATTTTTGTCCTAACTACATAATTATAGCGTATACACTTATTTAATAACTCTGAATGGGTGAAAACATATTTCACCGTCATAAATTTTCGCTGATAAAATGTTTCACCTAAAAAGAAATGGGGACTTATGTAGAACAATACAATAGTTAGATAGAAAAGTATTTTATTTACCTCCGACTTCAATTTATAAAGGACATCAACCTCAACTATAGTATGAGATTTTGCTGACATGCATTTCCTTGACTATCTATCCAGACCTAAAGGATATCGATGATTGGACAATGTCAGAATACAATTGAACAAAATGGATTAAGAACCAACTGCATTAAGTGAGGATAACAATCTTAAATGAGTGCATTAAAACGCTTCACTCCCAAAATAAGTTGATTTAAGAATATTTTTATCTTTTCTATAACCAAATAGGCCCCTTTTAACTGCATTTTACTCCCTAATCAGTTCAAATGAGCATCGTGAAATTTTTCTTTGCAATGACATTGAAACAAACTTATAATTAATTTGATAGATCAATTACGGTCGAGAAAGAGCTAACACCAATTTACACTGATGGGTCAGAAAAATAAAGGTATATTACTACGCGAAAGAAGACTTCAGTAGTACTACATATACAGATGTGAGTACCTTCCCGAAACAAAGCGTATTTGATAATTTTTCGGTTTCTTCTATATAGATTGCGGTGTCCCGAGATTTTACATGCAAGACCTCCCAATCAGCAATCTAAGCAGCAACAATCAAGGATTAGAACAAATTTGATCAAACAGAATTAGGCATAACTACATGGGAAAACAATACTACCATATCCTATGATGAGAATTTTATTACAAACAATTTAAAAATTAGAGTAAAAATAATAATTTCTAGTAATAAAAAACCCTTAAAGTAAAATATTTCTTGAGTATATGTATGATATGGTAAATTTTATACAACAGAGGCTAAATGGAGTTTTTTCATATAAAAATAATATATATACAAAGAAATATAAGTACATGAACTGAAATAAATGACCCTATAAAGTTCCTCATGTTCAACCTTTCTTGTAAATTCTCCTCTGAAGTGAATAATCGATCGTTGAATAATCGATCGTTGAATATGACCCTATAAAGTTCCTTATGTCTGGTAGAGTATTCGGAGGTTGAGAAGAAAATTCTAGATAGATTTGAGCTAGTAGGATATGCGCTTCAGTGGTGGGAGTCGGTCACAACTGATGAGGAGAGGTCGAGAATGACTAAAAGAAATTTTTGGGTCAAGTTTGAGTAAAAGTACTTCCCACCACTACAGTATGAGAACAGAGTTTCTGAGATTGCTACAGGAGGACCGTAAAGTGACAGAGTACGGGCGGGAGTTTATTCGTCATCTTTCTTTTACCCAGATGAGATTCACACGGAGGCTAAAAAGATGGATCGCTTTATCAAGCCTGGAGGGCTAGGCAGGTGTTTATTGGCAACCCGGTCTTCACTGTGTATACTCAGGTAGTGGACGTCACTCTGCTCCATTGCTAAGACCACTGCAACTTTAAAAGAGATAAGGTTCCGAAGAGGGTCAAAGACTGGGGAGAGAGGTAAGCCAGCTCAAGCAAAGGGACGTACACAAAGGAGACCCCCATAGGGGGAGTAGTCCTAAGGGGTTCTGAGGTTCGAAGGATCAGCATCATCAGGGCAATCTGGGGCAAAAGTTTATAGAGCCAGTAGCATTATGGGGTTGTTCGAGTAGTCTTTTGATAATTGCAATAGAAGGATTGGTACAGTTTTTAATCAAAATGTCTACTTGGTAGCTTATTAAACTAAAATCAATTTGGCCGAATTTTGAACTATTAGACGTATGATCTCAAGTTCTACACAGTGGTAGTTCGGCACTGACATGATTACCTTACTCACAGAAAACTTGTCATCAAGTTAAATCATAAGGCTCTCTGTATTTTCACAGGTAAAAGAAAGAAGGTCAGTGACCATTATGTGAAGTGATCCAATTTGTTTAGTGTTACACGTTCCACATTTAGTACCAACCAAGGAAGAGAACTAGGTCACAAGCCTAAAGTCCCTGATCACATACCTTAGCAATCTCCGAGGTTTCGTATTTGGTTTCGACAAGGTCCGTGATTTATATGCTAGTACTTTGGGCCAATAATAGCCCAACGCTAGCCTCCACGCGTATGAGTCTCATCTCCCCTGTGATGGATTCTTATTTTGCAGCTCTGGCCATATAATCCCACTCCTTCCTTACAAGAGAAGATCATCAGAAAGATTCTCTTCGGGGGACTAGCCGAGCACAGAGAGATCGCTTGCACCATGAAAACTCTGAGGAAAAGGTTTTTCTCATCTACTATGAGAAATAAACTAACGCCCTTATTCTTAATTGTTCTACTTTCCTGTTAGGCAGCTAAGGGGTAGCACACCAAATATCTATACACTCCTCTCCCCATTCTTGACGGGTCACGGCAAGATATCTCACTGATTTTCATAGTGGGCTTATCTCGGACTACCAAAGATCATGATTCCATTTTAGATTGTTGATCGATTCTTGAAGATAACCCATTTTATTCCCAACAGCCAACGCACCGATGCGTCGCATATCGCAGATATGTATTTCTATGGGATCGTCGAGTTTCACAGCTTCACACGCAACATTATGCTAGAGAGTTATGTTTGCATAATGCGTCATCTCTGCCATTCACTTTGGCAATTATTAAGTTGTTCGCTTTAGTTTTCCAACGCCTTCTTCCGTCTACAGATGAAGATTATCAACCTTAGCATTGGAATTACTTTATGATGCTTAGTTACGGATAAAACCCTAAGAGTTTTTGCATATACAAAGTGTGCTTTCAACAATGTCATTAATTTCTCTAATGGTCTATCGTCATTCTAGATTGTGTTGGGTGCTAGCCCCCAGATGCCCATTGGCCTAATGTAACCTCCTCTGTGTCGATGGTCGGACAGTTTGATTATCGCCGACTTCGTTACATGTATGGCCTCCATGCACAACACTGGAGCATTTAACCAGTATAATGGCTCCAATAAGGAATAAGTGGACGCTCACCACTGGGAGGTTATTTTCCGACCAAGAGACCTAGTCATGATCTACCTTCGAAGGGAGTGGCGATGGGTCAAAGTCCACAAGCTACCGATGAAACAGTTTAGACCATTAGCTATCATATATGCTCATGGAACAAATACATATGAGGTCAACCTTCTGCCTGAGTTTTTTATTCACCGCGCGTTTAACATGGCGAACAATTCCCTCTTCCGAAACCACCATGTTCCATCAGCTCATTTGTTGACCGATGACTCCCAACCTGTTCGCTACCATATTGAGGAGTTTAGGGGTCATGGACCAAGATATTCACATGCCTCACCGATCGGTTGACTATGTATCTTGTTATTTGGGTGGAGTAATCAATTTCCAAGAATTTTTGGATCACTAAGGTGACCTTAGAAAGCATCCATCAGATCTTTACACCATCTTTGTGTTGGGAATAAATTAACGTAATTGGTTTGTGAAAAATTACTTAATTATACAAACTTAATAAATAATATATTTTTTATCACTGGTTTTTGCGTAGCACACCCAAATCCTATTTCTTGTGGAGTCTTCGAATCGGCACACTTGCATCCGTATCGCATCCGCAACCACACCTTTGCCTCGTAGTGGGAAACATAAGATGAAACCAATTTGGACCTCAATTTGGGTTTCTTATGTATTTGTAGTTTGGAATAAAATGGACTCCACTAGAACCAGTTTGTGGTTTACTAAAGATGGGAACCCTCTACTCTAATTGATGCTAAATAGGTTCGGCCAATTCTAATCCACTCCAATGGATGATATAGACAGATTCAGCAAATGCAGATCACTTTGGAGCGGAGTCAGTCCACTTAGACAGTGTTAGAGAGGCTCAATCAATGTCGGTGCTCTGTATATTTGGCCCTGGTCAACTCTCAATAGACCTAGCATTAACTGACTTTATTATGTGCTAGTGGGGCTCATCGTACTAGATATGGTTTATGAATCAACGGCGAGTTATCTCATTGCGATTTTTTTTCAGCAGGATCGGTTGCCTTTTGATGATGCATTAGAGAAGAAAATGTGGAAGTTGTGGTCATAATATTATTGAATGCCAACAATTAGAGCCAGATCATTGGCCGGTAAAACCACCAAATAAAAAGTGGGCAAATCCCGACATATGGACAACATTCACAATAAGAGCAAAACCACGTCTGTATTTTGTTTATTCTCTTAAACAAAATGTCTATATTTTTTATTTTATTCATAAACAAAAATTAATTATGGAATATTAAAAGAAAAAAAGAGAAAAAATAATAGATTCGAGGAACTAAAGAGTAACTATAAGGGACCAAAGACAAGAATTCTACGTCTCCACATGTAGGGAGGGTATTTAGGTCATCTCCAATGGAACAATGGTGGTATAAAATATACACAAGGTGAATATTTTTCATGCTTCCATAGTGCTGTGAAAACCTTTGCCATCTCGGCAAAGTGTAAAATGAACATGAAAAATGCACCTTAAATATTCACCGCCACATCAACTTTCTCTCTCGTCCAAAAATTTAAACTCTTTTAGCTTTCATTTTCCACGTTTGATTATTATAAAGTTTATGTTCAAAAAGCATTCGCCGAAACCTATCAAACAAGGTTCGTATTCAATATTAAATTCTTTTAAAAAAATCTTAGTAAATAATACCCATTTTACATGACTTTGTACCCCAGTGGTCGGTTTCATTTTTACCCATAAAGTTAGAAGGAAACATTGGAGTACAAAATGTAGTGTATAATTTTAGTGTAAAATCTACTTTACGCACAGGATTTGCTCTAAAATTTTATACTGCTCATAATAGACTACTCACAACAGTAAAATTCCATATGAACCATATTGCATTAGATAATATAGAAAGAGTTTCCCCACCTGGCTTTGGTAAGCTTTGTGGATATTCAAGGAGATCCAAGAATCCATCTCCAAATTCATATGCTAAATCACATGGTTGCTCCGTTGACATTACTTCGTTCAGTTGTCACACAATGAAATACAGTGGATAAGAATTTGAAAGCCCGGCCAAAACTGATCCACCTTAGTATTTTAATGACTCATTAGATTTTAACAACTACCAATAAAATGAGATGTAAGGCAAGTTAAATCTATTCTTTTTTTTACAGTCACATATTGGGGGGGGGGGGGGAATTAGTACAATATTAGGACAGGATGTCTACAGCATAACATCAAGGAAAAATAGAAATTGCTAATCCAACGAATTACTCACTCAATGAACTATACAATTTAGAAGTGGCACTCAGAGCCCAAATCAACCCACTACGAGATGAAAATGGCCACTCATC
This sequence comes from Sambucus nigra, assembly GCA_949130495.1. NCBI lineage: Eukaryota > Viridiplantae > Streptophyta > Magnoliopsida > Dipsacales > Adoxaceae > Sambucus > Sambucus nigra. The sequence continues at coordinate 649,231,034 of OX422216.1, forward strand.
TTTATGTGCGGGTTAAAAGTGGGATGACTCATCGGTTTAAACCCAAGCCGCATAACAAACCCTCCTCTAAACTAATCTCTAATTTTTCTACCGAATATAGTTTCACCAAAAAAACATGTGTTTCTCTCTCAACCGCTCACCTCTATCTCTCACAAACACACACACGTAGAGCCGCTTTTATCTCTTCTCTCTACACCACTCTCTTCTTTCTCTCTCTGAGTCGCTATCTTCTCTCACTACCTCGCTCTCTTCTCTCTCAGCCTCCTCTATACATATCGATTTAAGGTTTTTCTAAAAAACTGTATACAGAGCAGCACCAAATAGGCAGTACAAAAAAGGAAAGAGCACGGGTTAGCCCAACCCAGCCCGAATCCAACCCGCCCAGAGTTGGCCCGAGCCCAAATCCAGCTCGCCCATGTCCGCCCATGCCTACCCAAATGCCATCTCTAATCCCATTGTATAGATACGCAAGAAAGGAGATATTGCTCAAAACTAATGCTGAAGTTGTACATTATGATGAAGTGAATTATATTCTCTCCCAAAAAAATGGTCCTTAGAGCCTATCATGTTGGCAATGATATGGGAAGAATAGTTTGAAGACATCGGAGAGAAATTTAAACCAAAGCATAAGACATCTCTGTGGTGTCGAAAAAGGTTGGATACACGACTTTATGAATTTCAACATCAAAGCACTTTAAAAATACCATCGTGTCTACTATCTCCAGTGATGTGGACAGAAGTTAGATACATGGCTTCTGGGTGGGATTCAACATCAAAGCGTTTTTAAAGATATCAATGTGTATACCATTATTGATTCTTGGAAAAGATTATTCTGTAATTGATTATCAAGAGGCTATTTTTTCAGCTTCTTTTGTTCAAGGTGGATTTCTTGTCTCCCTTTTGTATCTCCTTTTCTTTTTATCAATAAAGTTTGTTTCTTATTAATCTGTCACACACAGAAAATGCAGTCCAAAGTAGAACAGTCAGCTTGCTCACGACTAAGTTAGACTTCACTGGGAGATTTATGAAGAGAAAACATGTTTTGAAATTTCATGCTATCTTCTAGTTTATAAATAAGATATGAGTATAAATACAACAGACACAATAATAAACAAATAAAAATTGACACACCGCAAGTGCGATGGTTTGAAACATAAATGTTAGAATGAGGTGATATATGATTTGAAATTCCTTACTTAATCGATATGATTTGTGTGTTATCTTTCCACCAGCAGACCAGCGATCACAAGCCTTATGTTGACCTCAATTTTGGATGCGTTAGAAAAGGTTCCTATTTTTTGTTTCTTGGTTCGATTGTGGATGTAGAATACAATTTCATTTTGTGGGGGTGGATTTGGATTAGGGTTTTCATTTGTGTATTAATTTGTGAGAGGGTGATTTGTGGTGGTGGTGGTGGTGGATCTCGATTGGGGTTTCAATCGGAAGCAGAGATGGCGGTGGCCTGCGTTTGGGTTTCAAAAACTGATGGCGATGTCGATTTTGTGGTGATAGCGACCTCGGGAGGGAGAGATGGGGTTGGGGTGATGGGTCGGTCAGTGGTTATTTTCGTTTGTGTGTGAGAAAGAATTTTCTTTTTTTACCAAATTTCATTTCTCTTGTGACATAAATATTTACGATTTTTTTTACTTACCCCCCCCCCCCCCCCCCCCCCGTGAAATAATGCTTTATCGAGAGAGAACCCCCAAGAAAAACTAGATAAAAGCCCCATTTCTGACACCATTACTCCTCCATTAAAAACCAACATCTAACTCATATTAAAAAACAAGTCCAGACTAAATCCAAGTTCAGCAACTTCGATTACACCCATGTTCAGAACCAGCTGCAACATTGCAATCAAGTTTGAGTTTCATCTGAAGCTATTTCGTAGAGCATCCATGGCGGTCATTATATGGTGCACATAATCGATTAAGTGGAGCATCTTCGCAAATTTAAGTCGTACTCGATTCAATGGCTTGCGTTAGTGGTTCACCGTCCAATCATCATCCCCACCCCAACTCTAAATGCATATGAATCTGAAAACTTTTAAAATCTAAAACTGGTCTGAAGTCTCTGAATAATGAATTTTCTAAACAGACAACTTCAAGAATTATGTCTAAATAAGAGATTACCGCAAAAGGATAATTTCATTAAAAAAAACATTAAATTTTCAAAATGAAGCCATTTTAAAAAAAATTTAAATGTTATACACCCTAAAGCTGAGAAATATATAGTTAGGCAAAGACAACTAAACTTAGTGGTGTAAATGAGTTGATCCGACCCTAAGGTTGCTCAAGCTTGGTTTATAAAGTTTAATGAGCTTACAAATATATTCAAGGTTGGTTCGTTTATCTTACAAACCGAGCTTGAACAAACTAATACGAGTCGAATTCGAGTATCTTGGTTATTTATATTATTTTAGTATAAATATTAGTTATCAATCAGAATTTGAGGAGAACTCAACAAGATAAACGAGCTTTAAAGTACGTTTAAGGTTGGCTCATTTATTTTACGAGCCTTTCTCGAACTATGATTTATCCAAAAGGACTCGTGTTCAACATCGAGTAACTTGGTTCGCTTTACAACCCAAACTGAACTATGTCCTTGCATCCTAATATATATGATGGGTTTAACGATCTTGACAATGGCATGCATAAGCAACACATAAATGAAAAGATATACGGTTCACCTAGTGCACATGCACTCGCATTAATAAGAGAATCACATTAATCAAAAAATGTAACCTATATTATAAAAGAGAAAATGCCTTAATTATATACATGGAGACAATTAGTGAAGAAAACCAGGAAAAAAATGATAGACTAACCTAGGTTTAAGCAAGTAGAGCAATCGATACCGCCTTTCCTTTGAAATTTCACTAATTTTTTTTCCTGCCAAGAAACATAAAGATTAATATTATGACACATTAAACTTATAAATTCATGTCCTAAATAAACAACCATCCACATGAGTTGAAGAGAATTAAATTTACTCCCATGAGTTACAGGAGTATAAAGGAAACAAGAAAGTGCAATGATTCCATTCACATGCGGAAGGGATCAAAATAGCCAAAAGCACATATAATGCCAATTGCGATCACTAACTCACTAAGGATGGCAATTCATGTTTTTGTAGTATTATAACGGTTCATGTCAAGTATTAGGCAATCCTAAACCAACATGTTTAACTAGTCATCTACATAGTTATTTATTAAATGTGTCATGTTTGGGTTGACTTGCATAACCCGTAAATTATGAAATAAGACTAGGATCTTCTTCTCTATGCTATCTACCAAGAACTATTATAAGCACTCAAATCTTTGATAATTTTAACTACTAACAACAAATAAGTAAAATATCATTTGAATCTACAAATATATATATATATATATATATATATATATATATACACACACAATAGTGGATAAAGATAGAAAAGTAAAAAAGTTGAGGCTTGATAGTCTTAACTCTCAAGTCCCTTTAGGTTGCAGTGCCTCCCTTTTAAAATTATTAAGAATATGGTCTCTCCCTTGTAATATGACGTTGTTGTTGTTGTTGTTGTTGTTATTGTTGTTGTTGTTTTTATAACCCTGAACCTCCACATGAACGAGCATTTTGGCCTCCCCCGTGGAAGCTAAACAGGGTGTGTGTGCTAGTGCTAGAGCCATCCTAACACACACACACCAAATTAAAGTCTGGTATCCTTTTAGGGAATCGAACTGGAGACCGTGCGCCCAACCCACACAATCCAAACTCGTCCCTTATCGCTGGAGCAACCAGGGTGGATCGACAATGTTATATTGCAAAGCAATAAGAAATACATTTATATTATCGCATAGTTTGTCAAATGTAATAGTGTTCTTACAAAGTGAAGTCATATTATGAAATATAATACTATGACACAACCACCATTATATATATAAGTTATAACAGCGCATGACTGCACACTAAACACTTGAAAAGTATTGGTATACACACAAAATGTCCCCTCATATAAGAGGCTTCCAACAAATTCACTAATATTAATAAAATCAACTCAGTTTTAGGATATTAGTGTACTAGCTCAATACATTAATTATTTGTGTTTGTGGTTCAAGTTATTAAACAAAATAGGATTAATTGCAAATTTAACCTTAAAGTTCGGGTTCATTTCAAAATTTAAACATATTCTATCTATTTTTGCAATATTAATTAAGATGTTTTAATTCGTGCAATTTTGGACATTCGACCCACCCCTATCCTCCACTGACATCGCCACCACCACCGGTGGCACCACCTCCACATATGTAACCCAAAACTCCTCAAACCTTATCATCACCATCCCAAATAAAACCTCCTCATCAAAACCACACTCTTCCCCTTCCCCACAAACCTCACACATAATCCATAAACATGAAAAATGGCACTACGCTCTACGCCACTGCCGACGACAATCTCTTTGGCCATAAAACCTCTCCGACAACTGAATGAATTAATTTTCAAGCGTATTGATTTTGTTGTGGTTGAGTAAATCGATTTGGCATGTTTTCTTTCAATGATTCGTTTTAGTTACGATTTTTTTGCAATTTGGTTTTGGATTTGAGCTTGGAGTGGAAGATTTTGTTAGTAATGGTTTCGGTTAAGGTGGAAGGTGGTGATCGTGAAACTGGTGAAGTTGTCGGTGATGGAAGTTGTTGGCGTCGTAAATTTGTAAAAACTCAGATTAGCTAAGCATTAACGTTAAGCCTCTTAACAGGGACTTCGCGGATGTCCAAAATCCACAAATTAATAACATCAAGTTAATATTGCAAAAATTAAATGAGTGGGTCAAATTTGTAATTTATCCAAAAAACTACTATGTTTTTACAACAGCATTTAAACAATTTAATCATGATATGTTTGGGTAATCAATGTTTACAACCCGTTCATAATTCACGTTTACTAGCAAAGACTACTCATCCTGTAGATATATATTAAGTATGAATAATGATACGAGTCCCAATTAGTGTAGCATTGCATAAATGTTGTACATGTATGAAATAATGACGGAGTACTATTTCTATATGTACCTGAAATCATCCCCAAATAATGTGGCATTGCAATAAATATGTTGTAAATGTAGGGTAGGGTAATAATGGCGGAGTACAACACTTTTTCGCTATACCGCGTTATTTAGTAAATGAATTAGGGATGTATTTGGTACTAATAATTCTAGGCCAACTCACGATTCCAACTCATTTTGGGCACCACACTAACATGTTTGTGTTTTGAATAATGCTTACTTATTTATTTTAGCGTTAGACGTCTTTCTATGACGTGTGGAGTCAGGCTGTCTTTTAAAATATATAACTCCTCTCCGACCATCTAGCAAGGGACCCCTATTCATGGGCTTACTTTTGCTGATGATTTTATTTTTTTCCTCCAACCTACGCCAGCTTCAGTGGCTCACTTCCATCACATTTTAACTACTTTTGGTTATTTTTCGGGTCAGGCCATTAATAAAGACAAATCTACAGTTACTTTCGTTCCTTCTACTCCACGTGCTGTTAAATAAGTTACTTTGCGCCAACTGGGAATTCATGGGGCTCATGGGAAGGATAAATATCTTGGATTACCTCTTATTACAGGTCGGGTTATATGCTAAATGTTCTCTGAGCTCATGAAAACTCTCGACCAGCGATTAAATGTGTGGTATAATAGTTTCTTGTCATATGTTGGTTGAACCACTCTAATTAATGCAGTATGTACTTCCCACCCATCTTATTACATGTCTGCATATCCGATTCCTCCGCATATTCTTACTATGTTATCCAAGAAAATTAAATCATTTTTCTAGAATGCATCCAATATTTCTCATAAAACAGCCACCGCCCGTTGGGATACGATTACCCTTCCCAAACAATATGGTGATTTCGGTATAAACAACTTACACTCTTTAAATAAAGCGTATATGATTTAACTACTTTGGAAACTTTTTACCGAGCCACACAACCTTTGGACTCAAACTATGAAACATAAATATTTCCGTCACACTAATAAATTGGTATCTCATAGTAAGGCTACGGACTCGTGGTTTTGGAGAAAAGTCTATGGTTTAATCCCTTCCTTCGCCACTGGTATCAAATGGTGACTTGGTTCCGGCTCTATTTAATTTGGAAATCATATTTGGCTCCGAAAGGATTCGTTCAATCATCTTTACCCGCATATTCCTCCTCACATTCTAGCTTCTCTCCTACACACGTTCATTTCTAATGGCCAGTGGGATATACCAGCTCTAGCTCTGTGGCTACCATTGGATGATATTCACCGAATCCGTGCCCTGTATGTTCCCTCTCAAGAATCACCGGATGTTCCGTTTTGGTGGCCTAGTCCTACTGGTACTTTTACTCTTAAATCGGCATATCATTGGCTTCACATTCACCTATATGCCCAGCACATTCCTGCGTTTCCTTGGAAATATTTATGGAAAAGTAGATTCCCCCCTAAGCTCTAATTTTCTAGTGGTTTCTCATTCATATGGATTTACTAACTGCGGACTTACTTTTTCACTACCATAAATTAACGACTCCTATATGCTCTCTTTGTGAGTTAGCTGACTGTAATACACGTATATACTATGGTTGTCCTGCGTTGTTCCAACTCTGACACTCGATGCCTCTGCTGGACCTTAGTCCTACATCCATCTTTACACCGCTCTCCAACATACAGTCTACGGCTCGAGTTGTTGTCAATCAATTTCGCCCATTTTCTCTTCTTTGATTATTCTGGATCACGCGTAATGAGGCGATCTTTCAACAAATACCCACAACTTTGTCATCTTTTAAGTCCACCTTTTCTCAACGCCTTCGTAACTACTACCAGGCTTGTCAATTTATTCAGCCCAGTATACCTCCACCCTCTTTTTCTTTTCCTATTGCTTGGTCCAAATCGGCGCTTACTTTTTTAAAATTTAATATGGATGGAGCCAAATTGAATCTTACGGGTCATGCGGCAGGTGGTGGGATTATCCGCGATGCTTAAGGAAAGTTTGTATGTGCTTTTACCTACCATATAGGCTTTGCATCATTAGTTATAGAGGAGATTTGGGACATTAAAATTGGTTTGGATCTTGCTTTTGCTCAGGGTATTACTTGCATCGAAGTTGAAACCGATTATCAAATTGTCTTTAATATGATCTACAGGAACCAAACCCAGAATTCTGATCACATGAATTTGATCCAGGCCATACGTGACGGCTTCCATAAATTTCAATATGTTACCTTATGTTTATGTTTCAGGGAAGCTAATGCTTGTGCTGATGTTCTTGCCGCCCACTCGGTTTCAAAGTTACTTATCTCTACAGTGTATGTTCGGATTCCGTGGTTTTTACTTCCATCTTTTCGCCACGATATGTGTAATATTGCAGTGATACAGTTTGCAATTTCTAACATTACTTGTAAGATTTCCTTAGTTTAATTTACTCTTCCTGCTTTTGTAAAAAAAAAAACATAGGTCGAACTGAAACTGGTTCGATCCTTTCATGTTTTCTTCAATATTTATATATGACAAATGTTGCTTTCTACTTGTTTTAAAGGTTTCAAATTAATTGTGACTTTTGGGATTTTGATTACATTTCTAAAGTTGCTTTGAGTGTCTTTTTAGATTATATTTGAGAATTAATTATTATTTTATTTATTTATTGATATATTTTTGGAATCGGGAATCGATTTGAACCAACCCAATAACCGTTGGTTCGAATTGGTTCGATTCTTGTGATGGTTCTAAAAATGTGGAACAGATCAACTTCGGTTTCGGTTCAGGGCTTGTAGTGGAATCGACTTAACTCGAACTATGTGCACCTTAATATTTTCAAATAACTCTGAGAAAATGAATATTTAGTCATAAACGGATGATATATGTCATCCAAATCCCTTTTCAATACTTTGACTTCCCCTCTCACTTTTTATGGATAATTATGCCCTTAGTAACATGGTATACACGTTATGTGACTTTTCAACTGGTTTGTCCGATCATATTTCACAAATATCATCTCTCTACTGAAGCTTAGAAACCCTCATTCTTCATGCCAACTCCCTAAAAGGCTCAATGAAATCGAAGGATCAAGCTTCGAAACCAAGGGCAAATAAAAGTTTAGGATTGTATTGACCAAACAATGACTACAAGTCTACTTAAGCTCGTAACATCATTTTAAACTCATAATGATTGAACATGCAATGCCACATGCTCCAAACCTCTTATCGCACTCACTCATGAGGCTTAAGCCATATTTTATGCTTTAGTTTATGGTAAAAAATAGGTCTTTAATCTTAAGAGAATACTTGATATGAATCAATGCTTTCAAAATAATCTCAAAACATTCCATAAGATTTAAATTGAGCATAAAGTCCAATCAACATATATCTTATTGCGGTATTGAGCTCCTGAAATCACTGTGCATGGGAGTCTGACTTTTCTTTTTTGTGTGATTTCAAGTGCTCCATAGCTCTTTATTTACCATATGTAGTGTGATTGGGGATGTGTGAAAGAAAAGGTGAGCGCAAGGGTGATCAAAATCGTTAGTTCCGGTGAGCCCTAATGGGCTCATCCAAAGGATTTTTCAACTCGTGTTAAACTAGATATATATAATGGAGGGTTGGGGGACCATGTTACGAATGGGTATGGTATTAGTCAGTCCAACTGTTAGCTTTATCTTCTTTATATAATCATTTGCCTTATATTACATAATTGCTACTTAAATGGAAGATAGAGGCTCCTTAATAAACCTTAATATTGTACGCATAGACATATATAATCTTAATTAGGCCCGAAAGAATGATGGGTGAATGCCACTTTGTATGTGTGCCCCAATAAAAGTGGTTGTGATGCGATGTGTGGACTTGTGTGGATGAGTGGAACTATAGTATTGCGTTAACGTACTTGTGTGGTTACAAGACCAAAGTCAACGTAGCCTGGGGTGTGTTTATAAGTGAACGTGTGTATGCAGCGTGGAATCTTGGTCTCATGAGTGAAAACTCAATAATGTGCCTACGTACTCATAAGAGCATGAGATCAAAGCCGATGTAATTCGGGAAGTGAATAGTCTCTTTAGAGATATCATAATATCTCGTGATGTGGATGCAGGAAGATGTGAGTAAGGATATTGTGTACCATGGGGTGGACAATAAGATTTCATATAGAGATATTTGGATATCTCAAGGTTGCGGCGTCCTGCAGGGTGATGTATCGAGGGATATATCACAGGGGCTTATGCTCATGAGGAAGGATTGGTATTGAGCCTACGTATTCGTTTGTCAATGGGATCAAAGTCTATGTAATTTATACAAGGTGTGTGAGAAGACGTGGTTTAGTCTTAGAGAGTACGTGTAGAAAGTGTTAATGTGCTTTCATGATCCATCTGTGATATAGAATTCAATTTCAAATCATGTTATTATGTCCTTGCTTTAGGAATATAATTTGTGTGATCTCCATGGATTTTTTTTGAAATCATAATTTTGGTGATACTCATCCCTTAGGAACGAAATCAACTGTCATAGAAGTTGGACGTAAATGGACCGATTTCAGATTTTGGCTATATCAAAGGTTTTCAGGACATCACTATTGTGTTGATTATGACAACCCATATTTTCCATACATATGATGTTCAGTCCCATGTACAATCCATGAAGGTTATCTAACAATTAAATACCATTATAAGCATGAAGAAATAAATTGAGATGGGAAATAGCATATGACAACATAAATAACTGAATAAATATAAACCTTTGACTATATTAAATGATATCCAACATAAGTCTTAACTTCACAATAGTAATAAATAATCTATTAGAATTAAATAAATCCAATTGTGGTAACAACATGGACCTTGCGTAAACTCTCATAAAACTAAAAAAACATAAATATAAATATATATTGGATGTAACTTATGACACTTACAAAGCTAATGGTTGGATAGAAATACTGGAAATAGAGTTAATGTCGTTATAAGATAAACCCTAAAAATGTTATTGACACTAACCTGAAATATTTCAACGTAAGAAGGTTAACATCATAACAAGAACTTCCTATGTGATCCCAATTAAAGGATTCATATAACATTAATAAAACCAAGGCATTCTTACGTGAATTAATTAAGTGAATATCTCAACACAATATTATTACGCCATGCATACCGACCCATTATATTGAACTATTGTAATATTCCAATTTATTATGACGTTACACATCTAAATAATTTAATGTTAACTCTAGTTATCCCAACAACATAACCACCACATATATATTGTCTATATAACAATTTCATTATAATATATCGCATAATCACTCTCGACCCAACACATAAATCATAGGAAATCCTCATAGCCCACACATAAAGTATCTCACGAAGGTTTACCCTGTATACCTATGAGGACCTCTCATGCCTCTACTAATCTTGAAAACTAGATAATCTGAATTTTGATTTCTTTAAATACACAATATGGGTATATATATATGCGCATATGCCCCGCGTCACTTGGATTGACATATTATGTTTTACAAAACACACTTTGAATCTAATCCAACAGGTTTCAGAAAAGATTCATCAAATTCATATTGAACAATTCATGTTTTTGCCCTGAGTTAATCACTTAGGATAGAGGTATATTGAATCGAGGACTTAGATTCACCCACCAGTTAAATATTTTCTTAAAATGAAAAATGAGTCAATTTAACCTTGTGGCTTTGTGATTTGCTAAATATATAATTCTATATATTCTTATTATATAAAATTTGTGTTTGAAATGCATCATTTGTATTTAAAATTTACTTGGTCATACGTTGGATAAGATAATTCTAAGCTTTGCGAAATTCTACAAAAGTGGAAAATTCTAGCTTTGTCCGTGACCTTAGTCATAGGTTGTTCACCTCAGCAAATAAGGACTCCGTAACCACAAAGTATATCCTTCATTTGTCTCAATATTTTGGAATACCTCGTAAAAAAGATTGATTTGGTAGTTGTGACGAGAAAAAATCATGGTTGGGGAGCCAAAATGATCTTTTCTTTACTTATGGATTTTCTATAACTTTAGTGTATCCCTCATGATTCCAAAATAAGGTGAGGAGATAATTTTTAAGAGAGAAAATATCTCAGGTTTCAAAATCAAATTTTTTTTTATCTTCTCATTGTGTTCTTCAAGTTATTTTTATGCATTCTTGAATCAAAAGAAGTTTGGTTTTCATATTCAAGCTTATTTTTTAAAATAGTTTTATTCTTGAATATAGTCTACTTTCAAAAACCTTGAAAAACACTTTGTGAGTTTTTTAAAGAAATTAAACCTTTAAATATATCCTCACACATCTTAAATTGTATTTGGTGGTTACTCACTGGTTCCACTGCCTTGGAACAAAAGTGTTCTTCTTTTTAATGATGATTTGTTTAGTGGAAGATTTGAAGATATTGGTAGAACCCAAAACCGGTAGTACTAGTGTAGCATATATCAAATGTTGGCGATCTTCTATGAGAATAAGGTTCGAAATATTTGATAGGAAGTTAGGGCATTATGTGATTATAATTCATTTTGACCCAAATTTTTTCCCATTAATGGGTTTTTCCTCATACATTCGGTGTTGTGTGATTTTTTTTTTTTTTTTATCTTTTCACATTTCTAAAATCACTTGTTCTGATAATAAAATAAATTTATTAGATTCTAATCTCGATAAAACATTTTGTCACATGAGCCTTTTGGATTCTTTATACACTTTGTTGTTTTAAAAGGGAAATTGTCTATAAATTATTAATTAATTTTTAATTGGATATTTACCTTTGAGGTTCGTGCTCTCAATTGGTATTAGAGGGGGTCTCATTCTTTTTATGCTTAAACCGTAGAGTAAATCGTTTGTGTAAGACATATGGTGTTTTGTCTCGCCGACCTCCACTTTTTGATGGTAGAAAATACTCATATTAGAAGGTTCGTATGGTTTCATATATAATGACGTTGGAAGATCGAATCTGGAATAGTGCTTTGATGGTTTAGAACCTGCATATTACAATTGTTGATAATGTCGTAGTACTATAAATAAGATCTAGTTGGGATGAGAACGACATGAAAGATGGTGATTAGAATGTTAAAGGTATTAACACAATCTTTAGTTGTTTCACCATTAGTGAGTTCCAGCTTGTTTCAACGTGCACTATGTTAAAGGCAGTATGGTAAGTTTTAGAAATAACCTATGAAGGCACCATCACCATAAAGCATGAAAAGCTTCAACGCCTAACCACTCATTTTTATCCCCTTACCATGAAGGAGAACGAAACCTTTGATGACTTTTATGTTCAACAAAATGACATGGTTAATTTGACTTTTCATTTGGGAAATAATGATCAAAGAGGATATTATAATTGATAAGATCCTTATAGCTCTTCCCCTCAAGTTATTTGGTAAGGTTAACACCATGTGAGAAGTGTGAGCTCTATTTAAAGAACTCATGAAAGTAAATGAGTTAATAGGCTCACTTTAAATGTATGAGGAAATTTTGAATTATTTCCAGAGAGAAACTATAAAAAAAATAGCGTAGTCTTCAAAGTGAAAGGTCACAAGGTTCCCCCATTTGTGGATTTAGGATATAATTAGAGGTGAAAGCTCGAAAGTGTATATATAAATGTATAAATTTGAGAGATAGAGAGAGAGAGAGAGAGAGGGAGAGAGAATGGTGACCTAAGGTGTGGTGTAATGAGATAAATTAAGGGAAATAGACCCTAAGGGTGTTGTTGATACCAAAAATTACCCACCTACGTAGTCCAATCATATATGAACACGTGTCATCCTACATGGCAAGAATCCTAGTCAAAAAGTAATAACTCCGTCGACCAACATACAAAGTGCCGACCAACGCCAGGATGCCCGACCAATACATGGAAGGCCGACCAACAGTAGGGAGGCTAACTAACATGACCAGCGAAGCGCCAATAGCCAAGAACATTAGGAACATTATGTACTGATGTAAATGCCTAATTTATAAAGGCATTCCATCTATTTATTTCCCTACATGGCTATAAATACATTGTAATCCCTTTTTATCAAGGGTAAGTTTCACAAGGTTCGACACACTCTCAACAAGAGGCAAGACATAATACAAGGCACTGTGGACGTAGGCTTTCCCAAATAGTCGAACCACTTTAAAAACCTTATCTCTCTCTTTTACTTACTTATTTTTATATGTGATTGAAGAATTAGATCTATTAAATTTTCTACATCAACAGATTGGCGTCATCTGTATGAACGTATTTCTAACAAACGTGGTCATTCTCATTCACTTATGATAACACAAAGATGATTAATATCCCTGAGTCCAATACCAGAAACGATGATAATCCTCCTATTTCATCCGTTCCTCTAATAAATAATGATCTGACTGGAATATTGGCTAGTCTTACTAGAGGATAAGAGGCCATGTCAGATACGATAAGGCAATTAGCCCAAACGCTACAAGTCGAATCTCCTGCCTTGCCCATTCACAAAAATATGCCACCGCCACCTCCAAGAACCAGCAGGCATAACCACTCCAGGACTTCCAGAGACACGTCCTATCGTTCAGGATCAAGTTCTTCCCTCATGACTTCAAAGCCTTATGATGAATAGTTTTTTCTCTTGAAAGGCTAAGTTTCTTAAAAAGGCTGAGTCGAGCATCGCCCTTTAATCGTTCGAGACCCCAAAGAAATAAAATCCTCCCAGGGCATTGTCAAGGAATACCCGACGACCAGCTGACTAATATGAGGCCTCATCTCAATCAAGATCAGGCACTTGACATTCTGTTTATGCCGAGCACACCTATCAAGAGGAGAGCTTAGCATAGGTAAATAGTCGAAATAGCTGAGCTGCTTCGCACAAATTTGATTCGGGTAATCATGCATGGAAAGGATCCATTTAGCGATTGGAAGACAGGTTGGGAGAAATGGTGAAGGCAAAGAACCCTTGGCAATGAAGCTTTATGAAAGGGTCTCCTTTTGTTCAAGCTATTATGGATTTTCCTACTCCTTCAAAGTTCAAATCCCCTGTTGTTACTCCCAAATATGATGGTAAAATTGACCCTATTCTTCATATTAAATAGTACCAAATAGCAGCAGACATTTATGTTATCCCCGGCGAGATGAAGTGTAGGGCATTTTTAGGTACTATAGCGGGTCCTGCCCAAATATGATACAATAGCTTACCTCATGGGCAAATTAGTGATTTCAACCAACTTATCGAGCTATTCATCGATAATTTCTACTTTGGGGACAAGCCAGTAAAGAGAGTAGCTCACTTGCTAAGCGTGAGATAGCGAGTAAGGGAAAGCACAAGGGAGTACATCACGCACTTCAAAAATGAGAATTTGAAGGTAATTGACTACGAGGAGAAAATAATTATAACGTCTCTTATAAGTGGATTGCCCCGAGAAGCTTTACTACACTCTTACCAAAGAAATTCATGCAAGCTTATGGATAATAAAAACAGAGCTTATGAAGATGACCAGGAAGAAGACCTCGACCTACCTAAGAAACCCAGGTAACCAGAATGTGAGGTATTTATGCTTAGTTTTGGTTATTTTGACTATCAGATGATTACAGGAGGAGACGTTAGAGGAGGAGATTATACCGCTGAAAGAAAAGATTACATCAACGAGGTTCAAGCTTGTTCTTATACCCAAAGGATCAATCTAGTCGAGGAAGATCGGCTGAGGAATGTAAATATGGACAAGTTAGTGATCATTTTCTCCAACAATGAACTCTCTGGAGTACTTTATCCCCATCACGATCCCCTAGTAGTCAAGGTCAAAATACAAGATATAATTGTCTCCGGGTACTGATTAACAACGGGAGCTCGGTGGACATAATTTTCTACTCATACTTTCAAAATTTGGACCCAAAGCTTAGCGAGCTGGAACCTTATCACAGGCCCCTGATAGGTTTCTCTGGTCAAAAAGTGTATCCCTTAGGGACAACCAAGTTGGAAGTATTGCTCGGCACCTGGCCAGCAAGTCAAAAAGAGAAAGTGTATTTCTTCTTCATGGATAAAAATGTTCAATCTGCCTACAATATGATCATGGGCAGAGTAGGATTACAGAAATTCAAAGTTTTACCCTCTACAATCCATCAGTGCTTGAAGTTCCTGGCCAACTTTGGTGTAGGTGTTGTAAAGGGTGATCAAAAGGTAACGTGAGAATGTTACTAATCCTTTATCGAACAAGAAGATTTGTATGAATTGAATAAGAAGACCACTACTTACCAAGTGGATACTTCAGGGTGAAATAGTGAATCTGAAGTAGAAACCTTAGATCCAAGAGATGAATCAGAGCTGGTTAAAGGTCAAATTATGGAGGCTGCTGAGAGCATTATCCTTGATAACGACAAGCCAGAACGGACTACACTGATAGGTTCAGCACTGGATCCTATTCTTAAATATTAATTAATGATGTTCTTAAGGAAGAAAATAACGTGTTCACTTAGAGCCATGAGGATATGCCTGGGATTGACCCCAACTCACTCTGTCATGAGATCAATGTCAACAAAGACACCAAGCCGATCAAATAGAGACGTAAAGTATTCAGTCCCGAGAAGAATTAAGATATCTAGGAGAAGGTAGATAAGCTTCAAAAAGCTTCTTTAATTGAAGATGTGAAGTATCCAGAGTGGTTGGACAATGTCGTTATGGTTAGAAAGAAGAATAACAAGTGGAGAATGTGTATAGATTTCATAAAACTGAATAAAGCTTGCCCAAAGGATCATTTTCCTTTACTCAGGATTGATCAGCTTGTGGATGCTACGTCAGGGCATGAGTTGTTAAGCTTCATGGATGCTTATTATAGTTATAACCAGATCAAAATGAAGTCTGAAGATAGGGAAAGTACATCTTTTATTACTCCCAGAGGAACTTATTATTATAATGTGATGTCTTTTGGTCTTAAAAATGCAGGTGTAGCCTATCGAAGATTGGTGAACAAGGCTTTTGAAGATCAAATAGGCAAAAATATGGTGGTATATGTGGATGATATGCTAACGAAGTGCAAGAAAGACTCCGATCACAATGCTGACCTAAGCCAAACTTTTGACTAGTTAGAAAAGCATCAGATGAAGCTGAATTCGACCAAATGCATGTTCGGAGTGCAAGAAGGGATGTTCCTCGGCTTCATAGTCAATAAAAGGGGAATTGAGTCCAATCCAGACAAAATAACAGCTTTGATTTAAATACAGTCGCTGACCAGCAAGAAAGAAGTTCAAAGGCTCACTAGGCGAGTAGTTTCTTTGAACATATTTATGTCCCGAGAAACAGACAGATGTATACTGTTCTTAAAGGTGTTGAAAAACACCTTTGAGTGAACGAAGAATGTGAGAAAGCTTTTTAGGGGTTGAAGAAGTTTTTAGGATCACCCCCATTGCTATCCCGACTAATTTTGGGGGAGAAATTTTATTTGTACTTAGTCATTTCTGAGTCGAATGTGAGCTCTACTTTATTACGAGAAGACAATGGAGTCCAAAAGCCAGATTACTACACCAATAAGGCATTTTGAGGAGGTGAAATCAGGCACCCACGCTTGGAAAATTTATCCTTAGCACTTATTGAGGCGTCTAGACGTATGAAACCTTATTTCCATGTACATATCATAATGGTGTATACTGACATGCCTCTTTGGCAATCTCTCCATAAACCTGAGAAGCCAGGAAGACTAATGTACTGGGCAGTATAGATGGGATAATATGATATTGTATATGAGTTGAGATCCTTATTGAAAGTCCAAGATGTAGAATATTTTATTACAGAATTTACTTATCCGGAGGTTTCAGAGTAACAAGGCTTTTCGGACGAGCAGACCTCAATAGGGGAGATCTCAGGCAAAGTTATTGCTGACTAACCGATCGAGCATGACTCGAAAGAGGGGATAGCTCAGCTGCAGTCAATGCCAACCAACCAAAATCTTTAAGAATACAGGAGATGGCCCAGAGATATGAGGAGGAAAGCAAGAAGTTATTCCATTATAGGACATTAAAATACAAAGGCTTTGATAACAACATCCTAGTATGGAATCTATATGTGGATGGATCCTTATGTGCTACAATTAGCGGAGGAGGTATCATACTTAATACCCCCGATGGGATTGATACTGAATACGCTCTCATATTCCAGTTCCAAGCCTCTAATAAATAGGCAGAGTATAAAGCCTTAATAGTGGGATTGAATTTAGATCATTCCTTAAGCACCGAGCAAGTGGTGGTGCACAGTGATTCACAACTGGTGGTAAACTAGATATTGAGTTTTTATGGAGACAAAGGAGAATTGATGACCATGTATCTTGCTAAGGCAGTGAAGGTTATAACTAAGTTTCCAGTTGTTCGGATGAGCAGAGTTCTGAGAATAGAGAATGTCCGAGCTGATGCACTTGATTAGCTAGCATCAGCTACCAGGATTAAACTCATAAGGACCATCCCAATAGAGATTCTGACTAATCGGAGCATTGATGAAGATTTGATGATCAGTTTTGTTGCAGTAGATATAGGACCCTCCTGGATGGATCCTATCAGAGCATATATTAAGGAAGGAACTCTGCCAACAGATCCTATAATGGCTAAGAAGCTCAAGTATAAAGCAGTGAGGTACATATTGGATAAGGGTGTTTTGTACAAAAGAGGGTTAATAACCACTTTACAACGTTATGTTCACCCAACAGAGGTTCGGGTCTTGATAAAGGAAGTTCATAAAGGGTTATGTGGAGCTCATGTGGTAGGAATATCATTGCTACAACGAATTAACACCCAAGGATACTATTGGTCGACTATGAGGGAAGATTTCATTGCCTTTGCGAAGAAGTGTGACAAGTGTCAGAGGTTCCCTAACAATTGTAGAACTCCACATGCTGCTCTGACCCCCATTGCTCCACTTTTGGTCATTTTCTATATGGGGGATAGATTTAGTCGGGCCATTGCTGACTACCAGAGGAAGGTTTAAATACTTGGTTGTCGTTGTGGATTACCTCACCAAATGTGTGGAGGAAAAACCATTGGTGGACATGCCCTATAAGAAGCTGCACCGGTTTATCTAGAAGAACATCATTTACAAATATGGTTTACCATATGCTTTTATCATCGACCATGGTACGCAATTCGATAATGAAGAGTTCGAAGCATATTGTACCAAGTCTAAGATCCAGAAGCTGCATTCTGCTCCAGGTCATCCTCAAAGCAATGGGAAGGCTGAGGTGATAAATAGAACTTTTCTCAATTAATTGAAGAAAAGATTTGATGACGCCAATAGCAAATGGAATAATGAATTGCACTCAAGTTTCACTACACCTAAAACAGCAATTTGGTATACCCTTATATAAAAAATCTGGCATAGATTAAAACTGTGCCAAATGCTGGCACAGTTTAATGACAATTTTGCACACTCTAAAACTGTGTCAAAATTTAGCACTGTTTTAAAATGTGCCAAAATTTAGTACACTTGACTAAAACATAAAACATCCTAAAAAAAATCACTATACTAGCTTTGGTATCCCGCTCTCTCATCCTTCTCATTACCACTCATCCCTCTCTCTGCTTTGACTTTTCTCCACTTAGCTCTCTCTATCTCTCTCCGGACAACTCTCTCAAGTTTTAGGCGGTTGTGCTTTGTAAATTTCTTCAACTTCAGGTGAAGCTTATGATTTGTTATTTTAAAATCGATTATTTGAGGTGGTTGTGATTTCTGGTTTGTAGATTTCTTTTCGAAGTGGTTGTGCTTTGTAAAATCAGCTCAAATTTAGGTGAGATTTATGATTTGTAGATATATTTTCGAATTTGGTTTTTTGGTTTACCTTTATGTTTGTGCAAGTGATTTACATAAAGGTGTTTACGTTTTGGTTGTGTGTTATGTGTATACCCTTTGTTCCGAGGGGATTTAAATTGTATGATTTGGGGATCTAGCTTAAAATTTTGAAATTGGTATCGTTTTTTTTAGTTCAAACTAGGGTTTGTTGGGTGTGATTATGGTCTTGTGTTTAATTTGTATGTTTTGGGGTTCTATTAGGGGTTTTGTGCATTGTAATTCAAATAAATTCATAGTGCAAAAATATCATGAAATGGTTAAATGTTTTGGGGTTATTTCAAACATTATGATTCTATTTAAATTATGTCCCATATTCAGTTTTATGTATAGTGTATGCTTTGTTTTGAGATGGAAATTACCATATAATATAATATTTTCATTGCTTTGTGTCTTTACGGATAACTCGCTATTTTAGTTCCATCATTTCGTATCTGGGAATAACTCGATATTTGGATCCCGCTCCCACATTCATGGATACTAATATTACTATATTTGGCTCTGTAAGTTTAATTTAAATTTTTTTTCGTATATTTGTTTGGAGATCTTTAAATTTATGTGACAATTATGTTTTTCTGTATATCTCATATTAATCATAATGTAAATCTAATTTATGTATGGGATTATGAGTTTAAATTGAAGTGTGGCATGATGTAGGAATGATAACATGTGGGATAAAAGTACGAGCCTGCCATCGACACGGGTAACTATGAATTTTTCATAACGAACAACCATAAATTATGCATTTTATTTTAAATTTTAATTTTTCAACTGATTTTTACTTTGCATTCTGCAGTGCTATATACAGTTTTTTACTGTCGTATATATGTGGGAGCTTAGGTCCAAGCCTTACTAGAAACTCATTTCTCTTTCTTAGGCTTTTTTTTATGTATACCACTGCATTAGAATTAATCTTATTTATACAACAATGCCAACTGTGATGCATAATTTTCTATTTTCATTGAGTCATTAAATTTTATATATTATGATTACGATTATCCACAATAATCAGTTTGTTGCTCCAAATATTTTTCGACAAAAAACTACTTCTCGAAAATTTTATCAAATGAGGGAAAACTTGCGCAAAATTAAAACTAGAGCTATTTGGGTTAGAAAAGATGATCTTTTACCATAAATGAAGTGTAACATTGTTATCACTGCCTTCAAAGATGAACACACTTCATCTGGTTGGTATTTAAATTCAGGATGCTCCAAACATATGACAGGAGATGAAACCAAACTCTTAAACAAAACCAGATTTGCTGGAGGCAAAGTAGTTTTTGGTGACGAAGTTTCATCCCAGATCATAGGTAAAGGAACCCTAAAAGAAGAGGGAATGCATGTTCTGGATAATGTACTTTTAGTTAAAGGCCTTAAAGCCAACCTCCTAAGTATATCACAATTTTGTGACTCTGACCATACAGTTACCTTTTCAAAGAACAATTGTAAAATTCTAAATGATAAAGGTGAATGCATTATTACCGTATTTAGAACACCTGACAACTGCTATACTGTCAAGACTAGTTCTAAAACCTGTAACATTATCAGAATGGATGACAATGAAATCTGGCATAATCGTACGGGTCACTTAAGTTATGATATCCTTGGTAGATTGTATAGTCAAGAAATAGTTAGAGGAATTCCTAAAATTAAACATATTTCCAGTGTTGTTTGTGGTCATTGCCAGGAAGGAAAATTAGTTAAGACTTCGCATAAAAAG
Source organism: Sambucus nigra (assembly GCA_949130495.1). Taxonomy (NCBI): domain Eukaryota; kingdom Viridiplantae; phylum Streptophyta; class Magnoliopsida; order Dipsacales; family Adoxaceae; genus Sambucus; species Sambucus nigra. The sequence continues at coordinate 649,251,541 of OX422216.1, forward strand.
GTTAAAGACATCCTCACCTCTAGACCTTTAGATCTCATCCATATGGACCTTATTGGTCCCTCTAGAACTGTTAGTCTTTGTGGACACAGTTATATCCTTGTCATGGTTGATGATTTTACACGATTCACTTGGGTTGCCTTCTTGAAACATAAATCTGACACGTTTCAGAAATTTTTGAAAATTTTACTAAGAATTGAAAATGAGAAGGACACACAAGTCAATCGCATTCGTAGCGATAGAGGGGGAGAGTTCATAGACACAGGAATATTTGAATATTGTGACTACAACGGTTACAAACACGAATTCAGTGCCCCTAAGACTCCTCAGCAGAACGGTGTTGCCGAAAGGAAAAACCAAACTCTTTAAGAGATGGCGCGTGTCATGTTGCATGCCAAATCTCTACCTAAGTACTTCTGGGTAGAATCTATTAGAACTGCATGTCATATCATTAATCGTGTTTACCTTAGGAAAAACACTAAACAAACCTCTTATGAGTTGTGGTACGGTAAGAAGCCTAATCTGAAATATCTAAGAACTTTCGGAAGGTAGTGTTATGTCTGTAAAGACAGAGAACATTTGTCTAAATTCGAGACGCGTGGTGATAAATCCATCTTCTTAGGTTACTCCTCAAACAGTCGTGCGTATCGTATATATAATCTGCGTACTAAGACCCTTATGGAGTCGATAAATGTAATTGTAAGCGACTCTATTGTTGAAAATAAGATATCTGAATCACCTATTGTGGTTGAATCTGAAAATGAGTTCAAAAATGATTCACCAGAAATAGATGACTCATTACCTATTGAGAGTCCAGAAGTACCTGGTTGGGTCTCTAAAGATCATCACATTGACAACGTGGTCGGTAATCCCAATGATCTTGTCCGTACTAGATCCTAATTAAGAAATTATGCTAATTACGCATGTTTCGTCTCCCTTGTGGAACCGAAAAATGTTAATGAAGCATTGAATGACACACACTGGATTTCTTCAATGCAGGAAGAACTTTTACAATTTATCATTCACGATGTCTGGTATCTTGTACCACGGCCTCAAAACAAAAATGTTATAGGCACACGTTGGATCTTTAAGAACAAATCCGATGAAAATGGGGTAATCCTTAGAAACAAAGCTAGACTAGTTGCTCAAGGTTACTCACAATTAGAAGGGATAGATTTTAGCGAGATATTTGCCCCTGTCACTCGTCTTGAATCTGTTCGACTTCTTTTCGCCATAGCGTGTCACTTAAAATTCACACTTTATCAAATGGATGTCAAGTCTGCTTTCCTCAATGGAATTCTGTCCGAAGAAACCTATGTAGAACAACCCAAAGGGTTCATTGACCCAAAATACCCAGACCATGTCTTTCGTCTAAAAAAGGCTTTGTATGGCTTAAAATAATCTCCTAGAGCTTGGTATGAACGTCTATCCAACTTTTTGTTGGATAAGGGTTTTAATAGAGGAGGAAATGACCAGACCCTCTTTGTCAAACATTTTGACAAAAACATTATTATAGCCCAAGTCTATATAGACGACATCATCTTTGGGTCTACTTCAACATCTGAAGTTAAATCTTTTTCTGCTATTATGCATAAGGAGTTTCACATGTCCCTTATGGGGGAGCTACAGCTTTTCTTAGGATTTCAAGTAAAATAGAATTCTGATGGATTATTTGTCTCTCAAATTAAGTATGCCTTAGATCTTGTTAAAAAAATTAGTTTAGATAATGCTAAAGTTTCCAAAACGCCAATGAGTACTACTGTTAAATTATGTAAAGATGAAAATGGGAAGTCAGTCGATTCCACACTTTATCGTAGTATGATTGGTAGCCTACTCTATCTAACTGCCTCACGACCAGATATAATGTATGTTGTATGTCTGTGTGCTCGTTACCAGAATAACCCTAAAGAGATCCATTTATCTTGTGTAAAACGTATAATAAAGTACATAAAGGGCACTATTAATCTTGGACTTAGGTACACTAATGATACCTATAGTACCATCATAGGGTATATTGATGCTGATTGGGCTGGTTGTACTGATGACAGTAAAAGTACATCAGGTGCCTATTATTATGTCGGCAATAATTTAGTAGGTTGGAGTAGCAAAAAACAGAATTGCACATCTTTGTCTACGGCTGAGTCCGAATATATAACAGCAGGAAGTTGATGTGCTCAATTGTTATGGATAAAACAAATGTTAAGCGACTATGGGATTAAAGAAGATCAGTTACAATTGTATTGTGACAATCAAAGCGCTATTAACATATCTAAAAACCCGGTTCAACACTCGCGAACTAAGCACATTAAAATAAGACATCACTTTATATGCGAACTTGTTGAGACTAAGGAGTTAGAAATTCATTACCTACCTACGGATCTGCAACTTGTAGACATGTTCACTAAACCTCTAGACTATAATAGATTTCTGTATTTGCGTAATTCTATAGGTATGGTAAGTGCTGATTAAACTCTTAAGACCATAATTTTTACCCTTTGTCCATTTGAGACAAAATGGGGGAGAAATTTGAGTCTTACGGGTTCAATGTTTTGTTCACATTTCATCTAAACTGCTTGATATTAGTGTGCATATTTGCAGGAACCTCTTCTACTGATTGTCTACCATTTCTAGTGTACAAATTTGTAAATAGTTGTGCTATGTAATTTTTTACTTTCTAAGAAATGGGTAGATAGTATCTTTTGTATAGGACTAGGTTTTATTTTTTTTGGTTCCCTAAGAGTTTATGTTAACTCAAAGGAGATTTTGTCTCATATTTCCAAAGGGGGAGATTGAAGCACCTTATACCTTTGACTTACTTAAGTCTATACTGTATAAGTGTTCATCTAATTTGGAAATAGTGACAAAATTTGTTGTCTAACCTAGAACCCAAAGAACCTCAGAATTATTCCTCTCTAATCCTCTTCAATGATCCAAACAAGGTATAATTGAATCACACTACACACATTAGAAATGCATACATGTGTATATATTGCTTAAAATTGATTGTATATTAAAATCCACTTAAAAAGTTATTTTAATAATTTTTTGGGAATTTTTAAACATTTTTAAAATAATGTTTTCTTAATTAAAAGTGTGTTTATAAACTTTGTGGGGTTAAAATGTTATTTTGAAAAATTCATTTTTCATTGGAATGTTTGATTGGGTAGAATGTAAATGCGCTAGAGACTTCAGGGTGCTGCCTGTAATTACTTTTGACGCGCGTTTGAAAGCCAATAGAATGCCAACACTTGTCACGTTCCTGATATCTCATTTTGTGTTTGTTATGTGAAAGGGTTGCCTAGTGTATTGGTGATCGTTAGATCAAACCTTATCTATGGCCTGCATGCATTTTAAGTCTATCCTTGTAATATTACTTTGGACCAATCACCTTCATTTTAACCACCGCCTTCTTATCACCCTTGGATCAAGTCAATATTAGGAAGACCTAATCTCATCCCTTCATTGCCTTCGACAATCCAGAACCTTCCTCCACTCCTATATAAACCCTCATATTCTCAACCTTTGGGAACTTTTGGCAGTCGTCATTTTTTAGAGAAAAAAAATAGAGAGAAGAGAGAAGTGAGAGAAAAGAGAGAAAAGAAAAGAGAGAAGAGAGAGAAAGGGAAACTGTGTTAGCCAAACCCTAACCCTAATCCTAAACACTTCAAATCTGATTCAAACCTTCGTATATTCAAAACCCCAAACACAACCTTGAGTGTTTGAGAGAGTGTTGTTACTAGTTTGATCATTTGAAAGCTGTAACCTCTTGATCTGTGATCTTACTACCAACTTAAACATTTTTGTGAAGATCTGTATTTCTTCTTCATAGAAATTGTAGATCTACACTCTGCATGTTATATTTCACTAGATCTGCATATTTGTTTCTCGTTTTAAGAAAATATTTGTTGATTTAAGATCTGTAAATATTTTATGGTTTCTGTTCTTATGAAACTTAATCTTGACCTAGTTGGATTCACACTTGGAGGTTTTCAATCTCAAAAATATTATTAAAACAGAGATTGATTAAGATCTTGACCGATTTTAAAGCAAGATATCCGTGGAATATGGGATAAATTAAAGGTTAAAAAGGTTTTAAGTTCTGTAAGAAAGAAAGAAAAGAAAATCACAGCATATAGTCTTTATATGTAATTTTCTAGGACTGTCTCTAAAAACTAAGTGTGTGTGAGTTCATGCATGTGAATAGGAATCACTTCACAAACACTTGACACACTACAACACTAAAAGTGTTGGGATTAAGATCAAAGATTATTGAGTCGACACAAGGAAAGCTAAAGCAAAGGAAAAGTTATCAAACTGGAAGAACATCATCAACAATCAGATCTAAGAGAAGTTAGAAGGACACCAAGTGGGGTATATTCTTAAACTTAGAATAGGCTGATTTGTGTGCATGTATGTTGTATTGTTTGTAACTGCTATTTGTTTTTAGTGGATTTTTACTTTTGTGACTTAGAAGTCACCGTGGATGTTTCCTCTATTGGGAGAGGTTTTACCACGTTAAAAACTGTGTGTTTTGATTATCTTCATCTCCTCATCTCATTCTATAAGTGTGTTGAATTTTTGAAACTATCTTAGTTTTAAAAACTGATTACAAAGTCTGGGTTATTCTCGTACATAAGTTTTGTAAACACACCTTGTTGTTTATCATTTTTATTTTCAAAAGAAAAGGGTTTCTTCAACAAACATCTCGGAGTTGCTTATACAGTTTAATCTTGTATTAAACGGCATTAGCAACGTTTTATAATGATAATTTGGTTTAATTTCTAATTTGTATAGCATTAAATTTAGTCCAAGGCCTACTTAATAAGGACTTATTTACGAGTCCTGGCTAGTTCTAAGCAAAGATATAATGTTTTACAACGATATAATGCTATACAAAGATATGGAGTCCGACTAAAAAGGCTTTTGATAAAAGTTTTATACTTTTCTCAACACTATTTGAACAACATCAATTATAATTATCTATTTTGAAATGAATAAAAAATGGCCTTCAAAATCACAGTTTATAAGAAACACAAAGGACGACATGAGGGTTTTCCCAAAGTTCAAGACATGGGTGTTTTACTAAGTTGGTCAAGTCTTAGGGACATAAAACTAATTGTCTATAAATTTAATAAGGTCAATCTCTTCATGTTATCACTCTTAATAACTCGAGCACATTACCTGGTATATGAATAATTTATGACAAGGATTTTGCCATCTTATCTTGGTTTGTACAGATTGAGAATGAGTACGGGTCAGAAAAAGCTACACTTGGAGTTGCTTATGCTTCATACATAAACTGGGTTAAAAAAATGATTATTGAACTTAATACATGATTCCCATGGGTGATGTGTAAAGAAGATGATGCACTTGACCCGGTGGTGAGTAATTTTCAATGCTCACTAATAATATATCATTTCCTTTTGTAGTTATTTACTTTTTAGTTAAATAATATTGTGCTGTACGATTTTCTTTATAATAAAAATGTCTTTCTTCTTGCACGATTTTTAAGTTTGTACAATATTAATTATTAACTTGATTATAATGCTTACAATGTATTTTTTTTATTTAAAGTCCATACCTAGTAGGTTCTGATTTATAAGCCCAATTTTAGATTCGATATTGGGAAATTTAAAGTTTTTTCATCTTTAATCTTTGCAACAGATAAATGCGTGTAATGGTTTCTACTGCTGTGTTCTTTGAGAGAATCATTGCATGATAAGAGGATAGTCATTGACGTCTTAGGTCGCGATGAGTACATGACAACAAGGTTTTATTCTTTCAGATAGTTTTTATTGATGATATTCTGATTTATTCATGTGACATGGTTGAACATGAAAAGCATCTCATAACTATTTTGAATTTGGTGAAAGATAAGAAGTTGTATGCTAAGTATAGCAAGTGTGAATTTTTGATCTCACGAGTTGTATTTTTAGGCCATGTTATTTCTGGAGATAATATATGTGTTGATCCTAAAAAGGTAGAAGCTATTGGAAAATGGAAGCCGCCCAATAATGTGACTGAGGTGAGAAGTTTTTTGGGTTTAGCTGGGTATTATAGAAGGTTTATTAAGGGATTTTCTTCGATTGTCTTGCCAATGACTAAACTAACCCGGAAAGATGTTAAGTTTGAATGGAATTCTGATTGCGAAAATAGTTTTGATGAATTGAAAAAGAGGTTAGTAATTGCACAAGTTCATTCCGCATGGTGGAGATGGTTTTGTTATTTATACTGATGATTCACATCAGGGGTTGGGTTGGGTATTTATGCATCATGGTAAAGTTATTGCTTATGCTTATAGGTAGTTGTGTACACATGAACGTAATTATCCTACACATGATTTGGAACTTACTGCTATTGTGTTTGCTTTGAAATTATGGCATTATTATCTATATGGTGAGGTATGTGAAATTTTTACTGACTATCAAAGTCTTAAGTATTTATTCACTCAGAAGGAGTTGAATTTGAGGCAGAGGCGGTGGATGGAGTTAATTAAAGATAATGATTATACAATTCACTACCACCTAGGGAAGGCAAATGTAGTTGCAGGTGCTCTGAGTAGAAAGGCTTCAGGAAGGTTATCTTGTATTCGGTGTGCTAGAGTTTTCCACATCATGGAGTTGAGATTGATGGGAATGGAATTGAAGCTAGCAGATGGGGACATGTTCTTTGCTCATGTAAGCGTGAGGACTTTGTTAGCTACCCGTATTCGTGATTTTCAAAGTCAAGATCTTTTCCTTGAGAAGAAACAACAGGATGTCCGATGTGGTAAGTCTGAAGATTTTTGTATTATGAATGATGGCACTTTATTATATAAGCAGCGATTATGTGTGCCTAATGTGGGTGGATTGAAAGAGGAAATTTTAGATGAGGCTCATAATTTCATTTATACTATGCATCCTGGTAGTACTAAAATGTATAGGGATTTAAATGTATTATTGGTGGAATAATATGAAGAGGGAAATAGTTGATTTTATTCTTAGGTGCCTTATATATAAGCAACTGAAAGTGGAGCATCAAAAACCTACTAGTCTACATCAGTTATTGCCAATACTGAAATGGAAATGGGATCATGTAACGATGGATTTTATGGTTGGGATTCCTCGATCTCAGAAGGGGTCAGATTTGATTTGGGTAGTAGTGGACAGATTGACCAAGTCCGCTCATTTTCTATCAGTCAAGACTACATATACAGTTGATAGGTATGTTAGATTGTATGTTAATGAGATTATTCGATTGTATGGAGCACCGGTATCTATTGTTTCAGATAGGGACCCTACTTTTACCTCCAAATTTTGGGATAGCTTACAGTATGCTATGGGTACTAACTTAAAGTTTAGTATGGTTTTCATCCTCAAACAGATGGGAAGTTTGAAAGGATACTACAGATTTTAGAAGATATGCTTAGAGCTTGCGTGCTTGATTTTAAAGGAAATTGAGATGAATATTTGCATTTGACAGAATTTGCATATAACAATAGTTTTCAATCTACTATTGGTATGACGCCATATGAAGCGTTGAATGGTAGACGGTGTCGTACACCCGCATGTTGGGGTGAAGTTGGTGAAAGGAAGATAGAGGGTCCAGAGTTAATTGAAGTCACCATTGAAAAAGTAAAGATTATTCAAGATAGAATGAGAACGACACAAAGCAGATAGAAAAGTTATGCGGATAAGCGATGGAAAGATTTAGAATTTCAGAAGGGGGATTACGTGTTTCTTCGGATATCGCCATGGAAAGGAGTTATGAGGTTTGGAAAGAAAGGTAAATTAAGTCCACGCTACTTTGGACCTTATGAAATTCTTGAGAAAGTCAGGATGGTTGCCTACAAGTTAGCATTACCACAGGAGTTAGCTCGATTACATGATTTTTTCCATGTTTCTATGTTGAGAAAGTATGTAGAGGATCCTTCACATGTATTGGTGGAACAACCTATTGAGTTTAAGGAAGATTTGAGCTATGTTCAAGAACCACTTGTAATCGTCGATAAGAAAGAACAAATATTGAGATCAAAAGTGATCCCAGTTGCGAAACTTCTGTGGATAAGGCATTCCATGGAAGAGGCTACATGGGAGAGCGAGGCTACCATGAAGACGCGTTATCCATATTTGTTTGATTCAGACAACCAAGGTATGTCAATTTTGGGGACGAAATTTCCTAACAGGGGGAGAATTGTGACAACACGAATATAATTATGATAAATTATATTTAAATCTTGATTAGCTTATGTGATATGGATAATATGTTATTAGTATATATAAGGTTAATTCATTATGTTTAGACTAATCCTACATTCATAAATCATGAAATATCGAATTAGTTACAAATATGAAATTTTGAAGTTTTCCATAGGAATGCTCATGTTTAAGACTAGTTTTGACCTTTATAACATAATAATTGACTAGATAGTTGTATACAGGTGACTTATGGTTGTAACACAATAAACGGTGTGTGAAACGGAGGCTCGAGTAAGAAGTTATACCGAAATTACCAACCAAGGGAAAATATGTCCATTTGTTTAAGTGGTAATTTGTCCTTTATACCCAATAAGTGTCTTAAATTGATTGGTTGGAGGTGGATGTTGGTTTGTCCGACTTAAACCCTTCAGATATCCTCCTTTCTTCATCAAACTCAGTTTGAGAGAGTTTTAGGTTTAGGAAAAACAATTGTGAAGGTTAGGAAGATATTCATAACATATCCGAAAATTATGTAAAAATAGCAAGAAATGAATCTTGGGTGATGGTTTGAAGTTCGGGTATGAAATCTGCCCCAAAAGAGTAAATATGCATACCACATGTTTGATGTTTTTCTTGACATAGAAAATGAACTCTGAAAATTATGAAATTTTAATCTTGTATTATTCAATATGTTTTCTTAAATTTGGTGAAATATCGTAGAAAGTTATGATGTATAAAAATTATGAAAATTCTTGGAAGATGACTGAATGATAGAGGAGCCTATAGGGCAGATTTGCTATGTAGTAAAGAAATGGGCATATCTTGCTCTACGAAACTTAGAATGATGTGTCATCTTTTGTGTTGGAAACCTAATATGATAAGGATTGGATTACAAAGAATAATTAAAGTAGGTTTGTGCTATAATTTTAATATGTTAGATATCATAACCTGAATCTAGATGGGACTTCATTTATGATGAATGATTTGAATATGATCATATGATGCTTATGAATTGAGTTATGTTGAAGTTATTCTTTGAATTGTTAATATTATTATGATGATACTAATATTACAAAAATGATAGGAAGATAAGAATAACCGAATGAACAAGAGCCAGATAAAGGAAAAGGGAAAGCTTGTTAAATTTCCATGGTGAGTGTACTTCTGATTGTTTCACATATAGATATGAAATGATATGATGGTTATGAATATAGCTCTAAGAGAAGGATTTGTTTGGATATTAAATTATCCAGGATTAGTTTGAATACTTCGATATTCAGGATTTATTTGGATATTCAAATATCCAGGATTTGTTTGGGTCTTATGATCCATGATTGGAATTGGACAAAGATCCAATGATTTATTGTAACTTATGTTCCAGGATTTTTCATAGCCAATGGGCATGATTGTTTGGATTTTATATCCACATATTTGATATAGAACTATTAATTCATTATAAGGAAGGAGTACCTCACTAAGCTTAATGCTTATGGTTTATATTTTAACATTTTTAGGGTTGTATGCAGCCAGCTAGGATACCGTATGATCGGTGATTTTGAGAGTTGCACTATTAGAAAGAAATGGGGTTTAAATATGGGGATTTTGTTATTGTCACAAGGAGGATTTCACTACACTCACACATGGTATATATTGAGTTAGTGTGAGTGAATTCGATGATTGTAAACTTTAATCGTAGTTAATCACAGTATTGCATAAGCTTTAATTATGACTCTGATGTTGACTTTGTTATGGCACAAGAACAATATTATGTTCATTATGTACATTATGCATGAAAATATTAATAAATGAATTACTTTTCAAATGGATTAAAGATCATGATTTAATTGTTATTAAAATAAATGATTAGAATGGATATCGGTTCGGGGTGTGACACTCACAGTGGAGGTAGGCCAGATTGGCTAAACCACCTATATACTAGTGTTTCTCCTCTTCTCCTCATCTCCCTCTACTAGATATTTACTCTTGTGCTGCCATTTTCATTGCTAGCTTGAACTTATCAACACCTCACCTGGTGGTGTTGTTTACATCATCATCAATTTGGCACCGTCTAGGAACTCTGATCACCCTGCATGTGTTGACCGTGAGTTGATTATGCCCCACTGGTACCATTTCCCCTGTTCTGCCCTGAAGGCTAGACTCTCCTGCTCGCTTACCCTCTGACAAGTGGAAGCGGTGGTCCTGGCAGTGAAGTAATGATGTGTTAACCACATCAGAATAAGTGGCCAACGAGAGATTTCCTAGCAAGTGCTGACGAATCCTCCATGTCAACCCATCCATGAACTTCTGGATATTATTCTCTTCAGTCGAAATCTCATCGGGAACGATGCTTAGAAGATTTATGAACTCGGCCTCATACTCAGCCACTGTCTTCCCCTCCAGCTTGAGGTTCATCAACTTCCTCCTCATCTCGGTATGAACTGCTGAGGAAAAATACTTGCGGTCAAATCGCATCTAGAACTCCTGAATGGTAAGAAAATCTCTCTCTTCCGCGGTGGTAATAGACTCCCACCACTGCAATGCTGCTCCTACCATCTTAAAAGTAGCCAGTATCTGCCTCTGTACATCGGTACACTCGTACGTCCTCAAATGTCTTTGGATGTCCTTCTTCCACTGACTGGATACAACGATGTTGAAGCTACCTGCAAACTCTAGAGGGTGCGCATTAGGAAAGGAATCTCAAACCCGTTCCCAAGCAGACGGGAATGCATGAGCCTAAACTAGGTCAACCATAGGTGCCTCAGGTGGCGCCTGCTACACAACTGCTAAAGCAACATTTACCGCCTGGGCTACAATGGCGGCTGCTTCTGTAGCGTTCATAGTACCCTGAACTGGTGCAGGTTGTGGCTTGGGCTGGGCACCCCTGGGAACTTTTTGTACGCGTCATGGAGGCATCTAAAATGAGAGAGAAGTCTTATAAGTCCACAATTAATATCTCAAAATAGCTGAAGAGCGTAAAATACACAAAAGAGTCGAACAATCCTAAAATATAGGGATCTATATCAAAGGACGCTACGCAAAAACAAAACAAGCCTTACAGATCCTAAGGACACTAAAACCTGATGTTCTGATACCACCTGTAACACCCCGACTAATTAAATACCGGGTAGCTACTCCTTTATTCAAATTAATACAAAATGTTAAGTTGGTTCAGTTCATAGCATCATTGTCGAAAACTTTTTTTTTAAACAATTAGTAGCCACCTAATATTTAAAAAGTGAGTTGCCAAATTTTATTAAATTAAATTAACATGAAATACATCGAATATTTATCAATTAATGATAACACGATTACATCACAGTCACAACAGAATATAAATGGAATAGTAAATCAGCCTGGAGTAGCACTCCTCAGAATAGTCCCAAATACTGAATAAAACCAAATACAACGTCTGAATAATTAATGAATTTAACTCCAAAACTGAAAGGAAACTGAGTATGATAAAACCGTCTCTAAAAGAAATGGGGAGACATACCCTAACAACTGAATAAGTCTGAAATGGAATCAATATAGAATTTGGAGGTGTCTATCATCAAGGTCCTGTAACTTCCACAGCAGCTACAGCACGTCACTGGAATGGAACTCCTAAGCTTGGCGTCCCTATGGCGGGACACCTAAAAGGTTTTTACTAGAAAAATAGATTTGAAAGAAAACGGGTTAGAGCCCGATGTGAAAACAGTTTAAAATATAGCAGGTGTTTAATAACATTAAACAGTGAATATTAAATACATGTTAGTTACGTGCACTCACATGAGTTCCTCATCTCTCAACTAATTTCCACTCCTACCGTATCCGTAACCCGTCCTAGTCATGCCGCTAACTAACTAGTCTAAATCACAACCTGACTTCACTTTATAATACAAGGGTCTATTCTAATATAATATGTGCGTGTCTTCCTTTTATTTCTCATTCATTACTTATAATATTTAATGTATGAAATTCTCATTTTTATCTTTACTAACAATGTCTCAAGAATACACATTTACACTTTAATAAAGAGTCTATGGAAATTACTAGTATATTAATCCCAACATAAATATACAATTAGGGCACCCCTAGGCTGTGCACACATACTCTGCTATCGAATCCCGGTACATCACGTACATAAGGATGAATCTCTCAGGAACCGTCTCAATAAGCAAAATCACACATAATAGAGGCGAACATAGTCCACATACCCATGGGTCACGCACATACCTACGCTCCCATGGTCAACTGACTTATTAACTCACAAATAAGTCATTCACAGCCCTATGTCCTTAAGGTACCAATCTAAATCCCCACGTAGGCACACAAGGATTAGATGGCCCAGTTCGAAAGCCGACCTCCCGTGATAGCAAGTATGGTAGGTATATTATACACATATAAGTCCATATACTAAGCACTCACACAACTTAGATATCTTATCATATTAATAAAGGTATATTCTACATCCCTATATCGTTATTCCAATTTGTACATTTTTAAGTTTCCGGATAATATATAATATAGACTGCCGACACATCTCATGTTGTAGTTTCAAGTACTTAAAACCAAACCCAAAAAGTTTACCAAGTCTCCTATTATCCCCACATTTAAATCCACTATTCTTAAGGTCCTCACCTCTGCCACTAACTTTAAATTATCAAACTATATAGAAGTTAATCATTTAATTTCAGTCTTTAAGAGTATCTCACACGTCGAGCCTTATTAGGTTTAACATAATTTCCAAATTGAATTCTAATCATAATCCGGATCTCACACACATGCCTGCTGGTCTTCTGTAAATCTAAGAGTGTTCACAAAGTCCCCACCAATAATTCTCTAGGGTCGAAATTGTTAAAATTCAAAAAAGGAAGATATATAACTGATTATGGGAAGGTCGATCGATTGACCTTGAATGTCGATCGATCGATGGTGGTTGATCGATCGACCTATGAATGTCGATCGATCGATCGCACCAGATGGGCTACGGACTGGTTCATTTTTCAGTCTCAGATTTGTTCCAAAACTCCATTACAAGGTATGAAACTCTAATCTAAGGTTATAGGATCATTATACAACCAAAATACATTATTTTTAATGTTCCAAAACCTTTAAATCATCAACAATTGGCCTTATATGGATCAAAACTTCAATAAAAATCTTAGTTTTCTATTTTCTTCAAGAACAATGATAATTCTCCTCTTTAATCCGTTTTTAATTCATCAAAGGTTTTTTTTGGGTACTGAATTCATCCAGAACAAATCTACATGCAATTCCTAACCAAGGTTTAGAGTTCTCCATCAATTTCATTGGGTTTTCATAATCTTTCAAGGCCATTATTAATTTCTACACTAATCATGGAGGAAATATTCGTTGAAACTAAGGAAATCAAATCACTTGCCTTAAGTTTGATGTTCAAAATCGTTGATGGTGTCCAGGGGTTGGTTCTTTCCTTATTTCCGATCACAATTTCGTCAAGATTTGGTGGTGGTGGTTGGTGGCTAGGTTTTGGAAACCTTTTGCAACTTCCCCTCTAACTCACGTAAACCACTCTTTGTTTTTGGCTGATAATGGCCCTAATGGCCTTTCCAATAATAAATAAATAAACACTCAGATTCGTGGGTCTTAATTCCTTAATTTTTAAAATGACCAAAATACCCTCCCATGTTGCCGGTTTGGCCTAAAAATGCCCCGGGACCCAAACTAAACCCCCGGCTAGTGTTTTCTGACTATCTCGACTCCTCCAGACACATTGACGCACTCAAAATGACCATACGGATGATTAAATTATAATTTACTTTTTAATCTAATTAAATTAATTCCTGACGTGACTCACACGCGCGTCCCAACTTAATTTTCCAAATTGTTGTATTTATGATTCTCGACAATTTTAATACTTTCAATACTCATATATTACCATATATATTCAGTAATATTTAATATTATCATTATAATCAAATACCAACTCACATCTCGCTAGTATTTAAATTCGTATTAATATCCAATTAATTTTCATTTAATTTAATTAATCCATTAAATAAAAATCAATAAAATGACGGGGTATTGCATACTTCCCCCCTAATAACAGAATTTCGTCCCAAAATTCGGAACTAAAGTATACCTGGCAAAAATAGCTCTGGATAACGATCTCGCATCTCATCCTCGCGCTCCAAGGTTGACTCATCGGCATTATGATGCCGCCACTGAACACGTACTAACGGTACTATCTTCAACCTCAGTTTCCTCTCGTTGTGGTCCAGAATAGCAATTGGCCCCTCCTCGTAGGAACTATCAGGCTGAAGATCGATGTCCTCTAAAGCAATGTGGGTATGGGCCAAATCGTCCCTAAGATATCTCCTTAGCGAGGAAATATGAAACACATCATGAATCCTATGCAAGTGTTCCGATAACCCAAGTCTATAGGCTACTGGACGAATTAGCTCGATGATAGGGAATGGACCCACGTATCTAGGTGACAATTTCCCTTTCTTCCCGAAACGCATAATCCCCGTTATCGGAGATACTCTGAGTAGCACCTGATCCCCCACCTTGAACTCTCTAAAGAATCTTTTGGCATCGACATAACTCTTTTGTCGGTACTGAGCTACCCGAATACGGCTTCGTATCATCTCTATCATCACCGAGGTGTCCTGAATCACCTCCGGCCCAAGAAGTTTGTTATCCTCCACCTCTAGCTAACATGCTGGGGAACGATAAGGTCGATCATACAATGCCTCGAATGGAGCCATACCAATAGTGAACTGGTAGGAGTTATTATAGGCAAACTCCACCAGTGGAAGGTACTGCTCCCAACCACCTCCAAAGTCTAGGATGTACATACGCAACATGTCCTCCAACATCTGATTCATCTGCTCAGTTTGCCCATCTGTCTGTGGGTGATATGCCGTACTCAGCCGCAACTCCGTACCCATGGCTTCCTGAAAACTCTCCCAAAATCATGAAATAAATATCTTGTCTCGATCAGACACGATATTGAGAGGCACCCCGTGGAGTCTCACTATCTCCGCTATGAAAATCTGAGCATATTGTCCCGTAGTGTAGTCTGTCCGGGCTGGCAAAAAATGAGAAACTTTTATCAACCTATCCACGATTATCGATATGGAGTCGTGACTCCTATGTGATGTGGGTAAACCCATGATGAAGTCCATGGAAATGCTCTCCCATTTCCACATTGGGACCTCTAATGGTTGTAGAAGTCCTGCCAGTCTCTGATGGTCCACCTTTACCAGCTGATATGTGGCACATTTAGAAACGAACTCGACAATATCCCTATTCATCCCACTCCACCAGTATTATCGCCTCATATCCTGGTACATCTTATCCCCAGTAGGATGTACCGCGAATCGTGTGACTCTGCCATTACCTCATGTCGTAAGTCTTCTCCCTCAGGAACGACCAGTCTCCCATTAAAGCGTAAGCCCCCGTATGAACTAACGGTATATGACTCGACTCCCTCTGCTAGTAATCTGACTATCTGCTCTTGACAGAAAGAGTCTTTTACCTGGTCCTGTATCACTCTTATAATGATTTTGGGGCGTAACTATCATCACAGACATAAATGATCGGGCCACTGCATCCTGGTGTCCTAATTCCCTCCACTTTGCTTTCCACACTTCGACCACCTCGCCTACTAGTCTACGGCTCAACGCGTCTGCTACCACATTAGCCTTCCCTGGGTGGTACTGGATATCAAACAAATAATCCTTTATGAACTCAAGCCACCTATATTAACGCATATTTAATTCCTTCTGCGTGAAGAGGTGTTGTAGGGACTTGTGGTCCATGAATAAATGGAATCTCTCCCCCAGGAGATAATGTCTCCAAATTCGAAGAGCAAATACGACTGTTGCTAACTCCAAGTCGTGGGTGGGGTAATTCTTCTCGTGAGGCTTAAGCTTGCGGGAAGCATAAGTTATAGCCTGACTCTCCTGTTGCAGTATACCCCGAAGTACTAGTAAGGACGCATCGGTGTAGACTAGATACTAAACTCCCGGTCTAGGCAATGCTAACACTGGTGTTGATGTCAACTTGTCCTTTACCTCGTCGAATGCCAACTGACATGCATCTCTCCAAATAAATGGCACACCCTTTCGAGTCAGATGTGCCAAAGGACCCGCTATCTTAGAGAACCTCCGAATAAACCTTATGTAGTATCCTGCTAGACCCAAGAAACTACGTATCTCAGTCGGTGTCATGGGCTGTCCCCACTCCCTCATCGTTGATACCTTCCCTGGATCAACAAATTTCCCCCTTTCTGAAATGATATGCCCCAGAAACTGAACCTCCTTTAGCCAAAACCCACACTTCTCATACTTTGCATATAACTCGTCCTGACACAGCGTCTGCAAAACTTGCCTCAAGTGCTCGGTGTGTTCCTCCTCTGTCTGGGAGTAAACCAGAATGTCATCAATGAAGACGATGATGAACTGGTCTAGGAACTCTCTGAATACCCTATTCATCAAGTCCATAAACACGGCTGAGGCATTGGTTAGGCCAAAAGGCATAACCCGAAACTCATAGGAACCATATCTCATCAAGAAAGCAGTCTTCGAGACGTCATGTTCCCTGATACGCAACTGATGGTAACTCGATCTCAAGTCGATCTTTGAGAAGAAAGCTGCTCCTCTCAACTGGTCGAATAAGTCATCGATTCGGGGCAACGGATACTTGTTCCGTATCGTGACTTTATTCAACTCCTGGTAATCTACACACAACCTCAAATATCCATCCCTCTTCTTCACGAAGAGCACAGGGGCACCCCATGGCAAAGTACTCCTACGGATAAACCCCTGACCCAACAGCTGCGTTATCTAATCCCGTAGCTCTCTCATCTCCGCTGGATCCATACGGTAAGGTGCGCAGGCTATAGGCCGAGTGCCCGGTATTAAATTGATAACAAAGTCTATCTCTCTACTAGGAGGTAATCTCAAAATATCCTGGAATACATCAGCGAACTCTCTAACAACTGGAATCGAATAGAGTGGTATTACCACTTCCTTAGAGGTCTCCTCCTCTATATAGTACAAGTGAGTGGACGATCATCCCTCAGGGCGAGGCATCGCCACTAGGAACATCTCCTGCCTGGGTATGGCAAAAATAATACTTTTACTGAAGCGATCAATCATGGATCAATACGCAACTAGCCAATCCATACCGATAATCGCATCGTACGCGGTCATATCTAACACTAACATATCAGCGGGTAAAGTAAACCTCCCAATCTCTACCCCCACACCTCTACATACAATGGAAATCACATAACCCCTACTCAATGGTGAATCTACACAAGCAGCAGTGCTTTCCGCGGGATCTAACAACCCCATAGTGTATGCAAACCTCATGGCAATGAAACAGTGTGTGTCTCCCATTGTCAAACAAAATACACCCCATAGTCCCCTAAATAGAAAACATGCCCTCAATAGCAAGTGGATCCTGTGGGACTGCAACCTGTTGGAGCTGATAAACCCGCCCGTACTGAAGTTATTCCTGCTGGACTGGGACTATTAGAATGGGGGGTAAAGCTGGCATCTGCGGTGTTACTGAAGAGCGACGATAAACATAGCTCTCTGGAGCTCGTATCGAGCACCCTGCTGCTGCTGCTGTGGGGACCTGCCCCTTTCAGGACACTCCTGGATTTTATGGCCAATCTTGCCACAAATAAAACATTTCTCCGTAAAGTTTCCCCCTCTCTTACCCTGCTGCCCACGACCCTGGTGGACGTTACCATTCTTACCCTGACCCTGATGGCCCTAGTGAAACTGCTGCTATTGGCCGTGCTGGACCTGATGGCCGTGCTGACCCTAATGGCCCTGCCGAAAGCCTCCCTGACCATTTTTGAAACCTCTAGATCTAAACCTCATAGAATCCCCCTGCTGGGAACTCTGATCACCCTGCCTGTGCTGACCCTGAGCTGATTGTCCCCTGCTGGCACCATTTCCCTTTATCCTGCCCTAAAGGCTGGACTCTCCTGCTCGCTTACCCTCGGACAAGTGAAAGCGGTGGTCCTGGCACTGAAGTAATGCTGCGTTAACCACATCAGAATAAGTGGCCAACTAGAGATTTCCTAGCAAGTGCTGACGAATCCTCCATGTCAACCCATCAATGAACTTCTAGATTTTCTTCTCTTCAGTCGGAATCTCATCGGGAACGATGTTCAGAAGATTGATGAACTCGGCCTCATACTCAGCCATTGTCTTCCCCTCCTACTTGAGGTTCATCAACTTCCTCCTCATCTCGGTATGAACTGCTGAGGAAAAATACTTGCAGTCAAACCGCACCCAGAACTCCTGAATGGTAATAACATCTCTCTCCTCCGTGGTGGTAATAGACTCCCACCACTGCAACGTTACTCCCACCAGCTTAAAAGTAGCTAGTATCTGCCTTTGTACATCGGTACACTCGTACATCCATAAATATCTTTGGATGTCCTTCTTCCACTGACTTTTTACAACGACGTCGGAGCTACCTGCGAACTCCGAAGGGTGCACCTTCTGAAAGGCATTTCGAACCCATTCCCAAGAAGACGGGAATGCATGAGACTAAATTGGGGCAACCACGGGTGCCTGAGGTGGTGCCTGTTGCACAACTGCTAAAGCGACATTTATCGCCTGGGCTACAATGGCGGCAACTTCTGTAACGTTCATAGTACCCTGAATTGGTGCAGGCTGTGGCTCAAGCTGGGCACCCCTGGGAACTTTCTGTGCGCGTCGTGGAGGCATCTGAAATGGGAGAGAAGTCTTATAAGTCCACAATGAATATCTCAAAATAGCTGAAAAGTGTAAAATACACAAAAGAGTACAACAATCCTAAAATATAGGGCTCTATATCAAAGGACACTACGCGAAAACATAACAAGTCGTACAGATCCTAAGGACACTAGAACCTGATGCTCTGATACCACCTATGACACCCTGACTAATTAAATACCGGGTAGCTACCCCTTTATTCAAATTAATTCAAATTGTCAAGTTGGTTCAGTTCATAGCATCACTGTCGAAAACTTTTGTTTTAAACAATTACTAGCCACCTAATATTTAAAAATTGAGTTGCCAAATTTTATTAAATTAAATTAACATGCAATCCATCGAATATTTATCAATTAATGATAACACAATTACATCACAGTCACAACAGAATACAAATGGAATAATAAATGAGTCTAGAGTAACACTAATCAAAATAGTCCCAAATACTGAATAAAACCAAATACAACGTCTGAATAATAAATGAATTTAACTCCAAAACTGAAAGGAAACTGAGTATGATAAAACCGTCTCTAAAACAAATGGGGAGACATACCCTAACAACTGAATAAGTCTAAAATGAAATCAATATAGAATGTGGAGGCGTCTATCATCAAGGTCCTGTAACTTCTACAGCAGCTACAGCACGTCACTGGAATGGAACTCCTAAGCTTGGCGTCCCTGTGGCTGGACACCTAAAAGATTTTTACCAGAAAAATAGATTTGAAAGCAAACGGGTCAGAGCCCGATGTGAAAACAGTTTAAAATATAGTGAGTATTTAATAACATTAAAAATGAATATTAAATACATGTTAGTTACGTGCACTCACACGAGTTCCTCACCTCTCAACTAATTTCCACTCCTACCGTATCCGTAACCCGTCCTAGTCATGCCGCTAACTAACTAGTCTAAATCACAACCTGACTTCACTTTATAATACAAGGGTCTATTCTAATATAATATGTGCGTGTATTCCTTTTATTTCTCATTCATTACTTATAATATTTAATGTATGAAATTCTCATTTTTATCTCTACTATCAATGTCTCAAGAATACACATTTACACTTTAATAAAGAGTCTATGGCAATTACCAGTATATTAATCCCAACATAAATATACAATTAGGGCACCCCTAGGCTAAGTTGCGGTGCACACATACTCTGCTATCGAATACTGGTACATCACGTACATAAGGATGAATCTCTCAGGAACTGTCTCAATAAGCAAAATCACACATAATAGAGGCGAACATACTCCACATACCCATGGGTCACGTACATACCTACGCTCCCATGGTCAGCTGACTTATTAACTCACAAATAAGTCATTCACATCCCTGTGTCCTTAAGGTACCAATCTAAATCCCCTCGTAGGAACACAAGGATTAGATGTCCCAGTTCGAAAGCCGACCTCCCGTGATAGCAAGTATGGTAGGTATGTTATACACATATAAGTCCATATACTAATCATTCACACAACTTAGATATCTTATAATATTAATAAAGGTATATTATACATCCCTATACTGTTATTCCAATTTTTACATTTTTAAGTTTCCGGATAATATATAATATAGACTGCCGACACATCTCACGTCGTAGTTTCAAGTACTTAAAACCAAACCCAAAAAGGTTACCAAGTATCCTATTATCCCCACATTTAAATCCTCTATTCTTAAGGTCATCGCCTATGCTACTAACTTTAAATTATCAAACTATATAGAAGTTAATCATTTACTTTCAGTCTCTAATATTATCTCACACGTCGAGCCTTATTACTTTTAATATAATTCCTAAATTGAATTCTAATCTTAATTCGGGTCTCACACACATGCCTACTGGTCTTCTTTAAATCTAATAGTGTTCACAAAGTCCCCACCAATCATTATCTAGGGTCAAAATTGTTAAAATTCAAAAAAGGAAGAAATATAACCGATTATGGGAAGGTCGATCGATCAACCTTGAATTTCGATTAATCGATGGTAGTGGATCGATTGACCTATGAATGTCGATCGATCGATCGATCGCACCAGATGGGCTACGGACTGCTTCGTTTTTCAGTCTCATATTTGTCCCAAAACTCCATTACAAGGTTAGAAACTCTAATCTAAGGTTATAGGATCATTATACAACCAAAATACATTAATTTTAACGTTCCAAAACCTTTAAATCATCAATAATTGGCCTTATATGGATCAAAACTTCAATAAAAACCTTAGTTTTTTATTTTCTCCAAGAACAATGATAATTCTCCTCTTTAATCCATTTTTAATTCATCAAAGGTTATGTTTTGGGTACTGAATTTATCCAGAACAAATCTACATGCAATTCCTAACCAAGGTTTAGAGTTCTCCATCAATTTCATTGGGTTTTCATAATCTTTCAAGGCCATTATTAATTTCTACACTAATCATGGAGGAAATATTCGCTTAAACTAAGGAAAGCAAATCACTTGCCTTAAGTTTGATGTTCAAAATCGTTGATGTTGTCCAGGGGCTGGTTCTTTCCTTATTTCCGATCACAATTCCGTCAAGATTTTGTGGTGGTGGTTGGTGGCTAGGTTTTGGAAACCTTTTGCAACTTCCCCTCTAACTCACGTAGCCCACTCTTTGTTTTTGTCTGATAATGGCCCTAATGGCCTTTCCAATAATAAATAAATAAACACTCAGATTCGTGGGTCTTAATTCCTTAATTTTTAAAATGACCAAAATGCCCTCCCATGTTGCCGGTTTGGCCTAAAAATGCCCCGGGACCCAAACTAAAACCCTGGCTAGTGTTTTCTGACTATCTCGACCCCTCTGGACTCGTTGGCGCACTCAAAATGACCATATGGATGATTAAATTCTAATTTACTTTTTAATCTAATTAAATTGATTCTTGACGCGACCGACACGCGCGTCCTAACTTAATTTTCCAAATTGTCGTATTTATAATTCTCGATAATTTTAATACTTTCAATACTCATATATTACCATATATATTCAGTAATATTTAATATTATCATCATAGTCAAATACCAACTCACGTCTCGCTAGTATTTAAATTTGGATTAATTTTCAATTAATTCTCATTTAATTTAATTAATCCATTGAATAAAAATCAATAAAATTATGGGGTTTTACATGTGGTTAGGGGGTAGTCAATAGTAGACGTTGTGCAGCAGCTCGGGAACCCTCAGTTCATCCCTTGGAGGTGGCTGGGGATAACCTCGACCATGTCGGCATTGTTAAATCATGGAACGATTCAATTCAAAGGCTACAAGAGAAGATAGGGGATCTCATAAAAAGTCGAGACCTATTACAGAGAGGGTACTCAGAGGGTTCACTATTTGTGTCAAGGATTGCCAACTTCCTAACCCCTGCCAAATTTAAACCTCTAGTGGTATCTCCCAGGTATAGTGGAAGTACTAACCCAGTGCATCATATTGAAATGTATCAGTCTGCAGCAGACATTTATTCAATCTCTGATGAGATAAGGTGCCGAGATTTCTCAAGCACT
Source organism: Sambucus nigra (assembly GCA_949130495.1). NCBI lineage: Eukaryota > Viridiplantae > Streptophyta > Magnoliopsida > Dipsacales > Adoxaceae > Sambucus > Sambucus nigra. The sequence continues at coordinate 649,273,960 of OX422216.1, forward strand.
CTAACTGGGGCTGCACATATCTGGTTCATTTCTCTTCCTAAAAATTCAGTTGAGAATTTTAAAGGTTTGGTCGAGCGATTTATTCACAACTTATGTTTTAGGGTAAGACCTCAGAAGAATAATACTCACTTGCTCTACATAAAGCAAGGGAAGAATGAAAGCCTTAGATATTACATCGTGAGGTTTAACAAGGAAAAGTTGAAGGTAAAAGATTATGAAGAGAGTATAGCCATGACATCCCTTATTGGAGGGCTTCAGAAGGGAAAGTTACTCTGAAAACTTGTTGAAGACCCTCCTAAGTCTATGGTCGAGTAGTTAGTGACATTTGGAAAGGTCATGAATGCAGAAGAAGAAATGGCTACGAAGTATCAGGATGAGAATGAAAGTAGCAGTGGAAAATTTCAAAGGAAAAAGGATGGAAAGAAGAGGACTGCAGACGATAAGTGCGTAAACTATACTCCTTTAAGTGTGAGCTGCGAACACATTCTCAACGAAATAAAGAATGATAGATCCATGAGATGACCGGAGAAGCTGAAGGCTCCTCAACATAAGAGAAACAAGAATCTATAGTACGAGTCCCATTAAGATCACGACCATCTAACTGAAAAATGTTTCGCCCTGAAGGATGAGATTGAGAAAATATTGAAGTCTGGAAAGCTCAGAAAGTATGTGAATGGTAGAGCTTCTAAGGGGGGAAGAGACGACCCTAAAAATAAAAGAAATGATAAATGTGGGGAAGATGCCCCTGTTGGAAAAGATGATGACTCAGATGACGATGGCCCTGACCTCCCACCAAAAGATGACAATATCCCACTGAAAAGGGTCGGTATGATATCTTTCAGTGTGAACACTATCTGTGGAGAACTAGGAGGGGGTGGCTCAGAGGTAGCTGATCGTAAGGCTCATGCGGCAGAGGTTAAAGCAGTGACTAAAGTCGAGGTTGTGAACTTGGCATCTACAAAAGTTAAACGTGAGAAGAGGAAAAAGGTAGATATGGACACCCTCATTGTCGGCTTCTCGCGACTTGATTTGAAAAGTATCTTAACTCCCCACGATGACCATTTAGTCATCACCACAAGGGTTCATTATTGTGAGTTCTCACCTCACTTCGTATCAACTCTCTCGTTTATCTAAACACAAAACTCCCATCCTGGGAGAAACCATAAAACATCTGACTACTCTTGTTCGTTCTTTGAATCTCTGTTCCCGGCATTGTGACTTTTACACAAGGGAAAACCACATATGACGATTAGTGGTTATCCCATTATAGTCATCGAACTCTAACTTCTGATTGATCCCAAAACTCTGATAGTCCGCTCACCTCTAAGCATCTAGAGGGAGGATAGTAAGGTTAATTTACACAAAACATTTGTAAACACCTTGTCCAATATAGATAGGTACGGGTGCTTTCACAGAACTCTACTATTAGGTAATATCCTCTCCCCTTTACCATATTATACTTCACTTACTATCTATACTCGTTGTGGAAATCAAATGATCGTAATGAGTCCTAAAATTTACTTTCATATAGTTCCACGAGTCGTCAATCACCTTGCACCTATTTCTCGGGCTATAGCTGATACAACTTTCTCAAAACGAAACTATTCCCACTACTTCCTTATACCCCATATTAAAGGTGGGTTTCAAGGATCTCATCCTAGTTTAGAATAATACTGGGCAGGACCACGTACTGACGCGATCACTATCTAATAGTGTAAATCACCCAAGGATATAATAATTACTTTGCTTCTTGGCAACCTGTTCCACACATTCGAAGGAACTCGTTACTTATCTTTTATGATTGCAACCCATCAAATATATTTACCAACTTGACTCTTCCGCTACTGGAATCATCGGCTCGACACTAAGTTTCTAGTTGATACTCTTACTCCAACCGATTTATATCTATAAGTGGTGCACATGGGGGCTACTCATTATGTCCCGCTCAACACCGATTTCCACTTATAACTCCGCCCATTAAGTGGTACTTAGTAAACCTCTTCTTCCCTCGGCGTATTCCAAAATTTCTGACCCGTGCACTTTTCACCACGACGTGCACATCTGGACTCTTTATACCTTATTGACGTTAGTATTCTATTTATGCGCAAGTCACTCTCAATATTATACTGGGTAGAACTCTGCTCCAATTTTTCCAAAATAGTTAAATACTTGTCTTCTCAAGGGATACCCCCTTTTTAAATGGCTTCCCACTGCCTTTCAACCAAGTCCAGACGTGCTACTCTGATTGCACATGAATCTATATATTGTCGTCCTTCTCATGACTCATAATCCACTCTACCACTTCCATTTTGTCATATTAGTCCCACAAATATCAATTTCATCCATCTATTTCCATGTCTCTTCTTCCGACGATTCTGACACCAGCAAACCAAGGTGTCCATACACCTTATACATCGTGCAAACGGGTTTAAACATCAAACACGCTCATACATACACCTAATTCTTTATTGACCTTGTACTCGTAACGTGGCTATATCACTTGGACCATCTCAATTACCCCCGAATTTGAAATCCTAAATCCTCCTTAACATCATTCCATCCTGCAACCTGCCGTTAAAGAAAAATTCATTACTTCCTCACCTCATAACTGGCTCTACTGTCCTTACATCATAATTTACCCTTTAATTTTCAGTTATAACTACATACTTCCATAACGACCAAGGTACCCAACTCATGGACGAATGGCCAGACATCTCCCTACTACCAACCTTACGCTAAGTTTCATGCGTGAGATGTCTCGCAAAGTGAAATCCAAACAAAAAAAAAAACGATACACTACTACCTAGCATTATCGGTCATCGGAATCCGTTAGGCCCTCAGTCCATAACATGAACCCCTATATTCCCGTCTCTTGATGATAAAGTTACATCTCCTTCCGCAATTTCACTTAAACAAGGAACTTATTTCGAAAGACACTATCACTTAACATTGATGGTAATCACATTCCATAAACATCATGCAAATATAATCGGGGCTCTCAAAATCCCGTCCCCAAACATACAACTATGAGTATTAACTTCCACGTCTCTAAAGGGTGATATAACAATGCAATCTTCCTATTACCACATCCTGAGCGTTAATTATAATAATCAACTAAATCTTTTCGCTGAACAGTAAACCAAATTCACTCCGAATCATATCAATAAAATCCCTACACATACCTGGATCAAATATCCGAGACCATTAGACCTTTCGAAGTCTCGATAATATATATATACATATATATAAATATATAAACGTGATTCCGGACCTCTCGCACATGGGGTCTCGCCAGAACAAAATATTCTACACCAAGGTAGTAACCCCGATAGACTTGAAATATCCGCACACTATCGGTTTAATCATTATTATAAAACCATAATTAGGATAATATCATACTCGTATAACACAACACTAAAATGAGTAATTTCAATAAAGTATATATCACTATCGATACACCCATTCATCCTCTGAGGATAACACTAAAGCTAACCCCACTATACTAAGGAAAATATTCACATAAATAATAACATTGCCGATATACGCACTAAACTCGTCTTTCATGCGAATATAGCGATAATAAAAATGTAGTAACTCGTTTCTGTCACATACAATATTCATCATCATCTGAGGATATAACTCAAACTTCTACTTTGCCAATCACCCTGGCTGCTCAAATGGTTCCTGGACTTAACACTCCTGTCCGTACCAAACCGAAAATTTCGATAACTATTGCCCTTGCTAGGCACCATACCCTTATCCCTATACTTTCTTCGGAAAAAAAATTTAACACACGGGTTTCACTTTCCACAAAATACCTCTACACATTCTCCACTTATCTCCGGGCACACTGACCACTAGGGTTATCCTTCTCTCAGACGTTGGTAGTCTCGACTTTGATGACTACCTCCATTGTTCCCTTAACTTTGATGGCCCTAAGGAATACTCTAATAGCTTCGAAAACTCTTACTGAAATCACCATCGATCGGTAAAAATTTTGCTATCTGAATCATTTAAATGGGTCCCCAGATGGTCTCCCCCTTGTGGTGCTTCACCAACACCATTTCCCCCAATCTTACTCTGTTTAAATTCTTCAATTCTTGTAGCTCCCCACCCAAGGAAGCGCAAGCCTCCATTTTAAAAAAACGTGACATTGTTACCATTTGTACTGACCGTCCAAGCAGAACTCCCCAACTCCCCAGAAGTGCTACAAATTCTTCTTTTAAGTTAATTTCCCCTTTAATATCCTCTTCTCTATTGCACCTACTTCATCCGGTGTAAGGTTCGCTAATTAATTAAATTTCCTTTCACAAAGTGACTTCTGTCTGACCCTCTTGTGTGAGTTTAGAACAACGTTTCACATCTTATCCTGAACATCTGATGGAGGAAATCATGGTCAAACCATACCTATGCGCCTTCTTCTGACAAAACATTCAACTTCTAAGTGTGGTGGTTGCCTCTCACCTCTGTAACTCTGCTCTTACGAGCCAAGAAAAATTTATCGTGAATTTTCAATCCCTATTAGCCATACTCCGACATATGCCCAAGCCTTTGGATATTTTACCTTCGTTCGCTAACACGCCATTGACCGGGCGAAAAAGTGTGTTCGTGTGAGGACACAATCGTCGTGTGTTTCGCCGCCACGATACAAAGAAAACCTAAGCTACTACTACACTTGACAAGCAAGCACAGCGGTAAGTCGGGTGTCGAAAATCCACAGGGAGTGATTAAATTTTAGACTTTAATTGTTTTAATTACTTCAGGAATAAAAGGGTGTAAAATAAATAAATGAAAAGGTGATAGGGTGGTTGTCGTGACAAAAGAAAAGAATAAGTTACGGTACACAAAAGTAAAGAGAGGATCGGGATCGCATTCCACCAAACGGATCGAAACAACTACTAATTAGAATTAAGGCTCGAAAGCAATTTAATCGAGCATATCCAATTAAGCACAAACATCACACAAGAAGGAATTTAACCCAAAGTTGCGAGATAAAACATTTAACTGAAAAATGGTCACACGCGGATTAAATTCGGATTGTCGCTATAAACACTAAAGTTGCATGACAAATAAAGTTAAACGCATAACAATCCAACTTTAATACACGTGGTTTCAATTAAATGCAATTTTACACAAAACCTAATTTTCGGAGCTCGGGGCCCGAAAATGGCGGAAACGCAATCCCGACCCTATTTATCTAAGGGTACATAATGAATTACACTAAATTAAACTAGGAAAGAAATAAATAAACACAATAAACTAATTATGAAAGCATGGAAATTACACTAGAAAGCAAGGATTGAATTAAATACAACTATATTAATGGAGAGGGAAGATGAAAGTACCAATTACAACCAATTGGGGTGTCAAACCAAGAGAGGAGGAAGAAGAAGCTCTCAAATCCCCAAACCCTAACTAAACCTAAGCTAAAATCGTTCACCCCTGTTTATTACAACAAAATTTGGCTTTATAGTAAGTTGGATTAAAAGAAAAGAAGAAAGAAAAGAAAAGAAAATATCTGCAGAAAAACAGGGGATCGATCGATCGACCCCTTTGGTCGATCGATCGACCAAGGGAAAATTTCTGCAAATCTGAAAGGTCGATCGATCGACCATAAGCGTCGATCGATCGATCAAACAGGGCAGAATGCAGCAGCAGCCTCTCCATCTTTTCTTCCTCTTCTCCTTCTCCTCTTTTGCTTCCTTGGTTTTCCTCCGCTGAAATCATCGTAACTTCTTCGTTATGTCAAGGAATCGTGCACCGTTCGCGGCCACGCGAAGCTAGCGAGGAGGGATACAACTTTCGTGATATGTCGGGCCAGTTACCCAAGCTGTGAAAAGAATGAATCCAAACTTCATCCTAAGCATCCAAATACCTACAAAAGCTCAATTAACCCCTGCAAAACATGTTAACATAGAAATCCGAGGTTATCTGGTTAACGAGCATAAATATAGGGATTAAGATACCCGAGGGGGATAATAACGCGTAGGTTAACGGGTGAAATACGCAATATTTGCGTCGTATCACACCCCCTAACTTACACATTGCTAGTCCCTAGCAATGAAATAGGAAAAAACAAGAACTACAAGCAAACCAAAAGCAGGAGAAGTACAAAAGTATGGTATAAAAGCAATAAAAAGATAAGTCCACTTTCGCGGGCGATTCGATTGCATTTAGAGTATGCAATAAGCCGTTAAACCCCTAAGTTACCCTAGTGGACGAGTGTCGTCTCGTGAGGGTTTTCAGGGATGAAACCCACAAACATCATATGGTTTCCTCAAAATATGCCCAACCCAACATGTGACAAACTCAACAACAACGAAAAAGATTTCAAACATGTTACTAGCATATTGAACGAATTCAAGCTAAAGTTCGTTGTTATTAATAGGTTGAATGCACCTCATAGAATTGAAACTTTAAAAGTGGGAGGGGGGAGAGCACATGCATAGTGTGATTTGGTAAAAACTTAAATAAACCGAATAAACATAAAGGCATGCATATATTCAATCCTCACGGGAATTACGCTCAACAAATGAATTCACTTTGAAAAGGGAGGTAATACACGGGACATGCGGGCATAAAGAGTAAATGTAAATGGAAACTAGGCCGCGCACATGTCACAAAAGAAGAACGCTATATGGGAAATGAAAAACTTGCAATCTCAATGAAAGGATACCGCACACTAAAAGAGGCGAAATGCATATTCACAGATTATCAAAACTATTTAAACATTTGAATTACATCTACTTAAGATCACATAGGACTTTAATAGGTTTGTAATGTAGGTTAGGCTAGGGTACGAAATGAAGGAATGTATGTACGGATTCAAAGTGTTCGGGATGAAAACTCGAGATAATGGGATAATGCGGGCAATAACAAAAATTGGAAAACAAGTTCCAAAAGGCATTATATATATCATCGGGACAGTAATCAAAGCTTATTGAAACACTACAAACACTATAAACAACTTTCTCTTTCTTTTTCTTTTCTTCTTTTTCTCATTTTTCTCTTTTGTTTTTTTTTTCTTTTCTTTTTCACTACACTTTTCTTTACTTATCAAACTCTCATATGCCTAAAATTGCAACCGCAATACAACAACAACATTCAATCCCAAGTAACATTCCAAACAAAGGTATGGAAAGTGTATGTACGGGCTAAAACTCCAATTTGGAGTTGGTTATGGGATTTTGGGTTATGAAACAAAGGGCTATATTTAGGCTCAAAGGGGTTAACGAGGGTAAACATATAAGGGTGAGGTCAAGGTCAATATGGGTGATATAACAAAGATGGCCTATGATCATTTCACAAAGTTTACGCAATTCTCGAGTCAAAACAATATATGAAAATCATGCTCAAGTAACACATTTCATGAATGAACTCAATTAATGAACGGTCAAATGAAAGAATAGAGAGATTACCAACGAATTCAACGTTTTCAATGAGAAAACAATAGTGTATGACACTCACAAACGACGAAAGGTACAAAGCTTACTCGGTGTAAGTATATACAATGCAACAAAAGATTACCGAGTTATAAAAAGCTTAAGCCAAGTCAATATAACAAGGAAAGTGCATATGCTCATGGGATAAAGTTTAATTCATGAAGTTATTCACAATATCAATAATTGAGAATAAAATCTAATAACTTCTAAAATCGAGAACATGCATCATTGAGTTGTCTAATGGATCGGGCAATTATTGAAATTTATCACTGGAAACAAGGCAAAATGCCCAACAAAGGAGAAAAAAGAAAGAAAATATTTTTCAAATTTTTCACAAAAAGGCATACTTAGTAACTAACAAGTGACCAAATCCATGGACTACACATGAAATGGATAGAATATCCTACACCCCCTAACTTAAATGTTGCATTGTCCTCAATGCGCATTAAGAACACAACACAAAGAGAGGAAAAGAACGATATTACCCCAAATTGGAGCGATCTCCATAAGCGCGAGTCCAAAGGAATCTACAAAACAAGTTAGTACCGAGAATAGAAAAAACAAATAACAAAAAGTTAAATAATTACACTAGACTAAATTAAAAGGAAAGAAAAATAGGAAAGAAAGAAAATTAAAAAGCTAACTATTTACAACCTACTATTTAGACTTCACACTAACTATACACTAGAAGTCTAAATAGTTGAGGGTCCACCCAAAAAGGTATTTGACTTTGAAAGATCAACGGTGGACCCTCCAAAGCGAACATGCCTCCCGGAAAATAAGAATTCCGTTTGAACAACGGAAGGTATGTGGGTGGTGAAAAAAGTGAACCATCGCCAATTTGAAATTTTGGGAGGACGATGGGGGATTTGGATAATAAGGGGGAAAGATACACTTGAGGTCCAAGGAAAATCGACTCATCTCCCAAAGATTTTTCAAATGGAATGGTAGATGGTGCACACGTGGGGATAACATCCATCGAAAACAAGTCCGGTAAAGAGTCCTTATCGGCAAAAAGTGTAGAAATTTTAAAAGTTTCTACCGACTCATAGGAATCAACCGGTAATTCTAATGGTTCAATGACGGAAAACGTATATGGTGATGAAACAAATTCAATCTCAATCAACTCATCGTCGGAAGGAGATTGAATTTTGGAGGAGAGAGATTCACATTCGATGAGAAATTCTTTGAAAAATCGAGGTGAAACACAAGTTTCCACCTCCTCGTTGTTTTGTGCGTAAGAATTCATCTCATCGCAAAGTGCCCCAAGTCTCATTCCAGCATCATTTAGGCTTTCCAAACCTTGGGAGTAAAGAAGAAAAGTTTCTTCCAAAGTAGGCTTCCTCGGCTCAAGAGCCTCGAACTCCTCATTTGGTTAAAACTCATCTTCGAAAGTAATGAAATGAAAATCGTCATTGGATTCGAATAATGAATCCAACTCAAGCTCCCAATAACGATTTTCATTTCGATAAATGTTTTCAAGTCTTTCATTTTCAAGAAAATCTTGAAAATGGAAAACTTGAAAACTATCCCCAAAGTAAGAATCATTATAATAACCGTAATAACTATAACAGTAGGACATTATTACCTCGTTGTTTGCAGATGGAGAATCCGAGCAAGAAACTGAGCAACCGCGAATCAAAGTTTCTTAGCGCTCAAATATGCTATCCTGCAAAAAAGGTTAAAACAAAGAATACAAATACAAAAGAAAAATACTACGAAATAATAAAGCAATTACTATCTAAAACACACTCCCCGGCAACGACGCCATTTTGTGACCGGGCGGAAAAAGTGTGTTTGTGTGAGGACACAATCGTTGTTGTGCTTCGCCGCCGCGATACAAAGAAAACCTAAACTACAACTACACTTGACAAGCAAGTAAAGCGGTAAGTCGGGTGTCGTAAGAAATCCACAGGTAGTGATTAAATTTTAGATTTTAATTGTTTTAGAACTTCTGGAATAAAAGTGTAAAATCAATAAAAGAAAAGGTGATGGGTGGTTATGGTGACAAAAGAAAAAAGAAGTTACGCTAAATTAAAGTAAAGCGGGGATCGGGATCGCATTCCACCAAACGGATCGAAACAACTACTAATTAGAATTAAGGCTCGAAAGCAATTTAATCGAGCATATCCAATTAAGCATAAACATCACACAAGAAGGAATTTAACCCAAAGTTGCGAGATAAAACATTTAACTAAAAAATGGTCACACGCGGATTAAATTCGAATTTGTCGCTATAAACACTAAAGTTGCATGACAAATAAAGTTAAACGCATAACAATCCAACTTTAATACACGCGGTTTCGATTAAACGCAATTTTGCACGAAACCTAGTTTTCGGAGCTCGGGGCCCGAAAATGGCGAAAATGCAATCCTGACCCTATTTATCTAAGGGTGCATGGAAATAAACTAGATTAAAATAAGAAAGCAATAAATAAACACAATAAACTAATTATGAAAGCATGGAAACTATCTAGAAAGCAAGGAAATAATGGAAAACAAGCTATATTAATGGAGAGGGAAGATGAAAGTACCAATTACAACCAATTGGGGTGTCAAACCAAGAGAGGAGGAAGAAGAAGCTCTTGGTATCCTGCAAAAAAGTGTGTTCGTATGAGGACACAATCGTCGTGTGTTTCGCCGCCGCGATACAAATAAAACCTAAGCTACTACTACACTTGACAAGCAAGCACAGTGGTAAGTCGGGTGTAAAAAATCCACAGTGAGTGATTAAATTTTAGACTTAAATTATTTTAATTACTTCAGGAATAAAAGGGTGTAAAATAAATAAATGAAAAGGTGGTAGGGTGGTTGTCGTGACAAAAGAAAAGAATAAGTTACGCTACACAAAAGTAAAGCAAGGATCGGGATCGCATTCCACCAAACGGATCGAAACAACTACTAATTAGAATTAAGGCTCGAAAGCAATTTAATCGAGCATATCCAATTAAGCATAAACATCACACAAGAAGGAATTTAACCCAAAGTTGCGAGATAAAACATTTAACTGAAAAATGGTCACACGCGGATCAAATTCGGATTGTCGCTATAAACAATAAAGTTGCATGACAAAGAAAGTTAAACGCATAACAATCCAACTTTAATACACGCGATTTCAATTAAACGCAATTTTACACAAAACCTAATTTTCGGAGCTCGGGGCCCGAAAATGGCGGAAACGCAATCCCGACCCTATTTATCTAAGGGTACATAATGAATTACACTAAATAAACTAGGAAAGAAATAAATAAACACAATAAACTAATTATGAAAGCATGGAAATTACACTAGAAAGCAAGGATTGAATTAAATACAACTATATTAATGGAGAGAGAAGATGAAAGTACCAATTATAACCAATTGGGGTGTCAAACCAAGAGAGGAGGAAGAAGAAGCTCTCAAATCCCCAAACCCTAACTAAACCTAAGCTAAAATCGTTCACCCCTGTTTATTACAACAAAATTTGGCTTTATAGTAAGTTGGATTAAAAGAAAAGAAGAAAGAAAAGAAAAGAAAATATCTGCAGAAAAACAGGGGATCGATCGATCGACCCCTTTGGTCGATCGATCGACCAAGGGAAAATTTTGGCAAATCTGAAAGGTCGATCGATCGACCATAAGCGTCGATCGATCGATCAAACAGGGCAGAATGCAGCAGCAACCTCTGCATCTTTTCTTCCTCTTCTCCTTCTCCTCTTTTGCTTCCTTGGTTTTCCTCCGCTGAAATCGCCGTAACTTCTTCGTTATGTATCGGAATCGCGCACCGTTCGCAGCCACGCGAAGCTAGCGAGGAGGGCTACAACTTCCGTTATATGTCGGGCCAGTTACCCAAGCTATGAAAAGACTAAAATGCCCTTGAACGTGCGATTGCATACGGAACTTCACCGAAATGAATCCGAACTTCATACTAAGCATCCAAATACCTGCAAAAGCTCAATTAACCCCTGCATAACATGTTAACATAGAAATCCGAGGTTGTATGGTTAACGAGCATAAATATAGGGATTAAGATACCCGAGGGGGCTAATAACGCATAGGTTAACAGGTGAAATACGCAATATTTGCGTCGTATCATCCATTTCCGCATTTCTAGAATTTCCACTATTGGTTCTCTTAAATTTTTTGTCTGACTCTCTCCCAATCGAACCTTGTTGGGTGAGTCTAATTCGACTCCACTTTTTACTATCATGGTACTATAATGTCATATGATGTGACCAAGCCGCATTTATCGGCCTGGCTTTTCGTACCATAATAGGGGTGCCCTCAACTACGGTCATCATTCTTGAACATACCCAATAACCTCAACTGAGCCTTGCCTCCTGCTGTTCACCCAACTGTCCTCGCCTCACATACTGCATCATTCGGCACACAAACACACCTGAATGAAAATAAGATTCACTATCATATACATTATAGTAGGAGAACACAATCTTACAAAAGAAGTCAACAATCCTAAACATAGGGCTCTACATCAAAGAAAGCTATGCTGGAAGCATAATAAGCCGAACATATCCTAAAGGACATTATAACATGATGCTTTGATACATATTTTACATTCGTTGGCTTACATGCCATTTCCGCATTTCTAGAATTTCCACTGCTGGTTCTCTTAAATGTTTCGTCTGACTCTCTCCCAATTGAACCTTGTTGGGTGAGTCTAATTCGACTCCACTTTCTACTATAGTGGTACTATAATGTCATATGTTGTGCCCAATCCACCTTTACTATCATGGCTTTCCGTACCATAATAAGGTTGACCTCAACTACGGTCATCATTCTTGAACATACCTAATAACCTCAACTGAGCCTTGCCTCCTGTTATTCGCCCAACTGTTCTCGCCAGACATACTGCATCGTTCGGCACACGAACACACCCTAATGCAAATAAGATTCACTATCATATACATTATAGCACGAGAACGCAATCTTACCAAAGAAGTCAACAATCCTAAACATATGGCTCTACATCAAAGAAAGCTACACTGGAAGCATAATAAGCCGCACATATCCAAAAGGACACTAGAACCTGATGCTCTGATACCACCTGTAACACCACGTCTAATTAAATACCGGGTAGCTACTCCTTTATTCAATTAATACAAAATATCAAGTTGGTTCAGTCTTAGTATCACCTAATATTTAAAATAGAGAGATACCAAATTTTATTAAATAAGTTAACAGTTAACAAATAATTAAATCATCAACCATCAATTTCATAAACAATCTCTTATGCATAACCAACGTAAAGAAATAAACTGAGTCTGGAGTAAACACTCCAATAATAATGCCAGAGTAAAATAAAATCCCAATACAAGAGTCTGAATAAATAAACCAACATCTGAAATAGAACTAAAAGTCTGAGAATACTATCTCTAAATGGAAATGGGCGACATGCCCTACCAGATGAGTAACCCAGAGTAGAATCAAGTACAGAATGTAAAGGCGTTTAATACCGAGATCATGTAACTTCCACAGCAGCTACAGCACGTCAATGTAATGGAAATCCTATACTTAGCGTCCCTGTGGATGGGCACCTAAAAATATTTTCACACAAAAAAATAGATTTGGAGGAAAACGGGTCAGAGCCCGAGGTGAAAACAATTATAAAAATATAGCAAGTGTTTAAATTATAATTAAATAACACATATTATAAACATGTTAGTTGCGTACTCTCATGTGAGTTTCTCACCTCTAAACTAATGTGCACACTTAATGTATACCCTTAACCCATCCTAGTTATGCCACTATCTAACTAGTCCGAACTAACCCCTGCTATCACATTCTAATATAAGGTGTCTACTCGTGTTACACAAATAAGTTATATTTAAAACTCACATCCACATTCATTAAATTACTTATCTCAAATATTAATTAAATTCTCACATTCTTAGCACATTCAAATATCTTAGTTATTCACAACTACTAAGCAATAGTGAATCAGACACAAGTACATATATAAATCACTCTCAGTACATATATACATATAAGGCAACCCTAGGATAAGCTGCAGTGTACGCATACTCTGCTATCAAATTCAAGTGCATCACGTACGTAAGGATCACGCATTTCAAATCACTCAGGAACCGTCTCAAAATAATTCACACATATTGGAGAAGAACATAATTCACATACCCATAGGTCACGCACATACCTACGCTCCCATAGTCAGATGACTTATCAACTCACAAATAAGTCATTCACAATCCTATGTCCTCAAGGTATTAGTCTAAATCCCCCTGAAGGCACACAAAGATAAGATGGTCTTTTTCGAAAATCAACCTCTGGTGATAGCAAATATTTACACATAATCATACATGTACTAAGTATCCACACAACTCAGGTAATCATCATTTTAGTATAGGTGTATTCCATCCCCATATCGTATGTCTCACACATATAATAGTATCGTCCCATTTATTCTACACAATAGATTTTAATGCGATAATTCTCAACGTATAGCTCGGAGTACATACCTTGTCCCAAAAGGTTACTAAGTCCCCAGCTTGTCTCTAAGGTTATCTCCGTATTTAAAGTTTCTCCCTTTTAGTCTTTAACCTCAATTTATAATTGGAGAAAAATATATTCAGGTTCTCAAAACTTACAATCGTACCTCATTAGTCGGATATTCGTAAGTCTACCACTTAACCCCAATGACACCTAATAATTTTTCGTGCTTCAAATACCATCCTACTGGTCTTCCCTAAGTACCAATGTGCTCAATAAATCATCACTGAAGAGTTCTAAAGGTTGGAAGTTATTCAATCATTTAAAGGAAAAATACTTCACTTTTTCTATAGGGGTTGATCGATCAAAGAAATGGATCGATCGATCGACATTCTTGGATCGATCGATCGATCAAGCAGTTATCTACGGGTTCTTCCAATTTTACACCCCAAATCCTCCATTACAATGTCCCAAACTCCCAAGGAAGTTCACTAATCATCCTATTAACATATTAGCATAATCTTTAACATATTAGAATCATTAAATCATCATGGATCATCATTTTCTTGGATCAAAACACCCAATTTTCATAAAAACCCTGTTTCTTCTATTTCCTTCAAAATCTTTATATAACTCAACATAAATTCACAATTCCCTAAGCATGGATCATGGTTTCATAACTATTCTATGCCCAGAATTTTATTTACATGAAGCCTACCCATATTCAATGTTTAATTCTCCAGTTTCATAATTAGTATTTGTTGACGCTATTAGTTGGTTCTACCTCTCTTTCCGGTCATAAATCTAGCGATGGTGGTGGTGTGTGGTGATTGTTTTGCCTTGGAAACCCTTGGAGTTCTCCTGAAACCCTTTCTTTCTTCTCATGTTACTCTCTCTTGTGTTTAACAAATAATGGCCTAATAACAGTAAGCGTTGGCTGATAAATAAAACCTATATTTTGTAGGTCACTATTCACCAAAAATAGGAATGACTAAAATATCCTCTCGGGTTACCGGTTAGGCCTAAAAAAGCCCCAGGACCCAAACTAAACCATCGGCTAGTGTTTTCAAACTATCTCGACCCTTTCGGACACGTTGGCACACTCAAAATGATCATATAGATGACATAAATATAAAATACTTTTAAATTCATTAAATTGGGTCCTAACACGACCGACACGCGCATCCCAACTTAATTATCAAAATTGTCGTATTTTCAACTCACGACAATTTTAATAAATTCAATAATCACATATTACCATAATCACTCAGTAATGTTCAACATTATCATCATATTTAAATACTAACTCTCGTCTCGCTAGTTATTTAAATCTGAATTAATTTCCAATTAATTATCCCAAATTAATTTAATTAATCCCATAATTAAAAGCAATTTCATTTAATTAATCTCATAATTAAAAGCTATAAAAATACGGGGGATTACTAAGGGTTTCCAAAATCAGCTTAGTCAAACAAGTCAGACTTTGGATCTTTCAAATAACCACACATCAAGAAGGAATCTTTATATATACAAACTAGCCAAGATCCTATACACTTTCTTTATTTAAAAATATATACTTATTTCACAAATCGTGAAATAGTTATGAAAGCGAAAACCCCATTCAAGATCCCAAAACTAGATCTAAGTTTGACAGTTTGAGTACATTGAAATCAGAAAGGGTATTATTGGTTTAGAATTTGAAAACAACATTTATTTTGAAAACAACCAACGAAAATTAGATTTCTCGAAACAAGAAATCAGATCAAATAAATAACTAAGTGATCTATATCACAGAAATCAAATCTGAGATTTCTATAGAAAGAAATAGAGACTTAATCAACGTGATTAAGTTGGCAAAGAGATAAGACAGTAGAGGAAGAAACTTCACAAATCACGAACTACAAACACTCAGAAAAAAGATTTTCTGGTTTGGATTTGGTTAAAGTTTGAGTTAGGGTTTGTAAACACTCTTCGAACTCGCTCTCTCTCTCTCTCTCTCTCTCTCTCTCTCTCTCTCTCTAACTCTTAATCTCTCTTCTCTCCCTTATCTCTACTTTCTCTGGGAGGTCAGAGTAAAAAATTTGCAAAACAATAGACGAAGTCTCCTTATATACTGAGAGAAGAAGGATCTGGAACTTCGAGGGAAAATGAACGATCAGGATTAATTCGAAGTTAATCTAATGGCTATCAAATAACCGCATTTCAAACAGATTTGATTGGTTCAAAATCAAACACAGGGATTAAGAGAAAACACATGCAAACCATTTATTAGAATGATCCAATGGTGCACAGTGAGTCTTAAGAATGTGAGAGGGAGAAAACACACATCTGACCATTATATAAGCAACACGTGTAAGGCTGAGATGCAGTGTAAAACGCGTGTTTTAAAAGAGTTAAAAATACAAATTGCACCCACAATATTCTCAAGCGCTTTCGATTTCTACCCAACCAGAATTTATGACTTAAAACAAATTATAAACTTGCCCCAAAGGTTTTTTAAACCATTATTATAATTCAAAAAAAATATTTTAAAATCTTAGAAATTATTTTAAAATCCCCAAAAATGTTAGAAAAATTATTTTAAAGGATTAACTCACACACAACCAAATATAGGATGATATGATGTATGTATTCAATCCTAGTGTGTGGTGTTGGTGAGATACATTTGAGAACTTATAGAGGAATTAAATGTAGAGTCTGAGGTTCTTTAGCGACTAGGGATGGGACTCAAATTTTGTCACAATTTCCAAAGTAGATGAGCACCTATATAGTATAGACTTAAATAAGTCAAAGATATAGGGTGATTTACTCACCCCTTGCAATACAAGTTTACCAACTTGATCATAATCCTTACACGCATACCTTTGCAAAGTCAGCATCGCACAGCTGGCTGATGCTAAGAAGGTTTTCCTTCAAACCTTTGACGTACAACACATTCTCTAGTTTAGGAAACCCTAGTATCTCTATAGTACATTGTCTTACAATGCTAGACCTGCTCCCATCACCAAAAGTGACTTACCTTTCTTACGATCCACCAGGGAGGTAAAAAATGAGATGTCACCAGTTATATGTCTAGAACACCCACTGTCAAAATACCACTGTGAGGTATTCTGAACTTTCAGAGCAACATGAGCAACAAGAGCTTTGTTGTCAATTGTGACACCCTACCTAATTAAATACCTGGTGATCAATCCTTTATTAAATTAAATCAAAGTGTCCGGTTGGTTCATCCTTAGCATCACTGTCATAAAATAATTTTCTTTATTAATCACCTAATGAATAATTAAGCTAAGTGTCAAAACATTTAATTTTATTTATTAAACTCCATTGTTAAACTCTTATATGCATAAACCCATTTATGAATACTACTAACGCTAAAAATCAAACCTTTCAAGTGAAATGAGCCAACTAAATTAGTTCATCCAAATAAGTATCCACATCTAAGGCCAACATAATAGATGAAACAATCCCAAGTAAAAACTGACTACTAAAACAATGAACGAGTACAAAATATCTATCAAGTCTAAACAGAATCTGGAAATGGGAGACAAATGCCCTAACTAAAAAGACTAAATCGAAAGTTGAGAAGTCAAAGGAGGAATCGTCTAGTGCAAGGACTTGTATCTCCCACACAAGTTGTAGTACGTCCACTGACCAATGAACTAGGCCCCCTGTGGATGGGCACCTGTAATATATATATATATATATATATATATATATATATATATATATATATATATTTATATATATATATATATACACACACACACACACACACACACACAAGAGGAAGAAAAGATGGCAGGAAACGGGTCAGAGCTCGAGTGTAAAATAGCTTTAAAATAGTTTAGCAAGTATTTAAAATGCTTACCAGTTGATAATACATACATGTTAGTACCTCGACACTCACTTGAGAATTATCACCTCTCAACTAGTGTGCATGCCTAATGTACTACAAAATTAACCTAGTTAAGTCTAACCCACTCAACTAGTAAAGCCATATATTCATTAACTAGGCCTAATCCAAGTGATCGCATAACCATAGATTATATCTTATGACCCTTTTATTAGGAATATTTTAAGCTAGTTATACTCATCTCAATACAGATTTAAGTTCTCAACCACTTAATTCATTTAATATTAATTATTCAATTTTATCTACTTAGAAGCACAGAAGATTAATCACAGGTACATATAGTTATCACTCATAATAAATATACTAATAAGGCACCCCACATAAATCTATGGTGCTGGCATTCTACTATCAAGTCCCCGTATCTCTCGTACAAAAGGTAAATACTAGTTCGGAATCACTCTCGAACTGTATTAACACAAAACACACATATTGGAGGCGAAGCATAGTTCCAAGTTACTAAGAGGTCAACACAACCCTCAAGTTCTAACTATCACTCTCGGATAGCCTGTACCAAGGATGCTATGTTCTAGGGTACAAGTCAATATCCCCCATAAAGGTCCAATCAAGATAAGACTGTCCCGGCGCAAAACCTCTGTGACAGCAGGTAGCACGGGTATGATTACACACAAATATATATATATATATATATATACACACCCATACATATATTCACGTAATTCAGCTAGGTGGTCCTAGGGCCCATAATATGTTCTAGCTATGCGCAGCATATAACGCTTGAGTCCTATGTATAATTAAATTATTATTTTCAATCTCTCAATTACTGTAATTCCGCAAGTACTTCTCGAATCTCAAAGTGTACCCTCTTGATAAATATAAAATCAATAGGTGTACCCTCATTACCCTACTAGTCTAAGTCTTTTTAAATTCTTCCAAAACCTACTTTACACATGATTTGTCACTTAATTTATATCCCCGAAACCCCACGGTTAAATTTCACATAAACTCGTCTTACCCGGACTCTACTTATACCCTACTGGTCTTTCTCATGTACCATTATGATATTTAAATTATGTCTAATGGTATTTACACATTTATCAAAGATTTCTAACGTAAAACATTCACAAATTCATCAAGAATCTTCATCAAAGGGGATTAATTCAAAAATTTGTCATATAACCCTAATTCATCCAATTTTCTCAAGAATTCATTTAATTTCCAAATGTCTATATCTATTGGGCATCAATTTCATGGATAATATTCTACATATGACATATATCCATTTTAACATGGTTTCTACTCCAAATTTGCAATAAAAATCTCCCAAACAACATTTTATTTTCATGAAGACATAAGAGAATTAACTCCTACACTAGCATTGATGTTTTATCAACTAAAGAATGGAAAGTTAGATACTTGCCTAGAAATCAAGATCTGGTCCGACAAATTTGAGTGGTATAGGAACGTTTCCCTTCACTCGATCTGCGTGTTGGTGGTGGAATTGATGAAAGTGGTGTAGGGTTGGTGGCTCTCCTATTTCGAAGCCTTCTCTCTTCTCTATTCCTTAGCCCCTCTGTAACTCCAAGGTTTATAACCCTAGAGGACTCTAACTCTCATCAGATATAACACTCCAATTTTTGTCCATAATTAAGGCCTAAAATGGATAATTATCAAAATGCTCCCCCGGGTTACCGATTAGGCCTAAAAACGTCTCGAGACCCAAACTAAGCCCCGGGTATACTTTTCTGACTATACCGACCCTTTCGGACACATTGGCACACTCGAAATGACCATACGGGTAACTTATTATCAATTCACTTTTTATTCCATTAATTTAGTCCCGACACGACACATGCGCTTCCTGACTTAATTTCTGTAATTGTCATAGTATTCACTCGCGACAATTTTAATAAATTCAATATCATATATTACTTTACTCATTTAGTAATATTTAACATTATTCTTACCAATAATTACTAACTCTCGTTACGCTAGTAAATATTTCTTTTAAAATCCAGATTAATATTAAATTAATTTATCCCAATTTAATTTAATTAATCCCATAATTAAATGCCATAAAAACACGGGGTATTACATCATTCTTAGGTACCCAAGTTGAGGTAAACTTTTGTTTTCCCTTGTTCCTGGTGTATCTAGTCATAAAGTTGGTAGTATCTACAGACGGTTCAGATAATCGTTAGAATTCTCCCATTAAACTCTGGGAAGTAGCGACCAAAAACTCAACCTGCTCTCTCAGTCTAGTGAGATTACTCATGGGGTGTGATGGCACATAGGTACGTCCTATCCGACCCAAACTATAGCCATACACTCTCAGGTGTCCTTTCCTCTTGCAATAAGTATAAAAGTACATAGTCTGAGAACTGCCTCAATTTGCTTTTCTTGGACGCCGAAAAACTTTCTTGGGTTTTGGTTGATTACTATACGAATTCGCCGTAAACTTAGGGACTAGTCCAGGTGAAATTTGTGAAGTGGACACACCATCAAAACCAATTCCCAACCTCTCACCAAATCCTAAAGCAGGGGCGAGGAATATCTTCACCATCTTCCCAGATAGATCCTCAATTTGAACCTTAACTTACCGTGCTCTCTCAAAATCGTGAGTGAGCTGGGCAAGAAGGGCTTCCAGAATCTTTCGAGCCTCTTCCGATGCACAGAGGTATCTCGTTAGGTTAGCCACTTTCTTTCTCAATTCCCCTTTGATTTTTTTAAAACACTTCACTCTCTCCAAATAAACTCTCTCTCTCTCTCTCTCTCTCTCTCTCTCTCTCCACCAACAGACTCTCTCTTTCTCAAAGTAGTGCGAAAAGAGGACTCATTCTCTCTCATCTCTCCTAAATATTTCTCTAATGCTGTAATCCTAAGAACTAAATCTTTATTATGCCTTTTGATTTTAAAATAATCAGCTTATAAATCAGCATGATCTCGACTTAGGTCACTCTCGCTCTCACTCCCTCAATCCTCTCTCTCTCTCACTAGGTCGAGGTCGCCATGTGAAGAGGAATCCTCATCGTCATGAGGTGTATCAGAATCACTCACGTGGCTAGCCATGAATGCGGTGAATTTTCACTCGTGTGATGATTCTTATCCTTAATCCACCGACTCGACCTCGCTATCGTAACTCAATGTAGGATTAAGAACAACATTGCCTTTTTTCCTTGGCTAGTCTCTTCAGCCTAGTAGCACACTCAAAAACTCTATAACCCTTATCGTCACACTCATAAAATCTCTCTTCGTTTCTCTTGGGTGTGTTTTTATGTTCTTTTTCAAAATTCTTGACATTTTTATTTTTCTCAAATTTCCTTTTATCATTAAACTGACCATTATTTTTTAACTTGCGAAATTTCTTAAAAAATTTCGCAAACAAGGCTAAATCATCTAAATCAAAGTCGAAATCAAAATCTAACGTATTTTCCTCAATTCATTTAGACGATTCCACCCTCCTCCTGACTGACTCAAAATTCTTTTTGGCTTGGGCTTTAAGTGCGATCCCTTTACCTTTTGCTTCAACAACTTTAGGAAACATGTATATTTCATAGATTTGAAGATCGCCTACTAATTATTCTAATTTAAGAGAGTTCAAATTTCCTAGAGAATTTAACACTGTGCCCTTAGGGATGAATCGCTTAGGCAAAGAACGTAAAATTTTCATAACTACACGAGCATTAGGGATGTGCTCACCGAGGTTGAAACTGGTGATAATAATATCAGATAACCGTGCATATAATTCATCGAAACACTCAGTTTCAAGCGTAGATATAATCACAAATTTTGTAGTTAGGTTCTGCAATTTAAATTCTTTAACAGCATTCATGCCTTCATGGGTGAGTTAATGAACATCACATGCTTCTTTAGACGTGGTACACATCATTATGCGATGGAACTCGTTAGGAGTAACGGAACTAGAAATGGCACTAATACCTTTGGATTATACGTCAACCACTTAAATTCATCCTCGGTCCAATGAGCCACATATTTTAAACTTGTCACAATTTCAACAGTGACGGTGGGAGGATTCCACCCATTTTCAACAAGAATCCACATACGTTCATCAATGGATTTAAGGGCGGATTTCATACGGGTTTTCATCATGCATAGTTAGACCCGTCAAAAATTGAAATTTTATTAAACGATTTTTCCATTTGAACAAACGCCTTTTCAAGAAATTAATTTTTTAAATAAATTGATTTTCAGAAGAAAAAAAATTGCGAAAAATTACACGATAAAGTTGTGTAATTGGCTCCGATACCAATTTGAGAGTGCGCTTTATGTTCAACCGGAGAAACTTATTTAATTAAACCCAATTTTTAATTATCCAGATTAAAGTACTCACCTAAACCATGCATCTAATGGTGATTGATTAAACAATAAACATATGCAAACCAAGCACGAATCAATCACACACACCAAATGAGGAAAAATCTCCCAAAGGGGCAAAATCTATTTATTTCAATATGATTTGTAAACACTTACATAATAAAGAAATATAGTTTGACAAACGAAGACCCTCAGACACCGGTTCGTTGTCGTCAGCAAGAGCTCCCTTAAGACGTTCCAAGATCAGCATTATAGAAAACCATCTTCTCCACACAAGATGCTCCACAAATGGGTATGACTGGTTTTAGAGTGATTCAACATATAATTTTGAGTTTTTGTTAATCTCAATGTGTTTGGGCTTGAAAAATACTAAAGACTTGATGTATTAGGTCTTAAAATTGTTCCCTCCAAAGTCGTAAACAAAAACATCTCCGAAGATGGATTTTATAGGAACTGTAAAAAATCTGATGCACCGGATTTTTCTGAGGTCATCGAACCGATTCGAAAAGGATCTAGATCGGTTCATTTTTTCTTTTCACCGAATCGGTTCGCCGTTAACAAAAAATAAGAAAGATCCAGATCGATTTGTTTTTCTTCAACTCCTGATCGGTTTAGTTTTAACTTTATTTTTGTTCCTATATGAGAAGCCTTACGAATAGATAATGAGCACGACGCACGATGTTGGTGATGATGGGCACGTGAAACACAGAATTCGAATTAAGGCTGCCAAGGCATGATTGTGCTGAGATGAGCCGATTATAGAGGTATATGACATATATGCTGAGATCTAGGATAAAACTGAAATGCCTAGATACTAACCCGAACATTTATAAAACATGTCCTTATAATGGTACATTATTTTCCCCATGGAATGTTCGTATATTTTAGTCTTGTGACATACCCGACCTTAGGAAATGTAATTCAAGGTCTTCCAAGTACTTAAATTTATCATTCATTCAACGGGTGCAAAGGCAGGGAATCTTATCACTGTTAAGATTTCTATCTGCGTATTTAACAAATTCGCGAAGGCCCTTCACAATTACCAGAGACTCTGTTACTCTCTCCCATCCACTCATTCTACTGTGTTAAATCCATTAAAGAGTTTTTAGAGTTCAATTCACCTATATATATAAGTTGAAATGAGGGTCAACTTGCACACAAGAAATCTCACTCAAACATAAAAAGTCCAATTTTCATTCATTTTAATTAAATTAATACTATGCATCCACAAATGTGCAAGACCTTTCACCTAAGTGGAGGGATGAACACGACCATAAAAGTTCACCAAAAAGATATATGCACGAATATTCATCCGTAAATTATCAACATCAACTAATTATTGTTTCTTAATTAATCAATCACATACAACAAGCACAAATTTATTTCATTTTAAATAAATAAATCCTAAAATTACTATATGTTCACCGATGTCCAAGCCCTTCACCCAAACAACAATCACTTACAGAAATGGTGAACATGGCCACGAGGGTTAACCAACAAGATATATGCATTAATATTCATCTGCACAATATCAACATGAACTAATTAATGTTTTCCATTTAATCAATTATACACAAGAAGTCCAATTTTAGTTCATTTTAAATAAATCAATCCGACAATTACTATATGTCCACCAATGCGCAAGCTTTTCCATTAATTTGTGTTCACCTAATTAACAACCATCTAAGAAAGGGGTGAACACAGCCACAGCAATCAATAAATAAGTTATATATATATATATATATATATATATATATATATATATATATATATATATATATATATATATATATATATATATATATATTACACAGAAAAAAAAAAGATAAGAAAAACTGCTTAAATAAACAAAGCAATTAGAATCAGTTGAGATCTGTTAATTGTTCTCTAATTTCATGTGCACATGATACGAGAAGAAAACATGTCAACTTATAATCCAATTAGGGTTCGATTTACATTATTAATCACGAATATGGACCGTGGCCCCCACGGTCACGAATGGGAACCGTGACCATCCAACTATGACCACTTCCAATTTTTAGCATAGTGCATGTTTGGGTGCATAGGATCATAAAGAATCTAATAGTTAAGAATTTAATGGGATGCGTGCGGGATTGCATTTATACCCTGTGATGCTGACGATGATTGGTCATAGGCTTATGATCCTAATTGTCACTACACCAAAACAAGTCCATTGCAACGGGCAAAAATCGTTACAAAAAATATTTGTAACGTATTAAATCCGTTAGAAAATTGGTGTTCTTTATTTTACTAATGAAATTTGTAACGGATAAAATCCATTAGAAATTTACAATTTGTAACATACTAAAACTGTTACAATTTATTTTGTAACCAATTTGGCAATGGTACACGCCCCGATATGTTAGTAACGGATTTATTAAATTGTAACGGTTATGACCCATTACAAATATAGAATTTATAATGGATAAAAAACACTACAAATGGGAGTGTCATATATTTATAACATTTATTTGTATTTGTAACGATTAAAGTCTGTTAGCAATGTTATTATATTTTGAAAAAATATTAATTTCTCATTAAACAAATAAATATAAATACACTAGTAATATCTAGACCTAGAAAAATGAGGCACAACACAATAACACGACACAAAATTATAACTTAATGGGTTTAGTCTTATCGAGTTTGGGTCATTAACGGGTCAACACGGTGGATCCGTTATAATAACGAATCGGGTTTGGGTTTGTACTCTTATTGGAAAACAATTTTCTTAACAGATAATGGTTTACATAACGGGTTAATTATAACATGACCCAAATCCACCCAACTAAGAATTTTAGCGGTTCAGTTCGTGTCACCCGTTAATATTATTGGGTCGTGTTTTGGTTTAAATTTTTAAAACCGTTCAATTAACGGGTCGTGTTCGGGATAGTGTAATTTTACACTAAATCGTTAAAACACGACAGGAACACGACCCGCTATCGGGCCTAGTAATATCTCGTTCTCAATCAATGGAAATACATAATTAATGCCCACAAATTTTACTCAAAACATAATTTCAAAATACACGTGACAAAATGAATAACATTACATTTTGGTGATATTAAACCGATCTAAAACTATATTTCATTCATAACCATTAAAATTCCCAAAACAAATGTAGTACAAGATAAACCATACAGTTTTTAACCATAAACTGGTAACGAATTCTAACATCATTAAAGTTCTAAATATATGATTCTTACAACAGTATTTTTCATGATATTCCTTGCAAAAGTAGACTTCATTCTTCCAAAAGTAATCTTCATATTTCCCAGTAAGAACCTCTTGAATAAAACCAACCTTAGTAAATGTGTAATCATAAATGAGAAAATAACATTAAAGACTAATACATTTACATGCCAATGACATACATGTAATTTTATTGAGGAGTAATCGATACATAATAAACGGTCATATTTACTTTTACGGCCAAACATGTCCCGGTGAAAGTGACCCCGCGTATGCAACTATGTCCAACAACGGTGTCGCCTCCCCACTACCCAAGGACAATAATGTCATTTTGAGCAGCATGACTTGCACAAACCATCCTATTAGCCCCCTCGTGAACAACCAACTTAAAGCTTCTGGACTAAACCTGCATGGTATATATTATCACAAGACATTATAAGAAAAGTGGACATATATATATATATATATATATATATATATATATATATATAGCTTACACTGTAAACTAAGAGTACATAATTCAATAAACCAATCATTTAATCTGACATACTTGCTGTCTATATTATGCAGGCAAAATATCACTTTGACCAGGTATTGATAAAGATTCACTCGGTAATCATATAACCATTAACACACATCTCCGGGTCTCCGATTAATTTGATTTTTGACATGCACAATAAATGTGAAATTATTATTAAATCGACACAGAAACTAGCACTAGCAACTCTAACATGAACTCAAACAGCCAGAACAGATTTCTCACAGACTAAATAGAACTCAAATCTGTGACTGAAGACACATGTATAAATATTTTTCTAACTTCTGATACTTTGAACATGATGAACAGAGAACAAAAGACCCTCTAGATACAAAAACTACCACTAGCAGCACTTAAACTCTAATATGAACTCAAATAATTCCAAAAGTCTCAACTACCGAGTTCTCGATCCGCAACAATCCCATTTACTTCAAGTGGGCTCCATGTCTTCAGAAAGCAGTATCAGGTAAACATTATTTTTCGTTCTTTGCGACTTCTCAACTCCACCCATACAATTGGCTTGAGTTAGACATAACTCAAGCGGTGACGGCCACGTGCCCCAATACTAATTTATTGGGGCAACCACTAACAATCATGACCCCGAATAATGAAGATATAATGGTAATTATAAACAAGCACACCAAGATCTCCACCTAATAGGGGTGTCCACGGTCCGGTCCAAGTTTAGAAACTTTTTGGACCTGACCGAATGAATCGATTGTTGTTTTTTTATACCGAGACTGGACCAATTAATTCGGGTGACTGAACTGGATTGAATCAGTCCAAACAAGTTCGGGTCAATCCAAATTCGGGTCACACATGATTTAGTTAGAAAAAAATATATTTGAGATGTTTCTAATGAAAAAAATATTGGAGTTAATTTTTTTTAATTAAAAAACAACAAGTCCATGAAAATGTTATCAACTTTTCATTTTGTTTAATTTTAATTAAAAAATACTAGCCCGTCAAATTTATTTTAATTTTTTTTTTATCATTTATCAACTTTATCATTTTGTTTAAAAAAGTGATTTGCAAGTGTGGAATAGCACAACTTATCATTAAAAGCTTGTAAATGAACTAATGTCATTATGTTTCTCTTACATTAACATTACTCTAACGGATTAAGTAGAGGAAGGGAGGTAGGTTTTTATCTTGGATAAGGTAAGGTAAGCTAGGTTTTGCGAGGGTGACCCGTGTATGTATGAGGTTTTAGTAAAATGTAAATAAAAAAAATGTTAAAAAATAATCTCCACAATCGGACCGATACAGTCAGGACGAGACCAAATCCGAGACCAAAAAATGAAAATCGAAACCGAACCTACCGAATTCAATCCTTAATAAATCCGAGCGATTTTAAACCGGTTTGTAAAAAATCCGAAAAAGTGGGCCTCAGCCGGTCCAGTTCTTTTTGTCTATTCGATCCATTTGGGCATGCACAACCTATACCCAAGTGAATCAAAGTTCTAATAGAGAACTAAGGTCAAGATCATGTTCCTTCCTATATTTAAATTTTTAGGATAGTGGTTTTCAGGTTTATAAATCCAGTCCCTGTGGTACAATAACATTTATTTGTGTGGTCCCTTTAGAGTTAGGAGTACACAAAACAGGTGATTTCATTTGTTTTAGTTAAGGAGGTATTTATATTTATACCCTTAGTCATACTCATTTAAAACTCATTCTACAAATAAATACATAACCCCACCTCCACCCCACCCCGCCCACCGGAATCCTCGTCGGAACACTAAAATCCTCACCGGAGACCGCCGAAATGCTCGTCGGATTGTTTCTCTCTCCTCGTTTCACTCTCCCTTCATTTATTTCTTTCATTTTTTTGGTCCGCGCCAACAGCACCATTGCCAGCGCCGCAGGAGAAGGTTTTTCGCCTGGGTTTTAGTGAAATAGTAAATTTATCGATTTCAATTTTTTTGTCAAAAAATATCAAATATGGGTGTTGTTGGATAGATGTTGACAAGTAGATTTCAAGTATATAAATTTTGTAAATTTTGGATTTTTAGATTTGAATTTATGGACTTTTAAAATTTTTATGGTTTTTTTTTATGAGTTGTCAAATGGCATATTGGTCATTTTTAATGATGTTTTTAGAACAGGGACTAAATTTAATAATTTATGTGGAGTGTCCTATTTTTATAGGCTTTGAGTTAGATTGGACCTTTCCCCAAAACCCCAAGTTCTAAACCGAGAACCCTATCAATCTCATACTTACAAGTGTTATGTACCCAAGCCTTGTATACAACTCCCCATGTAACTTAGTGAGAAACTCGTCACAAAATATACCTAGAGCACACCCACGATACATGAAACATTAACACAATCACCCTCTTCCATCTTTACGCAATACCAATGAGTGAGGGAAAATACCTAACCTCTCACCCTAAACCTTGACTTAGGAAGAGAGTCTCATATATCTTGAAGGCTCTCTCTCAAATCCTAAAATGAGCAGCCAAACTTGGCCATAACTTCGGTAAAATGACCCGAAAGCAATCTTATATAAATGGGAAACTTGTGGCACAGAACTCTCCAAATGCCCTTTATTTAACCCAGTTATTTATCCGCTCAGTGCACCCCTGAGCTGCCCTGCCAAAACTATTTTGTTGGAGCGGAGCTTTCCTTCGCTGCAGCCTACCTTCGCTGGCCGCCAACATCCAACTCTGAAATCTCAAAGTTCTGCCAGTTGAGCCAGTGAACCCGCAGCAAAACCGAGGATAAACCAGACCTGGGACTTAATTTTCAAGCCAAAGACCAGACAGTCGATAGGCCCCTTTCGAGATCTTCGAGGGTATGTGTTGCGGAGGATAGAGAACAAGGGTTTATTGGGCTCCCATTTAGCCATCCACAGTTTCATAAGAGATGGAGCAGAATTCACCTTTCACCCACAGAGAAGCCATCATCGATATCCAATGATGACTATCAATATACCAATTACACCCCTATAAAGCCATCACTATTCCTCTAAATTAAAATGATATCTTGAAACAACACCAATTTAACATCAGCCCATACACCATTCCTCACTCGACTGCTTATCTAAACATCACCCCTCGCTCGAGTGTTTTTCGGATAGCTTACCATTTCTCATTAGACTCATTATATGCACTTTCTCGCATTTAATGCATGACACTGTTAATCTAATATTCATCAATCGAGATCAATGACCCACACCTCTAAATAAAACCGCAACCCTCAATTATCACAGATGGAAACCTGATTTACAAAAAAATTCTTACTCTGGCCACTATTAACTCCTAAAATATTCTCTAAACCTTATTCACACTAAAGACCAC
Source organism: Sambucus nigra (assembly GCA_949130495.1). Classification (NCBI taxonomy): domain Eukaryota; kingdom Viridiplantae; phylum Streptophyta; class Magnoliopsida; order Dipsacales; family Adoxaceae; genus Sambucus; species Sambucus nigra. Next base: position 649,303,107 of record OX422216.1, read on the forward strand.
CACCCTTTACCCCCTCTACTCCACCAAAGTGCATCATCGACCACATCAAAAATCGTGCTCAGGCTACTTCTATATCTCCCTCATGAAAGTACTGATTATTCTCCCGCCCTCCATTTCATTACTCTCAATCTCTACACAACATTCCGGCGTATATTTGTAGAACACGCTAAATCTCTCTTTCTAAAATATCCTTAGGAGACCTACAATTATAATATAAATCAATACAAAAACATATTACACACGCAATTCCGGCGTATGTGTTGCGGAGGATAGAGAACAAGGGTTTATTGGGCTCCCATTTAGGCAACCACATTTTCACGAGAGATGGAGCAGAATTCACCTTTCACCCACCGAGAAGCCATTATTGATATCCAATGACCACTATGTCGATATAACCATCAATATACCAATTATACCCCTACAAAGCCATCATTATCCCTCTACATTTAAAATGATATCTTGAAACGACACCAATTTAATATCATCCCACACACCATTCCTCATTCGAGTGCTTATCTAAATATCACCCCCCCGCTCGAGTGTTCTTCGGATAGTTTACCATTTATCATCAAGGTTTAAAAGGCGAAACAAGGGGCACCTCGAGGCGAGGTGAAGGGTAGGAGTCCTGAGGCTTACGCCTCTAGAGGACCTTACGCCTTGAATGGGAGAGGCGTGCGCCTTGAGGCGTATGAGGCGTCCGCCTCTTTTTTAGCAGCTGGAAAAAAAAAGTCGAGTGGGTTTTTTAGCTGCTGATTAAAAAAAAAGTCGTATGTAATCCTCTTCTCAAACAAAAAGTCATAAGTTTCAAAAAATCAATTGCAATTCAAAAACCCTAGCAGCCAAAACACTTTCACAACGAAAGACCACCGATTGTCTTCCCTAGCAGGGAAACCGACTTCCAATCCTCTTCTCCATCAGGTAACTTTCAGGGTTTTTAAGTTTTTGTTGATATCCCCTTTTTTTTTGTTTTCTCTGCTCTATATATATATCAATATATGTAGACACATATATGTGTTCTGTTTTTTTGTCTTACATTTCTACCCACCTGCTTTATATATATATATATATATATATATATATATATATATATATGTTGTGTTTTTTTTTTGCTATATACATACATGTGTATGTGTATATATATTCTGCTGTGTGTAAATTTTTTTTCTTATTGTAAAAGATGTTGAATCCCCGGTTTTTAATTATCTCAATTAAAATAAATTTATAATTTCCTTTTATGTAAAACACGAGATGCGGAAGCGTACAAAGTGAGATGGTTCAACTTAAATAAACAATTACCAAAATTTTAATTTTCTTAAAATTAAACTCTAGTGAAATTAACTTTAAACACACATATATTAATATTATTAATTTCACATAAACCGGTTAAATCAACCAAGCCCTAGAATTTGCCTAAGTCATAATTATCAATATTCCGAAGTTAGGCCAAACCTATTTTTGCAAATCACTTGAATTAAACAACTTTACCCAATATTTAATTTAAGTCCAAATTAAATTGAGTGTGATAATTTAAACCAAATTTTATCTTGAATTATCCTAAGCCTGCATTCTAAATTATTTATGCAAGATAAAATTAAACAATATCACACTACGCCACGATGTACGAGGAAAAACCCAAGACGGGAAAAAACCTCGGACGGCCCTAGCCACAAATTCACTAGATACGGAATTACAAGTACAAGACAAAAGACTTACAACACACGACTCGATCCCTCTCAAGCCCCGACGCTTCTTCTTGTAGACACCTCTTCCTAGCGAATAACCTTGGAACTCCACCGCGGTCTCGGAATCCACCGATAGGACTTTTTATGGTCACCGTCACCCATACATGAAGCCTTTCTCCAAGTGGGTAGATTAAAGCAAACTTCTCTTCAATTCGGTGTAGAGAAAACCGGTGCCAAACTCCAAGAAATTGATATGTATATAGGTGAACTTGGATATACAATATGGATGTAAAACTAGAGTGGTAAATGAATTTCTCTTTGAAAATTAACACTCAAAACTTGATCTTTTTCTCTTTTTGTTTTTGCTCTCAAAGCACTCTCTAAGAGTTTGTATGATATGAAAAAGATAGATTATCAAAAGTGATTCCCGCACATATTAAAGTCTGAAAAAGTTGGTTAAAAACTAAGTGGGGAAGTGGGTGAAAATTGCCAAAAAATTGTTCCCGCCTGGCATCTCGTTAGAATGACATTTCGTTCGAACGAAATTCTCGTTCGAACGAGACTTCTAACGAAGTTCCAGATTGAACTCGTTAGAATCTCGTTGTATATCTCGTTCGAACAGAAGGTTCATTCGAACGACATATCGAACGACATTTCATAGGCCTATACTGAAACCTCGTTGGCAAACTCGTTCGAACGACATCTGGTTCGAACGAAAAAACTCGTTCGAATGACATATCTAACGAACCACCAGAAAGTTTGAAAAATTCATTTTTAGCCCAGAAAACTTATTTTAAAGTTCTAATTAATTCTTTCTGAAAATAAAACACAGTTTTAATTAAACCTAACACCCAATAAACAAGTTCCAAGCTCCTATATATATATAATTGCATTCATACCTTTGGAGCATGGAACCATAGTTGATGACGTAGAAACGAGGCACACAAACCGGCACATTTGATGAAGCTTTATACGCTTTGCCGCTACGTCTTCAACAAACACTTCATAGGCTTGAGAGTATTACAATTACATACTATCCTATGAATAAATGTTTTTGTCCGAAATTGAGCCAACACAACACATGGACTCAATTGGAAATTTGTGTCCTTACAATTATATATATATATATATATATATATATATATATATATATATATATATATATATATATATATATATATATATGCAGTACTGCTCTTGTGCGGACCAGTCCGCATTTTCAGAGTGCGGATCGGACATGCGTCGTCTGGCGGTGAGCCTAGAAATTATAGGCACGCTCTCTCTTTTCTGGGCTCACCGCCAGGTGACACGTGTCCTGTCCGCACTCTTAAAATTTTGACTGGTCCGCACAAGAGCAACACTACATATATATATATATATATATATATACGTATATATATATATATCTGTGTGTGTGTGTGTGTGTGTGTGTGTGTGTGTGTGTGTGTGTGGAGAGGTTCACAAGTGAACCAAAAGAATGAAATTTTTAATGAACCTACTAAGACATTAAAAATTTGATCCTTCATTTCTTGTTATAATTGGTCCGTGCCAGCGGCAATGAATAATTTTTCAATCCTCCCGCTGGCGCGGACCAATTACAACAAAAAATTAAGGTTCAATTTTTTATGTATTAGTAGGTTCATTAAAAAGTTCATTCTTTTGGTTCACTTTTGAACCTCTCCCTATATATATATATATAATAAGGGAGCTTGTTTTTTGAAAATGTATACATTTTTAACGGTCTAGATCGATGCCACCTCCTTACATATTTTAATGCTTCAGATCGCATCTCTTTTTCTTTTACAAATATGCCCTCAATTATTTGATTTCCCCCTCTTTTTTACTCACCAAACTTATCTTTGAATTCAAAAATGGGGGCATTTTGGTAACACAATCACAAATTACACATGGTGTGCCCCCCGTATCTCTCATTCTCTATCTCTCCCTCGAGCTCATTTCTCAAAAACCCACGCCCTCGTCCCTCCTGTAGTGAGTTCCCACGCAACCAAGTAAGTGTTGTTTTAGGTTTTGATTGGATTTAATTAAATAACTGGTATCATTTCTTTTTGTTGGGGGTTTGCAGGTAACATCATCTATGTGTTTAGGTCGTTTGGACCTAGGGCTTTTGTATGAGATTTAATGGTGTTTCGTTTCAATATTTTGGGGTTAGGGTTATAACAAGCCCCTATTTAATGAAAATTTGGTTTTAATTTTTTTTTAGCTTCGAAGGGTTTCGGATTCTATCAGCTTCAAAGGGTTTTCGATTCGATCTATAAGGCATACAATTTTGTTGTATTTGTATTAAGTTTTTTTTAGTTCATATCTGTTTTGGTATGGACCTACGATTTTAGTATGAGATATTAGGGTGTTTCGTTTGAAGTTTTTGGGCTTGGGGTTCTAGCAGGCCTCTCCCTCTCTCTTTGGTGTTTTGCTTTGTCTCTTTGTTGTTTGTCAAATTGTCTAAATGGGTGTCTAAAATGCTTTTGTATTGAAGGTACATACCCATTTATTCATGGGTATTGGTTTGATCTGCTAAACCACATCATATTAATTCAGTTTGGGATACTTAGATGATGCGGATACTCTTATTGGTTTAAAAATAATCCATTTTGGTATTGTGAGGTTATAAGTGCATTTGTGGGCTTAATTGTAGTCTTGTTTTTCAGTATTTTTGATAAATTTCATCTCCATTATGCAATTAGTGAATTTTAATTTGTTATTTTCATTAAGAAAGGTTCTCTATGTTGTTGGCTAGGCATGGCTATAAAGTATAATTCCAGCCCCGGTTTGTGAAGGCACTTAGCACGTTTGTAGTTGTTATATAGATTGTTAATTTGTTACTGTGCTAATTTGTTGCTTTGTCAAAGACCCATGATGGTTTAAGACATAGTGCTTTGATATAACTGTTTTGTGCTTCAATTTTTTTGCTTGCCTTTTATCTTTTGAATACTTACATTTATTATTACTATAGTGATCCCTCTAGGAACTTATGATGTTCCTGATTTGAAAGTAATATCTTTTGATGTTTAGTTGTCTGATTGTTCTATCCTATCATTTGAATATTTATCTAACCCAAACAGTGCATCCTCAATTTTATGTTCTAACAACTCAAACAATTGTATGGTTATCCTATCATTCGAATAATCAAGTTTATGTTATTATATTATTCATTTCTTAAATCTTAATTATGTTTGATGTTTAATATCTACTCTTTTTCGTTTATAGGGCAAGGTTTTCACTTCCTATTTTGAAGTTATTATCTAGGGGGAGTTAGCTCTTGCCTTTGGTGACTTGCTGATTTGTGGCTATTATTACCTAGGGGAGTTGGCTCTTTCATTTGGTGACTTACTTCGGAAGTTTTAGGCCCCCGGACGAACTACAATTTCTCCTCGGGCATTTAAATCAAAGCTTTCATTCTCAGGTTTGATCTATCTCATCAACTTCCATTAATTCATGTTGATACCGGATCATATGTACTTAACAGCCATAGGTTAAATCTATGTTCAGGAACTTCTTGCATTTATATTAGACAGACTTCATGAAGATCTGAATCATGTCGAAGACAAACCTTTAAAGTCAGCCCGATGAAGATGCCATCACCTCTGCCACTGAATGCATTTTTTTCTTCTGTAACTATACAATATTAAATGAAAATATCCATAAAATAGGTGCTAAAATATTTCATTTTCTAAAATTTTGGCAGGACCAAGGCCTCGCCGCTTTCTTAAATGTGCATCGGAGCAATATCGGAGCATTTGGCAGGTATAAAATCTAAATCATTGGCAGTACTCAACTCCTCTGTACTGAACTGCTCTAACCCCCTTAACCCACAGAATTTTTGGTTGTTGGATAGATCCAAGTGTTTTTCAATCATACATCTGAGTATTTGATAAATTTTTGATTCATTAAACAGTAAGATGTATATATTTGAGTGTTTTTTTCAAGCACTCATATGTATCTAAGAACAGAGGTTTTTCTATCAAACACTCAGATGTATAAGTATGCACGTTTGATAACTGATCTTCTATCAAACACTCAAGTTTGATAACACGTTTGATAAATCCTCTTCTATCAAACACTCAAGTTTGATAACTTCTCTTTTATCATACACTCGGATGTATATCAAACACTCAACTTTTTCTATCAAACACTCAGATGAATAAGTATGCACATTTGTATAAGCTCAGATGTACTCAAACACTCAGCTTTTTCTATCAAACACTCAGATGTATAAGTATGCACGTTTGTATAAGCTCAGATGTACTCAATTGCCCTTCTATCGCACATCTGAGTGTTTGATAAATTTTAATTTGTCAAATGTGAATATGCATATGTTGATGGGATTTGGGGGTTTATTTGTTTGGTTTACAAATTCCTATTTGTTCTTTACATACTAATTGTAAACATACTATTTGGTTACGTACGGTTACTTTTCATAGTTGTAACGTTTGTGCAAGATGCCTGATTAAATGTCTATTCATAGTTGTCTTAGAAACGGTATCCATGGTATTTCATATTGGCTATTGTTGATTCGGCATTTCTTTTGACGAGGCATTTCTTTTAACATGAAGAAATAAGTCATATTTGAGCGAACATTGACACTAAAATTAAAAACTTCATGTTTTGAGGTTCGAACTCGATATGTGACTTTCCAAAAGTTGATTTTTTTTCTATTTGTGGTTTGATTATTGGAGAGTGTGTTTTTGCACATTTCAATTTGAACTAATACAAAAGCTTTTCTATTCCATTTGTTTTCTGTTGTAACACGTTCAGTTAGTACTTCTTTTTTTGTGCATGGGAAACAAAGAACATTGCAGTTGCTTTGTTTACTGTTGGAGTAACAATACCCCTTTTTCCCATAAGTAGTACAGTTGAACATTTGTTGTAGCTGCTCAGTTTATCAATAGGTATGCAATTTGTGTTCTGATATGGTATGAATGCATCTGTTGCTTTGTTGCTAATACATATTGGAGTGATGGCATAGCATGTGGCACTTTTTTTCAAGCCTAATATATTTAAACCTGATACTTTTTTTCCTGCTTTGTTTGCATCGGTAATGACATAGCACCTGATAATTATGTTCTTTTAGTTTACCATTATGTTCTTTGGTCATGGATCATCATCATTTGTTGATTTTAATTGTTGGTTTCTTTATACATGGTTGCATTCAGATACATAACTGGTGTGTTTATGATAAGATTTGACTTGGTCAAATCAACACTTCAAGGCATTAGGTTGTGGACTGCAACAATCGTATTGAATTTAAAACCTCTAATTTATGTGGATCAATTGAGAAGTAAATGGTAGTAGCAGTTCACTATCATAAGGAATAATTTATGCAATAGGAAGTATATTATATGCTCATTTATTTGATCTTGGTTATACAGTGATGACATTACCGAAATGCAGTTGCATATCTATCTTCATTTAATGTGGCGCACATTAGAAGGTATCCTATGTCTTTAAAACTAGATTTAGCTTTGACTTTATATGTTGCATCGCATTTCTAATATCAGTACCAGATTTTGGTCACAATTAAATTACTTGGTAATTAACTCATATTCTAAAAATTGTCTTTGAAAATGGATTTGTTACGCCTCTTAAGCTTACCTTTCAACCTTTGATGTTTTTTGAAAAATACTTGAATGGGAGAGGCTTGAATGGGAATTTCCTAGAATTCTTTTATCATTTTATAAATATCAGTATGATTGAACTAAGACTTTTGAAAATCAAGGCAAGTACAAAGTGGTTCAGATCTGTCTGCCATCGAATTCTACGTTGATCCGTGTTTTGTTAGTGTACTTTTCACTTAATTTATATATGCTTTTTTAATCTGTATACCTTTTGATTTATGACTGATTTTATATTATGTTTTGAATGAATGGAAATTCCATGATATTGATACCTATAAATTACGTGGGGCACTGATTGTCACGGATCTGGGAGTATTTTTGGTGCATTAATATTCTGTCCTTACATTACTTTTTTTCCATATTATACTTTCCAAATGATGTACCATTTTAGTTGATATCTCTATACTAATTTCACTGTCTTTTTAGTTGATTTGTTTGGTGATGTGTAGGTGTATAATTCGAGTAATGCATAAGCTGCATAAAGCCAAATTGCATCCCCACTTTTCTATAAAATACATACGGGGGTTGTTGATGTGGCAGCAGATCAACTGAGAAGTCAACTGTGATGGTATTATATTTATTGCATTGGATTATGATGTATATGGATGACTTGTCTAATATATGGTGAATCAATTTGGTTTTGAAAATAAATCATGGTATACGTTTCACTAACACTAATAGGTTTTCATTTTGTTCAGTATTTCAACCTCGAAATGACTATCGATGGAACATATGAGGTCACATTTTGATATAAATAACATTCCCATTGAATTGGGTAGAAAAGTCACATTGCAATACATCCACAAAAGATGGAGGTACTCCGCTCGAAACACTAGAAGCAAATTCATCAGATAGCTTCTCATTGTCATAAGCAGACTTTCCAACAGCTATATAAACAAGGGATATATTACACTCCTTGCGAAAGATGCTTGTTTGTTTCATCTGAATGTACTTATCGGTTCATAGTACCAAGAAGCAAAGTGAGGAACCCAATGATGCTAAAGATGATGATCGTGGTCATAATAATTATGAAGATCCACAAAGTGATTAAAATAATGAAGAATAACTCTCAGGTGCATCGATAGGTGTTTGGATAGTGGGATTTGCAGAATCAGGTGGGTACAGTGGCAGGTGGTGGGACCCTTTTGGGGCTTTTGGGAATCGCAACATGGACCAAATATTGTGTATGATGATTTTTATTTAGTTTCTACGATTTAGGAGAGATTTTAGGAGTTTATTAGGGATGGATTTTATTTTAGTAGTTTCCTTACTCATCTGTATTAATTTTAAATTTTGTTAGGATTAGGATTATTGTTTGTGAGCTAGAGTCAATGGGGCTTCCGGTGAAACTTCGAATTAATCAACGATGACATTAAAAAGTGGACCAATGGGGCTTCCTCTTTGTATGAGGAGGTGCAGTGTATAGTCGTGGATTGATAATGACAACATACTATGGAAAATGTAAGCGATGAATTACTGGGTGTGATTTTATGATAACCGATCTTGAAGGGGAGTATGGTGAGGTGAAATATGGCCGTTTCTGTTTGCAACCGCATTTCCCCCCTTTTCATGGACCAAGGGCTGCCAAAAACAAAGTGTCGATCGACCGGGATTGGGCCCCCGATCGACCGCGGTTTCATATTAAGCCTACGAATTGAGACAGTGGGTTAGAACCTGTTCGATCAATCGATCGATGCCTATCGATCGATCTCTGATCTCTGATCGATCGATCGATCATACCAGATATTTTGCAATTCGTTCCTTTTCTTCTTTCATTTTTGGTGAGGGGACTGTGGTAGCGGGTTTTACTCCGAGAATGAGGAAGAAATTGACAATTCTATTGTGGACATTTCAGAGTTCAATTGGGAGAATGAGTTTGAGGGGTCCCTCACAAATCAATATGGTTTTGAAGTGGGGAGTTATTATCGGACAATAGGATGTCAATTACATACGGGCTTGGTCATGATAATTATGAAGATCCACAAAGTGATTCGAAAACTAAGGATGACCATCATAAATACGTTGATGGCAATAATGCCATTGTCGAATAACTCTCAGGTACATCGAAGTCCCATCTAACTTCAATAGTGTTGAGTCGATTAACTCTTAGGTACGTTGATTTCTACACAAGTTTAAAACCATGCTGAATCAGTTTATTGGCAGCTCGACATGAATTATACCGTGGAAGGTCAAAGTAGTAGCTATTATGCTACTTTTGTAGTACCAGCAGCAGCGCTGCAGCGGTCGGGTAGTGGTACTACCGTAGTACCAGGCTGCCAGCAACAATGCATGAGGGGAGAGGGGTGAGGGGGTGAGGCTATAAGAGGAGGCGATGAAGGGGTGAGGTATGTGCTTGGTTCTCTAAGCTACAATTCATTATTTATATTTACTCATGATCATTGTGGGCAGTTCAAATTTTAGTTTGGCTTCTATTGTGAAGACGATATACCAGTAACGCTGCTTCCACGAACTCCACTCTTCCAGATTTTATTGTTTTTTCTTTCATCCACACCGGGTAGGAATTTTACCAAAAGAAATAATCACATTTATCTATCGTTTGGTAAAAGTCCAATTTACTTTTTAACAAAATCATATGTTAATCATATGCTTTCAATTTTCCCATTTTTCTACATATAATATACAACACATATCAATCACATGTCTTTAGCTTTCATGATGCATATAACACACATCACTTGGTCAAATTCATAAAGTGTAGAATTAAGGGATCCTTTCAGTTTGATTCTTTTTTCCTAGGCATCTAATTTTTTTAAATACTTACTTTTGACTTTTGGTTCAAATGCAGGCCAGTATTTGTTAACAGATGACTCGTAAGGCCAAGATCCAGAACGACATATGTTTCAGGGTCTTGATAGACAAACTCATGTGGATGAAATGTATGATCTTTTCTATTCTTTAGATATTATATTGGTTTTTCTATTTTTCTCACATTTTTTAGAATTTTGATATAATTTTTCTATATTGCTTGCATATACAGTTATTCTCGGTCAAAATTCTCTACAAGTTGTCATCTCGAGAATCTCAAAAGCTTTGAAGGATGTGGCATACTCATTCGGCGACGATGACGAAGAAGAAAAAGAACCATCTAATGCCCTTGAACCTAAGTTGATATATATGTTATTTTTGTTACGAAGTTTGCTTTGTTTGAGTATTTGTTAGATGAATTTGAGATCATTTAGTATTGTTGGATTTGTTGTTGTCCCTTAAGAGGGTGGATAGTCTAATAAATAAAGGAGACTATGTTCAATATTTTTTAAATGGACACTTCGTTTATTAGAGGCAATGTGAATTCAGTTGATGAATATTATATATTTCATGTTATATGTGAGTTTGTTTGATGAATTTAGATTATTTGAATGGTGTTGGACAATTTGTTATTTGTTAACCAGGGTAGATAGTCCAATAAACAAGGGAGATTATGGCTAATTTTTTTAAAATTACACTTTGTTTTGTTGGTGAACGATATTTGTCATTTTACAATTACGTATTTTGAAAATTTTCGTCGTATCACGATTATGTACTTTCGAAATTTTCGTCGTTTCACATTTGGGTTATAAAAAATTAATGTAAATTGTTTACATATTCAATACTTTAGACTGTACTATGTTTTGTCGGGGAACGGAATTTTTGTCGTTTTGCAATTGCGTACTTTGGAAATTTTTGTCGTGCCTTCAGGCACGGGCATATACTAGTGTATATATATATACACACACACACACACATTACTGATCTTGTGCATATCAGTTCGCATTTTAAGAGTGCGGACCGGACACGTGTCACCTGTCGGTGAGCCCAGAAGCGAGAGAGAGGGTGCCTATAATTTCTAGGCTCATCGCCAGGCGACACATGTCCGGTCTGCACTCATAAAATGTAGACTGGTATGCACAAGAGCATTGTACTATATATATGTGTATGTATATATATGGCTTTTTTGCTAACACAATTTGTATTATTGTAGTGAGTTGTCACTGTGTAAAATAGGAAGGATCGCGCTTGAAAATACAGAAAGGAGGTGGAATTGCTGGAAAAGGGCTACAAATATATTGAATGTGGCTTTTGCAGGAAAATTATTAAAGGTGGGGATAAGAGAATGACGGACCATCTTGCGGGTACCAAACAAAATGTGGCTAAATGTGTGAAGGTACCTCCGGAGGTTAAGGTACCTCCGGAGGTTAGACCAGAGATGAAAGATTATTTGATGAGGAGTGTTGATGTTAAGCAAACAAAAAGAAGAGAAGATGAGGAAACGATTAATAATGCCTCCTATTATTATAATGAATCATTTGGAGGGTCAAACACGGGTAGTGGTTCTACGTGGGGAGTTCGAGGACCAATGGATCGTTTTATTGTTAATGTTGATGATGATAGTGAAGCAACTAACATAGACAAGAGACACAAAAAAGATTTTCGCAATCAAACGTGTTTAGAGGTTGGAAGGTTCTTTTTTGAAAATGGTATTCCTTTCAATGTAGCAAGTAGTCCTTCTTTCGTGAACATATGTCGGGCAATTGGGAAATTTGGTCGTGGTTTCAAGCCTCCTACACCACATGAACTTAGCACGTGGATTTTGAAGATGGAAGAGGAGACGGGAAATGAAATTGTTAGTGAGGTGAAAAAGACATGGCCACACACCGGGGTTTCCATATTATTTGACGGGTTGAAAGATATTAGACGGAGAAATTTGATAAATGTTCTTATCAACAATCCATATGGTACTATTTTTTTAAAATCTGTGGATGCATCTGATGCCATCAAAGATGCTAATTTATTATTTAAGCTACTTGATGATGTTGTGGAGGAAGTTGGGGAGGGTATTGTTATCCAAGTTGTGACAGACAATGCTACGAACTATAAGACAGCAGGAAGTAAGTTAATGGATAAGAGAAACGGCTTTGGTGGACGCCGTGCGCCGCACATTGCATAGATTTAATGTTAAAGAAGCTTGGAAATTTTCCTCGGCACAAGAATGCGTTGATTAAAGCAAAAAAGGCAATACAATAGTATTTTTTATATCAATTTCTTAATATATTTGCCATAATTTGAAGTGTTACAATACTTTTCATGATAGTTAGGTGATCAATTTTATTTACAATCATGGATGGATGTTGGCATTAATGAGGAAAAACACCAACAAGGATCTTGTTCGTCCCGCTGCAACTAGATTTGCCTCGGCATATTTAACATTACAAAGTATGTATGGGTTGAGACAAAGGATTGGAGGCCATGTTTACCTCTAAATATTAGGCAGAACGTAGTTGAGCAAACAAGCCAGAAGGGAAGGAAGCAAAAAAGATCATTTTGTGATATAGCAGTTTTTGGGGTAGTGTGGCTTATGCAATTAAGACCGCAAAGCCTCTTGTTAGTGTATTGAGGATGACGAATTCTGAAAAGATGTCGGGAATGGGATTTATCTATGGTGCTATGGATAAATCCAAGGAGGAGATAGCAAAAAATTTGGATAATAATGAAGGGGCGTATAAGGAGTTAGGTAGTATCATTGACGAAAAGTGAGATTTCTAATTGCATCATCATTTGCACGCGACAACATATTTTATAAATCCCCACTTCAAATACGATGATAATTTCTCCACGCATTTTGAGATTAAGTCAGGGTTGTACATTTGCATGGACAAACTCATCACCGATCCAGTGGAGAGGGAAAACGTTGATTTGCAATTGGATGTGTTTCAAATGAGGGAGAGAATGTTTGGGTATTCACAAGCAAAACTTACGTGTAAAAAAAGGAGTCCCGGTAAGTACACAAGTGATTGAAGTTAATTTTTTTAAAATATTAATTGATGTTAATATTTTCTTTCAGTTGATTGGTGGATTCGATTCGGAGATGAAACCCTAGAATTAACAAGTTTTGTTGTGAAAGTTTTAAGTTTAACTTGTTCATCCTCTGCTTGTGAGCATAACATACACACAAAGGAGAAATCGTTTGGAAACATCGAAGCTCAACACGCTCGTCTACATCATGTATAAAAAAAAATTAAACGATAGGCACTTGATGAAAAATGCACTTTGGGAAGACCAGGATCCGTTGGTCATTGACATTGCCAAAGCGATGAATCGGGGTTGACTACTGAGAGGGGCACGAGTACAAAAGTGTAACAAAAAAATAGAAGAAGGTCGAAGAGTTCAAAAACTATGGGAAAAGGTCTAAATTAATATTTATACTTGTCTTATTTATTTTTCTAATCTCAAACAAACAACAAAACTAATTTTTAATCTTATTATTTATTAGATACAGAAAAAGGATTACAATTGGTGGACGAAGAAGAGGAGTGGGGGGATCACAACTTGGACGACGCGGATGATGGATTGATTCGATATGCAGATGATTCCATGGATGATCCTCTAAGCGATAATGATGGGGATGGAGGTGGAGATGAAGCATATTATCCATTTTCCCAGCCATTGGATACCGATGATCCACTACTTAATATATAGTGATGATACATTGTTTGTTTTGTTTTGGGTTTTGGTTTGGTGATACAATATATTTTTTTATGGTTTGGTGATTGTGATTATGGTTTTAATTATGGATTTCTTTTGTCTTGACAGTATAATATGTATTGTGATGATAACAGGATCGTGCTATTATTTGTATTGTGTTGGGGAATCAAGTTTACATCATTTGTTTTCATGATAGATGTGATACATAATTTGTTCCTCGTTTAATTACTATTTTTATATCAATTTTTAGTGACTTTTGTGGAAAAAAGTTGAGGCTTACGCCTCGCTCCTTTTAAAACCTTGTTTCTCATTAGACTCATTAGATGCACTTTCTCGCATTTAATGCATGACACTTTTAATCTACTATTCATCAATCGAGATCAATGACCCACACCTCTAAATAAAATCGCAACCCTCAGTGATCACAGATGGAAACCTGATTTACGAAAAACTAAAACATTATCTAAACCTGATTCCCACTAAAGACCACCACCCTTTACCCCTTCTACTCCATTAAAGTGCATCACCGACCACATCAAAAACTGTGCTCATTCTACTTCTTTATCTCTCTCGTGAAAGTACTAATTATTCTCCCGCCATCCATTTCATTACTCTCATTCTGTACACAACATTGCGGCGTATATTTGTAGAACACGTTAAATCTCTCTTTCTAAATATCCTTGGAAACCCTACAATTATAATATAAATCAATACAATAACATATTCTACACGCAATTTGAGTCCTGGCCACTAGAAGAAAATACACCACCACCACAAGCCCCCGCACCCAAAAAAAAATAATAACCATCAGTTTGTTGCTAAAACAGAAAACATGTGTTACAAAACAAAACTTCCCTAAACTAAGAAAATATTGCGAACCATGTGTTGCTAATAACTTTCCCTTTGTGTCGAAGAACTATCATAAAAGTGGGTTTATGTTATAAGTGCACAGTTCATGGATTTATTTATTTTTATTTTTTACAACAATAATGGTTGAAAGGGTATGTAATTTTCGGAAAGATTTGGGCGGACTAAGTTCGTTGGTTTTAGAAAGGCTTCGTGGGTTAATAGCCTCAAGGGTGGCTTTCCAAAATGAAGAAAAATATAGGATAGGGGTAGAATGGTGCTAAAAAAGATGAATGGTAATTTTAGAATTACCTTTAACAAGTAGGCCAGAATTATCCACAACGTTTCAGGTCTGCAACACTGGACGGAACTAACAGAGCTTCGGTAAGTTTTGCAAAGCACCGATGATAGTCACGCGCGCGCTGCGGGGAGGAAGGGGAGCATCGGGAGGTATTGTTGGGTGGCAACTCCAACCGACACTGGGGAGGTTTGGCGAAGGTCCGTAATGGGTTTCATAGATGGTTCATCAATGTGGCCCGCTGGTTTGATGTCACCGGTTAACATAAGTTCTCCAAGGCTCGCTAAAGTTCGATCAGCCACGCCTTATGTTTAAAAAATCACTCGAGGCATAGGTGAGGAAAAATCTCAAGGCTTAAGCCTCAATGGCCAAAGATGAGGCTTACGCTTCAAGGAATGACGCAAGGCGTGGAAGAAAAAAAAACTTATATTTTTACTGTTTCCTTCTCACTTATGTATTATCTTTTTTTTGGGGGGGGTGGGGGGAGGGAGGGGGGAGCTTTGTCTTCTTTTTGGCGTAATTCCAACAATTTTTTCTATGTTTTCAAAATTTTAACACTAATAAATGAATTTGAGTTATTTATATATTAATTTCTTCTTTAATATTATTAAGTATTAATCGAGTAATGAAATTGGTTCCTAGAATGATAAAGTGATAGAATTATTAATCTAAAATTATTAGAGCGCCAATTGTATATTCTAATGAATATACATAATGCTTTTTTTATATAATTCTGTATATATACACACACACCATTCTCTGCTCATATTAGTTTTAGGTCTATTTGATGATGATGTGATGATAATACACTATTTATTGCTTTGGTTATGTTGATTAAGTTATGTTACATTATTTTTGTTGTTTTATTGAAAAATTATAAATTTTGTCGATTTTCCTTTTTTCAAGTTGAGGCGTCACGAGGATTATGCCTCGCCTCCACCTCCTCCTCCGCCTCCGCCTCATGCCTTTTTAAACATTGGCCGCGTACCTCTCAGGCGATCCCCATCGGAGGCCGGTGGAGGGATGAGAGCATTGCCATGCTTAGATCTAGGGTTTTTTCCTTGTTTTGTCCATGTTGATTGTGTTAGCTACACTGCCAGCTTGGGAAGATGACCCTGGGGCTTGCCGAACTGGGTTGGGTTGTCGGGAGCTGGCGAACTTAGCCACTGGATGGTGACAATGGGTGGACGTCAAGGTTTGTAAATCGGGAGGCTTGGGATTGTTTGGGGGGATGAACAGAAATAAGAGGTGGTGGATGTCAGGATCTGTAGATCAAGAGGCTTAAGATGTTTTGCCGCTTGACAGTGGAAAGCGGGGGCTGATTTTGGAGGCATGATCTAGTGGTTTCTCTGAACCTTACTCGTGACTCTACAACACTTGTCTCGACCTTATCAGGAGTAAACATCACCCCCAAAACTGTTGAAGATTTTCGAAATATAGAAATTAGTTTATTCTAATTTAGTTCAGAAATAGTTAGGATAATTCAGGTTTATTTATTTTTTGAATTTTTTAAAAAAGTTTGTTCCTAATTTATAGGAAGTTAGTTTGTGCAGTTTGTTAGTTCCTATTTTATAGTTAGGATTCAGCACAGATAGTTGTATATCAATAGGACTCTGTATTCCTTCCCTCCTGTATTTCTTAATGCAATAATAAGAATTATTTATTCTTCTCTCAAACTGCAATCATGGTATCAGAGCTTGGTTCTTACCCAGGACCAGTGACTTATTTGCAATCTGATTTCTTCACCAGATTTATAGAAGATTATTCTTCTCTCTCGTTTGCCCTTTTTTCCCCTGGATAATTTAGGCTGTTAGGAGGAGATGTCAGGTGTAAGTGAATTCTTCTGGAGACCCCATGAAGTCTAATAAAGTAGTTCCAGTACAAAGTTCTGGAGACAATAATTTCCTACATATCACCTCATACCGGCTGAATGAACAGAATTTTCTGCAGTGGTCTCAGTCTGTGAAGCTCTTTATTAGAGGGAAAAGGAAGATATGTTATTTGAAGGGAGAAAAAATAGCTCCATCAGAAGATGATCTAGGCTTTCCATTATGGGTATCTGAAAACTCCATGATTATGACATGGCTGGTGAATTCCATAGAACCTGAGATTGGACAGATCCTTCTCTTCTTGTCAACTGCAAAGGAATTTTGGGATGCAATAAGTGAAACCTACTCGGATTTAGGCAATTCAGCGCAAGTATGTGAGGCCAAGACAAAGATTCTAGAGACCAAGCAAGGAAACCAAAATGTTAGCAGGTGCTATAGCATTCTAAAAGGATTATGGCATGAAGTGGACATGTTTTATGATCTTGAATGGAGTTGTGCCATTGATAGTGCTCAGTTTAAGAAGATGCTACGAGAAAGAAAGAGTATTTGAATTTCTTATAGGTTTGAATAAAGAATTGGATGAGGTTCATGGATGTGTACATGGTAAAGAACCTCTTCCTTCTAAAAGAGAGTTCTTCTCAGAAGTTCAAAAGGAAGAAAGTAAAAAAATCGTGATGATGGGCAAGACAACTAAACCTACAATGGTTTCTGAAAAGTCTGTCAACTGAAGTTGGAACGACAGTGGTTAGTCATTAGTCAAAGCTAGAAGGTTGATGAAAAAATGAGATAGTGTGATTTCTGCAACAGTACGAAGCATATTAGGGAAACCTGCTGGAAGCTGCATGGTAGACCATCAAATGGGAAGGGACTAAAACCAGTTGAGAAAACCCGAGGAGTGAATGCACTGACAGAAACTAGTGGTAATGAGGCATCGCCATTTAGCAAAGAGCAACTTGGCCACTTGTACAAGTTGATGAATCAGTCCTCTCAAAATCCCTCATGTACTTTAGCCTATAAAGGTATTCTTCCCAGATCTCTAAGTTTTGTTTTTGTTCATACACCTTGGATTGGATCATTATTCGGGTGCTTCGGATCATATGACTAGTCAATTTCAACTTTTCTCATCATATACTCCATGTTCTTGAAATTTAAAGATTACGATTGCAGATGGTACTTTATCTCCGGTTGCAAGGAACGGTTCCATATTTCTTTCTAAGAGTTTACTCTAAAATCAGTTCTTCTTCATGTTCCTAATCTTATGTGCAATCTTTTGTCCATTAGTAAACTAACTGGGGATTCCAATCGCATTGCAAAATTCTCACAATCTTGCTATAAATTTCAGGACATGCATTCGAAGACGCTGTTTGGCAGTGCTAGAGAGGTTGATGGGCTATACTATTTTGATGAGGATTCTTTAAAAGTAGACAAGCTCAAATTGCAAGTAGTAGTGAAGTTTCTTTTCCTGTTGAGAACCAAATAATGTTATGGCAATATAGAGTAGGTCATCCAAGTTTTTAATATATGAAAAAGCTGTTCCTTTCTTTGTTCGTGAATAAAAGTCATTTGCTTTTTCAATGTGAAAGTTGTCAATTATCTAAACATCATTGTGTTTCTTTTCAATTAGAACCTTACAAGGAATCTAAGCCTTTTGCTCTTTTTCATAGTGATATATATGGGGACGTTCAAGGGTGACCAATTTAATAGGTACTAGATCATTTATCACGTTCATAAATGATCATAATAGGATATGTTGGATGTATTTGGTGAGAGAAAAATCTGAGACCGGGAGAGTTTTCAAAGAATTTCATAATATGGTTAAAACTCAATTCCAACCCCAAATACAGGTATTTTATACCGACGATGGGAGTGAATACTTCAATACCACTCTTGGCCCTCTCTTGAAAGAACACGACATTGTTCATCAATCCTCATGAATTGACACACCATAACAAAATGGAATGCTGAGCATAAAAATAGACACCTATTAAAAGTGGCTAGGGCTATTATCTTTACTATGGGAGTTCCTATGTACCTTTGGGGTGAGGCAGTCCCCATAGCTTGTTACATGATAAATAGAATGCATACTAGGATTTTGAAATTTCAAACCCCATCACAATTCTTCTCAAAATGTTTTCCCCAAACTAGAATTATTAACTCTCTTCCATTATAAGTTTTTGGGTGTTAAGCATTTGTTCATATCTATAAACAACATCGTTCCAAACTTGACCCTATGTTGACTCAAAAAGGGTATAAATGCTATGATCCAGTTTCTAAAAGGTCTTTTGTGAGTATGAATGTTACTTTCTTTGAAAATAGGCCCTACTTTACCAAAAATTCTCTTCAAGGTGAGACAACTACTATGGAAGATCTTTTTGGGGAAACTTTTGGTTCACAATTTAATATGGACTCACCTTTTTTACAGTAAAATGCCTATCCTTTCAACTTTTCTCTCTATTCATGATATCTCAACCAACATACAAATGTATAGAAAAGTAACTTGTACCAAACACTTTCTGACAAATCTATGGTGATAGAAAAAGTCAGAGGGGCAGAGGTGGTTGAAATGGAGGGAAGTTGATAGAAAGAAACGGTGGTAATAGTATTGGAGATAGAAAGTGGTCTTTCAGAACATATTTGTTCATTGCATGCAGGAATAAATGAGGAGAGAGAAAAGGTTAGAGAATTTGGTGTATAAAAAGAGGACGAAACTAAGGGTCCACACTTTTTTTGTACGATACCCGTAGGAGAGCATTTATGTGTGTGTGTGCGTGTGTGTGTGTGTATATATATATATGGGAAGGGGGAAGGGGAATGTTCTACAGATAGCTAGCCTAACCCTGGAGGGAATATCTAGCATCCATGTGATGTCATGGGTAACATCACTAAAGGATAGTCCTCCCCCATGACACAACATGGCCTAAATACTCTCATTTACAACTTGCACTAAAATTCCCCCATTTTCCCTCACTAATAATAATAATAGCAAAAATAATAAAAAGAAAAATACAAGAGAATTATAAATAAAATGCAGTTATGTCCATATGGTTCACATCAACTTTTACTTCCTTGGCATGATACATACATTGCTTTGCACATACTCAGAGCTGGAACCAAAAAATTTCTCTCCATATGCACCCAATCCACTACTGATAAGTCCTGAACCAGCTCCAAATGCATTTCCAAAAGGATTCGTCTCTGATTTAGGTTGTGGTACTGAAACACCAGGCTGGGTTCCTAAATTATCGTGCATGTCTACATGGGCACGAAAGGAGGACATATTGTCAGACAGCAAAAATAAAATAAAAAATAATGTTTAAAAAGATGAAGCTCCATAATCAATGATTATTTAACGGCAAAGAAGGTTATGATTTCTAAGCGCGAAGGTCAATAAGAGAACCACCTAACAGCTTATACAACAACCCAAACCCATTCCATATATATAGTTACAGCAGAATAAAATGGAATGAGATATTATAAATAAGGATGAGATTAATATGACATTATAAAAATACCAAATCAATAAAAACTGGAATATAGATTTACATTTGTCATGTAATAACTTGAATATTTATGTCAGCTATCCACCCCCACATGACTAAAGTACCAATAAAGATTGACCGTTAACTGCCATCAAACATATATGTCCAGACCAAGTATATGTTGCAAAAGCCTAAACTTGAGGATAACCACACTTTTGTCACTATATAGAGTTGTTTATCCAATCCATGTCGTTTTTTATATTCAGGTTTCCTTCCACGTAGAAAATTGTCCCATTCAACGTTCACCCAAATGGATGTGTTAGTTGTGCATTCTTATATATACCGTTATTCATAAATTCCTTGGACCACCTCCAAGCAATCGGCCATTTTACATTGGCAACAATGGGTTAAACCCATTTAAAAATGGGGCAAACCCAGACATTTCCCACTAGGGCGGCAAGACTCCTGCTGCATCACAAATAAAAAAATAAAAAAAAATGAGGGAAAAAGTTGGAGTGGCATCTCACTTGCTGCCAAGAGTAAAAAATATAAAATAAATTTTAAAAAAATAGAGAGAGGAAAATGTTGGGCGACGGGTGAGTTGCCACCTATGAAGCACGAACACTCTCCCAGAAGCCACGAGTCACGTGTCGTGTCGAAACACGTATTATGTGCGCACTCCGACATGTTACTGTGTATTTGAATTTTGTGATGGTGATGCTGCTTTATTTATGACTTTTAATGTTAAAGTGTATTCGAATTTTGTTTTGTATGGTCCATTTTCTTCATTTGATGTTAAGAATGTTCTAATATGGTATTTTATGGAAAAATATGTTTCATTTCATTAATACATATATTTAAATATGTATTATATATTATACTTATCCTAGCGTGTCGTGTCCTAGTTTTTGGAAGAATCACGTGTCTCGTGTCGTGTGTCGAAGCGCGTATTACGAGTATGTGCTTCATAGGTTGCCACCCGAGTAAGACTTTTGCCAGCTCGCCAAACCGAATTATTCAAGCAAAGTGGCTCTTCCGAAAGACAAATAAAATCAGGCCCACTGACCAAAATGGGTGAACCCATTTTCAAACCCAGATGTGAAGCCATTGTGCTTAAAAATTGGATTTGGCGAGCTGAGCAAAAGTCAATACGAGTTTGAAAATGATTTTCACCTATTTTGGCAAAAGGGTTAGATTTAGTTTGGTTTGGGAAAAATGGGTTTTAGATGCTCTTACAACCATCAACCTCAATCCCATTTGACCATTAAACACATTTACATTGACAAACTTGCGCTAATCAAGGATTAGGAAAGTACTCAAACAAATAACATCATCTTACACAAATCCTACCACAACTTCACAGATTTCTAAATCCCACTTACAAAAACGAAGTTTTCCCTATTCAACAAAATTCAACTGATTTCTCCAACTAGGATTTCAAAATCAAATCTGATGCCGCAACATTTTTAGTGCACTCATTGGATCCGAAACACTTCACCTCGTACTTAGCAAAACTTAATCACTATACATTCTCTGCTCATGAGGTCGCCCAGCATATGATAAACCACTCTACAAAACCATGTCTGACTGAACTTCCAAAGCTATCATTAACTAGGTATTGGATATGCGAACAGTTCAGTAAATGGTATCCTTGCTACTGGCTACCTACAGGCAGGGGCGGAACCCATAATTGTTGTTTAGTCGATGCGAAATATAATCTGATTTATCTATTTTTTAATCAGGAAAAAAAATGAGAATGTCGTCATGTTTGGGTAACATTATAAAACTGAAAAAATACTATTTTTTGTGGCGGTGTTTGTGTTCATGGTTGTCAAATCGGGATACGTATCGAATATCAGACACCCTATGTATCGCATATCGGGATACGAATCCTAAGATATGGTACAAAAAATAAAAAAGTATGTAAAAACTAAATAAATTCATAGATAACCTTTTACAATCAATTATACATGATATTATGGTTTAAGACCAATTTTACGACATGATTACATTATCTGGTGGTAAGAAGTTTTCCTTTCATGATAAAGTCGCAACATTAAGGGGACAAGAAATTTAAGAATAATGAAACGAGTTGGACTTTTCAAAACGTCGGTCACAGTCTATGACTTGAATGCCCAGTTTTTCAAGTCAATCGTATCGGGCGATATGCAGCAGACCGATTGATTCGAAATCGGTTTCACTTCATTCAAATTCGTCTCAGCTCCCTCGCGATTGATTGTTGGAAGAGTTTCCACCGAAGCCGGTTACCACCTTCTGGGCCCTACTAAGGTAAGGGGCAAAGGATCTAGAATAACCATCCGATAGAAAATCCCACCCGGCCTAGCTATCGTACATCCGATAGAAAATCCCACCCGGCCTAGCTATCGTAATGCGTCCCGATGCCAAAGCTTCCTGAACCTACTGAAGCGAGGAATACTAGGATCATAGCGCTAGCGTCCCTTGCTCTCTATCGATTGCTCACTGTCGTCTCATCCAAACAAGAAAAGGAAGAAAATCGAGGGCATACTTCCCATCTGTTCCCGTCCCAATGTGACCATCGATAGCTTTCTCTATTGAAATGGAATCCGCGGTTCTTTTCTCAATTCATTGATCGACGGCCGCCCATCTTCTAATGATAGATAGAAAAGGTGGGTGAGGGAATCAATGTTTAAAAAGGCGAAAGGCGAGGCGAGGCGAGGCGAGGTGTTTAGTCGCAGCGAGGCGAGGCGTAAGCCTCACCGAAAAGGAAAAAAACAGCAAAATACTAATAAAACCATAAAAATAAAATAACAAATAAATATAAAATAAAACTACAAAAACAACATCCTTGAGGACTTTCTCACATAGTTTGACATTTTTTTGTTGCCCCAAGATAAATTTTAAAAAAAAAGTAATTTGAGAAAATCTATTTTAACATATTGGTTATTTTACAATATGCCAATAAATTAATCAATGCAAAATCATATTGACAAAATCATTTTTTTAGCTTCATTCACATAATGGTTATTTTATGACATGACAATAAATTAATCAATGCAAATTAACAAGAAAATTTCTTAAAAAACATTGATTTTCAATCTAAGATTAAAAAAAAGCAACTTTAATAAAAAAAATAATTACACATATCAACCTAAGTTTATTAAAAAACAGCAACCTTTAAAATATAGTCAATTTAGTTAAAGAAAACATATTAATCTAAGTTGAAAACCAATAAAAAAACTTATAAAGTTAAGTCGGAAAAAAAAGAAATAAGATAAGTTATAAAACAACAACCTTTCGTGATCGGAATTAAAAAAAAGAGGTAGAAACTTATAATATTGAAGTTTTACAAATAAAAAATAAAAAAAAATAGAAACCTTTTAAAAAAAAGTCATATTAGAAAAGTTATTACAACATGTGTTTACAAAAAAAACAGAAAAAAACAAACTAAAACAAAGTTATTACAAACAAAAACAGGTTTTTACAAACATATTACAAACTAAAACAATTTTTTACAAATATATTATAAACTAAAACAGGTGTTTACAAAAAAACAGAAAAATAAACTAAAACAAACTTTTACAAAGTTATTACAAACTAAAACAGGTTTCTACAAAAAAACGGAAAAAAAACAAAAAACAAAGGGTTTCGGAGCAGAACAGCAGGACGGAGTTGAAGAACGAAGGACGGAATAGGGCCAGAATGGGAGAATGAAGGGTTTCGGAGCAGAAAATACAACCTAGGGCTTACAGGTTTTTATTTTTTGGACTTGTGTTATTGTTTTCTAACTTCGTTTTCTTTTTAAGTATCCCGACTTTTCTTTTAGCCAGTTCAAGAGTCGTGCGCCTCATAGCCTTGAGGCGCAACACCTCATCCACAAAAGGCGTAAGCCTCTCTTTTCTGTGTTGAGGCTTAAGCCTCAAGTCTATTTTAAGGCGCCTCGTGGCATACGCTTCTTTCGCCTTTTTAAACATTCTAGGGAATCAACTAGGAACTGGCATCTCACGCTATTTAAAGAGTCCAATAATTTTTGGGAAAATATAGATTTTTTTAAAATAATACGATTGATAATGTGGACATTAGATAAAATAAAAAATCATTTAATAGGAATAGCATTGTATAAGTGAGTATACTAACGTGCATCGGATTAGTTAACTTCTATAGTCCATAATATATTAACACTACCTTAGCAAAATAATCTAATAACACATAAAACTTTATTATAAGTTACATAGACGCCAAACAACTCAACGAAAGTAGTTTAATGAGATTCGCAAAAATGACAAAAAAAGTCGAAGGGAGGTTTCACACAAGAGGAAGGAAGTAGTGGATTGCACAAGAAAAAGAATTGAGAAAAGGGTTAGAATTATTTAACGTTTTGTTATTTTTTGATTTTTTTGGTCATTTCAAAAAGCTGAGAAAAGAATCGTACAATTAGACAAAAGAGTTCGTAATTAGAGTTTTTTTTACTGAAGAATTGGCCCAAAATTTTTTGACTATGGATCGTTATGTGTATCGTGTATCGTAAGGTACGCATATCGTATCGAGATAAAGAATGATACGCTTGGGATACATGACATCTATGATACAGATATGTGATTCGTATCGTTTTACTTGTGTATCATATCGAAATATGTATCGTGTATCGTAAGATACTAACGACGAAGTGTTTGTGTGTGTCGTGTGTTTTTGTGGGTGGGTGGGGGGGGACCATTAACCTCCTACAGAGGGCAAGGGATCTAGACATTAGGCTAGCTCTAATGGTTAAATTACAATAATATTGGTATCCAAACATTTCTCATAGATATAGTATTTAATTAAAATAGTATAAATTGAAATATCTTCTGCACATTTAAGAATCAATGTCAATAGTGTCAAATATGTCTTGCTCAATAGATGACAGACTGACGGTAAGCAATACATTCATAAAATAATTTCGTGTTAAATCAATCCCAAAGCCAAAGGGTGTGAAACTGTCCCTAGCAGGATGTGAACCCTATCCACGTGGGTAGTCATACCATGTGAGTAACACTATGATTAAAATTCAAGTAGCACTATTCACAACAATCCATTTCAATTTTGTGGAAGGGAAGAACAAGGGAAAAAAAGGTAAATTTGACCTTTTCATGGAAAGTCACTTACCATATTATGCCTGAAAAAGGTGGTTGCAGGTCCCGCATACGACACTCGAATCCCATAGAAACTAGAATAACAAAACATATATTTTTTAATAACAACTTATCAAAATAATATCATTTAACCGTGGACAATCCACTGGAATCATTACTTAGTCAGTTCAACAGACTCTTCTTGATTAATCTTGAGATCTGGAAAGTTTTTAGGATAAGGAAACCCTACCATATAGGGGGGAGTTTATACTAGTGGTTTTTCAAAAAGAGCTGTGTATACGTGTGTGAGTCACACAATTAAGATAGACATGTGCGATGTGTGGTGTGGTGTGGTGTGATGCGGTGTAGTGCGGTGTTTGGATTGGGACGGTAGTTCAGGGGGGTATTGTCATCTAATGGGGTGATAAAAGGGTGGTGGATTGCGTCACTTGTCCTGATGTTTACTAATGACCCAGATAGGTGTATTTAGTGTTTCTCAGGGGTCTATGTGCCTTGATTAGAAGAAGACAGACGGGAGCTTTTGGAGGATTTAGCTGGTGTTCAGGGCTATTAGGGAGGCTCATGGTGTGTACATGGTTACTATTGGGATTCTTCGATTGTTGAAGAAACCAGTAATAATAGGATCTTCAATTGTTCCCTTGAAGCTCGAAACAAGCTTTTTCTAAAGAGGGGGAGAATGATGTGTATGGGACTGCTGGAATTTCTAGATTTGGTTGGAAATTTCTAGTAATTTTATCTTTATTATCATTAGTTATTATTTAGGATTAGTATTAAATATTAGATTTGGTTTAGGGTTTACCTTTCTGGTGTTCTAGTTCTTATTACTATAGAAACGGCCTTTGGCCAACCATTATAAGCATTCCTACACTACTTTTGTTTTGATTTATGATATTTGAGAGAATATTTTAACTATGATTATTTGTTTGTGCGTGTGTGTTTGTGAGTTTCCCATTGCGTTTACATCTATGAAGAAAATTTCACTTGGGGAACTACTTTGGATTATTTAAAGTTAATACTGCATCGGTGGCGATAGAGCTTTGTATAGAGCGACCATTTACAGAGGAGGAAAAGGAGGTGATGGAGGCATCGTATTGTTGTAGCTGGGATAAGGCTCCGGTGCAAAATAGTCTGAGTTTTGATTTCCACCCATCGTATTGAAATATATTATGACACTGTTCCATGAATTCCATAGTCAATTATGTTTTGAGAAGAGCCTAAATGCTATTTTTCATCGTCGTCATCCTGAGAAATGAGGGGTTGTCAACATCAGTGACTTCAGGACATTAGAGTAAGTAGCGGGTACAAGTTGCTAACCAACCCGTTAGCAAGGAGGCTCGGGCTAGTGGTGGATGGTATCTTCTGCCACATAATACATTTTTTTTTGGGGGGGGGGGGCAGATTCTTGATGTTTGTGTGGAGGCTAGGAGTCTTTCCAATAGGCCGAAACACGTTAGAAATACACACACAAATAAACCATAAAGGCTTCCAAGTTCCAACTCTCTCAATGCTATTCAGCTTCCAACTGCTTAGAAGAGTTTACAAGCCTCCTTTAGATAGGCAACTGATAGTCTTAAATCTAATAAATTTTAAAGAGATAATTTCAAAAAATAGAGATAATTAAAGAAATTACCAAAAGACAATTTAATCTGGGCCTTCCTCCTTTCTCGCCACTATCTTCGGTCACTCTTTCCCTCCTCAACAAACTTGTCCACAAGCTTTCAAGGAATATCAAAGAAGCCCGGGTCCTCAAAACAAATATTTTTAATAGGCTCTTTCATTTTGGACCAATATACTTTTCTTTAAATTTTTTGGCCCTTTGTGTCCAAATAATTTTTAATAAGGGCTTCCCGTCACTGCGAAACAAAGAATCCCTTCCTCCCAAAAAACAACAAATTACAAACTACCAAATTCTTTATTGCTTTCTGTCCTTGAATCTGCCTTACGCCACAGCAACCTTTATTAATTTCGTAACAATCAGTCACCTTCTTAACTGCCAGTTCAAATCAAACAGCAGCGAGTATGCCCTTAGTCGGTTTAGGTTTGCTGCGAACGGGGCCATCTATGTCATCAGTGGTGATGACTTGGGTAGGTCTTCTTGCGAGGGTATCCATCTTGGTATGCTTCTCTTGCACGGCTGCCAAGGGGCCACCTCCCTTAAATAGTCAACTCGATGGGGATAACCCGATGGACAAGGCTGGGGGTTATGTGGCTAGTGCTAGTGGTTTGGCCCGCCACTATAAACAATAACGGAATATTAATACAAATGAAAAATATTGGGCCCTCCACCTTTCTCACCATTCTCATCAATATAATAGGGTGGGGTTTGGTGCGAGGTGGAGGAGATGAATCCAAGCTTATATATCTACGATGAGATTTTATGTCTAGATTAATGGAAGCCCAGGAGGGTTTTGTGAGTTCCAAGGGGCTCTGGCAGTTCTCAAGGCAACTTGGAGGTTTTCTTTTTTAGGAAAACTCACCTGTAGCCATCTCCCATTTATTGTTCACTGATGATACTGTTGTTTTCAGTGATGCGGAGGTGGAGGAGCTGAGGATAATCATAATGATTTTGATGTGCATTGAAGTGGAGTCAATTATCAATTCCTGAAAGTGTGATATGTCTGTTAGAACCCAGACGCGTTGGTTAATATTTTAGGTTGTGGGATGGGCTACTTTTCGTGCACTTAACTGGGTATTACTTTGGGCACGAAGTACAAGGCCACAGAGAAGATTTATCAAGTGGAAGACGACTTACCTATCCAAGGGAGGGAGGTTAGAGTTGATTGAAAGAACTCTAGAAAATTCGCCTACATACTTTTGTTTTATCCTTTCTCTACCAACCTAGGTTAAAAATTGAATGGAAAAACTTACGAGAAATTTTTTCGTATATCGACAATTGGAACAGAAGCGAAACCAAAAATTAGAATAAAATCTCTCTCTCACAAATGTTATGCCCCCAAATGGGGTGAGTACAAGTGTTTATATAGCATGAGGTGTGTGTCAATGAGCAACACATTAAAAGAGTAAAAGACTCTAGAACCTAGCCCTTTATAGAATAGGGCTTACATCATATTAAAAGTTTGAATACATACCAGTGTGAAAAGAATAAGAGAATAATCATAAAAGGAATAAAGGCTAAAATCGGCTCAATAAGCTAAGGATGCGATACCCCCGACAATATTCATCGTGTATGTCAATCTCTCCCAGCTTCACCAATTGGAAGACCATCCTCGTCTAAGCTGGCTCGATATGAAAATACTAATACTTCCCCGTATAGTTAAGAACGGACAGGGAGGGAAACTACGACAACGATTGAAGCTGGGTGAATAGGTCTGAATGATATCAATGTGGAATGAAGGCCACTCAAAGTAACTGCCTCATCATTGCCCATGAACGCACGCACTCCAAACCCTTAGGCGCTCAACTTCTTCTACTCATTCCACCATGCCTTGAAATTTTGTTGCCTCTAGTCATACGCACTACACCCCTCGAATTCTTTTATTTGTATATTTTATCGATAGAATCGATCAGTCTACAAGGCGTTGGGGTTCATCCAACCATCAAATGCGGACATCTCAACCCAAATGTCCACATGAAGACTCTTCGCTAAAAGACGCAAGGCTTCGTCCATGGTCAAAATGTTTCTGATCGAACTCATCACCTCCAATATCATCCCCATCATATATCTCTACCCAATCCAGAACACATGGCCTCCTCCCACCCAAATGGGCTAGGCCTTAATGGGTGTCCTCCAGCTGTGGAAGTCACGCAAAGGGCAGTCGTCCATCTCATGACCAACCTCGTAATACTTGAAATGTGTACGTTACTCTAAGGGAATGTAGGGTAGTACTTTAGGACTCAAG
The DNA here is from genome assembly GCA_949130495.1 of Sambucus nigra. Lineage (NCBI taxonomy): Eukaryota > Viridiplantae > Streptophyta > Magnoliopsida > Dipsacales > Adoxaceae > Sambucus > Sambucus nigra. The sequence continues at coordinate 649,332,322 of OX422216.1, forward strand.
TCCTCAAACTGAGAGCACTTCAACCTCCATTCCTCTCTCCTCTCTCCCCAGACACTCAATGTCCTCATTGGCTGAATGGCGTGTCATAGAACCAGATTTGAGCACCAAACACAATCTTACGGGATGGGGGTTGTTACACCCACTCTAGGATTCTCCTTCCTTGGTCATTATCTATGAATCTTAGATCAAAAGGTGTTGAATTGTAGACTAAGTGTAGAGAGGAACCCAAAGTAGCTTGATTAAGGCCCCCCTCCACCAAAATGATATTAGTACTCGAAACCGAAGGTTGTAGGTCTGTTCGAGGTCAATAGGGGCGTACTTTTCACTAAGGGTTGGTCCCTTCCTCTATCAAGAATTCGTCGAGTTGGAGGTCGTTGGGCACCACTAGCCAAGCTATCACCCCTATTCAATAATTTCCAATACCATTGTGAGGCCAAGGTGCCCCCCACCTTGTCGGTTTCCTTCAGCGAAACCACTCTCCCCCCCACCCCCCCACCCCACCACCCTCCCCCACACGTTTTCATCCTTGGCAAAGCTCTCCTTGACAAGCCTTAGGCCACCACCTAGATAAGGGATATGTTGCAAGCCCTTTGGATGGACCGCGACTGCAACAAGGGGACAATGGGAGGGTCGACAATTAAGGGAAGCCTCAACTGGCTCCGGAAGTAGCGATGGAAACAGTTATCGCAGGCGGTGTTATCCCGATGGTTTGGGGGTGGAGAGATTGTCTCATTTCAACAATCAAGCATTCATGGTCTTCTCTAAGGTAAATTCCAATCCAATCAGATGCGATTTCTCGGGTGTCATGTAAAGTTAATAAGATTTATGTTTAGCAACAACTAAGAGCGAGCAAGCACAAATACAATAATCTCTCTCTCTCTCTCTCTCTCTCTCTCTCTCTCTAAATATATATATATATATATATATATATATATATATATATATATATATATATATATATATATATATCAAATGTAATGACTCCAAATAAGGTGTGTATAATTGTTTATAGCTTAGGGTGTGTGTCTCAGGTACAAAATTTTTTTTCGATAACTTTGAGCACCTCACTAATCCCCAAGGGTATGTTTAGACCCTCCAATTTGTAAATATCAGGACACATTATGGGCAACACAATAAAAGAGGAAAAAACTCTAGAACTTAGCCCTTTAGGAATAGGGATTACAACATACAAAAGATAATTGGAAAAATAAATCTAATACTAGTATGGAAAAAATAACATAATAGCCATAAAAAGGAATAAAGGCCAACAATAACTCAACGAGCAAATGACGTGAATACCCCAACATCATTCCACTTTATGTGGCTTGGGTGTGCTGAGGAGCACAAATATCTCCTAGGAGGATCGTTGTCGCCCACTGAAACAAGGGAGTTTGAGTATTAGTGATATGCATTTTTCTAATCACTCTTTTGGGAAAATGGTTGTGGATATGATAGATTGTGAAGGAGGGTGATTAAAGCTAGATTTGGTTTAGATCGTTCTGGTTGAAGGGAGACGGAGACTTGGTGCCTTATGATCATGAATTGGGGAGGGAAATAGACATGGGTGGAAGGACTTCAGTAGGTATGTCATCTTTTAAGTCAGTGATGGAAAGAGAGGGTGAGATTCTGGACGAACATTTCGTGCAGAAACGCCCTTTTAGGGGATTAGTTTCCAAATCTTTACCAACCAGTGATGCATTCAGATTGCATTGTAGCTGATTATGTGTCCTCCGTTGGTGAATAACTTATGTGGAGTTTCCCCATTCAGATGAAATGTCAATACTGCGAGTTAGAGGTGTTGGATATCTTTACGGAGTTATTAGTTGATGTGGGTGTTCCAGAGGGACGTATATCCATTGCAAGGTAGCAACAGGCGTGTGGGTTTCCAATCTACGAGGTCACATTCACCGAGTTCGTCATTGGAGTCTTCATCGCGCGTCGCCCCTTCAGTAAATAGTTCTTAAGTTGTAAAAAATGAATTTGGGTGAAAAGGCTTTGATAGAATTGTAAAAAATCGTTGTAATTAATTTTGAAGAGTCAAAAAGGACACAAATTGGATGGGAAGTGGCACGTCGTGCCCGTGCAGTGTACTATTGTTCGGTGAATGAATTGAGAAGCGACGGTGTCGATGTGTTGTAACTGACCTCTTCAACCCCTTTGAAGAAACAGTTGCAACAGACTAGGTTAAATTCCAGAGCTCTACAATATATAATAAGTTGATAACGGCAATTTTTTGCTTATTTTTGGAGGGAATTTAGATGCTTAGGAGGCGGCAAACAAATTGAGGAGAAAGCAAATAGAAATGATTTATTCGGATGTGGAAAAATTATTGCAATCAACAAGCCAAACGGGTAGATTGGCAATAAAGACAACAAATCTTAGAATTTCAACCTGAAGCGCCAATTAATGCATGTATCGAACCCTGAAGAAAGGTTTCTTTTGAAGGAGAAAACAAATAGAAATGATTTATCCAGATGTGGAAAAATTATTGCAATCAACAAGCCAAATGGGTAGATTGGCAATGAAGACAACAAATCTTAGAATTTCAACCTGAAGCACCAATTAATGCATGTATCGAACCCTGAAGAAAGGTTTCTTTTGAAGGAGAACTTAGTGATACACCCATAACATACAAAGCCTGTTATGCAATATATAAAAATGAAATGTTGACCTACAAAGGCTCTACTATTCCACATGCAGCATGGATAAATAGTTATGCACTATAAATTGATGCAACGAGGATCTCCAAAGGCAATACTACATGTAACATCAATGTGAGTAACTAGCTACTAGTGGTAAATTCTACTTAAAATTCTTGCATGATACTTTGTCATTCCTAGATTTATGGGTGTGGTGTACAGTGGAGAATTGTAGGCGGTCTAGTTAATAAAAATAAATAAAAGGAGCGTGTGTTTAAATGTTTGTGTGTGTAATGAAAATAGGTATGTGTGGTATGAGTTGTTTGGGTTTGTATATAAATTCTCTTTTAGACTGTAATGAACAGAGAATCTCAACCCCAACATGTTCACTTTTAACAATGAAAAAACTGTCAAGAAAACACGATACCTTTAGTGTCACTGAAAGTCATTTTAGGGGGGGGCAGGGTTAAACTCAACTATAATACATTAATGTGGGTCAAACCTTAAATAACCAAAGTTTCTCATATTCAAAGCTATTAAAAAAACATTTAAATGGATAGGTCCTACAAATAAATTACAAATGTAATAATACATTTTAGTATGAAATAATTCTCGTCCCAAATTAATTATATGCAACAAATCCTTATGGACTCGGACAAATTTATTGTCCGTCTAAATATCGTTCATCACACCTTACTTATAGCAGATTGATATTTCTTAAACTACATTATGCAGTCTACATATAGGCCTATAAAATGAGCTAAGCAAGCTTAGCTTTATTTGAGTTTGAGCCGAGTCGAGCTAAGCTTGTACCCTCATATGCACTCTACATTATGCGTGTTTACTATTGCAGCATTGCTTTATTCTTGCTCTTGATTACGTATGATGCGGGCTTGTACCCTCATATATGTAATGCTTGGGATTAATAAAGATCGGGTTTAATCAACTATCTAATTCAAAACCTAGTTTTCTATCCGGCAAACGTACTAGGGTTTGGGGGATTGTATTCCAACCTACTTTCCTCATTCGTATTCAATCACTTGCAGTAGTTTTAATTTTGCTCACGTAATTTAGTTAGTAACCTTAATTTAAATTTCATTTAGTTAATAGATAACAGTCTCCAAGTCAATCACCTTTTCGTTTCTATCCTAGAGTCAGTTTAGGGTTAATCATCTTGCCTAGGTCGTCACGAGCGATCGTCCAATTTCCCTGAGGATTCGACCCCGTCTTACTGGATTATTACTTACACGACTGGTTTGCACTTTAACTAATATATGAACGCACTATAGACACATTTTCAGTCGCGTCAATTATCAATAGGGTATGTCTCTATCTCTAGTCCAAACATGGAGTAACCATCCTAAGGACTACGACACCTCAAAATTTTAATCATATCGATAAGGGATACGTAGATCTTTGTCGGTGGCTTCTGGTCCACTCCAATCCTATATACTCCCCACCATCTCCTTATACACCTCCAAACTAGCCCAAAGAATAATACCTTTATGCTAATGATCACCCAACGATGGTAATATTATATTCCCCTACCTGTAATTTTTGGACCCACTCTCATTATGAACCTCCACTAAAGCTAACTGTTTCCCTACAGATAGTTTCTCCACCTTTACAAACCAAATCCTACATTTTCACACACATCATGTTGGAACACGTGAATAATTAAACTATGTAAACTTTGATATTGTTGCCAAACGAGTACGTAGGCCTAACACCGAGTCCATATCGCGAGCACATGCCTCGACAATATGTCTCTTAATATATTGTCCCTATCGAAATGCAATCATATATCATCCCCCATTCCTTATCCATTTCTAATTAGAACGAGATATCAAAATATCTTAAAGTCGTGATCTTTCACGCACCTCCATACAAACGCTCAAATGCATACATATTGATCACAAACTGAACTACATATGCTTTGATCTCGTGGCTACACAGGTACGTAGGCGCAACACTAAGTCCTTCTCGTGAGCATAAGCCTCGACAGTATGCCTCTTTATGTATTTTCCCTACGGATATGCTCTCATCTCCTACCTCTTATACCATCTCTCTCACATACCGCAACTGAGATATCAAACTATCTCCAGCCATGACTTCTCATGCATACACATACATATACTGATTACAGCCTCATATTATATAATTTAAGCTCCCTCACACCCATATCTAGTAACGACATCCCGTTATACAAGTTGAGATCCCCCGTACCCATATATGCTAACGGATACCTGTTACCCAAGTCGAGATTTCTTACAAGACATACAGATTAATGGATACCCGTTAACCCGAATATAGAGTCACACATAAGTACTCTAATGTACCCACATAAGTTTGAGGGACGTTCATACACCAGTCACTTATACCATTTTCATACCTAAGCATTTATCTATGTTTTAAGGTAGTCTCAAACTAAAGTCTCTAATCATGTTCTAAAATAATCTAAAAATGAATCACATAATGTTAAGAGCGATAATAAGCATATAATTAAAGAATTATAAAGAATAAGTAAGGTTCCTAATACCTTTTCCACTTGTAAGTCGGTTCTCGAATCCCACGATAAAAATCTTTAAATCAATTGCAGACCCATGATAAAAAATTGAACCTTTTGCTTGTTTAGCGTCTCTGAACAATCAAAAAACCCTAACACAAAATATACCAAGGCTCGAGCCTAAACTCAGTGCGTGCGATAAATATTGGATATGGTGTCTAATAGAGACAGACACTCTCGCATTTTCATAGGGATCACAAGCCCCACACTACGAGGCCCCCTGCCCAAATGCAGCGAGCTTCTCGCTCCCCCTCGAGTTCTATTTTGCGGCCATAACACCACTGTGGCAGCTCCATTGGGGATAAATCAAAATAATCCAACTATTTTTATGCTTCCTTTATATTATGCTTAGTATCACTCCCCTGACAGATGGTTGACAGAGAAAGTTTTGTATTTCATAGAAATATTGGATCCCTAAATAATAAAAAAACACGGTAGAGTATTTCATAGAAATATTGGATCCCTAAATAAAAAAATCAATATAGAAGAACCAAAAATCTATATTAAAAGTTTCAAAATTTTGAAATCTATAAAAATGTATTATGAGTAACAGTAAAGAAAGAATAAGTTAAAAATGATGCTTTGTCTATTAGACAATTGATTTTGACAGTAACGTACCTTAATGAGACGATTTGAAGGTTCGAAGTTAAATCTTGAAATGAAATATGGATCAACCCTTGAAAACCCCTCTCTCCCAACTCCCAACCATGGGTCAATGATCTAACTGACAACCATAGAACCACGGGAGGTTGGTATAGTGGGATTATTTTGCTGTGATGGGGAATGCAGAGATTGAGGCGGTTTCACCGAATGAGGTAGATTGAGGACTTTCTTTCTCGCGGGTTCATATTTTTTGTATGATTTTCTTGAATGAAATGAGAAGTTGAGATGTCATCAATGGTTTAAATAAAGAATAATGAGATATGTACCGGATCCTTTTACCGAAATATTACCGGATACACCCCTTTTTCTTTTTTCTTTTTTCTTTTTCTTTTTAGTTTCTTATTCTTTTATTTTAATAAATGTTTATATAAAAAAACAGTTGTTTATATAAAAAATAGCTTTCATATTAATATAAAAACTTTTTTTTATATTATTTTATTAGAATAGAGTTTTTTTGTTATTTTTAATTAGTATTTTTTTATATTATTTTTAACTCATTTAGTCCTTCAAATACCCATTTATCCAATATTCTCTTATTTTTAAAGGTCCACGCCAGCGGCACCCCTTATTTTTTAACTTAATTTTTTTTTTTATTTTACAACATTTAAAATAATTTTTGTATTTCTTAAAATTGTTTAAAGGTCCGCCCCCTTTTTTTTAACGGATGTCAACTCACTTAGTCCCTCAAACACCCATTTACTCAATATTCTCTTAATTTTAAAGGTCCGCGACAACGACACTCATTATTTTTTAAAACAATTTTTGTATTTATGAAACTGTTTAAAAATGTGGATTTTTTTTTATTTATATTAAACTAATTTATATTTTTTGAAACAGTTTTTTTCAAAAAAAAAATCTTTTAAAAAATTCAAACACATCAAATTATTTGCGCATCTAACACATCAAATTAAACAGTTTTTTTTATTAAAATTAAACAGTTTTATATTAAAATTATTTGTTGAATATGAGGCCGGGAATGTGGGTCAGCGCCAGCAGCACTATTCAATCGCGTTATCATGTCAATAAACATTGTTTTTTTTTCTATGAAAAAATTATTTTTTTAATTTTAATAAAAAACTATTTACTTTCAATAAAAAAAAGATGTTGTTTTTAATTTTAATACCAAATATTTTCTTATTTTTAAAGGTCCGCGGTTTATTTTTAAACAATTTTTTGTATTTCTTAAAACTGTTTAAAAATGAAAAAAAAAACCTTTTGTTTATTTATATTAAACTAATTTTTATTTTTTGAAACAGTTTTTTTCACATGGCTTTAACAAACACAAAGAAAGGAAGGAAAAAAAAAGGCAACCGGTAATTTTTCGATAAATTTGTCCGGTAGGTATATCACTACTCTTAAATAAATACTATTAAAATATGTAAATCTCAAGTCCAAGCGTTAACTACATTCCCTTTCATCTTCAGCCTTTATATCTACCTTCATCTTCAGCCTTTATATCTACCTGGCATTTCATCTTCAGCCTTTATATCTATCTGACCTTTCATCTTTGGCCACTTATATATTCAGCATTCACCACCAACATTTGTCACGCTTCCTCGATTGAATCAAATTTTTTCTTCCCTACAGGTAACTATTACATATACCTAATTCCATCGTGTTTATTTATTTCCGTTCATTTTGCCCAAGATTTCTATCCATATCATTTTTTATTTCATTAATATTTAATTCTATCCTTTTTTTTTCTCCTGTCAATATCATTTTTGCAAGAAATTGGATTTTTGTTCTTTTATGTTTGAGAGCATGAAATGTCCCAAATGTGCTAATCATAAATAATTGGGGAAAAAAATGGGTTGTGTTGTTTTGCCACACACTTTTAGAGATATTTTTGTGTTAATCTCGTTTTTTTTATTACATTTGTGTTTACATTTCCCTTCCAAATTTCCAATAGTCAAACTGCTATTATTAACATATGATCATGTGATCTTTTTTTTTTCATTATTGTGAGCCATAAAATACAAACTAAAAATTAAGATTTATGATATATATATATATATATATATATATATATATATATATATATATATATATATATATATATATATATATATATAGTTCTTGATGTTTAATTGATAATTCTAAATTTTAAAAGCAAAGAAAATACCAAAACTTATTTTATTGATTTTTTTTATTAGAGTCACAGATATTAAAGACTAAAGCATTCCAATCTTACACAAATATACACTTTTGAGTTTACTGAATACAACCTGTTTTGCCTTAGAGTTCAGCATAACTATAATTTGTTTATTTTTTCTAAAAGTAAAATACCCCCAGTAACACATTATAAAAAATATTTATATTTATTCCTTGTGTTGCATTATGTATATTTGGTGAAGAGGGCAACCTGCCAATGTTATGTTTGTAAAAAATTGAGTTTATTTTTGAGGATTTAATTCTTATTCTATTTTGTAGCCCACTGGTAATATACTCTTTCTACTACTTCCTAATAAATTATTTGAATGCAATTTTATTTTACAAATCTACAAACTATTATAAAACGGTCTGAGCTCTAATCCTTAGACAAACAAGAATAAAAATAGAAAATTAAACCGATAATTGTCTCTTAATATTTTAGTATAGTATCTTATTTTCTTATATTATTGGAATTCTTATCTTAATTTTCTCTCATTTATCTCATTTCATTTCCTTATTATAATTTCTCATACTTTTTAGTTACTTTTGATATTGGATCACTACATCAACCTCTGTGATACTAGAGAAAAACATAGTTACCAAGATCACTACATCTCCCTCTATAATGCATTCTGGAGTCCCACAATCCTAAATATGCTCCCCATTAAGCATTGACTACTTTAATTCTTATTACTTACGAGATAACTTTTGACTTCAACAATACAACAAATTGGAAGATATATATGACCTTTTTTTATACATCTAACTTATAGTCTCTGTCCCTCCCAAATTAAGAGTTCGTGTATTTATTTTGTACAGATTAATGACACACTGGATCAATGGCCACGATTAACTTTTGTTCACCATCGTGGAACTTATTTCGTTCATTATGTCCAAAAAGGAAAGGGGACCCTTAATTTGGAACAATCCAAAAAAGAATAATGGACTCATAATTTGGATTAGTAAATCAGTCTTCTTCATAGCGCATTTTTTATAGTAGAGTTCAAAGTGCCAATATTTATAATTCGTGTTCAAAAATCATTATCCCTTTTTCCTTTTTACACTGTAAAGAAGTTTCACTTGACTTTAAATCCATTCGAAAGGGGGCCATGGACATATCAACATTCAAGTTTTAAAATTATTCACTTTATAATTTTTATAATCTACAATTGAGTATTTTTTTAAACAAGTTTTATCAAAACAATATAGCATTTAGAAACATAATTTAGTATACAATGTAAATTCCAATAGATAATAAAATCATAACATTCATAATATAGTTATTTTTGTATTGTAAACTTTCATAATAATACATTTATTTATTTAGTTAATTACTCCTCAACCCGAGTTAACTATTTTTCTAACCTAATGAATTGTAAAAAAATTATCTAGGCCCCCTTTAAGATATATTTTTGGCTTCGTCATTGGGTGTATTTACATTTTTATTTGGTCCAATGAGTTTGTAAGTAGTATTTATATCCTTTAATGGTAGCTTGCACATAATTTAAATGGTAGTACAATACTTTAGGTAATCTCACCACATAGAATTAGATGTTTATAACTATTGTCTATATAATGAACAAAATATCATTCTTTTAGGAATTGATGACCATTGTAAATGAGATTCATGCTCTTTTTAAGAAATACTATTTGTGGAAGATTTGATCTTATTTAGATTAAAATTTGGGGGTTTATTACAACCTATTTACCTATTTTATTATTCATAATCTATTTGAGAATTATTATTTTTGTAAGAACATCATATTTTCTTATTTTATTGTCACCGCCGAATTTGTTATCACAGAGTCGGAAAGAAGAATATTTTCATTTTATCCTTCTATGTAAATTATAGTTTCTTTGTATATATGTATTTCTATTTTAGAATTTCATCCTTCCATAATGTTTAGCAAAACACCTCATCGTGCACAAGGATACAAAAGTTTTTGCCCATGTACTGATTCTTATTTGCATGTTGTCAATATAATTACAATTTTCAACTCTAGGGTATCGTTAGTGGTATCTTCCATACAAAAAATAGAAGGTTTTATTACTGTTGTTCACAACGGTTTTTGGTTTTTTTCTATTTCTAAATAGTTTTTTTTTTTAAAAAGAGAAGATTTATTCAAAACAATGATATTTTACAAGTAATGTTGCTTGTTGTACCCTGACTGTAGTACTATGACTTTATCACTAAACAAAAAAGGACATAAAAAACTCGGAGCACGCCTTCTTATATTAATTATGTTAAAACTTATATTTTCGTTCAAATTTTTACTTCTCTTTATTCGAAGAAAAGTCCCTTGACAATTTTTTAATTAACATTTAGTCCAAAAAATCTCTTACCACATAAAACACTCACAATTTTTTTCCTTATTATCCTAGACTTTAAGAAAAAATTATCAAAAAAATAAACAATGCCACTTTTGCAAAATAAAACAATAAGGTGAACTAAATGCGAAATATAATTATCTCCTAAGGACTAAACATTAATTGTGCTTCAATTTCATCAGTTTGGATTTTTATATGTATTTTCACCTCATGTACTAGCAAGATTATGCTTGCGTGTTAACCACTACATATTTTACATTAGAGATTTCAAAAAAGAGCGAATAACGTCGACATGTGTACCGAGGATGGAGTTTGTAAGCCTTTGGGTTTTCTCTTGGGTTTGCCTTTTGCATTCTTTGCCATCCACATCTCCATGATCGGTGCCATGATCTGGATCCCATGGTCGGTATTTCCCTCTCTCTATCTAGTTATTTGATTACATATGAAGCTAATTGTCAATGAACTTAGTGAAATGTTTTTTATTGTAATCAATAATTGTGCGGGGACGCGGTTTTATCGTGTCGATATATTGTGATAACATAGAATTACTTTATATAAATGTTTGAGTGTAATATATGTATGTATGTGCAGGGCGTTGACGGTTCTTGTATGCCCGCCTTGCATGTGCATTGATGTGGTAGGAGACTGGGCATTTGAGCTAATCAAGGCACCTATTCACGTTATGCGGTGGTTCATCTCATGTGTCCTTTATTAGATTTATTAATTTCATCAACTAGCTTCTTTCCTTGATGCAAGTAATACTCTTACCTTGGTTACAAAAAAGATTATGCTCGTAGTATCTAATGGTATGACAATGGTGTTATTGAATGAGCTTTATATGATTGATAAGAAGATTGAAAAATCATCGCAAAAACTTCTTTATTTTTTTTTTCTCATCATACTTTGTTCAGGTTAATTGGGTAAGTGTAAGTGAAGTAAAAAGTGAATAGCATGTTAATTTTAGTCCTTTCCCTTATATTTTTTCAATCTTTTTTTATTAATTAAAACTTTACCACGTATTTTCTTTGAGTAAGTAATAATAGTATAACTATTGTTCCTTATGTAACTTGCATGCAGCACAGAAGCATACAATATTGTTTAAATGAAAAGGTTGAAAAAAACTAATTATCTAATGTATATTATATTTGGATTTGAAAATAAACTTTATACCAATCAATTGTTTATTACTTTCTTCCAAAAATAAATTTGTATAGATGTAAAATTAAATTATGTATATTTCTGAAACTATATGTCACCAACACTTGGGGGGGTGTCTATATATATATATATATATATATATATATATATATATATATATATATATTGTGTGTGTGTGTGTGTTCGATAATAAACAAGAACAAATGACATCCAAAATGCAAATAACCATTTATTTTTCATTGTCGTTGTTTTCAACCTATGGTGTTTCTGGTATATATTTTAAACCTTGTTCATTGTAGGCTTGAAGATAGATATATAGTAGGTTTTTGTACAAAAGGACCTCTAATTTGATATTTCTTTTTATATAAGAGAACACAAATTAACCACATATAATATCTTCATTTTTAAAAATAAAATGGTCATTGCAAGAGTCAATCAATGTTGAAATGGTAGGGAGTCGTTAGGAGCAAAATTCATAAAAAAAATTGCATGTCCTGTCTATAATTTTGAATCACATATTCTTTTTAGGACTTAACTTTAAAAAGTAGGCTTTACAAATGTGTAGAGTCAATTTATTTATGGTTGAATAAGTTTTATATTTAAGAAACAATTGTTATTCTGGAATAAAAACAAAATGTATGAACAATAATAAAAAATCTACAAATTATTTTGTATAATGTTTAAATTGAGTATAAACATATAATCTGAACCCTGCGAATTCATGTTGTGTTTCGTTCCTATGGAAGCAAAATTGTAGTCGTCATAGGAATAGAAAAACTCGAAAAGAAAGGAGAGGAAGAATTTGCAGAATTTAAATGAGAATTCATGGTAGGCCTAAGGACATTTATAGACTTATTCATGACTAGGGTCGTGCAAAAAAAACGACCGAATCGAAAACTGAATCGAATCGGCCTAAACCGAACCGAAACGGCATTTTTTTTAGCCCGATTAGGTTTGCAATTTACGGATATAAAAAACCGACAATGTCGGTTCGGTTGGCGATTTAGACAAAGAAAAAAACGATTCGAGCCAAACCGAACCGACATCAATATTTATATTAAAAAACCCTTAAAAATCTTTTATTTTTATATCCAAAACCCATTAACCAAATTCCAAAATCGAAAAGCGACCTAAAAAAACCCGACCAAAACTGAAAATCGATTAAAACCGAACCGAACCGAAACCGACGTGTTTTTTCATTATCGATTCGGTTTCGGTCTGATTTTTTCCAAAACTGAACCGATCGATTCGGTTTGAATTGCGGTCCAAAACCGAACCGAACTGCCCCGTGTACACCCCTGTTCATGACTATTTAAATAATCATATTGTCTGTTTTGTGTGGTTTTTCAACAAATAGACCATCAAGAAAAAAGTCACGATTTGACATGGCTTTTGTCCTCATCACTAATACATTTTAACCAAATTCCAAAGCCTGTAAAATAAAATTGGACCCATTTTTCAAATGGGCCAAACTAAATTAATATTTGTATTATGGGTTGGGATTAATCAGAACCAAAAATTATAAATGAACGAATTTTGGCCAATAAATCAAATAATCCAAGATGTAAGGCTAGGCTCGAGCATGCCTGGGTGGAGTTGGTCGGGTCAGCACACGACAGGCAGTGGCATGCACGCGAACCTAAGTTATCTCCATTCCACAAAAGTGGGGTTCCTTTTGGTCTGGTGGCCATCTAAGAGTATAACTCTTAATATTTCATTATTCTTTCTATGTGAGACAAGATGTTATACAAAGTCTTCTTTATTTTGTTAACTCAAGTGGGTATCTTTATGGACAATTTTCTCATTCAATACATATTTTTTTTATATGTGAATATACCATGTTGTTCTCCTCAAATAGGAGAACATAATTTTGTGTGGTCCCACTAAATTTGGAATTTTCTACCACTTGAATTTGGCCACGAAGTCTCCCCTAACATGTTTATTGCTAAACCATTTCCAATAACCCCTAGATGAATGAAAAGTGGAGAGTAACTACATCGGTATAAGTAGTCAGAGACTTTGAACTTCCCCTAGTGAAAATCTACCAGGTTTACTTGGTTCGTGAATGGGAATGATGCCTTGAAAAATCAGTCTTTTGTGTAAACCAATGCCATAGAAGTCATATAGTTCCCCCTCAAGCATAATTCGTTCTCATTGTGTTCATTTTGGTACTGCAGACCTATTTTTATGAGTGTTTTAGAGAATTCAGCCTTCAAAATTCTCACAAAAGTGGCCTTATTTTTAGGAAGAGTGTCATGCAACACCTCACTTAACATATCCATATATATATCAAGATTCTCGTGGAAGATGTGCACTATCTCATCATAAAAATTGTAAGGATTAAGACATCTCCTTAATGCTTAATGAGTCAAACCTATATAGCGGTTGTCCATTTCAATCTGGATCTTAGGATCTCTACATCTTTCCACCATGGAGACTCTTGGTTAATTAAAGTCTTTAATCCTATTTCCCTCGTGGACCTTTCTACTTGCTCTCTGATTAAACCTTTTTTAGGAGATGACATGGTCAACAGAAATAATTGCAATTGTCTTATGGCGTCCGACAAATTTACCGAGACTTCCCCTTATACATGGCATTTTGTTCCCTTCCAATTGTTCATTGGCTATCAAAGTCAAAGACATTCTTACCTCTAAACTTTTGGAGCTTATCCATATGGACCTTATGGGTCCTTCTCGAACTCTTAGTCTTTGTAGACACAGTTATATTCTTGTTATGGTTGACAACTTCACCAGATTTACTTGGGTAGCTTTCTTAAAACAAAAGTCTGACACATTTCAAACCTTTTTGAAGATTTTACTTCGAATTGAAAATGAGAAAGACTCTCAGGTAAATAGGATTCGTAGTGATAAAGGTGGAGAGTTCTTAGATACATGTGTTGTAGAGTATTGTGACTATAATAGCTACAAACATGAATTTAGTGCTCCTAAGACTCCTCAACAGAACGGTATAATTGAGAGAAAGAATCGTACCCTTCAAGAGATGGCACGTGTTATGATTCATGCCAAGACTTTAACTAATTATTTTTGGGTAAAAGTCATTCGTACTGCGTGTCATATTATTAATAGGGTCTATTTTAGAAAGAACTCTAAACAAAATCCTTACGAACTTTGGTATGGGAAGAAGCCCAATCTTGAGTATCTTAAAACTTTTGGAAGTACGTGTTGATACCAAATTTAACATGCTGACACGGCTCAATTAAGTAAAGACATGTGGCAATCTGCAGGGTAATAACAAACATTTCTGAACAGCACTTTGATTCCGAGGAACCATACTACAACGAGGAACCCTGCTTCCCCGATCAACTCAGACGCTCCGACCTGCTAGAGTTCTTCGAGGAACTTTACTACGCCTAGCAACTTATGGGTACCGAGCTACTTATGCGGTCCGAGCTGCACCTCGTACAAAGCATTAATAACGGGAAAACCAACAGATTGACTGCGCATTAAATGCATACAAATGTATACGCCTAAGGGACAATTATGTATGCACCCTTTCACATGTACAACCTAATGGCTATAAATACATTGTATCATCCTCATTGTAAAGGGACCGAAATTTCTTGACTAAACCTGTAATCGAGAATTCCCAAACACTCATCAATAACAAAAGCAGTGGACATAGGCCATTCTTATAAGGCTGAACCACTTTAAAATTTCTTTGTCTCATTTAAATTTATCTGTGATTAAATAATTAGACACGGCAATCGAATGGCTGGAAATCCAGAACCCAGCAATCAAAACGCTGGAAATCCTCCAAATCCATCTGCTCTGCCAAACGTTCCAGATCTGGCTGGAATAATGACAAATCTGGCCCAGGGCCAGACAACCATGCAAGAAACTATGCGATAACTCATACAAACCCTTCATGGCGGTGCACCAACCCATTCAGGACAGCGAAGTGTTCAAAGAAACACCCATTTGCTTCCTTCGTGTACTGGGCATACAGCTTCATATCGTGCTGAGGAATCTAATGATTTCTCTTATCAACCTGAGCGAACTTCATCAGTACGAGCCACAGATACTGAACAACGTATCACTCTCTCTCTCCAGAAAGGACCAGTGCATTGGAAAGATTAAGTAGGGTTTCTCTTTTCGATCGATTAGGCCCTAAGAGGAACAAAAGTCCTCCTAAGGCAGTGTCGAGGAGTTTTCGACGATCAACCGACTTAAGGGAAGGATCTGCCCAGTCGCGACCAGCTGCTCGTCAAGATAGATCCCAGGAAGCCACATCAGCGCGATCAATTGCTCAAAACAACAAGCCTGAGGAAGGAAATGATGTATGGAAAGGGTTTATTCAAAGGTTGGAGGATAGATTAGGGGAAATGGCTAGGGCCAAGAATCCCCTACAATGAACTTTTGTTCAAGGGACGCCTTTTGTCCAGGCCATTGTGGATTTTCCCACACCGTCAAAGTTCAAAGCACCTGTTGTGACCCCCAAATATGATGGAAAGACCGATCCTGTTCTTCATATAGAGCAATATCAAGCTGCAGCCGACATCTATACTGTCCCAGACGAGATGAGATGTAGAGCATTCTCGGGAACTCTTACCGGATCTGCTCAAATATGGTACAATAATCTTCCTCGGGGTAAGATCTCAACTTTCTTTCAACTGGCCGAGTTATTCATTGGAAATTTTTGTTTTGGGGCAAATCCAGTCAAACGAGTAGCACATTTGTTAAGTGTTAGATAAAAAGTTGGTGAGAGTACTAGAGATTATATAACTCGTTTTAATAATGAGAAACTCGAAGTCATAGATTATAAGGAAAAGACAGCGATCACCGCCTTGATGAGTGGGATGTTGCCTAACAAGTTGTATTACACTGTGGCCAAAGATCCACCCATAACCATGTCAGAGCTGATGGCAAAAGCGGCCAAAATCATGAATGCCGAGAAGGCTATGGCTGCGAAGAAGAATATGGATAAAGAAACCAAGGTGGAGGTTGATAAAGCCAAGAAGAAAAAGCATAAGAACAATGGTGGTGACAAACAATCCAAAAATAGGTCGTCATGGGAGGTATTGAGGAAATTTGATAATTATACTCCTTTGAAGGTAGACATCAACCACGTCCTAGAAGAAATTAAGAACAACGAGGAGTTAAACTGGACAAAGAAAATGAAGGCAGACCCTGACAGGAAAAATAAGGCAAAATATTGCGAGTTTCACAAAGATCACGGCCATATGACCAAAAATTGCATATCTCTTCAGAATGAGATCGAAACACTCATTAGACGAGGAAAACTGACAAAGTATGTTGATCGTAGAAACGAAAGAAAAAACAGCGACCGAACAAGAGAAAGGTCTAGATCTCCTCGTCGAGCAAAGGAGAACAAGAAAAGATACCATAAAGATGATCCAGAAGACAACCCCGATCTTCCCAAAAGACCAAGGCAGCCAGAACGTGAGGTATTTTCAATACGTTTTGGGTCATTTGATTGTAATGTTATTACAGGTGGAGATGCGGGAGGAGGAGATCTTACTGCAAAAAGAAAAGCTTACCTTTGTGAAGCTCAAGCTTGCTCGTTTATTCAACGAATAAATCTAGCTGAGGAGGACCCCCGAAAAAGGTAAATAAAGAGAAATTGGTCATTGGTTTTTCAAAGAACGACCTCGCAGGTGTCCTTTATCCTCATGATGACCCATTGGTGATCAAAATGAGGATGAAAGAAGTGATGATTTCAAGAGTTCTGGTAGATAATGGTAGCTCGGCAGACATCATGTTCTACTCGTGCTTCGACAGTTTAAACCTAAAGTTATCTCAACTGGAGCCTTATCATCGACCCCTCCTCGATTTTGCTGGCGAGAAAGTTTTTACACTTGGGACGATCAAGTTGGATATATTCATAAGTACATGGCCGGCTTATAGAACAGAAAGAATATGCTTCTTCGTGATGGATAAGAATGTTCAGTCAGCCTACAACATCATAATGGGAAGGGTCGAATTTAAGAAGTTCGAAGCAATCCCATCTACGGTGCATCAATGCCTAAAATTTCCAACAAATTTTGGAGTAGGAGTTGTGAAGGGTGATCAAAAAGTAGCTCGGGAATGCTATTATTCATCTGCCGAGCAAGAGGAGCTGGAGGAATCGAGGAAAAAGACTACTACCTATCAAGTGGATGAGGGTATATAAATTGAAACATTGGATCCTAGAGATGAATCGCAACTCGTGAAAGGCCAGGTGGTGGAAGCTACAGAAAAGATCATTCTGGACGACGAGCACCCTGAACGAACAACTCAAATAGGTTCGTCATTGGATGCCTCACTAAAACAGGAACTGATAACTTTCCTAAGAAGCAGAAAGAAAACTTTTGCGTGGAGTCATGAGGATATACCCAGAATAGACCCAAATTTCCTATGTCACGAGCTCAACGTGAATAAGGAGATCAAACCAGTGAAGCAGAGAACAAGAGTATTCAGTCCCGAGAAGAATCAAGCTATACAAGAGGAGGGCGATAAGCTCCAGAAAGCTTGCTTTATAGAAAATGTTAAATATCCAGACTGGTTAGCCAATGTGGTGATGGTAAAGAAGAAAAACAACAAATGGAGGATGTGTGTAGACTTCACCGACCTCAACAAAGCATGTCCAAAGGATCACTTTCCGTTGCCCCGTATTGATCAACTAGTTGATGCTACCTCGGGACACAAGCTGCTGAGCTTCATGAATGCTTATTCTGGTTACAATCAGATTAAAATGAAACCTGAAGACAGGGAGAGTACTTCTTTCATTACCCCTAGGGGAACTTATTGTTATAATGTTATGCCTTTTGGTTTGAAAAATGCAGGTGCAACCTATCAGTGGCTAATGAACAAGGTGTTTACTGAACAAATCAGTTGCAGTATGGAAGTCTATGTTGACGATATGCTGACAAAGAGCAAGAAAGCTGTCGATCATCTAGTTGACTTAGGCCAGACCTTTGATCAACTGGATAAATATCAAATGAAGCTGAACCCGATGAAGTGCATATTTGGAGTACGAGAAGGCATGTTTCTCGGGTATATTGTCAATCAACGAGGCATTAAGTCAAATCCTGAAAAGATCAAAGCTCTATTAGGGCTACGATCTCCAACGACGAAGAAAGGAGTACAGAGTCTCATAGGACGAGTTGCAGCACTCAACATATTTTTATCGCGAGCAACTGATAGATGTCTCCCATTCTTCAAAACGCTCCAAAAGACTTTTGAGTGGAATGATGAATGTGAGAAGGCTTTTCAAGACTTGAAGAAATATCTGGGAGCACCGCTATTATTGTCCAGGCCGGTGATGGGAGAAAAAATATACTTGTATCTGGAAGTATCGTAGAATGCAGTTAGCTCGACGTTGATCAGAGTGGAGAATGGAGTGTAAAAACCAATTTATTACACGAGTAAGGCCTTCCGAGGAGCAGAGATCAGATATCCAAAACTGGAAAAGTTATCACTGGCGCTGATTGAGGCAAGTAGGAGAATGAGGCCATACTTCCAGGATCATACTATAGTCATGTATACTGATATGCCGTTGAGGCAAGCCCTTCATAAACCAGAAAAATCAAGGAGATTGATGTACTGGGCAATAGAGCTTGGTGAATATGATATAATTTATGAACCCAGATCATCGTTTAAAGGGCAAGCAGTAGCAGATTTTATAGCAGAGTTCACCTATCCTGATACCCTCAAGGAGCAAAAGCTGCTCACCGATCAACCTGTGGATGTTATAGGATCATCAAACACAAGCCCAGACCAACTTAGGTTGGTAAAAGGGCAAGTGGATGTTACAGGATCATCAAATTCGAGCCCAGACCAACTTAGGTTGGTAAAAGGGCAAGAAAAGATGATCGACGAAGAGCAAGAAATATCAGGGGAGGGTGAAAGGAAGCAACAAATATTCCACTGAGGTTCTCTATCAGATCAGAAATTAGAAGACGAGTTGCCTATATGGAGGCTCTATGTAGATGGCTCATCTTGCACTATAGGCTGTGGGGCAGGGATAATTTTGAACAGCCCGGACGAGGTCGACATGGAATACGCCCTATGATTCCAATTCAAAGCTTTTAATAATGAGGCTGAGTATGAGGCCATGATTGCAGGTCTTAATTTGGCAAAAAATATGGAGGCACAATAGGTTATTGTCTTCAGTGATTCTCAATTGATCATAAATCAAATGTTAGGAATATATGCAGCCAAAGGAGAATTAATGATTAAGTATCATGCAAAGGTAATGGAGTTGGTATCAGAATTTTTTACTGTTCAGCTGGTCAGAATACCAAGAATGGAGAATGTGAGAGCAGACGCCCTAGCTCGATTAGCATCAGCTACTCATATCGAGCTATGAAGAACAATCCCAAATGAAGTATTGGCTAGTCGAAGCATAGATGAAAATCTGATGATGAATTTTATTACTCTTGATTTAGGACCATCTTGGATGGATCCCATCAGAGCATATATTGAGGAGGGAGAATTACCAATTGATAAGCTCGCAGCCAAGAAATTAAAGTTTAAAGCTGCTCGGTATGTATTAACTAACGGTATTCTATATCGACGAGGAATTATGGCAGGTTTGCAAAGATGTGTACATCCCTCCGAGGTGAAGGAATTGATTGAAGAGATCCATGAAGGGTCCTGTAGAGCCCATGTAGCAGGTCGGACGCTTTTACAAAGGGTGATGATGCAGGGATACTACTGGCCAACGATGAGGGCTGATTGTATAGCCTATGCCAAGAAATGTGACAAGTGCCAACGCTTTTCCTCCATCCGAAGAACTCCACAAGCAGTGTTGACACCCATCACTTCCCCTTGGCCATTTTCCATGTGGGGAATAGATTTGGTCGGGCCACTGCCAACGACCATAGGAAGGTTCAAATATCTCTTCGTCGCAGTGGATTATTTTACTAAGTGGGTAGAAGCCGAGCCTCCTGTCGACTTGACGTACGAGAAGGTATATTAATTTATTTGGAAAAATATAATCTGTAGATATGGTCTTCCGCATGCATTCATTACCGACCATGGAACACAATTTAATAACGAGGAGTTCGCTGCCTATTGCCGGCAGTCCAATATTTTGAAGATCCACTCGGCACCAGGACATCCCCAAAGCAACGGACAGACTGAAGTGACGAACAAAACACTGCTAAATGGCTTGAAGAAAAGACTAAGTAACGCAAAAGCAAACTGGTTCAACGAGTTTCAGTCAGTACTGTGGGCTTATCGTACTACTCCCCGAGCAGCAACTGGAGAATCGCCATATATGCTGGCATTTGGAAGTGAAGCTGTTATACCTGTCGAGTTGGGCCTCCCAACACACAGGGTACTGAATTTCAATTCCCCTATCAACGACTTAATGAGAAGATTGGATTTGGACATGCTCGAGGAAGTTAGAGAAGAAGCAGCCATCAGGAATGCTGCTTACCAACAACGAACAACTTTGTTCTATAATAAGAGGGTGAAGAAGTGCGACCTGAAAGAAGGAGACTATGTGCTAAAGAAAGTGATTCAAAAGCACAACAAACTGGAGGCAAACTGGCATGGACCATACCGAGTTACAGAAGTTGTTCGACCAGGAACTTACCGAATAGAAACTTTAGAGGGGGAGGAGTTTATGAAGTCATGGAATGCAGAACACCTGCGCAAGTATTATCAGTGATGTAAACTCTCGTGTAACGCAGTTCCATTAGTATGAATAAAATGACGATATTCTGCCAAATTCTCTCCTTTTATTGAAAATTTTTCGGGGAATACTAGTGCTACACACTACTCAGCAAAACTCAGACTACTCAACAAAAATATTCCTAAAAATGCCAACTTAGGTTGGTTAGGAAACAAAAATATTCCTAAAAATGCCCACTTAGGTTGGTTAGGAAGAAAAATATTCCTAAAAATGCCAACTTAGGTTGGTTAGGAAGCAAAAATATTCCTAAAAATGCCAACTCAGGTTGGTTAGGAAGAAAAACATTCCTAAAAATGCCAACTTAGGTTGGTTAGGAAGCAAAAATATTCCTAAAAATGCCAACTCAGGTTGGTTAGGAAACAAAACTATTTCCCAAAAATGCCAACTAAGGATGGTTAGGAGAAAAAAAATATATATATTTTCCAAAAGTACCAAAGTTGTTCGGGAAGAAAAAATTCACCAATTAATGTTGGTCGAGAATAAGAAGATGTTGACCATCGTTGGTCGAAAACATTTTATTTAAACAAAGTATGAGTATATGAAAGAGATCAAGTAAAATTTTTGTTACTTGAAATTTTTTTAATTACTGCCAAATTGGTCGAGAAACAAAACATCACTAAATTTGGTCAGTCAAATGATCACCACAAAGCTAGTCGACAATAAGTTTTAACCAATCACAGTTGGTCGGCAAAATACATAATGTTGTTATCTTTTCTGCATATACATATATAAAGTGTTTTACAACCATAAGACAATGCAATTAAGATTGCGAACAAAAATAAAAGTCTTTCATTAAATCCAAAAATAAAATACATTGAGAATGAAGTGTATACTAACTATTACATCAAGATTCCTACTCTATTGGTTTCTTCCCCTCTGCTTTTGAAACAGGTTCCTCACCAGCAGGAGGATCATCTAAAGCATAGGGAAGTTTATGAAGTTAAGGTCTTTAAGAATCCTGATGTTCATTACAGATGGTCTATCGAGCAGGTGCTCGGGGCGAGATATCTCGGCATTAGAATGGAGATTGTAATCGCCGAGGTATTTAGAAATCAAACACGGAGGGATGGCCCGAGCAGGGATTCAACTCATATCAAGCTTGAATGGTGGCACTGGTAGGTCGAGCAGCCCAGGATTATGGTAATCCTACAGGTAGTGACCCTGTTCCAGTTGCAGTACGCCCAAGGCATTCAACCACCCCTGTTTGTAACCCTCATTATTGGCATTCTCGATACGATCATCCAAATGGTAGAGAGCCTCATTGTAGCCAGCCATCCAGAATTCTCTGGGCTACTTGTGGAATTGATATGTCAATCTTTCCAGTTGCTCATGAAGATTTTTTGCAAAGAGTTCCTTATTCTCTAAGGCAGACTTCTGGGAAGAAAGTTGCTCCTCGAGATTCATGATCTTCTTAGACATTTCAGCCAATGCCTGGTTCTTTGCCATCAATTGGAAGGCCTGATTCTCCAGAGCTGATTGGGTTCTCTGTTCCTCGATAGTAATTCGAGCAGATCTTGCTCGTCCCCGAGAAGCTCTTGCTCATCCCCGAGCAGAGGTAGACGGACCAGTTTTCTTCAAGGTTTCCAATTCATCTCAAAGATTGGCGTTTTCGACCTCCAAGAAAGAAAATCCCTCATCATTCACAGGGACTAAAGCATTTGAGGTAGAAGCAACAGATTTCAACTGGGAGACTTCCCTTTGCAAGTTATTGTTTTCTTGCTCCAACAGCTCAGCTATTTGCATGTGCTCCTCAACCTCTGTTTTCAAAGTTCTCTCTCTCACCTCATAAGCAACAAACATTTTATCGTATCCTTTATCAGCATTCAGTTACTGATATTTCTTCTCGTACCCCTTGTGCAAAAGTGCAGTAGATTCCTTATATTATTGTTGAAGCTCTTTAAGAGTACCCTGGAGATCTTCAATCATATCATAGTATGCTGCGTTGTTAGCTACTGCACGGTCGAGTAGGCACTTCAAATATTAGTATGCTTCAATTGCTTGCTCTGAAACATCTTGGCCGAGGATGTCGACTATTTATGCTGCACTCAGATCTGTGTGACCAGCTGTGAAGTACTCATTACATTGTCTCAACAACTTTGTATCATGAGCAGATAATAACTCCATTCTGTCCATAAACTAATAAAGGAAGAGAAAGCAAGAATCAATAAGAATGCAAACAGAGTATGAAGAAGAGAATCAACAGTATGCATAATCAAAAGTTCAAGTTTTATTACATCATAATGAAGAATTACAAAGTCAGAGTTACATTTGATAAAGAAAATAAAACACAAAAAAAAATCCGAACAACTCTACACCTTTTCCTTATCTCCCAAAATTTTCTCGGGAGCCTGGGACGAGGACGTAGGTTGCTCGGGGGGAACAGATGGTTGCTCAAAAAGCACTAGAGTTTGCTCGGATTAAGTAATAGGTAGTTGAAGTTGCTCGCTGGTGGATTGGATAGCTAGGGGGTGAGAAGTTTGATCTACCATCACCATGGAAGATTCCTCAGAGGCAGCTTCGTCCTCTTCTTCTTCTTCGGGAGTTGGAGGGGGGCCAGGGATGTGTCGCTGAAACAAGTTAGAATTTTCATCGACTTTCATCTCTTATAGAGCAGCAACCCAGCCATCCCCAAAGTATTTGTGGCTACCATATTTCACCTGCAACATCATGGCAACCAAACCTTTGTTCCACCCCTTATCCCAGCCTGTGCTGAAAGACTTCTTCACAGCTAACTTCCTTTTTGTTTTCTCCGAGGAGAGCTTCTCGGATAGAAGTTCCTCGCTAGCCTTCAATTTATTCTAAACTTCCTCCTTCTAACGACCTACTTCACGAAGTTGGACTAATTCCTCCTCAGCAATTTTGAGCTTATTCTCAAGCTCCCCAGCATTTTTGAGCTTCTCGTCAAGCTCTTTATTTTTCTCTTCTAAATCCTTTATTTTCTTCTCCAATCCTTTGGAGGCTTCAACATCTTGGTTCCTCTCCTGCTCAGTGAAATCAAGTTTTTTCTCCCAGGCAGCCTTATCATCATCATATTTTTGACGAGAATATTTTAGAGACTGCGTCAGGCCCACCAAAGCTTCCTCTACAGCAACAGAGGCAAGTTTCTCGAAGAGAGTAGGAGGTCTTCTTTTCTTCATCCTTTCACTTAAAGGGATGTGTGACTCAGGCGAAAAACTTGTAGAAGCTGGTACTGGTTCTACTTCACTTATCACCGGACGAGCCGTAAAAGAAGAGGTGTAACTCTTATACTGCAGCAAATACGAAGCTGACCTAATATGCTCGTCGACAACAGTCTGATGCAAACTCCAGATAAGTTTTAAATTCCTTATGTTAACTTTTATCTCTTTTGGAGACTTTCTTTTGCCGTTAACTGCAAATAAATGAACATGAAAAATATCAGTGACACCTTTTATCAAACACAAAGAAAGCATAGTTTCAAAAATAAAATGAAATTAAAATAACCTATCCCATTGCCATAGGGAGGACATCTGGGACCCTGATACAATTCATCCCCAGTTAAAGGAGCATGTTGCCAATTTTTTATAACAACCCCGTGCTCAAAGTAATTCCTATTGGCATCCGAAAGATTGACCACTAAAGCCCTATTTAAAGATCTAGTTTTTAAATAAAAAGTATTATCACCAACATCCCATCTATAACAAAACATGATTTCTGGAATTCCTATGCGAGTTCCATGAATTTGATTTAGTCTATGAACCCCATTAACTATTCTCCATGTATTGGGGGCTATTCTTACAGGACCAGCGTCAAAATATTGACAGAATTCCAGACATAAAGGATTTGGCGAAAAGGAAAATCCACATTCAGCAACAAAGAGACTGGGGAACCAATGTCCCTCACCCAAACGGAAATAATCTGAAGGTTCAGAAGGTTCCTCCAGAACAACCCATGAAGGGATAGAAAAATCAAAGCGAAATTTATCAAGAGATTCAACAAGGTAAACCATGATGCATAAAGGAAATGAAGAAGAAGGAAGAAGATCTTACAGAAAAAGAGTGGATCTGTTGACAACGAACGATGAAAAGGATGAACGCACAAGAGAGAAAGACAATGGAAAACTCAAAGATACAAATTTGAAAAAGTAGAAGACGATGGGATTGTTTGCAACGCTTAAATACCTTGCCTTGGGAAATGGTAAAGTTAACGATTACAAAAAGAAACGATTACGCCATTGACGGATAAAGGGACAAAAAGGGCGCGAAGACCGAGGCGGTTATAAAAATTCAAAAAGTCTGATTCTACGAATTTGGAAGAAAAAATAAATACAGAGGAAAGACTCCTAAAAATCAGGAGGACCATTTAAAACCGCTATATTCCGAGAAAGAATGTTCCACACTCCTCAAATTTTGAACTGTGAAACATTGAGGGCTTCTGTTGATACCAAATTTAACCTGCTGACACGACTCAATTAAGTAAAGACACGGGCAATCTGCATGGTAATAACAAACATTTCTGAACAGCACTTTGATTCTGAGGAACCATACTGCAACGAGGAACCCTGCTTCCCCGATCAACTCAGACGCTCCGACCTGCTAGAGTTCTCTGAGGAACTTTACTACGCCGAGCTACTTAGGCGATCCAAGCTGCACCTCGTACAAAGCATTAATAATGGGAAAACCAACAGATTAACTGCGCATTAAATTCATACAGATGTATACGCCTAAGGGACAATTATGTATGAACCCTTTCACATGTACAACCTAATGGCTATAAATACATTGTATCATCTTCATTGTAAAGGGACCAGAATTTCTTGATTAAACCTGTAATCGAGAATTCCCAAACACTCATCAATAACAAAAGCAGTGGACGTAGGCCATTCTTATAAGGTTGAACCACTTTAAAATTTCTTTATCTCATTTAAATTTATCTGTGCTTAAATAATTTGACACAATCTAATTTTTTACATCAACAGTACGTGTTATGTCTGCAAAGACAGAGAACACTTACCCAAATTTGAGACTCGAGGAGATAAGGCCATCTTTTAAGGCTATTCTCCCAACAGTAGAGCTTACTGTGTTTATAACCTTCGCACTAAGGCCATAATGGAATCCATAAACGTAATTGTAAGTGACACTACTGTAGAGAGTAAGACTGGAGAACCAACTATTGTGGTAGAGTCTAAAAATATTTTTGAAAATGACTCACCAAAAATAGAGGATTCTTTACCAATTGAGGCACCTGAAGTACCTAATTGGGTTGCTAAAGACCATCCCATAAATAATGTTGTTGGTAATCCCAGTGAACCTGTGCGTACAAGATCACAATTAAGAAACTATGCCCATTATGCATGTTTTGTTTCCCTTGTGGAACCAAATAATGTTAATGATGCATTGAATGATCCTCATTGGATTTCTGCAATGCAGGATGAACTTCTTCAATTTGTCATTCATGATGTTTAGTATCTTGTACATAGGCCTGATCACAAAAAGGTTATTGGCACACGTTGGATATTTAAAAATAAATCTGATGAAAGTGGGATAGTCATTAGAAACAAATCCAGATTAGTTGCTCAAGGATACTCTCAAATAGAGGGAATAGATTTTAACGAGACTTTTGCTCCCGTAACTCGATTAGAATCTGTTCGCATTCTCTTTGTCATAGCTTGCTACTTACATTTTATGCTTTACTAAATGGATGTTAAATATGTCTTCCTTAATGGAATATTGACTGAGGAGACCTATGTAGAACAACCAAAAGGGTTTATTGACCCTAAATATCCAAATTATGTCTTTCGTCTTAAGAAGGCTTTGTATGGCCTAAAACAAGCGCCAAGAGCCTGGTATGAGCGCCTTTCCAACTTTCTCTTAGTCAAAGGTTTTAAGAGAGGTGGGAATGATCAAACACTTTTTGTCAAACATTTGGACAAAGATATCATTATAGCTTAAGTTTACGTAGACGATATCATCTTTGGATCAACTTCCTCTTCAGAAGTTAAATCCTTCTCTGAAATTATGCATAAAGAATTTCAAATGTCTCTTATGGGGGAGTTGCAATTTTTCTTAAGTCTTCAAGTCAAATAAAATTCAGAAGGATTATTTGTCTTGCAATCAAAATACGCATTAAAGATTATTAAAAAAATTCGGCCTTGAAAGTGCAAAAGATGCTAAAACTCTCATGAGTACTACTATCAAACTGTCTAAGGATGAAACAGGGAAATTCGTAGATCCCACCCTTTATCGTAGTATGATTGTAACCTTACTATATCTTACTGCCTTGCGTCTTGATATTATATACGCTGTTTGTGTTTGTGCTCGTTACCAGAACAATCCTAAATAGAGTCATTTAACTTGTGTTAAAAGAATTACCAAGTACATTAAAGGCACTATAAATTTAGGACTTTGGTACACCAATGATACTCCTAGAAATATAATAGGATACACCGATGCTGATTGGGCAGGGTGTACTGACGATAGAAAGAGCACATCAGACGCATGTTATTATATTAGTAATAATTTGGTAAGTTGGAGTAGTAAGAAACAAAACTACACTTCGTTGTCCACTGCTGAATCTGAATACATAGCCGCTGGCAGTTGCTGTGCTCAATTACTTTGGCTTAAGCAAATGCTAAGTGATTATGGTATTAAAGAGGAACAAATACATCTCTACTGTGATAATCAAAGCGCGACCAATATCTCTAAAAATCCTGTTCAACACTCGCGAACAAAATACATAAAAATAAGACATCAATTTATTCGCGAAGGAGATTTTGTCTCAAAGGAGATTTTGTCTCATATTTCCAAAGGGGGAGATTGAAGCACCTTATACTCTTGACTCACTTGAGTCTATATTGTATAAGTGCTCATCTAGTTTGGAAATAGAAACAAAATTAAGTCCCATTCTAGAAACCAAAGAGCCTCAATCCTTCTCTTTATTTTATTCCTCTTGATCTAAGGTATATTTACCAACACTCACACGCATTAGTATTGCATTCATACATTACATATTGCATATAATTGATTATAAGTGTGTTGTGTATATTAATTTCCCTTAATTTGAATTTTAATAAGTTTTTAGGAATTTTTAAAACATTTTTTTAATTTAAAGATGGAATTAAAAGTTTTGGGGTCAATCTGCCATTTTGAATTAATGATTTTATCTTTGGAAGTTCACTATGGTAGAAACCAAAAGCGCTAAAGACTTAAAGGTGTTTTTGTCATTATTTTCAAAACATGCGTTTCAGCCTTACCCCTATCAGCCTGATATCGGTCCGATTTGTGTTTCTTCTGTGAGACATAAGTCTTGCTCATTTCCTGCCCTTGGATTGTTTTAATCTACGATCTGTATGCGCTCTGGCTTAATCCCTGGGAATCCCTCCTAAACCAATCAAATGCGTTTTAAACCACCGCTTCTCTTATATCGTTGGATCAAAGTCAACAGTTAAAGACTAAATCGTAGCCCTTAATTTTGAACCTCGTTCTCGAACCTTCTCAGCCCCTATATAAGGATCCTTACTCTCAGCCATTTAGAAGCTTTTGTCAATTCGTCGTTTCTAGAGAGAGAAGAGAGTAGAGAGAGAAGAGAGAAGAGAGAGAGAAACCAGAGAGAGAGAGAGTTAGAAGCCCTAACCCTAAATCGTCCAAAACACCTTTCAAACCCTAATCTCTTCAAAACTAGTTATATACCAAACACAACCTTGAGTGTTTGAGAGTTTGAGAGTTCGTTTGTTAAGCTGTTTCGTGATGAAACCTCTTTATGTTAAGATCTTGTTTCCAACTTAAGCATTAAGATAGATATGCGTTTCTTATTCGTAGAAATCATAGATCTAAGCATTTTATGTTACATCACACCTAGATCTGCATTTATAGTTTCTCATCTTGAGAAATCTATTGTTGATTCTTCTCTGTAAATGTTTTCATACTCAAAATCAACAATAACATTTACTGTTTCTAGTTCTTTTGAAACAAGACCTTTGACCTAGTTGGAATCGCACTTGGTGATTTTCAATCTCAAAAATATTTTCAAAACCTTGAGATTGATTAAGATCTTGATACGTCTTCTGAGTAAGATAGCCGTGGATTCTGGGTTAATATTAAAGGTCAATTAAGGTTCAAAGTTTCCTAAGAAGAGAGAAACTGAAAATCACAGCATATAGATCTGATTTGTAATTTGATAGGGCTGTTTGTAAAAATAAGCGTGAGTGTGTGCGTGCATGTGTTAGATCACCATAACAAACACTTACACACTACAACACTGAAAGTGTTGGTAATAAGATCTTGATACAAGAGTCGACGTAAAGACTGGAACAAAGTGAAGTTAGCAAACTGGGAGAACAACATCAACAATCAGAACTGCAGAAAAGTTATAAGGACACCAGTGGGTACATTCCTAAACTTGTATAGGTCTGATTTGTGTGCATGAGTGTTATATAGTTTGTAAATGCTATATTTGTTTTAATGGATTTTTCTTTTTACTCCGTAGAGGGAGTCGTGGATGTTTCCTCAGTTGGTTGAGGTTTTACCACGTTAAAAATATCTTGTCATTAATCTTTTTACATCTCCTCATCCCTTTCTAATTAGTGTGCTGATTTAAAACTATTTTAGTTTTGTTTTTCAAAACTTGTTAACAAATCTTGAATAAATCTCGTGCATAATTTTTAAATACATCTTGTGATTAAACCGATTTGATTTATAGAAAACAGTTTCTTCAAAAAACAGTTCAGAGTTACTTAAATAGTTTAATCTTGTATTAAACGGATTTAGTATCAGTTTTTCAGTAGCATACATTTCTTACCTCATTTGCTTGCCTAGATCCCCTGTCGAGAAATATTTTCTTCTTCTTCTTCTTCTTATTCTTCTTCTTCTTCTCGTATGACCACAACAACTCGAGTAGGGGGCTTAATTTGTTTTTCTAATCTCTTATATTTCTCCCACGATTATGAGGCAATGATCTTTTCACACTTTGATTAATCGTTAACTCTAATATTGCCTCACTATCCACATTTTTCCACATCATTATTAATTAAATTATTTATTTGAGTTTGGGGCATAAGGAATGTACTTTAATTAAATAATATGTGATGAATCCAAATAAGATCATCAACACGCAAAACGAGTAACAAATATCACGTGGATTTATAAAATTTCAATGAATTTTAAGATATATATATATTTTTTAAAAATCAATTAATTAAATTATTCCACCTCAAAAACTTCATCCTATAAATTCAAACCGTCTACTAACTAACCCTAGAGAAATAATTGTAGGTAACCCTAAATCCTAAAATAAAATAACATGAATAAAATCAAGATTAAGAAATTGGGTTAAAGTCAAAAGAGCTAATTATTAATCAATTGAAGAATTAAGAAAATAAGTCACTAATAATATTAACGGAGGAACTAAATTAAATTAAGAAGGGAAGTGTTAGCACGTGAATAGGGGTGTGTTTCGGATGGATCGGAATAGGGGTGTGTTTCGGATGGATCGGATCGGAATAGGGGTGTTCGGAAAAAACTCCAAAAATTTCGAAATTTAAAAATCCTTTCTAATTCGGAAAAAATAAAAATCGAAAAATCATTTTTTTCCTATTCGACTGATTCGGAATATTCGAAAATTTTATTATTCGTAAAAATATTGGAATAATCGGAATTATCAGTTATAATATTTTCGAAAAATATCGGAAATGTCATTTTTGAAAAGGATATTTTTAAAATAAAAATAAAAATCAAACACTCCACTTTTCATCACCTATGCAATAAACTACGGAGCTATGCGAATGATAAGGCTATGCATCTCATACCATTTTGGAAATGCAATAAACTACAGAGCTATGCATCTCTTACCATTTTGGAGAAAGATCATTCAAGGCTAGACTATGATGCCAAGAAACTACAAATCTATGTGAATGAAAAAAAACTACTATTTACCTACTTAAAAAAAGGAAATGCAATAATGGTTAACAGGTGTAGCAGAGCCTATGCATCAGTATTTCGGATACAAAAAATGAACAAATAAAAGATGAGGGAAACTTAATGTAAATCATCCTCGGAATCTAAATTCGCATAACAATTGAATATAATTCCGGATGTTGTCTTTCGATTTAGGGTTAGTGTGATGTAGAAGGTTAATATATGACTTTAAATGGAGGATCAAGATTAAAATAATAAATAATAACTTTTATATATAAATAAGTGTAGTAAAAATGTATTAAAATAAACAATTGTATTATTATTTCGAAAAATATTTTCGATGGATCGGATCGGCGTGATATTGAAAAATTCGGATTGAAAATTCGAAAATTCGGAAGCCATATATGATTTCCAATTCCATTCCAATTTTTTTCGAAAAATTCGGAATTGAAAAAATGTGAAACTGGAAAATTAAAAAATGGTGTCAAAATTAAAAAAATTCGAATCGAAAAATGAAAAATTCAAAAGTTCAGAAATAACTGACACCCCTACACGTGAATGAATGGTGAGTTGAAGTGAGATGGGTAATAAATAAAGAATTTACTCCGCTCCAAATAAAAAAAAGGTCAATTATTGAATTGTCCTTACTATAAATATATATTTTTTTAAAAGGACACATATTTTTAGGTTAACCCATTTAGTCCCTCAAACACTCAATATTCTCTTATTTTTAGAGGTCCGCGCCAGCGGCACTCCCTCTCCAAAATATGTGGCAGAGGACTTTTTGAAGCAAAATAAAAAAGCTTGGACTAAATGAGTATTAAAAAATGTTCGAGGGACTATTTGGTATATGTCCCACAAAAAAAATGAAAATAAAAATGAAAGGTGTTTTTGTATGAACTCAATTTTTTAGTTTACGTCCCATTTTTTTAAGGGGCATATACCAAATAGTCTCTTGAACTTCTTTTAATATGTATATAGTCAAAGTCTTTTTATTTTGCACAAAAATATCCTTCACCATGCCAAAAAGGCTTTACAATACCGCTGGCGCGGACCTTTAGAGATAAGAGAATATGACACTTTTTGGTATAAAATAAAAGATTTGAATTAAATGTGTATTAAAAAATATTTGATTTTTTTTTTGGTATTTGATCCTTTTTTTAAACCCTCATAAATGGGTTTAAATTCATTTACGACAGCCATATAAAGGGTGTTATATTGAATAAAAGCAACCACCATAATGCGTAAACCCATTTTCTTCCCTTTGAGACAACAATTTAACCCATCACCATTAGAAAGAACTCTTTGGGGCTCTATATAGGAAAAGAATGATGGGTTTATAAAAAACACCCAAAAGGAAAGGTGGGTATTTATATGTTTGGTTTGGAGGATAAGAGAAATGGGGGGCGGTAAGATGAACAAATTGGCGGCGAGGGATGACTCTAGCAGAGGGAAACAGAAACAGAAGCGGATGAGGGACGAATCGGATGACGAAGAGGAGCTGATGAGCGACGAATCGAATGACGAAGAGGAGCTGATGAGCGACGAATCGGATGGTGGCATAGTTACCCGCTCCAAGAGTGGTTCTGGTAGAAATTGGCATGAAATGCGCTGGCAACGAAGATTCATGGAGAAGAAGAGAGCGATCAACACCCCACAGTTCCAGAAGTATAGCAAGTCTTCCCATGACACCCATGTACATCCAATGTATCTTTATTTATTTATTTATTTTCTTTCACTTCGATTCGGTTTTCATCCTTAAAATGTATTTTAATACATCTACATGTACAGGGTTTTGACGTTCCACGTCTTCCCAATAAACTATTGCGCGCCACCGGACTCTGTGGTTTAATTATGCCAATGCCCATTTTTAGGGACAGCCCCCGGATTCTTGAGCAGGCCCTAGAAGGTGCACGATTGGCTATGATCGAGTACAACAAAACAGATGTAGGTATCTTTTTTTTCGTCCTTGTTAACTACATATTGATTGATTCATTGTTTGTTTGTTTGCCACATTTTAGAGAACAAAGTACGACTTTGTGGATGTCCTCAAGGTGAACACAAAGGTTGTCGCTGGCTTCAGACATTATGTTACCTTCGAGGCCAAGCCTAGGGCTAGGCCTAATGCTGCTCATAAGATCTTCCAAGTTATCCTCTACTGTGGAATAAAGGAGAAAATCAAGGTCACTCTTGTCAGGCCTAAACCAAAGTCCCAATTACCCTAAGGTTTACCCCTTTTTGCTCTTTCCCCTTTCCCCTTACTTATTTCAGACACTTTATTACCTTCTCTGTTTTATCACTCCTGAATCACCCACTCTATCCAATACATGGCGTAAATAAATACCTCTACTCTACTTAGCGACACACCGAATATTCGTCTTACATTTAATTAAATAATATGATAAATTCGGCCCGTTCGACTCCAAACAAGGCGTGATTACCAAGTGTGACATTTCTTTGGGGCGATCTCATTGTGCAACTCCAAGTCCGCCCAAATCCTAAAACTTATTGCCTAGACCAGGTCCGGATGCGGACTTCCTTTTTTTTTTCTTTTACCAAAATTTTGTTTTTTAGAAATTTTATCATCTATTTTATTGTTTAGGAAATTAATCTCAGAAAACTAATGTTTTTAAATGTTCCCCATTTATATTCTTTTTACAACTTTTAACCTTAAAGGAATAACTAAACTACTAATACACACACACACACACACACACACATATATAAAATATTATATACAATTTTTGGGTCGGGCCGAGCTCAAACGGGCCTAAGAATATGTGCACAGCCCAGCCAGAAAAAAAACGGGCTTGTAAAATTTTGCCAAGCCCAATTTGCGTACCTATTTACCTTACCCAAGCATTATTTTTTCGAGCAAACGGGGTGGGCGAGCCTCGGGCCTATATCCACCCCAAGTTTCGGTATACGAGGACTACTTTCAACACAATACCTCCAAGTTGTCTACATTTATAGTCAGGGTTTCGGTTCGCGGTTACTACTTTCAACACAACCCCCTGATAGATTCATCACAAGTACGTTATATTCAAATAGTTATATAATTTATATTTTCATACACTTAATATATATACATATCGGATAACGCATTCTTTAGCTTGTTAACTTCAATGAGGTTCATTATATTTTTAAACTGTATAAAACATGTATTACAAGGTAGGATACCGATAACTCTCAAGTGTACCCCAATTTAACCAAACCCCCAAAACGACGTCTAGTTTATTACGCTCCTATATTTATCAATTCTAATCTTGTCAAATCCAACTCTTAGTTTATCATATTTTTAATTATGGGTCATTGCCTACGTGTATATGTACTCTTTCTCATAATATATATACACATCTTCTCATTCATTACAATGTTAATTGCATGACCTATAATTTCTCAAGGCACAAATAATTTCCCAAGCACTTTAGCTCATTATTCTCAAAATTGAACATATATACCAATGTTTTAAATCACGGTCGCGCAAGGTGTCGCGTTTTGGTTCTGAAATCGCGTCGCGTATCGCGCAAGCAATTCGTGCATTCCAGATTTTTAATTTCAAAAACATGTAACAAATATAAATACATAAATAAGCTCAAACAATCACTTCAAATCATTTCAAATATAGTCATAAAGCAATAAAGTTCTACAACATTCCAAATAAAACACAAAAATAGGACCATATTGTTCCAAACATCTCAAAGGCATGAAGTTTCAAAAATAAATTAACACCAAATGAGGTTTTTTAAAAAATTGTCAAACATACAAAAAAAAAAGAATTGTGTAAATTCTTACCAAAGTTGGATTGGGGCTGCCAAACTGTGGAAGGAAGAGTCCGGAGCACTGTTAATGAGTTTAGATCGGGGTTGTCAAAAGTGAATAAGGAAGTGTCCGCGTTTTTTTTTAACCTTGTACTTACCAAAACGTAACGACAACGTTTTGGTAAGTCATAGGGTTTTAAAAAAAAGCTTGCATCGCGCGGCTATAACTAGTATGAACCCCGTGTAATGCACATATTTTAATTTTAGTACATACTTACTGAACGTTTTTTTTTTGTAAAAGGCACATGCACCACGCTTATGAGAAAGGAATATTAACAACGAAATATTAATGCGCATTCATAATGTAGAATAGTCAATTACAATACCTATATTATTGCTATAAAAGTAATTAGGTAGACTATAAAATAGACATATGTTGCTAGTTAATAATATATTTTTTCCCATAAAAGAGTAGTAGTAGTAATAATAATATTAATAAAAAGTTTAATTATAATCTTCAGGCATGTGTATATGTTTTGAGTATGTATGAATTGTTCCAATTTGGACATGAAGACCTTAAACCCAAGATACATGAGCAAACAAATGATGCTAAAGCAAAGTTCTTGAACTGTTCTCAATACAATTACTAAAAAAAGCATATCATTAATACAATCTCAGTACTTTTTCATGTCCAAATGTCCAAACAAATGATGCTAAAGCAAAGTTCTTTTGTTTGAGAGGATGAAAAGTAGTTCTACTTGCAATTGTAAATGTTGCGAGTTTTTGTAATTTCTGGAATTGTCCCGATTTTTTTGATGAATTTGGTACCTACCCCGCGGAGTATATTTGTTTTGTTGCTTTCAATTTGATTTGAACTGACCTTGTGTGTGCATATGTTCCTAGTGAAATATAAATTATGGTTTAGTTTCATGATTAAAACTTTTTTTTAATTATAAACCTCATAATTGTGGGGGATGTATGTGATTGTATTCCCATCAGAGTCCTTATTCATACAAGAGATATGATGCTCAACTTGGTATCTTTTGAAATGCTCTATTTGTCTCAGTAGCAGTTTCATGGTCCATGTTAAATTGTTGAAAGAATGTTAATATCCTTTTTGTATCATTTTTTACTTTCCGTTTATGAATTAAAATTACTCACTTTATTTGGTTTCAGGTTGCTAAAGGGATATGCTAGCTGCTCCTGGCCCTCGACCATTACTACCATTAAGGGGGGAAGTTCATCAGTTCTAGTTTTTTTTTTTTTGGGTTTTATGTTTAAGACTTACTAAACAAGTCTCTCCTTACTTTGGCGGAGAGTAAGATCCAAGATGTGAAATAAATCTTGTGCTAATATGCCCTGCATTATGAAGTTTAGTTTTTGAATGGACTAAATATTAAATTTACACCATATGGCTTGAGATAAAAGGAAAATGCTACCTGTATCAAGTTTTACACTAAATTTGTGTTCCAAGTGCTTAATTTTGTTGTACACCTAGTGTATGGAAAACACTTGGTGTCAAAATTTGATACGCATAGCATTAGTAGAGATAAAAATACACAACATTAATGAAAATAAAATTGAGATTAAATTTTATTGTTTAAAATTTCAATATATTAACTAATGCATTGAATTACATCATCAAACCCTATGTTAATATCACCTTCGACCACTATGGAAGAGCCAATCTCTCAACTTGATATATTGTTACAAAAAAAAAGCAATATTTCAGATGTAAAATGGAAGTGGCATCATTAGAGTTTGAAGGCCCCCAATTTTTTGTTAGATTTAATTGGAATACAATACAAGGTACAACGCCTAAAATTGGGGGCTTTTAAAAGGGTTATTATAGTCCTTTTACTAATTATATAATTTAACAATTAGAAAAGAACTCTTCGGGTCTCTATATAGGAATGGTGGGTTTATAAAAAAACACCCAAAAGGAAAGGTGGGTGAGTCGGCATATTTAGGGTATTTATATCTTTGGTTTGGAGGAGGTAGGGTTATATTATATCGGAAGAGAAGAGAAGAGAAGAGAAGAGAAATGGGGGACGAATCGGATGCTGGCATAGTTACCCGCTCCATGTACGTACATGGGTGTCATCGGAAGAGAAGAGAAGAGAAGATTGATGGAGGAGAAGAGAGCGTTCAACACCCCACAGTTCCAGAAGTATATCAAGTCTTCCAATGATACCCATGTACGTACATATCCAATTTATGTTTATTTATTTTCTTTCACTTCGATTTTCATCCTTAAAATGTATTTTAATACATGTACATGTATAGGTTTTTGACGTTCCACGTCTTCCCAATAAATTATTGCGTGCCACTGGACTGTGTGGTGTAATTATGCCAATGCCGAATTTTAGGGACAGCCCCCGGATTCTTGAGCAGGCTCTAGAAGGTGCACGATTGGCTATGGTCGAGTACAACAAAACAGATGTAGGTATCTTTTTTTTCTTCCTTGTTAACTACATATTGATTGATTGTTTGTTTGCCACATGTTAGAGAACAAAGTACGATTTTGTGGATGTCCTCAAGGTGAACACAAAGCTTGTCACTGGCTTCAGACATTATGTTACCTTTAGGCCCGGCAATATGAGTTCTTGAGGATGAAACCGTCCATAATCAACCCAAAAAAATGTGTTTGGGGCCCACTAATTTTGTTTTAGGGTCAAAATGGTTTGAGCGGTCCAATAATTCGGATTGCTGGTGTGTCATTTGCGGGTCTTTTGAAAACCGTCAAACCTCCCCCAACCCAAATGGGAAACCTCCGGCAACGACCCAAACGACGCCGCTTCAACACCGCCACTCGTGGCCTTACTCTCACCGCTCGAAAAAACCACCCGGTGCTCCGATTTTTCGATTTGGATCTGGATCTGGATCGCCTCCGCTCGGTGATCCGGTGCGGCGTCATGAACGATCTCCTGTATCTCTTTTGATACAGCTTTGTAGCATCTGATTGAAGGAATTAAGAGCAGCTTGAAGCATCTGGGTGGTGGTTTTCACCGGAAACTTTTTGTTTCGCCTACGGTCAAACTTTTTGCTAGCTAAGGTTTCTGCCATGCTATATTGGTTTTGTATCTGTTATCGTGTATTCATTATATAAACTCTGTTTTTTTTTTGTTTTTTTTTTACTTTTGAATTTATTATTTAGAGACATGTTATAAATTTAGACTTTAATTTGATCATTATTATTTGTTAGTTTAATTTTGAAATTTTAACTCAATTTTTGGATTTGCTTAAAAAAAGAAAGGAAAAATGGGTCAAACCGACCCGACATGGGTTTGACCCGACATGACCCGAATTTGACCCGACCAAACCCGACCACATTATTCTGTTTGACCCGTCCTTGACCCGCCCATATTTATCCGTATCCATTTATGACCCGTCCATAACCGCTCATTTGCCACCACTAGTTACCTTCGAGGCCAAGCCTAGGGCTAGACCTAATGCTGCTCATAAGATCTTCCAAGCTATCCTCTATTGTGGAATCAAGGATAAAATCAAGGTCGCTCTTGTTAGGCCTAAACCAAAGTCCCAACTACTGTCAGGCCTAAACTATAGCAATACTCCCTCAGATTGCTAAAGGGATATTCCAGCAGCTCCTGGCCCTCTACCATTACTACCATTAAGGGGCGAAGTTCATCTGTTATAGCTTTTATTTTTTTTTGGTTTTATGTTTAAGACTCACTAAACAAGTCTCTCCTTACTTTGGCGGAGAGTAAGATCCAAGATGTGAAATAAATCTTGTGCTAATATGCCCTGCATTATGAAGTTTAGTTTCGAATGAATTAAATATTAAATTTACACCATATGTTTTGAGATAAAAGGAAAATGCTACCTGTATCAAGTTTTACACTAAATTTGTGTACCAATTGCTTAAATTTTTTGTACTCTTAGTGTATGGAAAATACCCTGTGTCAAAATTTGATACGCATAGCATTACTAGAGATAAAAATGCACAACATTAATGAAAATAATAAAGATAATAAATTTTATTGTTTAAAATTATAATATATTAACTAATGCATCGAATTACATCATCAAACCCTGTGTTAATATCACCATCGACCACTATGGAAGAGCCAATCTCTCAACTTGATATATTGTTACGAAAAAAAAAGCAATATTTCAAATGTAAAATGGAAGTGGCATCATTAGAGTTTGAAGACCTAAAATTAGTAACATATGGACACAATGGGGTAGGAAGAGAGTGAAAACTAAATCCTAGTCTAATTAATTCTGTATGCATATCAGAATCTATGTAAAATGAATATATTAATTTTTGTTGTCTTAGGGTTTAATTGGATAAACAATTATGGAGCAATTTTTGTCTTTAGCTTGTTCATTAAATTTAGGCATTGATTTTGTCATAGAGTATCTTACTTTATTCTCACGCAATAAAAATACTCGTCTTGATTTTAGATTTAATAGGGCGAAGAAAGTTTAGGACCTATGTATTTGGTTATTGTTTGAAGGTATAATCTATAATGAATCTACAATGAAATCATTTTGTGGGGTGGCGTCGTCACTGCATTCATTGGTATGTTAAGATTGAAATTTAACAGTGAAAGTTATAATTGAGCTAAAATTGTTGGGTTTAATGAAGATGTTTCTTTTTTCTCAAGATTTGTGCATGTACGTTGAGTTAGATACCAATATTGTTTATTTATGACATACATTTAATGCTTAATTGAGTTTCAGTTTTATGATCCGATCCACCCATTGGGAAGATAAGTGAAAAACTGAGATGATTTATTATATAGATGCTTATCTATGTGTTCTAGATTTATTGTTGCTTATTATCATGCTTCATTTTATGTATTTAATCTATTTTCTTTGATATACAACCAAGTTATAGGTTGACAGTAGTTTGTTTGCATAACTGAAATTATTATTGAACAATGTAGAAAAGATTCTTATGAAGTTGTTTTTAATTCATTGAAATCACAACTGGCATAACTGAAATAGTTGCAATATAATGGTTCTCTGACATCATTTTGTTTACTATTGGTTTTATTTTACCTTAGGTTTTAAAGTTCTTTACTTGATTTGCTGTAGAGATACTGCTTATTTAGTTCCCTCTTCACCAATTTCTATAACTAGGCTCCAATACCATCGAAGATGAAGGTATTATCTCACATTCTGTCTGCATAGGGTTCCTTTACTATCAAGACTTCCTACACCATGTAATGAGTTGAAGTACCTTTAAATTACCACAAACTCCTAAGACAACACTTGGACTTTGGTATCATAGGTGCAAATTGATAGGTCCATATTGATTTGAGTGCTGTTCCAACATTTACTAGCTTTGAAAGTGATTTGCAAGAATAGTGTTTTTTTTGTTTGGCTTATTTATATTATTTAGCAGTAAATTTATGAGATCTCTTGTTGTATCATGTTATTTTGAGTATACTTATGGGAAACATTTTATATTATTCTACTTTAACAAGCTAGGAGTGAGGTTAAATATCGTAGATCTGATGATTTTAATTGTTTTAGAATATTAAGATTTTTCAACTTCGAATGCCATGGTAGATCTACGCTTTCCATGATAATTAATGGCTAATTTGGTTGTTTAACATTAGTTAGTAGCATTAAGTTAGGACCTATGAAGTAAGGGTGTTTACTTTGGTATAATTGTGGTTTATTTTTCAGTGATGTTTGTTTACACATAAGACTTGCCCTGATTCATTATTGTCAGTGATGTTTGTTTATACATAAGACTTGCCCTAATTCATTTGTACATTAACTTTCAGGTTGCAATAAATTCATATACCTTTAGACATTGATTACACACTATTACTTCAAGTCATCACAGTTGAACGTGTGATCTTCAGTTAGTTAGATATTAAATATAACTTTATTACTATTAAGATTTATGGCGTACAATGTTCTACAATTCTTGCGTTCGTGTAAGATTTATGGCCTGACGTTTGTTCCATTTTTCAAATGACTGGTACTTACGGCTACTAGTCTAAAAAAGGATCAATTTTTTGTTGGTGATTTAAGTAAACAATATAAGAGTGGAAATATTAGTGTGATGTGAAAGTTGATACCTACTCTAATGTAAGAGAAGATGATCAGGCCATAAGAATTTAACTTCTCTAGCTTT
Organism: Sambucus nigra; assembly: GCA_949130495.1. Classification (NCBI taxonomy): domain Eukaryota; kingdom Viridiplantae; phylum Streptophyta; class Magnoliopsida; order Dipsacales; family Adoxaceae; genus Sambucus; species Sambucus nigra. The sequence goes on from OX422216.1 coordinate 649,373,235, forward strand.
CTTGTGGGTTTTTTCTCATTTATTGCAATTTCAAGCAAATTTTGGAGTATTCTGATAATTAGTTAACTATTTTCCTTTTTTGTGTGTATTCTTTGTGCGTGCTTAACCGCAGGCCTCTACCCTTTGGCCGATTGCCATAACATCAATAGCTCTGCCCTGTGGCCCATTACAGGTATCATGATACTCTACAGTTAATATAACCACAAAAAGGTAGGTTATAACCTATATAACCACAAAAACGTCGGGGTTTTTTTTTTCAAAAACCCCCTACGTGTTGCTAAAAAATGTCACAAAAAAGTCCTGAGATGGGGATATATGCAACAGAATGCATAGCTCAAGGGTGTTCTTTGAACATCTAGGAAGTTATGTGCAAACACATGAAAGTTTTCTCACTTGTCCCTATTATTCATTAGATAGAAGTATAATTGTTTTTCTTGGCTCTTATAGTGATAGCCAATTGTTTGCAGACATTAGTTAAATATGTTGGGCAACTGCATCATTTTAATCTAGTTAAACTTTTTGGGTACTATTTGGATGGTGACAACCGACTTCTAGTGTATGAGTTCATGGCAAAAGGAAGCTTGGAAAATCATCTGTTTAGAAGTAAGTTTCATTTGTTTCATGAACTCTTAGAAAAACAAAGCAGACATATCAACAATTCTTTATGTTGTCCTTTGCATTTCTAGCTGAGACAATTTGATTGGTGTATATTCTTGCTACCTGATATCTATTGTGTGCCATTGTTCTGTTACTTCAAGTTTTCCCACTTTCTTGCTTTGTTTCTCTATTCATTACTCCCTCCCTCTTTCCTATTTAAAAGTCAATCTGTTTAAGAAAATACTAAATTTAATTTATTCAGTGACCAAGATACGAAGAAACACGTAACGTGGATAGAGTAAATTCAACACTCATGAAGTTTTTTCAGGAAATGGATTTGTAAGCATTTCGTGACCTGTGATTCTATTTTTTTTCATAGGAGGTCCGCAACCAGTTTCATGGGCAAAAAGGATCAAAGTGGGAATTGGTGCTGCTAGAGGCCTCTCTTTCTTGCATGATGCTGAAGAAAAAGTCATATATCGTGATTTCAAGGCATCCGACATCCTTCTAGATGCGATACACGATATTAAAAAAATTCACTTTTATGGTAGCATTGTAATCACTAGAATTGAATTGGCCAGAAATTCTATAGCTGGTTTCGATATTAAATTTTATTTTATTATATGACTCTAATTTGGTATGCCTATGCATGAATTCAATGCGAAACTGTCTGATTTTTGTTTGGCTAAGGCAGGGCCAACTGGTGAAAGGACTCACGTGTCCATTGAAGTTATGGGGACTCATGGATATGCTGCACCGGAATATGTTGCTACATGTTTGTCTTTTTAAACTTCTGTCTTGCTCACTTTTAAGGATAAAGTAAAAATACCCCCTTCTATAGCACCCCCGAACTATTTTTACATGTTGGAAGAGGGTCTTTACAATGAAACACACTTCAAGTTTATTGTTTTTCTGTTTATTGAACATAGTTTTTTGGGGGTGTCTTGCAAAAATTGAGTAGTTCATGTTCTTTTTTTACATGACCACTACATTCTGCTAATATCCTCATGGATGAACAGGTCGGTTGATAGCAAAAAGTGATGTGTACAGTTTTGGGGTTGTGTTGCTAGAACTATTGTCTGGGCGTCGAGCTATGGATAAAACAAAAGTTGATATTTTTATAAGAAATCTGAAAGTTCCATGATTGTCTCGTAGTCTATGTTGATGATATTTCATAACATATAGTAGCAGCGAAATAATTATTGGTCTCGATAGCTTCTTATTGGGGAAGTTTCACTGAAGATATGGAGAAACTAAGGTATGTTCTATAAATTAAAGTGGAATGATTCAGTGACAGTCTCAACTGCTAATTCATGTTTTGGATCTTCTTGTTAAAAAAGACCTACATATATAAAACTGTGAGAAACAGCAATGGAATCTAATAAAAAATTGACCACAACCAAGGCATGTTATTTGACCACACAGAAAAGTATGAGAAATTGGCAAAATCATTGAATTACTCATTTGTACCTACACCACATATACCATTTAGAGATATGGTTGTGAGTCGGTTTATGGTAACTAGTGCCAATTGGAGTTTTAGACAATTTTGTATCTATAAATCCCTTTCATCACAGATATACATAGATTTTTCCATTAACGAACTTCCATCAGCAAGTACATCTTCAGCTCTCGAGAACTGTTCAGAACAAGTAACAAGCTTTGAGGAGTTTCCTATCGAAGGTAACCAATTATTTTCTTTAGTCATAAATCTATATTTTTTAAATTAAAGTTTTCATCTACTCTTTTCTGCTTTTCCCCTTGTTAATTAGTTAGATGGGATAATTAGTTTGCGGGTTCGGGTGCCATGGGGGTCCTTTCGAAGACTTGGTGTTGGGGTTCGCTGATTATCATTCCAACCAATGCCTATCATGTCAGTATGTCACACAAAATATCTCATATAATTACTCTTTATTTTAGGAGAGCTTGTTTGCTGCCCTATATTTTTTCTCATATGCTCGTTGCCCAAATTGTGCTTTTTGATTATGATGGATAATTGATAATTCATTTATTGATGAGATACTTGGTGGTTATCAGGTGGTGAAAAGTGAAGGATTGGGAGGATTATACAGTGGCTTGAATTCGTCTCTCTTTGGAACTGCTGCTTCAATGGTCAGTTTTTCTAAAACACCAAACTCAACTAAGAGATACTTTTTTGTTTTTGTGTTTTATTTAGAGAATTTGTTGGGTCATGTTATTTGACCACAACTAAGGCATGTTAATTGACCACACATAAAAGTATGAGAGATTGACAAAATCATTGAATTACTCATCTATACCTACACCACATATACCATTTGGAGTTACTGTTGTGAGTCAGTTTATGGTAATCAATGCCAATTGGAGTTTCACACAGTTTTGTATCTATAAATCCCTTTCATCACAGAATTCCTGAGTATCGCTTTCACACAGTTTATGGTAACTAGTTCCAATTGGAGTTTCACATAGTTTTGATGGGTTCAATAAAAAAACGATACGAGCAAGTGAAATTAGTGGGTTTTGTGTAGGACGTGTTCCCCGCATTGTCCAAAAAAGATAGCTCCTCCTCCATACCTTACATGTTTTCGATAATATATTCAGAGCACTCACCATTGTTTATTCTGAAGTTCCCATCATCTGTGTTTCCCACCATTTGTGTGCAGAATTCAGTAGTGAGTTTTGCATGGTAAGTTGGAGGCTCATCACCAGTATGGAGAAGTCCTCGTCCACTTCCAGCAGTTTAACACATTCTGTGTCATATGCCCGATACAGCCGCAAAAATAACAAAAGTCAGCAATGCGTTCGTACTGAAAATACACCTGTACTGCTTCTCTGCCCCTACAGTCAAACTAACGACCTTATTGATTTCCTCCATCCACCTCACCGAAGACTTGCTACCCCCGAGAAATCAATCGAGGTAGAATGATCAGTCTGCACGCACCTCATATCTAACGGTCAAAACCTCGTGAAGCAGAGATGAAAAAAATAATCCAAAATCGTCCACTTCAAAACAATCACTTGAACTCTTTCAAACAACTACTCAAGCCTAGTCATTCCAAACAATAAATGCATAAATGGTGACCCAAAAAGTGAAACCCATCAAAACTCTTATGTTAATGATGAAGCCATGTATAAAAAGAAAGCGGCCATAGAAGCCTTTATGGCAAGACTTTTTGCCACAATTTCTAGAGTTTGACAGTTTATAGAATTATTTTAAACAGTTACACATACAGATTTTGATTGTTTATGTTAGATTTTTTCGTGTATTTGACTAGTAACATATATCAACTTGCAGGGTCCAAGACAATGGCATCATGGCAAGTCAATCTACTCTTTGAGTCACTTCTAAAGTATCTAATTTAGCTTTTTAAAATAAAATCAGATTTAAGACAATTCTAATTCCTTCTATTAAATTTTAGGTTTCATGGCGTATTATCACTTTGGAAGTTGCTGATATGAAGCTGCTTTTATGAAACACTAACAGTCGGGGACATTTGGAAATTGGAGTTGGGTTGAATTATTTTAGTTACTACTTTTTATCTTCTCAGTTGACATTCGAAGTTAAATTGCATAATTTTTATTACTACTTCTTTGTTTACACGTAATGGATGAGTTTTAACACTACTTTGTGTACGAAATTATTTCTCATTTGAATTTAGTTTCTAGCTTCTAATTGTGAGTTGGATTTTAATTGATATTATGCTCATGTTGGGGGTTGTATTTAGATATGGTCGAATTGCTTTGGATGAGGCCTTTCTAGTTAAATATATATTTTTTAATTTGTATCAATATTTGTAATGGTTTTAAACACTAATAAAGTGTCAAAAAATAACGGTTATAAACACTAATAAAGTTTCAAACAGTAACGGTTTTAAACACTTATAAAATGTCAAACAGTAACGGTTTTAAACACTTCTAAAATGTCAAATAGTAACGGTTTAAAACACTTATAAAGGGTTATCTATATAACACATACCTTCGAAAATATTCACCGATCAAATCGTTACTAATTTCAATTCGTAAGTATTTTGAAAAGTTACAAAAAAATTATAACCCCTTCTTTTATAACAGTTTATGATTTGTAAGTGTTTGAAACAATTATAAAACAACGAATTTGGTGTAGTGTTGGCTGAATTTTAGCAGGTGGTACGGGATGGATCCGATGATGTAGCACCTGAGTAACACATTCAGAGTGTCAGCCCCAGTGTCTGCGAATTGAATGAATCCTTAGAGTCATTACCCTCAGAATCTCCGGTAGCAGCTATAGTCTTCTCAATGAGTGGTTGCGCATGATGTTGGAAATTTTCGGCCCATGAGTAACTGTCTTGGAAAAAGATATCCATTGCTGGATTCATCTTCTTGTCCATATGATCATACCACGGTTCAGGAAAGCCGCAAAAGGGAAAATCTTCGCCCTTTCTGATGAATCTTCCATTCAAGGAATCTCTTATTATAGTTTTGGCACTTTATATCCTTTTCTTCAATCGAGGTTGGTGGAGAATTCTGAGTTCTTTTAGTGAGGGTTGATAATCCAAGCCATCAGGATGAAAAGCTTTCTTCAATACAATGGGTTCCCTGTTGTCATCGTCCCAGCGTGTAAGGACATTTTTGTCATGTCCGTTATCTTACAGTTTTGTATGTCGTACGCCGTTACATTTGGCACGTTTCTACATGATCACATATGACGGCCTCAATCCGAATTTTAGGAATCAAGCATCCTGCATCTCCATCATGTGTTTTTCATCAGCCTCAATGACTTCACGTTCCATGCTTTTAGGGACTATATGCCTAGTGGTACGCAAGAGAAGTCAAAACAGTGAAAAAGGCTCGATATGAAAGTTCAAGGGAAATTCGGTAATTGTACATCCACCATCCGGAGGATAGGTCAACTGGAAAGTTGAAGAGCTTGCCGCAACAAAGATACTGGAAGAAATGGCATCTCATTCTGAGCTACGGTGAAGAAGATATGGCCCTTTGAAGATGGAGAGATTTCCTTGAAGGAATCTGGTTCCTGAGGACCGGACCGATCCGGACCAGATAAAAGAACCGATCCGGTTCACCGGACCGATCAGGATAAAGGGACCGGACCGATCCGATTGCTGAAGCTAAGTCCAGTACACCCGGATCCATAACGAACCGATGAAGACAAAAGTTCTGGACCGATCCGATGCCAACCAGACCGATCCGGTTTCAGAAAAAGAACCGATCCGACTTACCCGGACCGATCCGCCTAATCGACCGGACCGATCCGGCGAGGATAATCACTGCCAGATCGTGCAGCCGATTTTGAAGGGTTTCGATCCCTTATTTAAATCACGATCAGTAGTTGGTTTTCTTAAGACATATACACGATTTTCAGAGCATATCAACCCTAAAGTCTTCACCTATTGAGTTCTATGATTCTAGGTTTTTAGATTCACACATCTTCCGTATCTTTGTGAATTAAATTTGGTAACCCAAAGAACACCATTGATGTTGTTCAACCCTTTGTGAAGTGGACCGTTTCTTCCTCTTCATTGCAGCCCTACTGGACAGGGATAGTTCCAGCCGCAAGCCCTTCTGGAAAGGGATTTTCTTCCAGCCGCGACTACAGAATCCGATACCCGAGGGTAATTCTTACTCAATCTGTATTTCATTGTAATCCGATTGTAAACCGTATTTTACAAATTATAGTGATATACAAATGGTTTTGCCCCTGTGGGGGATTTTTCCTTAAACTTTGTGTGTTGAATATCTTGTGCATGATTTCATATTGTTTCAATCACACCTAGTTGCATGCTTAGGGTTAATTTGGGTTAAAATTGGTGTTTATTAGATTATTTCTTATTTGAACGCAAGCGCCAACTCTTTCAAATTGGTATCAGAGCAGGTTACGCTAATCTATCGCGTATTCCTTTTTTCGCAAAATTTTTCTAAAAATATCAATTTTTGAAATAAATTGATTTTTGAAAAGAGCGTGTTCAAATGGAGAAGTCATATTATAAAATGCCTATTTTTGACGGGTCGAATTATGCCTATTGGAAAGCCCGTATGAGGTCGGCTTTAAAAGCCATTGATGAACGTGTCTGGATTTTGGTTGAACGAGGATGGACTCCTCCAACCGTGACTGTTGATAATGTGACCAACTTGAAACCTGACATCACTTGGACTGATGATGAATTTAAATGGTCGTCTTTTAACTCTAAGGGTCTAAGTGCTATTTTTGGGTCTGTCACTCCTGATGAGTTCAAACGCATAATGACGTGCACCACGTCAAAAGAAGCATGGGATATTTTGCAACTTACCCATGAAGGAACAAATGCTGTTAAAGAGTCAAAATTGCAAAATTTAACAACTCAATTTGAAACCATCACCATGCATGAAAATGAATGTTTTGATGAATTTTATGCTAGACTTTCTGACATTGTTAATACTAGCTATAATCTTGGTGAACATATTCCAAATGCCAGGGTTGTTAAAAAGATTCTTCGTTCCCTTCCTAAGCGTTTTATACCTAAAGTCACTGTGCTAAATTCATTATGTAATTTAAATACTCTAAAATTGGAAGAACTGGTAGGAGATTTACAAACTTATGAAATAGACATGTTTCCCAAATCTGCCAAGCCAAAAGATAAGGGAATTGCCCTTAAATCCCAAGAGAGAAAAAGTGAGGGGTCGGCAAGAAAGAGAGTCGAGTCATCTAGAAAGATAGAAACTTCTGATTCTGAATGTGAATTTGACTTAGATGATTTGGCATTATTTGCTAAAAACTTCAAGAAAATTCTAAAATTTAAAAAAGGTGGAAATTTCAAAGATAAAAAGAATTTTCAGAAAAATAAGTTTGAAAAGAAAGATTTCAAAGAACCCCCTAAAGACAGTGAGAGATGTTTTGAGTGCGACGGTAAGGGACACAGAGCGTTTGAGTGTGCCACTCGTCTGAATAGGGAAAAGGGTAAAGCTGTCCTAAACGCTACCCTTAGTGACGACAGTGAGGTCGAGTCGGTGGACTCGGGCGATGAGTCACCGCATGAGCGTAACTTCACCGCGTTCATGGCTAGTCATGTGAGTACTCCTAGTGCATCTCACGACGATGAGGATGCTACTTCACAGGGACACCTCGACAGCGAGAGCGAAGAGAGTGAGGGAGAGGAGGAAGGTAGTGAGGACGAGAGTAGCCTTCAACGCGCCTACGCCGAGTTATATGATGAGTCTTTCAAAACTAAAAAACGTAACAAGGCGTTAGTTCTTAGGATCATCGCGTTAGAAGAAGAGTTAGGAAAGATGAGAGAGAGAGAGTCTGCCTGGGTTAGTAAAGAGAATTTGCTTAAAGAGAGAGAGAGCAGTTTTGAGAAAGAGAAAGCGGACTTGACTAAACAAGTGGCTAGTCTTACGAGTGAGCTCCATTCCTCCCTGGAGACTCGAAAGAAACTTGAATCCCTTGTTGCTCAGATTACTCATGACGTTGAGAGAGCTAGGAAAGTCAAGGTACAAATCGAGGACAGATCTGGGAAGATGGGAAAGATGCTCCTCGGTCCCGCTTTAGGTTTTGGTGACCGGCAAGGAATAGGTTTTGATGGTGCCTCCACGTCCCAAATTGCACCCGGACCAATTCCTGAGTTTATAACGACTCCTTATGGCCGTCATAAAAAACCAAGAAGGAGAGTTCGACCAAGAAAAGCAAACCAAGGTTCTCCTAATATTGTGCCTTTTTGCTCCCATTGCAAAAGAAATGGACACCTTTGGGTTGATTGCTATAAGTTGGGTCGGACACGACGTACGGTTGCTCCACCACTTCAGACTGATGAGTTTGCCAGTCTAAGAGAGCGTGTTGAGTTTCTAGCCGCCACATCACAGAGCTTGATGGAGGAATTCCGACGGATGATCTTACCATCAATGAATGCGCCCCGCATTCCGGCTAAAACCAACAACAACAAGGGAATACTAAAAGGTACCTTCTCTTGGGTTCCTAAGAAAGAGAAAAAGTCCCTTGTTGTCCATGTCGCTCTCAAAGCCCATAATACCTCACAGTGGTATTTTGACAGTGGTTGCTCCAGACATATGACAGGTGATACCTCATATTTTACCCATCTTGAGGATTATAATGATGGGAGAGTCACCTTTGGAGATGGTAGCAAATCTAGCATAGTAGGAAGAGGTACAGTAGAGTTACCAGGATTTCCAAAGCTAGAGAACGTGCTGTACGTCAAAGGTTTGAAAGCAAACCTTATTAGCATCAGCCAGCTGTGCGACGATGACTTTGCAGTGAAGTTTGACCGGAAAACTTGTAAGGTCTATGATCAAGCCGGTAAACTATTAGTGCAAGGGGTGAGGACAGAAGATAACTGTTATGGGACTGAGCCTAAATCCTCACTTGTCTGCAACAGCGCCACGATCACTCATATGGATCTGTGGCACCAACGTCTAGGTCACATGAACGTTAGAGACTTATCACGTTTAGTCAAAAAGGACCTAGTACGTGGCTTACCATCTCTTGGAAAGCCAACTTCCACGATCTGTGGACCTTGTCAGTTGGGAAAGCAAATCCGTAGCCCACATAGGAAGTTGAATTCCATTACCACCTCACATGCTCTTGAGTTAATTCACATGGATCTTATGGGTCCTACTCGCACAGAGAGTCTAGGTGGTAAGAGATACATTCTCGTGATGGTGGACGATTTCTCTAGATACTCTATTGTCGGTTTTCTAAGAGAGAAATCAGATACTGTTGAATTCCTAACGACCAAGTGCCGTGTCCTGCAAAATCAACACGGGGTCACTATTAACAGAATACGTAGTGACAACGGCACTGAATTTAAGGAAGCAAAAGTGGATTTGTACTGTGATAGCCTTGGGATCAAACATGAGTTCTCTGCTATGAGAACTCCTCAGCAAAATGGGATTGTTGAGAGGAAAAATAGAACGATCCAAGAGATGGCTAGATCTATGCTTCTAGGTCGTAAAGTTTCTAGGAGATTTTGGGCAGAGGCAGTGTCTACTGCATGCCACACGGTGAATAGGGTCTATCTGCGTCCACACACACTTAAGACGCCTTATGAATTGTGGACAGGCAAGAAACCCAACCTAGCATATTTCCGTGTTTTTGGGAGTAAATGCTACATCCTACGGGATAGAGAGCAATTAGGAAAGTTCGACTCCCGGAGCGACGAGGGAATACTGCTAGGATATTCATCGGACAGTAGAGCGTACCGGGTTTTTAACCTGAAGAGCTCTAAGGTTATGGAATCAATAAACGTCACTGTGCAAGATGACGAACCTCCGACGATTATTGATCCCAACCTTCAGAGTGAGGATGAGGACTGTTCTGACAGTGATTTACCTGTTCCTCTCTCACACTCTGTGGACCCTACTCCTGTGTTAGGGGACACACCTGCTTGGGTTCGCAAGAGTCATGACCCCTCTGCCATTGTTGGTGATCCCACTCTAGGGGTCAAGACTCGTGCTCAGCTAGAGAATGTTGTTAGCCATCTTTGCTACACGTCCAAAGTCGAGCCCAAGAATCACAAGGAAGCACTCAAAGATGAACACTAGATATCTGCTATGCAGGATGAGTTGCTTCAGTTTAAGAAGAACAATGTCTGGGAACTTGTCCCCCAACCTAGTGATACTAATGTTATTGGTACCCGGTGGATTTTCAAGAATAAAATGGATGAAAATGGTACCATAATCAGAAATAAGGCTAGGTTGGTCGCTCAAGGCTACACACAGATAGAGAGTGTAGACTTTGGAGAGACATTTGCTCCTGTTGCGAGGCTTGAGTCCGTCCGCTTACTACTCGCCATCGCATGTCATCTGCACTTCAAGGTATATCAGATGGATGTCAAGAGTGCCTTTATGAATGGCATTCTACAGGAAGAGGTTTATGTGGAACAACCAAAAGGGTTTGAAGACCCTAAGCACCCTGAACACATCTACTATCTGAGGAAAGCCTTGTATGGTTTGAAGCAAGCACCCCGTGCTTGGTACGAGAGGCTTACTTCCTATCTCTTAGCCCGTGGCTTCAAGAGAGGGGGAGTTGATATGACGTTGTTCGTCAGGAGAGATGACGGTGCTATTTTGGTTGCCCAAGTCTATGTGGACGACATAGTCTTTGGATCCACATGCTCCCAGCATGCTCATCACTTTGAGGAGGAGATGAAAAGTGAGTTTGAGATGAGCATGGTAGGTGAGCTTACATTCTTCCTTGGTCTCCAGGTTCGTCAGCTAGAGGATGGGATGTTCATCTCCCAATCCAAGTATGCTAGAGACCTAGTAAAGAAATTTGGTTTAGACTCCGCTAAGCATGCTCGTACACCTATGAGTACCACTACCAAGCTTAGTAAGGACACTTCAGGCAAGGATGTAGAGCAAATCTTGTATCGGAGTATGATAGGCAGTCTTCTCTACTTGACTGCTAGTCGTCCCGACATTGCCTTTAGTGTTGGAGTCTGTGCGCGTTATCAGGCGTCTCCCAAAGAGTCACACTTACTCGCTCTAAAACGTATTATCAAATACGTGAGTGGGACTCTCTCATACGGTATTTGGTATTCCTTTGATACCGATGACCGTTTGTCTGCCTATTCGGATGCCGATTAGGCTGGGGACGTAGATGGTTGTAGGAGCACTTCTGGTGGGTGTTTCTACTTTGGTTCTGCTCTTGTCTCTTGGTTGAGCAAGAAGCAAAACTCCATCTCTTTGTCCACTGCGGAGGCTGAGTACATCGCCGCCGGGAGTTGTTGCACGCAACTCATGTGGATGAAGCAAATGTTGGAGGATTATGGGATTTCACAGGACACCATGACCATTTCCTGTGATAACACGAGCGCGATACACATATCCCGCAATCCTGTCCAACATTCGCGCACAAAGCACATCAGGTTACGCGAGCACTTTATACGTCAGTTAGTTGAAGAGAAAGTCGTAATCCTGAGTTTTGTTCCTACCGACCGTCAGTTAGCCGATATTTTCACGAAACCTTTGGAGGCCCTTAGATTTGAGAGTCTTAGGAAGTCTTTGGGGATTTGCACTGTTGACTGAGGGGTTGGTCTATGGTCACTGCTATGTACTGAGAAGAGTATGCACTTGCATTCAAATGAGGAAATTATATATTAAACACATTTTAACCCAAACAAACCCTAAACATGCAACAATATGTGATTGAATAAGATAATGAACTAAGCAAGAACATTCAAACACATGCTTGTGAGGAAAAATACCCCAAAGGGGAAAAATCATTTATTTTCATTATAATATTGTAACTGTACAATTTTGGATTACAATAAAAATACAAGTGACTAAGAATTACCCTCAGGTATCGGATTCTGTAGTCGGCGGCTGGAAATATCCCTTTCCAGGAGGGCTGCAATGAAGAAGAAGAACGGTCTCCTTCACAAGGGTTGAACAGCAACTGGTTGTGTTCTTGGGTTACCAAAAGTGATTCATAAATGTATGAGCAGTTGCGTGAATCAACAAAAACTGGAGTCTTGGGACTCAACAGGTGCGGACTTAGAGTTTTTATACTCTGAAAATCGTGTGGAAAAGTCTCTGAAAACTACTTCCCGTAGTGGGTTTATAAAGGAAACGTTTAGCCTAAAAAATCTGACCAGGATCTGCTGAAGATTATCCCAGGCGGACCGGTTCGGGTTTGAGGCGGATCGGTCCGAGGGGGGAGGATCGGTTCATTTTTTATTTGGCATTTTCGGTTCTCTATCGATCCGGGGAATACTGGCTTTAAACAAGAGGACCGGTCCAGGTCTGAGGCGGACCGGTTCGCAGGCGGATCGGTTTTTTTTCCACGGTGGGCTGGTCCGGGTTTGACAGACTTTGATTCCTCTTCTTCTTTTGATATTCGGATCCGTTGTTGACTATATGATTCTTGAATTTCTTCAACTGTGTAACCGCGTATGACATATCCAATAAATGATGGACAAATTTTCCTTACAAATCTCCCCCTATGTCTATGCCGGTACAAACATAAAAACATCCGAATTATCAAGTATAAAATTGCCGATACAAATATACCCTTCCATGAACCCAAAACTGAAAAGGTACAATTGAATAAGACTTCATCGTTTGTTCTTCAACTCTTCAGGAATCTTCAACGCTTTTCTCATCAGGGTGTGCAATCCAATATTAATCCATGTAGTACCTACACATGAGAAAAAGAAAAACACCAAGTGATGTATCGAGTTTGAAATGAGATATCAAATGAAGAAAGCATGCTGAATCAAATCTCAAAAACACAAAACTCCCCCCCCCCCCCAAAAAAAAAGGATAATTCTTTCTCCCCCTTTTTTATGATGTCCCCAAATAGACAAATGAGAAGAATAAATCAACCAAGTAAGTGCGGGGTGTCACGAGGACTAAATCACACCATGAATGAACACAAAACAACCAAGTCGATGATAGCGTAAATGAATGGGTGTGATCATACTTGATAGGAAAATCAAAGCATACAAAGATAACATATGTGCACGATGAATATTGGATATTCCTAACGAATGAACTCAAATGCTTCCTTTGGTGTAAAAGAATGGTAATATAAGACATTGACTTAATCAAATCAACAAATCAAAGCTCAAAGTGATTTTCACACCAATAACGTCCAAAATGTTTTCATGCTTTTTCAGGACTTTCAAGGAAGTGCAAACCCGTTTATATCCTACAACCAAACTCCCTCAGATATATATTATGAACAGAGGCTTTCTAAATTCTCAAACTTTGGAGAATTGATGGTGTAACCTAAGTGGCCCATATTTGGCATGAATTGCTTGTTATTGCCTTTAAATTTTTCCGGGCTCTTTTAACCTCTTTGGACCTCGGATATTAAAATTCCTCCATTTTTAGGTCCTTTTTAACGGTGGCCTTTGCGCAAAGGATAGACGATTACCTTTTGCAGCCCCTCCCCGTTATACAAAAACACATAGTCTCACCAAAACGGTTTTTACATGCATTCCAATCTTGTCAAGTTTTATCGCATATTGTACATTGTATAGACCGGATTGAGACGGAAACACTCAAGCTAATATGAGATAGATAAGTGCAATAATCAAATATAGTCGTGCATGTGTGCAATAAAGGATATAGGAGTCAAACATGTAGGAAGATATCACTAATTACATCTCAAAGACTCCAAACAATGTAAAGCACATGGATGAAATGATGTTGCCTCTCAAATCTCTATCAAACAGTCACATGGATATATGGAATGAAGTTGTGACTTGGATATCTTAAATACTCATCCATAAAAGGAGCAAAAACAGAAATCTTTTTGGATTTTTCAAAAATTTTATCAAAATAATTCCTTTTTGTGCTTTTCTTAAAAATTTTCTTAAAGGAAAATCTTTTTGTATTTTTCAAAAGAAATATAAAAAGAAAAAAGAATAAATAAATAGATGTACAACAAAGCAATGCTACATATAAAACAGACTGGCAATAGGAAGCATATGGTATGAACATGAAGAAGCATCATATTCTAGACATAGACCAACCCCTCAGTCAACTGTACAAATCCCCAAAGACTTCCTAAGACTCTCAAATCTAAGGGCATCTAAAGGTTTCGTGAAAATGTTGGCTAACTGATGGTCGGTGGGAACAAAACTCAGGGATACAGTGTTCTCCTCAACTATCTGACGAATAAAGTGCTCACGTATCCAGATGTGCTTTGTGCACGAATGCTGGACAGGATTGCAGGATATGTGAATCGCGCTCATGTTATCACAAGAAATGATCATGGTGTCTTATGAAATCCCATAATCCTCCAACATTTGCTTCATCCTCAAGAGTTGTGTGCAACAACTCCCGGCGGCTATGTACTCAGCCTCCGCAGTGGACAAAGAGATGGAATTTTACTTCTTGCTTAGCCAGGAGATAAGAGCAGAACCAAAATAGAAACACCCACCAGAAGTGCTCCTACAACCATCTACATCCCCAGCCCAATTGGCATCCGAATAGGCGGACAAACGGTCATCGGTATCAAAGGAATACCAAATACCGTATAAGAGAGTCCCCCTCACGTATTTAATAATACGTTTTAGAGAAAGTAAGTGTGACTCTTTCGGGGACGCCTAATATCGTGCATAGTCTCCAACACTAAAGGCGATGTCGGGATGACTGGCAGTCAAGTAGAAAAGACTACCTATCATACTCCGATATAAGGTTTGCTCTACGTCCTTGCCTGAAGTGTCCTTACTAAGCTTGGTAGAGGTACTCATAGGTGTACGTGCAAGCTTAGCGGAGTCTAAATCAGATTTCTTCACTAGGTCTCTACAATACTTGGATTGGGAGATGAACATCCCATCCTCTACCTGACAAACCTGGAGACCAAGGAAGAAAGTAAGCTCACCAACCATGCTCATCTCAAACTCACTTTTCATCTCCTCCTCAAAATGATGAGCTTGTTGGGAGCACGTGGATACAAAGACTATGTCGTCCACATAGACTTGGGCAACCAAAATAGCACCGTCATCTCTCTTGATGAGCAACGTCATATTAACTCCCCTCTCTTAAAATCACGGGCTAAGAGATAGGAAGTAAGCCTCTCGTACCAAGCACGGGGTGCTTGCTTCAAACCATACAAGGCTTTTCTCAGATAGTATATGTGCTCTGGGTGCTGTGGGTCTTCAAACCCTTTTAATTGTTCCACGTGAACCTCCTCCTGTAGAATGCCATTCAGAAAGGCACTCTTGACATCCATCTGATATAACTTGAAGCACAGATGACATGCGATGGCGAGTAGTAGGCGGACGAACTCAAGCCTCGCAACAGGAGCAAATGTCTCCCCAAAGTCTACACCCTCTATATTTGTGTAGCCTTGAGCGACCAACCTAGCTTTGTTTCAGATTATGGTACCATTTTCATCCATTTTACTCTTAAAAATCCATCGGGTACCTATCACATTAGTCACACTAGGTCGGGGGACAAGTTCCCAGACATTATTCTTTTTAAACTGATGCAACTCTTCCTGTATAGCAGATATCCAGTGTTCATCCTTGAGTGCTTCTTTATGATTCTTGGGCTCGACATTGGACATGTAGCAAAAGTGGATAACGATGTTCTCTAGCTGAGCACGAGTCTTGACCCCGAGAGTGGGATCACCAAAATGGCAGAAGGGTCATGACTCCTGTGAACCCAAGCAGGTGTGTCCCCTAGCACATGAGTAGGGTCCATAGAGTGTGAGAGAGGGACAAGTAAATCACTGTCAAAAAAGTCCTCATCCTCACACTGAAGGTTAGGATCAATAATCGTCGAAGGTTCGTCATCTTGCACAGTGACGTTTATTGATTCCATAACCTTAGATCTCTTCAGGTTAAAAACCCGGTATGCTCTACTAGTCGATGAATATCCTAGCAATATTCCCTCGTCGCTTCGGGAGTCAAACATTCCTAATTGCTCTCTATCCCGTAGGATGTAGCATTTACTCCCAAAGACACGAAAATATGCCAGGTTGGGCTTCTTGCCAGTCCATAACTCATAAAGAGTCTGGAGTGTGTGTGGATGAAGATAAACCCTATTCACCGTGTGGCATGCAGTAGACACATCCTCTGCCCAAAATCTCCTAGAAACTCTACGACCTAGAAGCATACATCTAGCCATCTCTTGGATTGTTCTATTCTTTCTCTCAACAATCCCATTTTGCTAAGGAGTCTTCATAGCAGAAAACTCATGTTTGATCCCAAGACTATCACAATAAAGATCTACCTTTGCTTCCTTAAATTCAGTGTCGTTGTCACTACATATCCTATTGATAGTGACTCAGTGTTGATTTTGCAGGACACGACACTTGGTCGTTAAAAACTCTACAGCATCGGATTTATCTCTCAGAAAACCTACAATAGAATATCTGGAGAAATTGTCTACCATCACGAGGATATACCTCTTACCACCTAAGCTCTCAGTACGAGTAGGACCCATAAGATCCATGTGGATCAACTCAAAAACACAAGAAGTGGTAATGGAATGAAACTTCCTATGAGGGCTACGTATTTGTTTTCCCAACTGACAGGGTCCATAAATCGTCGAAGTTGACTTTCCAAGAGATGGTAAACCACGTACTAGGTCCTTTTTAGCTAAGCGAGTGAGATCTCTAATATTTACATGACCTAGACGTTGGTGACACAAATCCATAGGAGTGATTGTGGCACTGTTGCAGACAAGTGAGGAAGTGGGCACGGTCCCATAACAATTATCCTCGGTCCTCACCCCTTGCATCAAAAGTTTACCGGCTTGATTGTAGACATTACATGCGTCCCGGTCAAACTTTACTGCAAAGTCAGTGTCGCACAACTGGCTAATGTTGAGAAGGTTTACTTTTAAACCCTTGACATACAACACATTATCTAGCTTAGGAAGCCCTGGTAACTCTACGGTACCTTGTCCTACAATGCTAGACTTGCTCCCATCTCCAAAGGTGACTCTACCATCCTTATAAGCCTCAAGGTGGGTAAAAAATGAGACATCACCTATCATGTGTCTGGAGCATCCACTATCAAAATACCACTGTGAGGTATTATGTGCTTTGAGAGCAACATGAACAACAAGGGCTTTCTTATCTTTCTTAGGTACCCATGAAGTGGTAACCTTTTGTTTACCCTTGTTATTGTTGGTTTTAGCCAGAATGTGAGAAGCATTTACAAACGGTAATGACATCCGTCGTAATTCTTCCATCAAACTCTGTGATGTGGCGGCTAAAAGCTCAACACGCTCTCTCAGACTAGAAAACTCATCAATATGACATGGTGAAGCAGTAGTATGTCGTGTCCGACCCATGCTATAGAAAAACTCACTAAGGTGGCCTTTTCTTTTGCAATAAGTACAAAAGAACACAGTCCAAGGCAGACCTTGGTTTGCCTTTCTTAGTCGAATTCTCCTTAGAGATTTTTGACAATGTCCATAAGGATTTGTAGTAAGCTCACGAACTTGTCCAGGTGCAATTTGGGAGGTGGAGACACCATCATAACCAATTCCCTGCCGATCACCAAAACCTAAAGCGGGGCCGAGGAGCATCTTTCCCATTTTCCCTGATCTGTCCTCGATTTGTACCTTGACTTCCCGTGCTTTCTCAAGATCATGAGTCAGCTGGGTAACAAAGTCTTCAAGTTTCTTTCGAGTCTCCATGGAGGAATGGAGCTGACTCGTAAGACTAGCCACTTGTTTAGTCAAGTCCCCTCTCTCTTTCTCAAAAACACTCTCTCTCTCTCTAAACAAACTGTCTTTCTCAACACAAGCAGATTCTCTCTCTCTCAGGGCGGTGATGGTGGAGGGCTCTCTCTCTCTCGCCTTTCTTAAATCTTCCTCTAAGCCGGTGATCTTAAGAACTAGCTCTTTGTTACGTTTTTTAGTTTCAAATGACTCAGAATATAACTTAACATAGGCGCGTTGAATATCACTCTCTCTCTCACTTGAGTCATCCTACCCCTCACTCATATCGTTCTCACTGTCGAGGTGTCCCTGTGAAGCATCATCCTCATCGCTGTGAAGAAAACTAGAAGTGCTCACTTGACTGGCCATGAATGTGGTGAAGTTACACTCATGCGGTGACTCATCTCCTGAATCCACCGTCTCGACCTCACTGTCGTCGCTAAGAGTAGCATTAAGGACAGCTTTCCCTTTCTCTCTATTCAGATGAGTGGCACACTCAAAGGCTCTATGACGCCTACCATCGCACTCAAAGCATCTCTCACTTTCTTTCATAGGAGGATCTTTAAAAACTTTGTCATTTTTATTTTCAAACTTATTTTTCTCAAATTTCTTTTTACCTTTAAAATTGCTATTTTTCTTAAATTCGAGAATCCTTTTGAAATTTTTTGCAAAAAGATCCAAATCATCTGAGTCAAAATCACAATCAGAATCAGACGTGTCAGTCTCTCTTTTTCTAGATGACTCTACTCTTTTTCTGGCCGACCCCTCACTCTTTCTCTCTTGGGCATTACGTGCAATTCCCTTATCTTTAGACTTAGCAGTTTTAGGGAACATATCAATTTCATATGTTTGCAAATCTCCTACAAGTTCTTCCAATTTTTGCGTATTTAAATTACTCATAGAATTTAGCACAATGACTTTTGGGATAAAATGTTTAGGCAAAGAACGAAGAATCTTTTTAATAACCCTAGCATTAGGAATATGTTCACCAAGATTAAAGCTAGTATTAACAATGTCAGAAAGTCTAGCATAGAAATTATCAAAACATTCGGACTCAAACATGGTGATAGTCTCAAATTGAGTTATCAAATTTTGCAATTTAAACTCTTTCACACCATTAGTTCCTTCATGGGTGAGTTGTAAAACATCCCATGCCTCTTTAGACGTGGTGCACATCATGATACGTCGGAACTCATCAGGAGCGATGGAACCAGAAATAGCACTCAAACCTTTAGAGTTAAAAGAAGACCATCTAAATTCATCTTCAGTCCAAGAGGTGACAGGTTTTAAATTAGTCATGTTTTCCACAGTGACGGAGGGAGGTGTCCACCCTCTTTCAACTAAAATCCAAACCCTTTCATCTATGGCTTTTAAAGCCGACCTCATCCGGGATTTCCAATGAGCATAATTTGTCCCGTCAAAAACGGGTAATTTATTATATGATTTCTCCATTTGAACACGCACTTTTCAAAAATCAATTTTGTCAGAAAAATGATATCTTAGGAAAGATTTCACGAAAAATAGGAATACGCGATAGATTAGCGTAACCTGCTCTGATACCAATTTGAGAAGAGTATGCACCTGCGTTCAAATGAGGAAATTATATATTAAAACCTTTTAACCCAAACAAACCCTAAACATGCAACAATATGTGATTGAATAAGATAATGAACTAAGCAAGAACATTCAAGCACATGCTTGTGAGGAAAAATACCCCAAAGGGGCAAAACCATTTATTTTCATTATAATATTATAATTGTCCAATTTTGGATTACAATGAAAATACAAGTGACTAAGAATTACCCTCAGGTATCGGATTCTGTAGTCGGCGGCTGGAAATATCCCTTTCCAGGAGGGCTGCAATGAAGACGAAGAACAGCCTCCTTCACAAGGGTTGAACAACAACTGGTTGTGTTCTTGGGTTACCAAAAGTGATTCACAAATGTATGAGCAGTTGTGTGAATCAACAAAAACTGGAGTCTTGGGACTCAACAGGTGAAGACTTAGAGTTTTTGTACTCTGAAAATTGTGTGGAAAAGTCTCTGAAAACTACTTCCCGTAGTGGGTTTATAAAAGAAACATTTAGCCTAGAAAATCTGGCCACGTTCTGCTGAAGATTATCCCAGGCGGACCGGTCCGGGTCTGAGGGGGATCGGACCGAGGGGGGTGGATCGATTCGTTTTTTATTTGGCATTTTTGGTTCTCCATCGATCCGGGGAATACTGGCTTTCAATAAGCGGATCGGTCCGGGTCTGAGGTGGACCGATTCGCAGGAGGATCGGTTCTTTTTCCAGGGCGGACCGGTCTGGGTTTGACAGACTTTGATTCCTCTTTTTCTTTTGATATTCGGATCCGTTGTTGACTGTATGATTCTTGAATTTCTTCAACTGTGTAACGGCGTATGACATATCCAATAAATGATCGACAAATTCTCCTTACATGTACAAATCATCAATCCTTTTCGGGGATTTGGGAGCAGGAGCCCCCGAGCCAAATTTTTTAGGGTTATTTTTAGAATTTTAACAAATATTCAATTAATAATTTGCATTTGTAGATAATTGTAATTAAAATAAAATAACTTATTTGATAATAGCACCAATGCACATAGTATGTTAATAACGAAACCCTGAAATAAATCAAACTCCTAAAATAAATCTTACGAAATAGGAGGTCTTAAACTATATAGGAAGGAATTAGTCCAAATTAGCAATTCACTAAAGTTGCAAAATCCTAAACAACAACGAAATGAAATTAACTCAAACCATAAAATATGTCAAACCCTTAAAATAAATAACTACAAATTATTCAAACCATAACCTAAAATAAATAAAAATAAATTGATTCAAACCCTAAACAACAATTAAATAATCCAAGTAATCAAATTGGCTAAGTGGGTGTGAGTGTGTAATATTTTTTTTAAGGAAATATTATAGTTTTTTGCCTACAATTTTAAAACTTATACCCATATATTTTTTTTTAAAAATAATTTCTGGGGTGGGCACTTGATCCCCCCAGCAACAAAAGAGCTCAGCCCCTGGGTGCACTTCGGTGTGGGTAATGTCTAATTGATGGTGTGGTTAACATATTTTAATGAATATTAAGTTTGATGCATTTTTCAAATGAGATTTTAGAAAACTATTTATATGTTTTTGATTGTGTGTTATACATTTCATCATATATATTACTGAGACTTTTCAAGAGATTTTTAGGCTTCAACCTAATGTAAGCTATTGAACATAAATATTGGGTTTGGGTTTGACGATGAATTAGGATTTTCATTTTCTATTCATTTTAAATTATTAATGGAGAACATGTAAACTTGAATAGTGGGTCGGGCACCTTTTAGGTTATATCTCACAATTTATAAATTGTGTGTGTGTTATGTGTATTTTGAAGTACAAAACAAGGAATGTCATATGACTTGGTAGTAATATAGTTTGATTACGTCAATTGATTACAATAAATTTACATTCATGGTGGAATTAAATATAGTTATGGAGATGTGATTTTTAATGTAATAACAGGGCCAATCTCAAGGTGGAAGGTTGGTCTAGGCTAAAATGTTTTAATTTTTTTCATTTCAAACAATTATTACATTATTATGGATGAATTGCATAATATTAGTAACTTGTTCACTTTTCGTTTACCAATTACCTCATTCTTACTAGGTTCGTTTAACTTTCTTCAAGATCCATATCCCTCACTTCTAACACGTCTGCTTCACAAAGTTGTTAAGGAGTGTAGAATAAAAGGCTACCAATATCCATTTAGTTTTTGTTTCTGCCTTTTTTAATACTGTATTATGTGCCTCATTTCCTGACAGATTAAATAATTACACTCCATCTTATTTCTGGAGAAAAGAACAAAACTACTTTGGATCACTGTGTAATGCTTTTTGACTATATTGGGTTTCTTGCAAGTCTTCAATCCTATCAAATGAGTGGGTATAACAAGCTTTACCATTTTCTTCACATGGATAGTCTCTTCATATAGTAATTATTAGGATGATATTTATAATGTTTACAAATATACTCAATTGTAATATTCCTTTAAATTATAGATGCATGGAAACAAAGAGAATATTATTAATAAAATTACGATTTTCACTGATCAATTTTCATAATTCTCTTATTTGTTAATAGTTTATCAAATAATTTATCAATGAGGCTAAAATCAACCATGATTTGCCATGTGAACTTAATATTTTCTCAGTGTCCTTTCTCCTCTAAAACCACGTATGATAATGATGTTTATTTTTTCAACTCTCCATTTCCCAATACGTCTCATCCACTCCTCTAAAGCCACACATATTTAGCCTAGAGTCCCAACATATCTCATTCATCACAAAAATCCTACCTCCTTTATCTTATCCTCTCTCACCCCCCCAAAACCCTCCTGCCTTGTGACCTTCGGCTCCCAACTTCCAACCTCTGACTGGTTGCACTTGGAAACGTTATCAGAGCACTAGGTGATGAGAAAAAACAAAAGTAAGGTGTCCATGTTCCATATCGGGACAGTAACTCATGAGTCTTCTGCAGTTTTGAGTTACTACAGAAGGTGTCATTTCGGTTGTATTCGTAGGTCCCCACTAGCGTATAATATTTTTTCGTAATAATGTGAGGACGGAACCAATTCAAAATGGCTTTCGTAAATGAGTTGAATAATTTATTTATCAAGTAAGCAAATTCTACTTGATATGGAAACTAGTATACATAATGTATAAGGTAGATTAAATTTGTAGCAGAGTTGTATGTAAACATATGATATAGTAGGATGTATGTAAACATATATTGTATTTGGATTTCAACAAACATTTGATGAATGATTCTACAAAAATGATATACGTGCCTTCAATCATAAGGAGATTACATAATCCTTCAACATTTATGAATACTTACTATTCTTTATTAGCATCATTATGCAATCGCACGTGCATCGTCCGGGTCTACATGCTGGTACAACACTAAAATTTAAGTGGACAATTGTTATTTACCACCACATCATATATAATATTTTCCAAACAACTAAAGGGCCAATCACTTATTTTCCAAAACTCTCCTACAACTCCAGGCTCCTCACGTTCTCTTTTGGGTCATATATCTCCCCACACAAATCCAATAAAACCTCTAAAAACTTAATTTTCTCATTCATATTTGTCATTACATTGATAGTAGATCATCATGTGACAATTTTGATATATTTTTTAGCATATCAACCCATATAAACCATGAGAAATCATCAACAACATGGTGTTGGTTTTGGGACTTCAACATCTCATCAAAGTAGTCCCAAATGTCCACAAGAGGTATACAACTTTAGTGTTTGTAGTCGCTCGGAGGGCCCCCTTTTTAATTTCTTTAAGAAATAATTTTTCTTTTTTATGAAATTTATGTGGTAAGATGGTTCAATTAGATGGTTCACAAAATAAACAAACACCAAATTTTAATTTCTATTTTAAATTAAAATTAAACCAAGTGAAATAAGATTAAATCCACACAAGTTGATTTTTCACTTAAACCAAATATTTCAATTCAACTCCTAGAAATTTGCCTAAAAAGAATAATCCATTTTGCATATTAGGCAAACCAAATTTTACCAAAATATATTATCTTTGAATTGAATTAATTTCAATTTCACCCAAATATATTTTAACACCAAAGAACATAAGTGTGATAATTAAATCAAATTTTATCTTGAATTACCTAAGCACGCATCTACGTGATTTAAGCAAGAAAAAATTAAACAATATCACACGACGCGCCGATGTACGAGTAAAACCCAAATGGGAAAAAACTCGGACGGCGCTAGCCACGAATTCACTAAGTATGGTAGTTTTTACAAAGACTCGACACAGGAGGACTTACACAAACTGACTTGAGTGTGTCCAAGCCTTGACGCGCACCTTGGTCTTCAACCTCGGCCTAGTGTATAACTGTGGACTCCTCCACAATCTCAAACTCCATCGATCGGGCTATGGTCACCGTCAACCCACATGCCAAGCCTTTCTTCGAGTGAGAACATCGCAATAAACTTTTCTCCTTTTGGGGGTAGAGAAGAACCCAAACTCTCTTCTTGTTGGTGTAAAGAAAACCAGATGCCAAAACTCTCCAAGCAATGATATATCAATAGGTACTTGGAATAAACTAAACAAAATGAGTGTGTATGTGTTTTTTGATGAGTTTAATCCATAAAAATCAAACACAAAACATGGAACTTTTTCTTCAAAGTTTTTCTCTCAAAAGACTCTTAGAATGTGAAAAAGTTCTTTTAGAAAATGTATTTCCCGTACTATGTAAAGGTGGTGGAAGTTAGTGGGCAAAGTGGGAAGTTATAAAAAAACTGTCAAAAAAACTGCTCGAAACTGAAATTTCGTTAGAAATTCGTTCGAACGAGTTTGAATTTCGTTCGAACGAAACTTCTAACGAGAAAACATAAACAATTTTTGAATCTCGTTAGAAGTTCGTTCGAACGAGGTTGTTCGAACGACTTTTCTAATGAGATTACAGGCCATGATTCTAGATAATTTCGATACGAACGCGTGGCCGCTAGTTTCGTGTTGTTCTGATTTTTTTTGGATTTGATATGATTTTTCTACTGAAAGGTGTCCGAGAACAAAATCTTTAGAACTATGAATTCAAAAAAGATAACAGAAAAATACTAACACCCAAAATAAATTTCCAAGCTCCTATATATATATTAATGCATTCATACCTTTAGGAGACATTGGAATCCACATGTTGATGACATGAAACTTGGCACAAAAATCGGCAATGAGGCTCTCTTGAAAAGTAATGCCGCAATGTCTTCAACTTTCACTTGTCATAGGCTTGAAGGATGCACTTGAGCAATATCCTATGACTTAAATGTTTTTGTCCATAATTGAGCCAACACTACATTAAGACTCAATCGGAGACCTGTGTCCTTACAAATCTCCCCCTTTGGCTATTCCGGGAAAAAAGCCAAACAAAAATCCTAAAGGGCCGTCAAGCTCACTAGACTCAAAAACACTGTCCCACTCAAAATAAAAATACAATGCTTGACTCAAACAACCCAAGGATCAATATCTTTGCCGATGTTGAATGTTGCCATTTTGAAGTATTCCTGCACACTTAAGCAAACTATCAAACACATATGGAATATCAAAATATTAAATGCAATTAAATAATTAATCCCCCTAAATTAATTTTCCCCTTTATCAAACAAATAACATACTTAGAAAGACGTCTCACCCTAAGATAAATCACCCCCAAACTAAGATACGATAATAATAGGATTAGATACCATTTCTCCCCCTATCATTCTCCCCCTTTTTGTTCAGGAATAGACAAAGGCTAAAGCATAAAAAGTAACTTATCTCCCCCAAATAAAGCATATACACCCTCTAAACTAAGCAAGGGATAAAAGGATGGGATAACAAGCTAAAACGTGTAATTGTGCATATAGTGATGAGAACGTTAAAGCATATGGGAAACAAAAATTCAACTAATCCAAACAATAGCATCGGATACCAACTAGGATGCAATAAAATGATACCAATATGATATATAAATTATTAAGCATGTGATATCAACAAAGAATGCAATAAGATGGATACCAAGTATGAATTAAAGCATATATGGATTAGAAATCAAAGCAAAGACTAAACAAAAATACAAAATATATGTATACATAATATATATCAAAGAGGCTCATGTACACATATATAAACACACAAATGACACACACAAAATATAATAGGAGTCTTTCACACTCGTATGGAAAAAATGTGTCATATGGAAATGGAAGTGTTGGGATGTGAACTAGTAACGATTAAATTTAGACCCAATTACTTAAAACATGTTCACGGAGTTCTCAATTAATTGCAGACTTCATCACATTTGAATATAACCTCATGTGATAATATAAATTGAACTCAAGGAACAAACATACACAATGCATACAAGCCTAGCATATTGATGATTCTACAAACCAATAGAGTCATGACATGAGATACGCAACTAGGATAAATGGACATTGTGCAAACCGTTGATATACCATCCAATCTCCCTCAATAAGCATTTATATTGATTTTGAATGAATATATCAACCAAACATAGGCCTTGGCAATTATTTTTCTTTTTAATGCCATATTTTCTGTTTTTAGGCCTTCGGACCACGTATTTCTTTTAGGTCCAAACAAAAGGTGGCTTACTATTCGCAAAGGATAATAAATCCTTTCGGAGCCCTTCCCCGTGCACATTTATATTTATCATTTTTTATTTTTCACACAAATCTCACATGCAATGGATTTTGACATGCACTAGTCCTCCTAGGTTACAAATATGTAGATGACAAGATTGGTAAGGGAACACCTCACAAAGCTCAAATATACATATGAAGTTAAAATTTCAAAAGAGCTCGTGCATGTGTGAATAGAGGCATATAAAAATAGAATCCATTTAATCAACACAAAATCCAACTACTCCATGTAAGCATGGTAAAGAACATAATAAGGATTGACAATCTAAACCAAAAGTTCTAGCCACATGAGAGCGTAAAAGATGGGATTCAAACACAAGTGTATGCCACATAAAGTGTGTCAAACTAAAATACACACAAAATAAAATCTTTTTGAGTTTTTGAAACTTTTAACCAAAAATAAAAAAAATATATACTCAAAAGATAAACAAAAATCATTTGAATTTTTCATTAAGCTTAAATAACCAAGAGATAAAATCCAGATGATAAACAAAAATATTTTTGTATTTTTCATTTAATGCAAACAAAATGAAGGAAATATAATACAGAAGATAAACAAAAATCATAATTCTAGCATGTGATAAGCATGGAGCATACACTAGAAAATGATTAAACAAGCATACATTTAGCATGTGAATATAGCATGAAGTACAAAAGCTAAAGTACGCAAACACTAACACATTCATCATTTAGATTTAGCAAGGGAGGAAGCATGTGAAAGTAAATGAGAATCAAAAGCCCATTTTCCAAGGCAATTAAGTCGGATTTCCTAACCCAAATTAATGAAGAATGACTATCTTGGGGTGTAGGAATTTTAACTACCTTGGTTGCTTTACGTTGGGATTTTCTAGGAATGCATTTAAGATCGAAGAAAAACTTCCTAAGATGACCTTTTCGACCACAATGTGTACAAGTAAAAACATGCCGAAAAGATTTACCTAAGAAGTGATCTATAAAGACTTTCCTAGTAGATTCTCCTAAAACATTGGTTTTGGCGTTATGAGTAAATTCATTACAAGTATTGAAGCCTAAACCACAAGTGTCATTTTTAATTTGGAACGTTCCTAATATTTTATCTAATTTTTCCGAACGACACTCCAAATCAAATTTCACATTACTAGAGTCTTTTAATTTATTTTGCAATTCTAAAATGTTAGACTCTAATAAAACATTATGCTCTTCAAAAGCAAGAAGCTCCTTTTTTAAGGATTCCATTAAACCCCTAAGGCTATCTCTCTCACCTTCTATATATTCAAGCTTCTCTAGAAGAGCTTTCTCTCGTGTCCTAAGGTCTTCACCCAACAAGCTATTATCAACGACCTTGACACGTTCTTTCAAACTAGCTTCTAACTTCAAATTAGCTCTTTTCAATTTAATAGATTCTTTATAAAGTTCTTGAAAAGCATTTTGAAGTTCACTCACATTAACCTCTTCTTCATTTTCACTCTTTCTTTCTTCTCCACTCTCACTATCATAAAAACCAAGGGAATAAAAAATTTTGACCTCGGAAGTGTCATGTGTTAAAGTTTCATCAATCGACGAGTTCTCACTATCACTCACATGACTAGCCATAAAAGCCACAAAGTTGGGCTTAGTGGGGGAATCGGGTCCCTCTTCCTTATCACTATCACTAAGGGTCGCATTATATGAAATGGGTCACTTACCCTCTTTCATTAGTTTAGTGGGGCACTCAAAAGCCCTATGGCCATAACCCTCACAACCAAAACACCTATTTGACTCGTCCCTATTTAAATTTTCTTTAAAAATTTTAGGGATCTTTTCGGCTTTGTCATGCTTAGAAGTTTCAAATTTCTTAAAATCATTTTTAAATTTGCCTTTATTAAATTTAAGAAATTTTCGAAATTTCCTAGCAAACAAGGCCATATCTTCCGAGTCACTATCACTCTCGCTCTCTACTACTTGATTGACCTCATTTCGGGCTTTTAAAGCAACGCCCTTTTCAATTTTCTTTTCAGTTTTAGAGGGAAACATGTCTAGTTCATAGGTTTGTAAATCACCTACGAGCTCTTCTAATTTCATAGAGGCTAAAGTTGGTAAAGAATTTAAAACTGTCACTTTTGAAATAAATCTATCGGGTAGGGACCTTAGAATATTCTTTACTACTCGGTTGCCGGGTATTTTCTATCCCAAGTTAAAAGATGAATTAACAATATTACAAAGTCTAGCATACAATTCATCAAAAGTTTCTTTTTCATTCATTTTGATAGTTTCAAATTGAGTGGTGAGGTTTTGAAGTTTCGAAGCTTTAACGACACTAGTACCTTCATGAGTGAGTTGCAAAATATCCCACGCTTCTTTAGCGGTCTCACACGTCATAATGCGTCAGAATTCATCCGGTGTGACAGCGCTAAATAAGGCATTTAAACCTTAGGAATTAAAGTTAGAAAGTTTAAATTCACCCTCACTCCATCTATCGGCGGGTTTGGGAACATGCTCGTTATCTACTAAATGAGTAGGTGGGGACCACCCGTTAATAACAGACATCCAAACTCTCTCGTCGATAGATTTTAGTGCCGATTTCATTCGCGCTTTCCAATACGCGTAGTTTGAACCATTAAAAATAGGAAATTTTGAAAACGGGGAAAATTCCATTTTAGCCAAAAATTATTTAGAGGATCTTTAACGAAATAATTTATCGCTTAGTCTCTGATACCAATTTGTAGTTGCCCGGAGGGCCCCCTTTTTAATTTCTTTAAGAAATAATTTTTCTTTTTTATGAAAATGATGCGATAAGATGGTTCAATTAGATGGTTCACAAAATAAACAAACACCAAATTTTAATTTCTATTTTAAATTAAAATTAAACCAAGTGAAATAAGATTAAATCCACACAAGTTGATTTTTCACTTAAACCAAATATTTCAATTCAAGTCCTAGAAATTTGCCTAACAAGAATAATCCATTTTGTAAATTAGGCCAAACCAAATTTTACCAAAATATATTATCTTTGAATTGAATTAATTTCAATTTCACCCAAATATATTTTAACACCAAAGAACATAAGTGTGATAATTAAATCAAATTTTATCTTGAATTACCTAAGCATGCATCTACGTGATTTAAGCAAGAAAAAATTAAATAATATCACACGATGCGTCGATGTACGAGGAAAACCCAAATTGGAAAAACCTCGGACGGCCCTATCCACGAATTCACTAAGTATGGTAGTTTCTACAAAGACTCGACACAAGAGGACTTACACAAACTGACTTGAGTCTGTCCAAGACTTGACGCTCTCCTTGGTCTTCAACCTCCACCTAGTGTATAACTGTGGACTCGTCCACAGTCTCGAACTCCATCGATGGGGCTATGGTCACCATCAACCCACATGCGAAGCCTTTCTTCGAGTGAGAACATCGCAATAAACTTTTCTCCTTTTTGGGGTAGAGAAGAACCCAAACTCTCTTCTAGTTGGTGTAAAGAAAACTAGGTGCCAAAACTCTCCAAGCAATGATATATCAATAGGTACTTGGAATAAACTAAAAAAAATGGGTGTGTATGTGTTTTTTGATGAGTTTAATCCATAAAAATCAAACACAAAACATGGAACTTTTTCTTCAAAGTTTTGCTCTCAAAAGACTCTTAGAATGTGAAAAAGTTTTTTTAGAAAATGTCTTTCCCGTACTATGTAAAGGTGGTGAAATTTAGTGGGCAAAGTAGGAAGTTATAAAAAAACTGTCAAAAAAACTACTCGAAACTGAAATTTCGTTAGAAGTTCATTCGAACGAGTTTGAATTTCATTCGAACGAAACTTCTAACGATAAAACATAAACCATTTTTGAATCTCGTTAGAAGTTCATTCGAACGAGGTCATTCGAACGACCTTTCTAATGAGATTACAGGCCATGATTCTAGATAATTTCAATACGAACGCGTGGCCACCAGTTTCGTGTTGTTCTGATTTTTTTTGGATTTGATATGATTTTTCTACTGAAAGGTGCCCGAGAACAAAATATTTAGAACTATGAATTCAAAAAAGATAACAGAAAAATACTAACACCCAAAATAAATTTCCAAGCTCCTATATATATATATATTAATGCATTCATATCTTTAGGAGACATTGGAATCCACATGTTGATGACGTGAAACTTGGCACAAAAATCGGCAATGATGTTCTCATGAAAAGTAATACCGCAACGTCTTCAACTTTCACTTGTCATAGGCTTGAAGGATACATTTGAACAATATCCTATGACTTAAATGTTTTTGTCCAGAATTGAGCCAACACTACATTAAGACTCAATCGAAAACTTGTGTCCTTATAAATCTCCCCCTTTGGCTATTCCGGGACAAAAACCAAACAAAAATCCTAAAGGATCAATATCTTTGCCGATGTTGAATGTTGCCATTTTGAAGTATTCCTGCACACTTAAACAAACTATCAAATGCATATGGAATATAAAAATATTAAATGCAATCAAATAATTAATCCACTTAAATTAATTCTCCCCTTTATCAAACAAATGACATACTTAGAAAGACGTCTCCCCCTAAGATAAATCTCCCCCAAACTAAGATACGATAATAATAGGATTAGATACCATTTCTCCCCCTATCAGTGTTGAACTCATTATGTATTTTTGTTGATTTAAATGTTGCTTGAAAAAAAGGACAGTAAGATAATTAGAGACCATTCGGTATCGGGATACCGACAACGAAGAGTTTTTTTTATATCTTAATACCGAATTAGATATATTATTTTTTTTGTGTGAAATGTTCATTTATCACCTCATCCCCGAATATAGTCCGTCTTCGTCGTCATCAAGATATCGAATCAACATTTTTTTTTAAGAAATCTTCATTCGTTATATGTTCCCTGAACTTGGTTATTACAGGTTGGTATCTCGATACTGAATCTATTTAATTTTTGTGCATTAGCTTTTATACGGCAATTTATGGACAAAAAAGATCCGTCACATTCAGTAGACTAATAGTGAATAAACATTTTTTTTATTAAATAAATATTAACTCGCCGCATGATCCCTGAACATGTGCATTAATGTTTAATGTCGTAATTTTGAGTGAGCTAGTATTCATTCGTTACCTCTATCTTGTGTAACACCCCAAGACTTTTGAGACTGAGAAATTAAATTTTGGGAAGATAAAATTTAATTAAATTGGAGAATTTCAAATTTGGGGATTTAAGTCCAAAAATAGAGATTATTTAAAAATATTCCGGATGATATTTTTAGTGTGCCATCGATCCCGGAAGGGTCGAGATAGTCAAAATAACTGTCATTGGGTCTTATTTCGGCTCCGAAATGTTTTTAAGTTATTTTGACTTGAATTGGAGTAAACGAGTCATTTAAAGTGTGTATTAACATTTAAAACTGGGATTTTGTTTTAAAAGGTTGGAGGCTTACGGATGAAGCCATTTTCTCATTTGAGAGAAAGAGAGGAGCCCTAGAGAGAGAAGAAAAAGAGGAAGAAGAAGAAAGGAAGAGAAAGAAGAAGAAAAGCTTGGGGATTTCC
The DNA here is from genome assembly GCA_949130495.1 of Sambucus nigra. Lineage (NCBI taxonomy): Eukaryota > Viridiplantae > Streptophyta > Magnoliopsida > Dipsacales > Adoxaceae > Sambucus > Sambucus nigra. The sequence continues at coordinate 649,404,660 of OX422216.1, forward strand.
GGCCCAACCGCGTCAACAAGGACGATCCAACCTCTACAAATCTGAGGCAAGTGTTTAATCTTGCTAAATAGCTATTTGTGTATTTCATTTCATAATTTGTGGGTTAAAGAAATGGATTTTTGGGTATTAATGTCAAAACCTAGATTTTAGGTTTAAATCTTGAAATCAATGATTAAATTGAGATCTAATGACATAGAAATGGTTGGGATCAACTTTGGGTTGGTTAATGGGCTTAAAATCATGATTTGATGAAGGATTGGGGGTTGGAATGAGAAATTTAGGGTTTAGAATTCATGGGTTTTGAAGAAGCAGAAGAACCCTTCAAAAATTGCAGGTTCGAATCGATTCGCCCCCTCAAGCGAATCGATTCGGTTTGGTAAAATTGGCAGGTCTGCATTGACCGAATCAATTCGGACCCAAGCCGAATCGATTAGGCCTATTGCAGAAGCCCAGGTCTTTGGACCCGAATCGATTCGCCTTGGAGGCCGAATCGATTCGCTAGTCCGAATCGATTCGAAACAGGGCCGAATCGATTCGCAAACAGGGCATTTTGAGGTATTTTCTCCATAGTGAATTCAAACCCTTTTTGGTTGGGTTTATTGATTTGGGGCCTTCTCTTATGATGAAAGAGATATGTTCTTGGAGACACATAAGGAGTTTCTCACACATTAGAATTTTGGGGACTCCTTAGGGTAATTTGGGAGAAATGTATCCATGTATGTATTTGGAGTTATGTATAGAGATTTTGGGGAAACCCTTTGGGATTGAGAATCCTAATTGTAGATTAAAAGTAGGTGTAGATATTAGATGTGATGTGAGGCTAAGAACTCTTAGAGAGATCTCAGACTAGGGTATTCACAAAAGTGATTGAACCATAGTCGAAATCGAGGGAAATGAGATTATTTGATGATTGAAAGAATGAGCTTGAGACTGATAGACTATTAGTTATATGTATACCGATAGTCAAAATGATTACTAGATTCTTTAATGTACTCTCAGATATAGATGCAATGTGTAGTGATGGATTCCTACGCAAACTCTTGGGTGATAGCCCTAATGTTGAATATATATAGGTATAGATATATACACATGGTTTTTGGGAGACTATTCATCATAGGAAAATGATCGAATATGTTTCAAGTATGGAATTATATTCACATATCAAGGTAAATTTAACGGAAATGGTGGTGACGGCTTGTATATTGAGGACTATGTATACTTATAGCCAGGTATATATATATATATGTTATACATATGAACGAGAATTAGTTTATATATATAGATAAGGATATGTGAATATGTGTTGATATATATATATATATGTATGTATATAGATATATGGATATCTTTATGTTGTGGACATACATGGTATGGATATTTAAACCGTATACGATGGTTTATTATTTGATCATATGATTGGATCATATGGATTATATATATTATGCATGTAAATGATATATATACTTAATTGGTTAAGCATACCCCGCTCATGCTATCATTGGGAAGTTGCGCGCGTAGAGGGTGAGCATCCTGGCTAGAAAAGCAGGGTGTGGATATTCCCCAGGTAATAGTCATCCCGTGTGTTACCATATGATATATATATTTATTTTTGGATGAGACGTGATGAGTATGTTTCGTCTCATTTCTGGTTTGGAGCTATGACCGCTTCCCGGGACGTCGTGTGCGTGAGTTTACCACGAGATGGGAGTCGTTTAGTCCCACCATGGTGGCCCCAGTATTGCTACGTGAGCCGGGCACTGGGAAGATGATAGCATTGATACAGTCTATCGGCGATACATATAGCCGGGTATATTATGTGCATGGCCTTGTACATCATATGTAGTATGTACACTTGGCTATTGGATTGATGATGATATATATACGGTTAGAAATAAATACCTATATATATATATATTTATATATATATCCTATAGATGAAAGGATATGGACTTTTATGAAGTACATCTTAGATGATTATGGTGTACTAGATTGATGGGGGTTGATGTATCGCACATAAGGTATTATTCGGTTACATCATCCCAAGGATATTATTGGAGGTTCTTTTATTTTATCTTATTTGTTTTCTTTCTTTTCTTTTCTTCTTTCTTTCTTTAGGAGTTATAGTTAGTAGTAATGGTAGTATTAACTTGTATGTTGAGGATTATGGATCTCTAGGATCGACATTGCCCAGGAGTAGTGTAACGAGGTGGTTCCTTGTTTGGATTTCGCTTTGCGAGACACCTCACGCACGAAACGCAGTGCCATGTCGAGATTTGAGAGAAGTAATTCCATAGGTGGCATCTCGGATCTCTGGTCTTGACCTTGTCAGGAGTAGTGTAACGGGGCGGTTCCTTGTTTGGATTTCGCTTTGCGAGACTCCCCACGCACGAAACGTAGTACAATTTTGGGATTAGAGAGAAGTCTTGCCAATATTCTATGTGCATGTTATTAAGTATATTAATTCTTACGTTTTTAGCCTATATAGGTATATATATATATATATGTATATGTATAGGGGTAATGTTTTAAGAATTATGATGATTATAATTCATAAGATTATTAATCGGAATTCATTAAGCCTTTTATGGCATAATTGTTGTAATCATAATCTAATAGGATTAGAAACGGGTGGATCCTTAGATTATGACGGGATGGTAGCTCTCGTGGATATAGGCTTGGCCTGATAAGTTAGGTTGTCCTAAAATCAATGGGGGTAATTTAACTAAAATTTGAGGACGCGAATAGGTGCGCGCCTTTACATGAGAGGTGAGTTGGAATTCCACGAGAGTGCGGTCTCACTTTATTTATGAAATTAAGTACACCGGTATTTATTATGCACGGTTAACACACTTGCTAAATATTTTACACATTCGGGGCTCTGACCCGTTTTCTTTTCTCTCCTGCTTGTATATATATATGTATTTCCACAGGTATCCTACCGCATGGATGCCGGATGACTTTCTATCCAGAGTCTTGGGAGCCGTGACGGATGCAGAATGTTGCGGGATGTATCTAGTAGCCACTTCCTACTTCTTTAAAATTTTAGGTAGGATTCATGTTGTATATCGGGTTTGTATCATAGGGATATTTATATACATGTTTATATTTATTCCATTTCAGTTATTGTATTTGCTGTGACTCGACAGCTTATTCGGGTTTATTTATTTATGGCATATTCATGTGTAGTGATCCCTTTCATTTCTTATAGTGCTTCTTGCATCTCTCTCTTATTCTTTAGTAGTTTCATAGTGTTGGTTTATTGTATGTTGCAAGTTTTAATTTATATTAACATCTCCCTTATATGATATCGGGTAGTTAGTCCTATATTATATAGTACTGATAGTTGATGTTGAGACTGGACCATCTGGAATTCCTGATTTAATATAGTATAGGGCTGGCCACCCGTTATTATTTTAAGCGGGGTGTTACATCTTGATTGCAACTGTCAACCCTCCTTTTTGAGTTTTTATACCAACTTATAAAGAGTTGGTTTTGGATATTCATCAATAATCCCAAATTTGTAATTGAATCACACATTAATATTTCCCAGGATCCATGGATTTAGTTCAACTGAGTTCTTTTTTACAAGGCAATTTTTGGAGGAGATGAAGAGAAGAAAAGATGAGGATGCTCTTAATATTGATGTTAGCAAAGATTTTTTACAGATCAGGTTTGTTCAAATACACTTAATCTAAGTTGATGTATTCTACACTTAATTGTTTTATTATACACTTAATAAAAGTTGTTATATTTTGTTTCAGGTATTTGCTACATGACACAAGTTGGTTGATTGGGCTCAAAATTAGTGTGCATGTATTATGTTTTGTCGTACCTCAATTTACTTTTTACGTTTCCAGGTTGTTATCTAATTTACGTTCTTATGTGCACTATAATAGTTTTCAATATGATTTGGTAACTTTTTCAAAGCGATTTAGTAAGCTTTTCAAAGGGATTTGATAACTTTTTGTAGGGATTTGATATTTATAAGGGAGATTTTTAGTGACTCTAAATGGCCTAATATTCACTATTGGGTCCATTTTTTATAGTTTAATTGAAAAGTGTTGTAGCTATTATCTTCGTGGTTTTTTCTCTCTTTGTTTTGTTGAATGATTTATAGATATGTTCTTTTGTCCAGTAAATCACCCATTCAAAGTCAAGGATTTGATAGAAATGAATTAGAATTGGCAGGTATTGGGAAGGTTAAAGCAATGTCACTTAGTTGACCTCTTCACCCATCCCGCTGACCTTATATGCCTGAAAGAACTTAAAGAGCAGAATACCCTTTTGTAGTCTCTTTGTATTCTACCATATGTTAATAGAACTGTATAATCCTTTGTTTTTTGGATGTTGTGTTATGAAGTTTGATAGTTAAAATAGCGTGTTTCTAAGGGCACCACAACTTTTATTTCAAAATATCACCAAAAAAAAGATTTTTTTGCTAAGTGCCACCACATCATATATATATATATATATATATATATATATAGGCCCTCTCCTGTAAGGACTCCTTATGTTGCAGACCCCAGTACATACCATTTTTTTTAAAATAGTAAAAAAATGAATTTTTTGATGAAACTTTATGGATATGATCTCCACAGTGAGAAGATCATCTCCAAATTTTTTCATCCAAAAATTCAATAAAAAGCCCGTTGAGATGAGGTGATATGTAAAAAAATTGTATAAATATGCATTTTCGACCGTTGAAATATTGGCGATCATCTCACCCACATATTGATTAAATTTTTTGATGAAACTTCATGGATATGATCTCGATAGTGAGAAGATCATATCCATGAAGTTTCATCAAAAAATTCAATCAATAAAGCGGTTGGCGCCGACCCAACATTTCAACGGTTAAAAATGCATATTTATGTAATTTTTTTACATATCACCTCATCTCAATGGTTTTTTTATTGAATTTTTTGACGAAAAAAATTGGAGATGATCTTCTCACCGTGGAGATCATATCCATTTCTGTATATATATATATATATACACACACACACACACACACACACTATTTTCAACACAAAATACCACACATTTTCTCTCTCTACATTATACTCCAAACTCTCTTTTTCTTCTCCAACAAATCATCTTTAACCAACGATCTTCAACATTATTAAATAAATAGGGTTAAACTCTCCCTTTATCTGCTTTAACAAAACATCTTCAACCAACCATCTTCAACATTATTAAATAAGTAGGGTTTGTTTTTTAAATATTCAGAAATCAATGGATGTTCCGATAAAAGACAATGACAACACCTCAAAAGCAAATGAAAATCCCCCAAATCACATTTTTCTTCTAAACTTTGGGTCTCATTATATATATATATATATTTTTTATTCATAGGGATTGAAAATATGAAAAATCTCAGAAATCGTCCAGTGGTTCAGGGTCAGACCCCAGAAAAAGATGATAATTTTTGGGGTGATTATCCCGAATCAAACTTAAATTTTTTTTTTGAAGAAAAATTTTCATTCAAGATGAATATGCCGAATGGAATGCATATATTTGGGGTGATTATGCTGAATTAAATGCATATATTTAGGATGACTATGCCGAATGGAATGTATATATATATTTTTGAAGAAAAATTTTCATTCGGGATGATTATGCCGAATGGAATGCATGTGTTTCGGGGTTATTATGCCGAATTAAAAGCATATATTTGGGATGATTATGCCGAATGAAATTTAAATCCAATTTCTCATACCATATTTCGTTCGGGACAAACATGATGAATGCTGGTTCTTTATTCGAGGTCTTTATACCGAAGCACTGGGTTATCTACTTGGGTTTTAAATGCTAGGGTTTATTATTTATGTGATGTTTTCTCAACATATGAAGTGTATTAAATGTTCTTTGCACAAAAAATTAACACATTATTATTGTTCAACATATTTTTAATATGTTTAACATGTTTTTCAAGGGTCAAGCAATAAAGATGACATGGGCATAAAAATGAAATGGGTATTTTATTCGTAACTTTAAAAACTTTTGGAATTCAAATGAATATTTTTTTTAATGTACTTTAATCTTTAATTCAAGTAGAATGAACTTGAAGACGAAAGGTTTGGAAGTTGAAGATGAAAGGTTTGGAGGTTTGAATGTGTAGAGAGATAAAGGAAAAGTGTGTAAATAAATGTTAAAACTTTAAATATCTGGTGGCGCTCTATGTGGTATTGGAAAGTAACTATTAGGGTCCATTTGATTCACAAATTTGTCATGACAAATGTCAAATCAGTGGGCAAATATGGAATTTGCCCACTTTTTGGCCGGTTTGATAACAAAATTTGCCTACAACCCATTTGCCTATGTACAACACCTCTAATGCATGAAAAGTGGGCAAATTTTGCTTTGCTATTGGAGAAGAATTATTTGCCAAACAATTTGTCACTTCTTACAAGTGCTTTTTTTATATTTTAATGCTAAACTATTTTAAAAACTATTTTAAGTAAAAAATGGTTTTAGAAAAAATGTTTTTAAATTGTTTTAAAAAAATGTTTAAAAAAATGTTCTAATACTGTTAAAAAAATGTTTTAAAAACTGTTTAAAAAAATACTTTTTACAACTATTTTATTAGAAAATCTGTTTTAAAACTATTTAAAATAGTATTTTAAAAGGTTTAAAAACTGTTTTGAATAATTAAGAAATTTGTTTCGAATATTGTAAAAATTGTGTTATAAAAATGTTGTAAAAAAACTGCTTTAAAAATTATTTAAAAAACTGTTTTAATAATGTTTTTATAAAAACTATTTTTGAAATGTTTAAAAAAACCGTTTTTAAAAACTGTTTTAAAAACTGTTATAAATAAAAAAAAATGTTGTTTTATAAAAATGTTACAAAAATGTTTTTTAAATGTTTTAAAACTGTTAAAAAACTGTTTTAAAAAAGGTTTTAAAAAAATGTTTTATAAAACTGTTTTATTAAAAACTTGTTTTAAAACTATTAAAAACACTATTTTAAAAGGTTTAAAAATTGTTGTGAATAATTTAAAGACTATTGCGAATATTGTAAAAATTATTTTTAAAAACTGTTTTATCAATTTTAAAAAAAAAACTTGTTTTAGAACTGTTTTAAAAATTGTTTAAAAACTTTTTTATAAAATATTTAAATAAACTAATTGGATTGACTTTAATTTCGCCTAATTGTTGTTTGATAGCTTCGTGTGAAAAAACTAGGTAAAATGCAAATTTTACCCATGAAAATTTTTGTCCACTTTTGCCCACTTTTGAATCAAACGGACCCTTAAATTTAAGTTGTATTTTGTAGTAAAAAAAACTTGTCGTATTTTGAAGCAAAAAATATGATTCCCTTAGAAATGCCCTTAAAATAAGTGGGCATTAGTCAATTATGTTAATGTAATTGTAATAAATTATCTCCATTAATTCTCCAACTAATTTGTGAAGTTTAGTGGTTGTGAGATTTAAGGGTCAAAATAAAGCTTTACATTGTTTTATAGGCGTCGCAAAAAAGATTCCCCAAAAATTTGGGGGTGGATAAAAAAGTCTTCTCAACTTCTTTTATATTGATGAAGTTGTAGGTCACTCCAAGATGATCTGAGTTGCGTGAACAAACTGCGAGCGGGATGATCTCACAGTGGAGAAGGTCAAGTTTAAAAGATATTATTCATTTATTAAGGTCGAACTTTTGCCAACATATGGAAATGTTTTCTTGAAGATATTATTTTGTTGTTTGGGTCTTGAATACTCAGAACGGTAGTAATTTTTTAAAGACCAGTAGTATAATGGGCAAGAACAGGTCCCAGTTGCTCATTCTTAGTTCAAGTTTAGTCAGATATCGGCAAGACTAATTTTACCTTATTTACTATATGTATGATAGCCCGTTTGATGATCGAATGTAATTGTTAAAACTATTATAGTAGTGGATCACTATAATTTTATAGCAAATTTTGAGATTCGAGAAATGATAGTAACATAAAGAGGTACTAAGCAAGTACCCAATTATCCAAATTCTCCATACAACTATTACTCCTACTAAGAAAAGTAATTAATAAAGAGGAGAAAAAGTAGATGTTGAGCGTTTCAACCTATTAAACAAGACATTTTGACGACTTAAGAGAAACACATTCTTCAACTGGGTTGACTATCTTATTTTCTTAGGGCGCACCCATTAGGATCACCAAATCTGTTGGCTCTGGAGAGGTGGAAATGAAATATGTTGGAGATATAGGCGAAGATACTGGTATGGAAATTGAATTCGTATGTTTCATCTAGGTCGTTGTCTTCTTCTTTTGTTGGTTCAGGAGATCTGAAAAATAAAAGTTTTGGAAAAGGTACAAAAGGTAAGTTAACAGATTCCTTAGTCACTTGTGGACAATAAAACATTAAAGGTTTTGAAAAAGTAAAAGTGTTTACCCGTGCTCATTTGTGTGTGTTCTACATGCACATGCATAGTGAAGAATCAAAACCAAAACCAGTAAACCCAATGGTCTCGTTTTCTATGCTTTTTCTTTTGAATGTAAAAGAGTGCTCCTAAATGCACCCCAAAACTTTCTCCTTGGCACCACATAATGCATAAAAGCATTGCACATTGTGTTTAAAAAATAGTTTTGTGGTTATGGGTGTCGTTAACAACACCCAGTGTGAAATATGAGTTTACACGTCAAGCGTCTACTTGTGAAGACATGCTCTCATAAACCTTTTCAATTACAAGTAATTATTTATCATACGCACACTTGAATAATTTAGCCAGTGGCGGACCTAGGATTTTGAGTCAATGGGTGCGAAAAGGTTTGATGAAGTCTGGGGGTTCGGATGCAGGAGTCCCCGAGGCTAATTTTTATGGTTGTTTTTACTTTTTTTTTTTGTAATTTTCAACCTTAAAAATATTGAGGTATTAATTACAATTGAATTTGTATACAAATTTGAGCATCAAATTAAATTTCAGTAAATAACTATTTCAGCAACATATTAAATTAAAATTTGAGCAACACATTAAATTTCAGCAACTTAAAATTTGAGCAACAAATTAAATTTCAGTAACAACTATTTTAACAACAAATTAAATTAAAATTCAGCAATAATATTTTTTTGGGTAAAATGGAAATATATTAGAAAGGGCAAGGCCCAAAATGAAGAGACACCAAAAAAAAAATCGAAACAAACCAGCTAACCAAGAAAACCTCTCAAAACTCTACCAGACCACTTGGACACACAATCAGCCCAAACAAAAAACAAACAACCAAGCCCAGCAAAAATACACAAGAAAAACCAAGAGCTCCATCCCACTTTTGAAATGACAAACTTCAATGTTCGAAGGAAAGAAAGACTCCAGCTCATATCACACGTGTCGATCTAACACAGAAACCTCCAGCCACGCGTCTCACTCCACCTTAAAACCATTAAACACAACCCTCCCCATCTCAAAACCAACCCACCATAGTCTCAAATCTCACAATTCAGACGAAAAAAACCCACCTCTACCAAAATACTCCATCTCAAATCTGAACCACCACATCAAAAACTTCAACAAATCACCAAAATGATCCGACTGCAAATAACCAGGAAACTTCAAAACTAAAACAACAGATGCAACAGAGATTCTACATCACTTAAAAGTTTTACAGTTTTACACGTAGGTCTATTTTTTTATAGTATAACCAGTAGTAGAAATCTCGGAAAATGTCGTGGGTGCAACTGCCCCCATTCGAGATGGGGTGGGTCCGCCCCTGAATTTAGCGAGGGGGCAAGAGAAGAGAACTACCCAGACAAAAGACATAATAAATTAACCTCAATTGATAGTTCAGCAAAACCATCAAAATCCATATTAAACCTCCATAGAACTCTAGTTTTATGAATGGCAAAGGAAAGTAAACCCACCTCACGCCCTTCTTTGCCCAAGTCTCTTCCTCATGCTTATTGCTTATTAGCTGAGAACAATTGGCAAAACTAGAGATTATAACCCTTATAAATACAAGAAAAAAGAAGAGAGTGTTGAGAGACAACAAGAGGTTTAACACTTACCGGATTTGTTTGTAATGAATGTCGATCGATGAGCTAGTAGGACAATCACCAAAAAGAGAGGAAAATAATTAAAGGCAGCTTTAATGAGAATCATTTTGTAGGTTACACAGGAAAAAGGCTTTACTGTATATTTTTTATCACAACACATTTTATTTTTATTCATAAATAACAGTGAATAACTACAAGGGTAAAAGGTGGTGGACAAATGCATCTTGAGGAAGCCCTGATGTTTCAAAATATATGTCATAGGGTGTGTTTGATTGTCAACATTTTCCTCGTATTTATTATCCCAGTTTTCCTACAATACAACCTGATAGTAAGTATTTTGGAAATTTACCATGGAAAACTTTCTTTTGGGACATGGAAAGTTATCCACTTATTCCAATCAAACACACCCTATCAAGTGATCAGATCCTTCCATTTTAAAAACAGAAATGAGGGGATATCTTAATATAAAGACAATGATGAACATAATGATGCTGAAAATTTGCTGCGCTCCCAAAAATTAATCATTTCATTAAATGATGTTTCCAAAGTGATGCGCATTTCATTCTAGCCACACCAATAGCATTTCATTAAATGCATATTCTCTTCCTCCTATTTCCATAAGAAACCATTCCCACTATAACAACCCCATAGGATGTTTTGTGCAGTTCCAAACTCCACCACCTTTGGCTTTTGCTACCAACCTACTCAGCATATCAAGCATCAGTAAAAAAACATAAAATAGAGAGAGAGAGAGAGAGAGAGAGAGAGAGAGAGAGAGAGAGAGAGAGAGATATAGACAGATAGAGAAAGAGAGGTAATTGATTTTCTGCCTTCAGCCCAGTATGCTTCAAATTTCTCTCTTGCACTACCATTGATAAAAACCATGTAAGTTAATCGAACTCACATAACCTCTCATCCAAGGCCTCCACTTTCTTAATAATAATTTATTATAGCCAATCCCATCTACTTATCCAAAATCAGAATCAAAATCAACCTTGAACACCATACCTTTTTTTCTACCAAGTCATTTGCTGTCAGCACCAAATACATTATCAGTCAGTTCCAAACAAAAGCTCCTTGAAATAATCTAGGACTTCTGCCAAAATATTGAACAAGCTAAACAAAATCCAATATTGTCTTTTCTTGAGCCGAAAAAATGCAAGCCTCATCAGTACAAGAATTTATTACTCCTTTCTTATAAAACTCACTGAAAACTTCTAAGATACTTGTGTTCACCACATCCCAACCTTATTATTAGAAGGCCAAAGTGTATCCCTCCAACCCGACCAAGATATTTTTCTCTTCAACACTCCCAAATGGCCCCTATTCTTCTCTTCTTCCTCAAATATCCCAAATGGCTTTATAGAATTACTGTCCCATCCTCAAATTCATTTAACTGTCTTTTGTCTCCATGAAATTCCCCCCCACACTGTCATAAAATTTATTGCTCAAATCCTCTCCATGATTTTATGAGTGGTCCAAAACTCTCCTCTCCTCTACATCAATCCAACCATTTCCAAAAAACATCTTCTTTTTTTCATGTAATGAAGCCAACCAACGTCTCACTATCACGGACATCCAACCACATGCTTAATCTAAAGGGAATGGACCCCACTTATATGGGTAAAAGTCTAAGATAATTGGGCAATAATATGAGACTTAACTTGAAAGCAACTTCTTGCTCAGAATTAGGGAACAACTCTTCCAATCCCTAGCAACTTACGAACTTTCTAGTACTCACCCCACTATTTGTCCAAGTGAAGATTCCATTAATTAAACCAAATACCTATCCAACTAGTCTCTCCTATGAAGCAATCTAAGTCCTTCATGCTCTTTGTTAATAACATGAACAATGTCAAGGGCACTCAAAAGAAAATTACCAAAACAAGAGACTCTAAAATATCCAGTACCCTAGACCTATCTTGATTAAGATAAAAAATCCATCTAAAGTGGGGACCAGTTTAGATTGGCAAACAAAAGAAGGAAAGGAAAGTAAGGAATAATCATTGATTGATTTTCCCGAAATGAGCTAAATAGGTAAGAGAGGTCAAGAGGGCATAGTATTATTTGGTTTAATTGTAGCATTTTTAATTTGTGTATATTAATATTTCCTTCGATTAGAATTATTACAATAAGTTGAGGGCATAGCTCAAAATCTTAGCCGAGTTGACTCGGTGTCTCGCAACTTGCCGATCTGATTCCGCGAGGCAAAATGAATTCTTTGCTACATCGGGGTGAATCAAGGTGACTGGACTAGATAGCGACAAATCCGGTTTGCATCGCTGAAATAATGGTCAATATATCCGATACATCCAAAATCTCGGTGAAAAAGTAGAAAGGAGAGTCACTAAAACTTTATCTACTATCGTTGTCTCGTCGGAGACCTATGTTGTACCAAAATCCTCTTTCGTTGTCACCGTGAACTATCTGCCCAGTTCAATTCTTTTTTAAAGCTTGCACAATATGGAATTGTTTTTTTCTCAAGACTACATGTACTAGAGGTGAAGTCCATCTTGGTTCAACAAAAGGGTAACTTCTTGGACTCCAGCTATCATGTCTTATCATTATTTTTTTTTTATTTTTTTGTTTTGAAAAAGTCTATTTTGAAATAGCCGAAAACTAAAAATATTTGACAATTATTTCCATTAAGAAAATGACATTTTGAAAATGAAAAAAGTTTACTATAATTTTTATATATATTACAAAACTATTGGCAGCTTTTTAAATATTATATAAAACAATTATCAATAGATTTTTGTTGGGAAACAAAAAGTAATTTTACTTTCCTATAGATAAGTAGTTGTATTTCTCGTTTGTTGTAAAAAATTATTTATCGTTTCTTACAAAAATAAAAAATTATTTTTCAGTTATAGAAAAAAAATCAAGTTTCTTATAAAGATATAAGTAATATTATTTCATTGTTGTAAAAAATAATATTAGGTCCTTAGAAATATAGTATTTTAGTTTTGTAATAGTTTCTAATTTGTTGTAAAAAATTATTTTAAGTTTCTTATAAAAAATATAGTAATCCTTTAGTTAAAAGGTAATAAGGCAAGTCATTAGAGTTTCGAATGATAAATTGTTCTCTCTGTACATTTAACAGTTGTACACTAGTTTAACAAGTGTACATTTGTTAATTGTGCCTTTAAAATTTTAATGAAGTAATAAAGGAAAACCTGTACAATGTTGCTGCCACTTTATCAGCTCTAAGTTTCTAGAGTTGGGCAAATAAGGAGGACAAATATAACACAACCAAAAATCTTATTATATGTAAAAAAAATGGTATGCATACTTGTTGAATGTAATATATGATTATTTTATATTGTATAATTTGTTGTTTTAAATAGCACATGACATGACCCTAATATTCCCATAATTCAAATAATATATCTAGAATTTCATTTTTTTAAACTGTTAAGATATGGTTATTTATATCTCCTTAAAATGTATTGTTATTTACTTAATTAAGTATAACTATTTCCCATTTAGGAAAATATCTAATATAAAACTTAATTAATAACAAGTATTGTTACTTAAATAAACTATAATTTATACTTTTTTCTTTATGACTTCCAATGTACCTTCTTTATGAAGTTGTCTCTAATTAAATCGTCCGCTTATTCATTATTGAATAATTATGAAATATTGAAGATGCAAGAGCGACAGCGGGTCAGTTTTAACCTTTAGACAATGCTATGTATATTAAATTATGGTTTTAAACTTATCTAATTGGTTTAAATTATTAATCTTATTTTTTAAAATTATCCATATCTTTTGCAGAAATTTTTAGGCTCTCTAAATAGTGTAATGTTGCGTATCGCCCGATACCGTGACAGAGTTAAAAATTAAGCGTTCGAGACAGACCACGATTGAGATTTTGAACCATGGTTGAGGGTGACAATCTTTTGGATATTTTTGCATTCCCTCTTTAGTCTTTTACCATTTTTAGGTTATCATGCCTAGCAAGAGACATTTACCCTATAAGGCTATAAATAAGGCCAATGGCCTCCCGAGACCTCGAATCCATGTTAGACTCAATTCGCACAGATTCGTAGGGGATACATCCCCACACGCTCGGTTATGCGAGTCAAAGAGCATCCTTTTTGTTAAATTGAGGGACACGCTCAACTTGCAAAACGTAATAGAATACGAAAAGAGGTCACAACAAGGGTTTCATCTAGTCCGGTCTAGAGCAAGGATTCACCCAGATCTAGCCATCTAGATCTCGTTGCAGCAAGCGTTGGATACATTTAAAAAAGAAAAGAAGAAAATGAAAAACAGATAAGAAAGTAAAACAATAACAAAACAAACTTTCTTTTCGCTGTAATTTCTTCCTTCAAGTGATAGCTCAGCTGCTCAGTAAAGTAAAAAGCAGAAAAAGATGTGTTGGTGAAATGTAGTAGGCTCACATTATTGGAAGACAACTGAAAACCATTTTAAAAACTATCCCAACAAAGCTTTGCCTGTAGTGCAAAACTTTTGTCCAACTTTTATCACTGTTCTAAAAAACCCTCTTAGGCTTAAGGCTTGGGAGAAACGCCCCGCCTTAAGTTTTTTACGCCTTATTCTGGGTAAAACCCTTAAGGCACACTTTTTTCTAAAAACAACAATGCTTTAATGAAATGATATCGCCTTTTAATGAATTTTTTTACTAATAGGACCATTATCTCATTCAAAATAATCAAATATTATTTTAATTTGTATGTATTCAAACATATTTTTATGATATGTTCAATTTTAGTATTTTAATAGCCTTGTTATGATTAAAAAATATTAAAATATATTATGAAGGCCTAAATGCCTTTTCACGCCTAAGGCCCGCCTAGGCTTCTAAGGCTTAAGGCTTGACCTTCACGCCTCGATCACGCCCCGCATTTTTTAGAACCTTGACTTTTATGTATCAGTTCAAAGTTCAACACATGGCTATGTATTAAAAAATACATCTAATATTATTAGTATGGAATTTCAAAATACTAATGACTTTTATTACATTAATATTTATATACATATATAAACATTATACGTATCCTAATCTATATATATCCTAAATTTTGAAAATCTCGTATACCGTGGCCCCCTAGGTCGTATCTCGTATTGCGAGTTGAGTCCGCGCTTCATAGACCTTGGCCAACAATTGTAATCACTTTACCATTGTAGAATGAATGAATGAGAGAAACATTTTCAGTACTAAATCATGTTATAGTGATTTCGGTCCCACTCACAGTTTGTACTGATGTGTAGGTATGAGAGGAAGTGATTAATTTACTACATAACAACATTTTGGTTATAAATTTTCTCTCTATTTGAACATCTCCACAAGTAAAGTGATGAGTAGAAAAGGGAAGCTAAGGGCCTTATTTATAGACATAAGTTAGCTTGCTAGCCAAGCTAAAACTAAAAGGTAGAATGACCAAAAAAGGTAAAATAAAAGAAGGAAATAACCTCATGACCTATGCTCCTACACCCCCCCCCCCCCCCCTTCTCTCTCACCCCACCCCACCTATACTAGTTGTAGAAATATATTAAAATAACAAAAAAAAACAAAGTTCTTGATTCGCACCATTATTATTAAGTCACCTTATACATCAAGTTCTTGATCGAGGCGCATTGAGGCGTAAGCCTCAAATAAACCGTGAGGCTTAAGCCTCAAGGCGAATTTTTAGTGATTCGCCTCAAGTCATTTTTAAAACATTGATTTTAGCTATCATAAGTAATAATGCAACTTTTGATTTTATAAATGAAATATGAGGACAAAAAAGGGGATTTCCTAGCAAAATTTAGAAGAACGGTTTATATATATATATATATATATATATATATATTTTTTTTATTTTAATATATTACACTGCACAAATCTAATGGCACATATTTGTACCAAGTGCACAAAACTCCCAAGGTATAGGTCCTCTAAGAGACGTGGATGTCGGTTAGCCTTACCCCTATGTCTTATATGAAGAGGCAACTCCCATGTTGCGACCCCGAGACCATCCATAATTTGGGCGAGGGCACTTGTCATCGCTTCAAGATACGACATCCATAAGGTATTAAAATAACCTCACCAATAGTAATAAAAACATTTCGTAATTTGAAATATAACCAACAAGCCTACCCCCGTCATACCATGTACCGGCTATATCAACGTACCACGAACCCATAGTTGTACCATGTACCAAAGCGACCTACAATTCACGTAACATTGGGTGCTACCCTTGACCTTGGATTAAGCATTATTTCAAAGAGTAATGGCTATGTTGGTTACGAATTTTTTTTGTTAAACAACAAAAATAACGAGTGGTGCGATAAGGCTCTTATACCAATTAGAGTAAAGTATATTAATTTCACTCGACGAAACATAAAACAACTTTATAATACCCAATATCTAAATTGATTTTCACCAAAAAAGGATGGAGAGTATATATGTAAGGGTGAGGATATGTTATAGAAGGCATATCCTATCCACTAAAGGAAGATTTTGGGATCCATGTGATGTCATAGGTGACATCACTAGAGGATGGTCCCTCTATATGATGACATGGACTAGTATCTTCTAACTTACACAAAGGTAATAAAAATACCCTCAATACATCCAACTCGTAATAAATGGCTTCAAGACGAAATCACAAGAAAGGACAAAATAAATGTAAAAATTCCCGATATGCTCTCGCATCCAATTCACATCACTTACCCTATCCCTCAAAAAAAGTTCCATTTTCGTGTTTGTCAACTACACAAACATTGGTCTAAGTGGTCACCACATTGCATTTTAGTGAACTCGTGCTCGCACCATCAAAAAAGGACTGTCAACGTACCACATAACTACAATGGAAATCTTGCACTGATGGAAATTAAAAGAATAACGATTCATGACATAACATAGCATGAAGTTTAATTACTCTTATAAAAGAAGACATTTTATATAAATTTAAAAGATAATCCTTAACCGATATATGAAACGTTTTTACTCCCATACCTTGTTAAGGGAAATCAAATAAAAAAGATCCATAACAATTTCGGATGAAATTTCAACGTGTCCAGTCTGATCTATTTTTTTTTAACTGAAAACAAACACGACTCCTCCCCATTCTCACCTAACAAGAGTGAAACCAATGATTTCATAGCCGTAATGCACAATTTATAATAAAAAAAATGACTACAAAAGAGAGAAATATAAAAGAGTGGTACCCAGGAAATATGTAACAATGCTGCCATCTATGCGCAAGAACATACCATCTTTGCTCAAACACATGACATTAACATAACGGGGAATACTTACGCAGCAATCAACTGTGGAAAAAATAAAAGCATAAGTTTCTAACTCATCACCTTCAAGTAACGCTACATATTATCCAAAAAAAGCATTAATTGTGTTCATCATTCTTTAATTAACATTCCAAAAAATTAAAAATTACAATATTGAGATTTTATATTACTTGTCCTCTCAAAAACCAATTTGTTGAGATTTTTAGTAGGACATGAATAGGATTTTAAGAAATTTGTTCGCGTGACGACACACCCCTCATATTAGTGGCTACTATATATGCTAAAAAACGTGAATGGACCTTTCCTTTAGATAAAGCGCATGGAATTTCAAGTATCCCTGATTGCATTGTAAAATTCGAGGCGTGGTGGGTTATTGTGTAGTTAGCTTAAATATAAAATTTTGGACAAGTGAGTCAAAAAATAAAAGTAAATACAATAGCTTTACACTTTATAAATGAGCTTAGAAACCAAAGCACCCTAAGATAATGTTGTATTTAGGGATGCCCCCAAGATGTTCATTAATTAAGACTTCCCCACGCCCACTCCCATGGGCATCAACCCACTTGTACCGTATACATCAATCTTCATGTACCTAATGCACGTACGATTTTTTTTTGGGTGGGGGGTGGGGGTGTATGTCAACTTCGTAGTAAAACAAGGGTAAGTATAATTATGGCATTATCCAAGGGGGCAGTGTTAAAAAGAGTAGTTAAGAGTTTAATTGTTAATAAATGAATTAAAAATGTTTACTTTTATTAAGATCATTAATTTTTGCCTTAGGATGTGTCGTGAGAAGCAGAAACAATTTAATCTAAACTACACAACAACAATAACATTGAATAAGGGGAAAATGTCAACTTCTCTATGATTCTCATTCATCTCAATTTATAGGCCAACTCATCTTGGCTAGAAAGATAACCCTCAAACGTAAGATTACTAAAGAGGACACACTAAAATATTCTAATGGAATATTAACCTCAGCCTATTATCTATAGCACTTAAAATGGCGAGGAGGAGATGTTCGGTTCGTACCTAAAATACCAATTTTAACCTTTTGATATTCCTTATTTTATCTTCACCCACCACTAACTTGAAACTTTTTTAACTTTCTTTTGAATTGCATGTAGTTTTTAACCTTTTGAAGTTGGCACGCATACAAGTGTACGCCAAGGTTACTAGTACCAAGTCAAAGAGAGAAAATGACCAGACAAGTAAAATGAGTAAAAATACAATCAAATTCCAGAGCCACTCGTATACATCATTCTCCTCCACTTAAAAATCTCATTCCGATTGATGGAGATTTGTGGAAATGGACCAAAACAAACATCAAGGTGCTCCCCCACGTGAAAAGGAAGTCGTCTTCAGAAACTGCTGGCCTAACGGCTCGTAGAAGGTTGAGGGCAACTGATCAAAAATCCCGACCAACGCGATGAATATGAACTGGCCCATGAGAACCGATGCTTGCCACAATGATAATCGAAACCCCCAATCCTCAAAAAAGGCCAATAATGGCAAATGCGAGATGAGTCACCCATGAACACTCTCGAAGCTAGCGTTGCAACTCAACCTCCGAACGTGCCTCAAACATTTCCCAAAATGGGTCCACATACCTCCAATTAATCACAACAGCCCACAACAATTAATCGATGTGCAGATTGACTACCTGAAGAAACAATCTCAGCCGCATCATCAGCATTCCTATGAAGTGGGAAGAAATCGCCGACATAATATGGCTCTACCACCCAACAAGGAATGCACGTCACCCAATTGATTTCCATACAAATGTGAAAAGGAATACCCGACAAAGAACCAACCTCTTCCTTCCCAAGTATAGAAAAGAATTCCCTCATTCAAATATGATAGTTTATCATTGTACATCTAACATTTCTAATAGAGTAAAGTACCATAATTGCCCCTAAACTATTTGAGTTTGGCCAATTTAGTCCTTAAACTACTAATTCTAGCCGATTTAGTCCCTAAATTACTAATTTTGGCCAATTTAGTCCCTCAAATCTGTTTTTAATAAATATAAAACAATTTTAAATATAAAAACAGTTTTAATAAAATACAGTTTAAAAAATATAGTTTTAATTAAAAAAAACAACCTTTTATTAAAAAAAACATTTTTAATAAAATACAAATTTTAATCAAAAAACATTTTTCATTAAAAAACTGTTTTAAGTAATATATAATATTGGTTATATTGAATGTCACCAGTGAATAAAATGACAATTTTGGAAATTTCAGTCGGGACGCGCCCGTGTCGCGTCGGGACTAAATATTGATAAATAAAAGTAAATATTTTATAAGTTGTTCGTATGGTCGTTTGGAGTGCGCCAACGCGTCCGAAAGGGTTGAGATAGTCAGAAAAGTGTACCCGGGGGTTTAGTTTAGGTCTCGGGGCGTTTTTAGGCCTAATTAGTACCCCGGGAGGGCATTTTGGACATTTCACATTTTTGGGTAATTAAACCCACGAAAATTAAAGGGGTTATATCAGATGTCTAGGTTATCTTCTAGGGTTAAAACAATTCAAAACCTTAGAACGGCCATAAGAGAGGAGAGGAGAGAGTTCTCAAGGCAATCCAAGGCTCAAAACCCATATGTTTGCACCGCCACTACCGCCAACGCGTAGATCGCGAGATGGGGAACGCAACCATACCAAATTCGGCACCAAACCAGAACACCAAAAATCTGAGGCAAGTATTTATCTTGCTTATCTTCGTTAATGCATCATTCATATTAGTCTAGGGTGATTAGGATTAATTTGGTAGAAGAAAATCCATGTTTGTGATAGGAAAATCGCATATAGTATTGATTTGAATGAAAATCTGGAAAACCCTTCACATGTAGAGGATTAAACCATGAATTTATGAGGTTGTAGACGAAGGAAATTCTGGAAAATATGGATTAGAACCATGTTAATGAAATTCTAGGGTTCTTGAGGTTTTATATGAATTTGAAGCTTCTTAATCCATGTTTAATAATGGAAATTTGCATGCTTTACGTAAAAGAGGTATGGAATGGAATTATATGATTAGTAGTATAATTTTTTGGACGTTTAGGAATGGAAGGTTAGGATTTGGATGAAGTTTTGTGAGAAAACCTGTAACTGCAAAACTGCAGAATTCGGCATACCTGCTTGATCGATCGATCGAGCCCAGAGCTTCGATCGATCGACCCCTCCTGGTAGACTCCTATTTCCCTTTTTAAATTAGTTTAATTCAATTTAATGTGAAATAATTCTTGGACACCCTTAATAAAATGTTTTGGGAGATATGGAAGACCAGTAGGACATATGAATAATTTTGGGACCTTTAATGTAAGACGAGAATTGTATTTTTGGAATAATTACATAAGGAACGATGAAATCTTGTATTAAAGGGAGAGGTTACATAAAAATGATTACGATGGAAAATAGATAAATACCTACTGAATTTCATACTTGGGAGAATAGAGTCCATGAGTGCTACGTAGTAAGTTGGAATAATACCTCCAATTAAAGTTAAAGACGAATCGTTAAACGTGATAACTAATAATGAGATATGAGGATAAATGTCGTAACTATGGGATTTGAGATATACCTAATATTGATATGGTAATATTAATATAGTTATATGATTGTGTGTGCATATACTATCTATGTGTGAACAACATACCCACGCTACTTGCTATCCCTGAGGTTACCGCGCTGGGACGATCTTATCTCGTGTGCCTTATGGTGCATTTTTCTCTAGGCTCAAGTGCAAGCCTGTCGCTCAAGTAATAAACCCGGTAAGTCGAGATCGTCTCCACAGGGATCAAAATTGCCAAATCGTAATAGGGAAAGCTATTAAATCTTGAAATGATTTCTCAAAATAAATATAAAAAGATGATTAATGATTGGGAAAAAATTCTATTGAAATAAAAATTTACTTAAGAAAAATGAACTGAAAATTGCAAAGAACTTAGATCTGACAAATTAGAGAAAATAGGGTAGGGTGCAATCCCTCAATCCTTAACAAATTATCCTATAGAATACTAGAATTTTAAATTAAAATTCTTGACTAAATCGAGTCTTTATAAATTCTAAGAATTACATATATGAGGGATCTAGCCCGCATCATATGAAATCAAAGATAGATATAAAGCGGTGAATGATAAATTATACTCACAAAGCGTTCTTAAACATCTCAAGTACCTAGGGCAAGAGAGATTATAAGATTGA
Organism: Sambucus nigra; assembly: GCA_949130495.1. NCBI lineage: Eukaryota > Viridiplantae > Streptophyta > Magnoliopsida > Dipsacales > Adoxaceae > Sambucus > Sambucus nigra. The sequence continues at coordinate 649,426,104 of OX422216.1, forward strand.
CAATGTTTGTATGATTTTCATTCACGATTCAATCAATATTTTAATTTACTCTCTATTTTCTACATAAATAATTTGTCTTGGATTGAGTTCATGTACCCCAACCCTTGCGAATTTAGCTACTCATGATTTTTCTAGAAAACAAATTCATACCAATACATGGAATTATGGATCTAACAAACATTGGTAACAAATTACAAAACAATTGAAAATTGAAAATAGAATTGAGACTAAATAAGAGAAGGGAATTTGATACTTGAATTGAATTGAAGAATTGATACTTGAAATCTGCACTAGATGAACTTGAATCCAGAATACTACTTGTTCTTCAAACATACAAACAAAGGTTTCTCTAAAAATATGAAAAACTAAAAAGGATTTCTAAAAACCGACTTTCTCTCTCTAATTTTGAGTCCCCCTTTGAATGAATTAGGGCTTGGTCTTTTATAGCACCAAGTTGCACGGATTTAACATCAAATTTCGCTTGTGGTACAAGTTTTTGCCAACCAATCACCATAAAATCTGCATAATTAAAGACAGCAATTCTCACATCCAGACCGGTCCATTTCTCTTCATTATCGCGCAACTTCAAAACATCGTAACTTCTTCCCCGTAGCTCGGATTGAGGTGTCGTTTTTTCCAGTATTCTTGTAATTTAGAGATCTTCAACTTTCTAGTTAGCCCCACCTCCGGACTAAGGCTGGAAAATTACGAAAATGCACTTCAACTCTCCATTTCTTGGTTTCTTTCACTGTTTTGAGTTCTCCTTCGCACTAACTTACATGAAATACCTGTAAAACACATGAGAAATACACAAAACACGAAATAATTGCCAAAAGGGGTTAGTAGCATAAATACGAGACAAATCCAAGCTATTTACACTGCACGGGATCATAAAAATACCGAAATTAAGGGGATAAATATGAAGAATATGTGCCTAATCACACCCCCTAACTTAGAAATTTGCGCGTCCCGAGCAATGTAAATGAATCCTATCAAGGATCAACTCTTGAAAATCATTTTATTGGGATAAAATACCTTTTTCGTGGGCAAGCGATTGCATTTAGCGTATGCAACAAGCCTTTAAACCCCTAGCTTACCCTAGTAGGACGAGTTTTGTCTCGTGAGGGTTTGCAGTGAATTTACCCACAAAATTCTTTATTGACTCAAATAAATATCAAAATACTTAAAAATTGTACATTTTAATCTTTTTGAAAAATAATCACCATAAATTCATATTCAAATGTCTCAAACCATAGTGTGTGTGTGTGCAAAGCCAGAAATTAAACCTCAAATTTCCATCGATTGAGTAGTACGTTACTTTTCGAAAATTCGTTTTGATTCAAATTCTTACGGATGCACTCACAAACGAATCACTCGGATTGTGGTTATTTTCTCTCGGTATGCATGATATAAAGAGTAAATATAATGGACCCAAATTCACGCATACAAAATTGAAAAGAAGAAAATATATGGTGAAAAGATCTCATCATCGGAATACAATTATTAGAAAACGGGAAACATCATCTCTTAATCACACCATTTTAATCTCTCATATTATCTTTTCATGTCTTAGCTCTCCATGCAGTAATTAATTTCGCCATTCGGACTCAGTTAGGACTTTTCAGGTTAAAAAGTGTAAAGGGTAAAAATGAGAATGCATGGGCTATTTGGAATTGGAAAATGTCCTTATGATGTCCATTAGTGCTTTTTCGGGCATTTTCTCATTTTTCTCTTTCATTTTTTCTTTTCATTTTTTTCTTTTCTTTTTCTTTTCTTGCTATTTTTCTTGAGCATTTTTTTCTTCCTTTTTTTCTGTTCTGTTTTTCTCTTGCCCCTTTTTATTGCACAATTTGGACTTACTTGATAAATTTTCTCAATTTTCACAATTCCGGGCTATTTGGGTTTTTTAGGTTATCAAACGAAAAGATAAATTTTATTTGGCTCAACTTGGGTTGCAAAGGGATAATTTTGTTTTTCATAACTTTTTATGGCCAATATTTTTGGGTAACAAACGAGGGCCTACTTCATTGTCCAAATTGCTAATCACGTTACTATATGCATCTCGAGATTAATTAAGTTTAGAGATATATTTAGCATGAATTTCGAGACAACATTTCACACATTTCCCATAACCGATCAAAACAAATGATTGAGATCATCAACGACTTATTAAAACGCTGAAAAGAACTTTGAGTTAATCATAAACTCGGATTGATTTAAAAACTCAAAAAGATCGATAGGCTCGAAATCTCACCGGGTTTGATCTATCTCCACACTTATTCGTTAAGTCGTCAATTTTCATTCAATTTCCATCTTTGGTCAATTTTGGCTTAGTGCATTATGAGTTTTACAATTTGAGACTTCAAATATAATAAAGGTGATATTTTTAAAAAAATTAAATTCCAATTTTTATTTATTTTGATGAAAAATATTTTTGGCTTTTTTTTTGTTAGATACACATATATATGAATACAAGCGAAGTTTTATGAATACGCACCTGTCATCCCCCCTAACTCAATGATTTGCATTTTCCTCAATCAAATGGATAAGAGAAATAAGGAAGACGACATGAAGAGGGCGATAAATAAAACAAGCAAATTATTAAAATGCAACAAGACACTATATAACACTTATACATGACTCAAAAATACAACAAAAATCACCCCATACGCGTCGGGGGTGCGACGACCTCTCATCTCTCTCCATAAATCACCCGACCCCCTTCACTGGGTACGATGCTCTCCTCGGCTATCCCGTCTTACCATCATAAGCGAATAGCCGAAACAAATTGGGCCCGTGCCCATAGATAATGGAAAGACCGGGAGGTGCATTATGATAAATCGGAAAAGGATCCTCTTGTTCCGTAGCATGTGGGTTGGTCTCTAAGTCGAACGAGATTTGAGTCGTATCTTCAAGTACCTTCGAAGACTCAAATGGTATGGATGGATGTTTGGCAATGAGGAATGCATCAATTATATTGTCCCACTCGCTTTCATCTAAATGACGAAATGAGGCCCAGAAAGATTGGACTTCAACATTTAGGCTTGCATCCACCTGTCCGAACTCTCTCTCAAACTCTGCTAGGCTCAACTCCTCTAGCTCAATCTCTTGCTTGGTGTCCTCAACCTGCCTTTCGTGCTCACTCGCCGAATGATAGGGTGGTGTGGGTGTGTGGTAATCGAGGAGAAATGTATCGATAGTGTCCTGCCATTCGCTTTCCTCTAAGTATTTCGACGAGCCTCTCCCGACACACTCTAAATCTCCTCTTTCACTCTTGTTCATGGGCTCACTCATGCTCTCGAATGCATTAACTAAACATACCTCCCCTACCTTGCTCTCGATATTGTAACCACTCCTCTCACTGTGTGCAACACAACCTTCCCCTAATGGATCTTCCTTGTAAGTTCTTTCTTGCTTGTGTGCTTTCCCCAAAAAATCCAACCCTCGCGGTTCCCCTTCATCACCCTCTCTCTTGGAATTATTAAAGATATTTGTTTCGAGGTTCATGTTCCCGAAAGTTAATTGCATACGCCCACTTCGGGTATTGATAAGAGCATTATCTATATCTAAAAATGGGCGGCCAAGGATAACGGGAAAATGATTACTTGGGAGAACGGAGGGTTCTTCGTCCCAAATGACAAAATCCACCGGGAAGTAGAAAGTGTCTATTTGGACAATCACATCCTCAACAATTCCCCGAGGAAGCTTCACAGAACGATCCGCGAGCTGGAGAGTCATATTTGTGGGCTTAAGGGCCCCCAGTTCTAGTTGCCGATAGATGGAATAGGGAATAATGTTAACACTCGCCCCTAGATCTATTAGAACTCTCTCGATTCGGTTCTTCCCCATGATACACGAAATAGTGGGTGCACCCAGATCTTTATATTTTAATGGAAAATCACTCGACAAGACTGCGCTGACATTTTGGGCCAAAGCGACGTTCTGGTTTACCTTTAGATTGCGTTTCACCGTGAGTAAGTCCTTAATAAACTTAGCATACGCAGGAATTCTCTCTATAGTCTCGAGAAAAGGTAAATTAATTTTTACTTGCTTAAGGACTTCTAAAACTTCATCACGGGAGGTCGTTTTGGAGTGAGAGACCAATCGTTGATGGTATTGGGAAGCGGTGGGGGTGATGGCCTTGGGTCCACTAGTGTTTTCCTCCTCCTTACTCTCAATTAAAGGGGCATCTTCGGCCTCTCTTGTGCAAGGCGAAACCTCTTTATCTTTAGATGCATTGCGTGGGGGAGGTGACAAATCAATTACTCTCCCACTACGGAGAGTGGTAATAGCGCTACATTGCTCTCGATGGTCATGGGATGTAGTGCCAATACTGGTTTGTCCTTGGGGAGGTCGTTGGCTTTGACCAGGAAATTTTCCCTTCTCTTGGACATTTAATGCAGTTTGCAACCTTGAGATGCTAGTATGTATTTCATTGAACATTCGATCATACTTAGCATTGTTCTCCTTTTGATATTAGATGAGGTGATTTAAGTTGTCCTCAAGAGATCGCCTCGGTGGAGTAACATATGGACCAGGAGGTGGTACATGCATAGGAGGAACCACTTGCTGAAATTGAGGGGGTGGTGGTGGTAAAGTCACATGTTGGTTAGGAGCCATCCCCCCTTGCGGTGGTACATTATAATTTCCGCGAAACCCCCCTATCGCTTCAACTTGTTCAGTGTACATTTCCTTGTATGCAGGGATGGTAGGACATCCGTTGGTATAATGACCTGCAGCACAAATGGCACACACTTTCTCCTTCCCGGCTTGCATGGGTACAGCCACTTCTCTCAATCGTACTTCAAGCATATCTCTGAAATTCTTTTCCAATTGGTCAAATTTTTTATCTAAAAAAGTGTCCTTGTCCAAGTGATAGATACCGGACGCAACAGGCAAGTTGGACACTTGTCTATTTCTATTTTGACTATTGGGATCAGAAACATCACATGCTCGGGTAGTCTCTGCTACATATCTCAGATGAGCCTCAGCATCGCTTGAGTCTAATTCCCAAAAAGGTCTTTCACACATGGTTTGAACAAGTTGTTTAGATGCTAAAGTAAGGCCTTGATGGAAAAATGAAATCAGATGATGCTTTTCAAAACCATGATGTGGGCACGCACTAACTAACTCCTGAAATCTCTCCCAACATTTATCAAAAGCCTCATTCTCATTTTTTCAAAAATCTTGAATTTGGGCTTTAACAGAATTTGTTTTGTGTTGTGGAAAGAATTTAGATAGAAACTTGGTTTGCATATCTCTCCAAGATAACATAGAATTTGGGGGTAGGGACCATAACCAAGTTTTAGCTTTATCCTTTAAGGAAAAGGGAATAGCTTCAACCGGATTACATCTTGTGGACAAGCTTGGTCTACAAACGTCTCACACGCTTCCTCGAACTCTCTAAGATGGAGATATGGTTTTTCAGAATCCATCCCATGAAATGTAGGAAGAATTTGGATCATACCATTCCGAAAGTGGAACTGACCGGAATTATACGGGAGTAAAATGTAACCAGGGGTAACAGTTCGCTCCGGAAATAAAAGATCTTTCATGGGAAGATATGGTATCTCATCCTCTCCAGCACCAACACCGACACTACCATGCTCCGACATATTGCTACCGAAGGAGGTGGAACCCAAAAATGAGGAGACTCAGAATTTTTAGAACTTGCTTCGGCTATAGGATTTTCGTGAACTTGGGTGGGAGATGAATTCTGCATATAAGCACATAGGATCCCGACTTACCGGGTTTTTTTTTCTTTTCGAAATCACTTGTGGATAAAAAGAACTTTCCTAAAACTTTAACAATTTTGGATCCCCGGCAACGGCGCCAAAAACTTGACGCGACTAAGAATTTGTCTCAAAAGTGCATTTTCTCTAGGCTCGAGTGCAAGCCTGTCGCTCAAGTAATAAACCCGGTAAGTCGGGATCGTCTCCACAGGGATCAAAATTACCAAATCGTAATAGGGAAAGCTATTACATCTTGAAATGATTTCTCAAAATAAATATAAAAAGATGATTAATGATTGGGAAAAAATTCTATTGAAATAAAATTTTACTTAAGAAAAACGAATTGAAAATTGCAAAGAACTTAGATATGACAAATTAGAGAAAATAGGGTAGGGTACAATCCCTCAATCCTTAACAAATTATCCTATAGAATACTAGAATTGTAAATTAAAATTCTTGACTAAATCGAGTCTTTATAAATTCTAAGCATTACATATATAAGGGATCTAGCCCGCATCATATGAAATCAAAGATAGATATAAAGAGGTGAATGATAAATTATACTCACAAAGTGTTCTTAAACATCTCAAGTACCTAGGGCAGGAGAGATTAAAAGATTGACAATGTTTGTATGATTTTCATTCACAATTCAATCAATATTTTAATTTAATCTCTATTTTCTAAATAAATAATTTGCCTTGGATTGAGTTCATGTACCCCAACCCTTGCGAATTTAGCTACTCATGATTTTTCTAGAAAACAAATTCATACCAATACATGGAATTATGGATCTAACAAACATTAGTAACAAATTGCAAAACAATTGAAAATTGAAAATAGAATTGAGACTAAATAAGATAAGGGAATTTGATACTTGAATTGAATTGAAGAATTGATACTTGAAATCTGCACTAGATGAACTTGAATCCAGAATACTACTTGTTCTTCAAACATAAAAACTAAGGTTTCTCTAAAAATATGAAAAACTAAAAAGGATTTCTAAAAAATGACTTTCTCTCTCTAGAAAATGAATAGATAACTTACTCCTAGTATCACTAGGAAAGCTTTATATGTCTGCTGTTTTCATAAAATCTTTCTCATACAACATTCTGAGTTCATCAATGGAATCTGGATGTCTGCAAAGAAAGATTCCTGCGTGAAACTGATATTTTCATGTTGTTCTCATAATACGATGAAAGGATATTACTTTCGTACCTTTAGTGCTCAGGGGTGCTCCTGCCACATCCTCCTAAAGCCTCAATCTCACACTCAGGACATATAACAGAAGCCCTTTTGTAACTCTCCTACAATTTCATCATGCGGTTTACGTCAGGTAATGGTAGATGCTGATATACGTTGAGAAACAATCAGAAAACAGATGATATTATGAGATGTTGGATAAAATATATGTGGTTTGGTGAGATGTTTTCTTACTTTTCTATTTTTTCACAGAATCCAATTCTTGCTCCCGACTCCAATGAATTGATTCCCATGGAAACAGGAAATGAAAGAGGGCATCCCATTAAGCCACTCATTACATTTTCAACTATTTTCAAAACATTCCACGCGTGTCCGTTGTCGCTGGCACATGTCACACACGTGTCCATTGCCCCTAGCGCAGACCAGTTATAACATAGGAATTAGAATTAATTGGGTGTTAGGTTTTTTGTTAAGGTTCATTAAAATTTTTATCTTTTATGTTCACTTCTGAACCCCTCTCTCTTTCTATATGTGTGTGTGTGTGTGTGCGCGCACGCATTTGTGTATGTGTGTGCGCACGCATTTGTGTGTGTGTGAGTCCATGTGTGAGGTCGCATAAAATGAAATAACACATGCTAGTATATGATAGTTCTGGTGATCCATGAGATTCACGATCAAGTGTTAAATCGGGAAGTGCTAACACACGTGGACGACAAAAAACTCGAGAAATATCCTATTCCAACCTCGTAATCAAAAACAGATTACGGGGTGGGAGTGGGGGGTGGAAGCTATTCCATAATGCAAAGGAAGGATCACAAAAGTTTCTCAATATCATATTACAACTGATATTACTACTTGTAGAGAGAAAATGGGAACATTTACTGCTATTGATGTCTAGACTAAGAGAGGGAATAAGGGTGCCCCTTAAATCCAGTTGATGTTGAACCAAGATTTGGTTGAACTGATGACTTCAAACGCTTGCTCTGACAGATTTGTATCAATAAATTCAGGAAACCATAGCCCAAGATTCTCCACAAAGCAGGCAGGAGGGAAGCGACTGCGAGGGATGTAGGGGAGAGAGTTTTGGAGTAACATCATGTTCCAATAGAACAATTTTATGCATCCATCATAGCCTTCTTAGAGTTTAGAGATTGTTCATTTGAGACATGCATAGTGCATAACATATGTTAGAGCTTGTGCTATATATACAAGACGAAGTGAAAAATAAAAGGAAAAAAGGGGATCTATTGCAGTTGCACGAAACAAATTAAAATATTTTTATTTAAAAAACCATCATGCACGGTGCATTTTGTTGCAAAGACCCCTCGCCACGCTCCCACCCCATCCACCACAAATCTGGGGACTTCTTAGTGGAAAATGTAGTGACACTGTTTTTTTTTTCAAAAAAATAAATAGTTCAATGGAGTTTGCATTAAAATAGTTCAAGGGAAATTATTGCAAAAACTGCATAATTCGACATTTTTTTTCTTTTGATCAGTTTGCACTTTAAAACAGGATTCAAAGAGTCGCGGTTTATTCTATATCATTATAGTGAGAACGCAAACATCAATATAGATATAGTTCAAAGCAATGACCTATATAAATTAAACAGGATCTAAAACACACCTTAGGGTTGTGTTGGACTTCTTGATAATGTGCTTCTGCCTCTTTGATATCAGGAAGTAACTCTATATTCATCACTCCTTTATAATGAATCATCTCCTGTGTAAGAGTATTGCGACGGAAAATCCATCATAGTACTAATAGCCTTGAGAAAGCTCCAAGGAGAGAAATATTATAGAATCTAGAAAAAGAGAAGAGTAGGGGAGTGAACTGTTTCTGCCGAACGTAGACTTCAATCAACGTGAGCTCACGGTGTGCTTCCTCAAAGGCACCAATCTCGGTTTTTGCTGACCCTATATTTTAATTATCGACAAAGAAGCATGTAAAATTATAGATATGTATATAACAATAATTTAATGCAAAATGTTGAATCATGATCTGACCAAAAAGCTTAAGCTGTTAGGTAGTGTGCCCACAATGTATATCATGCTCTCCGACACTCCCCCTTAGGAGCGACTCCAACACGCACATGGAGAGACAAATCGAGTTGCACTATGTACACAAACATAGGGTGGAGCAAAGTGCAGGTTGGGAAACATGAACCCAAGACCTTGTCGAGAACAAAGCTCAGATACCATGTTAAATAACCATCTGACCCAAAAGCTTAAGTCGTTAGGTAGTGTGCTTACTATCAATATCATACTCTCCAACAAAAAAACAAGGAAGAAGATTAACATACCACAAAGATTTTCAATTGAGATTTTAAGATCACTGGCATTAGATTCTGCTTCCTTCAATCTCAATCGAAACTTTTCTAACAATAATTCCTTTCCTTGTATATCATCTTGCACTTCCTGGATATCATGTCCAAGAGAAATATATGATTAAAATACACTTCTATTTAAACAACTTGGCATGCCTAGTCAGAGAGAGGGGGGGTCTAAGTGGCATGGGTATAAAGAACAACCAGAGATCTCTTGACGAAGGTCATCAACAGAAGTCACATGTGCAGCATTAGCTTCTGCAGCATATGAGTTCTGAACATCTTGCATTGTTAATTTCTTGATCATCAACGTCCCCTCAGCATCCACGCGCCTCCTCTAATAAAAAGACAATATGATACTCACAATCATAAGTATCCATACACACATTTAGTATAAACCAATATCAATTTTTGTGCATACGGTTGTAGTATATCTAGGATACAAAGATTTTCAGTAAAATTTCAAATAAAAAAGACTGATGTAAGTAAGGTTAGTTAAACAAGATCGATGTAGGGTTATTAAGCCTATGAAGCCGTTAAAGCAAGAAAGAACAGTCATGGATAATAATGTCTAATTATCAATCTACTTATTACAACCATAAAATCGCAATTTAAACTACTCCTGAGATCCGATACAAAGAAAGAGGAAGATTCCATATGAGTAAAGCACCAATTGCCAACAATAAGCATCTAACAGGGGTGGGTGTCATAAGCATTATTGAAATAACGAAAAAATAAGGACTACAAGAGGAAGAAGGATGTTCTGCTCGAGATCAGTACCGTGTTGTTGGTAGAAGAAAAAGAAAGTGGAAGAGAAAGGGAAAGGGAAAGAGAAAGCGGAGAGAGTGTAACTCTAACCCATGGATGGGCAGATCGACCATAGTCATATTATTACTAATAGAAATTGGAAAATTGCATCTATACTTCTAATCATCATATTCTTCCTCAATATGCAATACTGGGGATTTGATACAGACCAAGAAGAGAGAGAGAGAGAGAGAGAGAGAGAAAGAGAGAGAGCAGAAAAAAAGAATGGGAAATTAGTTGGAAATGGTTAATACTTAATATTATAAATATGATTCGAGTTCTCTATTTTTAGTACAATAAAGCTTACATAGGCCTAACCGTGAAACAAGTAATGAAACAAAATATATAAATTTCATAAATTACTCAAATAATCGTGTCCCAAGATAACTCCCATTCATACATCTTGGTAAGGATTTCCGATAAAACCAGCAAAAAACAAGTGTAAATTGAACAACGCCACACTAAAGAAGAAATAAATAACATAAGGTGGTGGAATGAAGCACACTCACAAATAATACGTCTGTTACCTTTGCATTTTGTAGTTTATCTTGAAGACCCCCAAGTACTTCCTCAACATTCCTTTGTTTTCTCGGCCACGTTGAGCTTGTTCTTGTACATTTAACGTGTCCCTTTCAAAATTCTTGATCTGATCATCATATTAACTACAAAGACGATCTACTCTCACATTGCTATTCGGGGGAAGAATTTTCCGCACTGAACCACATGAAAACCTAGAGAAGTATTGTCGATGAAACAATGTTTTGCAGCTGATAACTAAATTGAACTAGTGTAAGGAAATTGAAGGCCACGGTAACTTCACTTCATAGAGACATATGTAGGGAATGTGTTTGTATGAACTAATAAATATATGAATATAACACCATTTCCGAAAACACAAATCTATCCGCATCAAAACGCTTTGTATCGACCCCATTCGTTCATAAAATTAATTAATCAGGCATTACATATAAGTGATCGTCATATTAAAAGGGAAGGTTCTATATGATGACCTGCCACATTATATATGACAAGAGTCTTGGGAAACCAAGAAAAAAAAGATGTGGATGTTAAGATGGATGTGTGGTGAAGCTTCAAAGGATAATTTTAGAAAAGAACATATTCGAGAAACCGAATAAGTACTTCAAAGGTAAATTGTCAGAAAATCAGCATAAATGGTTTGGGAATGTTGAACAACAAGTGTACCCATAAGGAAGAGTGATTTAACTAGTATTGAAGGTACGCTAGGGTAGAGGTAAGCCACAATTCACTTCGCCGGGTATTGTAAAAAAGGAAATGAGGTCAGGTGGTGTAACCGAAGATATTGCGTTGAGTGCAACGAAATGCAAAAATAGGATTCATGTATCCAGCCCCTTATAATTGGGAAAGTGCTTTCTTGAGTTGAGTTTATCACATATAAGTGATTAGTTTATAAACTAATAAGTTATAATTGAAGTATTTACAAATGCTCCATCTGTGTTCTCAATTGGCTAATATCTAACATAAGCTCATGTCAACTCTTATTTTCCACTAATCTTCCTTACAACGAGATCCATACACTTCTAAAGATGTTTCTGGAAACGTTGTTTTAAATTGTGTTTAAGCTTGCAGTAATTTTCTGCCTTCACTTGCATTGTACACTTACTACTTGGCCCCACTTCTGTTTTTAACATTTAACAATTGTATAGAGTTGTTGTTGTGTCATCACACTAAGATGGTATTGCTTATATAAATATTGGTTCAATAAGAAAAATTTCACAACCGCAAGCTAGTGCTTCACTTTGATCCATTCTAGAATATGCCTCGTAATATTGATCAACTAATGACAAATGTGAAAATAGGAAAAGCATTGAAATATGAAGAAAAAGAAAGTACTCACTACATATTACATCCTGTATCCCTCAAAAGTATAAAGCTCCTTCATATTTGAGATCCTTTGATCGAAAGAAATTATTTTTCCAACATCATAATCTATAACAAGCACTTGTCTCTCAGCATTACCCTACATAATAAAACAGATCAGTTAAAAAATATTCAAGACACAATTGTATATGAAAAGAAACATTCTCATAAACGCAAAAGACACATGTAATGGTTATGTCAAGAAAACATGACATACTGCCAGCTTAAATGGGGCTTGAAGAGAGTTGCGTTCCTTTAAAACTTGGTCCATGGCAAGTCTAGGGAATTGTTTTATGCCTGAAATGCAAATTGAAAGGAAAAAGAAAAAGAAAAAGAACCTTACATGAGAGAAATCAAACAATGAAAAATAGACGTGGAATGACCTTTATGAAGCGCTTAAAATAGAATGACTAAAAAGATACATATTAACTTAGAAAGTAATACAAACGGCTATTCATGTAAAATTAAGTGATTACAAGGTTGGAACAATGTTTCCAATCAAAAATCAGAGGGGGCTGGGGGGAAAATATGTAAAGAAAGATCCAAGATCATATGATTACTGTTATTGACCCAACCTGCCCAGGCTGGTTGAATTAAAAATAAAGCGAATGGGAGACATGACCGGTCCAGTTCTGCTATTGGATTCTTTAAATAACAAAATGTTGAAAAAGGATCAACCCATGCGGGTTACACCTGAAACAGACATGATGGGAATCCATTGCTATTTTCCTGTTATTTTCCATTTTATTTCTATTTTTTGTTCCTTTTTAGGCATTTTCTTTCATTAATTAGCCCCAAGCAGGTTTGGGACTAATTAGGCATTCTTTTATTTCTTAGTTCGGTCCTTTTAGTCATTTTAGCTATTTAATTGATTAGCAAGTAATTCAGCCCCTATAAATACCCTTTGTATTCTCATTTGTTCTTGACTTCCATTGTTGAAATATAAGAAATCTCTTATTTTCTCTCTCTTGAAATCTTATTTGTTTGATTTTTATCCACTGACGTGTAGTTTATGCCAAATTGGTATCAGAGCGAGGTGTCGTTCCCCAATTGGTGTATTGGTGTGTAGATAATCAAAATCGAACGTTACTTTTCAATGGCCCCAAAGAAAATGAATCGAATTCATGAGGAGGTTAATCAAGAATTAAGAGAGCAACTAGCAAGAATGGAAGAGAAGAAGGATAGAAGGATAGAAGAATTGGCACACCGACAACAAGAACAAACCCTAATTCTGTCCCAAGAATTTAACCAAAAATTTGAAGCCCTAATGCAACAATTCTTCAAATCCCCAAACCCTAATCCCTCTCAAGAAACCCTAGTTCCAAATCACCCTCAAAAAGACAATCAAAGGGCTAAAAAGCAACCTGAAATCGCCCACATGTCTGAAATAGGGATTCCGATGCTATACAGCACAAAAAAAGGCAACGCAAAAAAAGGCAACAGGGACTGCTGAAATCTCGTACCCACCATCCGTCACTGCTGAGTTAACCATAGGGACTGGCCAACATCATGCAACCCTCAACCCGGTGGTTGGCTTTGGTTCCTCTGCCGCCAATCAACAATGACTTGCTGCTACTCCAAACTCGGCACAAAAGGACAATCAACATGTTGTCAAATCCTTCTCAACCCCAAGTTTTCCCCATCCCGGTTTGGAACCCTCAAGTCTATACCCAAAACGACCTTTAAACCTTTAAAACCCTCAATTCTACCCAACCAACACAAAAAAAAATCACACACCTTCTGTCCCAATAGAAACCCTAGTTCAAGAACCACATTGTGTACATTCCGACCCCGGCCATAAAGCCTAATCTAAACTCGGACCCCGTTATCATTTTTCCAACCAAAATTTAAACCCTAAATTTAACCAAGAATGTGCACCCACCCAAAAATTAGCCCCACCCAAGTTACCCGAAATCCCAAATGCAATTCCCCCTAACCATCCACCCAATCTCAACCCATTTCGACCACCAGACCCATATGATTTTGGTATTTCTGAATATCAAAACATAGATCCGCATTTGCATCCTCATGCACCACCATACATACCACCACCCCCATCTTCACATCACACACCCTCCTATCATGACCTCTCTCTACTTTACACCGATTCCTCACCCGCTTCTGACATCCGGGATAATCACCGTAGCATCTTCGAGTGGATTCCCCCACCCGGCGGCCATCACCCCTTTCCATTACGGGATCGTCATTGCTTCTATTGTGGAGAACATGGCCACTTGATTGGCATGTGTCCCCACTATCAGCGCGGTCCCCCAGCGCCTCCCCTAGCTCCACATGTTCATCCTCTTCATCCACCACTTGTTCAGATGCCACCGATTCTGATCGATCCTGTTACACCTGTGCTAGGTGATGTGATGGGTTTAGGAGCTCATCAGGATGGAGACCCACTTGAATTAGCACTTCAGATGCTTTCTCGGAGTCGACATACGCATTGATGTTCCTATGTTCGATGGCCGATTTTCCCCAGATGATATGATTGATTGGTTGCCTGCTATGGAAACAGTTTTTTACTACAAACGGGTTCAGGGCCGCTCGTGTGTTCTTCTCGCTGCCACAAAATTTTAGGGGTTTGCCCGAGTTTGGTGGAATGACCTTTGTTACCGTAGGATAGCTATAGGACTTCCTCCCATTCAAGACTGGCTCGACCTTAAGGCTGCTCTTCATGCCTCATTTGTACCTCCAAGAGATGAACGTGATCTCTTTGCGTGCATCCAGTCCCTCCGAAAGGATATGTCTTCAGTGGTGGATGATATAGAACAGTTTCATATCCTTTGCACTAGATCTCGTCTTCCCGAGACTAAGGATCAGCGAATCAGCTACTATATTCTGGGGCTCCAGCCACATATTCAGCGAGATCTTGAATTGAGAGAGATACCGACCTTTTTGAAGGTGGTAGAGTATGCTACTAAGGTAGAGGCCTATCATGGAACCTTAGCAGCTTCTCCAACATCCCGACCTCCATCTTTCTTGAGTTCTGCTCCTCCTACAGCTTCATCTTCGACATCTTCTACCATTGCTCCAATTACTGCCACTTTCGCTGCGACCCATACAGGCCCTCCCACATTTCGCTGATTTAATTACAATAGCGTGGGACACCTAACTTCTGATTGTCCTCAGCCACGTCAAAGGGCCCTGCTAACGATGGATCAGCCCCCCGAGTATCTTGACGAGGCCGAACAGACCCCTGGTCCTACATTGATTACCATTTTAGAGGGTGATTTTATTGGTCTTCCCCTCTTAGTTCGTGAACTAACCCTTTTTGAGATGGGGAGAGTGATGGGAATCCACTGCTATTTTCCATTTTATTTCTATTTTTTGTTCTTTTTTACGCATTTTCTTTCATTAATTAGCCCCAATCATGTTTGGGACTAATTAGGCATTCTTTTATTTCTTAATTGGTCCTTTTAGTCATTTCATTTTAGCTAATTACTTGATTAGAAGGTAATTCAGCCCCTATAAATACCCATTGTATTCTCATTTGTACTTGGCTTCCATTCTTGAAATATAAGAAATCTCTTATTTTCTCTCTCTAGAAATCTTATTTGTTAGGTTTTTAACCACTGACGTGTAGTTTACGTCAAGACAACCCAGGGGATTTTGCAAAAACAGAATGTGTTTTTAAAAAATTTTAGGAAACCAAAATGCTAAGGTTGTTGAGAGTTGAACCAGGGACTTTAAGCCAGGTTTAATAAGTATAAGTGTATAAAGAAAATCACATATACTTATTTCTTTAACCTTAGTCCCATAAATACCAAACACAATAAAAGAACAGCTATATCAACTGTCCGTGCATGATAACCCAAATAAACTCATTCCACCAATACTTCATACACTGAAAAGAGTGAGTGAAATAGTCTTATTTAAGTTCAATGCTTGTCAAGCTTTTCACTGAATGAAAACTAAAATCTGGCGGAATAAAAGAGAATCCCAGGTAGACAAATAAGTTTTGACGATAGCTTTTTGGCGAATTCAGAAGATATTTCAAGATCTTTTAACATTTCAGAGCTGGCAGCACATAGATTGAACTACATATTTAAGAGGTGGAAACCATAATATTAATTCAAAATCCTAAAACATTTCACAAACAAATGGAGACTATTTATAGCATATCCCTTAAAACATTAATGCATGACAAGAAAATGAATAGATAACTTACTCCTAGTTTCCCTCGAAAAGCTTTATATGTGTGCTGTTTTCTCAACATTTTCCAATCTTTCTCATACAACATTCTGAGGTCATCAATGGAATCTTGATGTCTGCAATGAAAGATCCCTGCATGAAACTGATATTTGCATGTTGTTCTTGTAATACGATGAAAGGATATGACTTTATTACCTCTAGCACTCATGCTTAAGTCTTTGATTTAGTCTACTTAATTGGGCACTTAGTTGCTCAGGGGTGCTCCTGCCACATCTGATAAGCACCCAAACTTTACAATTTATACCCCGAATAGATGTGCTTTAGTTGCTATTTCTCGACAATATGAGTCTTTTGCGCTTAATTTGTCAATATGCAGGCTTAATGCACGTTGCGCTGTTCAAACGCGTATTTCAAGGAAATTGTGCATTTAATGGAGCTAATTCCCTCTCTCGTACCCTAACCCGAGCCTAAACTTAGCCCAAACTTACCCCAAGCCTGTGTGTGTTTTATTTGTGTCATTTTATTATTTTTTTTTAGATTTTTAGTTTGAGTCTTTTCTATTTTTAGGATTTATTTTAGATTTATTTTAGAATTTTTAGATTTTATTTTCTATTTTTCTATTTTATTTTTATTTATATAATTTTTTTTTATTTTGATTAGTTGTTAGTTTAGTCTTATTTTATTAAGATTAGTTTTAATAGTTTATTTTTTTAGTTTATTAGATTTTATATTTTTAGGACTTTAATTTTCATTTAGGTTTTTCATTTTTTATTTCTTTTGTCTTATTATTTTAGTTTTTTTTTAATAGCTTAGGATTTTATTTTTAGTTTTAATATTTTTATTTTTATTATTTCTAGTTTGTTTTATTTTTAAATTAGATTTTATTTTATTTTTATTTTTATTTTTATTAATTCTTAGTTGAGTTTTTATTATTTTAGGTGTCCAAATAAAGTACACACATAACCCCACCTAATCTATCCTACACCTTAGATAAAATTCTCCCCACCCCTCTATGTTGAGTATTTGCATTTTTAGCAAATACCTCAATATAGAGGTGTGTGTTGAAAATTATCTCTAGGATAAATTTCACCCCACCCATCTATTATGAATTTTTGCATTTTTAGCAATTATTCATAATAAATTGATGTAGTGAAATTTATCCCTTATGGGAGATAAATTCTAACCCATTCATTTATGTTGAGATTTTGCATTTTTAGCAATTATCTCAATATAAATTAATGATCTAGAATTTATTTCTTTGGGTGAATTCTAATGTACAATTTTAGGATTTTAGGATTTGCATTTTTAGCAAATCTCTTTTATTATTTAATTGTCCATTATGAATTCATCCACTATCCTTTTAATTTTTAGTTTGTAATTTTTAGTTTAGCTTCAATAAATACATGAGTGAAGAATTGTAATTGAGAGATTGATGATGTAATTGAAGATTTCATGTCAATTCAAGGCTTAAATGGGTTTGATCTATTCCTCTCTTTTACTTTTAGTTTAATCATCTCATGCTTTCAATTGTTTATCTTATATTTTTGGATGATGATTATTGAGGGCTAATCTCCCATTTATGGGATGAAATTTTGAAGCCCTCATGAGTCCAATTTTGTTAGTTTACTTATTAGGACAATTTTGTTTATCTCACCTTTCTTAAATTAGCTTTTACTTCTTAATTAGTAGTTATAAAAATTAGTATAGTTAGTTAGCTAAAAAATCCCTTAAAAAATCCATAAAAAAAATATAAAAAGCAAAAAATAAATAAATAATAATAAAATTCAAATGAATCTATTTATGTCCTCTCCAATTTTGTGTTTCACCCTTAGATATGGATTGACTCCCTTACTTACCTCTACACTTGAGTTTATTATATTTTGTAGGTATGTGAGGATTTTTGACTAACTTGGCTTCAAACAACGACCATATACAAAAAGTCAAAGTTATCAAATGGCGCCGTTGCCGGGGATGTAGCAAAAGTATTTTAATCAAATGGCGCCGTTGCCGGTCTTTGGAGCTTCAAGCACTTGCGAGGATTACCTATTTGTGATTCATTTGTATTGCACTTTTTATTTTATTTTTAGTACCATTTTTTTTATTTTAGAAGGATTGTATTAGGACTTTATTATTTGGCTTGTATTGCGGTGCATAGAGACACCATTTATTTTTCATTTAAAATTGTAATAATTGAAGCCAAGCGTGATAGGGAAACCGGACAAGGTAGAGAGAGGGCGTCCAAAGGCGAGGATTTAGAAGCCTCTCTACCTTGGGTCGGTAGGACTCCTGGGGACGACTGAGATTGGCGTATTCTTCCCCCGGTCGACTCAAAATTTTCGGCACCTCACGGCCTAAAAACCGTGGGAGGTATATTTCTTACACCCTCGCGCCTCTCCTGTTAGCGAGTCAATTCTTTTGTGTGCTCTTGTGTGCTCTTGTGTGATTTTATTCTCGCATTTATTTTTTTTAATGGTGTGATGAATTAAATTACTAAGACCTACACCCGGTCACTCACGAGAAGGGATTTCATCACCCGACTCACTCGCTTATCATTGTGTGCTACCCTAGCCATCACTAAATTTAAAATCAATCAAATAGGTAGCCCAATAGGAGAATATTTTTGCAAAGGCGATCACTCATATTTCCGTGATTTTTATCGCCCGCGGACTTAATTAAAATTTGACTACCCTCTCACTAAATCTAAAGATAACAATTGGCTATGTGCTAGTTAGGATGTATCCTTGACTTGTGTGTGTGTCCAATTCCATTTTTCGGTAGTCGGATTTTAGTTAGTTCGTCCACTTCAAGAGTCCATATCTTTCCCCACCATTTTCTTCTAAAAAAAAAAAAATTCAAAAAAAAAATTTTCTTCCTTTATTTTTCAAAAAAAAAAAAATATATATTTTCTTTCATTTTTATAAAAAAAATACAAAAATATTTTTTTTTCCTTCTATCTCTTCACAAAAATCCAAAACATATCTTCTTCCTTTATTTTAATAAAAATTCAAAAATATTTTCTTCCTTTCATTCTCTAAAAAACCAAAAAATAAAAAAATAAAAAAGGTCGTGTTCGGTGTTTCTTCACCCTCACCCTTGTCAAATTATCGAACAAGACTGACGCTTCAGTCTTGTTTGGGGGTGATTCTCATCACCCAATTTTCTGCCGCCCCGCGCCATCATTGTTCTTTTCCTTAGGGTGAGAATGGATCGGTCTGGCTGAAGACATTAAACTTAGCGCTACCGGGAGGCAACCCGCGTTTCTTATACTTGTCTCATCCTGTTTGGGGGTGGTGTTTCACATCACCCTATGTTTTCCCATGCTTATAGACTTGTACAATTTTTTTTCTCACTTCTTATTCAGGTTTTTTCTTGGCTTTACATGTCTACTTCATTAGCGGTTGATTTCTGGTAATCTCTTTCCTAACTTATGCTCTCAATTTTAAAAATCATTTTACCTAACATCGAGGACGATGTTCCTTTTTGTTTGGGGGTGGGGAATTTTATCAAAATCGTGCCTCTTTTGAAAAATTTTGATTTTTGAACCTGAATTTTAAAATTTCGTGCAGTTTCTTTCATCTCACTCATTGATGTGAATTTTCAATCATCCATCTTTTAAAGTCTAGGAATCAAGCTAGAGAATATTTTTTTCTAAATAGCTTATGTAATACATAACAAGGCATTTTGCACCATGAATTTCTAGACTCAACAAAATTTGTGCACTTATCACGTCATTACGTTTAGAGTTGAAGAGTACTACAATTCTAAAGAGAACCTTAAGGATCACTAGTAGAGACTTTAGCCCGTGAGATTTGTGCCTTTCACCCTTTTTGAGTGTTTTACGCAATCTCCGAGTCACAAGTTGATTCAACTTCTTTTGGGTCCGCACTTAAATTGTTGTATGATCTCATTATCCTTCATTAAAATTTGGCTTGATCACTGAGAATGACATCTTTTTCGAGTTGTAAGAAACGCGTGTCTTAAAATTTGTCCCGATCACTAGATTTTCACCACACCTTCACTCACACACCAACCAAATTTCATTTATCATACATTCATACACCTTCCATTTTCCATATCATCACCATATACCATACCGCCCATTTCCATATCCACAGAGAATAGTGTTGAAAGTAAAAGGAGAAGATCCGTCATAGAGAGTGTTTGCATTTTTAGCGAATATCTCTCCCAAAGCCGATTCAGATGGAGAAAAATTTGATACAAATCTATGTTGGTGTTATTTGTATTTTTAGCAGATTTATCTCATACATTGATGCGTATAAAAAAAAAGAAAAAAAAAATAAGCAAGTAAAAAAAAAGGAGATGATCTATCATAGAGAGTGTTTGCATTTTTAGCGGATATCTCTCCCAAAGACGATTCAGATAGAGAAAAATTTAATACAAATCTATGTTGGGGTTATTTGTATTTTTAGCAGATTTATCTCATACATTGATGTGTATTTGGAAAAGATGAAAAAGAGAAAGTTGCAGTTAAGAAATAAAGACATTTGTTCGTCTATGAGTGATACACTCTTCTCAACTATCACCATCCATTTTATCCTTCATATCATACCCTTCCCATTTCATTTACCCTCACCCATATACATCCATATTTCCCCTAGGTGTTTGGGCAAATGAAAGTCAACGTGGTGAATAACTCGACGTTCTCACTATAGTGATTAGCATTCTTTCATGAGATCAATTTTCTTTCTTATTGTTCGTTCTTTCTTATACGTGTGTGAGACGTTTGAACTTGATTACATTTACTCACCTCCTCACACACAAGAGCGATACACTAACCCATATCTCGAGAGTTCGCTTGGGAGTGATATATCTAGTGAGATTTGAAGTTGAAGCGTTGATTCCGACAAGGCAATCTAGGAATTACTTTGATGATACTCGACCCGTTTTGACTGATTCACACTACACACGTTGAGTTCTAGGAAGGATGTGCCTGGAGTATTTACTTAGCTAAACTTTCACATTCTAGCTTGTATTTCTGAAATCATTTTCTCATGTGATGGATTGTGCGATTATTCTATGTCTAATAAGAGATTGACTGCCTTTCAATAAATTTTTGCAAATAAAGAATTTTGTGGGTATATTCCCTGCAGACCCTCACGAGACACAACTCGTCCTGTAGGGCAACCTATAGGTTTAAAGGCTTGTTGCACATGCTAAGTGCAATCGCAAGTGCCCGCGAAAGTGGTACACTTTTGGTTTCTTATCGTTCTCTTTCTCTCTATCTTATTGCTCGAGGACTAGCAATGCTCTGTTTGGGGGTGGTGTGATAAGCACCCAAAACTGTACAATTTATACCCCGAATAGATGTGCTTTAGTTGCTATTTCTCGACAATATGGGTCTTATGCACTTAATTTGTCAATATGCAGGCTTAATGCACGTTGCGGTGTTCAAACGCGTATTTCAAGGAAATTGTGCATTTAATTGAGCTAATTCCCTCTCTCGTACCCTAACCCGAGCCTAAACTTAGCCCAAACTTACCCCAAGCCTGTGTGTGTTTTATTTGTGTCATTTTATTATTTTTTTTTAGATTTTTAGTTTGAGTCTTTTCTATTTTTAGGATTTATTTTAGAATTTTTAGATTTTATTTTCTATTTTATTTTTATTTATATAATTTTAATTCATTTTGATTTTGATTAGTTTTTAGTTTAGTCTTATTTTATTAAGATTAGTTTTAATAGTTTATTTTTTTAGTTTATTAGATTTTATATTTTTAGGACTTTAATTTTCATTTAGGTTTTTCATTTTTTATTTCTTTTGTCTTATTATTTTAGTTTTTTTTTTAATAGCTTAGGATTTTATTTTTAGTTTTAATATTTTTATTTTTATTCTTTCTAGCTTGTTTTATTTTTAAATTAGATTTTATTTTATTTTTATTAATTTTTAGTTGAGTTTTTATTATTTTAGGTGTCCAAATAAAATACACACATAACCCCACCTAATCTATCCTACACCTTATCCTACACTACCATACACCCTCACCCACACTAACACCGCATCTTCTTCAACCTCCAACCACCCTCTCTCTCCTCTACCTCCATTACCAACTCAACCCAATTCTCTTTTCTCTCTCCACAAACCCACCTCACCCCCACCTGAAAACCTCTCTCACATACCCACTAACCCATAACCATCTCCTCCCTTATACCTCCATGCCTCCTGCCCTCCGATCGCATCCATCTCAGGCCATGGCCACTGCCAAAACAAACCGCTGCTACCCCCAGTGCCGATGACCTCCTCTCCGGTGAACCCGCGGTTTACCTCCGGCGGGCTGCCCAGCAGAACCCAGCGACCTCCACAACCGCGACCTCTCGCCCCCCTTACAACCCTCTAGCCCTCGTCCCCCCTCTCCATTCCGGCTGGATCTCAACCCACCATCCTCTAAACCCGATCACCCATGTCCAAACCCATTTTTCAACCCATTCATTACCCATTTCCCTTAAGCCACGACCTGTTGAACAAAACCAAATCCCAAACAAATGTCCATGTGTTTAATAACCAAACTTAAACCTTTACCCATTTTAACCCCAAAGCCTTTAAAACCCATTTCTCCAAAGTCAAAAATCGTCACCAGCCAAACAAAAAAAATAAAACAAGTACCCTTGTGCCTAAAATCAGTTAATACCTTTTACCCCCTTTTTCCTATTCTTTACCCAAACTACCCTTAAACCATATATGATATTTATTCCCCCATTTTCCTACTTGTCCCCACACCTCACACAATCCATGCACAATTGTGCATTTTCTCAAATCACCTCACTCCCTCTACCCACATGTGCTCTCACCATTTCCACATGCACACCCTTGCCAATTTTCATTTTTACCCCTCATGCTCCATGCCTCCTATATATTGAGGATGAAGACCCATTTGAAGGATCTCTCAAAATTAGTTTTAAGCTAGGTGTGATAAAATTCTCCCCACCCCTCTATGTTGAGTATTTGCATTTTTAGCAAATACCTCAATATAGAGGTGTGTGTTGAAAATTATCTCTAGGATAAATTTCACCCCACCCATCTATTATGAATTTTTGCATTTTTAGCAATTATTCATAATAAATTGATGTAGTGAAATTTATCCCTTATGGGAGATAAATTCTAACCCATTCATTTATGTTGAGATTTTGCATTTTTAGCAATTATCTCAATATAAATTAATGATCTAGAATTTATTTCTTTGGGTGAATTCTAATGTACAATTTTATAATTTTAGGATTTGCATTTTTAGCAAATCTCTTTTATTATTTAATTGTCCATTATGAATTCATCCACTATCCTTTTAATTTTTAGTTTGTAATTTTTAGTTTAGCTTCAATAAATACATGAGTGAAGAATTGTAATTGAGAGATTGATGATGTAATTGAAGATTTCATGTCAATTCAAGGCTTAAATGGGTTTGATCTATTCCTCTCTTTTACTTTTAGTTTAATCATCTCATGCTTTCAATTGTTTATCTTATATTTTTGGATGATGATTATTGAGGGCTAATCTCCCATTTATGGGATGAAATTTTGAAGCACTCATGAGTCCAATTTTGTTAGTTTACTTATTAGGACAATTTTGTTTATCTCACCTTTCTTAAATTAGCTTTTACTTCTTAATTAGTAGTTATAAAAATTAGTATAGTTAGTTAGCTAAAAAATCCCTTGAAAAATCCATAAAAAAAATATAAAAAGCAAAAAATAAATAAATAATAATAAAATTCAAATGAATCTATTTATGTCCTCTCTAATTTTGTGTTTCACCCTTAGATATGGATTGACTCCCTTACTTACCTCTACACTTGATTTTATTATATTTTGTAGGTATGTGAGGATTTTTGACTAACTTGGCTTCAAACAACGACCATATACAAAAAGTCAAAGTTATCAACATCCTCCTAAAGCTTCAATCTCACACTGAGGACATATAACAGAAGCCCTTTTGTAACACTCTTGTGATTTTATCATGCGGTTAGCGTCGGGTAATGTAGATGTTCAGATAAGTCAAGAAACAGTCAACAAACATATGATATTATGAGATGTTGGATAAAAGACATGTGGTTTGGTGAGATGTTCTCTTACGTTTCTATTTTTTCATAGAATCTAATTCTTACTCCCACCCACATCCAATGAATTGATTCCCATGGAAACTGGAAATGAAAGAGGGCATGGCATTAAGCCACTCATTACATTTTCAACTCTTTTCAAAACTTCTCATAAAACTCAACTACTTGTCAGTCCTATTCCTACCTCACAATCAAGAACAGAAACGGGTTGGGAGTGGGGGTTGGAAGCTATTCTATAACGCAAATGAAGGATCACAAAGGACCCATTTGGTTCGCTACTCAGAAAATTTGATTTAAACGATGTTTTTAAACACAGTTTAAAAATTCAGTTTTTTGTATATATAATTATTAGTGTGCGTTTGGTAAACTTGTTTTTAAATACAGTTTTTTGAAAATTTGACAAAATTGGCAATCATGGATATTTATATTGTACATATGTTTATGTGTGCATGTGTGTGTGTATATATACACATACACCCCCCCCCCCCCCCCACACACACACACACATATATATATATATAGTTGCCCCCCGGCCAAAAAACAATATTTAAAAAAACTATTTTAATTTTAAAAAAATTAATAGCATGTATTTAAAAAACATTAGTATAATAGTATAATGGTATAATAGTATATAAATAATATATAATAGTATATATATGCTTTTAGCATGATATTTCATGCATGCTATGTAGCATAAAAAACATAAAATATCATTCATAAAAAGTTGGAATATCATACATATATTTTTATCATAACATTCCTATCTTATTATATATATATATATATATATACATGATACATGAATGTATACATACATACATACATATATACAAACATACATCATAAATTATATACACGTACATTTAATATCATGTATTTTTACATATATTTAATGAGGTATGTTGGGGAGTTTAACTATATATATATAGATATTGGATGTATAATTCACTATAAAATTATATACATTCATGAATTGATAATATTTTTTAATACATATGTACTATATGTATATTTTGTATTATTTAATACATGTATATAATACATGTATAAAACTATATATAAGTATCATATATCTATTGATAATATTATTTAACTTTATATTATTCCATACGTAATTTTATGTACATGTACATATATATTTTTTATTTATAATAATCACACACATATTAATGTATTATGTATGTATACTATATATTAAGGTATAACTACATTAAAATATTAAGAATGAATAATTTTAAGTTGAAAAATAAAAAAACTAAAGTCATAAAACACCCTAAACCTGTTTTCTGAAAAACTTGATTATAACACATAAATATTATAATTTTGTGTTTAAAAACAGGTTGCCAAACACAGATTTTATCAGAATTGTAATTAAACACAGAAAATAGAATTATAGTTGCAAACCAAACAGGCCCAAAGCATCTCAATATCATATTACAAATGATACTAATACTTGTAGAGGGAAAATGGGAACATTTACTGCTATTGATGTCCGGACAACGAGAGGGAATAAGGGTGGCCCATAAATTCTGTTGATGTTGAACCAAGATTTGGTTAACTGATGACTTCAAACGCTTACTCTGACAGAGATTTGTATCAATAAATTCAGCAAACCATAGACCAAGATTCTCCACAAAAGCAGGCAAGAGGGAAGTGGCTGCGAGGGGTTTAGGGGAGAGAGATTTGGAGTAACATGATGTTCCAATAGAACAACTTTATGCATCCATCACAGCTTTCTTAGAGTTTAGAGATTGTTCATTTGGGACATGCAGAGTGCATAACATATGTTACAGCTCGTGCTATATATACATGGCGAAGTGAAAAATAAAAGGAAAAAAAGGGGATCGATTGCAATTGCACGAAACAAATTAAACCATCATGCACGGTGCATTTTGTTGCAAAGACCCCTCGCCACGCTCCCACCCCATCCACCAAAAATCTGGGGACTTCTTAGTGGCAAATGTAGTGACTCTTTATTTTTCAAAAAAAAAAAAATAGTTCAATGGAGTTTGCATTAAAATAGTTCAAGGGAATTTATTGCAAAAACTGCATAATTCGACATTTTGTTTCTTTTGGTCAGTTTGCACTTTAAAACAGGATTCAAAGAGTGGCGGATTATTCTATATCATTATAGTCAGAACGCAGACATCAATATAGATAAAGTTCAAAGCAATGACTCATATAAATTAAGCAGGATCTAAAACACACCTTACGGTTGTGTTGGAGTTCTTGATAATGTGCCTCTGCCTCTTTGATATCAGGAAGTAACTCTATATTCATCACTCCTTTATAATGAATCTTCTCCTGTGTAAGAGTATTGCTTCATATTTTTAGTAATTTAATAAAAAGACGGCCAATGCATCATAGTACTAATAGCATTGAGCAAGCTCCAATGAGAGAAATATTATAGAATCTAGAAAATAGAAGAGTAGGGGAGGGAACTGTTTTCTGCAGAACGTAGACTTCAATCAACGTGAGCTCACGGTGTGCTTCCTCAAAGGCACCAATCTCGGTTTTTGCTGACCCTATATTTTAATTATCAACAAAGAAGCATGTAAAATTGTAGATATGTATATAACAATAATTTAATGCAAAATGTTCAATCATTATCTGGCCAAAAAGCTTAAGTTGTAAGGTAGTGTGACCACAACGTATATCATTCTCTCTGACACTCCCCCTCATGAGTGACTCCCACAAGCACGTGGAGAGACAAACCGAGGTGCACTATGTGCATAAACAAAGGGAGGAGCAAAGTGCAGGTTGGGAAACTTGAACCCAAGACCATGCCGAGACCAGATCTCTCATACCATGTTGAATCTCCATATATGACCCAAAATCTTAAGCTGTTAGGTAGTGTGCTCACTATGTATATCATGCTCTCCAACCAAAAAAAAAAGGAAGAAGAAGATTAGCATACTACAAAGATTTTCAATTGAGATTTTAAGATCACTGGCACTATATTCTGCTTCCTCCAATCTCACTTGGAACTTTTCTATCAGTAGTTCCTTTCCTTGTATATCATCTTTCACTTCCTGGATATCATGTCCAAAAGAAATATATGATTAAAAATATACTTTGATTTAAACAACAACTTGGCATTCGAGAGAAACTAGGAGTAAGCTTCGAAGCTCATCAATAGAAGTCGCAAGGTGCAGCATTAGGTTCGGCAGCCTATGACTTCTGAACATCATGAATTGTTAATTTCTTAATCATCAACGTCCACTCAGCATCCACACGCCTCATCTAACAAAAAAAATATGATACTCACAATCATAAGCATCCAGACACACATTTAGTATGAACGAATCTCTATTTTTGTGCATACGACGATAGTATAGCTAGGATTTTTAGTAAAATTTCAAATCAACAAGATTCATGTAAGGTTAGTAAAACAAGATCGATGTAGGGTTATTAAGACTATGAAGCCATTAATGCAAGAAAGCACAATCATTGACTATAATGTCTAATTATCAATTAACTTATTACAACCACAAAATTGCACTGAAAAGTACTACTGATATCCGATACAAAGAAAGAGGGAGATGCCATCTGAACAAAGCGCCAATGGACAACATTAAGCATCTAACAGGGGTGGGATCCATATGCTTTATTGAAATAGCGGGAAAATAAGGAGTACAAGAGGAAGAAGGATGTCCTGCTCTGGATCAGTACCGTGTTGGATTTCCTACATATATTGGTAGAAGAAAAAAAGTGGAAGATAAAGGGAAAGATAAAGCTGAGAGAGTGTAACTGTAACCCATGGATGGGCAGCTCTACCAATTTCATATTATTATACTAATCGAAGTTGGAAAATTCCATCTATACTTCTAATCATTACATTCTTTCTCAATATACAATATCGGGGACGTGATACAGACAAAGAAGAGAGAGAGAGAGAGAGAGAGCAGAAAAGGGGAATAGGAAATCAATTGGAAAAAGTCAATACTTAATATTACTAATACAATTCAAGTTCTCTATTTTTAATAAAATAAGGATTAAATAGGCTAACCCTGAAACAAGTAATGACACAAAATCTATAAATTCCATAAATTACTCAAATAATCATGTCCTAATATAACTCCCAATCATACATCTTGGTAAGGATTTCCTCACAAGGGCATGCATTCAAGAGATAAAACCAGTAAAAAAACAAGAGTAAATAGAACAATGCCACACTAAAGAAGAAATAAATAACATAAGATGCATGGAATAAAGCACACTCACAAACAAGACGTCTGTTACCTTTGCATTTTGTAGTTTATCTTGAAAACCCCCAAGTACTTCATCCACATTCCTTTTCTTTTCTTGGTCACGTTGATCTTGTTCTTGTACATTTGATGTGTCCCGTTCGTCTGATCACCATATGAACTACAAAAAATGACCTGTTCTCACATTCCTATTCTGGGGAAAGAATTGTCTACGCTGAACTACGGAAAAACCTAGAGAAGTATTGTCGATGAATCAATGTTTTGCAGCTGATAACTAAATTGAACTAGTATAAGGAAATTGAAGGCCACGGTAACTTCACTCCATAGAGACATATGTAGGTAATGTGTTTGTACGAACTAATTAACATATTAATAGAACACCGTTTCCTGAAACATACATCTATCTGTATCAAAATGCTTTGTATCGACCCCATTTGTTCATAAAATAAATTAAACAGGCATTACATATAAGTGATTGACGTATTAAAATGGAAAGTTCTATATGATGACTTGCCATGTTATATATGAGTCTTGGGCAACCAAGAAACAAAATGTGCAGAAAATAAGCATGGAGGAGATGTGGATGTTAAGATCGATGTGTGGTGAAGCGTCAAAGAATAATTTTAGAAAAGAACATATTCGAGAAACAGAATAAGTACTTCAATGATAAATTGTCAGTAAATCGGCTTAGATGGTTTGGACACGTTGACGTAGGCCAACAAGTTCCGCCATAAGGAAGAGTGATTTAACTAGAATAGAAAGTAAGTCAGGGGTAGAGGTAAGCCTCAATTCACTTGGCGGGATATTGTAAAAAAGGACCTGACGTCCTGTGGTTTAATCGATGATATTACGTTGAGCGCCACGGAATGCAAAAATAGGATTCATGTAGCCAACCACATATAAATGGGAAAGTGCTTTGTTGAGTTTGAGTTTATCACATATAAGTGATTAGTTTATAAACTAATAAGGTATAAACGAAGTATTTACAAATACTCCGTTTGTGTTCGCATTTGGGTAAAATCTAGCAGAACCTCATGTTTAACTCTTATTTTCCATTAATCTTCCTTACAACGAAATCCATGCACTTCTAAAAAATTTTTGGAAACGTTGTTATAAATGGTGTTAAAGCTTGCAATAATTTTCTGCCTTCAAATGGTTGTTGCATTGTACATTTACTACTTAGCCCACCTTCTTTTTTAAATATTTAATAATTGAATAGAGTTGTTGTGTCATCACACTAAGATGGTTTTGCTTATATAAATATTGGTTCAATAAGTAAAATTTCACAACCATAAGCTAGTACTTCACATTGATCCATTCTAGAAAATGCCTCGTAATATTGATCAACTGATGACAAATGGGAAAATAGGAAAAGCATTGAAACATTAAGAAAAACAAAGTATTCACTCCATTTTACATCTTGTATCCCTCGGAAGTATAAAACTCCTTCAAACTTGAGATCCTTTGATCATAAGCAATCGTTTTTCCAACATCATAATCTATAACAAGAACTTATCTCTCATCATTACCCTAAAAAATAAAACAGATCACTTTAAAAATATTCACGACACAATTTGCATACGAAAAGAAACATTCTCATAAATGCAAAAGAAACATGTAATGGTCATGTGAAGCAAACAAGGCATGGTATGATCATGTGAAGAGAACATGACATACTGCTAGGTTAAATGGCGCTTTAAGAGAGTTGTGTTCCTTTGAAACTCAGTCCATCGCAAGTCTAGAGATTTGTTACGTGCCTGAAATGTAAATTGAAAAAAAAGAAGAAAAAGAAGCTTACATGAGGGAAATCAAATAATGACGACCTTTATCAAGCGCTTCAAAAAGAATGAGGAACGAGATACATATTAACTTAGAAAAGAATAAAAATGTCTATTTATGTCAAATAAAGTGATTATAAGCAGGGAGAGGGGGGGGGGGGGGGAGAATATGTAAAGAAATATCCAAGCTCATATAATTACTGTTATTTACCAAGCCAGGCACAGGTGGTTGAATTAAAATCAAGCGAATGGGAGACATGACCGGTCCAGTTATGTTATTGGATTCTTTAAATAAAAAAACGTTGAAAGAGGGTCAACCCACGCAGGTTTCACCTGAAATAAACAACCCAGGGGATTTTGCAAAATGTGTCTTTAAAATAGTTTAGGAAACCAAAACGCTAAGGCCAGTGACAGTTGAACCAGGGACTTTTAGGCCATGTTTAATAACTATACGTGTATAAAGTAAATCAAAGATACTTATTTCTTTAACTTTAGTGCCATAAAGCCCGAACACAATAAAAGAACAGCTATACCGACTGTCCGTGCATGATAACCCAAATAAACTCATTCCACCAATACTTCGTACACTGAAAAGAGTGAGGTAAATAGACTTATTTAAGTTCATTGCTTGTTATTCTTTTCACAGTATGGAAACTAAAATCTAGCGGAATAAAAGAGATTCCAAAGTAGACAAATAAGTTTTGACAACACCTTTTTGCCAAATTCAAAAGATACTTCAAGATCTATTATCATTTCAGAGCTGGCAGAACATAGATTTAACTACATATTTAAGAGGGGGAACCCACACTATTAAATTAAAAATTCGGAGACGTTGCACAAATATATGGAAACTATTTATACCTTATGCTTTAAAACATTAATGCATGGCAAGAAAATGGACGGATAACTTACTCCTAGTATCTCTGGAAAAGCTTTATAAGTCTGATGTTTTCCCAAAATTTTACGTTCTTTCTTCTCATTAAACATTCAGAGGTAATCAATGGAATTTGGATGTCTGCAAAGAAAGATTCCTGCATGAAACTAATTTTTGCATGTTGTTCTTGTAATACGATGAAAGGATAATGCTTTTGCACCTCTGGATCTTGTGTTGAAGTCTTTGATTTAGCCTACTTAATTGGGCACTTAGTTTCTCAGGGGTGCTCCAGCCACATCCTCCTAAAGCTTCAATATCACACTCAGGACATATAACAGAAGACCTTTTGTAAATCTCCTAAAATTTCATCATGCGGTTAACGTAAGGTAATGGAAGATGATGATATAAGTCAGGAAACAATCAGAAAACAGTTGATGTTATTAGAAGTTGGATAAAAGATATACGTGGTTTGGTGAGATGGTGTCTTAATTTTCCATTTTTTCATAGAATCCAATTCATACTCCCACCTCCAATGAATTGATTCCCATGGAAACAGGAAACGAAAGAGGGAATCTCATTAAGCCACTCATTACATTTTCAACTCTGTTCAAAACTTCTCATAAAACACAACTACTTGTCAATCGTATTCCAACCTCATAATCAAGTGAAGAAAAGGGGGTCGGAGTGAGGGGTGGAAACTATTCCATAATGCTAATTAAGGATAACAAAATCATCTTAATAACATATCACAAATGCAATTAATACTTGTAGAGGGAAAACGGGAATATTTACTGCTATTGATGTCCGAACAATGAGAGGAAATATGGGTGCACTTTCAACCAATCAAGGTTGCCCCCTCAATACAGTTGAACCAAGATTTGGTTGAACTGATGACTTCAAATGCTTGCTCTAACAGATTTGTGTCAATAAATTCAACAAACCATAGACCAAGATTCTCCACAAAGCAGGCAGGAGGGACGCGGCTGAGAGGGGTGTAGGGGGAGAGATATTTGTAATAACATCATGTTCCAATAGAACAACTTTATGATCCAACATAGATTTCTTATAATTTAGAAACTATTCATTTCTGACGTGCAGAGTCTAGAACATATGTTACATCTCATGCTATATATACAAGGG
This sequence comes from Sambucus nigra, assembly GCA_949130495.1. Classification (NCBI taxonomy): domain Eukaryota; kingdom Viridiplantae; phylum Streptophyta; class Magnoliopsida; order Dipsacales; family Adoxaceae; genus Sambucus; species Sambucus nigra. The sequence goes on from OX422216.1 coordinate 649,458,289, forward strand.
GAAGTGAAAAATGAAAAGAAAAAAAGGGATCTTTTGCAGTTGCAAGAAACAACATAAACTATTTTTATTTAAAAAACCATCGTGCACGGTGCATTTTGTTGCAAAGACCCCTCGCCACACTCCCCCTCACGAGCAACTCCGACAAGCACGTAGATGTGACACCCCGCCTAATTAAATACCGGGCGATCACTCCTTTATTAAATTAAATCAAGGTGAACAGTTGGTTCATTCTCAGCATCACTGTCGAAAATAACATTTTCCAATTTAACACCCTAATTAATTAAGCTAAGTGTCAAAATCCATTTATATCATTACTTACCAATTTTATTTAAAGAAAAAAAATTATTTATTTATTAACAACATTCAATAAATAAGAATCACATCACAATAATTCTGCAACATAACTAATTAATTAAAACATTCAACAATCTAATCCCAATAATTAAAACATCCACACTGAATAAATCCCACGATAGCAGTACTAGAAATAACTGAAATACAAATGTCCCAAATAAAACAGATCAATAAAGGAAGGGGCGACACATTCCCAATAAATGAGAATGATAGAAGTGGAATCAATAAATGAAAGCGTCTACGCAAGTGGCCTGCAACTCCCACCTTAGCTGCAGCACGTTCCGTTCAAGGGATCCTAAGCAAGACGCCCCTGTGGCTGGGCACCTGTAATATATACATATATATACAAAAGAGAAAAGAGAAATAGAAACGGGTCAGAGCCCGATAGTGTGTATGATTTAAAATTCGTTTAGCAAGTATTTAAATTGATACAGACCAATGCAACATCATATTAGAGCGACACTCTCTTGATAAATTCTCACCTCTCTTCTAATGTGCACGCCTATCGTACTACCCTTCCCAACGGATTATCTATTATATATCGAACAAATCTTTCTCAACGATTTAACTAATCTTAGGTTACTCGTAAGATTTCAAGGCCGGACAATATAATTGTTTATAGAGTAAGACTTCAATTTGTAATCAAGGTTCTCATTATAACTTTATTAATCACTAAAGTTTTTCCAGTGTCATAGTATACTATCTCAAAACAAGTATTTACAGTTTGAGTCAATCGCATCCCACTTATCAAATCACAATAGGCAGCTCCAAATTTCAGAATTTCATATATATATTAACTACTCGTACAATATATATATTAAAACAGCACCCCAAATAAAACTATGGTGCGGTCATACTCTGCTATCCGATCCCCGTATCGCTCACACTAATGGGAATACAAGTTCGGAATCACTCTCGAACTGTATCAACACATACAAAACAACATTGAGGCGAAGCATATATTCCAAGTCTCTAAGAGGTCAGTACATACCCTCACGTCTCTTAGGACCGTCTGAACTATCGATTCGATAGCCTGTACTAAGGATATCTATCTCCTAGGGTACGAATCAATATCCCCCACAAGGAAACACATGATAAGATCGTCCCAGCACGGTAACCTCAGGGATAGCAAGTAGCGCGGGCATGATTTTCACATGTATATAATATATGCATACACAACCATATAAATATACCACTTGTTATCATATCAATATAGGTTTCTCTCATCACCCATAATTACAATATTTATCCTTAATTTTCACATTAAGTATATCTTATAAGGTTTCGTCACTAACCTTAACTCGAAGGGTTTCTCCGACTCATTTCATGACACTCGTGGACTCTATTCTCCCAAGTATAAAATTCAGTAAGTGCCCTTTTTATGTTCCAACTTAACTCTCTTACGCACCTCACCCTTTAATACATAATTTAATCGATCCTCAAGTAATTATCCCAAAAATCAATTCTCGGTCCACATTAAAAGTCTCCAAAATTATTCATATGTCCCACTGGTCTTCATATCTCCCAAAACATTTTATTAAGGATGCCTAATAATTATCTCACATTAAATTGAATTTAACTAATTTAAAAAGGGAAAATAGGAGTCTCTCAAGAGGGGTCGATCGATCGAGGTCTGGGGCTCGATCGATCGAACCTTCGATCGATCGAAGCTCTGGGCTTGATCGATCGATCAAGCAGGTCTGCGAAAATTGAAATTCTGCAGTTACGGGTTCTAACACCTATCTTCATCCAAATCCATATTTTTCAATTCCAAACGTCCCAAAAATTCTACTACTAACATTATATCATTATACCAGATATTTCCAACGTAAAGCATGTGGATTTCTAACATTAAACATGGATTAACAAGCCCCAATTTCATATAAAACCTCAAGAACCCTAAAATTTTCTTAAACAGGTTTCTAACAAATTTTCTCGAGAAATTCCTTCTTATAATCATCATAATTTCGTGGTTAAATTCCTTTACATGGCAAGGGTTTCCAGAATTTCAATTTAAACCAATACTACATGGATTTTCCTATCATTTATCGGGTTTTCTTCCATTAAAACTCATCCTAATTACTCCTAAACTAATATGAAAGATGCATCAACGAAATAAGCAAGATAAACACTTGCCTCAGATTTTTAGAAGTCTGGTTTTCGACTGATTTTGGTGTGGTTACGTTCCCTGTCTCGCGATCTACGCGTTGGTGGTGGCGGCGGTGCAAACCGTTGAGTTTTGAGCCTTGGAATGCTTTGAGAGCTCTCTCCTCTCTTCTCCAATGGCCGTTCTAGGTTTTGGGTATTCTAATCCTAGGTGAAAACCTAAATATCTGATATAACCCCTTTAATTTTTGTGGGTTTAATTACCCAAAAATGTAAAATGACCAAAATGCCCTCCCGGGTTACTATTTAGGCCTAAAAATGCCCCGAGACCCAAACTAAACCCTCGGGTACACTTTTCTGAATATCTCGACCCTTACGGACGCGTTGGCGCACTCAAAATGACCATACGGACAACTTATAAAATATTCACTTTTATTTATCAAAATTTAGTCCCGACGCGACACGAGCACGTCCCGACTTAAATTTCCGAAATTGTCATTTTATTCACTCGTGACATTAAACATGATCAATATAATATATTACTTTGCTCATTAGTAATATTCAACAAATTTCATATAATTACTAACTCTCGTCACGTTAATAATTATAATATAATTAATTTCCGGATTTTTATTAAATAATTAACTCACATTAAATTTAATAAATCCCCAAATGAATATAGCATGAAAATACGGGGTATTACAGTAGAGAGACAAACCAAGGTGCACTATGTGCACAAACAAAGGAGGGAGCAAAGTGCATGTTGGGAGAGTTGAACCCAAGACCTTGCCTAGACCAAAGCTCTGATACTATGTTGAATCACCATCTGACCCAAAAGCTTAAGCTGTTAGGTAGTGTGCCCACAATGTACATCATGCTCTTCAACCAAAAAAAAAAGCAAGAAGAAGATTAGCATACCACAAAGATTTTGAATTGAGATTTTAAGATCAATGGCTTTATATTCGGCTTCCTTCAATCTCACTCGTAACTTTTCTGTCATTAGTTCCTTTCCTTGTATATCATCTAGCACTTTCTGCATATCATGTTCAAGAGAAATATATGATTATAAAGTATACTTTGATTTAAACAACAACTTGGCACACCAAGTCAGAGAGAGAAAGAGAGGGGTCTAAGTGACATGGGTATAAAGAACAAACAGATATATCTTAACAGAAACTCATGAACAGAAGTCGCAGGTAGGTGCAGGATTAGCTTTGGCAGCATATGAATTTAGGACACTTGCATTGCTAATTTCTTGATCCTCAATGTCCGCTCAACATCGACACGCCTCTTCTAATAAAAAGACAACATGATACTCACAATCATAAGTATCCAGACACACATTTAGTATGAACCAATATCTATTTTTGTGCATACGACTGTAGTATAGCTAGGATACAAAGATTTTTAGTAAAATTTCAAATCAACAAGATTGATGTAAGTAAGGTTAATAAACCAAGATTCATGTAGGATTATTAAGCCTATGAAGCCATTGATGAAAGAAAGCACAGTCATGTACTATAATGTCTAATTATCAATCTACTTACTATAACCATAAAATCGCACTTAAAGCTTCTCCTGTGATCCGATACAAAGGAAGATGGAGATGCCATATGAGCAAAGCGCCAATGGCCAACAATAAGCATCTAACAGGGGTGGGTGTCATAAGCATTATTGAGATAACAGGAAAAATAGGAGGATAAGAGGAAGAATGATATTCTACTCTGGATCGATACCGTGATGGATTTCCTACATATATTGGTAGAAGAAAAATAAAGTGGAAGAGAAAGGGAAAAAGAAAGCTGAGAGAGTGTAACTGTAACACATGGCTGGCCAGCTCTACCATATTCAAATTGTTACTAATCAAAATTGGAAAATTTCATCTACACTTCGAATCATTATATTCTTTCTCAATCTGTAATATTGGGGATGTGATACAGACCAAGAAGAGAGAGAGAGAGAGAGAGAGCAGAAAGGGTAATAGGAAATCAGTTGGAAAAAGTCAATATTTAATATTACTAATTCGATTTGAGTTCTCTATTTATAGTACAATAAATATTATATAGGCGTAACCCCGAAACAAGTAATTAAACAAAATATATATACTCAATAAATTACTCAAATAATCATGTCTCGAGATAACTCCCAATCATACATCTTGGTAAGGATTTCCGCACAAGGGCATGAATGCAAGTTATAAAACCAGCAAAAAACCAAGAGTATTTAGAACAATGCCACACTAAAGAAGAAATAAATAACATAAGGTGCGTGGAATGAAGCACGCTCACAAACAAGACGTCTGTTACCTTTGCATTTTGTAGTTTATCTTGAAGACCCCCAAGTACTTCCTCCACATTCCTTTTGTTTTCTCGCCACTTTGAGCTTGTTCTTGTACATTTAATGTGTCCCTTTCAAAATTCTTGATCTGATCATCATATGAACTACAAAGACGGTCTGTTCTCGTATTCCTAATCGGGGGAAGAATTGTATGCGCTTAACCAAAGGAAAACCAAGAGAAGTATTGTTGATGAATCAATGTTTTGCAGCTGATAACTAAATTGAACTAGTGTAAGGAAATTAAAGGCCACGGTAACTTCACTTCATAGAGACATATATAGGGAATGTGTTTGTACGAACTAATTAATATATTAATAGAACACCGTTTCCTGAAACACACATCTATCTATATCAGAACGAATTGTATCAACCCCGTTTCTTCATAAAATAAATTAATCAGGCATTACTTATGAGAGATCGACGTATTAAACGGGAAAGTTCTATAGGACGACCTGCCATGTTATATAAGATAAGTCATGGGCAACCAAGACACAAAATGTGCAGAAAATGAACGTGAAGGAGATGTGGATGTTAAGATGGATGTGTGGTGAAACTTCAAATGATAATATTATAAAAGAACATATTCGTAAAATAGAATAAGTACTTCAAAGATAAATTGTGAGAAAATCAGCTTAGATAGTTTGGACAGGTTGACTAACAAGTGCCCCCATAAGGAAGAGTGATTTAACTACTATTGAAGGTACGCGAGGGTAGAGGTAAGCCACAATACACTTCGCGGGATATTATAAAAAAGGACATGACATCATGTGATTTAACCGAAGTTATTCCGTTGAGCGCAACGAAATAGAAAAATAGGATTCATGTAGCCAACCACATATAATTGGGAAAGTACTTTGTTGAGTTGAGTTTATCACATATAAGTGATTAGTTTATAAACTAATAAGGTATAATCGAAGTATTTAGAAATGCTCCATCTGTGTTCTCACTTGGTTAAAATCTGATAGAAGCTCGTGTTAACTATTATTTTCCATTAATCTTCCTTACAACAAGATCCATGCACTTCTAAAGATGTTTCTGGAAACGTTGTTATAACTTCGTGTTAATGCTTGCAGAAATTTTATACCTTCAAATCGATGTTGTATTATACATTTACTACTCGGCCCCACTTCATTTTTAAATATCAAATAATTGAATAGAGTTGTTGTTGTGTCATTACACAAATATGGTATTGCATATATAGATATTGGTTCAATAAGAAAATTTTTACAACCATAAGCTAGTACTTCACATTGATCCATTCTACAAAATGCCTCAGAATATTGATCAACTGATGTTAAATGGGAAAATAGAAAAGGCATTGAAACATGAAGAAAAAAAAAGTATTCACTACATCTTACAACCTGTATCCCTCGAAAGTATAAACCTCCTTCAAATTTGAGTTCCTCCGATCGAAAGCAATTGTTGTTCCAACATCATAATCTATAAAAAGTACTTTCTCTCAGCATTACCCTACAAAATAAAACAGATCGCTTTAAAAATATTCACGACACAATTGCATACGAAAAAAAAACATTGTCATAAACGCAAAAGGCACATGTAATGGTCATGTGAAGAGAACATCACATACTGCAGGTTAAATGGTGCTTTAAGAGAGTTACTTTCCTTTGAAACTTAACCCATCGCAAGTCTAGGGATTTGATTTATGCCGAAAATTCAAATTGAAAGGAAAAAGAAAAACAACCTTACATGAGGGAACTCAAATAATGAAAAATAGGCGTGGAACAACCTTTATCAAGCGCTTAAAATAGAACGACGAACAAGATACATATTAACTTAGAAAGGAATCCAAAGGGTTATTAATGTCACATAAAGAGAATATAAGCTTGGAACAAAGTTTCCAATCAAAAATCAGATGGGGCTGGGGGGAAATATGTAAAGAAAGATCCAAGCTCATATGATAACTATTATTGACCAAGCCTGGCCCAGGCTGGTTGAATTAAAATCAAGCGAATGGGAGACATGACCGGACCAGTTCTGCTATTGGACTCTTTAAATAATAAAACTTTGAAAAAGGATCAACCCACGCGGGTTTCACCTGAAACAGATAACCCAGGGGGGTTTGCAAAAATTGAATGTGTCTTTAAAATAGTTTAGGAAACCAAAATGCTAAGGCTGGTGAGAGTTGAACTAGGGATTTTTATGCCAGGTTTAATAACTATATGTGTATAAAGTAAATCACATATACTAATTTCTTTAACCTTAGTCCCATAAATAACAAACGGAATAAAAGAACAACAATACCGACTGTCCGTGCAAGATAACCCAAATAAACTCGTTTCACCAATACTTCGTACACAGAAAAGAGTGAGGGAATTAGTCTTATTTAATTTCAACACTTGGTATTCTTTTCACTGTATGGAAACTAAAATCTGGCGGAATAAATGATAATCATAAGTAGACAAACAAGTTTTGATGACAGCTTTTTGCCAAAATCAGAAGATACTTCAAGATCTTTTATCATTTCAGAGCTGGCAGAACATAAATTTAACTACATATTTAAGAGGTGGAACCCACACTATTAAATTTAAAATCCTAAGAAATTTCACAAATAGATGGAGACTATTTATACCTTATCCTTTAAAACATTAATACATGACAAGAAAATGAATGGATAACTTACTCTTAGTTTCTCTCGAAAAGCTTTATAAGTCTGCTGTTTTCTCAAAATTTTCCGTTCTTTCTTCTTATATAACATTCTGAGGTCATCAATGGAGTCTGGATGTCCGCAAAGAAGGATTCCTGCATGAAACTGATATTTACATGTTGTTCTCGTAATACGATGATAGGATATTGCTTTCATACCTCTGGCTCTCATGCTGAAGTCTTTAATTTAGCCTACTTAATTGGGCACTTAGTTGCTCAGGGGTTCTCCTGCCACATCTTCATAAAGCTTCAATCTCACACTCAGGACATATAATAGAAGCCCTTTTGTAACTCTCCTGTAATTTCATCATGCGGTTAACGTAAAGTAATGGTATATGCTGATATAAGCTGGGAAACAATCAGAAAATAGTTGATATTATGAGAAGTTGGATAAACGATATACGTGGTTTGGTGAGATGTTGTCTTACTTTTCCATTTTTTCATAGAATTTAATTCATACTCCCACCTCAAATGAATTGATTCCCACGAAAACAGGAAACGAAAGAGGGTATCTCATTAAGCCACTCATTACATTTTCAACTCTTTTCAAAACTTCTCATAAAACTCAAACTACTTGTCAGTCCTACTCCAACCTCATAACAAAGCACAAAAAATAGGGTGGGAGTGGGGTGGAAGCTATTCCATAATGCTAAGGACGGATCATAAAAGCATCTCAATAACATATCACAAATGCCATTAATACATCCACATAATCAAGTACAGAAAAAGGGGATCGGAGTGGAGGGTAGAAGCTATTCCATAATGCTAAGGAAGGATCACAAAAGCATATCAGTAACATACCACAAATGCTATTAATGCTTGTACAGTGAAAACGAGAACATTCACTGCTATTGATGTCCGAACAATGAGAGGAAATAAGGGTGCACGTTCAAACAATCAATGGTGCCTCATCAATCCAGTTCAACCAAGATTTGGTTGAATTGATGACTTCAAATGCTTGCTCTTATAGATTTGTGTCAATAAATTCAACAAACCATAGACTAAGATTCTCCATAAAGCAGGCAAGAGGGAAGCGGCTGAGAAGGGTGTAGGGGGAGAGAGATTTGGAGTAACATCATGTTCAAATAGAACAAATTAATGTATCCAACATAGCCATCTTATAGTTTAGAGACTGTTCATTTGTGACATGCAGACAATATAACATATGTTACAGCTCATGCTACATATAAGGGGAAGTGAAAAATAAAAGGGAAAAGAAAGGCATCTATTGCAGTTGCAAGAAACAACATAAACTATTTTTATTTAAAAAAAACCCACGCTTGGCGCATACCACAAAGATTTTCAAATGAGATTTTAAGATCACTAGCTTTAGATTGGGCTTCCTTCCATCTCACTTGGAACTTTTCTATCAATAGTTCCTTTCCTTGTATATCATCATGCCCTTTCTGCATATCATATTCAAGAGAAATATATGATTAAAGTATACTTTTATTTAAACAACAACTTGGCATGCCAAGAGAGAGAAGGGGTGGGGGGGATCTAAGTGACATGGGTATAAAGAACAAACAGAGATATCTTGACGAAGCTCATGAACAGAAGTCGCAGGTGCAGGATTAGCTTCGGCAACATATGAATTCTAGACATCTCGCATTGCTAATTTCTTGATCCTCAACATCCACTCAGCATCCATACGCCTCTTATAATAAAAAGACAATATGATACTCACAATCATAAGTATCCAGACACACATTTAGTATGAACCAATCCTTATTTTTGTGCATACGACTGCAGTATAGATAGGATACAAAGATTTTCAGTAAAATTTCAAATCAACAAGATTGATGTAAGTAAGGTTAGTAAAACAAGATCGATGTAGGATTATTAAGCCAATGAAACCATTAAAGCAAGAAAGAACAGTCATGGACTATAATGTCTAATTATCAATCTACTTATTACAACCACAAAATCGCACTTACAACTATGCCTGAGATCCAATACAAAGAAAGAGGGAGATGACATATGAGTAAAGTGCCAATGGCCAACAATAAGCATCTAACAGGGGTAGGAGTCATAAGCATTATTGAAATAACAGGAAAAAAAGGAGTACAAGAGGAAGTAGGATGTATCAGGATCAATACCATTTTGGATTTCCTACATATATTGGTAGAAGAAAAAGAAAGTGGAAGATAAAACTGAGAGAGTGTAACTGTAACCCATGGGTGGGCTTCTCTAAAATATTCATAATGTTACAAATCGAAATTGGAAAATTGCATCAATACTTCTAATCATTATATTCCTTCTCAATATGCCATATCGGGGATGTGATACAAACCAAGAAGATAGATAGATAGATAGATAGATAGATAGAGAGAGAGAGAGAGAGAGAGAGAGAGAGAGAGAGAAGGAAAAGAGGGAAGCAGTTGGAAAAAGTCAATACTTAATATTACTAATCCGATTCGAGTTCCCTATTTTTAGTACAATAAAGATTATATAGGCCTAACCCTGAAACAAGTAATGAAACAATAGATATAAATTCCATAAATTCCTCAAATAATCATGTCCGAGATAACTCCCAATCATACGTCTTGGTGAGGATTTCCGCATAAGGGCATGCATGCAAGAGATAAAACCAACAAAAAACAAGAGTAAATAAAGCAATGCCACACTAAAGAAGAAATAAATAACATAAGGTGTATGAAATGAAGCACGCTCACGAACAAGACGTCTGTTACCTTTGCATTTTGTAGTTTATCTTGAAGACCCCCAAGTACTTCCTCCACATTCCTTTTCTTTTCTCTACCAGGTTGAGCTTGTTCTTGTACATGTAATGTGTCCCTTTCGAAGTTCTTAATCTGATCATCATACGAACTACAAAGACGATATGTTCTCACATTCCTATTCGGAGGAAGCATTGTTTGCGCTGAACCACAAGAAAACGTAGAGAAGTATTGTCGATGAATCATTATTTTGCAGCTGATAACTAACTTCAACTAGTATAAGGAAATTAAAGGCCACTGTAACTGCACTTTATAGAGATATATGTAGGGAATTTGTTTGTACGAACTAATTAATATATTAATAGAACACCGTTTCCTGAAACACGCATCTATCTGATATTCGTTCATAAAATAAATTAATTAGGCATTACAACGTATTAAAAGGGAAAGTTCTATAGGACAACCTGCCATGTTATATAAGATAGAGTCTTGGGCAACGAAGAAACAAAATGTACAGAAAATGAGCATGGATGAGATGTGGATGATAAGATGGATGTGTGGTGAAGCTTCAAAGGATAATATTAAAACACATTCGTGAAACAATATAAGTACTTCAAAGATAAATTGTGAGAAAATCGGCTTAGATGGTTTAGACACGTTGAACGTAGGCCAATAAGTGACCCCATAAGTAACAGTTATTTAACTAGCATTGATGGTACACTGGGGGTAGAGGTAAGCCTGAATTCACTTGGCGGGATATTGTAGAAAAGGACATGAAGTCATGTGGTTTAACCGATGATATTTTGTTGAGCGCAAGGGAATGGAAAAATAGGATTCATGTAGACAACCCCATATAATTGGGAAAGTGCTTTGTTGAGTTGAGTTTATCACATACAAGTGATTAGTTTATAAACTAATAAGGTATAATCAAAGTATTTAAAAATGCTCCATCTGTGTTCTCATTTGGTTAAAATCTGACAGTAGCTCGTGTTAACTCTTATTTTCCATTAATCTTCCTTACCACGAGATCCGTGCACTTCTAAAGATGATTCTGGAAAAGTTGTTATAAATCGTGTTGATGCTTGCAGAAATTTTCTGCCTTCAAATGCTTTTTGCATTGAACATTTACTACTTGGTCCCACTTCTTTTTTAAATATCAAATAATTGTATAGAGTTGTTGTGTCATCGTACTAAGATGGTATTGCTTATATAGATATTGGTTCAATAAGTATAATTTTGACAACCATAAGCTACTACTTCACATTGATCCATTCTAGAAAATGCCTCGTAATATATATCAATTGATGACAAATCAGAAAATAGGAAAGCCATTGAAACATGAAGAAAAACAAAGTATTCACTGCATCTTACATCTTGTATCCCTCAAAGGAAAAAGCTCCTTCAAATTTGGGTTCCTTTGATCGAAAGTAATTTTTTTTCCAACATCATAATCTATAAGAAGCACTTGTCTCCCAACATTATCCTACAAAATAAAACAGATCACTTGAAAAATATTCACGACATAATTGTATAGGGAAAAAAACATTGCCATAAACGCAAAAGACACATGTAATGGTGACAGTTGATTACAAGAGTCAGGGACATGATATATACTATTGTATCATGCAATTGATTTGATTACAAATGTCAAACCACTATTAAGTATACTGAGCATGAAGGTCTTCCTAATCAGAACAAAGTTTAGATACAGCTTTGCATATACAAGGTACAGTGAGCTAAAGTAAAGAAATGTTCAAGTTAGAAACTACTTTCTCTAACCAGTAGTAAGCTAATTGTCAGTAAGGATAATAAACATCCAAAGCAAAGGGAAAAGGCAGAGATGATACAAAAGGGGTTTTGTTAACGTGTTCCCTCAGAAGCACATGTTAGCAATCCATATTTTGAAGGGAAAAAAAAGGGAAGACATGTTTTAATCTGCCTTGTCTGGTGTTTGTCTCTCCCTTATCCCTTTTATATATGAGTTATTAGCATGTGCCCGTAGGCACACGTTAACAGAATCCATAAACCATGGAAGGATTGGAAAATTACCACATCTATCAGGTCATTCACTACAGTAGAATTGTCAGAATGTATGACATAAATTGTAGTTAGGTGTTGAGTCTGAGGAAGCATGTGGTGTGGGATATTCAACCTACAGCAGATAGTTGAAGTGCAATTTTAAAAAGAAATAATTCAAAAAAATTTACAAATCAATTAAAAGGGATACACATCCTTACCTTGGCCGGGAAAAGTCATACATGATAATCTAAAGATTGTGGTTGTTTGCTTCCCTAACACATACTCTCAAAAGAATAGAATCTTTATGATCAGTCACAATGAAAGCATTAAGCAATTTTCCTATTGCATTTTCAACAGGAAGAGCCCACTTATCACCATGAACCAAAGTCTGCAATATGCATTAAACATATGGAGTGTAAGGAAGTAAACACAAATAAATACCCCATCCGTCACAAATTAATAGCTGTGACATTTGAAAGTGAACATTTTAAGAAACAAATTACTTTCCAAATTTGTCCTCCTATAAATGGTAAATACCTTTAAAAGCAAGACATGGACTTGGATCATTGCTCTCTTAAGGGTATTGTTCAGATGGGTAATTTTGTAACCTCGCTTAATTTTATATACAACTTTTAAAAACACAACTATTAATTTGGGATGGACTACAAAGGAAAGAACAACTATTAATTTGGGAAGGAAGGACTATTGAAATTGTTCATAAAAAGAGGAAAACACTCTTGCATGTACCAAATATCTAAAAGATAAAAGAGGCAGAAGATTCATACAGTATAAACAACTCAAAATCCTATAGGGCAGTTAAAACATAAAGTTCCACGTTATACTACCATTACAAAGTGGATATCTTATAAACATACCGAATTAAGATTATACATCCAGATGTGCCTTGAAAATAAAAGTGATTGTGTTGAGAGCACTGCAGTGTGACAGCTCCTATATACAAGCATCACTAAATTCAGAACTGGCCACAATTAGGACAACCTTCAACATTAAGACCTAGCGGCGAAGGACTAGGTGTCAGCTAATAACAAAGGGATCTCAAGAATGAAGCAGCCAGCAACCCAACCTTTCTGTAATATATCATAACCTTCTTTATTTGTCGATTTATTCTTTTAGACTTTATAGAGGTGACTCGTGGCATCACACGCGCGCACAATAATTGTCACATCTCCCCCACCACTACACACGCACTCAGCTACTGAAGTCACTTTTATGAAGTTCTGTGTGTGAAAATATAATAGCACTTTCCATTTATGAAACTCATGTATGTAATACAAATATGCCCATTGATGAATTAGACCATACCTTTGTAAGGATGATGTCCAAGATCTCCATAACCACTATGTATCGGTTGAGAAAAATGGAAAAATGGAACATGAATTAGAGCATACATTTGCAAGGAGAAAAACGGATAGTTACCAAACACAACATACATACAACTTCAGAAATCATGAATAATAACAGGAAAAAAATGAAACACTACATCGGCACGATTTTAAATTTATTTATTTTTGGTCTAATTTGATCACCAATAATAGCTCACCGTGTTTGTTGCACCGAAATCACACTGCCAATAAAAACTCAAAACCCCTATCTCATCACACTTGCAACATGTTGGTATACTCCTAAAGTAGTGTGCATTCTCCATTAACGAATGCACTCGTATTTGCGCCTACGAATTTTATTTTCCAATATTTTGAAGTATGAATCATAATGCATTTATAATCACACAAATATGTACAAGCATCAAGACGTAACCAACAGTAGCCCAAAAATAAAATTTCAAATCTAGTGAAGTAACTTTTATGAAGTTTAGTACGTGAAAATAAAAAAGCACTCATTGGGTTCATTATCAGACATGTAGGAGTGAGAATATTTCAGGAAATCCATTTTCAAAAAATAAAAAACAAATAATATTCATATGAAGTTAATGTAGATGAGTACCTGCATATATCAAATCATTAGTAATGTGTACATACAAAAACAACTTACTCGTGTTTTCTAGTAACCAAAAAAAAAATTAAACGCAAAAATAAAAATCAAACCAAGACACCTAATGAGAAGGAATTAAAAACAGAATCCACATATTCGCTCTTTGAACACATTAGTGTCGTCAATCCAAGAACAATATTTATTTTTAAGGAAAGAGAATAATAATAGACAGATGCATCCAACTAATCAGTCATACCAATGATCAACTACTTTTAATCAAATCCGATAACCTCTACCACACTAGAACGACTTCCTATTTCTTTCGCAAATCTGGAACTTCATATGGTAGTATCTTCAATAACAAAGAATGGGTTAATGTTGGTTTCATATGCCTGTTTCATATGCCAATTTCTTAAAAATCAAAGCTTAATTAGTTATATGGAATTCAAAGACCACTTGTGGATACACTGAAAGCCTCTTTGAGGCATTTACTCAAACACTTGGGCACTAGATCAATGTACAACATAAATTACAGCTTTTTTCCCAACCTAATGTCTCTAATTGGGAAAACCCAAATATCAATCCCATATTCTTTCTAGCATTTGTTTTCGAGATTTTTCGACAGGACCCATACCTGCAGATGGAATCTAAAGTTGTGGGGAGACCAAAACTCAATGATGAAACGTACCTCATCCTCCCATCGATAGAAGCCACATAACCACCACAAAATACACATACAAACACAGAAGCACCAAGATAAAAAATAAAAAAAAATAATCCATATATAGTAGAAACGAAGAGGTTTAATTACCTCGTTTGATCTTATATCCATCTTGTCCACGTCATCATCAAAAATCAGATCTAAAACCCCCAAAAAGGATTCTTTAGTGTGTGTGTGTGTGTGAGATTCCAAAACGGAGCTGCAAAAATAAAAAACTGCAAATAAAAAAACAAAAAAAGTTTGCGATCAAGAGAACTAACCCGTTGTGCGGTGGCTATAGGTCAAGAGTCTCGGTGGGATTTGTCCAAGGGATATGGGTATATGGAGAGATTTTTAGAGAGGGTAGATGGGTTTAGATTGGGTGGAAGCGGCGACTGTCAAGTTTGCAGAGCAATACATATCACTGCAAGGAAAACAATTGTGAACTAATTAATATTTGAATACTCAATAAAAATTAAATTGAAAAATATTATATAACTTACCAGAAATTTGTTTTGATATATCTCTGCAGATTACATCACTCTAGGATTAGTAAAATACAAAAAATAACAAATTTGTAA
This sequence comes from Sambucus nigra, assembly GCA_949130495.1. Lineage (NCBI taxonomy): Eukaryota > Viridiplantae > Streptophyta > Magnoliopsida > Dipsacales > Adoxaceae > Sambucus > Sambucus nigra. Next base: position 649,473,678 of record OX422216.1, read on the forward strand.
AAAATCAGACCTTATGACAAAAAAGTTACCTGTTATGTGATCAAATTCCTTTGTTTCCTCAAAAAAGTGTGCAATATACAACAGGAAAAAAGGGAACAAATCTGATTCAACAGACTACATACTCTTCAAATCCCCTGGTGTTGCTTTACCATCATTTCCCCGTTGCCTTTTCTTATATATCTGTTTCAAAAAAACATAACAAAAATTAAATAACTGAAATAAATACTACATTTTTATACAATAAGGTATGAAAGTGAAATTACTTTTTAAAAATACCTTGTGCTCACATGTGTGCCAAATAGCCATCCTCATAAAGGATAAGATTTTGGCCTCACCTTGACCGCTACTTCCCCCGTGTTTTTTAAGTTTATTCTGCCACTCCTTAAGAGCCCTTTCATATAACTTGTGTTGCCCCACATTTAATTCCCATCTACCTTCTTCTTCTGGAAGATATCCAACTACTTCTTTAATTTGATGACATGCCGATATTGGACAGCAGTGGATCTCAAGTCTAAACAGAAGAATGTTAGCCATTGTTTCGGTTGCAGTCTAAATGCATGAATGATGATAGATAACACCTTGAGTTGACCTGGAAAAGAAAAAAACTATTAACAAAAAACATTAATTCTATATAACACATTATATTATTGGACAGATGTGTACCGATCGTAATTTCGACGAAGCAATCTCAATAGATGGCTAACATCTTTAGGCGTCTTTCTATCTCTAAGAATATCTTCGATTACACCATATAGACCCATATTGTCCACCTCTATATGGAATTCATCAAAGGGCTGATTTGCACCATGAAAGAGTTGAATATGAAGGGTTCTGGACACTAGAATATTTTTGCACTTTATTTGTGTGTGACATAAGCCTAAGGAATGTAGCTGGCGTAGTTTCTGAATCACACCCCTAAAAGGATAAAAATAACACATCAATGTTTAACCTTATTTAAATTTAAGATATGTTGAAGGAAAAAACGCACAGAAAAAAGCTCACCTTATTATTATTCTAGAACAATCTGAAAGTCTCGTCTCTACATGACTTAATGGTGGTTCAAATTGTAAGATCTTTACAATACAGTCTCCAGATGACTTTATCCACTCATTCAAGCTACCTCCATTCCACACCTAAATAAAATTAAAAAAAAAAACTCAACTATAATACAATAATTTTTTCACTTGATACGTTTTCTTAGAAGTATAAAACATGAATCAATAAATGAATTGGGAATGGGATCCCAAAGGCTCATGAATGTGAGATCCTCGTTATACCAAAGGCTTTTGATTTTTGTTAGTGTATATAATGAAAGGCAAGAAATAATGCCTCATTATACCAGAGGCTCATGAATCAATAACTGAATTGGGATCTGAGGGGGTGGAGATAAGAAGATGAATGTGAGACCCTTTTGATTTTTGTTACGTGAGAGAAAGAATGAATTGGGTTTAGGTGTGATGATTAGAGGTTGCCACGTATCTGCCCCAACTAAAGCCTCGCCACACTTTGAAAAAACGAAAGGAAATTTTAGTATAGACATCGTGTGTAACAGAATGGCTTGTATCATGGTGTTGATTAATACTTATGGACGTGCTCCATCATTCAATATTCAATAATACTCCGTCTTTTATCTAATTCGGTTCCTAGTTTGTTTATCTTTACCATTCTGTGGAAAGACCCAAGTATGCACCAGATTTAGCGACAGTGGAGACATTAAAGATATCAACAATGATCATTTTATAGTTTAAAGGGGAATTTTCACTATATATTAAGGTTGATTTGCTGTCCAGACACGTAAAAATATATTTAAAGAATCTCCTTTAGAATGAGGCCATCATCGACGATGACCTTTGTGAAAAATAAAGAATCATCTACAAAAAGACAATCTGTAATTTCAAGAGAACTATGAGAAATCTCTATCAAAAAATACGTTTTGTATTAAGAGAGATAGAAACTCGACCACAATGCTGAACAAAAAAAGCATAAAAAGGATCTCCTAAGGAGAAAAAAAATGCTAAAGGTTGACCATTAAACAGAATTTTGAACCTCGTAAATGATATACAAGACATCACAAGAGCAATCCATCTCCATCAAAGACAAATTTATGTAATAAGGCTTCTAAAAACCCCATTTTATGCGGTTGTATGCCTTCTTCATGTCAAGTTTGAGTACAATATTGAAACTATGGCCACTCATCTTTCTTCACAAATATCCTAGCATCTCTTGGGCAATGAGAACTTCTCCAAGATTATCTATAAATTGATGGGAGATTTAACTTTTGGAATTAACACAATGGATGTGTCATTCACCCCTTCCACTATGCTATCACTGGTGAAACAACCTTGAACCACGACAAAAAAGTCAAACTTTATAATTTCCCAACTTGAAAAGCACCTGGAAAACCATCAATGCCACCTCTATTTGACGTAAATGACACCAAATGGAATAAGAAAAGATAAATCTCTCAAAACTCTCTCAAATCACTAACTCATCGAAAAAATGCCTCAAATGAGGCTACAAATGAGTATTTATAGGAAGGAGGTTCCTCCGCCTCTAAGCTAAGAATCTAATTACAATTATGTCCCTAAGAGCCAATAGCCTTCCTTCTTCTAAATACTGCGCAAACAACTAATAAATGAAAATAAAAGAAAATAACAAAAATATAATAAAATATTAAAAAATACTAAAATAACCCCTAATTCTTCATTCACATCATTCTTGAAAATCTGCTACTAAAGCCGTTTAATATAAAATTAAACTATTTAAGTAACTCCGAACAGTTTTTTGAAGAAACTCTTTTCTTTAAAATCAAAACTAATTAATCACAAGACGTGTTTAAAAAATATGTACGAGATCTGTTCAAGATTTGATTAACAGGTTTAATAAATCAGTTTAAAAAACTTTAAACACAGCACAACCAAGAATTAGATGAGGAGATGTAGAAAGATTAAGAACAAGGATTTTTTACGTGGTAAAACCTCACCCAACTGACGAAACATCCACGACTCCCTCTACGGAGTAAACCAAAAATTCCACTAAAACAAATTTTAACAGTTACAAACTATATAACAAACATGCATACAACTATGACCTATATAAGTTTAGGAATGTACCCTCTGGTTTCCTTATAACATCTCTGCAGTTCTGATTGTTGATGTTGTTCTCCCAGTTTGCTAACTTCCAATTTGTTCAAGTTCTTTACGTCGACTCTTGTTCTTGAGATCTTTTTACCAACACTTTTAGTGTGGTAGGGTGATAGTGTTTGTGGAGGTGCTTTCTAACACATGCATGCACACACACACTTATTTTATACAACCAGTCCTCACAAATTACATATAAGAACTATATGCTGTGATTTTTCTATTTCTCTCTTCTCACAAAACTTAACCTTATTTGACCTTTACAATAATCCCAGAATCCACGGCTATCTTGCTCAGAAGACGTATCAAGATCTTAATCAATCTAAGGTTTTGAAAATATTTTTGAGATTGAAAATCACCAAGTGCGATTCCAAACTAGGTCAAAGGTCTTGTTTCAAGAGAATTAGAAACAGAAAAGTATATTGTTGATTTTGAAGTTAAAAACCTTTACAGAACCAAATCAACAAATATTTTCTCAAGATGAGAAACTAAAAATGTATAACTATGTGTAATATAACATGAAATGTTTTAGATCTAAGGTTTCTATAACAGAAGAAACACAGATCCAAAAATATGTTTAAGTTGATAACAAGATCTGGGAACGAAGAGGTTACAGCAACAAAACTAACAAACCAATCACTCAAAATCTCTCAAACACTCAAGGTTGTGTTTGGTATATACCGGTTTTGAAAGAGGTTAAGGTTTGAAAATAGTTTTGGACGAATTAGGGTTAGGGTTCCTAACTCTGGTTTCTCTCTCTCTCTTCTCTCTTCTTTCTTCTCTCTCTTCTCTCTTATCTCTCTTCACTCTCTTTTCTCTCGAATGAACAAAGTGGCAAAAGTCTTTGATGGCTGAGGGAAGGGGTCCTTTTATAGGAGGCTGAGAAGATTCGAGAACACATACCAAGATCAATGGCTAGGATCTGGTCTTGTATAACTGACTTTGATCCAATAGTTTAAACAGAGGTGGTGGTTATAACACTCCTGATTGGCTTAAAAAGGTTCACATGGATTATATAGGAGCGCATGTAGATCGTTGATAAAAACGATCCAAGGGTTGTTACCCAACGCTAGTTTACTCTCTTGGAAGAAACATAAATTCAACCAATAAGGATGCGACCGATGATGGACAAAAAAAGGTTAACAAACGTGTGTCTAAACATAATTACAAACGCACCCTGAAGTCTCTATCGCTTTCGGATTCTACCCAAGCAAACATTCAACCAATATAACCACCAATGCATAATTGCAGATTGACCCCAAAAACTTTTAAAAACAAATTTTAATTAATAAAAACCTTATTTTAAAAGTTTATAAAATCCCCCAAAAAATATTAAAAAGCAATTTTAGGGATTTAAACACACTCAACATATATACTCACAATTACATGCAATATGAAATGTATGAGTTCAATTCTACTGTGTGTGAGTGTTGGTAATATTGTCTAGATCAATGAAGCAAGAGGGATGAAATAGCAAACCAAACTCTGGGGTTCTTTGGTTTCTAAGATAGAGATAATTTTGTCACAATTTCCAAACTAGATGAACACTTATACAATACAGACTCAAGTGAGTCAAGAGTATAAGGTGCTTCAATTCTCTTTGCCTTCGAAAAAGTTTATCCTCAAACATTAAAATTAAGGTCGAATGCAAAAATCCCCAAAATGGCAGAGGAGAGGGAAGACTTTAGAGACCAAAAAGTAATTTTCGAAAATTTGAGGAAGATTACTCAATTATCGCGTCAAGATCATCTTCTTCATTCCACTCGTGTGAATCATCAAAAAGATCTACCCCGGGGGTTAAACACCATTTTATTGGTGCCAAACCCAAGTTCTTGAACATGTTCTTGAGAGGATCCAAACAAACGAGGGTATGTGGTGGTATTAGGATTTGTTTTTATGGCTTCTTAGACATGAAGGGATAGAAACCCTAGAGTTTGTTGATCAAAATCTTGATTGGTGGACTTCTTGATTGCCGGATTGAGATCGGAACACTTTTGAACCCCATCGGTGGGTTTTCTGGTCTCTTTTGTTCGTTGGAGACCACGGATGATGGCGATGATTGTTGGAGATGGGTTTACAATCATGGGAGGGGTTTGGGTAAAAATAGCATAAGATGGGATTGAATTTGTGAGAGAATGGTTCTTGAGGACTTTCGGGTGGATATTAGATGGGTCGGGGTAAAGGAACAGTGGTTTTCGAACAAAAATTTGTCGTCGGCCATCGTTTGGGTGATCCAACCATGGGGTGTGAGATGACATGGTTGTTCGAGGTGTGGTACCACTGGAACAGGGCCTTTGACTATCGGATCTTGGTCGTCGAAGTTGATTTGAGTCAAATCTACCCTGTTAAGGGAAATCGGGGGTTGGACGAAGCTTTTCAATGCTGGAAATTGATCGGAACTCTTGATTAGGGTCGAACGCACACTGAAAGAAGAGGTTGGGGTACTGTTTACCCTCCTTCTGCATTCAAGAGTGTCTTGCTGGCATAATAGATGGGGTACTGTCTACCCTCCTTCTCGCACACCAGAGCCAAACTAACATCATGATCTAACACTGCGAGGTAGAGGAACATAGGGTCTCTGTTGTCTGAGATTATCAATAGGGGTGGCTAACTGAGGTATGACTTGATTTCTTCCAAAGCAATCATCACCAGATGCCTTTATCTTTCTTCAGGAGATGGAAGAATGGTCGACTGCGTTCTGAGGATTTGGAGATGAAGCGATTTAGTATCGCGAGCATTCCAATGAGATTTTGAATATCTCGCAACGTCCTTCATGGAAGGACCATGTTGATCGCATTGATCTGATATGGATTGACCTCAATCCTTCTTTTGCTGACTAAGTAACCCAGAAATTTTTCTGACTATACAAAGAATAAGCACTTGCTTGAATTTAGTTTTATCTGGTACTTCCTAAGGATTTCAAAGGTTCTGGCCAGATCTTTAAGGTTGTTTCTCTTGTATTTACTCTTGACTAACATATCTTCAATGTAGACTTCCATAATGTCCCCCATCTGCTATATGAATATCTTCATGACCAGCCACTGATAAGTTGCCCCTGCATTTTTTAATTCGAACGGCATGACCTTGTAATAATATAGACCCACTGGGGTTAGAAAGGATGCTTGGTCTTGGTCGGGGCTGAACAATGGAATCTAATGGTAACCTGAATAGTCATCCAAAAAACTCATTCTTTCGTGAGTCGTCGTGGCCTCAACTAACTGGTCGATCTTTAGTAGCGGGAAATTGTCCTTGGGGCACATCTTGTTAAAATCTATGAAATCGGTGAAGACTTTCTAGCTGTCGTTGCTCTTTCGTACTGCCACTGGGTTGGAAAACTATTTGGGGAACTGAACTTCGCTAATGGATCCTGCATCCAGAGGCTTTTCGACTTCGTTCTCCACCGCTATAGACTTTTTCGGGGCTGTTCGACGTGACTTTTGAGTGATCAGCTTAAAGGTTGGATTAATGTGGAGACGGTGATAGGTTACATCGGGATCAATCCTAGGCAGGTCGTAAGGCTCCCAGACAAAGACGCTCAGGTTACTTTTCAAAAAAGCAATCAATTCTTTCTTTTCGTGATCGGCAAGAGTAGTCTCGATTAGAAACTTTCTATGTGGCAAATTGTCATCAATTCAAAACTTCCTCCAGACTTTCAATGACCCTTCAGCGGGATGGATCTTGATCTCTTCCACCCCTGGTTGATCGTACCGTAGTTTTTATTTAGAGGGTGTAGCCTCATCGTGGTCTTCCTCTGGACAGACCTTTGGTTCCTCTTTCTTCTCCTTTCGGGGATGAATAGCTGCGATGAAGCATTTTCTTACAGTGGCCTGATCTCCACGAATCTCGACCACGCCCCGATCAGTAATGCACTTGAGCTTTTGGAGGTATGTTGATGGAATGGCTTTTACGGTGTGTAGCCAACCTCTACCTAGAATGGCATAGTATGGTAAGTCGATATCTACCACCTAGATCTCAATTAGTTTTGAAATATTTCCTGCCCTCACGGGCAGAACTATCTTTCCTATTGGCATTGTGATTTTCCCTGTGAAGCCGACCAGTGGAATGGTCGCCTCTATCAGATCGACTAAGTTGAGTTTTAACTTATGGAACAACTCTAGGTACATCACCTTCAATGAGCTTCCTTGGCCTACATGTAACTTGTCGACATCCCAGTTCACGATTCTAAGGATAATCATAAGTGAATCGTGGTGTAGGGTCCTCATTCCGATAAGATCTTCTGTGAAGATGATATGTTAAGTGTAGCCGAGATCCTCTGGTCGTCGGTGCTCTCCAGTGTCAATCTGGAATGCCTCCATGATAGCTGTGACCTTCAATTCTGTCCAAACAACGTTCCCCTCGATCTGATTTAGGTCGGATGCTTTATGAATCACCGTGAACTCGTGTTCCATGTCGTCATCGAGGACATTGTCTAGATTTTGGTCATCATTGGCTGCGATCTTGTCACTTTTCTTTTCTTCATACTCACTTAAACGTCCAGCTTGGGTCAACTCTTTCAAGTGCGACTTCAGTTCTTTGCAGTTCTTTATCTTGTGGTCGCCTTCCATGTGAATCACGTATCTCAGCGCGTTGTTCCTCTTTATCAGGTCACCTCCAATCTTTCGAGGGCCACTTGACAAATGGTTGATCCTTGATTTTGCTCAAGATCTTGTAAATTGGTTCCTTAAAGACTGTGTTAACAGCCTGGAAGGATCTGCCCTTCTCCCATTCTTATAGTCGTTCTTGCCCCCATTCATACCCCCCTTTCTTGAGGGTTTCAATCTTGTCCCCTCCTTTGGCTGCTTTAGCGCGATCGATGTCCCCTGGAATAGAGTGAACCACATCCTCGACCTTGACATTTTTTCAATATGCGCCATGAGGTCATCGATGGTGTTTGCCTCTTTCTTCGTCAAGGATTGGTGCAGCAGAGATGTGGTCGGCACACCAATTTTGAAAGATGCTACGGCAACCTTCTCCAAGAAATCCTCCATTTCATTGAAGACCTCACAATACCATTTGGCGTAGTTGTAGCTCCATAGCATCAAAGTTTGCTTGTACTTCCAGAAATGGTCTATGGGGTCAGTCTTGCCATCGTAGGTTTTGATCCTGAGAACGGTGAACTTTTTTGGGGGCTCATTGTCTTCAATCGACCTTCAAAAAGGGGACTTCATCCAAGTGTTTAAAGCTCTCTTAGTTAGATCTTTGGTGGATCTATCCCCTCGGTGGGCTGGAATCTGAGTGTTTAGAGCTCTCCTAGATAGCTCTTTGGTGGATCTAGCCCCTCGGTGGGCTAGAAGCCGGTCCATCTCTATATGGACCAAAATCTTTATGTCCTCATCTTGATGATCATTATCTGTGGCATCTTTTTGGTCGGCCACATTCTGATCGAGCACACTATGACCTGCCGTGCTCAGAGCTCCTCTCTCGACTGCGAGTATTGTTCGCATTGAGGGCTAGGAGACCTATTGCGATGTTGTCTGGTACCTTTATGGAGATCTCTCCATCCTTTCAAGTCTCCTGTGCAGGCGAGCATTCTCTTCCATCTGGAGGCGTGTTGTATAGTACCCCGTGATTTTTGGACTAATAATTTAATTAATTTAGGAAAAATAAATATTTTTTTAAATTGGAGGATTTTAATTGTGGCAATTGAGGTCAAATTTTGGGGATGTAAGAAAGTATTTCGAATGAGGATTCTGAGTGTGTAGTTGATCCCAGATGGGTCGAGATAGTCAAAATGATTGTATTTTGATCTTATTTTGGTTCTGGAATATTTTAAGTTTGTTTGACTCGAATTGGAGTAACCGAGTCATTTAAAGTGTGTATTATCATTTAAAGTTGGGTATCTTGGATTTAAGGCTTAAAAAGCCTACGTGTGAAGCCAATCTCATTTTGAGAGAAAGAGAAAGCCCCTGAGAGAGAGAAGAAGAAGAAGAAAGGAAAAAGAGAAAGAGAAGAAAAGCTTGGGGATTCCGGCCATTACACGATTTCGAGGAAGATTCAACCTCTACTACTTTGTGGAAAGTGATTAAACATGCAAAATGATTTATGTGTGCAATTTATTTCATGATTTGTGGATAAAAATATGAATTTTGGGTTTAAAATGTCAAAACCTAGATTTTGGGTTAAATCTTGCATTTGAGAGGTATATATATGAGTTTGAGGTTGTTTAAATTTGTTGGGTAGAAATATAATGAGTTATAATGTTGGAAATATGTTTGGGTTGAAGAATAATGGAGAGAAGATGATAAATGTGATTTTTTAGAAATTTCGGTTTGGGGAGAAAATAGCCATTTTCATAACTTGTTGAACAGGCCGAATCTATTCGCCCCTTGCAAATTGATTCACCATGTTTCAAAACCTACAGGTCTATAGGGATGAATCGATTCGGTAGGTAGCAAACTTACAGGTCCCTTTAGGTCGAATCGATTCGAAGGTGCCGAATCAATTCGGAAATAGGGCTGTTTTGTGAGGTTTTTCTAGAGTGAGTTTCGCTTCGTTCCGTTTGGGTTTATCGATTTGGACCATTCACATATGTTATGAGAAGTATGTTTTGGAGATTTTTAGGGAGTTTCAGCGAAGATGAAATGCTGGGGTCGTATTAAGTTATTTCGAGAGAGTACGAATTGAAGTTATTGTATCGACTTAGTGGGTAATCCTCCAAGCATCAAGATTTCTATTTGGGGATAATTATCATTGATCGGTGTGCATCCGGATATAGATGGTATCCTTAATATTGATTGAATTGGGAGACTATTCATATGAATAGGTGTGATGGATGAGTAAGTTTCAAGTGAGGAGTTGTGGTATGAAATTACATGGGAAGGTATGCGAGTTAGCAACGGTTAATATAATGAGAGTTATATACTTATAAATGAATTTACTTCTTCCATACATATGGACGTAAGAGAGTATGTATACCTATATGGCATGATGTAAATACCTTGTGTGATGGTTTGCACATATATGATGTGACTACATATATATCTAATGAGAATGATACATATATATATATATATATATATATATATATATATATATATATATATATATACTTATTGTGTGAGCATACCCTCCAGTGCTATCATGGAAAGTTGTGCGATGTGGGTGATGCCCCTGGCTTGAGGAGTAGGGTGCATATAGTCCCCAGGTCATAGTCGTCCATTAATTATTGTCGGATTTTATTCTGGGTGAGAAGTTTTGGGTATGATTCATTCTCACTTTCAGGTTGGGAACTATGACTGCTTCCTATACGTTGTGATTTGTTTTTATTACCATGGCGGTGTGATAATAATCCGATAAATGGTAACCAGGGATAAAGTGAGTAATTCCTGGAAGATGATAGCATTGTGAAGTATTTTTATATCCATAAGTGATTGGGTTTTGGATATTTACTTGTACGCTAAGCGTGTTATGTGTACTTATTGGGGTTTTATGATTGTGCTTTATAACTAGAGTAATGTTATAGACCCTAATGGTTCGGGGCATTATCTTATTTATGTGATTAGAGATTATTACTCCTTATATAAATTCGAAGTTATGTGTGGGGACCGAGGGCATAATGGACCTCAACGACCAACATTGTCAAGGAGTAGTGTATCCGGAGTTCCTTGTTTGGATTTCGCTCTGCGAGACATCCCACGCACGAAACGCAGTGCAATGTTGGAAGTGGGGAGAAGTTTAGTCCTTAGTACTCGGATTTATATGTTATAACGAAACAATGCTTAATGAGAACGTAATAATTAGAGCAATACTCTAAATAAGTAGCTGAGGTTATATACGTCGTGCACCGAGGGCGTAATGGATCTCGATGATCAACATTGTCAAGGAGTAGTGTATCGGGGGGTTCCTTGTTTGGATTTCGCCCTGCGAGACGTCCCATGCACAAAACGTAACGCAATGTTGAGAGTCAGGAGCAGTTTAATTCTTAGCATTTGGATGCTAATAACTTGTTTAAGTTAATAACTAGAATCCGGTAAATTCTAGTAAGAGATAAGAATATGTATATTTATATGTTAACATAAGTTCAGGTGTGCGCTTTAGTTAGGGTAGAATAGGAAGTTTATGGTTATGTTTTAGATGAAGAGTTTCGCGAGTGTAGGTTCGACATGGGTTAGTATTGAATCGTCCCTAAAATGTGTAAGGTAGCTTAGTTAAGTTTCATGTGCATACGTTTAGGTGCGTGCTTTAGTTGAGGGGTAAGATGGAGTTCCAAGAGAGTGCGACTCCACTTTATTCATGGAATAGTGCATTTATAATTATTATTCATTTTATTACACTTGCTAAAAATGTTTTCATACCTCGGGGCCTGACCCATTTATATTTCTCTCTTGCTACGTATATTGTATCATATTTTAGGTGTCCCGACGCAAGGATACCAATGATGCTTTTCTATCCAGTATTCGTGGAGCTGTAGTAGATGTGGACTGTTGTGAGATTTTTGTTATAGCCGCTTCCTATCTTTTGTAAATCTAGTTTAGGATTCAGTTTGTATATCGGGTTTACACCCAAGGGTTGTGTTTGTAGAATTTTTATGTTTCTCTTCTCAAGATTTTTGTTTTGTCTGTGAACCGATAGCATATTCGGGTATTTTCTTTTTGTGCACTCTTGTTGTAATATTAATTTTCTTCTTTTTATCATAGCCATGTGTATATGTTATCATGTTCCGTAGTGAATATGTTGTTGGATGTTGATGGTCATTGTATGCTTAAAAAAATTTGGCACCCGCTTTTTATAGTATTAGGTAGTTAGCTATGCTTATTTTTTGTATTGAAAGTAGATGCTGAAAGTGATCCACTTAAGATTCCTGATTTACTATTGTATAGGGTTGGCCACCCGTTATTATTTTAAGCAGGGTGTCCCATGTTGCCTCCTCTTGCTCTTGAAGGAGGGCTTCGTACGCGTCGACTAGCCTGAAGATCTGAGTAGACCTAGGTAGTCCATGACTCTCTTCAAAAGGTTGCTCTTTTTGTGAAGCCTGGGTTTTTGTGACTGGCGAATCTCAGACCTGACCATAGGTGGGGTTGCGTCATCCATCACATCGCCAACTTGGGGAAGATTTTTGTGGTGAAGCATCAAGAACTTTCTTTTGATAAATGCTTTTGTAGGAAAAAGAATCGATTCCCATATAAGACGCCAATTGTGAGTACAAGAATTATCAAAATAAGAAATATCGAAAGCAATGTCAAGTGAAAAACAACCAATCACATAAACAACAACAGATATACGTGGTTCGGCAACTTGCCTACGTCCATGTAAGATTATTGTTCTCTATTAATGTCTCTCAAATGTTCGAGATTACATCCCTCTGCCCTGGATTAGGATTAACAATTTATAGTTGTAAAAATAAATAGTTGAATTGTACAAATAACTCAACCAATATGTTGTTAACTCGAAGGTATCCCTAAATATCTCGTCTGAGATTGTTGGTAACCGTTTTGAGCTTATCTCCGTGCATTTAAGCGCATATTAAATACACGGCTCTTAATTAGATGGTTGGATTTGGCCGAGCAATTCGCTATGCACGTTGGGCTGGTCGGCAATGTTAATGGGCTTGAATAAATGAGCCCCGCCACTTATGTTGTATTTCCATGGTGCCATTGTGGTAAAAACAAACCTCTAGAGAGAGAAAACATCTGAGTAACGTAACAAAATAATGAGAACAAAAAACATACTTATTGTCGGTCATATCTGTCAAGAGTAAGGTTGTCATTAAGCTCTCACCACCATTCTAGTTCATTTTGAGTAGAACCCTTAAAAGTCATAACTTATTAACAACTATGTGAGAGACACAACGGGGAGAGAAAAGGGGGGAGGGTACAGTGAAAGGAGATAGAAAATAACAACAGTGGTGAAAACTCAACCAAGCACAAAGCTAAAACAATCATGATTAGAAAACAAAAAATCTTAAAATCAAATTCAAAGAAATTGTGACACCCCGACTAATTAAATACCGGGTAGCTACTCCTTTATTAAATTAATTCAAAATGCCAAGTTGGCTCAGTTAATAGCATCACTGTCGAAAACATTTTATTATTACTAACCACCTAGTATTTAAAAAGTAAGTTGCCAAATTTTAATTAAAGTCCGATTAACATGCAACAAGTGTAATGAATAACTAAATAACACCATTCACCATACTGAAGTAAAACGAATAACCAACACAATATGTAAATAAAGTCTGGAGGAAAAACTCCTCACTACAATCCCACAACTGAAATAAGTAAACCGAATACTAAAACAATGCATGCTAAAGTCTGAAAACTGAAATGTAAAAGATGTCTCTAATAGAAATGGGCAACATGCCCTACAACTGATAGATAGTGACTCTGGAATCCAAAAGATAGAAGCGTCTACAAGAAAATCCCTGTAGCTTCCACAAACAGCTACAGCTCGTCACCTGAATGAGTATCCTATGCTTGGTGTCCTTGTGGCTGGGCACCTAAAATGGTTTTACAAGAAAAGTAGATTTGAAAAGCAAACGGGTCAGAGCCCGAATGTGGAGTTATATTTAAAAACTTGCAAGTGCTTTAAAAACATTTAAAACATTAAATGCAAAGTACATGTTAGGACGTGCACTCACATGATATTCTCACCTCTCGTCTAACTGTGCACTCCTAACGCAAGTACCCATCTATAACGACACAAACCACTAGCTAAGTGACATCGAATCTAGTTAGACTGTCATAGGTCCTACCCTTATTGCTCGGTTCTATTAACATTATAACGCTCGTAAATAAGTAGGGGTATATCATAAACTCAGATGCCCAATATGCAATATATAACTATCAGTTAACTCGTTATTTTTCTCGAAACAATACCGTAATTATATTCACAACATTAACATGAAGGTTCCCATTAATTAAGTGTATATTATTCACATCATAAATATACAATATAAGCACCCCGAGAACTAAGTTGCGGTGCACACATACTCTGTTATCCATCCTGGTACATCACGTACATAAGGATTACATATTCCGAATCTCTCAGGAATAGTTCAGATAACACAAATCACAAATAGTGGAGGCGAACACAGTCACATCACATGGGTCACGTACATACCTACGCTCCCACGATCAGCGGACTTATTAACATCCCAATAAGTCTTTCTCTGACCTATGTTCATCGAGGTAACCAGTCTAAATCCGGGCAACACAAGGATTAGAGGGTCCTAAGTGAACGCAAACCTCCCGTGATAGCAAGTATGGTAGGTATGTCATACACACAATTCATATACCAATACTAAGTAAACACACGTCTTAGTAATACCGTAGTTTAATCGTAGTACATATCGCATTCTAGTACTAACTTATAATTATCACAATATATATTATTCCGATTTATCATCATACGCGCCATAATATTCTCACGTCGTAGTAGACACTCACGTCTCAACCCAAACGGTTCATTGATTTTAAATCATTCGTCTATATTTTTACTCCTCATAATATCCTAAAAGTCCCAAATCTCTCAATACATCATCAAAGGAATGTTAAATCTACCTTCGAACAAGTTTACGGGACTCCAAAAATCAAAACAGTCCAAAAAGGCCCAGACTGCCAGCTCGTTAGAAGTCTCGTTCGAACGAGTGTTCGAACGAGTTTGAACTGTCAGCTCGTTAGAAGTCTCGTTCGAACGACCTGGGGACTGCTTCTAACGACTGACCAGTTTCGGTCCAGATTTTTCCCCAATTCGTTTTTATCTATTATTATCACTTATAATCTCTTCTAAAGTTCATCCCAACAACGTTTTAGGGTCTCTAATTCAACCTAAATATATTCAAGTCATCTCCTAACATGTTTTCAAGGATTAAATCTCTCTAACATCAATCAAAATATAAATCTCTACACTTTTTCCCCAATTATTTCAAGAACATGAACCCTAACTTTTTGAATCAATAAATAGCCCAATATAAATCCATTTTAATCTCTTCAAATCACAAATATCATGAGAATAATCATCTACCTATCATTCTACATGCAGTTCTCCTTAAGATTTTCAAGTTCTATATTCTAAACTACATGGGTTTTCATTATCTCTCAAGAACAATTGATTTTCTTCAATTTCTAACATGGAAAAGACATTCTCTAAAATTAAATGGAATAAAGTCACTTGCCTTGGTTTGATTTCTGATTTTGGTGTAGGTTTGATGAAGTTTTCTGCAGAATTTCCTCTCTCCAAGCTCCTTCTCCAATGGTGGCTTAAGGTGGCTAGGGTTTTCTTTGGGAAAGTTGTAAACCTAATGATAGCCTCCGTAGCTTAATAGGTTAATATGGGTTGGTTAATGGGTTTAGTGGGTTAAATCCACATCAGATTAAAACTCCCAATTTTCGTCACTTTTAATTCCTCAAAATGTAAAATTACCAAAATACCCTTTATGATGCCGGTATGGCCTAAAAATACCCTGGGACCCAAACTACACCCCCGGCTAGTGTTTTCTGACTATCTCGACCCTTCCGGACGCGTTGGCGCACTCAAAACGACCATACGGATAATAGAAATAAAAATCACTTTTATAATTAAAATAATATACCATGACACGGCGGTCACACGCGTCTCAACAAAATTTCCAAAATGCCGTATATAAATCTCACGACAAATTTTCCATAATTGAATATTCATATACATCGTATATACTCAATATAGTCAAATACCAACTCACAACTCGCTAGTATTTTAACCCGGATTAATTACCAATTAATTCACATTTAATTAATTAATCCCAAAAATAAATATAGCCAAAAGTACGGGGTATTATAGAAATATCCTGAGACAGATGATACCGTGGTGTGGCTCAGTGATTTGAACTACGCACACATCTAAAATTTGACCAATCCGCATTGGTGGGACGATACGCATCCAAGCTTTTAAAACCCAACTAACACAAAGCTAAAACAATCAAACCCGAGATGGGTGGGAGTAAAGTCGAAGCAGCAAAATATTCTCAGCATCTGATCCAAAACTGCCCATCTGAATTATTAAAACCCTAGAGAAACTAAAAGGATTAAGGTGAAAAAACCAAAAGGATGAAAATGGATGGTATGAGTTTCAACTGGGAGAATACTATCGACAACAACAGTCTGTCTCCACCGGCCTCGTGTTCATCAATACCACTAAAAGAGAAGAGACTGGAACACATTTGGGCAGTATTTAAGGAACCACCGTCCCTCACTCTCTCTTCACCGTTGTAGCGGGGCCCACGTGCTTGAGTTTTCAGATACCTTGACCAGTTTGGGAAAACAAAGGTTCCCCAAGCCCATGCTCGTGCCCGCTCTGGTAGGCCTGGGGCGCCTTGGAGACTCTAGTTGGTAGACTACGGGCAACTTATGACGAAAACAGAGGAAAACCTCAAGGGAATCCATTTAAGGCACGGGATGTGAGGCCGTATATTCGAGAAGTTAGAAATTTTGATCAATCATAATTCAAAATATCAAAAAGTTTGATATTTTTGAAACATCAAACTTTTTTCCCTCTCAGGGTCCGTTTGGTTCGGAGTAAAATATATTTCGACGCGGTGAAAAGTAATATGTTGAAATACGTTTTCACCTATTTAAAGTTAAATTTTTTTCTCAATTCTTATTTAAAGTTTCATAATTATAGGGTATGCACTTATTCACAATGTCAACCCAACAAAAATTTAATTTTAAAGAGGTGAAAATGTATTTCACCATATTACTTTTCACCGCGTTGAAACATATTTTACCCCGAACCAAACGGACCTCAATCTCGCTAGTGGGGTGGGTGGGATTGAGAGGCTCGAGGTACAATTATGAGAGAATAACGCTACAATTATGAGAAAATAAGGCTTTGATAGGACACTCTTGGTGGTGGATTGGGTTTGATTCCTATTTCGATATTCGGCACTATCAAAATAATGTTTGGTCAGTCGAAGCCACGAACTGCAAACGTGAATTAATCAAGGTGTGCTTAAAGCTGGGGTCGAACACCACGTGGTATGATACAAAAAAAAACTAAGAGCACCTGAGGCTGAGTGGTGATATAAAATACATTTTATAAGTTTACATGGTGAAAATAATTATTAGGGGGTGGTAAATTATAAATTTAACTATAATGATATAGTAAATTCGTAAATATAAAATATGAAAACAATCATAAACTTTAGGGTAATCTTTTATCCATCCATATATTTTGTAATTACATTCACTCACAAATAATTTAATAAGTTACTCCTCTGAAATAGGACATTTACAAAGTGGATGCGTACAAATACTTGTCCCATTTTTGTGGATTAACAGAATAATACTTTTAAATATATGTACTTATAAAATATGTGGATGGATCCAAAGTCACCCTATATTTTGTTATATAATGAGTTGTACGTGTATTTATGCAACTATGTAAGAATAAATAGAGGAAATAGAACAAAAGTTTCACAACGTACAATTGAGAAAGAAAGATCACTCAATTTGAAAACTAATTCAAATTGTCGTAGACACGTGTAAGAAATCAAAGAACACTCAATCAATTCAATCATCAAAAAGCACAAAGAATACAGTTGGTCATTTAAAAATATGTGAACAATTTTGTATTACAATCAATCCATATAACTTTGAAATAAATATGAATCATCAAAAACAAACTTAACAAATCATTGGAAAAACATCATTTCAATCGAGTAAATATACATATTTTCATATGCATTCTTGTATGCATAGAGATATGTATACAATAACTACACTTTTTAACACAATAATATGACTGATAATTTTGACATGAACACAGCATGACACACCTTCGTGTGAAAAATATTCGATATGAACACGATAGGTTGCGTCGTGTCAATTTTAAGTCGATTTAGTAACGTGTTATTCCTTTCGTGTTTTCGTGTCTTTTCTAAAATTGCCATCTCTAATGAAATTATATTCTCAAAACACGAAAATGAATATGTATTGAAAATACCACTTAAACACTTGTTCATCTTTTTCTCGTAATTGGTGAACCCTCACTGTTAGGGTAAAATTAAAACTATTCCATCTATCGGTAAAAAAAATAGTAAGAAAACTCAATAGGTAACATGGGAATATTTTGAATTGAGATCTGAAAATATGATAGCTAGGAAACATATTAGTAAGAAAGATAAAATATATCAAAATTTCAGTGAGAGAGAAATTTTAGTTCACACATACATCACATATATGTTCTATTAACTAAACCAAACAATTCCACTCTACCACTCGAGTTTATTCATGAAAAACCCAACCCCCCCCTGTTGCCCTATCTCTCACACACAAAAACATACACATATCGGTAGTTCATCTGACCTCTTATTCATTTGCAAATACGCGTTAGTCAATACATGAATCGGTTGTATAATTGCATATATTTAAAGCCTCAAAAATAAACACCTTGATAACTAGGAAGGTTTCCCACTGAAGTGATCCCACTTATTGGAGATGCAATGAGTTTTCAACCATGTCAAACTTAATAAAGAAAAATAAAAGTTCAAGTCCATTCAAGTGCATGTTAATATATGATAAAGTTTGTAGAAAAATTTGTAATTTGGTATGTTCTTGGTTTGGGCGGTTCTTGATGAGAAGTTATAGATAATCTTTTTCGTTTATCCCGTAACGTATAGGCTTGCAAAAATACTTATATATTAGCGAGAAAGACTTACAGATGTATGAATAGATGACAAATTTTGGTGGATGACATGTATATTTATAGAAGGAAAGTAGATTTTTCATATTCTACTTTAAAGAAAGAATAAAGGGTGAATATATAAAAAAGAGGTACGAAGGATATAGAGATGAAGAGGTCCAACATCTAATATTTAAAAGGGAGCATGAGAAACGAAGATAATTGAAGAGTTCTTAAAGAAATGGTGATATGTGGACATGTTAGATGGGTGTGATAATTAAGTGCACTAGTTCGTTTTATGGCATTAGATAGATATAGATAATACATAGTAGATTAATGATTGTCTTTGATTTTATAATACATGGTAGATAAATAATAGATATCATAAAACGAAGAACAAAATTTATTTCACCTAAATAGTTAATGTATCCATATGTAAACATACATTCAAGCCTTCTTGAAGCACCTCACCCATTATCCAACCCTTGAGTTTTAACACATTCATACATCTTATCTTGTTGGTGGTGATTTTTCTCTCCACGAGTCTCACATTTTAACACTGGTATACTTCCCTCATTAATGTCTCTCACATTCCCACCTCTTTTCTCCCTTTCCTCTCGCATTCTTCCTCATTTATTTATCATGTCACTCCATCTCCTCCTTTTCTTTTCCACCCTCTCACTTCCTCTTCTGGAAGTCATAATTTCCCCCCCCCCCCCCACCCCCCCCCCACACACACACACACATATATATATATATATATATATATATATATATATATATATATATATATATATATATATATATATATATATATATATATATGTATGTATTTCACTATTACAGAATTGTCTACAAGACTTTACCCCAACCTCTTCTTTTTGTGATAAAATAAAATTCTTATGGTATAGTTTAATGAAATTTGTACATTCTTTTACATATGATGTTGGAACTATATATTTTATTTTTGGTTCTTTCCCTTTCTCAAAGATCTTCTTTAGATTAAACTACACGGTTTGCCAGGGAGTTACAAAGTTATCTCCAAAAGAGTACGGGACCCTTTTGTAGCCTTAAATTTTATGCAGCTGATTTTTATGTTTTTCCCCCTTTTTTCCTATTTTTTTTATATTACACTCTATATATACGTAGTTTCTATTCTCTCTCTCTCTCTCTCTCTCTCTATCTATCTATCTATCTATATATATATATATATATATATATATATATATAATTTTTATTTTTACCTCTTTTTACAAAATACTCTCTCTATCTCTCCCTCCCTCTGTGCATGGGTGTTTATTGTAAACATTACATGTTATTGCATTTTCGGTTCTCGCTGTAATTCAGCTGTTATAATTACTGAAGGTATATATACATGTAGGTAAAATAATAATTTTTTGTAAGATAACAATAAATCTGATACTAGAAAAATGTAGAGGGATACCTCTATAAGGCTCACATGTTGCATATTTTCTTGGAAAAGACTTTATAAGTCTTGTATTTTTCATTATAAATAAACTTTCAATCATTTTTTCAAAATCGTCTTAATGAATAAAGTACGTTCTTTTTACTATAAACTTATGATTCTTATTTTGAAGCTAACTTAAGTGATGAACTAGTTTGACATGATCTTTTGTTTCCATTTAGTCCTTTCAACAAAAATGACAATAAAGTTTATATATATATATATATATATATATATATACACACTAGCGGATACCCGTGCCGAGGGCACGGTGATAAATTTGCCCCCGTGATAAAACTCAACCCATAAAAAAATAGTTAAAAAAATCCATATTAAAAAAAAAGAAAAAAAAACAGCTTTTAGCATCACATTTCATGCATGGGCATAAAATGTCAAAAATTACATACATGCATTTTTGCCATCCCCATATGGCATTATATTATATGGATATATTCTATAACATTTAGTCATATATAATTTTTATTTATTATTTAATTATTTTTATATGTAAAATTTTTAATGCTTTGTTAAAATTTATATTAAATGTACTATTAATTTAGATAGTTTTCTTTTTTTACTCCGTTTCTCTTCCCCTTCTAAATCTTTGGTTACATTATAATTCCATGTTAATTGAAGAATCATATCGAAAATGTACATAATATTTTGTTGTTAAGAATTCAATGTGAATACATTTTAAGATTTAATATAACCCCAAATATTGTGTTATTATATTTTTTCATTAACTGTTCAATCATTATTGTTTTACATAAGTAACTTCACATACTACACCATCCCTCAAGTTGGTATTATATTTTTTTTCACTTTTAACGCAATTATTTCATAAGATATCCTAGTTTGAGCATCGCGCGGATTTACAACTAGTAAAAAGTAAAATGGGAGTTCATTATACGCATGCATTTTTCAGTTGTTATGAAAATGGGGTACAACTAAAATCATCCTAAAAATTGTACATCAAGAATTAACAAGTCATCCCATGTTGTGAAGTCCAATGTTTCAGAGAGAGAGAGAAAGCGAGAGATTATAACAAGAGCAAATCGATGCCCCAAAAAATGCCGCAATTTTAACTTAATATACTTATACGTTAAGTATGGAGACATGAAATAAGTATTAAAAAGTTTAATTCTCAAAAATTTATAATTTTTTTTAATTTATGGTTTATGTTTCTTGATACGAGAAGAAAATGATGAGGCAAAAAGGAAAAGGATATTTTTTGTCCACAAATATCAGTAAGTAAATTAGAATGCACATTAGCGTGAGCTTTATGAAGACTAGAAACCCTATATTTTTGGAGGGTATGTTTGAACTTTGATATTTAGTTACGTTAAATATGATTATGACATTAATATATAGGTAAAATAAAAACACCAAATTTTAATAGCTCGCGATGCCAAATTAAGAGGTGAATTTATAAAAGTTGTAGGGGTGTGGCCACTCACTTTCATTACCTGCTAGTTTCGACTTTCCTAAATAGCCTCATAATAAAACACAGAGGGATCCATTTGGTTGTATATTAAAAAAATGGATTTAAAAATTGTTTTAGAGAATAAATATAGAAACTTGTTTTACGTGTTTTTATATATTACTAAGCATTTGATAAATTTATTTAAAAACAATTTTATGAAAAGTAAACTAATACAAGCACATATATATGTTTTTATATACATATAATATATCAATCATACATGATATATTGATGTGTATATATATTATACTTATATACTTGCTTGTAATATGTAGTTACGCACACACATATATATAGTATATGTGTATTTTATATTACATACGAACACACACACACACACACACACACATATATATATATATATATACATATATATAACGAAAGAGTCAAATCAACAATTTAAGAAAATAGGCAATATAATTCACAAAAACCTAAACATTTTTTTTATTCTCTCACATATGAGTAATGTAAGAAAAGAGGCAAGCCTCGTCAAGGCTCTCACACACAACATTAAGGTAATATTCCTATCGCCCCCTTTGGCCTTTGCTCGCCTCGTCCCTCTGTGATCTTCAACCACACATGCACACATCACACAAGACACACACGCATTGAATAGATATTCTCTTCTGATCTCCATCCGTAACTTTACCATTATGATGTTTTTCTCTGAACATATATTCTCCCTCTCTAAACTATTGGGTATATTGGTATATATATTTATTTTGAATGAATTAAATAAGTTGGGGTAAGTGGCCTAGCGGTAAGTTTATGGGGTTTGGTGCTTAAGGTCCTGGATTCAATTCCTAAGGAGAACACTAATTATTAAAGGTCAGCGATTGGGCCTTGGGCTTTGGGCTTCTCTTGAGTGCCCAGAATTTTTACTTTTTATTAATTCGTTTTTAATTTTTGACTTAGTATCCTATTCTAAATAAACTACTCGTTAATGGAGATATTAGTGGGTTAGTTGGCTAAAACCACTACCCATGTTTTTTTACCAAAATTCTGCATATAACAAAGGCTACAGATTTGAGAAAAAACACAGAAAAATTCAATCTCTCTAACTTTCTCTGCAAAAATAATTTTGCTACTTTCTACTTTTCGTTATTTTTTGGGAGTGCTGGAGTATCCTGAGAGTTCAAAGATTTAACACAAAGCTGGTGTGTAAATCTGATCGTTGAATCCTGGGAGGTGTATGTTCACGAGGCTGACAGCTACAAATATCAGCGAGCAATTTCACCTTTAGGACTTTGTGTCAAACACAAACCTCGATCGATAAGTCCTTCTAATTTTATCTATTTCGATTTTGGGTTTTTTCGTTTATTCTGCATATATTATTTCCAACATAAACATATACATTTCTCCCTAATATTCTCTTCCAATCCATCCGTAACTTTACCCTTATGATAAAAGTTCATAATAAACATAGAGACCATACTAAAAAGTTCTGAACATATATTGTTAATCGAACTTTCTTTTAAATTCCCTTACGGTGTTCATTCAAATTAAATATTATTATGGACTATGGTTTAGTAGTAAAAACATTGATTAGCTAACTGTTAAATTTTAATTTTGAAATTTCAAGGTTCTTTGGCCATTGCTAATAATCCAATTTAATTTTAATGTTAATTTAAATCTAGTTTAGTAGTAAAAACATAAATTATTATGGGCTTTGGTTTAGTTTTAACTTTAATTTTAATAATTTAATATATTTTTATACATATAATTTTTTTCAACAGATTTAGTAGTATAATTATTTATACAAATTTATTTATACAGTTTGGTTTTATAGTTTTTTTTTTTTAATTTGAAGGTTTTAATCAATAATGGTTTAGAAAGACGATAATTAAATGAGTATAAAATTTGGTACCGAAACTTGTACAAAATTTTGATAGAATCATAATAACGAAATTTATACCAGATTTATTGAATGCATAAATGGATTTGTAATTATGGTATTTATTGGGGGGAAAACGAATTGAAATCGAAATTATCGAAAAAAAATTCCAAAATTACTAAGAAAACCAAAAATCGACCGATTTGGTTGTATTTTTGTTTTGATGTACCGAGTAGTAAATTTTGTACAAATGATTTTACTATTTAAATTGTAGTTTTGTAATTGGTAAGGGGTCGTTACAAAACAAATCGTACCGATTTCACCCATATTTTTACGAGTTGAATATTAAAAATCCTAATAATTCTTATTGTTTTTTTGTCCTAGTCCATCTCCAAAGATTTGTTAGGCTACACTCCCATATTTTCCTAAAATTGTAAAAAGTCCATAACCACCAAATTCATCCATAACTTCTCTTTAACCGTCCGTCTTATTTTTCACAAAGAATTATACTTGTTCCATACTTGCTATAATATGACTATAAACTAAAAAAATAAAAATATGAGAATGATCACAAGTGAATCTTTATAAATGTAACTGGATCCTTAATACTTATTTCTTCGGGATCATATGGAGCATAATAAAATATAACAAAAGAACATTTCAAAAAGCATGTGTACTTTATAGAAAAAAATAATTGAAAACACATTTATACTTTTACCTCATGACTATCGCTGCACGTAACACTTCGAATATTTTGGGTTGTTTTCTTGGAAGTTTTAGTTGTCTCTGTTGAGCGCAATTTCTCCAAATTCACTAAAGCTTTAGGATCTAAGTGACAATGTTTCATACAATTAGTCGATACATGAATGCACAAAATAAGGTGGAAAAGAAATACAACAAAATATGAAATAAAAAAGGGTTATTTCGATTTTGGATTCCATTAGTTACATTCGATTGGGTTTTGATTCGTATGCTTGATTTTGAATTTTTATTTTTAACGACACTTTATAGCTTTTTTTTAATATGTTTAGTGACACATTTTTCTCAGAAAAGTATAACTAAATGTGAAAATAGGAGATAAATATATAAGAATGTTGGGAGTCAAAACTCATACTAGTATAACTAGCGGAGGATAAAACCCAAATTCCCAAAAACTTCTTACTAGGCTTCAACTTTTTGGACAGCGACTGAAGAAACTTTGAGTATCTGTTCAACGTTATGTCTTTCATAAGAAATTGTTGAGGACAGTTGAAGAGGATACCAATTTCTTGAAACAAGTGAAATTCCTTTTTACGGGTCAAAATAGTGGCTCTCAAGCGTTGGACCTCACCAGTCTTAAAACTTTTAAGCTCAGTCGTCTCGTGTTTGGACCTCTGTGCAAATGTATTACCAAAATACATCAAACATATTAGTTCTGTGGCTTGATCATTTAACTCATGTTTATTTAAACTCTCTTCTTGAACATGCGCTTTCATGAACTCCCTGATTTTATTGAATTCACGTATCTCCTCTTGTATAAAAATAACTTTTTCTTCTATACTTTTCTTGTCTGCTGCAGTAATATCATTGTTGGAGTTTTGTTATGGAAAGAACGAAATATATTAATTAACTTCTGCAAGGCATGTTCTTGGAACGCTTTCTTTTAGGCAAAATTTCTTCCAATCCGATTGAGACAGAATCAGAACCGCGAGTACACTATGGGTTTTATAGAATCTGCCTTTAGGATACCAATGAGTGTATGAACAGTTTTTTGATTCAAACTATATACTATTTGATCAAACTGAGAACACTCTGAATTTCTAACTTGATAATGCCAAAGTATAGAGGACGGGGAGAGGAGAAACTAGAAATTTTCGGTGTCCAAAACAGAGGTCTGGAACTCTTTTTATAGCCATTTCTGTGACTATTCTTCAACAGTCACAGCTCTTCATGGAGTGACTCAGCAACCATTGGATCGTGCCTATTTGGAACAGCTGCGATCTAATGGTTCAGATTAGGCATCCCATCGTAAGCGAATGGACATCCCCTACACGAAACGCTACGAGTTCATCTAACGGTTTAGATCAAGTCGTTTCGGATTTTAAACCTTTTGATCGGAACGTTTAATCACAACCGTTGATCTGTTTTACCTCGTCAAAACTTTAGGCTCCCACGCTCCAAGCGACGATGCGCACGTGCGAAGTGCCAAGTGCGCGTCAAAGCGCGCAATGCGCCGTAAGTCGCGCTTACGCGTGTCGCGATTGGTGGTGCTTAAGCACCACCGCGATGCATAGGATCATAGCCTCTTATTTGACTTGTCAACTAAGAATCTTAGTTGTCCTTTAGTTGATATACCACTACTTTTTGTAGTATTCTTCCAATGTCGGACAATATGAGATTTTGAGCACTCCCATATCTTTCACACCCATTTGCTCATGTTTCTACTTTCTAAATTAAAACCCAAACTATGTTTAAAATAAAACACCAATAATATAATAAAATATTAACAACTAAAAAATAAAATATCAATAAATATTGAAATTTATCCAACATTCCCCCACCAATTTCAATATACACAAGAGAGCAAAGGAAAAAGACAATAAATAACTTTTGGCATTATCGCTAAAATCTAGTACATAAATGAGAAGTGTCTTTCAGACTTGAACTTCCATATAGTGAAAATAATTCAAAGCTTCATCAAGGTGCTGTGGTGAACGTATCTTGAACCAAGGACCTTTTGAGACTAGTCGGAACTATCACATGTACCGATTTCTGAGTTTATAAGCGTTCTTATAGCATGCACTTTTATGGCCTTGTGTTAATCCCGATTTCATGAGCGCTTTAGGATCGGTCTTGATTTCATAGAAAGCGGCCACACTTTCGACACTCGAATAGGTAAATCGACTTTAGTGATTCTGCGAGTGACACTTATATGATTTATTAAGAAGTAACCTTCATCCTCTAACATGCTGAAAACCAACACTAGGCACATAGGAATGGAACTTTTTGTATAAATTCCTAGTGGTCCATAACTATAATTTAACTTGTTTGTACCACATTGAACTCTATCTGTATTTTCAAGATATGAGTTGGGTTCCCATTAAATATAGTTGTGTTATTTAATAGACCTTAGCCCCATTCCTTTTGAGGTGATATATATCATCTCCCTAACAAGACCTTTAGTCAGAGGATCTGCTAAATTCTTGTTCGTTTTAATATAGGCGACTGTAATTACTCCTTCCTTGGGTAATTTTCTTATAATTTGATGTCTTAGACTAATGTGTCTAGATTTTCCGTTGTAAGTTTTGTTCGAAACTTTATAAATTGTGGATTGGTTATCACAACTTATCATAATAGAAGGTGATGGATTTTTCCATAAAGGAATATCATACAACACATTTCTAAGCCATTCTGCTTCTTTACATGCATCTGCAAGGGCTATAAATTCAGATTGCATTGTTGAATCGGATACACATGTTTGTTTCTTGGATCCCCAAAAGATAGCTGCTCCTCCTAGCGTAAAAATCCAACCAGTAGTTGACTTGGATTTTGATTCAAGATTATTCCAACTTGAATCACTATATCCTTCTAAAACAGATGGATATCCTACATAATGTAAGCCATAATCCAAAGTCCTCTTCAGGTATACAAGCACCCTAAAAATTTCATTCCAGTGCTCTTGTCCTGGATTACATGTAAATCTACA
The DNA here is from genome assembly GCA_949130495.1 of Sambucus nigra. NCBI lineage: Eukaryota > Viridiplantae > Streptophyta > Magnoliopsida > Dipsacales > Adoxaceae > Sambucus > Sambucus nigra. The sequence continues at coordinate 649,500,879 of OX422216.1, forward strand.
CAATACACTCACTGCATAAGCAATGTCTGGTCTAGTGCAATGCATGGCATACATTAGACTCCCAATAATACTAGCATATTTAAGTTTGTCCATAGCACGCCCAGTATTTTTCATTAATTTGATGCTAGGATCCACTAGTGTAGCAGCTGTCTTAAGTTCAAAATGATTATATCTTTTTAGAAATTTTTCTATATAATGAGATTGAGATAACGCTAAAGAATTATCCTTTCTCACAATTTTGATTCCTAAAATCACATCAGCTTCTCCAAGATCTTTCATATCAAATTTTGATGAAAGAAACTTTTTGGTTTCTTCAACATATTTGAGATTAGACCCAAATATTAACATCTCATCCACATATAAGAAAATAATAACACCAACACCATTTTCAAATTTACTATATATACATTTGTCAGCATCATTAACTTTATATCCATGGGATATAACAATATTATTAAACTTCTCATGCCATTGCATAGGAGCTTGTTTAAGGCCATAAAGAGATTTAACCAATTTACACACTTTCTTTTCTTGGCCAGGGAAAACAAACCCTTCGGGTTGTTCCATGTAAATCTCTTCTTCTAAATCACCATTTAAAAATGCAGTTTTAACATCCATTTGATGAATAACTAAATTGTGAATAGAAGCAAGAGATATTAATATCCTAATGGAAGTGACTCGAGCAACAGGAGCATATGTATCAAAGTAATCAATTCCATGTTTTTTCTTATAACCTTTAGCAACTAGTCTTGCCTTAAATTTATTTATAGAACCATCCGGATTAAATTTTCTTTTAAATATCCATTTGCACCCAATAGGTTTATCCCCGGGGGGAAGATCGAAAATAACCCAAGTTTGATTTGACAAAATTGAGTTCATTTCAGCATTTATTGCTTCTTTCCAAAAGACAGCATCCCTAGATGTTACCGCTTCATGAAATGTGGTCGGTTCATCTTCTACATTAAGAATAAATTTAGTTTTGTTCTTAGTCTCATTTAAATCCCCTTCAACTAAATAAATAACAAAGTCAGTCCCAAATGTTTTTTCAGTTCTTTGTCTTTTACTCCTTCGTGGTTCAACGTCATTCGTTGTTTCCGAAGAAGAGGTTGTGAATTTTCTTCTAAATTTGAGGAGTCAGCAGTCGGATTATTATTTTCTAAACCTTGATTCAAAGTACTAAACTTTGTTAGATGTTCAAAAAATTGCACATCTACCGACTCAATGATTTCTTGAGTTTCAAGGTTTAAAAATTTATAAGTCGTACTGTTACTAGAGTATGCAATAAAAACACATTTGTAAGTCCTATTTCCTAGTTTAGGTCTTTTTGGTTCGGGTTTTCTTACATAAGCAAGACATCCCCAAACTTTAAGACGTCTAAGATTAGGCTTACGATTAAACCATGACTCATATGGTGTAATATCCTTGTTTTTCAATGGAACTCTATTTAAAATATAGCATGCGGATAAAACCTCTTCTCCCCACATCGACAAAGGTAAACCAGAACTGATTAACATTGAATTTATCATTTCAACAAAAGTCCTATTTTTCCTTGCCGCCGTTCCATTTTGTTGTGGCGTATATGGCGCCGTAACTTGATGGATTATCCCATGAATATTACAAAATTGTATAAACTCACTCGGGTAATATTCACCACCCCTATCAGATCGTAGGACTTTAATTTTTCGATTTTGTTGAGTTTCAACTTCTGCTTTAAAAATTAGAAATTTCTCGAAAACTTCATCTTTACTTTTAAGTAAATATGTATATGCATACTTAGAGTAATCATCAATGAAAGTTAAGAAATATTTATTTCCACCACGATTCATATTACTCTTCATATCACATACATCACTATGAATAAGATCAATCATTTCGGATTTCCTCTCAACAGATTTGAACGACTTTCTAGTTATCTTCGATTGAGCACAAATTTCACATTTAGAAAGGTTATCAAATTTACAATCCGAGATTAAGCCGAGATTAGTCATATTTTTTATACCTCTATAATTCACATGACTTAATCTACTATGCCATAAAGAAATAAACGCAACCATATAAGCAGAACTAATATCATTGATTACATTAATAATGATCAGGCCATTACAAGAGTACCCTTTGCCAATAAATTGGCCATTCTTAGACAATACAAACTTATCAGACTCATACACTAGTTTGAAACCTCTCTTATTAAGAAGGTCTCCAGATACAAGATTTTTACACATATCAGGTACATGAAGTACATCAATTAGAGTAAGTGTCTTTCCAGAAGTTAGCTTCAATTCCACTGTGCCTTTTTCAACTACATTGGTGCGAAGATTATTTTCCATCTTCACTTCTTTTCCATCAATTTCTTGATATGTTTTGAATGAAGAGCGGTCTTTGCATATGTGGACCGTTGCGCCGGTATCCAGCCACCATCCACTTTCATTATCAATTGAATTTGCTTCGCAAACAGTAGAAATAAGATCTTCAACATTGTTGGTTTCCTTCGACCCTTGTTTTTCCTTAAATGCCTTCTTTTTAAGACGACATTCTCGAGAATAATGGCCCGGTTTGTCACAGAAGAAACATTTTCCCTTTTTTTTCTTATATGCACCTTGGTTCTTGAATTTGGAATCATTCTTTGCTTTAAATTTTGAGTCTTTGGTAATCTTGGATTTTTTATCCTCAACCATATTAGCTTTTGAATGACCCTCACTTTGTTCATCATTCTTTTCTCGAATACGAGTATCATCTTCAATACGAAGGTGACGAAGAAGGGATTCCAGAGTATAAGTCTTTTCATCATGATTAATTTTCTTCTTAAAGACATTCCAAGAGGATGGAAGTTTTGAAACAATCACCCCTGCTTGAAATTCATCTTAAAGATTAATACCAGCGGCTTTAAGGTCACCAACAATTTGTTGGAGTTCATGGGCTTGTG